>OV656863.1:11615214-12832714 GCA_927399475.2 Acleris emargana
AACCATTTAAACTTTTAATGAAATATAGAGTTAAAAATAGAGTTATATATTTGGTGATTTTGTATTTTACAGTAACAACCGTGACAATAGTTTATGGTTTCAATGGTATTTGATGAGGTGGTGTGAAAATTCAAGGAGAAACAATGACAAAACAAAGTTAAGTCATTTGTTTACATAGTCAGCAAGTTCCATAGAAGTACACTATATGTAATATTTTTGACGCTTCAAATTTTTTATCTGTGAAAACCTGTAATTAGCTATGCTGTTAAATATTGTATTTTACCTAATATTGTCATCAAAAGCTGTTGGTTTTCCGAATAAAATAAAAAAAAAAAAAAAAAAAAAAATGAACAGTTGCACAGATCACTTTCTGTAACAATGTGGTTGTTTTTGTTGTTAGTGCCCCGAGGCAATACGGCACTCATGTCTATCGTCCTACACTACCAAAACGTAATCTAGAATATCAGTGACATTAAATTTGAACCTTAATGCTATGACGATACCGTTTGTTTTTCAATATGAACGTTGTAGTGGCGGTTACGTAGCAAAACGACTAAAATCAAATGTTATAAACTTGATACACATACGTCTAGAATGCCGAAAGCCTAAATGAATAAAGTTCGTAATCTATAACGTTCGAAATATATACAACACGACTGGTCGAATGAATATAATATCGAATTACAAAATGAATAAGACTATTTGACATAAACTTGATACACATAGGTCTTAGAATGTAGAAAGCCTGAATTAATAATGTTCTAAACCTATAACGTTTGATATTATCTAGCCGCGATTAGAAAGGGATTAGAAGTGACAGTTTTACCATATACTTACGTCAAAGTGCATATGAATTGACAGCTATTCCAATCCCAAAGTAATCGCGGTTTCATAATACACATACATACAACACGACTGTACCTCTGATACATGAATATTTGTGTAATAATACAAAATATTGTATGGTATGAAAATGTATTTAAACTTACTAAAACACGGTACTTATTCCTTTCATTACAAAACAAATATTTCAAAGTAAAATCACAAATTGGCAGCAATACTCTTTAAAAGGTCGAAATGGCTGTATTCGTGTATTTTTGTAATAATATTTGCTATATTACAAGAATCATTTTTTTAAGATAATTGATATATTGATAGCCTGATAACTAGTTAAGAGTAATTTGCTGCACGCATTTGGTATTTGCCATTTAAATTAGTTATAAATTTCGTACGTTATGTAATTTGACTTTATGTATTTTGTACGTTATACATAGTCAGACGTATAGATTATAAACGTTATGAATTTAGATCGTAGACATTTTGAACTTATGATAAATGATGTTATTGATGTCGTACGTTATGGAATTTGACTTTATATATTTCGATCGTATGAAAAACGAACTTATAATATTTGATTTTAGACGTTTTGCTACGTAACCGTAGTGGCACGTGCTAACTCGGTAGCTAGCGGCTTTGGGATAATAGAGACAATGGCCTTTCTTTGAAAGATTAGGGCTTGAAGCGAAAAATTCACCTGGGAAGATTCATACTATACCATCAGGTGGCCTGTGTGCTCGTTTGCTTTCCTACACCAAAAAAAAACCGTTATTCTAACTACCCGGTTTTTACCAACGTATTAAATTTTATTTAATTATACCCGGTTTTATCAGCCGGTAAACCGGTTAGTTAGCGGCACGCACCTGGCAGCGCACCGTGTCGGCGTCGAACGGCACCAGCAGGTAGTCGCACGCCTCGCGCAGCTCCTGCACGGAGACCGCGGGCGGGCAGCGGATGGCGCCGCCCCGGTAGTACTCCAGGATGGCCCGGAACACGGTCGCGGAGATGCCCTCCGCCACCTCGTACTCGCCCCGCTCGTTTGGGTGGGTGAATTCTAGACCTGGAAATTGTATTCATATATGACACGCTTTATTTTTGCCAACTGTAAAAAAATCCAAGTCCATATTTAAGATATGGATGGTGGAAAAACGCAAAAGAAAATATTTAATTCTCCATTGACTTTATTTTCTATGCAATAAGGTCCATTTTGAGCAGCCTAAATTTTAATTAAATTTTTTAAACTATTTCCAATCTTGTGCTCATTTTTCCAAAACTGTAAAATTTGAGGGCGTCATTTTATATTTCTCGTTAAAATATAAATAACTATCTTTGAGTCGGGATTTTTTACGTCAGAACTGCCCTCGATCTGCTATTTTTCAGTCCAAATTGCAATGCCTTCAAAAGTTATGAAAATAAAGATGGCGTCGTGAGTCGGTGTTTTTGTTTGTCATTAATTATTAAAGTTTTTGTAACTTTTTACTGCGGAGATGACGTCATAAATCATAATCATTTCTTTTTAAAATTTATCACTGTAAAGAAAGAAAAATAACACTTTGAAAATAAACTTTGAATTTTAACTCTTTTTAGGGTTCCGTACCTCGAAAGAAAAAAACGGAACCCTTATAGGACCACTTTGCTGTCCGTCTGTCCGTCTGTCCGTCTATCCGTCCGTCCGTCTGTCTGTCTGCCTGTCAAGACCCTTTATATCCGGAACGCGTAGAGGTATCGAGTTAAAATTAAAACCATATACTCAGGTCCCAGCTGTGAACAAATCAAACTTCGAAGTTACGTTAAAAAAAGATACGGCCGTGTATGCCGCAAAAAACGTATATTATGACACTCTCAAGGGAATCAAAATTTATAGGGTATTTTCCGTTGACCGAGAACTATGAAATTTGGCAAGTAACGCCGTCTTATACTACTAATATAGGGAAAAATCTGAAACTATACATTTTAATTAAATCACAAAAAAACAGGGTCTTTATGCAAGGAACGGCGGTCCAAATCTTGAAATGAGATAACCGTGTCATGTTTGGGAACCTCGGTGGTCGAGTCCGACTCGCACTTGACCGGTTTTTTTTTCTTAATAATCGTAATTTTAATGGCTGAATCGTTGCATCCCAAGCAATAAGATGTATGTGTATGTCCTCAATTACGTCATCCAGTTCCATTTTTTGCAGTAACATGTTTTCATCATGTTTGAGTAAGCCAATAATACTTATGATATGACACATCAGACGTCAGACAGACGTGAAACTTTCTAATGGTATGAGTAAACTGCCGTCACGGAATTAAGGTCACTTTCAAACTTATTAGTCATTAAGATAAACATGAAAGTTTGTATGAGTCAGACTGACAAAAATTGGACCAATTGGAGCACCTTCCTTTGAAATTGATGATGAGTGAGATGACACATTCAAAACTCATCTCATACAAGTATTCTACAGTTTGAGATATCTTGCAACAGTCATTATCTATATAAATAAAAATGCATCGCTAAATGTGTTGCTAAGCACAAAACTCGAGAACGGCTGAACCGATTTGGCTGATTTCTTTTTTGTTGTGTTCGTCATTGTCAGGACAAGGTTTGTATGAAAGAAAATAAATGAAAATCCATAGGGAAAGTCAGAAATTTGCAGCGGGGCGAAGCCGCTGGCGGACCGCTAGTTATTAATACAATTATTAATACGGTATCAGAATACTACCTATTGCTTAACCATAGTGTCAAAATAAAACTATAATAAGCACTGTTTTAGAAATAACAGTTCCATAATAATTATTATAGCATTTATATTACGGTCATTCTGGATATCAGTCTTGGTGTTTAATGAACACTTGACATACTAATTTGTATAATAAACCGTTAAAAATATTTTAACACCAAATAAAATTACGTATATTGAAAAAAAAAAATGATTCTAATTATGTGTTTAATTTTTTTGTTTATAAACTTACTAAAAATTGATGATATCCTTGATTTGTTATTTGGTTACCATGGTTACATTCAATATAGATATCAACAAAATGGTGTTCCATTTATTAAACCACTTCAAAAAAGAAGGAGGTTCTCAATTCAACTGTATTTTTTTATTTATTTGGTATTCAGAACTGTTTTAGTAACTATTAAAATTTGCATGAAATTTGTAAACATTTAGCAATAAAATTCAAATGATTAACGCCAATCAGAATAATGAAAATGACTTTGCTGACAAGTAATTTGTTAGCAGAGAAATCAAGGAAAGTATACATAAAAGAAAAGTTAACAATTGTTTATTTCTGTCATTATCATTTTAAGTTTGTAGACAAAGTTATGTATGCAACGATACATAATTAGCTCTTAAGGTACTCGTGCCTGTAATTAGAGTGTGAGCTTGCACTCGTACCTTAAGAAGCTTCATTATGTACCAGTTACATAAATAACTATATTGATACTAAAAGTGTAATTGTTGTATTACACATATAATTTATTTAACAATTTATTTTTTTAACCCGTCACACATCCTGTACGCTAACTAGTCTACAGAATTGTAAATTTATGGCTTTAACTAGGTGTGTTTTGCCAACGTTGAGTTTTAGACAATCACCATGAACTTATAAGAGAAACATAGTACATGAATATCACATGCGAGGACAATAGGGAATACGTTTTGATTTTTAAATCACATTTCTCAACAAAATATGAAAATACTGTTTGCAGGTTTCGAGATCAGCAAAAGTGAAATTAAAATTAAAATCAACCAAGAAATATGGATGATACAAGATACAAGCATTTAAAACTGCAAATTAGACAGTTATTAGACAGAGAGATCCGATATGCACTGTGACATCAACCATATTAACTCCATGATCAATTCTGTTTTGCTTGCAAGAGATAGGAACAATGACAAATCTCAACTGTATTTAATATTGTGGACTTAACAGAAGCTAGGGGTTAGCTTCACATGCTTCTGTCGAGTGATTGTTTGAATTTAGAACTCAAAGAGTGGTTTGAACTAAAATTATTTTTGTGATAAATATGTACATGATAAAAGATAAAGATACATATACATAAACTCACGCCTTCATTCCCAGAGTGGGATAGGCAGAGCTAAAGAATTACAAAAAGTCTTTAAACTTCTTGATAATTCTGTAACCACATTTTGCACAAGTAGGCTAAGATGTTTCCCAGTGTATTAGTGACAGGTGGCAAGCCCATCGCCTAACAGTACTATAAGCCTTTATTCCCTTAGTCGCCTCTTACGACATCCACAGGAAGACATGGAGTGGCACTATTCTAACTCGGCAACCACACGAGATAAAATAAGTTTATTCAGAAAGTAGGCCGCATGGGCACTTTTACATGTTGAAAATCTACCAGTGCTTCGCAAGAGACAGCTGCTGAGAAGAAATGCTGCAAGAAACTCAACAGTGACATAACATTACACAGATTAATGTTGGATATTATATTATTACTGGTGACTGTACACCTATAAACAGTTAAACTTTGAATATAACTGTGATGATAACATGAGTAACTGAACTTTATTTTTGTCTACTTAAACTTATCACCAAAAGAAAATCTGACCCAAATAAAAACAACTAACCTGAACTAAACATCCTTCCCAGCATGGTGTTAGGATGAGCCGTGAATTGCGCTGGGTCCACCACAAACCTCGTATTATCTACAACGAGAGTGATCCTGTCTTCTCCGAGTTGTTTGCCATTCCTGGGAGGTTCTTGGGAGGTCGAGGGCAGCGGTATGATAGTTTGGTTCTTAGGAGGCATGCTGGCAGAAGGCAGCCGTGACCTCATTGGAGGTATATTCCTCTTAGACAACCTCTTTCTTCTATCCTCGTTGTCTCTGCAATACTCCTCTGTGTCACTACTGCTATCAGGGTATGAAAACGGTCTTCTTTGTTCGGTCATGGCCTCTTGGCCCTTGTTCTCTGTGTCAGACATTAGTGCCACTAACGCATCACGCACCGCGCGGAGCCTTTGAGGCTTGAACTGCGGCCGTCTGATGTTTCTCGTCGTGAAAACAAAGATTTTGCAATGGAAAAATTTTACGTCAGCTCCAATTTGACAGTTCGGGCTAAATGTTGCAAAACTTGCAAATAATTACGGTGTTGCTATGTATTTCAGGACGATGTCCTACGTATTTGATTAATAATAAATTAGTAATTTTTATGCTATATCTAGAGCCTGTTACCTAAATGAAACACGTATCAATCACACAATAATTATAACTTAAAAGTACAAGAAAGTATAAAGTTATGAATCATCAAAATCAATAATTTTACGTCGGTATATACATTACGCGCGTTCTGTATTGATATAATCACGACGGATTTTATTGAAAACTAGTTTTTGTCTCTTTCTCTCGCAGCAAATACTACGCGATGCTGGTGCCACTATGCATTGACATAGTATAACACTTGAAATAACACGTGTCTAGGAGCGTGTAGGTTGTTTGTGTGTGTGAAAAAAACCGATTGAATGAATCGGCTGCTGACCTTTCGTAACTGTCAACAGCGGAAATTATATTGGTTAATTTTACAATAAATACAATTTTTTTACATGAATTTCTTGCAATACGTGACTCACAATCCGTAGCTGTGAACAACTGTGATATAAATAATACGAATCAAGTGCTTTTAAGTAAATTAAAAGTGAAAAATTAGTTTTAGCGGATAACTCGAACGCCCTAGGTTGGGCGTTTATATTATTTTTTTACATTGGTAAAAGTTATAAATGGATAACAAGGAAGAATATCACGACCCCGACTATGCTGGGACTTCAGTGCAGGTTAAGGAGGAGCCTCCGAGCTTGAATGAGGAGGAAAAAGTGGAAAAAATTAAGACTATCATAGTGAAAGAGTTTAGGAATGAAATTGATGTCCGGGAAAACGAAGTCATGCTTGCAGACCAACGGTAAGTCCTATCTCATCTAGAAATTGATAAAACTATCGATAATTTACCAAGTCGCCATGTTAATTGTTTATTTTGATAATGTTTGACATGTACTGCATGTATGTACTGTGTTTTGTGTATGTATATGAACCACTTCCGTACGGTTTGATGTTTGTGTTTAACTCGCGCTTCTCTAGTAGGTGTAAGTAGTTGCAGATTAGATGGTGATCTAGATTATGATTACTCGTTATCAATAAGATTATGACCATAATAGGTATTCTTTATGCTTTCCATTCTGTTGTGCAAAAAGTACTACTGCTACTTTGCATTCTAAATTAGCTGGTATTGGAACAGAAAAGATCACTTATTCAATTAAATCAAACTGTCCCCTGGTTTATTTTTAGTATGCTATGCTATTAGTAGGGTGGTCCAATGAGAAGAAAAATGAAGTATTATCAAATCATACCTCAATATAGATAGCTTATTTTTTTATCACAATAAATTAGTTTCTTATTGGTCAAAAGTTAACTTGTTAAGTGGTCGTTTACTGTTCGCCAAAATGTTGAGTTTATGCCAAAAGAATCTGACTCTCATGAAAAAAGACAGTAAACTTTCAAGGATTAAAAACAGAAGTATTATATTCTTACTACTGCAATACAGAATACAGTGTCATGTCTGTCTAAAGCCTTTCTCATTTGATATCTTTATTAGATTTGTGAAGCTCTACAGTTTTATATGAAACAATTTAACAGTATGGCCAAGCTGTAAAGTTTATTCAATTGCAATAAAACTTGGTATACCCTATTCTTATGTTGTTTGGAATAAAAAGAAACTTGTGGAGAAGCTATATTTAACACTTAACCACCACCCTACTGTATAAATAGGCATGCAATTATAAATTTACATCTTAATTTGAAATGAAATGAAATGAGATAGTTTATTTGCTGAACATGGGTTCAGACAGGTATTTAGAATATTATTTTCTCATCAAGTATTCCGAGCAAGAGTTGTTCATAATGATCTTTTGCATGTATACAAACTAAAGAGTATTCTTAATCCTAAACTTAGCCTTTTATCTGAAAACAGTTTTAATATTTAAGAATTATCTCACAGAGTAGACACGTAGTTCCCTAAGAAGCCTATTAAATATTTTTAGGCATATGTAGTAGGGACTGTGTGTCGTTTGTTTTAGGCGACATTTGGGAGTGAACAGTAAGTCTTTAGCAGAACACCTTAATTTTATGCCTAGTTTAGGTTAATAACTTTGTCACACTTATAATCAACATTATAACTAGGCTTGGGACTTTTGGATGCTCGCTATGGTTTTAGATTCCACGGAGTCGCCATTATGTTAAAATATTATTTTTCGAAGTCAAAGTCAAAGTGTAAAAATAAAACATGTTACATTTACGCTGTTATATCGATCGGTAATAACCACGTTATTATGACTGCAATTAATTTTATCATAAATTTATTAGTTATTACACACACATGTCACAGTTCACAGGTGACGCGATATGCATAATACCGGTACGATTTACTTAATTATGCATGCACTTTGATACTTGCGTTGTGACAGACTACTGACTGACATCTATTTAACCAATAAAAAAAAAATTGATTAATAAATTGACAGTTTTGATTAAACACGGTTTAAGCAATTTCTGATAAAATTTAAAATTAATAGTTTTACTACTTGCGAAATTAAGTCCTGGTTAGAGCCGTATAAGGAATTAAAATATGTTGAAGAAAAGTCTTGTTTATTTTGTTCTTTATGTGATGTATATTTCAAAGTCGGAAAAAAAGTATTTATTGTTAACCATGTTAAAAGTTTTTGATAGGTCCAGAAATCGTTTAACCCCGCAAAATATAGAAAAAATAATAGTGATCCATTCTTACTACCATTTTAATGATGAACATGAAATAGTAATAGATGATGATTATGATGCACTGATTCAAAATGCCTGTACCTCATCAAAAATTTCTAAGTGGCGACTAATATTAGATTGAAAAAGACATTTTTGTTATTGTTACTTAAAGTATTTGTTTTAGTTTATTTTGTTTACTAGCAATAGAGTATTTTATTATTGGTAATTATATACATACAAGTTGTATGTACTTATCCACTTTGACTTTGACTTCTAAAAAAGTATTTTAACATAATGGTGACTCCGTGGATTCTAGAACCATAGCGAGCATCCAAAAGTCCCAAGCCTAATTATAACCACTCTAATACACAAAAATAGAACATCACTTCTTTTGCTTCTTTTTGTATCCTCATGTCTGAGGGATGTGGCTAGTGTATACAATATCTCTATTCCAATTCAATCCAATTCCATCCAGGCCGTTGCCGTGTGATGGAGTAACAAAGTAATACACTTTGACTTAGTTCCATTGTGGCTTGGGAATCATAATCACCACAGGGACTTTTTACCTGACTGGATTGAAAGTGGATATTTTCACCATGGCAATCCTTAATACTGACGAATATGGAAAAAATATTAATTGTATATTATGAATAGTGTCATTAAATAAACTACAAATATTGATATAGAGACGGTTGATAAAATAAACATTCAATCCCTACAAAAAAGTGGCGTCAGTGCGACAAGATAACGGGCTCTAATTATGAAACCTTTTTTAAAATAAACAAATAAATACATGTTTTAATTTGTTTATTGTTTTTATCTCAAAACAAAGAAAAAAAAATGTTGAATAACATTTAACATTAGATGTTGACAGTAACAATATATTTTTCAGAATCAGAATCAGAATTATTTATTTGTAAAACATAGGTCGAGAAATACAGGTGGTGGAAGAAATACAGCGTGTATCAGTATGTTTTGCCTGTTGGCATACAAATATCAATGTCACGTACATACAATACCATTTAAAAAAATATAAAATTAAAAGTACAAAAAAAAAATCTTGATAAAATATTTTACTATGTCATTGTAGTATGGTTATGGCATAAGTATGTTTTTTTTTTCGGAATACCTTTTAAAAATCACCTACTGTCAATTATTGATTTACTGAACTGTTACATTGGTATCATTTGTTGGTAAAAATCTTTTCGTTGGTATGGCAGATAGAACCTCTGTGTTTATCAATTCCTTCTATTTTCCTATCATTTTTCAATGGCTACCCTGGATTTATTGCGTGATATAGATTCTGCGTATCAGATAAAGTGCCATACCTTGTCGCTTCCGGAAAACTGTTCACAAATTATTGCAAAGTATACCCTAAAAATCTTAAGCATAAACATTAGAAGTGCCCAGAAAAACTTTGATAACTTTCTTGTTGTTTGGAAAAGGTTAAATGTCAATTTTGAAGTAGTTATTTTTAGCGAGTGTTGGTTAAATGAATACTCTACAATCAGTCAACTGCAAGGCTTCACATCTTTTCACACCCTAAAATATACTAACAAGTCCGGAGGCGTGATCACATATGTAAGTAATAAATGGTCTCCAGTATTTTCTGAATTAGCTGTTGATGACGCCAACTGCATTCTTGTTGATGTCCCTAATACTTTCAGGGTCGTTGCTGTATACAGATCGCCTAGTTTTTCTAATCCTGATAGGTTTATTTTCTCTCTTGACACGGCCCTCAAATCCCTCAGTGCAAGTCCTTGCCTCATCGTTGCTGGAGATTTCAACATCGATATTTTGGACTCTGCTGATGCCAACTTTTATTCCTCAGAATACCTCGGTGTATTGGCTGAGCATGGCCTCACTTCATGCATAGATGCAATTACGCACCACAAAGCCTGCCTAGACCACATTTCCATCTCAAATCAGTACCAAGCAGAATCAATTGTATGTACTACTGACTTGACGGACCATGCAATTACTATGACAGGGATTTCACTTCAATCGCAGAAACCAGAAAAACCGAGTCGAACGAAAGACATGATTGATCTCGTCTCTCTTCAGCTTGAGTTAAAGAAAGTAGATTGGAACCCTGTCATCCAAAACTGTAGTCTTGATTGCGCTGTAGAATTATTTTCCTCTACAGTTTCAACCGCTGTGACTAGGCACTCCAAAACAGTAAAGGTTAGTCGTTCGAAATATACTGTCCAGCCCTGAATGACCCCGGGTTTGATAAGATGTTCCAAACATAGGGACAAACTGCATCAGAACTGTCGAAAGGATCCTGAGAATGCCGCCAAAAGACTAATTTACTCTCGCTATAGAAACTTCTATATTACTCTTTTAAGAAACCTTAAACACGAATATGACAGAAGAGATTTAACGCAAAATAAAAATGCCCCTAAAAAGCTATGGAAATCTATAAGGCGTATAACACACAAGAATGCCACTGTATCTTCGGCAGAGGACTTGTTGTACACAAGAGCTTCTGCTGTGGAATCACTTGATCACTGTAATGCATATTTCTCCTCAGTGGGTTCGAAACTTGCTAGTTCTATATTAGGTAAATTAAATGATACCCAGTACTCTCTTGCCGCAAAAGTTCGTGACACAAGCCTTCTTTCGGGCTCTTTTTTCTTCGCACCTACTGATGCACACGAGGTTCTGCAGATCATCCAAAAACTTGACCCAAACAGCGCCCCAGGCCAGGATGGCCTGAGTAACAAACTACTAAAAGCTATAGGTTGCGTTATAGCGGAACCACTTGCGGCCATTTTTAACTTAAGTATCAACTCGGGTTCCTTTCCACAGGTTTGGAAGACAGCGGAAGTGATTCCAATCCATAAGAATGGGCCAACGAATACCCCTAGTAATTTCCGTCCAATCTCTCTCTTAGGAGCTTACTCTAAACTTTTAGAACGTGTTGTAAACAAACGTCTAATCAAATATCTGGAACAAAACGGTCTTCTTTCCGACCGTCAATTTGGTTTCCGCCAAGGTAAATCAACAGAGGATGCTGTAACACTTTTAACTGATATTGTCACCTCCCATCTTGACAAGGGGCGGAACTGTGTCGGCGTTTTCCTCGACTTGAAGAAAGCGTTCGATACAGTCTCGATTCCAATCCTTCTCAGAAAAATGGAAACTTTCGGAATTCGTGGAAGTGCCCTTAACTGGTTTGGTAGCTACCTAACTGATAGACGCCAATGCGTTAGAATTGGCAAAAAAATTAGCGGCTGGGAACCTGTATCTTTTGGCGTGCCGCAAGGCAGCATTTTGGGTCCCACTCTTTTTATTGCGTATATCAATGATATCACATCTCTTGCACTCCAAAGTAGCGATGTTATCTGCTATGCAGACGACACTGCCATAATTTTTAATGGTTGCACTTGGCGGAGTGTCCACAACGCAGCCACGGAGGGTCTGCAAGTTATATCTGCGTGGTTGGAACGTAATCTCTTAACCCTCAACGCAGCGAAAACACAATTTCTGTGTTTCCACAAAACAGCCTCGTCCCACCCCCCCGCTGGTTTCAGTAGTTTGAAAATCCATTCCCAAACGTGTGGTACACCAAAGGACCTCTTCGTATCAAGTTGCACATGTGGTTTCATAAGTAAAGTAAGATCCTTAAAATATTTAGGCGTTGTGTTGGACGAAAATCTTAGATTTAAGGATCACATATCGGTGACAGCTGCTAGGGTCCGTAAACTTATTTATACCATGAAACTAATCAGAAAGGGGGCTGATCTTGTCCTACTTCGGATGGTGTATCAAGCACTGTGTGAGTCCATTTTTAACTACTGCATCCTTGCTTGGGGAGGCATCGCTAAGTCTACCTTGATAGTCTTGGAGAGAGCTCAGAGAGCGGTTTTAAAAGTGTATTTACGTAAGCCTCGCCGCTTCTCTACAGTGGATCTCTTCAAAGAGGCGCAGGTCTTAAGTGTTCGAAAATTGTATCTATTACGTGTTACCTTATTTATGCACAAGCAGACTAGAAGTTTGGCGACTTACCCTGACCTGTTGAAAAAAAGAGTATTTAAGGTCCCAAAACCTGCAGTAAAAACTGATTTTGCTAGGAGGTTTAAATCATTCCTTTTTCCTCATATTTACAATGAAATTGTCGCGGCGTGTGATATAAGGTATTGTCGTGTTTTTGAGGCCAAGAGGCGTATTCAGACACTGTTGCTTAGCTGGGATTACAGTGAGTCTGAGAGAGTTTTGAATGTTTTAAGTTAAATATTGGGCGACTACTTCTAGTTACGCTCCTTCGTTTGCAAGGAATTCTTCACGCTCAAATTTTCATGTGCACCTTCGCACACACACACACACACACACACACATACACACACACACACGCATTTTTCTGGTATTACCTATTTTTGTATAAATAGTTGATGAATATTTTAGTGTTTATTTTAAATTCTTCTATTTTGTTCTTTTTTTGCATTATATAATCTTTTGGTTACAGACCGCTTTCCCTCGGTAATTCTTTTAATGGTTTTTGACGGCCACGACACAGGCCTAGCCTAGTGTGGGGTCAAAGGTATATTGATTTTTGCACTGTATTTTTGGAAAATAAATATTTTACTTTACTTTACTTTACTTTGGAAAATAAATATTTTACTTTACTTTACTTTACTTTACTAGGGCCGCAGAGTTTGTCGGAGATAACTCCCTGATATTTGCCCATTGTGTACAGTATGGCTGTGGCGCGGCGCATGCTGCACCGGCTCCGCTCGACGCTGGTCTCCCGGTACTACCGCGACCAACGGCTCCAGTTGCCAGAGACCTCGGAGCCTGAGGTGGGTACAGATCAAGCAGACATATATATTTTACTAGCGGACCCAACAGACGTTGTCCTGCATGATATCTGCCATGCATGAATATAAAATCAGACCATAAAATTTACCGACCTCATACAATAAAAACCTGTTTTTTTTCGTAAAAATTTGATAACTGGGAAATATGCTCATTATTCATAAAATATTTTCGCGTCACTGGTAGCCCTGGTAGGTGACGTGATACTAAGAGTCACGTGATCTACCAGTGACGATTGGTTTAAAAACGAAAAGATTAGAAACTATAGTTAGCGTAATGCATCTTCGCTAGGGCCTCAGATAACTTTTAGGGTTCCGTACCCAAAGGTTAAAAATGGGCCCTATTACTAATACTCCACCGTCCGTAGTACCGTCACCAGGCTGTATCTCATGAAAGCTAGCTCGTGTTAGCTAGGCAGCTGAAATTTTCGCAGATGATGTATTTCTGTTGCCGCTATAACAACAAATACTAAAAACAGAATAAAATAAATATTTAAGGGCTCCCATACAACAAACGTGTTTTTTTTTGCGTTTTTCTCGATATTAATAATGGCAACAGGTAGACGCTTGAAATATCACAGAATATTTAGTTGTATATTAACTTTAAAAATAAATAATTAAATAAATATTTAAGCGGGGCTCTCATACAACAAACGTGATTATTTATAGGTAATGGTACAGAACCCTCCGTGCGCGAGACCGACTCGCACTTGACCGGTTTTTCACTGTCTCGCGAATTAGAAACAAAACAAGAATCAATATCAATACTGCTAGTTATTCAGTATGACATCATTTAGTAATTTTCCCGCCGTCTACGTTATTAGTGGTTCGTGGTGGGATGAAAGTTGCGTACCTCTTTTCAGGAAACTTAAAATTCTCCCTTTGCCATGCCTATACTTAAGAGAAATATGTAGTTTTGTCAGATCACATCACTCGTACTTTAAGACACGAAGCGAAGTTCTCGAAAGGCGAACCAGGGTAAAACTAATGAACCTCTTATATCACCCGCGAAGTCATAAGTCGATTTACAAAAAAAATGTTTTTAATATGTGCATTGTCATTTATAATTATCTCCCGGAGGAACTCAGGCTGCTAGAGGGAAACGCCTTTAAAAGGCAGTCTAACAAACTGGCTTTTGGATCGTTGCTTTTACAGCGTAAAGGCGTATCTCGAGCACCGACAGTAGTACGATAGTATAGTATTTAGTAATAGTATTTGGCTATGTAATTGTGAAATGCCTACTATGTTAACCTTTGCTATTTTTTTGTATTGTTTGAATTTGACATTTATATTTGTTTTTTATTTTTTATTATTATTATTTTGACATTTTAATTGACTACTATAATTATATTTGCACGCTTGCATGCAAGCTTGATACATGAAACATAATGTACTGTAACATCCCTATACTGTGTCTATGCAAATAAATATTTTCTGATTTCTGATTTCTGATTTATGACTTACATAGTCATCTGACTTTCACCTTATATAAACAGCGCATAATAATGTACTTATTTTATTACTAGTGTCTCGCAAAGATTAAATTAATCACTATTATTGTTATGTCGTATTATCTACGAGTGTGTGATATGGTGTTAGAATTAAAGAAAGAAAAGAATAAACATTTTATTTACAATAATAAACATATCTAGGTACTGAGATACAAGAATGTTATGGGGTATTAACCATATCGTCTTTGACCAGGGCCTCTGTTATTGTATTGTCACCGTTTTGATAGCTCTTATTTACTTGACAGTAATAATAATCATCGTAATTTATTCGTAAAGCCAATTTACATGTCAATAAAAATATGGTACACGGATGTCAAAAAAGTAAAAAAAAATGAGGCAAGTAAAAATCGTAGTAATCATTTAACATTAATTTAAACTACGACTACAACGTCATGAACTCATAGTAGCTGTAGAACGACTGCTCAATAAATAAGTATCAGGGGACAATGTCACACCAATTTAAGCTCTAGGCTTGTATTATGGGTACTAGACAACGATATAAATACTTATATAGAGAAATATACACCGTGTTTTTCTTGATTTACGATAACTTCGGCATATTACTAGGTACATCCGTAGAAACTACATGGTAAATAAATAAATAAAATATTGCAAAAAAAATTATGTTTTCTGTTTAGAACAAAGTAATTAAATTTTGTATCTTTGGTCATTCTAAAAGGACCTTTGAAGTTAACTAATAGATAATCAGTGTCAAATATGTCAATGATGGCGTGACATACTCGAACACACACCATTAAGAGCCTTTTACACCAGTTCAACGTGATTAACTGATTAAATTTTAAAATGAAATATCTTTAAAACTGTAAGAGTTATCATTTGTCTGTCTTCGGGAAATTAACTTTATTTGACCTAAAGAACGTTCCCTTAAAGTTATCGTAAATCAAAAAAAACACGGTGTATACTTAAATACATAGTAAACGTCCATGACTCAGGAACAAATATTCGCGCTCCTCACACAAATATCTGCCCTTACCGGGATTTGAACCCAGGACCGCTAGCTTCGTAGCAAGGCTCACTACCAACTAGGCCAGCGCTTGAGGCAACTGTTAAAGCTAGATAGGGCTGTAATGGCGATGGCGATGTGGTTTAATGGCGGTTGATGGCATAACAATACCATAACAGATTAACTACGATATCGTTTTTGGGAATTTCGTTAAAAGTTTGTACCTAGTTAATGACTAAAATTAAGAAATTATTTTTTCCACTGAGTAACGAAAATTAGTCGTACATTTATATCCTACCTCTCAACGCCAATTAGCAGTTTCTCAAATTCAATAAATGAAGTAGATTGAATCCTCACCCGTTAGTAATATGCTTGCACTTGCTACAGGAGTTTTGGCTGAGATACCACCATTTGTCTGAATAACAGTATAGCTAATTTTCGTAACTCAGTGGAAAAGTTAACGTTTCTTAATTTAGTCCTTAACTAGGAACACACTTTTAAAGAAACTCCCTTTTACCGTCTAGAATACCTAAACAGGGTGTCCGGGAAATAGTGGCCAACCTCACAGGGCTGGATAGCTCAGCTCAGGAGTGGCCAAAATATGATAAATAATGTTTAGCCCTCTGCAACTGTGGTGACTTTTTTAGAAATATTCTACTGAGGTGGAGTCTGTCAGACGTTATTTTTGATAAAATATAGAAAAAAATCGAATGGTCCAATGATAAGTATTGTTTATTTAGTGCATAGCATGATTATTTAATTTTAATGCGGAATTAATAATAAACATGTATATGAGCTTTTAAATAAAAAAATATGTAATTTACTTGAATAAGGTAAAAAAATCGGGTATTTTTCACAAAGATTAACTTACAATGCCGCGAGTTGTTAGAAGAAGGTACTGAACGATAAAGAGCTATATCACGGTATACGTCGTTTTTTTTTTGGTGACGTCTGATAGACTTCACGTCAGTCGCAGAGGGTTAGTAAAAGTCGCAACAAAAACGAGATAACTCAACTTTTCAAAATTTTGGAAATACCCTAGGTCACCATCAGCAGCGGAGTTATTATGATTGTAATTGTAATTGTAATGTAATTGTTGTTGTTGATTGTAGTAGTTGGTTAATTTGTTCGGCGCACTAGTATTCACTGTAATGCCGTATAAACGTGTTTGTAATAATAAATAAATAAATTATTAAGTTTGTCCAACAAAGACTGAATTTTATCAAACTAGCGAATTTAAGAAACGACTATTGCTTCCGTTTAAAATCGAGTTAGCTGGTTTTAAATGTTTAAAAAAATAGTTTACATTAATGTAAAATACAACGACACTACGATAAAAGGTGATGACTTACATTTTATTAAAATTAAAGCAAGTGTTAAAATCAAATCGGAGAAATACTGGAAAAGGGCCGAATCCGAACCGACGTGCGTGCATGACTCGATGTATGAATGTTGAAGAAGCGAAAGAAATTTGTCAAGATCGTAGCAAGTGGAAAGAAGTGGTCTCTGCCTACCCCCAATGTGTGTATGTATGTATGTTAAAATTGCTTACTGGCAGCCGTAATGGTTGCTAAACGGTATTATTGTTAACTCGACCGCCATTACAGTCAAGTAAGTAAGAGCTATCACAACGTTGACGATACGAGAGCAGCTCAAACACGATATGTTTTTTACCGCCCATAATCTTGCCCAGGTGGAATAATCATGTAACTGGCCGATGGCCGGATACTCAGCATCCAGCCAATCGACGATTCGTTGCATCTTAAATAACTAATGACGACCAATGCTGCATTCAGACCAATCCATCGTCCATCCGGCGATCTGTGCGCTTGTTTATCAATTTGCCAATAAGGCACTTCTCCCACCGCCGACGATGAGCGATAAACGATAAACTAGAAACGAGTGGGCGAGCGACGAGAAGCGAGTGTTAGCTCCAATAGTTTTGTCGCTCGGCTATACGCGAGTGTTCGAGTGCAATTACAATTCATCATCATCGTCGTCTGAACTAGACAACAATGACAGCTCAAATGCTTTGCTCAAATTCATAGCAAATATCTGCACAGAAATCCACGTCGTAAAATCACCGCTTTGGTATCGCAGCTTGAGTTCTAACTACCAAGTGAGTATCGCCGAGCGAGTATCGCTGAGCTAAGTTTTATCTTATCGCGGCGACAAACTAGTAGAGCGAGTGTTCTCGCCGGCAGTGGGAACAGCCAGCGATGAACGATTAGTATACGTGTATCTTTTACTAACACAGGATCCTTATATTTTGTTCGTTTCTTGGGCGAGAAAATCGCCGATAATAGCTAATCGCTTACTCGCTCTTGGTGGGACAAGTGCCTAAAGAGGGGACGCGAGCGGTGACACGTTTGAGTGGCAGCAATTTGGAAATACTGGGTCGGCGGGCGGTCGCTCCCGCTGAATATCTTACTTTTTTTATGGCATGGGAAGGCAAACGAGCACACAGGGCACCTGATGGTAAGTGGAAACTGTGACCCATAGACATTCGCATTCACAAGACTGCAAATGCGTTGCCAACCCTGAGGACTAAGATGGAATGTTAAAACAGAAAACGGTAGCTAGTAATTAGTGTTTTTGTTTTTGTGTTATTTTAATTTTATTTTTTCTCCTCTTCCAAATCTGCTTGCTTTCTCCTTCCGTTCATAAATGTTATTATTAAATAAGTTCCTGCTTATCACGCATTTATCTCCTCTGAGCATAAATTGTGCTATCTAGTAGCGAAAACTGTTTTGGCTCATGTATTATCCATATTATTTTATATTTTATTGTATTATTTAAGCTGTTTGTTTTCCAATAAATAAATAAATGCCTCTATGCTAGTAATTTCACCGGCTGTCTTATCCCCAAACTGGGACACAAGAATGCGAACACTGCTGCTTGGCGGTAGGTTAATGGATAAGATGGTGGTACTGCACAAGGACCTCCCACAAGTAAAATAATAATATTATAAACTAGCGGCCCGCCAGCGGCTTCGCCCCGCTGCAAATTCCTGACTTTCTCGATGGATTTTTCAACTGTTTTCTTTCATACAAACCTTGTCCTGACATTGACAAACACAACAAAAAAGAAATCAGCCAAATCGGTTCAGCCGTTCTCGAGTTTTGCGCTTAGCAACACATTTAGCGATTCATTTTTATTATATAGATAAGAAATTTTTGATATTTCTTACGAGGGGTGATTGGAAAGTTCGCGGCCTAAGTATGAAATCAAATCCAAAGTTTTATTTAAATATTTTTATTTCTCTACGTAGTCCCCGTCGAGGTCTTTGCACTTGTTCCATCTGGATTCCAAAGCCAATACACCACTTTTGAAGAAACTTTCCTCCAGGTCTTCAAAATAGGTATCCACTTCAGCTTGGATCTCGTCGTTGGTCAAAAATTTCTTACCGCCCATGTGTTTTTTTAAGTTTGGAAATAGGTGGAAGTCCGACGGTGCTAAATCGGGCGAATAAGGCGGGTGGGGCAATAATTCAAACCCACATTTGTGAATTTCTGCCATCGATTTTAGTGACGAGCGTTGTCCTGGTGAAAGAGAACTTTTTTTGTCAACAATCCAGGTCTTTTTACTTTCAGTTCCTCTCGTAATCGCCGTAAAAGTTCGCAATAATAGTCCGAGTTTATATTGGTACCTTTCTGGAGATAGTCAACCATTATTACTCCCTTTGCATCCCAGAAGACTGATGCCATGACTTTATTCGCCGACAAAATGGCCTTTGCCTTTTTGGGAGGCGGAGATCCAGCACGAACCCACTGCTTCGATTGCGGTTTAGTCTCGGGCGTGTAGTGGGGGACATGTCTCATCCATAGTAACATATCTGTCCAAAAAGTCTTGAGGGTCAGCTTCATACAGGTCTAGACAGTCGCGTGAAATTGTTAGACGAGTGATTTTTTGTTCCACTGAAAGGAGCTTTGGTACCCATCTCGCCGACACCTTCGAAAAACCTAATTCGTTGAGTATAATGTTTTGCGTTCTTTCATAGGAGATGCCTACGATGTCAGCTATTTCTCTTACTTTTAACCGTCGGTCTTTCATTATCATGTCGCATATAATTGCCACATTTTGTGGATTAGTCGCAGTGGTTGGCCTTCCGGGACGAGGGTCATCTGCGATACTGACTCGTCCCCGCTTGAATTCAGCAGCCCACTTTTTTACCATCGTATATGATGGACAGGATTGCCCCAATGTACACTGCATATCTTCATAGATTTGTTTCGGAGTCAATCCTTTTTTATGAAGATATTTAATTACGGCAAGCTGCTCCAAATTGTCCATTATGAAAAATCTGTTTACACGTATTTTTAAATCAGACGTAAAATATATATCAAATATTGTCTTCCAATTAAAATTTCACGGGATGAAAACTGAATAGTGACAGTTCAAAATGGCGGCAGTTTATTTTTTATTTTTACTTTTTTAAATGGTCGGGCCGCGAACTTTTCAGTCAGCCCTCGTACTTAATCACGTTTCAAGCACTGAACGGATCGGGATGGAACTTGGCACACATATAGGTTAGGTTCTGGAATAGGACATAGGACAGTTTTAATCCCAGAAAATTAGACATAAAAGACTTACGCGGACCGAGACGCGGGCAAAAGCTAGTTAGAAATAAATCGAATTTTATGGACAACAGTTCCGTAAGCGTATATCTCTAGACAGTAAAAAACAAAGTCACTTCCCTCCGTTCTGTCCCTCTGTATGTAACTACGCTTCGATCTTTTAAACTATTCAACTGATTTTAATGCGGTTATCACCATCAGTTGCATAATTTTTCTCGGAAGATTTTCATGTATAATTATTACGCTTGTAACGATACGAGCGGCGTCTTGAATGTAATCAAGTATTTGCCGTTGTGTGTGCTCCGGTATATTTGAGCACTGTGGATGACCTGAACAATTTGATCACTTAGGCTGAGTCGATGTTAATGAGTATTCTGGATGTTTCCAAGTATTTGGTGATCTTGACTGCTCCTCGGCTTTTGCCAAAACTGCAATTCTATGAGATTTTTTGGTTTGGTTCGATTAAACATATCCTGGAGCGTTTATATATCAGTGTATATTATTTACTGTTCTGCCATGGCCGCTTGCAGGCGTCGACCTCGCTGCGCAGCGGGCAGCGGCGGCTGCACCCGTCGGTGCGGAAGCTGCTCGGCAAGACCACGGCCGACCTGGACGAGATCTTCCGGCCCCTCGCCACCAGGAACAAGCGGAGGGACTACTCGGTAAGCTAATGCTAATCCTTGGAAGAAAGGGCGTTTGTCTCAGAGAACCAAGTATGTATTAGTGACCTTATTTCAATTTACTTTGATTATCAAATTGCGCATACTTACATCATTTTTATTTAGGAAACAGAATGGAGTCACAGATTTATTTATACAACATAACTAACTTACTCTTAAATTTAACTCATAAGCCAGAAAGGTAAAGAAGAAACGAGCGTTGTTTTGACTCATGATGTTTGCATGTTGCAAGATACGACCTCATGAAAAAACTCCTAAATTGATCATAAGTCTCCTAACTTCATAACATAACATTTATTTAACAAAAACACACTGCAACGTCTGCAATAGAACAGACAGATTGTTCAACAAGGATTTAAAATAAGCCATAATGATACGAGATGAGAGTGGTCAGGTCGAGTGTCATTATGGTGGTTTAGTCTCGCGTTAAACACTCACATATGTAACAAAGTTTCTGGCTTTGTTTCGCGGGTGTTTATTTATTGTAAAGTGGCACTTTAAATGCTTACATTTAGCCAACAGATACAAACTTGAAAACTATTTGGAACGTGCATAATAAAATAAAATGATCTGAAATAGATTCATATTCGTAATCTATTTCTATATTTTTGCACAGTTTTCATTTTGAGGTTATTTCTATGCCTTAAAAATGGCCCATACACAATCACTGAACATGGCGATAATCAGACCTAGGAATATGCGGGGCAAAATTAAGTGACAGCTAGGGATTGCCTATATCGATATACTCAACTATCGATGCTATTCCCATATTACTAGTGATCACTCCAAGTATTGTTTGTAAGTGTGTATTTTTTTAACTTGCCCCCTACCACTTCCACAGAAATTGATTGTCTTTTAGCCACTTGAAATGCATTCATCATTAGAGACGATACGAATACGAAAATAAACGCCCGAAAATTTGGAACAAATTCTGATCGTTTACTTTAACAATAGTAAATGGGACAGTAATTCTGAAATACACAATGGGGAAAAAAAATAGATGATTATGAGTGAAGGTTCAAAAATACTTTTAAAATTTACAATAACCAGAATTATGTTGCTATTTTGTTTTATTTTCACATTTTCAATAAATATTTTTACAAACAATACTTGGAGCGATCACTAGTAATATGGGAATAGCATCGATAATTGAGTTTATCGATGTAGGCAATCCCTAGCTGTCATTTAATTTTGCCCCGTATATTCCTAGGTCTGGCGATAATCCTCCATTCACAAACGCTGTTGGTTGTTTAGGGGCTTCCAAAGTAAATAAAAAAAAAAACTTGAATCCCTACAGATTAATACAGAGCTTTAGCCCCGATATGCAGAGACTAAAGTAACAATTTAAAAGCATGAGAAGTGAAAGCTTAATTCCGTACTTGAACTGTGGCTCAAAACGTTATCTTACGAAGAAATCCTTTTAATTTAATTTAATCTTCAACAATTCCCAACTGAATGTTTGTCTTGTCCCAAGGCCATGGTCCAAACCCGCAACTACACTATCCCGGCGGACGCGACGCGCTCTCTCCGGCCGGACGGGGAGGCCACGCCGCCCCCGCTGCCGCCTCCGCCCCCGCTCCCGCCCGCGCGCGTGCCGCGGCACATCGAGCCGCGGGCGGAGAACGTGCTCACAGTTGATGAAGTTACGAGGAACAAGATGAAGCACCGATACAGGATTATTATTGGTAAGTTTCTGGATCCAGGAATAGGGGACCATACCCAAATAATAAGGATTGATGAGTATTTATTCGTACAATTCGTTCATTGAATACAAGACGGACACATTCCAGAATCAGTCAGTGTTGCATTTTGAAATTAGAAGCGGTTCGTATAAGATTTTCAATTCAAGCGAAAATTATTTTAGAATGTGTCTGTTTTGTATTTAATGAGCGTTTTTTTTTTTTTTTTTAATTATTATTTTTTTTATGTTACTGTATACGTACAGTCAACATCATAAATAAGTGATCATTTATGTACCTTGTCTCACACCTCACACGCTGTATTGGGTGCGTAACGATCGATATAAAAATGTTTTCTATAATATCAGTCGATATAACGCTCATTTGATATAATTATTGAATCATATAACAACATTTAATATATTTAAATATGATATAATTATCATTTTATATAACGATCATTTGTTCTAAAAATATTTTATATAAGATACATTAAGTATAATGCATATTTACTATAATCAACTTATGATATAAAGTTAATTTCATATAAAGTACAGTTGGTATAAAAAAATACTCTCTATACTAACTCGTGTCCAACCACAAGGGTCGGTTTGTTAGCAGTGGAGTGCCTAGGGTATCAGAATAGGGCAAGCCGAGAGATATGTTTTGTAGTTTTTACGGTTATTATGGATAAATTTATCTTGTTACCACATTACTGATCAATCTTCACTTCACTCTGCAGTTGTATAGGCATTTGCTTACGTGGACGAGCTCAACAAAGCACCCTGAAGGCATGTTACCATTAGATATAATTTTACAGACATATCAGCAATTGCATACTTTCGGAGGCCTTGAAAAAAGCCGCTTGGTTTGTATGAGAGAATAAAATAAAGGTTCAACTTCTTATTTTAACTTTGCTTGCCTAGGGAGAAAGCAATAAGTACTTACTTTTATTTCAATTACCTATCTAAAAATTACATACATATTACACAACATAGTTAAATTTAATTATTATTTGTATACATCGAATGTGTTTTTCTAAAACGCTATCGTACCTATTTTAAAAGTAGCGACACAAGCTCTAAAAAATTAATCTAATTCAATGAAGTTTTAGACTCATCGTGACCTCTGAAGGGAAGTTCTTGTTGTGCTAAATGACAAACAACATCGACTAATCTTTGAAAAACGCTACTATTGTTATCAACACGCATGTTGTTTTGTAATTTCCTTTGATAATTGGCGCGATAAAGATGTCTCAATTCGCTGTTTACCAAAATCACTAAAAGAAATTACCGCGTTTATGTGTTTTCGAGAATTCATGTGTCTTTTAATGGCGCCAGCTAAATTATTTAAATCATCATAACCAGATGTATTCCACACGTTTTTATCGTTAGAAAAGAAAATACAACATCAGCAATATAACTTATTAGAGTGCGAACAACCAACAATCCAATGAGTTTTGTACACTGACCTGTTAAACTGTCTTTTGTGCGATTTACTACTCTGAGAAATACACAAGTCAGGCGTAGGTTTTGCCGAAGAAATAAGTACCTTTTTCTCTGCAAAGTCCAAACATTTTACCTTTCCGTCGACAAGCAAAGTTTGTGCACACTTTAAAATATCAGTCACACAGGACTTCCTCCATTGTCAATCTAATTGAATCACAACTCACAACACCACAAAAAAAACTTATTATTGCACTGACCGCGCCGCGCCGCTCAACGCCTAAACAAAAAAACTATTCAACACGTGAATAAAAGCATTTGTCAACAAATAGCAATGAAGTGAAGTTGGCCGCTAACGCGGCTCAACGCGCGCTCCGCGCCTGCGCGAAGCGAATTTCGCATTTACTATGGACTCGTATACAACTTCATACGCAATCATGGCTTTTTACTCTATTTATTTATTTGCCATATTAATACACGAACAGTCGTATTTGGGCATATGCCGTTTCGGTGGGTAAGACAGAGAATATGAAAGCCTGATTGCAAGCCAATACGTGCGAGCGAGATACGAGCTAGCCGCGTCATGAATAGTTCGACTGGTTGCCGCACAGCGCTGAGCGCTGTGCTGCGTAGGTGGCGGGCGGCCAGCGGTGCGCGGTAAAATTTAGTAGGTACTACTGTTGCATGTAATTTGATTTGAAGAATTTAGTGAGAGCGCGCGGCGCGCGAAGGTGAAATACCTATCTAATACATTACGTGGATTTAATGAATAGTTATTTTTGTAAGGCAAGGCAAGCCCGGCTTTTGGGCTTATATGGCAGTACCGCCACTGTTTGTTAGTTACCTATTGTGACCCTACAGAGCGGTAACTCCTAGGTCTCAACTAATATATAGGTTAGGTTAGGTTAGAATTGTGTCAAGGCGCGAAGCGCCATAACTACGCGGAATAAGAGCTCCGCTAAGCGGAGCTCCGTCGACTTTGCCTCACGGTCAGCGTTGTACCAAAGAATCGTTCGACAAAAAAAGTTATACCACATGATAATTATACAATATGATTTTTATACAAAATGATGATTATACCAAATGATCTTTATAATAAATAATTGATATACCAAATCATAATTATAGTAAATAAAAATAGATATTTTGATAATATACCAATCGTTTATTATATAAAATGAGTGATTATATCCTTTAAAATTATATCAAATGAAATTATATTAATTATTTTTATACCGATCATTACACACCCCGCTGTATTTCTTCCTCCACCTGTATTTCTCTACCTATGTTTTACAAAAGAAAGGCCGTAGCAGGATAAGGGAAGGGCAAATGCCCTTTTATGATAATGGGCTGTTTTTTTTTTCTATAGTTACTTACATCTATTAGTACTATTGTGCCAAGTTTTGTTGAAAAATTCCCAGTGGTTCAGCCGAGAAAAAATAAAATCCGAAATAATTAAATATGTCTTTTCTCTAAAACTATAAAACTTTAATATAACTTTATTTTATCATTTTGTTAGGCTTAACAAAATATATGTTTTAAGAGAAAATGAACTCTCTATCCTTGTGTAAAAAACAGGTAAGTAAAAAAATTTTTTTTTTTTTTTACTTATGATTGAGGTACCACTCTATTTGTTATTTCTAAATAAGCCTTACTTAACGATCTATCACACATATTAATTTGATGGATCGGAAAGCAACTGTCAAAATTAAATAAATAATTGGGTTGGATTTCATTACATTATATTAGTAAGCTATTCTGACACCGCCAAAGAACCAAAGCATAAATCCTCTTTACAAATAAATAACATAAAAACAAGTTTTGACAGTTACAGTGACGTCAGCCTTTTCTGATTACTAAAAAGGTCACCATTGTAGCTAAGAAGTACGCGGCGAGTAAACAAACATGCCGAGCATTAGTTGAAAGGAGTTCGTTGGTTTTCAGCGTGGCAACACCGGGCACGTCGTATAACGTCGAGAAAAAAAAAAAAAAATTAACCGTGTATTTTATGTCTTCGCTCCGCGCGAGTACAACCAAGCTGTCGCAATGAATCTATTAAAGACAAAGACAAAGGTGTTTATTGCAAGAACACAGTAGGTACAGACAGTTCTTAGTGTTACAGGATGTGCTTATGTTCTACCTATTTTAGGCATGCAATATTGAAAACAATACTATAAATTCACTATTATAATATTGTCATTCAATTTTTATTTCATTTTATTATACACTAATTATCATACACCTCAATGACAACACTATGTCACGATTATATAGGGAAAAACTAATTCCTCACATAGCTCTGTGATATATCATACAAAAGTACTATAAATAAACTAAATGTAAATTTATTTATTAAGTTAATATATTAATTATGTCATTGATTGAAAAACTCATGAACGGAGTAAAAACATTTATCAAGAAGCCACCTTGTTATTAATTTGTCAAATTGAATTTGCGGGCATTCCTGTATATAATTCGTTATTTTATTATAAATTTTTATTGCCATATAAAATGAATAATTTTTTAGGATACTTGATTTTGCAAGAGGTAGGTACAATTTGTTCTTATGTCGAGTTGATCTTTTAAACACTTGAGCGTGTGTAACAAAAAAGTGTGGATTCTCTCTTCTATTGTGCCAGTTTTAAATTGAGGTCCTTTGTAAACTTATCTGTTTCGCAACCGCCTGCGTCTACTGAAACCCGTTGAAGTACAAAGTTATTTGGCAAATGGAACCTCATTGTTTGGGATCCGAATTTCAGTTGTTCAGTTGCTTGGACGCCTTAGTTGGAAGCGGACTCAATTTTATTTTATTAACTAGCGATTGCTTCGCTTCGGTTAATACATACATACATACATACATACATACCTTCACGCCTGTAATCCCAGAGCGGGGTAGGCAGAGCTACAGAATTACCCACAACTTTAAAAACCTGTTGATAATTCAGCAACCACACTTTGCAAAAATAGGCTAAGATGTTTATAGTATGAATCTTCTCAAATGAACTTTTCGCTTCGAGCCCTAATCTTCCAAACAAAGGCCATTGTTTCTACTATCGCAAAACCGCTAGCTACCGAGTTAGCACGTGCTACTACAACATTGATATTGAAAAACAAACGGTATCGTCATAGTATTAAGGTTCAAATTGAATGTCACTGACATTCTAGATGTTACGTTTTGGTATTTGCCGTATTGCCTCGGGGCGGTATCGTCCTACACTACCAAAACGTAACATCTAGAATGTCAGTGACATTCAATTTGAACCTTAATACTATGACGATACCGTTTGTTTTTCAATATCAATGTTGTAGTAGCACGTGCTAACTCGGTAGCTAGCGGTTTTGCGATAATAGAAACAATGGCCTTTGTTTGGAAGATTAGGGCTCGAAGCGAAAAGTTCATTTGAGAAGATTCATACTATACCAGTGTATTAGTGACAGGTTGCAAGCCCATCACCTAACAGTACTACAAGCCTATATTCCCTTAGTCGCCTCTTACGACATCCACGGGAAGACATGGAGTGGCACTATTCTAACCCGGTAACTACACGGGTTAATACAAGTTAAAATAATCCAAGTTCATCCGGAATAATATACAATTCAAAGGGTGAAAGAATTTATAGACAAGTGCATTTCCATAGAGGTTTTATTTTACGACGTTTTACACAGACGTCCTATCTGACACTTTATGCGAAATTAAGTTCATTATGGCATTAGATTTAAAATTTTAAAAATTTGATTCCAATTATGACGAGTTGCGTTATTAAAGTTTGACGAAATTACAAAGGACGTATTAAAACATGGTTATTTATTATAAAATTCAGTTATTATAGCAATTTGAACTTGAGAACACGATAATATGCTCTCCTTAGTACTTACTGGGACATATGTATCTGACAGAAAGTGACACAGCATACTTTTACTAAAAATACGTTTATAGTACGTTCATAAATGAGGGTTAGTATTTATTATTGACAAGCTGTACCCGGCATGCATTGTAAAGCCACGTAAAGTAAAAAAGTTACATTTTCATAGATTTCTTGATCTCGCGGGTATACACAGAAGAACCGTCAAGAAAATACAATCTTCATATTTAATTATATACAGTGTGTAAATGGTATACGGGCGTTACTTTTAACTGTGGTTAGTATAACCCCTACTGAGCACATTTAGGCAGCTTTTATTAGTTTAATTTAAAAAAAATAACCATACAAAATAATTTAACACGCAATGTACCTATAACAAAAAATGCAATTAATTAAAAACGCACGCAAACAT
Organism: Acleris emargana; assembly: GCA_927399475.2. Taxonomy (NCBI): domain Eukaryota; kingdom Metazoa; phylum Arthropoda; class Insecta; order Lepidoptera; family Tortricidae; genus Acleris; species Acleris emargana. Next base: position 11,643,759 of record OV656863.1, read on the forward strand.
TACGTACTTACCTGACAGATGGACTTCGATGTACATTGCGGGTCGATAGTATGTTCAAAATTTAATAACGGTGTATACGTTAGCGTAATCAAATGTAAAAAAATCTGTTAATGATTAGTAGAGTCTTAATCTATATCCAGTTTTAATAAACGCCCGTATACCTTTTACACACTGTAGATTGATTTGTAACGTTGGTTTCAGGCAACACATCGAAATACGCACCAGCGGCGTCTGCGCTGGACCGGTCGACGCACAAGTGGCTGCTGTACGCGCGCTGCGCCGGCGCCGACGCCGCGCGGCTGCTGCGCGCCGTCACCGTCACGCTGCACCACTCGTACGCGCCGCACCACCGCGTGCAGCTCGAGTGAGTGCCGACGACCTTTACTAATGACGTCGTTCACAAAGCGACGCGTTGTCCACAAAATGACGTTGTCTACATAGTTACATCGATTACATTGTGACTTCGTCCGGATAGCGAAGTCGTCCCAATAGTGACCTCCGTCGTTCACATTGTGACTTCGTTTTAACAGCGTAGTCGTTCACTTAGCGACGTCGTCCACATAGTTACATTGATTACATAGTGACTTCTTCCGGATAGCGAAGTCGTCCCAATAGAGACCACGTTCGTTAAAAAATGGAAGTCGTTCACAAAGCGACGCGTTGTCCACAAAGTGACGTTGTCTACATACTTACATCGATTTCATTGCGACATCTTTCGGATAACGAAGTCGTCCCAATAGTGACGTCGTTCATAAAATCGAGGTCGTCTACATAGTTACATCGATTAAATAGTGACATCATACCGATAGCGAAGTTGTCCCAATAGAGACCTCCGACGTTCACTTAGCGACGTCGTCCACATAGTTACATCGATTACCTAGTGACAACTTCCGGATAGCGAAGTCATCCCAATAGAGACCTCGGTCGTTCACACTGTGACGTCGTCCATATAGCGAAGTCTTCCCAATAGTTATACCTCCGTCATACGACCATAACAAATTGACGTCGTTCACAAAGCGACGTGTTGTTCACGAAATGACGTCGTCTACATAGTTATATCAATTACATAGTGACATCGTTCAGATAGCGAAGTAGTCCACAAAGTGACGTCGTTCATATAGTGACACTATCCAGAAATTTTGTCACATCAACTACAAAGTGAACTAAAGGTTTTTTTTTTTTAAAGCAAGCCTAACCAGCAAGTAATGTAAGGACTAATGTTTATTGCAGCAAACCACCGTTTCACATATCGCGGCGCGGCTGGGGCGAGTTCCCGGCTAAAGTGGAGCTGCACTTCCGGCTGCCGGACCGGAACCGCCCCGCGACCATAGAGCACACGATCAAGCTGGACCGGAACTACACGGGCCTGCAAACCTTAGGTGACACTTTCACATTACAATACGTAGGGGGATTAGTAATCAATTATTTTTCACTTCTCATGCTCTTAAAATGTAACTTTAGTCTCTACACATCGCGCATCGGGACTAAAGCTCCTTATTAATCTCTAGGGATAAAAATGTAATAAATATGTAGGAAATCGCTAAACAACCAAGGATTATCCAATTTCAATTCCTATCAAAAATTATAGAACATTTTATAAATAGAAAACTGTCTCGCTTTCTTAACTTTCACAAACTTTTTAATTTGTTCCAATCTGGGTTCCGCCCCGGGCATAGCACTGTCACTGCCTTGGTCAAGGTCACCGACGACATTCGTCTTAATATAGAACACAGAAAACTCACTGTCTTATTGGACTTTAGCAGTGCTTTTAACACCGTAGACTTTGAAATCCTCCTCGGCATCCTCAAAACATTAAATCTCTCTACTACAGCTCTCTCGTGGTTCCAATCATATCTCCTTGGGAGGCGCCAGCTTGTCAAGGTAGATGATGCTGTCTCTTCTTGGAGGGATTTGTCCGCTGGTGTCCCACAGTGGGCTGAAAATCGGCTCCCATAGACATAGGAATTGAAGTTTTCAACTGGAGGTTTTTTTGCTTGAAATGGCCTTTACTACCTATTGTCATGCTAATATATGATTTTGAGAGAATATGGCATAGAAACGGACGTGTTATGATTTTTTTCAGAAAATAATGTATGGGGAAGATACGAAAAATCAAGATATCTCTGGAACCGCGAGGTTGGCCGTTATATCCTCGCAGATGTTTATAGTATTAATTATTTGTGATTTTTTGGCATATTTTATATTTCGGGCAGAGCTGCGTTTTTTTTTTTAAAAAACATCGCCGTTTTTCAATTTAATTTTTAAAAAAATATGACTTTTTTCAACGATGATGGAGGAAAACACGAATTATTTATATAAAATTTACTCGAATTAAAGTTGAAAAAGTCAAAACAAACCATTAAGTCAATTTATTTACATATTGAAAATCATCTCATGTTATTTTCTGCAGTAATAAGGGGATTAGGATTACACAAGAATATTGACAAGATCTAATTAAAGCTCGTTTAAATATGTAATTATTTAAAAACGCTATCAAAATAACTAGTAATTAGTTGTAATGAGCCTTACTGATGATGCCAATGATTGATGGTAAAATCTGTACGTATCTTTCTGCGGCTAAGTCAAATGCAACATGCTATTTGTGTTTGGCCAAACCAACAGAAATTAATCGTATAGATTCTGTAATATTAAAGACCACAGCCACTGGTTTATCATCGCTAATGGCTATATGGGTGTGAGCAACGCTATATGGGTTGTCATCGCTACACGCTCGGATTAATGTAATGGAATGCCTTCTGCACATATCTTATACTCAGGCTCGATTTCAAGAAATGGGCCACAAGAGGAGAGCAACACAAAAATTTGATGAATACGACAAAAAAGAAAATTCAAGATGGATTTAAAGAAGAGCTTAATCTTATAATTGATAAAGTCAAGCAAGGATCGGGTACCACCAATGACGGAAATACAGCAAGAAGTTTTTTTGAGTTTCCTGACAAAAGAGCTGGTTCGAAGATTTGCAGTAATTCTACAAGCAATTACATCTGGCGAACAAATTGAAATCACCAAATTTGGAGATTATGCCTTGCAAACTGCAAGACTGTACGTAGAGATGTACGATTGGTACTAGATGTCATCAACTGTGCATAAATTGCTGATGCATGGAGCTGACATCATAACTAGCAATGCCATTATGCCTATTGAAAGTCTCTCGGAAGAAGCATCTGAATCCCGAAATAAAGATTTCAGGGGGTATAGAGAACATAACTCCCGGAAGAAGAACAGGCAAGCTACCAATGAGGATATTCTCAACATGATGATTTTGTCCTCCGATCCCCTAATGACCTCAATGAGACCTACTTTGGACGCCAAAAAGATGAAAGCGTTTTTTACCGAAACTTTAGAACTAATTAAGTTTCATGAGCCTGAATTGTTTGTAGATGCAAATAATGTAGACCCAGACTCCGAATTGGATTCCGAAGATAGTGATTTAGACGATTAAAGTTTATTGTAGCGTATGTACGTACCTTTTCATCTTTAATTTGAGTAATTTGTATACAAATAATTCGTATTTTCGTCTATTTTCGTTGAAAAAAGTCATCACAAATGAAAAATAAAATTATTATTTTTTAATGTTTTTTTAAAAAAAAAACGCAGCTGTGGCCGAAATATAAAGTATGCCAAAAAATCACAAATAATTAGTACTATAACAATCTGTGAGGATATAACGGCCAACCTTGCGGTTCCAGAGATATCTTGATTTTTCGTATATTCCCCATACATTTTTTTCGAAAAAAAATCATTACACGTCTGTTTCTATGCCATATTCTCTCAAAATCATATATTAGCATGACAATAGGTAGTAAAGGCCATTTCAAGCAAAAAAACCTCCAGTTGAAAACTTCAATTCCTATGTCTATGGGAGCCGATTTTCAGCCCACTGTGTGTCCCCCAGGGAGCTGTGCTATCCCCGCTTCTGTTCTCCATATTTATTAATGGCATCACTGCTTCTCTCCAATCTTGCTATCACCTTTATGCAGACGATTTGCAGATTTACGCCTCGGCTGGTATTGATGATTTTCCCTCCTTAATAAGCCTAATAAACTCTGACCTAGCTAGTATTCGAGATTGGGCAGCTAACTACGGGCTAAAAATCAACGCGAGGAAATCGCAAGCAATTGTTGTCGGTAGTCCACATTTTATTGCAAAGTTGTCTGACCTTGTGTGTCCGGATTTGGTATTCGTCGGTACTATTATTCCTTTTTCTTCCACTGTCAAAAATTTGGGTCTCACAATGGATCAGACCCTTTCCTGGTCGGCTCAGGTTTCTGAAGTTAGTCGAAAGCTCTTTAGATCTCTCCACTCCCTTAGGCGCCTACAGAATTTTCTGCCCCTTCGCACCAAGATTACTCTTGCACAATCTCTTCTACTCCCTTTATTCGACTATGGCGACATCGCATACATTGACGCAACTGAAGAGCTGCTCAATAAGCTGGAACGGCTTCAGAACGTGTGCATTCGGTACATATTTGGCTTGCGGAAATTTGACCATGTGTCTGATTTCCGCACTCAGCTTAAATGGTTGCCCATTAGATCGCGTAGGAATGTTCATGTCCTGTCGTTGCTATTTAATATCCTTTTCAATCCTCAATCCCCTCCTTACCTTGTCGAACGGTTCTCTTTCTTAGCTACCGGGTCCCAGAACCGCTTACGCTCGAGTACCAACCTACTCCTGGCTTTTCCTGCTAGCAAATCCAAATCTTACTCTAAATCCTTCTCGGTACATTCTGTTCGTTTATGGAATAGCCTTCCAACTGATATCAGGCAATCACAATCGGTTGCTTCCCTTAGATCTAGGCTGAAGAGGTACTGGCTTGACTCTTGTTCCTGATCTAAGACTGTATGTCCTTTCTTCCTTTCATACTTATATATATTATTTATATATGTATATATATTTGTATACATACAATGCATACCTACATATTTATTTGCTATTATTATTTTAATCTTCTGTATCTTTAATACATTGTACGTTTAGCCATCCGTTGTTTTTATTCTTCTCTCAATCGCTCAAAGGTTAACTGGAAGAGATCCCTTATAGGGATAAGTTCGCCTTTGTACATACCTTTCTTGTTTCTGTTTTATTTTTGATCTGTTATTTTCTGTTTGTACAATAAAGAGTTTACATACATACATTATCGCAATTTTCAGTGATAGTGTATGGACCATTTTTAGGCTTGTGAAATAAGGTCAAAATGACAAATGTGCCAGAATATTAAAAAATATATAGTGGAACACGATTAATGATATGAATCTATTTAAATATATTCAGTATAATTTTATTTTACTAGGCATGGTCCAAATAGTTTTCAAGTTTGTATCTGTTGGCTAAATATTAATATATATTATTAAAAAACTTCGCTTGTAGCTCTAAATTACCGATGAATCTTTGCCTGTTACTAAAATACCGATTTCGTTTGTTTATGACTCTAAAATACTGATTTTTCTTTGCTTGTGACTCTAAAATACTGATTTATCTTTACCTGTGACTCTAAATTACCGATTTTTGCATTAATTTTGGTCGGTTTGATAGTCTATGCATCATTCATAAAAAATTGTTGCGGTTTTGATGAAAACAAGCTTAGTATCAGATTGAAAAACTGGTAAATATTTAATCTTGCTAAGATGACAAGAACCAGAGATATGACTAAATTCAGAACCTTAACCATAACTAATAAGTGTTATTTCTCTTTCCAGGCGCCGAAACCCTGGTCGATGTTTGGCTGTACAGCACCCCAGACATGCTCGAATACGAGTTCAAGGAGGACCAGGAACCAGCCCCAATAGAGGAACCCATCGTCCCCAAACAGGAACCAGTAGAACCCGAGCCCATCACCGAACCCACCGACAGCTGGCTGGACTTCTTCACCAGCAACACCAAAGAACTAGACGTAGACGAAATGATCATCAAACCAGTCAAGAAACAGGAAATACCATTAGAAAATAACGTAGAAATGCAAGAGGATGATGTTAAAGATATCAAGCCCGATATCCTTGAGCTAGAAAAAGGATTGAAACTAGAAGAGTTCAAAATGGATTGGTGTACAGATAAAAGCATTGAGAATCCTTCGGAAACCATTCCCAATGAGATTTTGAGTCAGCCAGCATCACCGAAGAAGCGCATAATGAAGTATTTAGATCCGAAGACAGGGAAAATTTATTATTTGGAGATGGACAGAAAGTTAGATTTAAGTAAAGTGCAAGGAATCGTTTATAATTCCAAAGGCAACGTGAAAACTGCGAAGCTTAGTCCGGTGAAGCCGGTCAACGGCAGGGTTAAGAAAGGGCAGTCGTTGTTGAAACCTGAAATCAAGAATATGTTAAATAATAAAGAGAAGAAAGTGAAAAGTTATACACATATAATGAACGATCATTGTTATTTAGGGAGTTCTTGGATCAAGAATGTTAATTTTAGTGTGCCCGAAGTGAAAAGTGAAGTGGTTGCGGAGAAGGAAAAGACTTTATATGAGTGTTTGTGTGTGGCTGTGGCCCGTTTAACGTGTGTGCGGGTAGCTGTGAACTATATGTTGAAGAAGATACCGATAATAACAGACCAGGCGCGGGATCCGGAGTTCAAGAGGTGTTTCCCGTTCACGGAGACTGAGGAGCGGTATTGGAAAATGGACTTTGCTAAGCGGAGAAATAAAGAGGTATGTAGAAATTTCTAATGGTGGCAAAACATTACGACGCAATGTTTCGGCATCATGTAAATTACCAACGCCCTGGATGTTCATGAAAATAACAATTGGATTCGACTCAACACGCTTCGCGTTTTGTCGGGTGGCGTGACGTTTCAATAGTGTATAGGAGCCTTAAATCAGTGTATGTGGTAGAGACCTTCATGCCCATATTTTTTTTGTGGTGGCCTTGACCTCGCAGTGCAAATCTGTCTGCCTGTGCAAAATTGTCTACTCTCACAATTTATAAACGCTAAATTGTTGCCAAAAAAAATAGTGTGTCATGAAGATGATACATGGATTTTCTAGTATTAGCTTAATTTTTTACTGACCTACAAATTATGTCAGACATTAGGTTTTTCTCTTACTAACAGACACTTATAAACTCATAACAATAGCTTCAGTTTTGTATGAAATATCGAGCCGTTACGCCACACGTACCTATTTTTACTGGATACTCTTATGCTCATATAGTATTTTTTAGTTTAAAAATCTTAACGATATGATAGCTACAATGCGCATCTTTGTCATTCTTTCCAGTGGTCCAGAGCAAAACTAGTCAATACAATTCTAACGGACCACTTCAAAACCTCAGAACCCATATGGCGAACGAAGCAAATCCTCATTTTCTCCAGACTTCATGGCTACCAGCCCATGAGAAAGGAATCCCTGCAGACCACCGAATGGTCATGGGACGAAGAACCAACAACAACATCTGACTTCAGCACTATTAGTGTCTTCAAACCCGAAGACTTCAACTCTTCCATCACAGAATCAATTAATGTCTCCGATGATGAGGATGTTGAGATTGTTAATGATGTTGTACCGGTTAAAGTTCAGGTTAAAAAAGAGACAACTGAGAGTTTGGTTGTGATTCCAGTGGAGAGTGAAGAGGACAGACAGAGGTTTATGTTTTTAGAAAGCAAGTGTGCGGATATCGGGATAGAGTTGAGAAATGAAGATGTGGGGAACGGGTATTCCTATAGGTAAGTTTCATGCATATTTTTGTCCTTTTTTATTGATTTTGTGTTCATAACACTTATACGTTAAAGTTCGGTAATAGTACATTATTGCCTAGGCAGTGAAGCAGGCAATTGCGGGCTGAGTATTGGTTTAAACGGACGAGCTTGTGAGTCTGTTTAAAAATACGAGGCCCGCAATTGCCGTTCCTACCGAGGCATATATAGTGCTTTTCTCAAAAATCGCAAGAAAATAATTGTGTTGGAGTAAAATCTTCATCACTCATTTTTTAAATTGCATACAAGCAGAAACTTCACGTGAAAAAACCATCACTCTTTACCGCCTTTATGTTTATGACAAGGAGAAACGCAAGCTTTTTTAGAAAAAAAACTCCAGCTATTCCAGACACAGATAAAAAAGTTACGTTTCGTATAAAATATGGTTGTATAAGACTTCTGCCCTCATTTTATTATAGTCGTTTTCACTTTAAAAAAAATTACAAACTAGATAACAATGAAATTTGAATGCAACTTTGCGGGCTTGTGTAGCGAGCACGCAATGTATTTTTTTTAGATTTGGGAACTGTCTGTAAACTATGTACTTCGCGTCTCAGTATGGAGTTAGTAATGTCAACTTTTCCGGTAATTTTTGAGAAAAACAATTTTGTTTGTACTTTTTACACTAAGGCTTTATATAAACCACATATTTAGTAACATTTTCAACCTTAACACCTAGGCTTGAAATCTGATTGAATTTTTGCGAAATGTTACTAGCTCTGATATTAATTAAATTACAAGTTAAGCTCTAGATGTGACGTAAATAAGACCTTGTGGAGTTTAAGCTGTTTGGCCATTAGCAGATATTTTTTTTCCGTGTATATAATACACAAAAAAAAAATGTATGCTTTTGAGATGAACTTCTTTAAGCATATTTTTTTCCGGTTGCCTATTGTGTTGTATTATAAAATGTAGTATTAGATGTGTAAATCGGTGTGTCTGTCTGTCTGCAGCGCGGTGCACGCGGTGCTGCTGTCCGCGCTGCGCAGCTTCTCGGAGGAGCTGGTGCGCAGCGCGCTGGCGGCTGCGCGCGCGCCGGGAACCGCTCCGCACGCCGTCTGGACTGGGTGAGTCTCTCTGTAACCAGGTGGCTTGCCAAATATCACCATCTATTTTTTAAACAAATGTGTCAGGCGTTCAGAGCTAAATATCCATAATAATATCAGTGTCAATGTATATCAATGTGGAATCTGTGTCCAGCTTTCATATTTGTGGCCCTGAAAACGCAAACAGAATGGTGTTATTATTAGAGATGAGACTGATATCTCGTACTAATCCGGCCTATATGCCCAAAATTAACTATCCGGCCGGATATCGTATAATGAGTGAGTTCAGTTTCAGAACTTGATGATTGTTTTAATAGGCTTTTCATAATGAAATAATTCCTACATGAAACTGAGTTGATTTGCATAAAATAATGTTTTTGTCAAAACTTGTTCTATGGACAAGTTCCTCTTGACCAATGATGACTGCCGACGCTAACCAACTTTTAATCGTTATTGGTAAGTCGACCTATTCCCGTTAGGAGGCGATACGGGTGACTATTTGCGATAATTTTGACCCCTATATGCATTATGCAAAAGTGAACCATTTTTGAGTTATCGCGTTTTTTAGTTTTTTTTAAATTAGTCAGAAATTCAACTTGAAAATTTTATTACAAAAAAAGTATCAATTTAAATCTTATTATTTTTTCTGATTTACAAAAACGATTAAATACTGGTTATTTTTCAATATTAAAACAATAATTATCGGTCCAAATTTAAAAAAGCGAGACGGAAAACGAAATGTTTTCAATATTTTTTTGCGATCGCTTTCCACTAAAATGCCTTAAAAACAAAAAAACGTTATGAAACTTGGCTTGCAGATTATTTTAAAAACTTAACTGTTTTCTTAGCTCTCCAAAAATGCATAACAACTAGGAACTTATTTAAAAAAAAACTGAAAAAAAAACATTACAAAGGAAGCGGGCGGAAATTCGTCTTCGAACTAAACTAAAATCAGAAATAAAACTTCAAAAATTTAAATAAAAAAAATACCAAATTTAAATCAACTTTTTTTATTTGCTTTTGTACAAGATGAAATTGTTGTTCTTATGCAATATTAAAAAAAATATTATCTGTACACGTTTGAGAATGCGAGGCCGAAAACTAAAAATTACATGTTTTTTATCAAACTCCAACATAAATTATACGAAAACAGAAAAAATTACCAATACATTTGGCGTGCAGATTACACATAAAACATTGACGTTTTTCCAGCTTTCTAACGAGCTATTAAAACTAATATGAATTTTGTTAAAGATTGCTTGAAAAAATTGATCACAAGGGAAGCAACAAGGAAGTCACGTCCGAACATAACTTAAAATTAACTTAATAAATTTATCAAAAATAACTGTTATACAACAAATTTAGGAGTTTGATAAAAAAACATGTATTTTTTAGTTTTCGGCCTCGCATTCTCAAACGTGTACGGTTTTTTTTTTTAATATTGCATAAGAACAACAATTTCATCTTGTACAAAAGCAATTAAAAATTGTTGATTTAAATTTGGTATTTTTTATTTTTGACTTTTCATTTCTGACTAGTTTAGTTCGAAGACGAATTTCCGCCCGCTTCCTTTGTGATGATTTTTTTTAAATAAGTTCCTAGTTGTTACGCATTTTTGGAGAGCTAAGAAAACAGTTAAGTTTTTAAAATAATCTGCAAGTCAAGTTTCATAACGTTTTTTTTGTTTTTAAGGCATTTTAGTGGAAAGCGATCGCAAAAAAATATTGAAAAAATTTCGTTTTCCGTCTCGCTTTTTTAAATTTGGACCGATAATTATTGTTTTAATATTGAGAAATAACCAGTGTTTAATAGTAAGGTCAGGTGGGGTAAGGGGAACTACTGGGAAAGGGAAACACTAGTTGATATATCAAAAACTATAGACCGCAGAGTTGTGATTACACGATCCGTAAAGCAGTAACTGAGATGTATTTCCAAAAAAAAAACACAGATAGCGTTATGACAACTGAAACTGCGAGTGTGACAAAAACAATACTTTAGTTGACCAACAACGAAAACACGAGTTTGACGTACCTTATTTAGATACTGATTTATGTTATAAAAAGTCTGGTAACAAGTCTACAAATGTCAGTTAGTATTGTTTTATAGATATATTTTGTTTGTATGCATATAATTGTTTGCTGAATATGCTATAAATATTAAATTTTAATGTGATTCGTAACATAACCTACAAATGCATAAGTGGGGTAAGGGAAACTATCATGACCGGGTTAAGGGGGACATATGTTTCTCTTCCCCGACGTCAGAAGTAACAAACATTTTGAGACAGGCAAATTTTATAAAAAGTAGAAATAGTCTCTTGAATCGGTAACTAACTATAAATGTTATGATATTTTACATATTGCTTGGGTACACAGCTGACCTCTCCATACCGATTATACCCTAAATGGCAAAATAGGCTATTGATTGGTTTTTAAAAAAAAAAAGGGAAAATAACTTTTTCCCAATTTAGTTATGGGAAAAAAAATGTTAAGTATTAAACTATTCTATTGATTATAATTATTGGTTATCTATTAACTATTATTATATGTCAAATGACGGTTGGCGATATGAACATATTGTTTTAATTCTTTCAGAAAAAAATATATTTAAAGACTACATTATTTTTTACAAAAAAATGCCTAGGAACAATTGAATTGTGAGAACAATTGTATGCCAAAGAAAAGTAATTTAAATAGGCTACTTTATTTTAACCATTACTTAATAAACATTACAATAAAAAATTGCACCTACTTTTTACTTCCTTTGTTTTTAGTTGACTACCCCTGTTCGAAACTCGTACGTTTCCCTTTCCCCAAATACCGATTGTGGTAAATATTTTATATTTGTAACCGTATTTCGTTAAGTATGAAGTACACATTTCAATAAAGGTGTTTTTAAAAATGTTTTGCGTATGAATAATCCAAACTAGTATTATTACTTGTAGATTTATTGAGACTGTTTCCCTTACCCCAAAAATAGGGAAAGGGAAACGATAGAACTAGTCTTAAGAATAATCATTTTCTGGCGATGTGCATTAGAACTAGCATAAAAAGTATTTTGTCCTGAAAAGCTAACGCAAATAAGTATGTTTTGTCGTTAGCGAATAAACTTAGAACCTTATACTTTGTAGTATAGAACTCAAAATAAGATAAGAAGAATAAAGTATGTTCCCCTTACCCCACCTGACGTTATTTATAAATCAGAAAAAAAAAGATTTAAATTAATACGTTTATTTTAATAAATTTTTCAAGTTGAATTTCTAATTTAAAAAAAAAAAAAAAAAACGCGATAACTCAAAAATGGTTCACTTTTGCATAATGCATATGAGGGTCAAAATTATCGCAAAGAGTCACCCCTATCACCTCCTAACGGGAATAGGTCGACTTACCAATAACCCTGTATATCTTTAATGATCGTTCAAAATGAAAAATGATGAAAGAAACTAATCGTGATAAAAAGTACCCTTTTGTTCTTCCTTAAAATTCGAGTTATCTCCATAGAAAATTTCATCGAAATCAGTTCAGTGGTTTATAAGTGTAAATATATTAAACAAATAAAGATACTTTCAGATTTATAATATTAATATAGATTACATACAAGCGTTTTAGTCAGGGATCAAATATAGTGTTTTTCTAACTGGGATATTATAGGGAAATCCGAAATTAGAGGAGGAGATACAGAATAAACTGTCTTAGGAAACATTATGTATTTTTACCCGACTGCCGAAGAAGGAGGGTAATGTGTTCACCAGTCTATATACTATGTATGTTTGTTCCTTTATGGCGCTCTAGAAACTAAATGCGTGGACTGATTTTGATGATTCTTATGGCAATTAATTTTTTTAATCTTGTGAGAGCAAGAAGTAGACGAACTATGACAAGTGGGGTGCTGTTGAATAGGTGTTTAAAGGGGGTTATTCCCACCTGTTACCAACAATTTGGTACCACTGGTAACAGCTGGGATTTTTTTTCCCACCAGTTGCCACTAAAGTACTCGGTGGTAACAAGGTGGAATATTTTTCCCATTTGTTACAACTAAAATATTTGGTGATAACTACACTTCAAACATTTGGTGGGAACAGCTGGGAATTTTTATTCCCAGTTGTTACCAGTGGTACCAGGTGGGAATAACCCGTGTAAAAGTCTTCTTTAGGTTTCTTTTATTATTTTAAATTTTGTATGATGTTTTAGGATTTATATCGATTTAAAGTTGGTTGGCAAGTTTGGTTTCTGTGGTTATGCATGAGTGGGTATGTGACGGTGTCCGTGTTGCAGGCGCGGCGCGGCGCGGCTGGCGGCGCGGCACGTGGCGCGCGCGGGGCGCGGGGGGCGGCTGGCGCTGCTGGCGCGCGCGGGGGCGGGCAAGCCGCGCGCCGCGCCGCGGGGGGGAATATAGAGCTCGCCACACACACGACTTTTATTTATACACCCTTCCTCACCCCCGGACCTCCTCACTGGAATCACCTCAACACGCGACCACATACATTCGGAATTCCAAATCAACATTCCGAAGTATGTGCCGACCTACAAGACCACTTGTGATGCCCCACTTTGTATGGAAAAAATACATGTCTTTTTTTTGCGGAGTTCGCTTCCGCCGTAAGTCTTTCTATGGTAAAAAATGAAAATATCTAGTTTCAAGGTGAATGGGCAAATTGCACTAATTGACCACTTAGGAGGAGCAGATTTTCAATGATTAATATTTTTCAAAAAATAAACAACTAATTTGCCTGTCCACTTATATCAAACAGCTGCGGCTTTGAAGCATTACTTACAAAGTTGTCAAAGTGTGCAACCCCTAAATACCAACGAATTGTATTATAATATGGAATGCTACCTTTTAGATAAGTAGGACCAATTTTTTTATCGAATTCATTGAACATTTAAATGTGCCAAAAAATAAACACCTATGCCTCGCCCACACTAAAATAAGAATAATTGCCTTGGTGGCAATGCTGTAGAATTTATAGCCACTTCCATTATTTAAAACAACTGGTGTACCAGAATTACGAACTTAAATAATACTAAACTATTAAATTAAAAATCATCGTCAAATATCTTAAGGTTTCAAAAATTCACCAAAAAACATGCAAAACAGGTGTCATGTTTGAGAAATTCAACTATCGAAGATTTTGTTCTGGTTATTCCCACTTGTTACCACCAATTTGTTACCACTGGTAGCAGCTGGGATTTTTTTTTCCCACCTTTTACCACTGGTAACTACTGAGAATAAAAATTCCCAGCTGTTACCACCAAATGTTTTAAGTGTACTTACCAAATATTTTAGTGGTAACAAATGGGAGAAATATTCCCACTTGTTACCACCGAGTACTTTAGTGGTAACAGGTGGGAAAAAAATCCCTGCTGTTACCAGTGGTAACAAATTGGTGGTAACAAGTGGGAATAACCTTTTATTTCTAATCATGTTTCCACGTTAAAAAGTCTCGAGGAAATATGATCAAGTTTAATATATCCAAAGAATACCGTTTTAGTTATTGATATCCAGATCGAGGAGCACTGCCGACTCAGGGCGGATTCGACCAAATGATAATAAGGACCTAGATTTAACGCATTTGTATAGACTAATCGGAGTAAGTGTTAGTCGAAAATTTAATAACGGATGTCGGCTAAAGAATATAATGATGATATATGGGTGTTTCTCTGTAAACTCGTAATTTTGAACAGTCCCCTGTCAAGTTTATCTATAAATTAACACGAATAAAAAGACGTTATGAATTTTTCTTTATAGTATTAGTATTCTTTTTGCCCATTCCAATATCTATAATGCAAAAGACTTTTACAAATATGTCTATATTATTTTTAAATTTGCTACAGGGGACTGTCTTTTAAGCCAAGGGACAGATTTTAAATCAGGTTAGAATAAAATCTAAATACATTAGAATGAAAATAATAAACAAATAATATGCAGCATGTAATACACTTTTAGTCTCATAATAAGGTCTTGCCAAATTGCAACAAATAGCCAATAATTTGCTGTATAATTCGAATTCTGGGTTTGGGACACGCCAGGGTACTGTTTTTGAAGGTGTTAAAAAAATTATAATAAATAAATGAGTTGACATTTGGAAAAAAAACTAACCGGCCCATAAACATCACTTTTGTGGTATTTAAAAAATAGTTTTGATTAATAATTACTTTAAGTAATTTTGACAAAATGTACCTAGGACACCGAGTTCCGAGTTTACAGAGAAACGCCCATATCGTCGGTGAAACAGCAAAACTGCGTAAGTAACATTTTAAATAAGGAGAAAAATGCACCTTTTTAATAATATAGTAAGATTTATTTTGCTCTATCATAAATTTGTTACTTACGAGGTTTTGCTGTATCACCGACGGTATGGTGGTCGGGAGCGGGGTACAGTGAAGGCCGAGATTAGGTCATAGATGTGGGCAGACCATCAGCTCGCTGATCTGATGATATTTGGCAGACAGTTCAGAAAATATGGATGGCGTTAGCACGAGACCGCGCAAGGTGGCGTGAAAATGAGACCTTTACCCTGCAGTGGGTGGAAGTCAGTGGCGGTACTGCCATATAAGCCCAAAAGCCGGGCTTGCCTTGCCTTACAAAAATAACTATTCATTAAATGCACGTAATGTATTAGATAGGTATTTCACCTTCGCGCGCCGCGCGCTCTCACTAAATTCTTCAAATCAAATTACATGCAACAGTAGTACCTACTAAATTTTACCGCGCACCGCCGGCCGCCCGCCACCTACGCAGCACAGCGCTCGGGCTTTCATATTCTCTGTCTTACCCACCGAAACGGCATATGCCCAAACACGACTGGTCGTGTATTAATATGGCAAATAGTATGAGAGTAAAAAGCCCTGATTACGTATGAAGTTGTACACGAGTCCATAGTAAATGCGAAATTCGCTTCGCGCAGGCGCGGAGCGCGCGTTGAGCCGCGTTAGCGGCCAACTTCACTTAATTTCTATTTGTTGACAAATGCTTTTATTCACGTGTTGAATAGTTTGTTTAGGCGTTGAGCGGCGCGGCGCGGTCAGTGCAATAATAAGTTTTTTTTTGTGGTGTTGTGAGTTGTGATTCAATTAGATTGACAATGGAGGAAGTCCTGTGTGACTGTGATATTTTAAAGTGTGCACAAACTTTGCTTGTCGACGGAAAGGTAAAATGTTTGGACTTTGCAGAGAAAAAGGTACTTATTTCTTCGGCAAAACCTACGCCTGACTTGTGTATTTCTCAGAGTAGTAAATCGCACAAAAGACAGTTTAACAGGTCAGTGTACAAAACTCATTGGATTGTTGGTTGTTCGCACTCTAATAAGTTACATTGCTGGTGTTGTATTTTCTTTTCTAACGACAAAAACGTGTGGAATACATCTGGTCTGGTTATGACGATTTAAATAATTTAGCTGGCGCCATTAAGACACATGAATTCTCGAAAACACATGAACGCGGTAATTTCTTTTAGTGATTTTGGTAAACAGCGAATTGAGACATCTTTATCGCGCCAATTATCAAAGGAAATTACAAAACAACATGCGTGTTGATAACAATAGTAGCGTTTTTCAAAGATTAGTCGATGATGTTTGTCATTTAGCACAACAAGAACTTCCCTTCAGAGGTCACGATGAGTCTAAAACTTCATTGAATAAGGGTAATTTTTTAGAGCTTGTGTCGCTACTTTCAAAATAGGTACGATGGCGTTTTAGAAAAACACATTCGATGTATACAAATAATAATTTAATTTAACTATGTTGTGTAATATGTATGTAATTTTTAGATAGGTAATTGAAATAAAAGTAAGTACTTATTGCTTTCTCCCTAGGCAAGCAAAGTTAAAATAAGAAGTTGAACCTTTATTTTATTCTCTCATACAAACCAAGCGGCTTTTTTCAAGGCCACCGAAAGTATGCAATTGCTGATATGTCTGTAAAATTATATCTAGTGGTAACATGCCTTCAGGGTGCTTTGGTGAGCTCGTCCACGTAAGCAAATGCCTATACCTACAACTGCAGAGTGAAGTGAAGATTGATCAGTAATGTGGTAACAAGATAAATTTATCCATAATAACCGTAAAAACTACAAAACATATCTCTCGGCTTGCCCTATTCTGAAACCCTAGGCACGCCACTGGTGGAAGTGAATTTAACCCTTAACCAGGCTGACAGATCACACGTCACAGTAGAGATTCAGTCTTAGGTACTAACATACAAGGTACTATTGAGTAGATTGTATGTGGTTAACATGGATTCCTTGCCTGATACAATGCTAGGTACAATAAGAATTTTGAATTGCTATTATTATTATTTTGCTTGCTTATTTAAAACAGTCTTAATTAACTGTCTAATCATACTGTGAACCGTCTCACCGGGTCCCAAGATACAGGCTCCGTCTAGTTTGGGTCCCACCGGAAATTCATACATTGTAATTTTCTTTGGACAAATAAACTTTTTTTTTTTTAATGGTATGTAAGATGTAATTTTTAATAGGTATCCAAAAATAGTCTGCTATCAAAATATTGCATTCGGAATTATGGAAATTGGGAATTTTAATGAATTCGGTATTATGCGCGCCCCCGCTTCATACTGGTGGGTATGTCCCATTAGTAGACCCCGCTATCGGAGGTGCGTTTTGGTAGCTCGAATTTCTTAAGGATGGGTAAAAATATTCATGATGTCGATATCGATGCTCTGACTTTCTCTGAAATCTTATTATTAATTACGAAAACAACATTCCTTTTGGTAGAAATAAATAGAAATTTATTAATGTTTAATTTATAATTATTGTATCAGTAGTTCGTGGCACGAAGATTTGTAATTTATAAAACATTGATGATTTTTATTTTTATACGCGAAAAATATTAATACATATTTATATTGTAACTAGCGACCCGCCCGCGGCTTCGCCCGCGTGGAATGTATTATACATATAAACCTTCCTTAAGAATCACTCTATCTATTAAAAAAAACCGCATCAAAATCCGTTGCGTAGTTTTAAAGATTTAAGCATACATAGGGACAGACAGCGCAAGCGACTTTGGTTTATACTATGTAGTGATTAATCATGCTATAAAAATAAGTTTATTTAGTCTAAGACTTTCATTACGGTAGAGATAAATTATCGACATACCTATATTGCAAAATATTTTTTAACCATCCCTAAGAACGTCAAACTACCAAATCGCACCTCCGATAGCGGGGTCTACCTATTAGTTCCATGGAACTTCGCATTTTGTATCAAGCTATGACAAAGTTCAATACAAAATTCGTAGTTCCATTGAACTAATGGGATATACCCATACTGGTCATATACGGTGGAGTCCAGTAGTTTGTCGTAAGTATTTGTAAGGTCAGGTGGGGTAAGGGGAACATACTTTATTCTTCTTATCTTATTTTGAGTTCTATACTACAAAGTATAAGGTTCTAAGTTTTTTCGCTAAAGACAAAACATACTTATTTGCGTTAGCTTTTCAGGACAAAATACTTTTTATGCTAGTTCTAATGCACATCGCCAGAAAATGATTATTCGTAAGACTAGTTCTATCGTTTCCCTTTCCCTATTTTTGGGGTAAGGGAAACAGTCTCAATAAATCTACAACTAATAATACTAGTTTGGATTATTCATACGCAAAACATTTTTAAAAACACCTTTATTGAAATGTGTACTTCATACTTAACGAAATACGGTTACAAATATAAAATATTTACCACAATCGGTATTTGGGGAAAGGGAAACGTACGAGTTTCGAACAGGGGTAGTCAACTAAAAACAAAGGAAGTAAAAAGTAGGTGCAATTTTTTATTGTAATGTTTATTAAGTAATGGTTAAAATAAAGTAGCCTATTTAAATTACTTTTCTTTGGCATACAATTGTTCTCACATAGTTCCTAGGCATTTTTTTGTAAAAAATAATGTAGTCTTTAAATATATTTTTTTCTGAAAGAATTAAAACAATATGTTCATATCGCCAACCGTCATTTGACATATAATAATAGTTAATAGATAACCAATAATTATAATCAATAGAATAGTTTAATACTTAACATTTTTTTTCCCATAACTAAATTGGGAAAAAGTTATTTTCCCTTTTTTTTTTACAAACCAATCAATAGCCTGTTTTGCCATTTAGGGTATAATCGGTATGGAGAGGTCAGCTGTGTACCCAAGCAATATGTAAAATATCATAACATTTATAGTTAGTTACCGATTCAAGAGACTATTTCTACTTTTTATAAAATTTGCCTGTCTCAAAATGTTTGTTACTTCTGACGTCGGGGAAGAGAAACATATGTCCCCCTTAACCCGGTCATGATAGTTTCCCTTACCCCACTTATGCATTTGTAGGTTATGTTACGAATCACATTAAAATTTAATATTTATAGCATATTCAGCAAACAATTATATGCATAAAAACAAAATATATCTATAAAACAATACTAACTGACATTTGCAGACTTGTTACCAGACTTTTTATAACATAAATCAGTATCTAAATAAGGTACGTCGAACTCGTGTTTTCGTTGTTGGTCAACTAAAGTATTGTTTTTGTCACACTCGCAGTTTCAGTTGTCATAACGCTATCTGTTTTTTTTTTGGAAATAAATCTCAGTTACTGCTTTATGGATCGTGTAATCTCAACTCTGCGGTCTATAGTTTTTGATATATCGAGGGTTGCGTGGTCAAACCCGATAAATCGAAATAATTGATTATTGAAATTTGAATTGTTTTGATGTTTTCATTAGTGTTCTTTTTGACACAACAAGTTATATCGACTTATTGGGTTTGACCACGCAACCCTCGATATCAACTAGTGTTTCCCTTTCCCAGTAGTTCCCCTTACCCCACCTGACCTTACGTAATAACAAGGAGAGAAACTCCAACCAGGTAATCATATAAATATAGCTGATGCGGGTGATGATGGAACCAGTGCTGGACAATAAGCTGACCGGCACCAACAATGGACACGTAACTCTTATTCCAAAGATCATACGGTCATGATTCCATTTCGATGGGAATAGGTAGCAAATACGAGATCGCTTTGCGATTCGATTACATCTCGATCTGAAATATAGCTTTGTGCCTAGATCGCTTTACGACCAAATCTCAAAAACTGTGAGTCACTAAATATCCACATTGTTTTTTCATCTTGTCTGTCTTAGCAATGCCGATAGAGCCCCGCAACCTAACCTACCTCATATTTTATGATACTAATTTTGCTCAGTTGAACAGAGCAATTGGACCACTTGGCAAAGCGACCTGGTCGTGATTGCTACCTAGTCTCAACGAAATGTGGACCTAAAGCTTCTATACACATGAGACAATGCAATGGAAATCATTTTATCGGACTCTTGCTCGCACTAGTGGGGGATTAATGGCGAGCGTAAGGGATGCGTGTAGATCCAGCGTTATCTTGTATCCCTTACGCTCGCCATAAGCCCCCACGAGTGCGAGCAAGAGAATCCGATATAACGATTTACTGCCCCGATGGTCAGATGGTAACGGCTCTACAATAGTGGGATAGACGGGGACATCGGGCCTTAAAGCGAAGGTTAAAGAAAAAAAAAAGCAGTTGCAGTCAACGGTTTATTGGCGACGATCTCACTTAACGCTTGACCAGCGAAAAATATCACATCTATTCCACATTTTAACTATAGGAACTAACCGATGACTTATTTCGTATTTGGGGCTTTATTCCAATTTTTAGCTCGTATTGCTTTCAATATAGGAGTATATACTTTGGTTTCATGTTTCGATATCGAAGCTCGACCTGTGATTGCAAAATAGACTAAATCAAAGTAGACTTTACTGTCAAGTAAATAAGGGCTATCATATACCGTCAACAATCTATGTGACTTACTGACACAACGCACAGCCTAAGCCGTTGGACCTAGGGACTTGAAATTCAGAGGTAATATTCCTTGAGTAACCTAGGGCATTAAGTACCTACATAACGATTTTTCGAAAAGCAGCCCCCAACGGGAAAAGTGTAAGAGAGGGAAACAAATACTACGTTTAGCGTAGTCGCGGGCTCTCTCTAGCATGATATATCTACGGAGTAGAAGCAAGACAAGCTAAATGTGGAATAAAACCCCTTTTTAAGACTTACTGTTGTCACGTCATACATGTGAATATGTATGACCAGAGTAAAAATATAGATGTTAAAATTACATATCCTATATTTTTCATTCTATTTATACTTTATAGTTTTTGATAACATTTTCCAGGTATTAGATACCTATCCTAAATCGGCTTCTGGATATAACACAGATATCAATTTTATATTAAACTTGGCAAGTGGGTTTAGGGATAGAAAATCGATAACATTCATAATAATTTGACATGAACTTTGACTCTTCAACGACGCATGCGAGAGAGACGGCAAAATAAAATAAAGCTGTTTCACTCGTTAAGAGTTCAAGAATAAAAACAATTTTGTTCAAAAAAAATTGAAAGGCCAGTTTGTTTTATAAATAATATTAGTCACACGTCAAACTCATGTAGCGTTCTATAATTTTAAATATATTATATTATATACATACAATCTAAGAAAGTATGAAAGTCGGAAGATCTATTGTTATTAATTATTATCTTAAGTTTTACCACGATTTTAAAATGGTGGAAGTCAACAAAGCATTACGTCGTTCGTCCTACGGAACTTGACATTTGACATTTTTTTTACGTTTTTGCTTCAGTAAAACTTACTAGCATTTCAACCAGAATTCACTTTTCACTGACGTCATTGGACATAATGGGACTTAACCTTTTGAACGCCACAGTCGGCTCTGGCCGACAACCGAAAGTCGTGCCACTGACGCCACCGACGGCCATAGCCGACACAAGTTAGAGATTAAAAGAGACTTTGTTTCGTATGGATTAAGTTGTAATTTGCTTAGCATAGCAAACATGTTTGGCGTGTGAGTGACGCATTTTGTATTTGACGTACGGCGTTCAAAAGGTTAAGGCACAATTTTGTTCGATGACGTCATTTGAAATGAAACAAAATGGAACACTCGACAATTTGAAATGCCGCATAAATGATACTCTATGATTCTAACGGCCTGTTTCAAAATCGAACAGTAAAGCATATTTGACGGATAAATTTAGCCCTTTCTCTGTCTTACACATGAAAGTAGGCAAGGAGAGAGCCAAGTTTAAATAACAGATTTTACTCGATTGTGAAAAAGGCTCTAATACAAATAAAATGCTGTTTTTATTGGGTTCGTATAATAATATGTAAAGCTAATACATAATGGGTGGTAAGGGTAACAATGGTCATAATATATAATGATTTTATTTCTGAACCTGTAAACTTTAGTTTTTTTTAATAAAACAAACCTAATTAAACTTATTAAGTTTGATGGAATTTGCCTTTTAAAAAATCCTAAAAAGTGACAATTTCAAAAATAACCCATTATGTATTTTCTACTTTATATATTTTAATACGTTCCCGTTTTTATTTTACTATTATTATATGGCTCTATAAACTTATAATTTCACCTATGTTAACTGAAAACCTAGCGAAGACGTTTTCTCAGCAACAAGTCTTCCAATCTGCCAGTGGTTTTCCAAAAACTAAGTCCGTTACATAAACTTGCTGCCATTAAATAAAGTTTCTATCGACGAAGGCGCGCCCCACCACGTAATTTTATAAGTAAGTACACGGTGGTGGTCAAATAATTAGAATTGCTTGCATTTTTTACCTACAAATATGACTTATCGAACTAACCAATTTTTTTTTTTACTTTATTGCTAGTTAGATCTTTAACGAAGCTTTAAACTGATGTACAATGAACCTCTTTAAGAAAAGGAACTGTTATTATAAAGGAATTTAAAAACAAAGTGCATAAGCAACCAAATATATTTTTAAAACTTTGTATAAATATAAACGCTGAGGTTTTTTTTTTAATTAGGTTCGCCAACAGATAGATAAAAGATAAAAAAAGATAAAAGATGTTTATTCAGTAAGTAGGCCGCACGGGCACTTTTACACGTCAACATCATTATCTTAATTTTTAAATAAAAGCTACGTTTTCAATAATTAATTATACATAACTTTTAACTTTACTTTACGAGCTGAGCGTAACCCACAAAAAATTTAGTCAAGAACTTTTTAATTTAATATCAAATTGAAAAATCATATTTGTAGGTAAATATATGGAAACCGGCAAGTTTTTTTTAATTATGTGGATATCTACCGCCGTCTGTAAAATTAGTTAATAAGATATTTTTTTGTTAATTGAATATTTTTTTATACTCTTTTTAATACAGCATTGTTTCTGACAAGTCTATAAACATAACAAGAAATGGATTCAATCCAAAAACGCAAAATTTGACATTGTACTCATAGCAATAGAATTCAAATTTAAACTGGATTGAATTCTTTTGAGTAATAATTTATTATTGACTGAGACTATGTTACTGTTGAACACTACAAGGACTAAAATAAAGTAAGATTCTGTTTAAATCATTCAATTATGTTTGGGAAGATTATTGTTTTATTACATTACAGTTGGGAAATTTTTGTGCCGTCACTCATATAAACAAATAAATTTACCATCGTTACTCCATAATTACGTACTTTTAATGTTTGAGACGTCATTATTATTTATTTATACACACTGCACTCAGAGAAGTCAATTAAATTTAATGCTTGATTAAAGTTGCTGCTGTCACCTTTGCTACAGCAATAGAATAATACAACGCATCACTAAACCAGTTGTTAAATTTAATTGACGTCTCTGAGTGTGGCAGTAAATCATTGTCTCCATGACCATCATGAGATTCAAATCGTATTTTTTTATAAAAAGTTATTTTTTACAACTATTTTTGACATTGAAAATGTAGCGATGTTTGATAGATTTGATTGATACGATGATGATGAATATATTCAAACTTTTTAATAAACTAATTAGAGGTAACATTATTCTCATCACTATTTCACCTGTCTAAAGACAATGACAGTCAGGTATACTTGCTATCGTCATTATTCCCACCTGTTACCACTGGTAACAGCTGGGAATTTTTCCCCCACTTGTTACCACTGGTAACAGCTGGGAATTTTTCCCCCACTTGTTACCAGTGGTAACTACTGGGAAAAAATATTCCCAGCTGTTACCACCAAATGTTTTAAGTGTAGTTATTATCAAATATTTTAGTGGTAACAAAAGGGAAAAATATTACCACTTGTTACCACCGAGTACTTTAGTGGTAACAGGTGGGAAAAAAATCCCTGCTGTTACCAGTGGTAACAAATTGGTGGTAACAGGTGGGAATAACCCGTCATTGGCAGTCTGAATAGGAACAGACATTTTTTTTTTATATCATAGGAAGGCAAACGAGCACACAGGCCACCTAATGGTAAGTGGAAACTGTGACCCATAGACATTCGCAATCACAAGACTGCAAATGCACTGCGTTAAACTACAGAACATCATTTAAAAAAAGTATGTAATTCATTAAAATTAGATTCTTTTGTTTATCTTTAATGACGGACACAACTAATAATAAAAATAATGGGCCGTGTAATTTCTGTGATATCGAAATAATCTTCCCAAACACCCTCTTTAAAAAAAACAATACCATGAATACCTTTCTGTTAAAAATGTAATTCGGATTGTACTTTTCCCTACAAAATATATTTTTCTAATTACACCTTGATCATAATTATAAAAGATCCATATTTTAATAATGTACACTAAGAAAACCAAAGCAATTCTCATGTAAGTTTAGCTCAAAAATAAGTTTATTTTAATTTTAATCCGATCAAGGCAACTACATTGAAACATGTCTGTCCGTAGTTTTACTTATTTTTATTGTTTTGGAAGCCTGCTACATGGATGGCCTGCAAAATTTTCAAAGACACTTCTTCACTTGCACTTCTTACATGTAAGGACTGCGCGGCACGCCTGCAACGAAGATATCGTCATCGTCAGTATCCTATTAAAATAATTATAATCATTTTAGTAGATATCATCATATGATGATCATCTTCACGTTAGAAAGGATCATCACATTAATGATCATTAAATCATTATCTTCTTAGTAATGATAAGTATAATGATCTTGTTAGAAATGATTAAATCACCATTATATTAATGATTATTATCGTGTTAGCAATGATCATCACATTGATTACTATTATTATGTTGGTAATGATCATCATATTAATAACCATTATCATGTTGGTAATGATCATCATATAAATAAAATAATCATCACCATGTTAGAAATGATCATGATCAATGATCATGTTTCAAATGATCATCATCGGGATAATGATTCTCGATAGGAATTAATGCTATGAATGATTCATGGAATTAATAAATGAAAAATAATTATCATGTTAGAAATGATCATCATCGTGTTGGTAATTGTTACCATATGTAAATCATCTCGTTTGAATTGATGATCATATTAATGACCATTATCGGGTAAGTAATGATTTTCATATAAATAAAATACTCATTTTAGAAACTATAATCATAATGTTAATAATGATCATCATCATGTTAGTTATGATTATCATATTAATCATCATCTTCAAGTCAGAAATGATTATCATAATGTTAGAAATGATTGATCGTGTTATAAATGATCATCATCGGGTAAGTAATGATTTTCATATAAATAAAATACTCATGCTAGAAACTATAATCATAATGTTAGTAACGATCATCTTCATGTTAATTATGATCATCATATTAATCATCAACTTAAAGCCAGACATGATTATCATAATGTTAGAAATGATCATCAACATGTAAGAAATGATTATGATCGTGTTATAAATGATCATCATCGGGTAAGTAATGATTTTCATATAAATAAAATAATCATGTTAAAAACTATAATCATAATGTTAATAATAATAATCATCATATTAATCATCAACCTCAAGTCACAAATGATTATCATAATGTTAGTAATGATCATCAACATGTTAGAAATGAACATCATTATTAATGATCATCACCATCATTTCCCAGCCCTTATCCCAACTTATTTGGGGTCGGCGCAACTTGTCTTTTTCTTACATACTTCGCTATTATACTATCCGCAAAATTAAGTGGAGTCGGGCAATAAACGTCAGTTGCCTTCCTTTTAGTGCCTACCGCTACCTGCACTATTGTTGCACGGCCCGCTCCATAAGGATGTGCAGGTGCGAATGAGATAGCATGATTCTGATGATTTATGATCCGACTCGCTACTTAATTTTGCTGATAGTATAGTCGTCATTTCGGTAATGTAATATTGATGATCAGGGGTCGTACAAAAAGTGCGGATGACGTCAAACCACTTATAGGTGATTTCAAATAGTAGTTTTGATTTTCATAATCAATTATTATTACCTGTGTGGTCACCGGGTTAGAATAGTGCCATTCCATGTCTTGACAACAATGACAACAATAATAGACTTGTTAGAAAATAGTCATTAATCTATTCATAATTTCATTAAATAATAAGTATAATGACATCAAATTATCTTTACTAATCTTACCTAATGTTCCCACCTTTGAGTATTAAACTTATTTATTTGAGGTTCCCACAGATTAGTCCTAATTAGTTTTAAATAATCGTACCTTATGGTGGCGGTGGTGGCTACCTGCGGGCAGGCGGCGCTAGGCGGGCTGCGGCTGCGGTGGTTACCTGCCGGCAGGCGCGGGCGCTAGGTGGGCTGCGGCTGCGGTGGTTACCTGCCGGCAGGCGCGGGCGCTAGGCGGGCTGCGGCTGCGGTGGTTACCTGCCGGCAGGCGCGGGCGCTAGGCGGGCTGCGGCTGCGGTGGTTACCTGCCGGCAGGCGCGGGCGCTAGGCGGGCTGCGGCTGCGGTGGTTACCTGCCGGCAGGCGCGGGCGCTAGGCGGGCTGCGGCTGCGGTGGTTACCTGCCGGCAGGCGCGGGCGCTAGGCGGGCTGCGGCTGCGGTGGTTACCTGCCGGCAGGCGCGGGCGCTAGGCGGGCTGCGGCTGCGGTGGTTACCTGCCGGCAGGCGCGGGCGCTAGGCGGGCTGCGGCTGCGGTGGTTACCTGCCGGCAGGCGCGGGCGCTAGGCGGGCTGCGGCTGCGGTGGTTACCTGCCGGCAGGCGCGGGCGCTAGGCGGGCTGCGGCTGCGGTGGTTACCTGCCGGCAGGCGCGGGCGCTAGGCGGGCTGCGGCTGCGGTGGTTACCTGCCGGCAGGCGCGGGCGCTAGGCGGGCTGCGGCTGCGGTGGTTACCTGCCGGCAGGCGCGGGCGCTAGGCGGGCTGCGGCTGCGGTGGTTACCTGCCGGCAGGCGCGGGCGCTAGGCGGGCTGCGGCTGCGGTGGTTACCTGCCGGCAGGCGCGGGCGCTAGGCGGGCTGCGGCTGCGGTGGTTACCTGCCGGCAGGCGCGGGCGCTAGGCGGGCTGCGGCTGCGGTGGTTACCTGCCGGCAGGCGCGGGCGCTAGGCGGGCTGCGGCTGCGGTGGTTACCTGCCGGCAGGCGCGGGCGCTAGGCGGGCTGCGGCTGCGGTGGTTACCTGCCGGCAGGCGCGGGCGCTAGGCGGGCTGCGGCTGCGGTGGTTACCTGCCGGCAGGCGCGGGCGCTAGGCGGGCTGCGGCTGCGGTGGTTACCTGCCGGCAGGCGCGGGCGCTAGGCGGGCTGCGGCTGCGGTGGTTACCTGCCGGCAGGCGCGGGCGCTAGGCGGGCTGCGGCTGCGGTGGTTACCTGCCGGCAGGCGCGGGCGCTAGGCGGGCTGCGGCTGCGGTGGTTACCTGCCGGCAGGCGCGGGCGCTAGGCGGGCTGCGGCTGCGGTGGTTACCTGCCGGCAGGCGCGGGCGCTAGGCGGGCTGCGGCTGCGGTGGTTACCTGCCGGCAGGCGCGGGCGCTAGGCGGGCTGCGGCTGCGGTGGTTACCTGCCGGCAGGCGCGGGCGCTAGGCGGGCTGCGGCTGCGGTGGTTACCTGCCGGCAGGCGCGGGCGCTAGGCGGGCTGCGGCTGCGGTGGTTACCTGCCGGCAGGCGCGGGCGCTAGGCGGGCTGCGGCTGCGGTGGTTACCTGCCGGCAGGCGCGGGCGCTAGGCGGGCTGCGGCTGCGGTGGTTACCTGCCGGCAGGCGCGGGCGCTAGGCGGGCTGCGGCTGCGGTGGTTACCTGCCGGCAGGCGCGGGCGCTAGGCGGGCTGCGGCTGCGGTGGTTACCTGCCGGCAGGCGCGGGCGCTAGGCGGGCTGCGGCTGCGGTGGATACCTGCCGGCAGGCGCGGGCGCTAGGCGGGCTGCGGCTGCGGTGGATACCTGCCGGCAGGCGCGGGCGCTAGGCGGGCTGCGGCTGCGGTGGTTACCTGCCGGCAGGCGCGGGCGCTAGGCGGGCTGCGGCTGCGGTGGTTACCTGCCGGCAGGCGCGGGCGCTAGGCGGGCTGCGGCTGCGGTGGTTACCTGCCGGCAGGCGCGGGCGCTAGGCGGGCTGCGGCTGCGGTGGTTACCTGCCGGCAGGCGCGGGCGCTAGGCGGGCTGCGGCTGCGGTGGTTACCTGCCGGCAGGCGCGGGCGCTAGGCGGGCTGCGGCTGCGGTGGTTACCTGCCGGCAGGCGCGGGCGCTAGGCGGGCTGCGGCTGCGGTGGTTACCTGCCGGCAGGCGCGGGCGCTAGGCGGGCTGCGGCTGCGGTGGTTACCTGCCGGCAGGCGCGGGCGCTAGGCGGGCTGCGGCTGCGGTGGTTACCTGCCGGCAGGCGCGGGCGCTAGGCGGGCTGCGGCTGCGGTGGTTACCTGCCGGCAGGCGCGGGCGCTAGGCGGGCTGCGGCTGCGGTGGTTACCTGCCGGCAGGCGCGGGCGCTAGGCGGGCTGCGGCTGCGGTGGTTACCTGCCGGCAGGCGCGGGCGCTAGGCGGGCTGCGGCTGCGGTGGTTACCTGCCGGCAGGCGCGGGCGCTAGGCGGGCTGCGGCTGCGGTGGTTACCTGCCGGCAGGCGCGGGCGCTAGGCGGGCTGCGGCTGCGGTGGTTACCTGCCGGCAGGCGCGGGCGCTAGGCGGGCTGCGGCTGCGGTGGTTACCTGCCGGCAGGCGCGGGCGCTAGGCGGGCTGCGGCTGCGGTGGTTACCTGCCGGCAGGCGCGGGCGCTAGGCGGGCTGCGGCTGCGGTGGTTACCTGCCGGCAGGCGCGGGCGCTAGGCGGGCTGCGGCTGCGGTGGTTACCTGCCGGCAGGCGCGGGCGCTAGGCGGGCTGCGGCTGCGGCGGCAGCAGCGGCGCGGGCGCGGGCGGCGCGGGCGCAGCACGCGGCCGGTCGGGCTTCACCTTGTCGCCGTTCATGATGGCCTTGATGTCCTCCGCGTCCAGCGTCTCGTACCTACACAGGACACCATACACTACAACAACTATGCAGCCAAATGGGTTCTCTCAATCATGCAATGAAATGTTGGCGTTAAGGTGGTTATTTTAGGCTTCGAAGTATCACGTTTCGAACGGAATAACTCGAGAGAACTGTAAAGGAATTTCATACAAAATTGGCGGTTGTGTTAATGAACAAAGTAAATAGCATTTTTTTTAATTTTTTTAGTGGCTGAATTGTTATCGGGCCAAAATAACCGCGAACCTATTCCACGTGTTTTTTGAGTGATTGTATTTTTTTATTTCATTGCATATGTTTGAGAAAAGCAGTACACATACCTAGCCGTGAAAAGGGGTTGCCAGCCTCGTAACTATCTATCGTCTATATCACTCGGCCAGCAACCCCCTACCCCCAGGCCTCTGTAGTAATGTACTATAAGTAGGCGACTAAAGACGATGAGCGGCGAAGTAACCCATCTCTATCAATTTTTGCCGGCGCGGCAAAGGCCAGTCTATGCTCGATTCGCGAGCAGTGTGGATGTATATATGTTGGCTCCCGCGGCAACAATGGGCAATGATAAGTGTCCACTTTTTATTAAATAAGTACTGTATGTAGACCATGGCTGTCACGCACAAGCTGTGTTCAGCCTGCCGCGTTACAATCAGTCTTGGCAAAATCAGATCACGCGGCATGTTCGCCGCGGGCGGTAACCGCACGTATGTTCTCTTGCTCTACTTTCTCCCTACTTTGAAATCGTTTCTTAGGTAGTTAAAATATCCCCGTCGCCACAACAAAAGTACCTTTCTACCGGCAAGGCAAAAAGCAATTAATAGTACATTACTACAGACGCCGGGAAGTAGGTGGTTGCAGGCCGAGTTCATATAGACGGCCGAGCGAAGCGAGGTCGGATAGTTACGAGGCTGGCAACCCCTTTTCACGGCGAGGTATGTATAGTGCTTTTCTCAAACATATGCAATGAAATAAAAAAAAAACATCACACAAAAAACATTTGTGTAATAGGCATTAACGCGGATATTTTTGGTCCGAACCACACAGATACAAAAAAAGAACGATTTTCAGCTATTCAGCCTGTTCATAAAACCAGCTGTCATGGCCATATTAAAATTTAAAAAAAATTACTTCCCGGCCTAGGCCTTCAATTTTGTATGAAATTCCTTTACAGTTCTCTCGAGTTGTTCCGTCGGGAACGTGGCACTTTGAAGCCTAAAATAACTATCATAACGCCGACATTACATAGCATGTTTGAGAAAAATATATATAGCAAAATTTACATAGACACATAGAGCGACAACACAATTCTCGTGATGGCAATTTTTAATGAAAATGGGCCAGCGAGATAACAATTATCGCTTCGCCTCGTCAATGGAGAAGCAACCTTACTCCTAGTACTTGTGCTCGCCACTTACTTGAGCAAAGCCTCCGCGATGGCCTTGTGCTCCTTGGCGTGCGTGCGCAGAATATTCTTGGCGCGCTCATAGCTCTCAGAAAGGATCTTCTTGATCTCTGTGTCAACCTGTAACGAGATACCCAGCATCATCTACAATCTGTCATTAGAATAAGGATGAGAGTGAACCCATATTGACATATAAAATACTAGATATTGGACCAAGTAATTGTAGAATCTCGGGATCACATTTTGTTTTACCTTAAGTCGAGTATCAGTACTAGGAACCCAGCAGTGCACAGGCGTTCACAGCTCCGTTAATGCTTCAGTACCAGGGCTGCATCAGCGAGCAGGTGGTCACTCACCCGCTCAATGGTCTGCAAGTGACAAGGGAGGAGCGCCCCGGCCTTCTGCGGAGCCTGACGTGGCTGCTTCAGTAGAGACTGTACCAGGGCCGCATCAGCACGCAGGAGTTCACTTACCAGCTCGTTGGTCAGCGGTCCGAGCGAGGGAGAGTTCGAGAGGGAGGAGCGCCCGCCTCTATGACGCGGAGCCCTACGTGGCTGCTTCAGTAGATACTGTACCAGAGCCGAATCAGCACGCAGGAGTACACTTACCAGCTCGTTGGTCTGCGGTTCGAGCGAGAGAGACTTCGAGGGGGAGGAGCGCCCGCCTCCATGTCGCGAAGCCCTACGTGGCTGCTTCAGTAGAGACTGTACCAGGGCCGCATCAGCACGCAGGAGTTCACTTACCAGCTCGTTGGTCTGCGGTTCGAGCGAGAGAGTTCGAGAGGGAGGAGCGCCCGCCTCCATGACGCGGAGCCCTACGTGGCTGCTTCAGTAGAGACTGTACCAGGGCCGCATCAGCACGCAGGAGTTCACTTACCAGCTCGTTGGTCTGCGGTTCGAGCGAGAGAGAGTTCGAGAGGGAGGAGCGCCCGCCTCCATGACGCGGAGCCCTACGTGGCTGCTTCAGTAGAGACTGTACCAGGGCCGCATCAGCACGCAGGAGTTCACTTACCAGCTCGTTGGTCTGCGGTTCGAGCGAGAGAGAGTTCGAGAGGGAGGAGCGCCCGCCTCCATGACGCGGAGCCCTACGTGGCTGCTTCAGTAGAGACTGTACCAGGGCCGCATCTGCACGCAGCAGTTCACTTACCAGCTCGTTGGTCTGCGGTCCGAGCGAGGGAGAGTTCGAGAGGGCGGAGCGCCCGGACTCCATGCTGCGGAGCCCTACGCGCTCGCTCATGCCCCATTCACGGACCATGTGCTGTGCTATTGACGTGGCTTGCTTCAGGTCTGAGGATGCACCTATAACGATATACGTTAAAAAAATATGCCCACAGTCTGTGATCGAATTCGAGATCAAAAATGTAAACAAATGGATTGCCATCATAAAAAAACCAATCTAAGTGATGGTTACTTTAAAATCATTGAAATAAAAATAAAAATAATAATAATCAGGGTAATATAATATTGTGTAAACAGTTCAAAATATTACCCTCAAGTAAACAGTAAATATATTTTATTTTACTCAGTATTTATGTTGTTTGAATAAAATATATGGAGTTTTAATTTATGCTACTGGCAATGGTAAGAAGTTTTAATCATTTGGTTCACAATTATAATAATTGTACTAATAATGCAATACGGGACATACTGCATTGGTTTTTGACATCTGTCTAATAAATGTGCTTCTTTTTGTGTATCCTTTGGTATCGTTGCTTTCTGTTGTTAAATTAAGAAATATGGAAGCTCAGTCGGGACTTATCGGGAGATTTTTTACATTACATTATGTTTAGACTAACTTTAGGTGTCCGAAAGTCTTCCAGACAATATTTTACTGAAAAGCATGTAGGTATCGGTATTTATAAATACCGATGAAAATTCATACATTAAAAAAAATTAATTGTAAAACAAGATTGTATACCCCTGGAATGTCACTTTGTCATTGACAATTGTATGTTTAAATTTTTGATCTCGAATTCGATCACAGACTTTAGAGATGCAAACAAGCACACAGGCCTGACTCAAGACTGCCTGGTATTATCCCTGCATCGGAACACAACAATACAAACATTTCTGCTTGGCGGTAGGTAAGCAGATGATTTTGACGATCGGAACGAACCCTCTCTCTCTACCTCTTCTCGGGGTTGGCAACGCTCACATTCAAAATGGCCAATATACCAAAACTTATCTGTGATAATTTTGGAAAAGGCTTGTACTTTTCGAATTTAGAAGTTAACAATATAATATAGAAGTCTCTAGATATCTAGAGCAGAACTAAGAACTTACCAGAGGTGATCTTGTCGGGTCCGAACACCAGCTCCTCGGCCGCTCGGCCGCCCATCATCGTATCCATCATCGCAAGTAGCTGCTGCTTCGTGACGTGGTACCTGCAGACAACATACCATCATCGTTAGGGTTTGTAAAAACCAGTCAATTATGTACCCTTACGAAAACCATTTAAAGAGTAAGCAGATAATGACTGTACAAATAAACAGTCGGCAACATAAGCTCGTCTTAAATATGAAGTTTTTGACAGTAGTTTATTGGCAATAGATATAGATTTACCTTTCTTTGGCAGGTATGTACGCGGTGTGTCCCAAAGACGGGCCGCGCGGCATTATGGTCACCTTGTGTAGCGGGTGCGCGTCCTGGAAAGAAGGTACTAAGTTATGCAAAGAAAAGTTTACATTAGTTATATTAGGATATGGCTTTTTCAATCAGCGAAGTCCTACAAAAGTGACGCAAAAGTGTAATGTCATTTGGACTAGAGGGGCGCGCCTTCGTCGATTGATAATGTTTATGAGAACTGCTTTACCATACAACAAATGGCTGATTTTAACCTCGTTTTGATCATGAATAAGAAGTCTTCTGTCAGACAATCTCCAAGAGTTCAGAACTTTCAGGGATCTGCTCCACTGAAGGAGATTTCGGCTGCCAGTCGCTTTTATACCGTCTTGGCTTACTGGGGCTCTTTTTCAATTGGTTTTATTTTTCCATCTTGCTGCCGCTGCCAAGTCGCTATTTATTTTGACAAAAGTACCAGGCTCCCATAGCCAGGTGGCCCACCTCCTCGGTTGTAGCGAGCAGCTCTCGCAGCAAAAATCTTTACGAGTTGCTTCAGCAAAAGTACCAGGCATACATAGTCACTAAGAGGTAGGTGTAGTGTGCGACGAGCGCGTGCCCGCCCTCGTGGTAGGCGGTGATGGTGGTTGCCCTCCTCGTCAGGCAAACGGAAGCACCGCTCAGAACCTTATCGCGCGCGTCTTTAAGTACCAGGCTGCCATAGCCACTTAGGAAACCACACCATAGTACGCTTGAGGAGCGTGTGTGTGCCTCGTGGAACAAGAACAAGCTTTCTTCCTTTTTTCCTCAGAATAATTTTAAACCGTAGTACCAGGCTCCCATAGCCGTTAAGGCGATCCACCTCGGTTGTAGCGAACAGGTCTCGCATTCAGATGCTTTAGTAAAAGTACCAGGTTGCCATAGCTACTAAGGAGACTCACCTTGGTGTAGTGTGCGACGAGCGCGTGCCCGCCCTCGTGGTAGGCGGTGATGGTGTTGGCCTCCTCGTCAGGCAGGCGGGAGCGCCGCTCCGGGCCCATTAGAACCTTGTCGCGCGCATCTTCCAGGTACTTCATTGTGACTGTCTTCGCACCGTCTATCGCTGCCCTGCCGATGTCAAAAAGGATGAATTAGGTATGGGATAGGATGAGGTATTAATCCAGATTTTACCATGCTTCCGAATCTATACTAGGAGATGATGACTTTCGTATGGAGAAATTCTGGAGAACTTGGAGTCTGTTTCAGTTTCGTTTAGTCCACGTTTTCGAAGAGTAAAGGCGCTTTGAAAGCGAGTCGTTGTCGCTTCTGGAACCTTAAGGTTACCCGTATAATGTCAACACGGAACCTGGGTTGACATTCTACACATAAAACCTTGTTTTTGACGTGTTTCCGTTATTTGGTTGACAATAATGGCGGCCGAATTTAAAACAATAACAAACGTTAAATTCAATATGGTTTTACCGAGTAGGATAGAAGCCCTGATCACCATCGCCTTAACTTATCTCTATTAATAGTCTTTGTATGAACTACTTTTATACTGTTCGCTTGAAATCAAAGAGGGAGACCTATGTTCAGTAGTGGATGACTACTACGGGCCGAAATCATGATGATGATGGTGATGCTCACTTGAGCGCGGCCTGGTTGACCATGTTCTCGAGGTCGGCGCCGGTGAAGCCGGTGGTCCCGCGCGCCAGCACGTCGCTGTTCACGTCCGGGTTGGCCGTCACCCGCCCCAGGTACAGCTCCAGGATCTCGCGCCGCCCGCCGTAGTCCGGCGTCGGCACGTTCACCTGGGATTTACAGGACTTTTTAAGGTAGGGAAGACAATTTCTATCAATAAAACTCACATAACGGTTTTTATTTGTTGACTTTAGTTCGATCCAGTACCAGGGTTCCATAAGCGTCAGACGTAGTTCTTATTTTGATGTCAGCTAGGCAGCCAAGTCGCTGTCCTCTTTTAATCTTATGTCGTCTAAAAGTATATGGTAAAAAAGGCGATCCATGAGGGCCTATGACCATAATTAAACCGTAACAATTTTAGATTCGATCCAATACCAGGATTCCATAAGCGTCAGACCTAGTTCCTTAATTTTGTATCAGCTATAAAAGCTCGCAATGGGGCACGGCCAAGTCGTTGCATAATCTCCTCTCAATCTTATGTCGTCTTAGTATATTATAGTATGGAGGCCTATGATCAGTATGGACGTGTGGCATCTGAATTGACTGAAACCTACCCACGCTAAAAGCCACCAGGCGTTACATTCCCTTACCAACTTACTTATAAACGTGAAATAAGCTTGGAATAGTTCATGCCATGCTTTGTCACTTTCTGTCAGATGCAAATGTCACAATTACAGATAAGGACAAAGCATGGCATAAACTATTCCAAGCTTATTC
Organism: Acleris emargana; assembly: GCA_927399475.2. Lineage (NCBI taxonomy): Eukaryota > Metazoa > Arthropoda > Insecta > Lepidoptera > Tortricidae > Acleris > Acleris emargana. The sequence goes on from OV656863.1 coordinate 11,679,145, forward strand.
CACGTTTATAAGTAAGAGGGTTAATGTTTAAAACTAAGTACCAGGCTTTCAAAGATTTTAAGCTTACCTCATTCACCCCGCTTGATTGTAAGATAACTACAATTTGTCTTTTTTTACTGTTCTATCAATGGCGGGGTGTACCAGGCTCACATAAACCCAGAGCGCTCACCTCAACGTCGAACCGCCCAGGCCTCAACAGCGCTTGGTCCAAGTCGTCGCGCCGATTGGTAGCCCCCAGTACTATGACGCCCTCGTTCTGGTGAAATCCGTCCATCTCTGACAGTAGCTGATTTATTGTCTGTAATATACAAGTTTTTTTTAATAAAAGTCTGTTCTGGTAAGTATAATCGAATACAGATAAGAAGACGATCCTGACACCTGTCATCTCAAAACAAATTATAACCTCAAATTCGAGTTTAAGTTGTAATTGCCTTGTACTAATTTAAAAGTTTTGTATGATGAAAAATGACTACGTAATCTATACAGGGTGTTTGGTAGCGGGTTCGACAAACGAAAATGGGAAATACTTGGGTCCAATTGGAACACATTTGCCATAGTGACCCCTATGCTAAAGTTGATAGTTTTTTTTTAATTTTTTTTTTTCCGTTTTTTTGAAAATATCCCAAAATTTTACCTTTAAACCTTCTTAATTACACACCTAAACAGCTGAAACCGCCCATTTTTTTTTTAAATCATGCTCTGATAATGGGTTTATTTTAAAACAAAACCAAAACCCATAGGCAGTGCTTTAAAAAAATAATATGGGCCCTTAAAGCTATGCCAAAATGAGGAAAATAAAATGACATTAAAATTTCGACAAGTATAAAAAAAAAATCACAAGTCATAGACGATTTCAAATTGATTAAAAAACTTCTCTGGTTAATACTCTTCACAACGATATGCCACTTAAAAGAAAAAAAAACAGAAAAAAAAAATTACGCAGTACATTGAAATTTCCTCAGGAAGATTTATTAAAGAAATCACTTATGTAGGTACCACGGTTATGAATATTGGTGAATACGTTAGAGTTAATAATCGCTGGTAAATTACCATTAATAAAAAACATTTTAAGAGTAATAATAAAATTGAAATCCAAACACTTTTTTAAATTTCGATCACAAAATTTAAAAAAATCTTTGAGCTTCACGGGCGTTATTGCGAGCTCGACCATACGCTAAAATAATATCAGCGTACTCTTCATTGGTCAATGGTGTACGTTCACCCATTGTAATGAAAGTTTCAAAAACCAATACAAATCAACGTGTTTTTCTACAAGTCCTTCTGTTTGAAAAAAAATTACAATTTGCCGACAAGCTATTTAAGACACAGATTAAAAAGCTAATTTAGCTTAATGTTTTTTTCAAATCAATGTGGCAAATGCGACGAAAATGTACGGAATGTATTCCTGATCAAGTGATCACAAAATTTAAAAAAGTGTTTTGTTTAGCGTATGGTCGAGCTCGCAATAACGCCCGTGAAGCTCAAAGAATTTTTAAAATTTTGTGATCAAAATTTAAAAAAGTGTTTTGTTTTCAATTTTATTATTACTCTTAAAATGTTTTTTATTAATGGTAATTTACCAGCGATTATTAACTCTAACGTATTCACCAATATTCATAACCGTGGTATAAGTGATTTCTTTAATAAATCTTCGTGAGGAAATTTCAATGTACTGCGTTTTTTTTTTTTCTGTGTTTTTTCTTTTAAGTGGCATATCGTTGTGAAGAGTATTAACCAGAGAAGTTTTTTAATTAATTTGAAATCGTCTATGACTTGTGATTTTTTTTTTATACTTGTCGAAACTTTAATGTCATTTTATTTTCCTCATTTTGGCATAGCTTTAAGGGCCCATATTATTTTTTTAAAGCACTGCCTATGGGTTTTGGTTTTGTTTTAAAATAAACCCATTATCAGAGCATGATTTAAAAAAAATGGGCGGTTTCAGCTGCTTAGGTGTGTAATTAAGAAGGTTTAAAGGTAAAATTTTGGGATATTTTCAAAAAAACGGAAAAAAATAAATTAAAAAAAAACTATCTACTTTAGCATAGGGGTCACTATGGCAAATGTGTTCCAATTGGACCCAAGTATTTCCCATTTTCGTTTGTCGAACCCGCTACCAAACACCCTGTATAATAAAAATGAATCGCTAAATGTGTTGCTAAGCGCAAAACTCGAGAACGGCTGAACCGATTTGGCTGATTTCTTTTTTGTTGTGTTTGTCAATGTCAGGACAAGGTTTTTAGGACAGAAAATAATTGAAAAATCCACCGGGAAAGTCAGGAATTTGCAGCGGGGCGAAGCCGCTGGCGGGACGCTAGTTTATTAAATAAATTTCTCTTACCTGATTGGCGTACGGGTGGAGAACACTGTTGGTTCTTTTGGCTCCGACTGAGTCGATTTCATCTATGAAAATTACGCACGGGGCGCGCTCCTTTGCCGCTTCTGTAAAGTTTTATTGCACTATAATTTATAATTACGATTATAACGATAAATTAACATTCATTACCTTCTTTCAGGGTTTGGGCGTTGTACTTTGTACTATTGACATTCCGATTAGGAAGAAAGAGAAGAAAGAAAAGTAGGGTAGCAAACTAACAAAATCTAAACAGATGATGAATTAATGTACTAGGATAGCAGAATAAAGGGGTCGCACCTTTACTTTAACCGACATGTGGCCAAATTACTGAATAAATATTTTGAATTTTGAATACTCGGCCCGCAATTGCGTGCTTCACAGCCTAGGCAATAATGTACTATTACGCAGCGGTGGGGTACAAGAGATCCCCAACGCGACGCTCTGGCTATGCTTCTTATCAGACATTTCCGAACCTTGACAACAATGCTGTTTGTAAACATTGTTCTACACAAAGTACCAGGGCATCAAACTCACTGAAGAGGTCCCTGACACGGCGCGCGCCTTGGCCAACCAGGATCTCGTCGAACTCCGGCCCGGCCGCATGGAAGAACGGCACATGCGCCTCGCCGGCGACGGCCCGGGCTAGCAGCGTCTTGCCGGTACCAGGGGGACCGACCAACAGCACACCTTTTGGCAATTTCCCACCGAGAGTGGAAAACTTTTCGGGAGATTTCAGAAATTCCACCTGCAAAAATTATGAATTGTTCATGGGATGAAACTTATTACAAGAAATGTTAATAAACATCTTAGCCTATTTGTGCAAATTGTGGTTACTGAATTGTCAACAACTTTTTGAAGTTGTAATTCTATAGCTCTGCCTACCCCACTCTCTGGGATTACAGGCGTGAAGGTATGTATGTATGTATGTTAATAAGCGCATAATAAATGGGTAGCATGTAATAAAATTGTTTTATTTTTCTCAAAAGATTCCTGATAAATAAACAGAAATTGTAGCTATGTAATTCAAAGAGACAATTTATAAATTACTCAGCAAAAGTGATCCTCAGACCAGGTCAGATCCTCCTTATTATGACTCTGACTGACAGCATATTCAATAGGGTAGCATGAATACAGAGGTACTTACCACATATTTAAGCTACTTGTTGTCTTCATTAGCTTCCCTTCTTCAAAAGCGATAAGAGGGCCTTTAGGATAACATAATCTACTCACAAGTACTAGGGTAGCATAAAATATACAGAAGTGCTTACCACATCTTTAAGCTCCTGCTTAGCCTCGTCAGCTCCTTTGACGTCATCGAACGTAACCGATATGTCTTCAGGGTCCACTTCCACTTGGTTGCCTAGTTGGATCCTGCTCGAATGACAAACACCACATTAATCAAACTCATTGCAACATCATGGTATAGTGATAAACTTACTGGATAAAATATTGTATGTACAATCGGAAAAAATGATTCTCAACCCACGTCACAGTGACGTTATAAAACAAATCGTAACAATTGTCCAATATAATTTCACTTTGACACAGTTCTATGTTAGGTCAAGGTAGGTACCATTTTGCTAATTAAACAAAGTCAGAGAATATTCAGCAGAATCCAGTTACGGAATCAGCCACAACACCTTCACCGCCTTGGTCCTGAGCTGGTTATCAGGATGAGAGCCTACAGAACCAACCCTCAAGTTGATAGTTACCGGAATACGGTCCCGCTAACGGACGCCATGAGGCTGACGAAGATGGCGAGGAACAGCACGATGGTGAGCAGCTGCTGCACCACCTTCAGGTACTTGGATGCCTTGGTGCTGCGAGCATTGTCGGGATGTGAGCCTGCAAGAGCATTAATAAAACTTTAATTTCTACGGCTTTTTACAGAACTGCCTGTTCCCAGTGTGTGTACAGGTGCCTGTTCTAGATAGCTTATCTGACTCTTTTAAGACTTTTAGTGGCATGCAGTGGTTATAGAATCCATTGAGTCACCATTTCCTAATTAAATTTGAGCAAACCTAAAATTGAACTAGTGTTACGTTCTCTATATTTGACTTATTAAATCCTTAAACAGTTTAGTTACAACCCCATTTTGTAGCAGGGTCTTTGGTTACGCTTCTGACTTCTTTCTAAACTTACCAGCGAGATAACCCTCAGCGAAGGCAATCTTGATCTTATCTCTCTGCTGATGCGTCAGTACCGAGTCCTCATTGAGAAGCTTCTCGAGCCTCGGAGCTACGTCTGGACCAATGGCCTGCGAAGTTGGCTTGTTGGGGGTAGGTTCTGATGCGAAGCCTGGAATTCGGTAGAATACCAAGTCATTTAGAAAGAATAATTACAGGATACTAGAGGATCTAACAAAATACAAGTTTAAAACAAAAACCAAGATGATGGACAAAACAACACACAACAACAAAAACAATGAACTTTTTTAACATATGTTATTTGCAAATGCTTAACTTTACTTATGTTTTCTTTATGATCAAACTAGCGGCCCGCCAGCGGCTTCGCCCCGCTGCAAATTTCTGACTTTCAATTCATTTGTTACAAATAATGTGATAAATGAAGAACCGCTCGACCGATTTTGTGCAAACTTCACATAAACCATCTACTAAACAGTCCGAACAAAAACTAAACATTTGGTTTGGATAGGTGAGCCCGTTCTTGAGTTATAAAATTACAACGAAAAATGGCATTCATTTTTATATATATAGATTACATATTGGAATTAAAAACAGAAAACATTATTTTTATCCCGTCTAAATAAGTAATTTAATTCTTATTAGTAATCCACTAACAGACCACCATTTAATGTACATAGTATGAAGTTACATCATTTATGTTTTGGTGACCACGCGCTGGTCTTGTTTGTAGACTTGTAGTGACCCTGCCTACTAAGCTAGCGGTCCTGTGTTTAAATCCCCTGATATTTATTTATTTATTTACTGCAGCCACTGTATGCAAGGAGAAAAAGGATATTTCTATTTTATTAGCGATAACTGATATTAGGGAGGTCAAACTGAAGTTGAATATTTTTTGGAAAATTTAATATTATATTTCCTCTTTTATCTTGTAACTCCGCTTGTAACTTTGTATCTATGAGACATACAGATGAAACACAAAAACAAAAAATAATTGAAATTTTATTATCTTTATACTTTTCATAGCCTTTTTTGTCATAAAGTCAACTGTTGAAGCATTTTGTAAGAAATCACCAATTTTAGCCCGTTCAAATCAAGATGGCGGCTGACGCAGTGACCCTTCTAGGTCTAAAATTTTAAAAAACATGACTAGCCAACCTTAAGCAATACAAAGGGCAAAATACCTGCTAACTGAGCTATTATATCAGACACTTCATAATGCAAACAAAAGACATAAAGAAACTTTTATGCTTCAATTACTGAATGTCAACTCAGGTCAGTTTGCATAAATTTGGTACGTATTCATAAAAAGTCAAATTTATAGACCAATTTATATTTTTCAGTCTCTAACAAATTAAAGGGTTGTCAAAATATTACACTATTCCATATGTGCCAGAGTGTATATACTCTATCCTGTTTAACCACTGGAATGTGAATTTGCAGGTAGTGAACTAGTGGCAATATTATTTTGACAGCACAGGATCGTAACATCACTTCTGCAGTCACAGCATACTAAAAGGTTTAGTAACTTAGCCAGGCTACTTAGCCGGTTTGAATAAATCATTTCTATGCAGAACAAACGTAAGAGAAATTTATTTATAATTTTGAGTTTGTGACACTATTCAATTCTATTTAGGCCCGACTTGAGCCTGAAATTCCATTTTAAAAAAATAAACAGGTCATGCATGTTAGGTGATTCCCTAAATACACTAACATACATACACACATGCTGAAGATGGTGTGTCACAAATCCATACAAATCATGATTATGGGCAGTAAATATGTCTAAAGTTCAAAATATGATTCTACAGTCTACACTCTCACATATTTATCTTATTAATACTAACCGAAGAACTTACGCAGTCTATTAATGATGGTGGGGTTCCTCTTGAGGTCTGCATGAATGCCTCGCTCTGTCTTGAACCTCCGTACTTGCACATTGAAGTTACTCTGAATACTGTTAGTTAATAAACCAATGAACTGATCCGTAAATCCAACTAGTTTACGCGATGGTAAGCTGATTGTAACAGTTGGAGGGGACCAACCATTCTTATTCTTTTCAAAGGACTCTGAAGATATGTACGAGACCTTTCTGGCTGATGAGAGACACCGCTGGGGCAGCCTCGGAGACTGCAATGTCGCCAACGAGCGGATGTCCACTTTTCGCATCGCCTGAATATCATCCTTGTCAAAGTTTTTGACTGCCTCTGAAAGGCTTTCTTCACAAATAATTGCATCATTTATTGCCGCAGCGTTCTCCTTCCGCTTGTAATCTTTATTTTTGACATGACTATGCCTCCTGTGTTTAAAAACACTAGAGTAACGTGAAGAGAATTGACTAAAACTAACTAAAATCTGTAACGAAACAAAGGTTATGTTAATGACGAATGAATACTAGATTTCGGGGATTGGGACTCCCTGAGACAACCGCGAAGGTTTACCTGATTTTGAGTGTTGATAGAATTCAGTGAGAACATGTTACATGTAGATGGATTTGTGTTTTTTCACGAGTGCACTCGAAAATTTTGTAGGCTCTTACGTCTTACGTCAAACTTAATTTTCGTAGCAAAATATGGCGAACCGACACATTTCTTCTATGACCTCTATGGGTCAGACTTTGATAAGAATTTTATTATGCTGCTATTTGTAGTGAAATTTGAAGTAAAATACTGGGAATGGTATCGTTTTGAATTTACTCTTGATGTTTAAAATAAATAAACTAAAACATTATAATCAACAACACATGTCTTTAACAACAGTAAAATTTTAAACTGAATAGAAACAGCGCCCTTTAACGGTCATGTATGAATATCTATTCTAATAATTAAACAGGTACAAACAGTGTATTTAAAGGATATTTGATGTTATTTTAAGTAATAAAAATATATTCATTTCCCGTTTTTATTTTATTTCATTCTATTTGCCCATAGACACCACTTGAGTGTTTTTTTTATAATTGGTAATTAAACTTCTACATTGTCTGTGATATATTTGGCAGTAAAATCCAAAATGGCGACGAGCGATGACGAGCCTATGCATTTATATGAAGTTTTTCAAAACTGTTTCAATAAAATAGCGAATAAACAACAAGGTGAGTGAGAAAATGCATACCGTGGCCCGTCTCGCGTTCCTCTATCAAACTTTCGCGGTCAAGTGAAGTGTTTCAGTGTGAAAATGGACCAAAGTGTTTGCGTGTTATGCCATATTCAGTGTCGAAACGCAACAGCATTTTTTCAAAATACGCCCAAAAGCTTCCTCTCACGTGTCTCAAACCAATTATTTCAATATACTCGATAGTCAAGGAAGGTGTTACAATTGTCAGAAAGGCATCTACGTTGATTTGTAAGCGTACAAAGGCTATGTTTTGATCACACAGTGTATTGTCAAAGTGTGCCTGTCCATTGTGGCTCGGTTGATTTTCAGAGCAATGCTGAATTGTTTCACGAGTTTTATTTACTTTGACGTACACAGTGACGCTTTAACCAGGTAAACTAGGCTTAAAAGACCCCCAGCATTGTTACAAAATGCTGAAAACTTGCTTTTTAATTTTTCAATCCTAAGAAGCGTTTTATGCTCCAACTTGTATCCTTGGCGTTATGGTATATAGATGGCGATTTGCCGTTTTTTATGTTCTCTTTATGCCCATGTTTACAGTATAAATTTGTTTATTTACTCGTCCGCGCGGACTCGAGACGTAACAATCTATGGCATACATAGACCCGACTAGTTACGTACTAAGAACCCTGAATTCGTAAACAAACGTTAGAAAAATATACAAACGGTTTCATTATTCTATTGCCGTACGAAAATATCGAAACTTTATTTATGCATACTTATCTACTTGGTGGATTAATGTTGGATGCTGGCTGAAAACAAACAAAAGGTTGATTTATAGTTCATTTTGTGTAAAATAGGCTGTGTAGTTTCATAAACGTTGCCTGGTACTCTTCTATGGTTATAAAAAAGTTGTTTTTGTTTCTATATATTTATTTCTACTTTTTCAATACTTAATGTTTAAAAGTTTGGGTGTTGGTTTATAAACTTTTAATTCTCCATAATTGATGTTTTATTAAAAAAATAAAATAAGTTAACATTATTATTATTTTGCTAAGCATTGGATTTTATTTTTTAACAAAAGACCTGGAACATGATCAAATTATTAATCAAAGTAGTCCAGAGATCTTATTATGAGGTCGATCTTATTATGTCAAAACATTATCTTGCATTGCCCTCACTCCTTTCAAGATTAACTGAAAGAGATAATTACCTGATTGCTGAAAGGGAAGTTTTTGATTCTGTACTTATGGTCCTGTCACAATGTTAAGCATGTTTATTTAGTGAGCCAATGTAAATAAATATGAGGGACAGTTATAAACAAAATGGACCTAGCCCCAAACTAAGCTCTGTACTGTGTACTGTGTACTAAACATACTAATAAAATATATGCAAAGAAATGTAGAATATTGATTCACTGAAGGTATGGTTTACCTTTAGTGAATCAGTGTAAAAAAATATCTGGGCACAATCTCATACAAATTGAACTAGTTCAAATTAGACTAGGCTTTTACTAGGGTACAATGATAACCATACATTTAAGCATAAATATATATTTAATATTATGTAATTTTAGCGTTGTGTATACAAAGTAAAATATTTGATAGCTCAACTTGTTTTTTGCCATCCTCATGCATTGTCCTCACCCAGTCATAACAAGGTCAGCTGGAAGATATCCCTTAAAGGGATAAGTTCACCTTTGTACCTTATTTATTTCCATATAAGTGTTTTTTTGTAAAACAATTAATTTTTGTGCAATAAAGAGTTTACTTACTTACTTACAAACGGAAAACGGAATATATACTTACATTATGTAGAATTTGTCTGTTTTAAAATCAGCGACAGGTTTCATAAGCAGTAATTACAGACAGTACCTAGACTGACCACATCAGCAAATGGACTACTCGTCAATTAATAGCAAAGCTAAAAGCTTAATTGTGTTGTAGAATATAGAACAAGGACATAACAGATTGTCTGCATATTTATTGATTGTCATAATTGATGAAACTGTATTCAATATTTATAAAGCTAAATTGAACCTAATTGTATTGGAATATGTTCCAATTTATCTAGTCGTTGGTGTTGCTTGTTTGCTCGTTTTTAAACTCTTAGTTTTTTAAAACTATAGGTATTTAAAATGTATTTAATGATTTTTCTATTAGTAATGTTTTATTTTGGTAATAATCTATAAAATATCTACATATAAAACAACTGGGACGAACACGTACTTGAAATTTGGAGGAACCATTCCATGTGTACCTAATCTAATTGTTTTTTTTTTAAGTAACATGGCATTATCATTTTATCACAGATAAGTTTTTTTTTTAAATAAAACAGTTCGCCTTTGTGTAGTCACTAGTCAGAGGATGATGCGATAGCCTAGTTGTTAGTGACCCTGCCTACGAAGCTAGTGGTCCCGGGTTCAATTTCCGGTATGGGCAAATACGGTGTGATGAGCATGAGTATTTATTTCTGAATTTTGGATGATTTCTCTGTATTTTAGTATTTATTTCTAATAGCAATATTTCTCTATGAAGTATTTATATCGTTGACTAGGTAAATTTGTGTGAGATCATCCCTTGATATTTATTTATTAATAAGCTATCTCATCCGAATCCGACCATCTATTTCAGCGTGAAGAAGTAACAAACATACATACAAAATTTCGTATTACTACAATTTAACCTACCTATTTCAAAATAAATAACAACCAACAAAGAAACTGGATGGTTTCATTGAGAACGCCAATAAACGTCGCATAAGATAGCTCTCTCCCTTTCTTCCACTCAATAACGTCATTCATTAGAGCGGGAAAGCTTGATGGTGTGCGCCTGCGACTCCTTAGTCACGTGGTCGAGTCCCTTTATGTTGAGGTTAACAACGCGTGAAACGACGTTATTGCCTTGTAATAAGGTTGTGATTTGATTTACTCGCGGTTTTGGGATAAAGGATGACTGATATATTATTTTATTCTGTAATTTTGGCATAATATAATGCACCTATGATTGTCAAAAACCATTACCACCGGTTCGAAAAATAATACCTTTGCCCCGAGAAGAACCGGCGTAAGAAACTCGGCAAGGTATTATTTTTTGAAAAAAAAGTTTACATCATACGTAAGTTTACTTAGGAAAACTGAAATTCCCTAATTGCTAATTTTAGAAAATCAATCACCATCAACGGGTTGAAATTAGGGAATGCAAATAACCGGTTAAAACCGGTTTTAACCGGTTATTTTCATACAAAATCGGTTAATAACCGATTTAATTGCATTCCCTAGTTGAAATAAAAGGGTATCGGGGAGATTTTACGCTGTAGAAGTTGCGGGCATCCTCCTGTTTGCATCAAGGGCGTAATTTATGTATATACAATATAAAAATAATTGGGTCAATCAACTTTTCTTTGTAGCTCGTTGCCATGGTGACGTCTCCTGGGTCACTTTTTAAAACTATGTTTTCAAAGGATATAAGTCCTCTAAAAAACTGTTTTATTGGCAATTTCTCCTGAGTGTGCAAGAAGTAAATATTATAACATTTCTTCAAAGAAACTCCATCACTGTTGTCTCCTGGCTTACGGGACAGAATAACAACAACAAAAAGTTGATCCACCCAATTATACCCTTGATTGACCTAGTCCCAAACTAAGATCTAGACTTGTGCTATGGGGACTTGGTAAAAACATACTTAAAAACACTCATAGAAACGTACAAACTCAAGAACATTTACTGTCGCTCATTAGTCTCATTACACAAATATTTGCCTTTACCGGGAAACGAATCCAGGACCGCTAGCTGTATTAATGAACAAATAAATATGACCTTGTTTAGGATCTATCCATCCATACTTCCATACTATATAAGGTTATAGGTTATAACGGGCTGTTTTCCGCAACTTGACGACTCAATAAATGCGCCTTTTTTGCGTGTATTATACACCGTGTTTTTTTTTATTTACGATAACTTCGGCATATTACTAGGTACATCCATAGAAACTAAGTGGTAGATTAGATTTTTAAATATTGCAAAAAAAAAAAAAACTGTTTAGAACAAAACTGTTTTGGTCATTCTAAAAGGGCCTTTAGAGTTAACTCATAGTCAGTGTCAAATACGTCAATGTTGGCGTGACATACATAGACAGTTAAGAGCCTTTTAGACCAGTTCAAAGTGAATAACTGATTAAATTTAAAAATTTAGGTACCTATCTTTAAAACCGTTACAGTTATCATTTGTCTGTCTTCGGGAAATTAACTTTATTTGACCTAGAAGGTTCCCTTAAAGTTATCGTAAATAAAAAAAAACACGGTGTATATAATATTATAAACGTGAAAGTGTGTATGTTTGTCCGTCTTTAACGCTTCAAGCACTGAACGGATCGGGATGAAACTTGGCACGTATTGGTTAGGTCCTGGAATAGGACATAGGATAGTTTTTATCCCGGAAAAGTGAATATTTCCAGAGGGAGCAGCGATAAACGACTTCTAACGCGGACGGAGTCGCGGGTTAAAGCTAGTATTTACATAGTATACACGGTGCCCGTGAGCATTGCGAGAGATTTTAACCACGCATTCCTGAGGTCATAAGGAGTAATAAATGTTGGATGAACCTAGGTCCAATTCAAACTCTTTAAGTTTTCGATTTTTCATACAAAATAAATCAACTATTTTCGCTTCTCTAGTGAAACAATGCTTTAGGACGAGCTGGCAACGCTTTTTCCTCCATTTCTTATGTATTATGGGGATTACCCTTGACATTGAATGAATGTTATTTTGTTTCCTTTTCTAACCAGTAATGTTATCTGGATTTGACTTTTACAGTCAAATTAGATGGTGAAGTCTTGCAACGTCGCAATCATAAAGGTGTTTCATACTGGAGATTTCATTACAACATTTTTACACAAAAATCGAAATATCTCTAAAACCGAGCCGAATTCAGCAGACGTTAATTAACATTTTTTTCTCAAACATGCTATGTAATGTCGGCGTTATGTTAGTTATTTTAGGCTTCAAAGTGCCACATTCCCGACGGAACAACTCGAGAGAACTGTAAAGGAATTTCATACAAAATTGAAGGCAAGGCCGGGAAGTATTTTTTTTAAAATTTTAATATGGCCATGACAGCTGGTTTTATGAACAGGCTGAATAGCTGAAAATCGTTTTTTTTTTTTGTATCTGTGTGGTTCGGACCAAAAATATCCGCGTTAATGCCTATTACACAAATGTTTTTTGAGTTATGTTTTTTTTTTTTTTCAATGCATATGTTTGAGAAAAGCACTATACATACCTCGCCGTGAAAAGGGGTTGCCAGCCTCGTAACTATCCGACCTCGCTTCGCTCGGCCGTCTATATGAACTCGGCCTGCAACCACCTACTTCCCGGCGTCTGTAGTAATGTACTATAACTTAAAATGTGGTCAGGAATATGCTGTTAAAATGTCTCGCAATGCTCACGGGCACCGTGTATAAAACGAAGCTTCCCGCCGTCTGTCCGTCTGTGTGTACGCTTAGATCTTTCAAACCGCGGAACGGATTTTAATGTGGTTTTCATCAATAGATAGAGTTATTCAAGAGGAAGGTTTATATGTTTTTTTTTTATTGCATGGGAAGGCAAACGAGCACACAGGCGACCTGGTGGTAAGTGGAAACTGTGACCCATAGACATTCGCATTCACAAGACCGCAAATGCACTACCAAAGTGCCAAACCTGAGGACTAAGATGGATTGCCTCTATGCTAGTCATTTCACCGGCTGTCTTATCCCCAAACCGGAACACAACAATGCGAACACTGCTGCTTGGCGGTAGCTTAATGGATAAGATGGTGGTACCAACCCGGACGGACCCTGCACAAGGTCCTCCCACAAGTAAAATAACAAATTCTGGATTATGTACGGGTGTAACAGAAAACTCACATAAACTGGAGCGAAGCGAGGGAGAGTCGCTGGTAAATTTATAATTTGTGCAAGAATTCGGCGCCAGGGTATGCCAGAATTTACTTAATGAACTATACAGGGCGTTACTAAATGTGTGGATTTTGTTTCGAATAAATTAACTCGACCACCTGTGCAAACTGCTGGCTAAATAAGTCAACATGCACCGAGACTCGATTTGAACGTGAAATTGTTCTATTTTTCCACTATATCGATAGTTTAATGTATAAAAAAAATGTGACATATCGTTACTACTTTAGATAAAACTCGTATCTGATATTTCGATATGTACGAGTTTGAACTTAATTCACTTCAAGTTTAAGTTTAAAATTGTACGTCACGAAATCTGAGATACGAGGTTTTTTCAAAGCAATGACGATATTCTTCAGAATTTCATAACATATCTGGCAACGCAGATGCAATTGGTCTTCTCGTGTTGCAGGTGTCATAGGGCAGCGGTGATCACGTTTGCCTCTGCAAGCATGAAAAAAAAAAACAGTTTCTTCGGATATTAATTCTCATGCTTGTTTTACTTTCTTACATACATACATACATTAAATCACGCCTGTTTCCCAGAGGGGTTGGCAGAAACCACTTCTTTCCACTTGCTACGATCTTGACAAGTTTCTTTCGCTTCTTCAACATTCATACATCGAGTCATGCACGCACGTCGGTTTCGGGTACTTAAGATTCGGCCCTTTTCCAGTATTTTTCCGATTTGATTCGAAAAACTACGCCTAGGGCGGCTCCGGTGGAGTAGTTTAAGAGTTATTAATTACCGTAATTAGGTCTGATAGTAAGGGTCGCGAATCGCTATTACATCGGAGTTTTTTATTTATAATTGTTAATGTAAATAAGACAGTTTCACTTCCACAATCATCGACACCAAAACCCACGCGCACCATGGCACCAATCCAACCACTATCCCACCGTTAAATCTATAGTAAATGTCGATTTAAAAAAATCTCCGAATAGCGGTTCCGTGGGCATAAATCAGCTTTTACGCGCCAGACAAATATCGGCGTTAAAAACTATAGTACTTGTGATGGGTTGGGGTTTACGCGGGCTCTGTCGAATGTTGAAGCGATATCGCTATCGAAGTTTTAGTGGCGTTATACACTTTGACAAATAGCGTTTTCGAAAGCGTTAAGCATCTTGTCGAGGCTCATTTCGGCGACGTCAGAACGATAGTGACCTAATTCTAAATTTCAGCTTTCAAACTTAAGTCATAAATTGAATATAATAAGAGCCCTAACTCGAAATTCAACATTTCTGAATTATGTCACTATTCTTCTGAAGGTGCGATATATTTAAAACAAAAGTTCTATATTGTAGTTCAAAATTGTCTATGTTTTTTCAGTATTTAGTGAATATGGGAAGTGCAAGTAAGATGAATAATTCTGTGGGTCGTTTCGAAAGAACTGCCGCGAATGGATCGCGTGAATGTTAATTTTGTATGGACCCCGTCCCCACCCTCCAACAGTCACGGGATGCATGTCCATTTGTTCATTAGGACCCAAAAAAAACCTATTTTAATGAACAAAACCTTGCAAGAGCCACGCAAGGCAAGAATGTGTGCATTTTTACACAAACTTCATACGATATGTTACGACT
Organism: Acleris emargana; assembly: GCA_927399475.2. NCBI lineage: Eukaryota > Metazoa > Arthropoda > Insecta > Lepidoptera > Tortricidae > Acleris > Acleris emargana. The sequence continues at coordinate 11,694,234 of OV656863.1, forward strand.
ATGATTTTCCAAGAAAACTCCATACATAGAGCAATCGTCGCTATAGTAAAATAAAAAAACATCATGTTGCCAGGATCTATAAACTGTGACATGTTTCATCTCTGTTGGTGGGTGGGGACATTTTTGCTCATCGTCCTTTAAACTTTGTTTAAAATGCCAGCACTCACAAAAACAGGTGACATAAGTTTACAATACAAAACGCTTTAATGTACTTACACCATACAGAAACAGCACAATTAAAAATATACGGGCGTTTTTTACTATTCATCGCAAATCTTGAAAAATAAACATATAAATCTTCAATATCAAATCAATTCACATATTCAAATACAGTGTAATTAAAGCACGCAACAGAAGTGTTTCTTGTAGTTTAGTTTGAGTTCTGAAGAAATTAGTTTACACACTTTACACCGCCTGCCATGTATTTTTGTCTATTATTTATTATTTCTCGGTCCAAGTTGGTCTGGAAAAGATCGCTATATTTAGGGGTAAGACCCATAGGTAAAAATGTACTGTTTTGTGTTTTGATTTTATTGGTTTTCAATAAAGAGTATTTGTGTTGTATTGTATAAAAAAACCATGGGTTTCTATTCTACTGGTTAAAACCATATTGCCTTTGACATTGTTTAAAACAATACAATATCATAGTATTAGCCGCCATTACTGTAAAATAAATAAGAGTTAACGTAACGTTGACATTTTACCCATGATAAGAGTTGAGCCCAGCTTATCGCTTTCGACATTCGCTATTGAGCACCGGCTAACCCCGCATTAGTCGAATTTAGTGACCGCGACGTGGGAAAACTATCCAGTTTAATTGTGCGGCTAATGAATTAGCAGTTAATGGTCGCTATGTACTCCGAGGTCGCCACATGTGCGGGTTCGATTCCGAGTGTAATTACGGATAGGATAATAGGTCATTTAATTAGTGGATATGTTACGCGATATTTTTTAAACCGTATTCCATTTTGCAGTTTGGAGACACGCTCGGAGAGTTGTTTAAATATATCGTCGGTGATAGGTACTGCAAAACCGCGTAACTAACAAATTTATTATAGAGCAAAATAAACCTTACTGTCTTATTAAAAAGGTGCATTTTGCTTTTTATTTAAAATGTTACTTACGTGGTTTTGCAGTTTCACCGACGATATGTGGCAGGACGATTGTCGTCGCGATTTGGTGTATTTAGGAGCCTGCTAGAGGCATCGCCGACGCCGAGCGCCGCCGACGACGCGTTGGTCTAGTTGGTAGTGACCCTGCCTACGAAGCTAGCGGTCCTGGGTTCGCATCCCGGTAGGGGCAGATATTTGTGTGTATGAGCGCGAATATTTGTCCCGAGTTATGGATGTTTTCTCTTTATTTAAGTATATATTCCTCTATACAAGTATTTTACATCGTTGTCCCGTATATTTGTGTGAGATGGTCCCCTAATATTATTATTATTATTTATTGGGGGGTTGAGATGGGTCTTGTGAGCCACTTCGACCATTGCTGATCTTTTGAAGCAGCCCTTGGTTCTAGAACTCACCGCAAAGGCTCGTTGCGTCCAGGAATTTCCTGATGCTTTGGGTAGTGAGGAGTTGTATCTCTTCTGTGGCGCATTAGTGGTCCGCAAGAACAGAGGATGTGCATTGCTGTCTCCTCTGTCTCCTGACAGAACCTGCATGTCGCGTCTTGTTTCATACCCATTAGAAACAGATGTCTGTTCAGTTTGCAGTGGCCAGTTACGACGATTGTATTATTATTTTAACCTGACATTTTTATTAATTTAATTAGTATTACTACTGGGACCTGTACATCCCTGTGACATTTAAATTAGATAGCTTAAGTTTAGTATTGTAATAAGTTCTTTATTTAAAAAAATGGCTTACTGTTGAGTTTCTTGCGGCGCTTCTTCTCAACAATGGTCTCTTGAAGCGCTGGTAGATGGTAGATTCAGACTTGTAAAAGTGCCTACAGGGCCTACTTACAGAATAAATGATTTGATTTGATTTGATCCTAGTCACTGTGCAAGACTTCTCTTCTGAGTTGTAGAATCTCTTTGGAGAGCTTGCTTTTGAACCCTTTTATTAGTGTTTTCGAGTGATTTTGTCCTTTTGTGGCCTTCCACAGCTCGATCGCCCTAGATTTGTATAGGTCGTTTCGCAGGGAATAGGTTTTGCGTTTTGTGATGCCACAAAACGGCTCCGGGCCGACCAGGGGGTTGCCCCTGATATTACTGTTACAACGGAAGACCAGCGCTGGCTCTGCCAGCATCACGCTGAGTTGTGACCATTTCGTGACAAACTGTGCATGTTTCCAATTTGTTTTTTTTTTATGTGTTCATTAACCTCTTCAACCCCGCGTACAAAAAAATGTACATAATACGGCCATTGCAATAAAATATCAAATGTACAGAAGATAAAGTAGATTTTCTTTTGTTTTTAAAACTGGCAATAAAATTGGAAAATAGACTTTATTGCAATCGCAATAAGTTTATTTCCCACTGGCAAATTTCGTTGTATGGTGGGTCTTAGGAGGTTGTTTGTCACGAATAAGTTTTTTTTATTTATTATTACAAGTTCTAGCTTTTGCCCGCGACTCCGTCCGCGAGATAACCATAAAGATACACAGTTATGTTTCTTATTGACCATGCTCACGGACCCCTAAATGTAACCAGTGACAAACCTAGTAATCACTGCCATTGAGCATCATGCCTTATTAGAATCCGGCGACGTGACCGCCGCGCGGCTGGCCCAGGGACGAGAGCTCGCGGATTGGATTGACGGACTATTATCATTAGGAGAAATACTGGAAAAGGGCCGAATCTTAACCTTTTGAACGCCACAGTCGGCTCTGGCCGACAACTGAAATTCGTGCCACTGACGCCACCGACGGCCACAGCCGACACAAGTTAGAGATTGTTTCGTATGGATTAAGTTGTAATTTGCTTAGCATAGCAAACATGTTTGGCGTGTGAGTGACGCATTTTGTATTTGACGTACGGCGTTCAAAAGGTTAAGTACCCGAAACCGACGTGCGTGCATGACTCGATGTATGAATGTTGAAGAAGCGAAAGAAATTTGTCAAGATCGTAGCAAGTGGAAAGAAGTGGTCTCTGCCTACCCCTCTGGGAAACAGGCATGATTTAATGTATGTAATATCATTAGGAAAGCTTAGGGCCGTATTAATAAACTGATCTTGACTGTAATTCTCGTCTCAAGATGTGACAAACGTGACAGTTTTCTATGCCATGACGTTTATTTTCACGTATCTTGTGACGGGCCTCAGCCAAGATGAGTTTATTAATACGGTCCTTAGATAGTTATCGCTACCATCGGCATTAGGCACCTACAGTTAACCAGGGCCTCGTTCTAGGCGGCAAATTCCAAATCCTATTTGACCCGTTATGGTATTCTGCCCTCCTAAGCAAAAAAGCAATATCTCGGATAAAACTCCTGTAGCAATATCGACCTCATTAGTAACGGAATAGAATTCAAACTGCATTGGTTATTGAATTTCAGATACTGCGGTTTTTCTTAGGAAGGCAGTATTGTTATGACGTCAGTCGCCATTACTGTCAAGTAAATAAGAGCTATCACAACGTTGACAGTACGATAACTGAAAAACGATATATGGTTTTTACCGCGTTGAATTGAGGCCTAGTTTACCAATTTGAATCATAGGCCACTATGGAAAGTGACTATGTTTGAATCAGCATAAAAAATGCAACAAACAAACCAAGATGGTTCAGTGTGGTGAACACTATCAAATTAAGGGTGCTATGGAACTATTTCAAACCAATTTCCCTGGTTTTTTTTTTAAGTAATCACAAAGATCGTTTCTCCATACTAGGTATCGCAGTGTTTGCTTGTCACTCTGAATGGAAAAATAAAAATAGGTGATAAATCAGTAGCTGTTTAGCTGCTCTGTCAGCCCAAGGCGGGTTGATGTCGGTTTCTGGGTCACCTGTATACAGGATGTCCTGTAGGTAGTTAGTCAAAAAAAAAAAAAAAAAATTTATTCAGTAAATTGGCCACATGAGGGCTCTTTTACTTTTAGTGGGTAAATAGAACCCTAACCAATAATAGAAGTGTGCCACAGTGACATTTTGTTTGACAATTCTTACAATTTGATTTATAACGTAACCGTAACAGTTCTTTGGCGGGGGTCAGAGTTCAATTTTGCCGATTGAATTTTTCATGTTAAGAATAGTCAATGAAAAAATTCAACGATTATTTTTAGATCGCTGCCGCTTGTAACTTATGAAGTAGTGACAAGTTTTACAATCCTTCGACATATTTTGTACCTGTAAATATTAATTTATTTACTGCATTACTTGGTTGTATACAGGTTGTTCTTTTTAAGTATATTGACTTTAATTTGTTTAAAAATATTGCGTAATGTCCTTTAAAAAATGTAGGCACTGTCTTATAAAAAAGTGCATTCTTTAATTACTTCATTCTTGATGAAAAATTGTAATAGGTTATTGATTTTTTTATTTGTGAAAATAATACAATTGTACTTTTTTCATTTGAAATTGTCTACGCGTTATTGTAATGTAGATAAACAATTTGATTTAGGTATGTTGCAGTTATATGATAACTGTATTTTTTTCTGCAATATAAAATTCATCTGTACGCTACTACGTGCCACTAACATACAGTAGGCTAGGCACAATTTCCTACCGCGTCTAGTTAAATTAACTAAGTAACAACATGGTCAATAATCTCTGCGTCTCTAGAACCTTGTAGCAGAGAAACAATTACTAATTATCACGTAAACATCCTTTCTTGATGACGACGTCATTATGTCCATAAAACCTATCCCGTGGTAAGAATTGAAGTCTTTAATGGTACGACAAAGGCCTTGCCAACCATATTGTCTTTACTGCGTATTTTTAAACTCTTTTATTTATACTTTGCCGGACTTAACTTCTAATTAAAGGCACCATTGGAGTCTAATTAATGCAATCGCTTTGGATTAAGACTATCAGTTGGACTGATAGGCCGAGAGAGACCCAGATATCTGATAGAATGAGAGACGTATATAGGTTTTTATTTCTATCAAATAGCTGCGTCCCTCTAGGCCGGTCAGTCCGACTGATAGTCAGTGGTAGTGGTAGCTAAAACTTTTAAGTTAGAAAATACATTAATATTGTACTTCTTGCTCTATAAATGAAGTTAAAGTAAGACAGCGATCAACTTCTGCATTTTTTTTAATAATAAATATTAAATACAAAAGTAAAATGTATACTAATACAAAAAATAAACACGGCAGCGGGGCAGGGCTCAAGCTACCGGTGGTTAGGGCTGCAGAGAGAACGCGTGCCGTGTCGAAGAGTACGCCCTCTGTATCTGTCCCTTGACCCAGCCATCTAGCGAGTCTCTTGAGGTGTTTGCCAAAACAACTATCGGGACAATGATAGTCGAATCCACATCCCTTATTGATTTATTTATTAAAGCATAATAGCTTCTAGTACTCTTCGGCGATGGGCTTGCAACCTGTCACTGGGAAACATCTTAGCCTGATTGTGCAAAACGTGGTTACAGAATTATCAACAACTTATTTAAGAGTGCTTGGTAATTCTGTAGCCCTGGCGTGAGTTTATGTATGTATGTAATAAAACTGAACAATATTTTTTGTCTAGTCTATACAGCCTGTAGGTACAAGTCTGCCGTATAAGGTGCGTCACGGCTCGTGGAAAGTGTTACGGGACGCGCATTGATCATAGACGGGCTGTCACGATATGTGGCCCGCGGCACAAGCTGTACACTCGGGGACACATTTAGAGGAGCGCCAAAAACAAGTTGTATTACGGTATTTTAGGTGTTACATACATACATACATTGAATCACGCCTGTTTCCCAGAGGGGTAAGCAGAGACCACTTTTTTCCACTAGTTTAAACAAAATGGCTTTTTGTCTTAGGCTTCAAGGTTGGTAACACATTTGATCCTAGACATTACATAGACATATTTGTCATTAGACATCTTCATCCTCAAGACTACAATCTCAAGACTGCACTAGCTAAGGGCCGTATTAATAAACTCATCTTGGCTGAGACGCCCGTCACAAGATTATCATCATCATCATCATGTCATCCGAAAAACGTCCACTGCTGGACATAGGCCTCCCCCAAGGCTCTCCGCTCAGACCGGTCTTGTGCGTTCCGCATCCACCGCGTCACAAGATACGTCGAAGTAAACGTCAAACTATAGAAAACTGTAATTTTTGACACGTCTTGAGACGAGCATTATAGTCGAGATCAGTTTATTAATACGGTGCTTAGCTAGTGCAGTCTTGAGGATGAAGATGTCTATGGGTCAGATCCCACATCTGATGGTCTGTGCTCGCTCGTGTGACGGGTGTCCTTCTCTCAAAAATAAAAAACTATGATATACTTGATTCGTTTCTTTTTCCTTAAGCAAGCGATTTTTGGTACATTTGTGAAGTAACTTAAACGGTTTTATTTGATAAACGATGTTGATGTTTTATGGAAGTACGCAATTGTCCGAGTATTGGTTTAAAATACGAAACCCGCCATTTTCCTTCCTGCCAAGGCAAATACAGTGCTTTTCTCAAAAATCGCAAGTTTTTTCTTTATGTTGGAGTAAAATCTTCATCACTTGAACTCATTTTTTGAATTGCATACAAACAGAAACTTCACGTGAAAAAACCATCACTCTTAACCGCCTTTTTGTTTATGACAAGGAGAAACGCAAGCTTTTAAAAAATAAAACGCATGCTTTTCCAAACACAGATAAAAAAGTTATGGTTCGAATAAAATACGGATGTATAAGACTTGTGCCCTCATTTTATTACGTCCCTTTTCACTATTTAAAAAGTTACAAACTAGACAGTAATAAAATTTGTATGCAACATTCAAGCCCGCAAAGTTTTTTTTTATTTGAGAACTGTCAGTAAACTATGACGTACTTCGCGTCTCAATATGTAGATAGTAATGTCAACTTTTCCGGTCATTTTTGAGAAAATAATGAAAACAATCTAATTTAACTGTAACAGGAAATGACGTAGTAAAAAAAAACAGCTTGTTTTTTTTTACTTACATAGAAAATAATCTTTTGAATTAATTAGTTACACAACACTATTCAGTGAGAACATTTTTTTATTAATACTTCCTCTAAATTTGTCCCTGAATGTACGTGCCAATATAATATCTGTTCACTTTAGGACCATGTCGCTTTAACGTGGTGTTTAGAATGCTATATGAATGCGTTAAAGGTGTGAAAGCGATAAGATACAAAAGTGAGATATTTGTAATGTTTACTATACTGGCTGTGCTAGTTATGAAATTTTAAGCTCGAATTAATGCTAGAGAATTTGAAAGTGACCAGTAAGTTTGAGTCGACCGGGATATTTGTATGTAGTTATGTATGTAAATACTTTACTGTACAAAACGTAAAACAAAATACAATGTTTAGAAAATAGGGATGTATAGTCATGTATTGTGTAGCAGTTTGACATAATACGTAAATTACCCACCCATGTTATACATTTCCCGGCGTGACTTGAATAACGACACGTGTGTAACCTGGCAAATTGACGTGTTACGGTAAACAAATTCCTCGACTGTATAAAGGCAGGTTGGTTAATAAAAAAAATACGATTTGGTGAAGTATATTTAGTGCGTAGGACCTTGTGCAGGGTCCGTCCAAATCACCATAGGACTACCACCAAGCAGTGTTGGCATTGTTGTGTTCCGATGTAGGGATACTACAACCGGTGAAATTACTAGCATAGAGTCATTCTATCTTAGTCCTCAGGGTTGCCAGTTTGGGGTGTTGTCAGTTTAAATGTCTTTGGGTCTCAGATCCCCGTCAGATTACCATGAGGTGGATTGTGTGCTGGTTTGTCTTCTCCTTGGCGGAAAAAAAACACCTTTCGGACCAAAAAGTGTGGGGGAATATACAGGGTTATTGGTAAGTCGACCTATTCCCCTCTAGGGGTTATGGGTTAGATCATTTGCAATCATTTTGGTCCCATAATACCCTTCGCAAAAGTTAGTATGTTTTTTTTACTTTTTGGTCTTGCACTCTTAAATGTGTACAGATAATTCTACTTTTAATATTGCATAAGAACAGTCATATTACCTTGTACAAAAGCTATTTTTTTATTTTATTTAATGTGCTAATTTTCTTTTTGGAAATTTTTGAAGATGCGTTCCTGACTTTTCTAGCAAAAAACTTAAATTTAAATTATCTCAGAAATGGTTCACCTTTTCATAGGGTATTATGGGTCCAAAATTATTGAAAATGACCTCTCCCATGACCCCTAGAGGGGAATAGGTTGACTTACCAATAACCCTGTATATTACCAGCGTGAGTATTTGTTTCTCAGTCTTCAATCACTTCACATAATTTAAAAATCTCTAACATACAAAATGTGTTCAGAGTCTAGAAATTTCTTGATCATGTTAATATTAAATGAACATTATATTTTGACCGTTATACATTCCGATTTTATGGCAAATGAAATTTGAGATTTTAACATAATAACATTGGATTGTAGATCAAAAATAATACACGTCCTTTTAAGATTTATCTGACAACCAATGCCATTAAGACTTATGATTGACAAATTTATTACTACACGCCCTAGAAGGATTTATGGGTCTAGTTTTTGTTTGATTTCTATTTTATATTTTCCTTATCTTAAATAGACATCTGATCTCAGTATACCGATTAAATGACTAATAAATCAAGGTTCAACCTCACTTAATATGCCCTAGTCCCAAAACTGAGCTTGTACCATAGCTCTTCAAATGTTGATCCACCATAGAACCTTGTCATAACGACAGTGTCCAGTGACGAGATAGAAATTACATGGGAATTAATCATTGGTTGTATGCGACAAGGTTCTATGGTGGTTCATCAATTAAAGTCTGTGAGCGTACTAGACGATAAACATACTCAAACTTATATTATTATCAGCATATCAGCCAAAAGACGTCCACTTCTGGACTTATGTCTTCCCCGGAGAAGTTCTAGAGTAACGGAAAGCGAAGTGTTCGCAGGTCTTCCACAAGGCGGACGGACCTGGTGAGGATCGCGGGAAGCCGATGGATGCGAATTGTACAAACGTGGTGAGATCTGGAGATCGTGGAGATCCTTGGGGTTGTCCAAAAACATGTTTTTTTTCTGGGAATCGACGCGTGTCCGTTAGCTTCGTAGGCCAGTTAACGTTTAAAAAAACCGGCCAAGTGCGAGTCGGACTCGCGCACGAAGGGTTCCGTGCCATTATCTATTCAACATTAGCAAAAAACGGCAAGTAATGAGTTTTTGCTGTATGGGAGCCCCCTTAAATATTAATATTTATTATATTTGTTGTTATAGCGACCACAGAAATACATCTTCTGTGAAAATGTCAAATGACTGGCCTAGCCTGGTGACAGTCAGACGGACAGCGGAGTCTTAGTAATAAGGTCCCATTTTTACCCTTTGGGTACGCAACCCTAAAATCCATAAAATCTAGAAAACATAATTTTGAAAAGTGCAATTGCACTTCGGTATTGTTCGGACACTTAAAAGCCATTCTAAAAGCTAATGTGTAGCCTAATTAGCTATAAACCAGCGGCCATGTTTGACCTCGTTCGCGTTTCGCGGGTGAAGCCGCTAACGCACTGCGAGCGGGGGCGGCGCGGTGCTAGCGTTCCCATGCTACTATACTGCCCTGCTAAGCCAACAGGCAGTAACTCAGATAAAACTCCTCTAGAAATATAAACCTTATTTTCACAACACTGCTCGGAAATATGGCCATAGATGCTCTTGTTTGGGGTCACAAAACGTCACTTATAAGGACAGACCAAGAATGCTTTTAACGGCATTTGCTGATTGGTCGAGAACATTGTTGTCATAATAATGAAAATCAATCGATCAATTTTTGTGTCATAGCTCCTTATAATGAAAAATTGGAATCGACCAATCATAACACACCATTTTGTGTCGTAAAATATTAGGTGTATTTTTGCTAAAAGATACACAGACTAAAAACTATTTCACTGCTTTTTTTTAAATGTAATTCAAACTTGGCCCCTAATCTCGAACCACTAGAGATAAAATTACATGGGAGATAAGGCGAAACCAATACAATTTTATATGGAGTTGACATCTTCATCTCGAATGTTAGTTTATTAATCTCGAAAGCCACGAGAATAGGGGTCCAGATTTAAAAAAAAGTTATCTTTGGTAAAATTGGCGATAATTCATACAATTTTATTTTATTTTCTCTCAGTAGTTGTGAAAAACACTATGTCTGCCTCGGTAGAAAGTGCAATTTATGGACTCGTACACTAGAGGGCCTCAACTACGTTTCGGCCCTCTATATGACTCGTCCAAAATTCTCGTACTTTCTATCCTCTGCAACAATGTACTATTACTAACAGAAGAGACTTAGAACTGCTTTGGTTGTTGAATTAGAAATACTGCCTATTAAGTTACTAAGTACTAACAAAATGGCTGACACAGGTTGATTATCCAATACATCTCTACATGCATACGCATATGAGCTAAAGTCAACCTTTCCTCATAGACACTCGGTTCTATTTTGTGCTGGCAACCATGACAGAAATATAAACCGTTGGCGTTGAATAGGTACTTGCCGTTTGATAAAAGGCAATATTTATAACTTTTTTTTCACAGCTTTAACAAAAGCTGATTCATGTATCATAATATAACTAAGATATAAGCCAACAATAGTACATTATTGCCTAGGCAGTGAAGCAGGCAATTGCCGTTCCTGCCCAGGCATATATAGTGCTTTTCTCAAAAATCGCAAGGTACAAATCGCATATAAACAGAAATTTCACGTGAAATAACATCACTCTTTACCGCCTTTATGTTTATGACAAGGAGAAATACAAGCTTTTTTTAGAAAAAAATACTCAAGCTATTTCAGACACAGATAAAAAAGTTACGTTTCGAATAAAATATGGATGTAAGGTGTTTTAAAAAGTTACAAACTAGATGATAACAATGAAATTTGTATGCAACATTGCGGGCTTGTGTAGCGAGCACGCAATGTTTTTTTTTTTAATTTGGGAACTGTCTGTAAACTATGTACTTCGCGTCTCAGTATGGAGTCAACTTTTCCGGTCATTTTTGAGAAAAGGTTTATTATCTCTTTAGAATTTCCTTTATATGGCCGACATCACAGTGCATAACGGCGGTAAAACTGCAAAACCGCGTAAGTAACATTTCAAATAAGGAGCAAAATGCACCTTTTTAATAAGACTGTAAGGTTTATTTTGCTCTATCATAAATTTGTTAGTTACGCGTTTTTGCAGTATCACCGACGGTATCGGATCTCTGTCTAATCGCTGTCTATTTAGCAGTATAAAATGATTTTAAAATCTGTGTTTCTTCGCTGATTTTAATTTTAATATCACTTTTAGTGATCTCATTTACGATACTTTAATATTTTGTTGAAGAATAAGATTTAAAAAACCTGCGTATTATAGTACCGTGCCGCCTCCGCCCTTAGTGTGTTTGCGGCTTTAGAGCGGGTCCCTTACATACTATGTTACTGATCGCAAGGACATACAACAGGCTATAGCTATAAGCTAATCTGTAAAGTCCATTATGTTTTAATAACCGTATACATTATAAATCATAATTCTTATTTGTACTGTACAGTTGCCGGCAATAATATATTATCGAACACTGCACCCATAAATATCTGACATGCTCCGTTGCCTTTGGTAGCGGAAGACCCTTGAGCACCACTATTTTACCCAAACAGCAGTGTTCGCATTGTTATGTTGCGATGCGGAGTAAGAAAGCCGGTGAAATTATCTAACAATGCGCTTAAATATCTGACACAATCCTTTGCCTCTAGCAATAGCAACGCGTCAGATATTTTTGAGCCCAATGTATAATATAATATTGCTGGTTTTTTTTTCACTTAAAAGTTTAGCTGAAACGATCTCTCTACTTCCTCGTTTTCTTAGGTTGTATTTTGTTCGTGTTTTCTAGAAAAATAAATTACCTACATATATATTATGTGCAAATTTTATGTTAGAAGCTTTTGACGGTGGCTTTTCCAGCTCATGTAAATCGGTTGTTTGTGTGTGATAGAAATATGAACATATTTCTCGATTTTCAACAACTTACTAGATTGAAAAATTCCTATGTATTTTTTATTATTAAAAAAACCGCAGAATAAATTTGTCTGACTTAAATTCAGATTCTAGAATTATTATATTCATTTTTTAGATTCCGAATCTTAAGTACCCGAAACCGACGTGCGTGCATGACTCGATGTATGAATGTTGAAGAAGCGAAAGAAATTTGTCAAGATCGTAGCAAGTGGAAAGAAGTGGCCTCTGCCTACCCCTATGAGAAACAGGCGTGATTTAATGTATGTATGTATGTTTATTATTCCACATTTTTATCGGAGCAATAACTAATTAATTGGAGTGGTGTTAAATTGCGTTTAATTGAATGATTAGCGGGCTTCGAACCAGCGCTATCGCTTGTTTACACTTGACATTTGACATTTTTAACACGCGCCGTGACTCACAACTCTTGAAAAAGTCACTGACACAAAGTACAGTTTTATCCTTATGGGAGTTAAAGTTGAGTTTTGTGTTCAAGGGGCTAAATTTAAAGTAATTGATTAGTTGGATGAAATCCTTTAATAGAGTGCGCGTTACTTTATTTAAACAATATTGTTATAAAGTAAATCTAATTTTTAAGTTGTATTTTTTCAATTCATCTACTTGTTGTATCTTCTATGCACTCACTAAATTTGTATCACTGGAAAAGTGCTGGTTCTTATGGCACAGGGTAATCCTAATTTAAGATCCAGCTGCATCTATTATTGTTTTTTTAATGTACAAACTTTTTGTGATATTTAAGTATGATTTTTGTAACTGTCTTATTCAATTATTCAATAAATTTATTATTATTATATTATAATATTCAATTATTCAATAAATTTAATATAATAGTTTGCCTTTTTATTAAGTTTAAAAAAAAATATGATTTGAAATTGATGATCTATTTTAATTACTTTTTTTTTTTTTACTGCGTTGTTTCGTTTCGCACTGCTAGGAAGTGGAACGCTCTCCCTGCGTCGGTATTCCCGGAATCATATAACCTTGGTGTTTTCAAGGCAAGAGTGAATAGGCATTTTCTGGGTAAGCGTGTACCATCTTCGACCTCGTCGTCACTTAACATCAGGTGAGACAGGTCAAACGTAAACCCAATATGGATAAAAAAAAATACGTTTATGATAAGTGAGTTGACTACGATGTTTGAAATTGAGAAAACATGAATACCTATTGTTTTTGGACCACCTTGTAGATAACATCAAAAACATAACCCCATGTTTTGCCCTATTACATAACGCAATGACACGCGCAAAGACAAAGAACTCATAACTCTTATATTAATTAGCATATTAACACAGTATCAAAATTGACATCCAACCTCGCCGACAGACGCAGTAACCCCAGGTTATCGCGAACAAGCACTTACATGTACGCGATTAATAATTACGTACTTAGTTAAAACAGGGCGTTTATTGGAATGATAATATTCTGGAAGATATTTGAATTCGACACAGAGTGGAAGCCCAACGACTCGACTCGAGACGGAAACGTGGCAGACCTCGTCGGGACGACATGGATTCCTTTTTGAAGGACTGGCCAGGGACTGCAAAGAATAGGGATGCATGGAGAAAGTGGGGGAGGCCTTTGCCCAGCAGTGGGACACATCAGGCTCTTAATAATAATAATGAGACAAAAAAATCGTTGTTGTAAATTTTGTGCTCGCTTCACTCTTCTATGAGGAAGAGGTTTGCTAACTAACAAATTTATGATAGAGCAAAATAAACCTTACCATCTTATTAATAAGGTGCATTTTACTCCTTATTAAAAATGTTACTTACGCGGTTTTGCAGTTTCACCGACGTATTGTTTTAGTGTGATGATGTGAAAAATGTGATTACGTATTAGTCTCTAATCTGAATATTTGAGATAAGATTTAAGGTGCCTATAACGCGAGTGAAACATAATATTCATTAATTAAATGCCTGGGTTTGTATCCAGTTGTATCATTGTTGGTCGAAAGTTTTTATAATAGAAACTTTTTTTAAATTATTAAATTTACCTAAGCCAATTTAAGTCAACGTAAATTATGTTTATTAAATTCTGTAATTTCAGCTAAAAAGGATTAGGCAACAAACAACAAACAATTTTATGCCCTTTAAAGGTATACCTAAATTCTTATTAGGTCAAACATTTATTTTGGCATTATACACCTGTGAAAGTCAACTTGTCATTTAAAAACGGGCCCAAAAAACAGCTGTATATTTTTAGGCCTTTTTAAAAATTCGTCATAGAAACTGGGACATCCTATAGTAACTTCTCATCGTTTATTAATAAGGCACGTGTAACCTTATCTATATTAGCTCAAAGTTTAATTTACCATGCTTCTGGGTGGGTTACTGCATCTCATAATGATGACGAGAGAAGTATGGCAAAGGTCATTGATAAGACGGGAGACGATCCGTCTCCAAAGTTTCTGTTTTTCGTTATCAGTGTTATTATGTGGAATAACGTGATTGACACAATATAAGTGTGAATTTACGAGGTTTTATTTATTTTAAAACGTTGTTTATTGGCAACTATGTTTATGTTTGGGAATCTTGAAAGTTCTGAACTATACTCCGCTAGTTTAGGGACTTGATAAAATGTAAACAAAACAAACACTTGATATAGTCAAAGCTGTCTCAAAAGCTGGTTAACACAAAACTGTTTTTATTCCGTTAACGAGTTTTTTGCCTATTTCAAGTACTTAAGACTATTATAATTAAAAAAAACTTTGTAGTATATTAATAAATAATGACATTAAATTAGTAGAATAGGATAAACGAAATAATTTCGATGATTAGTTTTGAGTCGGCACATTGCTAATTTATGGTTATGGAACTGTTAATAACTTATTACCTAGATATTAGAGATTTATTTAAATGTAAATTTTGCATGCCAGTTTCTGGTAAAATGTGTGAAACCACTTGAACTGTAAACGACTTTTTTATACCACATTTTAAGCAAATAAATATTTGATTTGATTTGATTAGTTCCTCAGCCAATAGAAGCAGAACACTGATACGCCAAAGTGCGATGAAACAGTTTTGATTGGCTGTTTAACAATGCCACGTGGTTTGGATCGTTTTTTTTTTTAAGTATCCAACCAAGCTGATTGGTAGGTACCGTTGGTATAGCTGCAGCAGTTCACAATCCTTATTATAAATAACACTATAATGTTTCAAAAATATAGTACTTTACCTAATTGACGACGCGATTGACTTACGAACCTAGCGGTCCCGGGTTCGTGTCCTGATATGGGCAATTATTTGTGTGCTGAGCGCAAGGTTGATACTTCAGCTCGGTCTTGGATGTTTTTACTCTCTTATTCTTAAACGCGCAATAGAGAAAGTGTGCATAAAATATGATTTGTCTTCATATGTCATTGTGTAAAAGAAAGAGACAAAGCACACTTAATTTAAAATTGTTTTTTTCGTTCGTTTATGAATACGAGGAGTGTTTAAGTATGTTGATTTGCCAGCGAAGCCAATGCGCATGGGTCTTACAGGGCCCCAGGGTAGCACGGACTTTTAAAATTAACTTAAATATCATTTAAATTTACTGGCATAGGGTAAAGGACCGTTTTTTAAAAACCCTATCATGCTTGCAACGATTACTAATCAATAATTAATATCTAAGCACTTTTCAAGTAGGTATACTACCGAGCATGTGGTTGGTGGATCGCTGGCCAATCACCGCGTCGCGTTTACAGCTGAGTACACAGTGACGTTTAGTTGTCAAGTGTCAATAGAGTTACTGGCTATCGAGTTATAGGTTCAAACCTGTGGTTGAAGATGATGACGTTAGCCTAGTTGGTTAGGTACGAAGCGAAAGGTTTCAGGTTTGATTCCTGAGAAAGGCAAATAGTTCATTTCGTCCTCTACATTTTGAGATTCAAAACTCATTTTAAAAAAAAAGTGACTAGACATGTTCTTTCCGTGGACCCTTCAATTATTTTTGTATTTTTCGATTATTAGTATTTATGTTTTGACGATCTTAATGTCATTTCATATTTTTTGACATGCAATGCAATTTATATTGTAAGATAACATTGATGAATAAATAAACTAAACTAAACTATTTGTGTGATCATGTGTTCGTTAGTCTTGTTGTTTTCTTGGGATGTATGGTAATTACGTATGACTCTATAAGGAGCGTCCTCACTGAGAGCATTTGCATGAGTGGTGTGGACGTGGAGCCGAGCGTTTAGCTTACACACCACTCGAATATTCGACGCCGAATGCTCTCACTGGGGAAGTGGGGACGCTCCTATATAAGTGAGTTTATCTTTGTCTAGTACCCATTAGTACAATCTTAGTGCATAGTTTGGGAGTAGGTCTATTTATGTATGACATAGGTATGCACAGCTACAGAATTATGTATGAATTATATTTTATTTTATTTTTCGCAAAAAATACCCATCTGCCTATTAAAAACTGAACTAAGATTAATGAATTAAAAAGCATCCCAATAAAAATACTAAAGCGCTATTTATTTTAATTAATTATTTCAACAATCCTTCACAGTTGGGAATCCCGCTGTTTAATAGATATACCTAAAGAAGGAGATGGCTATTTTAGGATTATTTTATTGCTCACAATTAAAGACGTATTTGAATTACTTTTAGTTATTTAGTGGATGAATATGTTAGTCGGTTAAAAGTAAACTCTATTGAAAGTTTTTTTAGTCACGGAGTATAGTATAGGTAGTCGTGGAGGTGCTTCTGCGTGATATACAGCAAATTTATATTGTTTCGTGGTGTTTAAATAAAGACTGACTTGTAACATTTCGGTGTGATAAACCAATGGCGGTCTTTATCTAATCGCACTCATTATTAAATAAAGACCGCGAGTGATGGTATATTACATTGTTTCATGTCTTCAGGGGGCGTGGCATGGCGTGATAAAATGTGCATAAAACTTCTGTCACTTTCTGACATGAGTACGAGAGTGACAGATGCTTTATGTTTCTGTGAATATTAAATATAATTGTTTCAAGAATTGATTAATCATCATCCATCATCATCAGGGATAGGAAATTCGGATCGATATTTACCTATACTTTCGCACCGGCTTTGTTGTTAATTTGTATGGAGGCGGACTCCATCATAGAATTCATTACTAAAATTTCTGGGATTTCAAAATAAATAAATTGCACCGGCATTAATTCATAATCAATTATTTATATTAACTGTTTGAAGTTATTTTTCATGTGTAGATTTACCAAAATTAAATGTTATTTAATTTACCTGTAAAAAATTAATCTAACGAATTTATAGGAGCAAAACTGAATGTTTTATCCTACACGTAAAGTAATTAATTACCTATTATATTAACATTTTGTAGAATCCCAGAATCCTGGAACTTATATTATTAAAATAATATTTTTAAGAAGCCGACGCCATTTTTGCCTATCTTTTTCCGGAATGTTGCCAACTTTAGGTAAATATCGATCCGAATTTCCGATCCCTGATCATCATCCATCATTCCCCAAGGTTTCCCACACGATATTCTGTTCTATTCTACTTTGTATTTTGTCATGCTATTTTTTTAGTGTTTTTTTATGTACGTTACGAAATTTATAATAAATAATTAAAAAATATTATGCTTTTGAGATAAACTTCTGTAATATTTTATTTTTCAAAACATCTTTAGAAAAGTTTCTGTTGGCAATTGTGAATTTTGAAGAGCTCTTTTTGAAGTTTTCACTAAATTATTTGTATATTTTTTTAGTTCACCTTCTCCGTTTACATCCCTCGTGCATCGTTACAATTGCCCTTAAGCCCATTTGGATTTAAACGATTCTAATTAAACGGCAAAAAAACGACTCCTGCGCATCGCGCATACTTTACCTTATTCCGAAGTGCGAATGACATTGTACTGGATAGGTATTTTAATTGGTGAAGGTTTTTTATCTTCCTATTTAAATTTGTAATTAATTGTATGAGTTTTTAGTCGAATTTAGTTTGGCAATTTTTTATAATATAATTTGTCATGTTTGTGACTTTATGTCGGGGGTTTAATTTTGATTGTATTCCATATTTTTCTCTATTAAACGTCAATTAAATGAATCCTTGAAATTCTTTAATATTCAAACATCCTGTACCGTTATATCACTTCTGAATCGGCCTCAAAATTTCTACACCCTATAAATCCACCCATATTACTTAAAATACTTAATTGTCTGTCAATTTCGTGGTTAAAAGGTTTTCAAAGCTTAATCAAATGCTCAGAATGTGATATTTACCTCCAGTAACCCTTTATTTACTTGGGCGCGTAAACACTTGGTCACGGGCGCCACGAAGGGCAAATATTTGTCCGGGCAGTTTAGGGGTTTGATTTACTTACCTAGGGAGTTTAGGTTCATTGGGATATTTAGCCTGAAGAGGCCTTGTAGGAGTTGTAGGAGGTCATTTTTGAACTAGAGTTAGATGCAATACAATTCAATACAAAACACTTTATTGTACACCAAACAAAAAAAGCAGAGATGGAGCACAGTTAAAAATAATACAGGTAAACAACAGGCGGTTTTATCGCTGATTAGCGATCTCTTCCATACAACCTTAGTAGAGACAAGGTGTCAAATTAATACATTCATAGAGTAGGTGGAGAGTAGACTTAACAAGAGCAATAACAAGATAGATGTTTGCAATTAAACGTGAATTCAAAAAAACTTAAAAAAAATACAAATAAACGCTCACAAAAAAAAGTATATACATATACAAATAAATACAAGATACATATGAATTGCATAAATAAACAAATAATTATAAATAAATACATACATAAATACATAAATATCAATACATCCACATCAGGGAAATAATAAAAATGACAGTCACATAACAGAAATTCTACTTACAATGTCCTTTAAAACTAAAACAAATTGATGACTTTTTAATGGTGGTTAGCACCTTATGCAGGGTTCGTCCGGAACTACCACCATCTTCTCGTTTGACCAAACATCATTTGCATTGTTGTGTTCCGGTATGGGGTAATCGCTATACATAATCAAAAAAGAACATGAATTCATTATTTATTCTATTTGATAAGGCACACCAAGTCACCCAACGGGGTAGGCAGACACTGCAACGCCAGGTGCACCGATCTAAACATACACTTTCGCTTCCTCTACATTCATTAACCTCTTCATGCACGTACGTCGGTTTCGAGTGCTTTTGATTTGACCCTTATTCACTACAGTCGGGCGTCTTCATTCTCGCTCGCCACACCTCTTTCATATCATAACTCTTCTTTCATCCATCCTTTCTAAATACCCTTTTCAATCTTTGTCACTACATCTTCTTTCAGTTCACTTCTCGGATCTTGCTATTTCTAACTCGATGCATCATCCTAACTCCTCAGAGCTCTCATTTCAACAGCACTAATCCTAAACCATCTATTCCATCCAAATCAACCAACATCCAATAACGACCAACAGACATTCACAAATATGCAATTATAGTATTATAGCAACTGCCCGAGTCTCCGACCGCAATGATCATCCTAGATTTTCTCGCTCGCCATTCCGCATTGTGTCCACCTTTCCAGTTTGATTTCATGTTCACATTAAGTAATACATACATACAAACATGTCGCAGCCCCTCTGGCCAAATAGGGCTAGCGTAGCGTGAA
The DNA here is from genome assembly GCA_927399475.2 of Acleris emargana. Taxonomy (NCBI): domain Eukaryota; kingdom Metazoa; phylum Arthropoda; class Insecta; order Lepidoptera; family Tortricidae; genus Acleris; species Acleris emargana. The sequence goes on from OV656863.1 coordinate 11,713,958, forward strand.
ATCCTCGATATCAATCATACAGTCGGTACGCCCAGAGGGGGACGGCTAGTATTATAATAGGTATGGCACAGTCAATGTTACGTCAGTCGACATTCATAGTTCGACGAACTGGTTTAATAGCTTGAAAATGCTAAATGTGGAAATGTTGTCATTTTTTTTTTAGACTGCAATCCTATGACTGCAGATGCACTACCAACCCCAAGGACTAAGATGTAATGCCTCTATGCTAGTCATTTCACTGGCTGTCTTATCCCCAAACTGGAACACAACAATGCAAACACTGCTGCTTGGCGGTAGGTTAATGGATAAGATGGTGGTACCAACCCGGACGGACCCTGCACAAGGTCCTCCCACGAGTAAATATATGTTACTTATCCTGTTTATATTATACATGCGAAATTTTGTGTGCGTGTGTGTGTGTTAGTTAATCCTTCTCGCTGCAACAGCTCGACAGATTTGAATGAAATTTAGAATTGAGATTGAGACCCTGGATTGACACATAGGCTACTTTAATATCGGAAAATTAAAAAATTCCGAAATATATTTTGACCGATAATGTAACTTACGGATGATGTCCACCAAACGGCTCGCATCGCGTCGGAATGGAACGGATTTTACAAGCTTTGAACAATATTAAATCATTTACACAGTATTTAAAGTCTATATTACCTAACCGCGACACGACACGCGATCGTAGCGGAAAGAATGCTGCGACGTGCGATCAGCTTCGTAATAAATAGACAGTAATAATTAAAAACTTGACGCGATCGGCCGTCGCCGCATCCGTTCGCATCCCATCGAAACGGCGTCTTCCACTCCGATCAACTAAACTGACCAACCAGTTGTACAGAATGGAACTCCGAGGAGCCATTTATTCCTATCGAACCAACCAAATAGATCGCTTTTCCAGTCTCATAGCATAAATATGAGATAGGTTTAGGTTATGTTAGTTCTTCAGCAGGCGCGAAGGGCCAAACTACCCAGAAATAGGAGCTCCGGGGTATCGGAGCTCCGTCGACTCTGTTCAATTTGGTATAGTTGACCCGTTGGGAAAGAAACAAAGTTGACCTGATTTAGTTAGTCAGTTTAGTTGATCGGAGTGGAACAACAGATCGAAACATTTCAATAAAGTGACTAAAATAGAGCAAATCTAAATTAATTCAAAACGCATACCTCACTGTATAAAACTCTCCCTCATAATCACTTCACGGTACTGTCACTAATATGTAGCGTTAAATCCCCTTTAAAGCGACCCTCCCTTTTCCTCCCGTGAGTCCTCCTAAAGTCAGAGGGAGAGCTGTGAGCACCGGCGCGCGTAATCGACATTAGCGAGATGATTCGGTGATTTTTATTTATTGCATCTGTTAGCGGATCTTTATTGTTATATAGGATGATGTGGAGAATTCTCTTTGAATCTGCCTGTAAGTTTGTAGAAAAAGTTGAAAAATATATTCTAAAGTGAAATGGTCAATGAACGCTTTTGTAGAATTCTGGTAGGTATAGAAAGATCTAATCACATCAGGGCTGGGGAGATGAAACTTGAAGTAAATGAAAAAAAACAGGGGACAATCTCACACAAATTAACCTAGTCCCAAACTAAGCTCTAGGCTTGTACTATGGCTACTAGTCAACTTACAAGCTAGCGTGGCCTAGCTAGCTAGTTGAATGTTTTCTCTGTATTAAGTACTTATTTCATATACGTAACGTAAGTATGTTTATGGTTGCCTACTACCCATAATACAAACCTTGAGCTTAGTTTGGGAGTAGATCAATGGGGGTTTCCGCGCATCAGTTTTTTCACTAGATGGCGCCTGTGAAGTGAGGTCTTTTTGACAGTTGATGTTAAAATATATGCCTAGAAGAAGACCAAACTAGTGACAATTTACTTTTTCACTTGATATATACACATTTCAAATATTTAGGTACAAAATCATTTCAATTTATATTTTTTACGTATAATCAACTGTCAAAAAGACTTTACTTTCCAGAGGCGCCATCTAGTGAAAAAACTGATTCGCGGAAACCCTCATTTGTGTGAGCGTTAATTTTTTTCATAATATTAATAGGTATCGTCACGGAACCATTCTCTCAATGTAGTAAATTTATATTTTACGTCGTCGCCATTTTTTTAAACATATTTAGCGTGTTTGCGCACGCGTCACTGGCACGCCGCAGCCACGCGTCGTCTATAAAGATTCGTCTCATTGCACACTCCCGCGCAGTGGAAACAGTAGCCATATTGTCGAGTGGTCGAGGTTATTGATGTTGAAGATTGATGCGATTGGGTGGATAAATGTTGACAGATTGGTTTGTTTTTTTTTTATATTAAAGGATTATTTTGAATAAAAACTAATAATTATAAATGAAGGTTTTATTTGAGTTCTACTAGGTTAAACCATCTCGCTTAGACATATTATTGTTTTTAGCTCGGTCAACATTTTTGTAATATTTTAGAAGAGGTATCGTAGCAATGGCAATACGATAATATGTTTAAAGCAATATAATTTTACCCAGTAGCATAGATACCTACCTCTTACATAAAAACGTGGAATAAGCTTGTAATAATTTATGCCACGCATTGTCCTTATCTGTAATTGTGACATTTGCATCTAAAAGAAAGTGACAAAGCATGGTATAAACTATTCCAAGCTTATTCCACGTTTATAAGAAAGGGGGCTAGATTTCAACGAAATCATACTATACTATACTCATATTCATTCGCGGGAAAACCTAGTAAAATAAACTTCTTAGATTTTGTTAGTGGCAATCAGTATTAATTAAGTGACGATTTCGCTAAGAATCTATTCATTCTAACCGTGGGTATAAAAAAAACTGTTAGTAAAGTTTGTGAATATCTACAACGCTATATTACTTTGCAAAAATGTAAACAAAAGAAAGGGTTGACCCCAATCCTTCAACCGGAACATCATTATGTAAATGAATAACAACCAATTGACAAATCACATTTATTGTCGCAATAATTACACCCAAAACTGACCCCTCCGGCTGAAGCCGCCATATTGACTACTCGAAATGGCGCGCGGCTGACACGTGTTTCGCGCCAAATTTGTTTTCTTTTTAAACGGACCCGCTTCGGACGTGAAGCCAGCCAGCTCTATGGTTAGTTTTTTTTATTCACGATGCCTTTGATTTATTTGGTATTTTTGATGGTATCAGGGGAGCTTTTTTAGGGGATCATAGATAAAAGATAAGAGAATTAGTTGTTATTATTAAATTTAATTGAGATACTTAGCTTTTTTGATCTCTTTTGATCGGCGTTAGCTTTGATTGTCACAAATACAGCTTATGTAAACGAGTAACTGAAAATGAACGGCTATCGCAGTTAGTTTCTCGGAAAAATTACGATAGCTGCCGGTAATGCTATGGGTAAGCAAATTTTAATATCGAGTAGGTAGGGTAAAGTCACCAGTGGTCAGCCAGAGACCTGATGTCAGCCTCTGCCTATACTTTGTATGAGTGGGAAGAGTATGAAACATATATTTCCCACTCTTCGCACTCATATAAGGTCGACTACTGGTCTCTGACTGACCACTGGTGACTTTACCCTATGTTCACTTCATCAAATGATTTTTTCTGAATGCAAATGCTACGCCTCTATTCGACACGGTAAAAACCATATCGTGTTTGAGCTGCTATCGTATTGTCACCGTTTTGATAGCTCTTATTTACTTGCCAGTAATGGCGGCTGACGTCATAACAATACCGTAACAGATTAACTACGATATCGTTTTTACCGCCTAGAATACCGGCCCTTGACTTGTTACTGAAAATACTCAAATCTCTCAGATTCCTTCATCAGATAAGGTACAGATCTGGTGACCGTGGGACCACCTTAAATTATTTTTCCTACTCCCGTACTTTTATCTGTCATTTATATAGTCACGAACACTAATATAAGAATATAGATAATATGTCCGCAGAACAATCCGTAGAAAAGTCTGTCTAGTCTATTCCCCTTAACAGCACTTGTGCTTTTTTGAGCCAAAACGATATGCCTAGCTGCCAAAGCTTACACCAAGGTTAATTTGACCAATCAAAATACTTCACCAAATTAAACCACCAATCACAATACACATTGACTGTTAATCGGAACGTTAGGTTCTTTTTGGTATGTAAACTCTTTTACTAATTTAACTCTTTAAAAAAAACATTTTATTTGGTATCAACCAACCAGAACGCAGCTATATTAAAATCGACCAATCAGGTAAAAGAATTCATTTCTCAAATCATTAGGTGTTTTTTAGTCCCTATTTCACAAGTTAAATCGATTGTGCAACTTTAAAAAAAAATATGAAACCTGGCAAGTCACATCAATTTAAAAACAAAGTTAACCATAGACACATATTTTGTTGTTTTCGAATGTTTCTCGCTCGTTTGTTGTTCTGTGCTTCGTTCGTTCGTATTCTAACCTAGGTATATTAATTTAATTTTGCATTTTATTTGAAACCTAGTCGTAGAAAAAGTATTGTATGCAACGGTGTATAACTAAGTCAAAAAATACTCGTGGCGTCTTGCTTTACGATGTTCGCCTGCGGCTCACATCGTAACCACACCACTCGTCTTTTTTGACCTCTCTTATACAACTGTTGCATAAACTACTATTACCTTATCAAACAGAACAAAATCAAAATCAGTGAACATAAATTAAAAAAAAATGAAATCAGCGGAACATAGAACCTCCTCCTTTTTTGAAGTCGGTTAAACAAAGAGAAATGGGCTCTTCGGTAGTAAGATTGATGCATGACAAAAAAAAAAATTCATGCTTTATTTCATTTAAAACGTCATCATTATCAATTTCAAAAGAATTAGTTTCACATTTCAAAGGCTATCGTCATTACCTAGTTATAAATGCGCATTAGCGAAACCTTGAACCAATTAGCGATAAAATAGACGTCTAACTGTATCGCTAGCGCTACACGCTTATATCATATCGATTGCTCGTTTGTAGATGTGGCCGTGCAAGGGATAGGAGAGGACGATTAGCGTTACGCCACAGTCATAAGAGACAGCGGATTGTCGCGCCGCGGACGCGCGAGCGTCATTGAGTTAGTTAGGTTGTTCTACGCTCTATTAAAATGCTCATGGTTCACTTTATCCATATTCTCGTCTCGTCCACATTCTCATCTCGGCCACTTTGCCATCTCGTCCACATTCCTATCTCGTCCGCATTCCCGTCTCATCCACATTCTTATCTCGTCTAACATTCCCATTTCGTTCACATTCCCAACAACTAGTGAACAACCGATGATCGAATTGATATCGAACAGCCCTACAGTCCTAAGTAAAGTTAGAATGCGGACGAGTTACGAATGCGGACAAGTTGGGAATATGGACGAGATTGGAAGTGGACAATTTGAGATTGGCATGTGGACGAGTCGGGAATGTGGACGAAATAGGAATATGGACAACTAAACCTGAGCGCATAAACCGCGGAGAATATCACACAATGTGATCTAGTCTTAAACTACGCTCAAGGCTCGAGGCAACGGTAATTTAATTCTAAAATAGAGATATACATACTTAAATATAGAAAACATCGGACCCTAGAACAAATTCGCGCGTTCACACACAAACATATGCCCATCCCAATAAACATTTCGAGGTTGAGTAGACGTTTTGGTCTCAACTTTATGTCACTTAGTATAATCGTATAAATGTCATAAGGACGTTTACTCGACGGCATTTAGGCCCATTTAATTCAACTTTAAGTCGTAAGAGTTTCGTGTAACCGTCATATGAATACCTACTTAGTCGCATAGTCGTCATATACGCGTCGGCGATTTGGCTACATGTTATATAATATTAGCCGTTGCAATGTGTATTCGACTTCGTGTAGAGTAATGGTGCACAATATGACTTTAATATGATGTAATGGTTGTTTTATTGTCGCTTAAAGATATTGATGGTAACCTCCTCATAAACAGTCCTAAGTCCTAACGTGTTTTGTGACATAACAATAAGGAATAAAGGCCGTAATTATTGCATGTTTTATTTGTAAGTAATTTGAGGTGATAAAACCATATTCATCAACTGTAAACTATTGTACACTCTAGTTTACTGATTAATGTGAGGTAAGTTGGTAACTAAATTTTTATGGGCTTTTGAAATTTTAAAGTATTGATATAGTTTTATTAATAATTTAATAGGTAACTGCGTTATGTGACAACTATATAACTTCCCGACCTATAATTGCGTATTCAAAATGGAACGTTCGCCATAACAGTCGATTTAGGGTTCAGTAATAAAATAATGAAACGCCTGACTTACATTAAGTATATATACTATTGGTAAAGAATGTATACTTTAAGAACTTAAGTCAAAATAATATTTTTGTTTTCAGGGAAACCGCAAAATGATTTACAATTATACGGATATTGATAAGTTTTTATCAAAGACGGACATCAAGGAAATGATACGCGTACATTACAAATGGCCGTGGTCATTCACTCATTTTATCCTTTCTTTTCGTTGTCATGGATGTGGTTTCCAGATAGTCCGTGGAAATAGACCGTTACATTTCGTTTTAAGAAACAATAACGTGAACGATTTATTACGTTATGGTTTATTCTGGTGCCCCCACTGCAAATCTTTTGCTATCTATGATCATTTCCTAGAAGACGAATGCGAATATTGTAATTACTCACCGAATGATATTTAAACTTGGATAATTTTGGTTGTCCATAGAAGTGTTGATTTCGTGGTTGATATAAATTAGAAAAATTACAAATAGAATAGTGTATTTTTTTTTGGATCTTCACTACAATTAGGTAATATAGGTAGGTAGAAACACGGATGATATAAGCATTTTAAATTACAAATTCGACGTGAATTAGAGAGACAGAGAGATCCGATATAACTTTTGACGCAGCATTTGTATTTAAACGTGATACGGAACCATTCTCATTTTCCTCACTGTCAGCTTGACCTCTTGCTTTATTACTTTGTATTAAAGTGCGTGCTTGAAGCGAATGATAATTCTTTTGCACTTTTCTTTTGAATGCACCACTTCTTTTAATCGTTTTCCACTTTTTTGGATCCATTTTAGAAAGAGTAATTAAATGTGATGAATTTGATTTCAAAATGGTGGAAGTTATATTGAAGATTATTTTAAAACGTTAACATGAGTATTAATCAAATAGCGGTCGTATTATAATGTTTGTGTTACTTGAAGACGTATACAAGTTGCACTCGTAACACTTATTCGATTTTTATATAACGATCACGAATACGACATGTACACAACTATTGTCCGTTTAACAGTTATATTAAAGGTAATTACATGACAAAAGTTACACTATCTTGACGTTTATACGACGAAAACGTTTATACGACGAAAACGTTATAAGAGTAAGTTTTATAGACGTCGTCGTAGACACTATTATAGGACGGTCGTAAAGAAATGTTGAGAGAACGTCTATATGACATTATTATATGACAAGAAATGTATATGACTATTTGGACACATAATGCACCAGTACATGACAAAGAGTCAGAGTAAAATAACTTTTATAAAACTCAAAGTCGTAAAAAAATTATAATAATATTAATTATATGACCAAATTGTTTATTGGGATATACTGATATTCGAACCCGGGACCGCTAGCTACGTATGCACGATCACTATAGATATTAAACATGGCACTCATTAGTTTGGTCTTGAGAAGCAGATAACTTTGAGAACAAAAATCAGTCGGCAACAATACAATTTTTGCCAGAATTGTTTTTTTTTACATCCGTTATCTCCTGTAACTTGCCACTTTAAAGTGTCACTTACTATCCAATCGTCTTGTTAAGTTGAATGACAATCGGTAATTTTCCGTAATGCCACAGTAGCTATTCGTTTCTGTTCTATTTAGGAATTACATTGTGCTATTTTATCGATCGTCTAGCCTTGCCTGCGTTTATGTTTAATGTTTCTTTACCCCCGACGGAGAAGTAGGGGTTTTATAAGTGTACTATGTGTATCTGATTATCTGTTTGTCAGTGTTGGACACTTAACTCTTAATTCAAATTTCATGCGGTCGTAAATTGATTGTGGCAAAACAAATGAATAACCGTTATCATTTGTAAATTAAGAATGAAGTGGCCATCATACTGGTTCCGTCACCTTAGCTCGAAAAGGGATGATTCGATTCGGACGCTTTTCTTTGTAACCCCCGACGCAAAAAGAGGGGTGTGTGTGTGTTTGTCTGTGGCACCGTAGCCCTTGAACGGGTGAACGTTGGATGCGTTTTACGAGTGTAGCTAGGTTTCATGAAAAACGGTTGGGCCGTTGAGAGATATCAGTTTTAAAAGAAGTGGCCGCCATTATATCGGGTTTTTTTGACAGGAATGGCGGCCGAATTAGAAACAATTACTGATGTGCAAGTTGCGGAAAGTTTCCAAAAAGTTGGAAAAGTTGCAAGAAATTTCCGGAAACTTTCACAAGAAATATAGGAAATTTAAATTTAAGAAACGGAAAGTTTCAATCCCCATACAAAATTTTGAGAAGTTTCCGAAATTTTCCGCAATTTTGGAAAGTTTCCTTTGGCACATCATTAGAAACAATACGAAAACGAGAACGGCGATATTTTTCCTAAAAACATATTTTTTCTGGTGGCATATTTCCATTCGCAAATATTTTTTTTCTGTAACAAATTTTGCCGAATATTTTTTTCTCAGCTATAATAATTCCAGTATCACAATTTCCCAATCTTTATCTATCAGATTTTTTTACTGCTGCATAACTGCTATAAGCCATAACCTAAACCTACCTACCTATTTCGCTCTAATTACACTGGAGCGACTGGGAAAAATCCAGAATGGTAAATATGCAACCAAGGAACATGAAGAATGGGAAAAAATACTGTGCGGAATAAACGAAATCGGGAAGATTTTACTTGTGGGAGGACCTTGTGCAGGGTCCGTCCGGGTTGGTACCACCATCATATCAATTAACCTACCGCCAAGCAGCAGTGTTCGCTTGTTGTTCCGGTTTGGGGATAAGACAGCCGGTGAAATGACTAGCATAGAGGCATTCCATCTTAGTCCTCATGGTTGGCAGGGCATTAGCAGTCTTAGGATTGGCGGTCTTGTGAATGCGAATGTCTATGGGTCACAGTTTCCACTTACCATCAGGTGGTCTGTGTGCTCGTTTGCCTTCCTAAGCCATAAAAAAAAAGATTGATACACCCACGATAACACGTCAAATGCAATAAAGTTGTAGCGTGTAGGATTGCAGTCCAGTGCAAGTTAAATTAAAAAACGAAAAGCAGTCTATAGAAAACACTGCACTGTAACTCTAGCTTAGTCTAGTCTAAATATAAACTCGTGCAATCAATGCCAGCTATCGCAGGCCCTCCGTGTAATTTGGATTACGCGAACAAAGGGGGCTTAATGCTGGGGGGTGCATTGTGTCCCTCAGCGGATGTCTTTTTGACAAAATCACAAGTGGGATGAGTGTCGGGTCGGGTGTCGTTTTACCGATGTGATAATGTTAATATTTGGCTCTATATTTAAAAACAAAAAAGTTTATTGTAAAAAAATGGTTGCTGCAGGAAGAATGAAAACAACGCCTATGAAATTTCGAATCCCGGTAAGGGCAGACATTTTTAATCGAGTCTCGGATGTTTTTTTTATGTATTTTTGTGTATTTAAGTTAGTTTATTATTGTCTCACCCATAGTACAAGCCTAGAGCTTAGTTCGGGACTAGGTATATTTTATGTGAGATATAAATTAAAATATTAGTTTCGGTTTTGGCCCGCTCGTGGCGCCACCTTACTGCACTTCGCGGTATAGCTCTGTCAACGTAATTACTTAAATTTTTCAATAAACTGTTTTAATTATTATACTCTGTTAATCGTATTATTTCTACAGTGGCTTATTAGTCTTATTACAAACTTGTGACTGTGGTAAATAAGTTGGTTTCTAACGAGCCTAGCAAGACGGTTGTTACGTCAAATAAGATTTAACAATCAGAAATTAATTTGGTGTCATCCGTCATTTATAAATAAACTCACGCTTTCGTTCCCAGAGTGGGATAGGCAGAGCTGCAGAATTACCAACAACTCCAAAAACTTGGTGATAATTCTATAACCACATTTTGCACAATTAGGCTAAGATGTTTACCAGCGTATACATAATAAATAAATAAATAAATAAATGTCATACCAATTGACCTAGTCCCAAACTAAGCTCTAGGCTTGTACTATGGGTACTAGGCAACGATATAGATACTTATATAGAGAAATACATACTTGAATATAGAAAACGTCCATGAATAGAACAAATATTCGAGCTCATCACACAAATATCTGCACTTACCGGGATTTAAACCCAGGACAAATGAATGAGTATTTTATTTAACGTAATCCTTGATCACAAAGCCCGGGGTTGATTCCGGGCATGAGAAATTGAGAGATTGTTTTGAGTCTCAAATGTGTTCTATGTATTTCAGTACCTATGTATTTCTCTGTATAAGCATGTTCGTTGCCTTGTACCATTAGTAGAGTCATCGTCATAACATAATTAATTAGGTACATACATTATACACGTTTCCAAGACGTCAAAAATATATTTACGCCCGTATGGCAATGACGGTCTATTCGTAAGTATATTTGCCGCAATGACCGTTAATTCTATAAGATCTGACTTGTCTTATTTAGTAATAGTAGTTTATGCAACAGTTGTATAAGAGAGGTCAAAAAAGACGAGTGGTGTGGTTACGATGTGAGCCGCAGGCGAACATCGTAAAGCAAGACGCCACGAGTATTTTTTGACTTAGTTATACACCGTTGCATACAATACTTTTCCTACGACTAGGTTTCAAATAAAATGCAAAATTAAATTAACAAAATTTTATTAATAGATTTTTACTCTTTAATATACCTAGGTTAGAATACGAACGAACGAAGCACAGAACAACAAACGAGCGGGAAACATTCGAAAACAACAAAATATGTGTCTATGGTTAACTTTGTTTTTAAATTGATGTGCACTTGCCAGGTTCATATTTAAAAAAAAAGTTGCACAATCGATTTAACTTGTGAAATAGGGACTAAAAAACACCTAATGATTTGAGAAATGAATTCTTTTACCTGATTGGTCGATTTTAATATAGCTGCGTTCTGGTTGGTTGATACCAAATAAAATGTTTTTTTTAAAGAGTTAAATTAGTAAAAGAGTTTACATACCAAAAAGAACCTAACGTTCCGATTGGCAGTCAATGTGTATTGTGATTGGTGGTTTAATTTGGTGAAGTATTTTGATTGGTCAAATTAACCTAGGTGTAAGCTTCGGCAGCTAGGCATATCGTTTTGGCTCAAAAAAGCACAAGTGCTGTTAAGGGGAATAGACTAGATAGACTTTTCTACGGAATGTACTGCGGACATATTATCTATATTCTTATATTAGTGTTCGTGACTATATAAATAACAGATAAAAGTACAGGAGTAGGAAAACACTTTTATAACCTCAAATTGCTCCCTTTTCCTTCCAAAAATCCCTCCATTATGAAAATATGGTCTCTGGTTCCTTTATTAACCAGAAAATGGCCGTTTTAGCCAAAAACGACGCCTTTCTAGGTTATAAAAAAATAAGACAAGTCAGATAGTAGGGGAGACCGGGGACAATTGAAACACGTCATGACTGAAACAAGTCAAATTTCTCAAAAACTATAATACCTACGAGTATGACGCAACACTCAGGACTCCGCCGGCCATATCTTAATCTATGGTCAGTAGAGCGCGAGCGACCGAGCAACGCAGCGGTGTCACGGAGCGATTTAATTTTTTCGCGGTCAAAAGTAAGTATTTCTCATCTTGTATATTTGTTAATAACTTTGTTTGTTCTTGTATTTTAACTGATTTAACTATTTTAGCGTGATTGTGATAAATTAACGAATGTTTATTATTGCCAATTATCAGTGTTCGAGTTGTTTTTGCGTTTAATATTTGACCTTGAATTAAAAACTGTGATTTGGGGATGGTAGGAACAACTTGCGTGTGGACGATTGAAACGTTTCATTCGTCCTGGCGTTTTAATCGTCCCCAAATATAGTCGCCTTTAAATATGAGGTGGTTCTGTATTTGACGCATGTTTTTATTTAATAAATGTGAAAATGAATTTGCGCAAATGGCTTCTTTTTTATAATGATTTCTTTCATGGTCAATAATTATTATACCTACACTAACTTTTGCCCGTGATTTGGATAAATAAACCACTAGACAGAGTTACTTTATTCATATTAATATTATAGAAGTATAGATATAGGTGCCACTTTTGGTATTAGTCCGGTATGTGTACCTACTACTTACTATCATTCTGACGAATAGGTGAAAAACTTAAGTAACGCTCCTCTTGCATGAAGTTGTGTACAAAACTAGAATGGAATTTATGTCAAATTTCAAATATAGAATGTCGAACAGTCTATACAGCTGATGTGTTACAACTACATGCAAGAGGAATTACGTTTTTGATTTTATTTTAATTCGGCATATAAGTAGCCGTGGTATTATTTTTATTGTAACTGTTTTTGTTTTATAATAAAACGATCTTAACCGATTATATTTTGTATATTATTTAAAATCCCGACGTTTCAAGTTTATCCATTCATTAAGTTATGATTGAAACACTGTTATGATTGAAACAAGCATTTTTGTATGTAGTATAATTATGTATTTTTAACACAATTCCATATCATTATAGCTTATTATAACATTCAAACTATTTTCTATTAAGCTTTATGTATAAGGTAGCCAGCAACAAAGAAAGCTACAAGTCATATAATTTTTTTTATCTGCGTTTGATGATCGAGATTTTCTGAAGCTTATAAATGACGATATGTTTATGTTATGCTTGTGAACTTTTGATGGTCGTATTATATACCAATATAGCGATGAAAACGAGTAGGACTGATAACATTACTTTCATTGTGTCAAAGATATTACGGTGTTTCAATTGACCTTACATAGTGTTTCAATTAACAACGGTGTGAGGTCAATTGAACCACATTCCCCCATTCTCTTTATTACATTATTGTAAAATAACTATTAATGATAGACTTACCAAATATACTTTATTTAGGAACCAGATAACTAACCTTGAAATAATTATGGCAAACATCTTTCTAACTTTAAAAATAAAACGGCAACAGGCAGTCAAAGTCAAATCGTTTCAATTGTCCCCGGTCTCCCCTACGGTGCTTATGACTGTACAAGCTTGTACAGTAGGTACAGCTATAAGCTTATAGCGCAGTTTATCATTCATTTTTATGTGTGTTCATTCATTTTTTTAATTAAGATTACATAGTGAAAACATCTTGAATTGCTATTAATTTTATAGTAAATTAACTAAGTTATCGTCTTCAACCAACCAGAGGTTAGGTCTAGACCAGGTCTAATCCCCCCCCCCCCTGCGATCAGCTGAGCCGCTGTAGCCCGTGTAAATCACCGTCTAACTGACAACACCATGACTGCGAGGGGCAGAGCGCCGTGAAATTTGAACTGAGCCCGGGGTGACCACCCCGGGCTTGAGCGGTTGGATATAATTTAACACGTTAACAGCTCTCATTTTGGTGTGTTTTCCTGCGGAAACTACGCAGGATATTTGAAATATTTTTTAATTTGCTATTTATAGATTTTTATAATGCTAGAATTCCGTGTGGTCACCGGGTTAGAATAGTGCCACTCCATGTCTTCTCGTGGATGTCGTAAGAGGCGACTAAGGGAATAATAAAGGCTTCTAGTACTCTTAGGCGATGGGATTGCAACCTGTCACTAATACACTGGTAAACATCTTAGCCTGATTGTGCAAAACGTGGTTACAGAATTATCAACAACTTATTTAAGAGTGCTTGGTAATTCTGTAGCTCTGCCTACCCCACTCTGGGAATGAAGGCGTGAGTTTATGTATGTATGTAAGTGTATAAATTAATACCATGATATTTTTTCGTGTCATCCTAAATTTTTCTCCTAATACATTGTCACCCAACATCACCCCTCTATTACCGCAGCGCCGGCCCGCTCGAGTCTGCATTTATTATGTTACAGTCGGTAATGGATTATTTACCGTAAAGTTGGCTTAGTGCTCACTGGGGATCACTTTAGGGGTTCCGTACCAATAAATATAAAAAAAGATCACATAAGAAAAATAAATATCTACACGACATCCTCACAGTTTCAATAGGTAGGTATATATTATTTTGTGACAACAGGCTCAGTACCACTACCATGAGCATACATCGGGGTTTTCGGTGCGGGAATGTTTGACATAAGCCAAAGATTAAAAAACGGTTTACCCTTGTTTCGCCGAAAATTATTTAGCAAATTCTTAACTCCCCAAACTACGTATCCCATATTTTCATTTGGTCAAATTTTCATTTCCCAATTCAACGTTTCGCACTGATATCATTTCCCAACGAATGATTTGATAAATTATTGTTCGACAAATTATTACCTGGGATTCTTTTGAGATGTCAATTATGTTTTCGTCAAATGTATTGATTGGCATAAAAATTAACCATACCTAACCTATCTATATCTGAGAGCAGTTTCGTTCTTGGGGTCATAAAAAAAAAGAACCCTAACCTACCTATCTCTGGGAGCAGTTTCGTTTTTAGCGTCATAAAAAAAATACCCTAATCTACCTATTTCTGGGAGCAGTTTCGTTTTTAATCCAATTTATATTTGTTTCAGACCACACAATTATTTACCACATAAAATTTGACAATATGTTATTTGCCTTAGCAAATCATTTGCTACACAATTATTTACCACATAAAATTTGACGTAATAAAATTTTGCAATATAAAAATGTAGCAAAATAAAAAAATTACGATGTAAAATTATGCCAAGGATTCATTTGCCAAATAAAACTTCGGCGAAAAGTTGATTGCTAAATGAAATTTGACGAAACATAATTCGGCAAAAAGGCAGTACACCTTAAAAAACAGAATTTTACTCTAGGTTTCTACGTAATGAAAAATTAATTGAACAAAAAAAGTATTTTATAAAAGAAATGTCGAAAAACTATGAACGAATTTTTACAAGGAAATTGAAATGCGATCGAAAAAAATTAAATATGCTCGTTAAATTAGAGAGATCATTCAGTTCATTGAAATGGATAATATTTACAGCAAGACGTCGCAGATGAACTGTTCCAAATATTGAAAAAACATTAATAGTTTATTTTGAAAATCGTGTCAACTACTAAATTTACCTACTGCAGGTAATTAATTAACGTTAACTTTATTATTATCTCATATCATTATAGCCTTGGTAGTAAAGCTAAAGTACTACATGAGTTAAAATAAACTTGAATCATAGTGTAAGCAATTCGCAGAGAGGTAGTTAGTCATTAGGCATAATATGATATTTTCTCAGATTACCTATCTGTTGATATCTACTCTTTCTTAAATCATTCCCGCACCGAAAACCCCGATGTATGACCATGAGCAGGGCCCGTAATTTTCATGCCGATGACATCAATTTGACGTCACGCTCCATATAGGGTGATCCCAAATAGTTTTATTGTAAATTATTAATAATTAGTCGTCAATCATTTTAATCATGTACAAATGACTTCAAAAGTACTCTATTTACACGTGGAATAAATAATACCTACTTGATACGTGAAACGTAAATAAAACTATTTGATTTGTTGTTATACATACATTTTATTAAATGGTATTATACATACATTTTGTGCAAGTGCCACTGAGAAATAAAAATACTGATTTCCTAATTATATTAGTTGTTAAAATCAGAAAAAATGTGTCCATCAATGATA
This sequence comes from Acleris emargana, assembly GCA_927399475.2. NCBI lineage: Eukaryota > Metazoa > Arthropoda > Insecta > Lepidoptera > Tortricidae > Acleris > Acleris emargana. The sequence continues at coordinate 11,729,745 of OV656863.1, forward strand.
CATTTTCTTTTTAGCAAAAAAGTTGGAATAATTAACAAAATGTGTGACAAAACAAACAAAAGGATTTTTATGAATATTGCATTACGTATGAACGCGAAGATAACTTAGATTTTCTTTGCATGGGAATTAATGCAAGAAGGATGGCGTGCTTTACGTTAGAGAGGAATTCTGTTTTCTACGTAATTATTGTAATGCGTTGTTACCAATACCATTTAATAAAATGTATGTTTAACAACAAATCAAATAGTTTTGTTTACGTTTCACGTATCAAGTAGGTATTATTTATTCCACGTGTAAATAGAGTACTTTTGAAGTCATTTGTACATGATTAAAATGATTGACGACTAATTATTAATAATTTACAATAAAACTATTTGGGATCACCCTATATGGAGCGTGACGTCAAATTGATGTCATCGGCATGAAAATTACGGGCCCTGACCATGAGTTACAATTACCGTAGTCGCTTCGCTAGCGAGTCGAATGCTCTGTCCCTCGCACTCTACAGGGCGTCCCACGGCTATGTCACATGGAAGGAAAGTACCTTGCATATTGTAGATGGAACATTTTACTGAAAGAAGACATTGAATTTAAAAAACAATTTAACTGCATTCATAGATATTAAAATAATGACATTGTTGAACCGGGAATCGAACCCGTTACGCGAGAAAAATAATTACCCTGTAGCTTTATCATCCCGATCCAAAGGCTTCGTCATAGGATTATTTTTTGCTAATTAACATAGTGTCAGAAATAAAAGGAAGACCATGAATTTTATTTTGTACTACAGCAATACAATACTATTTATTTAGGGATAAGTTCGCCTTTGTACATACATACATACATACCTTCACGCCTGTAATCCCAGAGTGGGGTAGGCAGAGCTACAGAATTACCAACAACTTTAAAAACTTGATGATAATTCTGTAACTACATTCTGCACAAATAGGCTAAGATGTTTACCAGCGTATTAGTGACAGGTTGCAAGCCCATCGCCTAACAGTACTACAAGCCTTTATTCCCTTGGTCGCCTCTTACGACATCCACGGGATGACATGGAATGGCACTATTCTAACCCGGCAACCACACGAGGAAAAACCTTTGTACATTAGTTTAATATTTATATTGTAATATTTATATTTTTGTGCAATAAAGAGTTTACATACATACATAAATACATACTCTTGACTGCATGGCTAATTTTCGTCCACAAAATCATGTACCCTAATTATAAATATCATACATACCTTCACGCCTTCATTCCCAGAGTGGGGTAGGCAGAGCTACAGAATTACCAACAGCTCCAAAAAGTTGTTGTTAACTCTGTAACCACAATTTGCACAATTAGGCATATATATCATACATAAATATCAAACATTAAATAATGCTAGTAAAAAATAATGCCAGGCTTAAACTCCGTCATTTTTAGACTACCTACTCTACAAAGACTCCGTTTTCACGACGGCGACTCATCAAGCCTCAACCCTCGCCAAGATTAACTAAAGATTTCTTAATAACTCAAAACAAAAACCGTAGAGACGCACAATTACTTGCCCTAATGCCTTTTGTTCGCGTTGCGCCGGCAATGGGACTATTAACCGGGGAATTATAAAGAACATTAACATAATTGTCTCGTTTTCGTGGAGTTTGTCACTAATTTACTTTGACTCGTTTGTTGGGCGTCTAGTTGTTTGGTTATTGTGGAATGATATAGCTACTGATTTTATTTGTAGGAAACAGCCCAGCTTTTGCTTCTGTTTTGATCACGTCTATAGTTTTTTAATCGACGAATACGCGCCTCGTTATCCTAATCGAACAGTGAGTGAGTATGTATGTACGTAAGTTTGCCGGGTTGTACAATGTCCACGTCTCGCGTCGAAAAATGTATAACGCTGCTAATTTAGAAATAAAATCATCAAATCCGTACTCATTTAATTTTTAAACGTTGTATTCGTTTTTTTAAACCTCCCCTTTTTTACCCCTTGAGCTGACCACAAATTAATTAAAATTCAGTTATTTTTATTCTTACTTTATCAGCACCAATTTTTATACAAAAGAAAGATCTAATCGTTGCCCGTGCGCATGTCAAACTTTTTAAACAACTATATCCGTAGAGTCAATAAAAAAAACTCCAAATTAATTGTATTGTGATTCGATAGCATCTCGCAGGATTAAAATTAACATAATATTAATCTAAAATGGCGTAGGTTTCGTTGTTTCCTCATAAAAAGATTAGTAAATCTGTTTTGCACGTTCAACCTTATTCTAAGCAGCGAAGTGTTGGTTTTGCTATGATTTAAGTTTGGAGTTGCGTCGTTTTTACTAAGGAGGGTAAGTATTATAATATACACCCTTTTGGATGTACAGGGTTGATCATGCAAATAGTTTACGGACAATTGAGTTTGCTCTCTTTGTGTTGGCCCCACGCTGGGCGCCATTCTTAATTTGGTTACGTAATCTTTTTAGTGGTTATTATTAATGAAACTAAAGCAATTTGTGATATGATAATAAATCTAGTTTATTTCGAGATTGTTTCGGTACACACAGATAGGAATGAGAACATAATGCTAGATTCTATAGACAGTACCAAAAAGTATGGTTCCAACGGAAGACCAGCTCTGACTTTAATGCCAGCATTACGCTGAGTTGGGATCATTTTGTGGCTACTTTCTTCTTGTATTTTTTAATCTGTTCTTTGTTATGTATGTCACGAATAAATGATTTTCTTTCTGTCTTTCTTTCTTTCTTTTTTTAAGAATCTGCGCGAGAGAAACGCGAGTTCAAAACACTACAGATATGTAAAGGTTGCATTTGGTTACAAATATGTATGTCTATATTCCAATAATTATTAACATTAAATAATTATCTTTAAGAATATTGCAACGTTTTTTTAATGAAGCCAATTTAATTCATGTTTCAGCTAGAATTGATTGTTCTTGCATTTTTGCGGAAGAAAAAATGTGACAAATAAACTTTAAAATGTAACCGCCCCGTGTTCGTCTTTCCGAGTCGTCAACGCATTTGCGGTCTTAGGATTGCAGTCTTGAAAAAGCATTTCATGTCTATGGTCACAGATCCCACTTACCATCAGGTGGCCAGTGTGCTTGCCTTCTGCATGCCATAAAAAAATACATTCAGAAATGCTGTTTCACTAAGCAATAAAAAACATCAAAAATGGCCTTCCCAAATCCTTCCTTAATTGTCGGAATGTTTTTAACAACTAACTAGGTTATCTACGGAAAGCTAAAGATTTTTGAAAAGACTTGCTAAATGCAATTACGGATCACTAGAATGTATAATTTGATCTTACAGATCAAAATGTGTATGCGTGCTTCCAATGTTCTTTTAACACATTCTAATGGCTCCAAATCGTGTCGGTTTTGTATGAAAGAGTAGAGTTTGGCTCTGAACACGTTAACCATCGACGTTTATCTAAATTGCCAACACGAAACCTTCTAATTTTGCATGTGCGCTGATTCGAAGTAATAATACGTCGCGGGTTTATAAAAATTTGCACCAGTTATTTTCTGTACAGTTATTCTGCTAGTAATGGGATCAAAAATGTGCTACGATCAAAACTATCCATACATTATTTTGATATTTTGCAATGCTCTGAGTTACGATAAATTGTATTTTGTCATATTTTGGGTTAAAAGAAAAATCGACGACTCGAAGTCATACGTCAAACCAGAAAAATGACAATTTCAAATACAAGAAAAATAACATTACAAAAAGAGTCATACTCGCGGTGAAAATTTTACACTATGTTTTTTTTTAAAGGTTGTTTGGTCGAAAGAAATATTAAGTTCATTTATATTTATGATCAGGGGAGTTATTATGATATAGCTTTGCAGTTCATTTTACGGTGAGCGTAAAGGACAGAGCTATAGCAGTTATATAGCTCCGTCCTTTTCTCTCAGCGTCAACTGAACTGTATAAGCTATGTCAAAGTAACCCCCCGGTCAGTAACATGACCAATCGTAAAAACGGCATTTTTAAGTTGTTTTTGATCTTAAACTGAATTAATTAATTCATAATCATAATACACAACATTCATATTTAAAGGACCATGGGCAACTTTGTATGGAGCCTGGTTCTGAAACCAACAGAGCTGAAACTTATGTCATTAAATAGGTCTTTAAATCTACTTTATTTCATTATATGGGCACAAAGCCGAATTCCATTGCAGAACTGAGATATTCATATTTAAGTTAGAGTAAATACCGGTATTCAACAAGAAATGACACCGAACGAACATCATTAATGGAACGGTCGATATCCCTACCTTCATTTTTTAAATTGGGTTTATATTATGAGTCAGGATCTCTAGTGGCCAGCATTACATAATTTACATATGAGAGAATATCACAGGGACCATGGTATATGTAGGTACTTATCGTCGGTGAAACTGCAAAACCGCGTAAGTAACATTCTAAATAAGGAGCAAAATGCACCTTTTTAATAAGAAGGTAAGGTTCATTTTGCTCTATCATAAATTTGTCAGTTACGCGGTTTTGCAGTGTCACCGACGTTATGTTTTATTTTATGGTTTTCTTTAATAATATACAGTTAAGTTATTATACCTTTTTAAATTAGTTGGCTTATACAAAATTAAGAGACCACGGGTAAAATAATTCCCGTGGTACCTTCCAGGGACTATCACAGGGACCATGGGCAACAAAGGTGCTCAATACCTACCCTCCAGAATATGAATATTCTCTGAATGCATTTATCGTAGCTCGTACTCACCGTGACTAAAATACAAATATCTTAGCTCTGCAATGGAATTTGACTTTGTGCCCATATAATGAAATAAAGTAGATTTTAAGACCTATTTATTGACATAACTCTCATTGCTGTTGGTTTCAGGCCCATTTTGACGCATGGTCCTTTGCACCTAATTTAATATGTACCTACTAAATTTTAAAATTCACGCTTGTAAGGACCCTTTTTCCAGTTAGTTTTTTTAATAATCGCTCCTGACTTGAGACCTCGTCATGTTGTTCTCCTAGTTACTATTTTTAATTTGATGTTATTGAGTTTACATTTGTAATTATTTTATTTGTGTTGTTGGTTTTAAAATAATGATCTATTACTTTCTTACCTTGTAATGTTACTTTTAAGTATTATTGTATTTTATGATTGGAAAAGATGACCTTCTGCTAAAGTTTTTCAGGCGCAATGATCATTTTATAGCAATGCTCGGAAATAATGATTTAACTAACCTAATAGCTAACCATAAACTATGTACAGTTGGAGTTGCCAACAGACTAAAATACCCTTGAAAAATCAGTACTTAATGACATAATTTTATTGAGCATTATTTAAACTATTGACATATTAAAAATGGCATAACACGTAAACACGGTAAGTTCACAAACACTTGACTGCGACAGAGGAACCGAAAGAACAAGGGCAGAACTATATTGTCCGTATACTGCAAATACCTAAGTGCCGTTTAATTGTCAGCCTACAATGCACTCTAAGGTGTTTTCTTCAGAATGCAAATTGAGTTTGGCAACTACCGACACTGGGTTTTCGCTATATGGACGATATATGGTTTACGTTGGTTTATATGTTTTCCTGTGATTTAAAGTGTGATTTGTTTTGCAGTCACAGAAAAACCAGGCTACCAGTCACCATATGGAGGAATGGATAATGGAATGGTAAGTTTTTTTTTAATTTTATAAAAAAAATATTTTTATAGCTGGTCAATGGGCCATTCTACTTTTCATAATCATAATCATAATCATAATCTTTATTTGCTTCAAAAATGGTACAATAAGGTGTTACATATTTGGACCCGAACAAACATTTTTCGCTAAATACTAGCATGCAAATTTTAATTATTATGTACTTATACAGAAAGAATTACATTTTTTGTTTATTAAATTACCTTTGACATAATTCATTTACATTGTAAAACCTTTTTTCATTTAGCCAACTGTACAGTTTCACTCTAAATGGCTTAAACTGAAGCTCAGTAATCTCTTTAGGGATAAGGTTGTAAATTTTGACACACATGCAGTAACAATTTTTCATCGCTAATGTTGTTTTTGGCAATGTGTCATATACAAGCCTATTCCCGTGTCTTGTCTTTATACTACATGCTTCTTTCGCTTTTTTGAATAAGTCTGGGTGTTTACGCACAAATACTGTTACTTCGAAAATGTACATGCAGGGCAAAGGTAACAGTTTAAATTTACTGAATAAAGGTCTACATGATTCGAATCTGGGTATACCACAGATAGCTCTTATACATTTTTTTTTGGCTAAAAAAATGCACTGTTTATATCTGTGGAGTTACCCCATATCAACAAACCGTATCGCAATACCGATGCCACGTAACCGTGATAGGCTAACAGGACCGTGTCAATGTTGGAAGTCCGGCGCAGTCTGTTAATAACATACACAAACCGATTCACTTTGCAACAAACTTGTTCAACGTGTGCTTTCCAATTGCAGTGTCTGTCTAAAACTAAGCCTAAAAATGGCATTTTATCAATTTCCATTATTGTATAATTATCATAACCTACATTTAACGGGATACATTTATTATTAACATTACAGAACTGAACCAATTTAGTTTTATCTAGATTTACGTTCAAGTTGTTAACTTCAAGCCATTCTATAATTGTTTTAATCGCATCATTAATCTTAGAAGTAAAATTATCTTTATTTTCACAAGTAAGTTGAAGTGAAATGTCGTCAGCAAAAAGTGTACATTTGTGAGTAGTCGCGTCAGGAAGATCGTTTATGTACAATAAAAATAGTAAGGGTCCGAGCACGCTACCCTGCGGTACGCCGTAGGCGTTGGATCTGTACATAGATCTATATTTTGTGACCTCGAAGTTGTGAACATTCAAAATTTCGATACATTGAAGCCTATTTTCTAAGTATGATTGTAACCAGTTCAATGCTAGTCCCCTAATACCGTATTTCTGAAGCTTTTGTAATAATAAGTTATGAGACACAAAATCAAAAGCTTTAGACATGTCAAAGAATACAACAGCTGTAGGTTCTTTCTTGTCTATACTTTTAACAACGTTGTTAATCAAGTTGAAGGTAGCTAACGTGGTACATTTATTTTTTTGAAATCCGTATTGTTCTTTCTTAAGTATTTTATATTTAGATAAGAATGACAAAATTCTTTTATAAATGGCTTTTTCAAAAAAAAATGATAATATCGGAATTAGCGTAATAGGTCTATAATTAGACATATCCATTTTATCTCCTTTCTTAAATATTGGCTTGACTATTGAGTACTTTAACGCGTCAGGGAATAAACCTTGCTCGAAGGAACTGTTAATTAAGTGAGTCAAAATCGGTGCAATTTCAAGAACGGCTGCTTTTAAGATTTTTGTGGCAATATCATCATAGCCGGTTGCACCCGTATTTTTTAAAGTTCTGACTATATTAATTACTTCATTTACACCTAAAGGGTCAATAAAAATAGTTTTATTCACAAAATGAGGGCAAGTGCTGTTTTGTGATGATAGTTTAGTATTAGTCTTATTAGTTAGTTGTATAAAATAATTATTAAATTCATTTGCAATTACGTTTGGATCATTGGGTATTTTTCCATTTATTTTTATGTCACTTATGAATTGGGAGTCTGAAATATCATTTGGTTCATCACTAATAATTTTCCAGCATGTTTTGCACTTATTTTTGGAATTCATAATTAAATTATTGTTGTACATATTCTGTGCTTTGTGTATACAATTTCGGAGTAATTTTGTATATGTTTCGTAGTTTTTTTTATTTATTGAGGATTTTATCAAGTAATATCGAAACGTCCCTTAACGTGAACGTAAATTCGGAGTCATAATTTTCAACAAAACTAGATAATCTTAAAAATGCACACAATATTCGGATTCTGATCGACATACTTGAATATTTTTTATTTCTAAATCGGGTTGGGCTGTGTAAAAAAAGGCAATAATAGTAACGCAGTGGTCGTTATTCGTAAAGGAACGCTGAGACTGGTAACGAAGTGGTAATTTGAGCAGCAAATTCGTGTTTTATATACAAAAATGACAAAAATAGTGGGTAAATTTACAATATAACGTGAGATCTGGTTGAAAATTAATGTGGGACTGCTGTGAAATTATCTCAAGATATCTACGAATTTTTATAATGGATTTTAAATTATCATTTCTATTTTAGGTATCGAAAAGTAGAATGACCCCAATGTTGAACACAGGTATTTCATATAAGGTGTTATCTATCATAAATATATTTAAATTGTTCTTAGGTTTTGGTTTTTCAATTAGGTACTTTTGATGCAGTTACTCAAGAAGTTTTTTTTTGTGTTTTAAAGAATGGTAATATTATTATTCCACATTTTAAGCAAATAAAGAATTTTTGATTTGATTTGATTTAAAACGCACAATAGTTAAAACATGCTTCAAATAGGCTTTGTACCTGTCAATGGGAATTTTGCATCTGTTGTGTTGTAATTGTATTGTTACTGTTCTGTTACTACCATGTAAAAAACTTATAAACTGTCATCGCCAACGTTACATCCAATTGACTACTATAAAAAGTATTTTTGTATATAATATTTTGTGTATAATACTCTACAAAGGACTTTGGGCAAAAATGTCCCCACCGACCAACAGAGATGAAACATGTCCCAGTTTGTACAGCTTGGCAACATGATGTATTTTTACTATGGAGACGATCGCCATTTTGGAAAATCATAATCATATTGTATGGAACTTGTTAAAATACAGGGATTGTAAAACCGGTGAAATTGAATACCTGTATATAAATTGTCAAACGATTACCGCTAAAATAATAATACCTATATTCGAGTTAGCGGTAATGTTGTCATTCCGCTTTTGTCTTTTTCACTATGTATGCACTATTTACAGTATTCTTTACCTCTATTTAATATCGGTATTCGTTGCTCTTGATAGATAAGGTGTCAAGTAGACATTATGACTAGGCTTGGGACTTTTGGATGCTCGCTATGGTTTTAGATTCCACGGAGTCGCCATTATGTTAAAATATTATTTTTCGAAGTCAAAGTCAAAGTGTAAAAATAAAACATGTTAGATTTACGCTGTTATATCGATCGGTAATAACCACGTTATTATGACTGCAATTATTTTTATCATTAATTTATTAGTTAAAATATAGAAAAAATAATAGTGATCCATTCTTAGTACCATTTTAATGATGAACATGAAATAGTAATAGATGATGATTATGATGCACTGATTCAAAAAGCCTGTACCTCATCAAAAATTTAGAAGTGGCGACTAATATTAGATTGAAAAATACATTTTTGTTATTGTTACTTAAAGTATTTGTTTTAGTTTGTTTTGTTTACTAGCAATAGAGTATTTTATTATTGGTAATTATATACATACAAGTTGTATGTACTTATCCACTTTGACTTTGACTTCTAAAAAAATATTTTAATATAATGGCGACTCCGTGGATTCTAGAACCATAGCGAGCATCCAAAAGTCCCAAGCTTAATTATGACTGAAGCACAACAAATATAGGTGTAACATAACTCAATAGCATTGTTGGCTAACACTGGTTGAAATGTCTGCTAGTACCTACTGAACAAATAAATTGATTTGCGACGTATTTCAAATTGTCAATTGTCAATTTGTTTATTCGCCTTTCTGTAATAATTTAATAAAGTAGCAAAAAGCCACACGAAAAAGAAAGATTTCGTATTTATATAAAAATATCTAAAATGGGCCGCGGACGGAAAAGAAAAAGACAAACCGATCATATGATAGAATGGTAATCTTTTCGTTGATTGTCATAATTCAAAATTAGAAAACTTGCTTGTTTGGACACTGACAGGTATTACCGGTAATGGGTTTATTGGTAAAGTATCAAATAGAGGTAATGTTGTCAATTGTCGAAACCGCTATTACATTTCAATACCGGTTTTGATTATACCGCTTATTAGAGCTTTAGTGATATAAATACCAAAATGCAATTATAACCGGTTATACCTTATTTAAAACCGGTAGTAAGAATACCGGTAACGATCCCTGGTTAAAAATGAACGCATTCTTGGCTTGCTTGGCTCTTGAAAGGCTTTTTCATAGAAAATATCCCATCGATTTAGCTACTGAAATCGGTATTTTGTGTTTTTGGGTCCTAATGAACATATAGACATGCATCCCGTGACTATTGGAGGGTGGGGACGGGGCCCAAACAATGTTATGTGGTGTCTCTTTTATTGACACGGGATCTATATCTTTTGTTTCGACAAACTAGTGGAAAGAGTTTTCGCCGGCAGTGTGAACAGCCAGCGATCAACTATTAATGTTATGTGGTGTCTCTTTTATTGACACGGGATCTATATCTTTTGTTTCGAAAAACTAGTGGAAAGAGTTTTCGCCGGCAGTGTGAACAGCCGCGTTCAACTATTAATATTATGCGGTCTCTCATTTATTGACACGGGATCTATATCTTTTGTTTCGACAAACTAGTGGAAAGAGTTTTCGCCGGCAGTGTGAACAGCCGCGTTCAACTATTAATATTATGCGGTCTCTCATTTATTGACACGGGATCTACATCTTTTGTTTCGACAAACTAGTGGAAAGAGTTTTCGCCGGCAGTGTGAACAGCCAGCGATCAACTATTAATAATATGCGGTCTCTCATTTATTGACACGGGAATCACGGGATCTATATCTTTTGTTTCGACAAACTAGTGGAAAGAGTTTTCGCCGGCAGTGTGAACAGCCAGCGATCAACTATTAATATTATGCGGTCTCTCATTTATTGACACGGGATCTTTTGTTTCGACAAACTAGGTAGTGGAAACAGTTTTCGCCGGCAGTGTGAACAGCCGCGTTCAACTATTAATATTATGCGGTCTCTCATTTATTGACACGGGATCTATATCTTTTGTTTCGACAAACTAGTGGAAAGAGTTTTCGCCGGCAGTGTGAACAGCCAGCGATCAACTATTAATGTTATGTGGTGTCTCTTTTATTGACACGGGATCTATATCTTTTGTTTCGACAAACTAGTGGAAAGAGTTTTCGCCGGCAGTGTGAACAGCCAGCGATCAACTATTAATGTTATGTGGTGTCTCTTTTATTGACACGGGATCTATATCTTTTGTTTCGACAAACTAGTGGAAAGAGTTTTCGCCGGCATTGGGAACAGCCAGCGATCAACTATTAATTTTATGTGGTGTCTCTTTTATTGACATGGATAGCTTTCTCGCCTGCAGCTAGCTACCTCGGCGTAACAAAATTTACTAAATCAAGAGGCTGCATAAGCAAAATGATACCAAAAACCGAACAGCCCGAAAAACCCTAGTTGCATGAAGAAATCCAATAAAAAGGAAGCAAATCAGAAAGGATAACCTTACTCGGCGATTTTCGAGCTTACCCTAAAAAGGGAAGGGTATGAATCTACATAAAACGCTGTTTTTCAGTAACGGCGCAGATATATTGATGTATGTGGTGTTTTGAATATTAAGAGGGCTCGCAAAATGTGGACAATGTTATCGCTCTAGTATTGGATTGTTTCATGGGCGGCTGACGGATGCAAATAATGTCGACCGATATACGTAATATGGATATGACTTCCAATTGATTAAAAAAAAGTGCGAGTAATTTTTCATTTTTTTTTTTAGGTTTTCCTGTTATCTACAAGCAATAAACTAAATTTTGTACTTATTTTTTTTTTCAACATTTTAAACTCAATACTTTTGTCGATCAGTGGGGTATGGCCAATTTTCGTCTTCTTTCACTTATTAAATCAAAACTATTTATTTTATGCAAATTACGTCAAAAAAATGTCGAACGATATACGTTATATGGACATGACTTCCAATTGATTTAAAAAAAGTGCGAGTTGAACTCGCGTAAAGTGGGTTGCGGAACTTGCGGACATACGTAATTTTGCAGTTTTTTTTTTGAATTCTTATAAGTTTTCCTGTAATCTACAAGCAATGAACTATATATTGATTTTTTTTTCAAAATTTTAAACCCAGTACCCAGTAACCCAGGGTAATGGTCACTTTTCGTCTTCTTTCATGAATAAAATCAAAACTATTTATTTTACAATAATAACAAATATATATTTGGGATTCTCATAATGAGCCCTTTCATTTGATAGGTATATAACACAGTAAGGTTTGAAAACTTATTTTTTAATTTCGTAATTTGTCCCGCGAAAAAGAACCTTAATTGAAAAAAAAAATACTTTGCACATCTGTGTTTGGGTCATAGCATTATACCATCCTGCAAAATTTCACCTGATTTGGTCCAGTAGCTTCGGAGCAAATTGGCTAGGACAGACGGACGGACAGATAGACAGATGCATGAGTGATCGTATAAGGGTTTCTTTTTTGATTTTTTTGTACGTAACCCTAAAAAGAGAATATCATTGCAAAAAGTCATAGAATTTTATCGTTGAAGTAAATAGTAATATACATACTTTCATACATACTTTCACGCCTGTAATCCCAGAATGGGCTAGGCAGAGCTACAGAATAACAACGTTAAAAAGTTGTTGATAATTCAGTAACCACAATTTGCACAAATAGGCTAAGATGTTTACCAGCATATTTAGTAACATGTTGCAAGCCCATCGCCTAACAGTACTACAAGCCTTTATAATAGTAATATTTTTTTGTATATTGGGTACTTTCGGTCCATTCCTTTTATAGTTCACTTTTATCCAGTTTTACAGGGACAGTGACTTCTGTAAATGTACAAACGTAAGAGGGGCGTATTCCTAAAGTGAAATTTCACCATTATTTGGAATCTGCATCAATCAAATTTCTTATAAATCTGGAATTCTGACTATAATTTTAATAAGTCTTAGCCATCTTATGCTTTCGTCACCATATAGCATCTGTCAACCACCCTCTTGTAGTTATAGCTGCTGATATTATTTAGGCATCTGACAAACTGTAAACAAAACCACGTGATACAGTTCGCCAGCCAATAGGAGCAGAGCATTGATACGTCAAAGCTCGATATAATTATGTTTTGCTAGGCTGTTAACAAAACGATGTGATTTGATTAGTTTATATTCAATTGAGTGTATATTCACCAAGTCAAGCGTCTTTAACACCCCATAGACCTTCTTTCGTCTCTTAAATAACTTTGTAACCGATTAAGAAAAAGATTTTCAATTCGTCTGGTTTTTTTTAATGTATGATACTCATACATATGCATACATACCGTCAAGCCTTAATCACAGAGTGGGCTAGGCAGAGCTACAGAATTACCGAACTAACTTTTAAAGCCAGAGTGAAAGATACTTAACCGCGTAAGTAACATTTTAAATAAGGAGCAAAATACACCTTTTTAATAAGATAGTAAGGTTTCTTTTGCTCTATCATTAATTTGGTACTTACGCCGTTTTGCAGTATCACCGACGTTATGTGCTTACGACCGCTTACGATCTTAGTTTACCGGTTTATTTCGTCGACGGATTGAGAAACGAGTTGTTTAATAGGCAAAGTTATATGGTCGGTCAAAGTTCCATATTGCCGATTCATCATGTCAGCCGAAAGACGTCCACTGCTGGGCATAGGCCTCCCCCAAGGCTCTCCACTCAGACCGGTCTTGTGCTTTTCGCATCCACCGCGTTCCCGCGATCCTTACAAGGTCGTCACTCCATCTTGTTGGAGGCCTACCTACAGCTCGTCTCCCGGTCCGCGGACGCTACTCAAGAACCTTCTGGCCCCATCGGCCATCAGTCCTGTGAGCGCTGTGCCCCGCCCTCTGCCACCTCAGTTTAGCTATTCGATAGTCGGTATTGCCGATTAATCGTCTCCAAATAACAGACAAATACACTTGCGTTTATATCTCATATTAGTTAGGATAATTAACCGACTTACACGAAGCACGCTCTTGACTCAATCGACGGTAATGGGTTCGACTCCTGCGCAAAAAAGTAATTGCTCCAATACCGGGGCTAGTGTGAAACATGCTGTCGGTGCAAGATGATAGCTCGCTGCTCGGCTTATACAGGGTGGAGATATCCTGCACTAACAGGACAGTCATCCGGGTAAAAACCAAAATAAATGTACATAAAGACGCTTAAATAAATAAAATAAAAATGATTTATTGTCACAAAAAAGAAAACAGTAACACAGTTTAAATGTGAACACTTTACGGTAGGGATATACATTTTTGTGATAACAGGCTCAGGTCTCAGCATATGCTGCGAGCTGGGTCAGCTGCACAGCGCTGGTTTTCAGCCTGCACCTAGCTCTCGGCTACATTTCAGTGTTAAAAGGGAAAATTACGCTCCGCTGTAACTACCTTTATCTAATAAAGAGCGAACAAATACAATACAACTAGACGTATAACTAAAAACGTAAAGACGTAACTAAATGTCACTTAAATGATGTCTAACTTACAATTTCGTTACAAAATGAATGTATTTGACGTTAATCGATAATTTCGTTACGATGACAAAACTCTTTTTTAACTGACAGTTATTTCGGTTTATACAAATCTACGGGTCTTGCGGGTGGGAGGACCTTGTGCAGGGTCCGTCTGGATCGCTACCACCATCTTATCCATTAACCTACCGCCAAACAGCAGTTTGCATTGTTGTGTTCCGGTTTGGGGATAAGACAGCCGGTGAAATGACTAGCATAGAGGCATTCCATCTTAGTCCTCAGGGTTGGCAGTGCATTTGCAGTCTTGTCATTCATTTGCGAATGTCTATGGGTCACAGTTTCCACTTACCATCAGGTGGCCTGTGTGCTCGTTTGTCTTCTCTATGCCATAAAAAAAAACTACACTTAATGTTATATATCTTATCTTACTAATATAAATAAGAAAGTTGTTTGTTACTCTATCACGCTTGAAGCACTGAACGGATCGGGATGAAACTTGGCACACATATAGGTTAGGTCCTGGAATAGGACATAGGATAGTTTTTATCCCGAGAAATTGGACAGTGCCTGAGGGAGCGGATGGAGTCGCTGGCAAAAGCTATATAAATAGAAAAGGTTTTTTTGTTTCTAAAAGTATTTAATTGTCATCAGTCCGAACCATCAGTCGTCCGTGGGTTGGACGATAACTCTCCGGTCATTCTGAACAAAGGTGGTCCAAGGTGGTCTCTTGCGAAACGCTGACGAGCTGTAAAAGTGCCCGTGCGGCCTACTTACTGAATAAATATATTTTATCTTTAACTTTATATTTTAACCAAACTGAAACTGCTGAGTTTCTTGACTGCTGAGTTTCTTGACTGCTGAGTTTCTTGCGGCGCTTCTTCTCAGCAGTGGTCTCCTCTTGTGAAGCGCTGGTAGATTCTTGACGTGTAAAAGTGCCCGTGCGGCCTACTTACTGAATAAATGTCTTTATCTTTATCTTTATCTTATCTTATCTGATGAATAGAACTGATTGATCAAAGTTTGACTGGACTGACATACTGAACTTATGAAATACTGAGAGTGTAACCTCCATCTTGCAGTTTGTCCGGCCGATATTGGCATGTCAATTGATCGAATTAGAACAGGCTATTCCGACAGAGGGGAAAATGCGACCTAGTCTTTATATTTATTTACTTATTTATTTATTTATTCCTTGATAAAACAGAGTTTTACATTTCAAAAGTTCTAAACACAGTAATTCTACTCTGATTTCTATAAATATTAAATTAAATTATCTAAACAAAGTATGTCAATACGTTACGCGTTTTAAACGTCGCCGCACAATCCTTCATTAATTTTTATACGTATTAAAATTTAATTTGACAATTGACCTCTTTCTCGAAGTCGAACTTACCACCCGACCAGTTGCAAACTTGACGGTAATACCGAAACACCCTGTATTCACGAAAAACTCGTATGCCGCAGTCGGCACCTGCCCGAACAATTAACTAGGCATATTAACTGGTTCAATACTGCATCATTGAATAAATAACACCCTTATCATGAAGAGTTTAAGGATCGAAGTACATTTAGACCGAACGCGCTGTATAAAAAATTAACGCCTTATTTCAACGTAATAAGGGCATTTTTTTGCAAACTTTGTCAGGTAGGTACGTATTAATCAGTCTTTAGTTTAACTGGTTGGTTAAAAGATACGTCGTTATCGTTACAGTAATTAAAACGTTCAGAATATCGACTTTAGCCTTGATGGTGGCTGGGTACCGAAGCTGGTGGTCGCGGGTTCGAATCCCAGGGCAATTTTTTTTTCTCTCATACAAACCTTGTCCTGACAATGACAAACACAACAAAAAAGAAATCAACCAAATCGGTTCAGCCGTCCTTAAGTTGCGTGACCAGGAGTAATAGGGGTTAATTTTTTTATTTACATAAAGCATTCTGTGAAATATTATCTAACTGATGATGAAAACCGTTTCATCGAAAGGCATTACTCGCCGCTTGAGTATTTTTTTTAGTATCTAGTCATATTAGCAAGACTAACCTAACCTACCTAATTAATTAATGTTTAAGCTATCCTGAAAACGTCATGGTTTCAGCAGAAAATGACGTTCGATGAAATTATACCTTCGATAAAATGATGATTTACCCTAAATAGCAAATGTCCAAATTGTATATTGTCAATGTAACGAGAGCATTTTGGTTACTCCATTCGCTATGGCAGCGACATTTTTTAACCCCCCGACGCAAAATGAGGGTTTTTGTTAAAATTATTTTTTATTTGAGGAGATCCAACAGCTATACATAACAGAAACAGAACTTAAAATAGATGTTGAAAGCCAATTATAGGTTCTCGCAGATAGAAGTAAATTAAAACTATTTTTTTAATTATTTGACGTGTCTATCTGTGTATCTGTCTGTAGCAGTAGCTCCTATACGGGTGATTTTTATAGTAAACTATACAAGCGTCAAATTTAGGTATAATTTTATTGTACAAAACCTGAAGAAAAACAATAAATACTAAAAAAAACAAGTCGCACCTACAGAAGAATAGTGACCTAATTCAAAATTTCAGCTTTCAAACTTCAAGTCATAAATCTATTATTATCAGAGGTCGGAATTTTCGTAGCACTTTTGAGCTGTCATAGGGACTTCTCGTTTATCGACTTCGGATATACATATTTTATCGATACATTATAGAACACAACATATTAAAGAAGATTAAAAGTAGATGTAAACAACAGGCGGTCTTATCGCTAAAGAGCGATCTCTTTCAGATAATGACTATCTTATCTATTTCTTTTATAGAAAAACTAATGATGAAACACTTAGTCTTCTTAGCACTTAACCAGACTTTGAACATGAAATTCATAAATGATAACACTGAACTGAACTGATTTAAATGTTAACTATTAACTTTTCATTATTTTCATTGCAAATCTCTATTTCACATTTTCAATTACTCGAAAGTCATCTGAAAGAAATCGCTCTTTAGCGATAATACCACCTGTTGTTTACCTCTTCTTTTAATGTTCTTTAATATGTTGTGTTCTATAATGTATCGATAAAATATGTTTATCCGAAGTCGATAAACGAGAAGTCCCTATGACAGCTCAAAAGTGCTACGAAAATTCCGACCTCTGATTATTATAGAGACCAAACTCCAAATTTAAAATTTCGGAATTTGGTCACTATTGTCCTGAAGGTGCGACTTGTTTTTTTAGTATTTTATACACTTGACCGCTTATTGTTCTACCTATACATAGGTTGCCGGGTTAGAATAGTGCCACTCCATGTCTTCCCGTGGATGTCGTAAGAGGCGACTAAGGGAATAAAGGCTTGCAGTACTGTTAGGCGATGGGCTTGCCACCTGTCACTAATACACTGGGAAACATCTTAGCCTATTTGTGCAGAATGTGGTTACAGAATTATCAACAAGTTTTTAAAGTTGTAGGTAATTCTGTGGCTCTGCCTACCCCACTCTGGGATTACAGGCGTGAAGGTATGTGTACATAGACGATTAAACACTTAGATGACCTTCGGCAGACTGCCACTAAGCATCGACTCGGTAATTGACTGTCCGTACCGAAACCGCAAACTAAAACCCGTATGTAACTAGCGGATGTAGGGCTGCCATCTGGCTGGATTGTTCCTGGATTGATCCTGGTATAAATAAATATCAAGGGACAATGGATCCGATTCTACAGTGGCCTCTAAACTTCGTAAATTTATTTAGGTGTCGCTAAAACACTTTGCTATTCTATGAGCAGCTGTCATAATCAAATGACAGCGCTAATTTGAATCTGACGCTTCTTATTTTAGGCGGTCTTATACATAGTCAGCTTGACATTCTGGAATAGCACTGGTTAAATCTGCCGTCTAAACTATGTCTTAAAATTAGACCATTTAGTTTTAGGCTATTTAAGCGATGCGCACGTAGAATCCGGTCCAATGTCACACAAATTGACCTTCTCCCTTTATAAGCTCAAAGCTTGTATTATGGGTACTAGACAACGATAAACTAACTTATATTTATACTAATATTATAATTGTGAATAAATATTATAATTGAAAGGTAATAAAGGCTTGTAGTACTGTTAGGCGATGGGCTTGCTACCTGTCACTAATATACACTGTTACATCTTAGCCTAATTGTGGAAATGGTGGTTACAGAGTTATCAACAAGTTTTTAGAGTAGTTGGTAATTCTGTAGCTCTGCCTACCACACTCTGGGAATGAAGGCGTGAAGGTATGTATGTATGTATAATTGTGAAAGTGTGTGTGTCCGTCTTTGACGCTTCAACCACTAAACGGATCGAGAAACTTGGCACTCATATTGGTTAGGTCAATAGGACATAAAATAGTATCTATCCCGGGAAATTCGAGGGAGCAGCGATATATGACTTCTACGCGGACGGAGTCTCGGGCGAAGGCTAGTAGAGATATAAATACTTAAAATGCACAAAACACTCAAAACTCGGGAACCAAAAACCGCTAGCTTCGTAGGCAGGGTCACTACCAACTAGGCTGACGCGTCGTCGCTATACATTTTTCGATTGGATCAAAATTTTCACCGTTTCGGGTGACTTTTCCAGTGTCATAATAGTGTTATGGCATCCCTAGACGGTTATTCGGTTATATCGACTCTTTATTCAGCAAACCTGTCCCTATGAGCCGGCTCCGCAGATGTGCAGTAATTGCTGGAGTATGGAGTGTGTGGGGGGGGGCTTACGTCTTTATTCGCCGCAAGTGTAACGCGTGTATGAATTACGTTGATTAGTTTGGCGGAGGTTTGAGCTATGTTCCTGTCGGTAATTTCCAATACTGTACGTTTCTGAGCATTCTCTACAAAAGAAATGATAACTACTTTGAAGAGAAGTGGGCCTTCCGTACTTATCATTTATACGTTTTTATGACCCTAACTTTCAAGTATTTTTTTTAATGGCATAGGAAGGCAAAAGAGCACACAGACCACCTGATGGTAAGTGGAAACTGTGACCCATAGACATTCGCATTCACAAGACCGCAATCCTAAGACTGCAAATGCGTTGCCAACCCTGAGGACTAAGATGGAATGCCTCTATGCTAGTCATTTCACCGGCTGTCTTATCCCCAAACCGGAACACAACAATGCAAACACTGCTGCTTGGCGGTAGGTTAATGGATAAGATGGTGGTACCAACCCGGACGGACCCTGCACAAGGTCCTCCCACAAGTATGCAAAGAAAGCTCTAAATGTTTATCCAAATTCTTAAGATATTTATTAATACATACATACATTACATCACGCCTGTTTCCTAGGCGTAGGCAGAGACCACTTCTTTCCACTTGCTACGATCTTGACAAATTTATTTCGTATTTATTAATAAAGTAAACTAATTAGCTTATTCCATCCAAAGCTAAAATACAGTAATCCAGCCCAGACAATACTACATCTGTGGGGGGTGGGGGGGGAGTTACGGAGGGGGACGCTTGTAATTCAAGGTCCTGCCTTTTGTGTCTGTACCTTCAGTTAGACTAGTAGAAGTCTGTTAGAAGGGGGACTACTTGTTGTAGGTACAACAACGTACCCGTGAATATAAAATTTATAGGATACGGTACACGGGTGTCTGATGAGTTGACGATCAAAACGAATCGATATTCTCTCATCTCCATTTATTTATGTTCAGATTTTCATTTTTGTCAGAGTTTATTGGAATAAAATTGACAGTCAAGAGGATTTTTCTAAAGGCGTTCTGAAAAAATCATGCTTAGGTATAGAGGTATTAATTACCGAGACTAAAAATATTGATTATTATCAGTGTTTGCTGCGCTAGCTATGGACTAGTGATCGGAATGACGTCATTTTGTTTGAAAACGCGCGGGTGCGCCTTACGTAGCACTAGCTGTGACGTAAACAAGACCATGTGACGTGGCAGAATTGTTTTTTTTCAGAACACCTTTTAATAGGCATCGGCACTAATACAACTGTTTTACGCAAGCTGAGTTTGCCTGTAAGTGGGTAAACACCCTGTCACTCTTCCCTATACAATTACATATATGTTATATTGAAATTAAGTTAATGGTGTTATATCTGTTGGCGAACCTAATAAATAAATAAATAAGTTCCTTTTGTCAATTTGGTGAAATTTGTGCGAAAGTTTGATTTTACACTAAATTCCATGATTGTACTAAGACCATTTGGTAAGAAAATGGATGTCTGTGAACCTAGCATATCAATTTCTAGAATTTCAAAACGAAACACAGTTCTAGTACTAGTTTACTTGTGGGAGGACCTTGTGCAGGGTCCGTCCGGGTTGGTACCACCATCTTATCCATTAACCTACTCCCAAGCAGCCAATACTTCTACAGTCCAATAGGTCCAATATTGGGTTGGACAATCGCAGAATGTGTTAAATTTTGGCGGAAATTTTCCAAAATTCTCAAAAACTATGAATCTGACGATAGTTTTACAAACAAATCCAACTCAAAAACAATCGTAAATCATTTCGTCTCTCGTGGTTAACTCTTACATTAAGTGTCACTGCATCTCTCCCAAGTTTCGTAACATCATAAACCTATTTTGTCAATAAGATCGTAATTCGAGCGCGACTGTACCGCTCATCCCAATTGCAAAAGGGCGTAACAACGAAATAGGTAAAATAAAATTGAACTTTTTGCCCTCGAGAATAAGAACGAATATTCGGTAGTAGTTTTTGTGGGATAAAACGTTTTTTTGTTGGAACTATTTACAAAGAGCCTGAAGACTATAAAAGGGAAGGATCTTGAGTTAATGCTACGTAATAGTGTAGTATAATATAACCATAGTTACGAAACATGTGAACGTCTCTATTGCAATGGTGATACGTTTCGTTTTCGTTTAACAGAGGTCTTCCTATCATTCCCCTATATGTTGTGTGCTCAATTACTTTGGAAAACTCTTATTTTAATCACATTTTGTTCAGGATTTAGACCTTATTTGGATTTAAGGTATTTTTCAGAGTTCTATTTGAGATATATATGTGAATTGAGATTATCGTAGATGAATATAGAACTCTTGAAGTGATACGCTTTGTTGGACACGAAAGTTTTCAAGTATTGAGATTTTTGTAGATTCTCTAGCTTTTTACTTTGATTGACTCTTTTGGTTATTTTGGGGCTCTGTAAAATATGTATCTACTGTTTCAAAAGCATTCGACACTAAAAAACCGTTGGTTGACATAGTGTTAAAATGTGAATTTTATGAGATTCGATCATATTTCTTGTGAGGTTTCATATAAAATACATTTTCTTAATTATTTTAGAAAGAAAGAAAGAAAGAAAATCATTTATTCGTGACATGCATATCAAAGACCAGATTGACAAATACAAGAAGAAAGTAGCCACGAAATGGTCCCAACTCAGCGTAATGCTGGCATTAAAATCAGCGCTGGTCTTCCGTTGGAACCATCAGGTAAAACCACGTTTTTCATTGCCTATTTGTATTGTATTGTGTTCAGCTAGTTAAAAATACAAAGTGGGGAATTGTAGAGACAGTCCAAAAGAGAAAACACAGATCTTACCTGAACTGAAGCCGGAGTATATCTGCAAAAGATTAGAATGGCATTTGTAAGAGAATTAGGGAATGAACTCATTGTCAAACCGCTCAGCTTATGACACTTGTCCCGCTGCTTTCTCGCTCAAGAAACTACAATAGATACAGATCCTGCGACAATAACAGAAACACGCTGCTGCTGCTGCACATGCTGTTAACATTTAAAAAAAAACATTTATTCAGTAAGTAGGCCGCACGGGCACTTTTACACGTCAGGAGTCTACCAGCGCTTCACAAGAGGAGATCGCTGCTGAGAAGAAACGCCGCAAGAAACTTAGCAGTTGCCGGCGAGAACTCTCTCCATTAGTTTGTCGAAACAGAACATAATATGTTATCTATATTATAGATACCGTGTCAGTAAAAGAGACGTATATTAATAGTTGATCGCTGGATCCACTCGTCGCCGGTGAGATAAGTGCCTATGACAGATGACAAAGTAATACACCGTGTTTTTTATTTATTTACGATAACTTTGTTCTTTAGGTCAAATAAATTTTAAATAATTTCCCGAAGACAGACAACTATTAACTCTTACGGTTTTAAAGATATTTAATTTTTAAATTTAATCAGTTAATCACGTTGAACTGGTGTAAAAGGCTCTTAATTGTGTGTGTTATGTTTATGTCACGCCGACATTGACGTATTTGACACTGACTATGAGTTAACTCTAAAGGCCCTTTTAGAATGACCAAAGATACAACATTTAATTACTTCGTACTAAACGGTTTCTTTTTGCAATATTTAAAAATCGAATCTAACACTTACATTCTATGGATGTACCTAGTGATATGCCGAAGTTATCGTAAATCAAAAATAACAAAGGTTAATCAAAGGTTTAACCGAGTTGAATTGAGAAATCGTCAGTCGAAGAATAAATACAATCACCAATGACAACCCGCTTTATAAGCGGAAGCGTTTGCGGCAGCGGGCCCACAATCTCTCACAACCCTGATCCCAAACTACGGCATAAAACTAAAGGTCGGCGACCGTTTTTACTGCCATTTACTTAAGTGATCCAGAAAGGACAGTTTACTGCGCCGTATACGAGATAAGGACGGGTGGGCGATTTTTAATACGCTAGGGGCAGTTGGGTGGCGTTTAGGATATATTGTGCTACCTTTATAATCTTTGTATACTTACTTGTTGTCGTTACTGGCAAATAGCAAAGCTGATAATGATAAGTTTTTTTTTATGACGTAGGAAGGCAAACGAGCACACTGGCCACCTGATGGTAAGTGGAAACTGTGACCCATAGACATTCGCATTCACAAGACTGCAAATGCTAGTCATTTCACCGGATGTCTTATCCTCAAACCGGAACATAACAATGCAAACACTGCTGCTTGGCGGTAGGTTAATGGATAAGATGGTGGTACCAACCCGGACAGACCCTGCACAAGGTTCTCCCACAAGTCAAATGTTATTAACTGAAAGATAAAAGATGTTTATTTAGTAAGTAGGCCGCACGGACACTTTTATACATCAACCTACGCAAAAAAAATACTTAAACCCAAGGAAAAACGCTGCCGAGAGAAACTCAACACAAATGTTTTAATGTTTTAATGCACATAAAATAAAAAATATCATGCGTACTGTGCTCAGTTGAGCAGGAAAATTGGTCAAAACTGTCAATGTATCACAAGAGCTTAGAGCCCTGTCTGTCGGTGTCTTTTGTATCTCTAATATATAAAATTCTCGTGTCAGAGTGTTTGTAACAAAAGTCCTCCGAAACGGCTAGACTGATTCTAATGAAATTTTGTGTGTATATTCAGTAGGTCTGAGAATAATACGTTAAGTACATTTCATAAGGTAAGGGTGAAAAAAAAATTTACACCCGGGCGGCGCCGGGCGCGGACCACTAGTATTTATATAGATTAAGATTATTCCGTCGCCACCTGCACCAAGTTGTTTTAGCTTCAGGGTCTGTAGATACATATTTCTGGCAGCGGCTCGGTATATTATTGTTATTTAATTTATTAATCAACAAATTCTTCAATTTGTTTTACAGCGATCGCGGGTTTAATGTTAATTCGACGTTTCCATGGTACTTGAAGTTTTTAAGTTTCATAATAAATACTTTCATACTTCATCTCCAACCGTGACCCATTATTTCATTGTGGTATAATATCTGTAAAACACAAGCCGAGCTCCAACCATGTTGTTTGCACATAGTACGGCGTGGCGGCGACGTGCGCGGCACCCCACGGCCACCATCAAGGCGACCGTCGGCACCACCAGCACCACCAACACGCCGACGTGCCACCACAATGGGTGAGCGGACTTGGCTGTCGCACTACCCGGCTCGTGTTGGCTTTCAGTTGTAGCACCTTGTTTGTTTTTCGTGTTTTGTTCGCGACTGGCTGCAGCACAGCTATAGCTGTAGTTTAGACACTGTCACTAGTGCGTTGTCAATTGGTCTTTATGTTGACACTTGCTTTTTACTTGACAAGTTTAGTAGTTGTAGTTATCAAGGGATCTAATACGACTCGTGACATCTTTATCTTTGTGTGTTTATATGAGTGACTAGCGAGAAAAGTCAAACTATAGTCGTTTTAGGATTGGCTTCCTTTAAGTTAATAAGTTTCTAAACGTTTTTCTTTATTTTAGTTGCCATCGGTAAGAAGTTAATGCTTTGTGTCCATACAGCTTCAACTTGGCTATTGCACTTCTTGTCGTTTTTTTTATCTGCTTGGTTGTTAATTTAGGAAGAAAGTAAGTAATCTGTTTTTTATAAAGCACTGATGTTATACGGTTTTTGTAAGCACTGTTTTCGCTATTTTATTTATTAGTTTTTGTAGAGTATTGAGCTGATGTGTGTTGTCACTATAGTAATTGTTATGTGTGATTTGTATTTTTTTTATCTTTTTGACGGTTTAATTTAGATGAATATGTTTTTTGAACTTGCCCTAAACACTACCGTGCGTGTGGATAAAGGAAAAAGGTAAGTGTTTACATGTTCTATACATCTTGCCTTCTAAATAAGATTGGTAATAAATAAAACACAGGAATTTTGCTTCAAATCCATACTAATATAATAAATGTGAAAGTGTGTATGTTTGCTCGTCTTTCACGCTTCAACCACTGAACGGATCGAGATGAAACTTGGCACACATACTGCCTGGAATAGTACATAGGATAGTTTTTATCCCGGAAAATTGGACAGTACCCGTGGGAGCAGCGATAAACGACTTTTATGCGGACGGAGTCGCGGGGGACAGCTAGTATTTTAATAATTCAAGTCATTTATCCAAAGCTAGCGACCCGTACATAAACCATAATTTATTATACGTAAAAACCTTCGGTGAAAAACAATCTAGTTGATGCTGAAAAACTCATGAAAATCATTCAGTAGTAGAACATATAGATAGACAGAGGCGGGGGACTTCGTTGTATAATATAAATGAATAAATAAAATCTCACACAAATTGACCTAGCCCCAAACTAAGCTCAAGGCTTGTACTATGGGTACCAGGCAACGATAAACTTACTCATATTGAGAAATACATACTTAAATACACAGAAAACACCCAAGACTCAGGAACAAATACCTACTCGTGCTTATCACACAAATATTAGCCCGTACCGTGGATCGAACCCGGGACCGCTAGCTTCGTAGGCAGGGTCACTACCGACTAGGCTACCGCGTGTAGCGATGGTCTCAAGATCTTATTTATGGTCTGCCTCTAATCCGGCAACTGTTACTTGGGGCCCAGTCGGCCTGGTATATTAGTCCGGTTGCATTCGGCAGACTGGTCCAGCCTAGACCCATTTTAGTCTAGCGCTCTTCCTTCCCACATCGGCAAATGCTTTCTCTAACCTGCTTTTAATAACAATTGGGTATGTTCATATTTTTTAAATTACCCTTATTTGAAAACCATTTCGAGGAATAGGGTTTTAAAGCCGTTCTGCATTATTAACAGGGATCGGAAATTCGGATCGATATTTACCTATACTTTCGCATCGGCTTTGTTGTTCAGTTGTATGGAGGCGGACTCGATCATAGAATTCATTACTAAAATTTCTGGGATTTCAAAATAAATAAATTGCACCGGCATTAATTCATAATCAATTATTTATATTAACTGTTTGAAGTTATATTTCATGTATATATTTACCAAATGTTATTTAATTTACCTGTAACTCATTCAGGGATCGGAAATTCGGATCGATATTTACCTATACTTTCGCATCGGCTTTGTTGTTCAGTTGTATGGAGGCGGACTCGATCATAGAATTCATTACTAAAATTTCTGGGATTTCAAAATAAATAAATTGCACCGGCATTAATTCATAATCAATTATTTATATTAACTGTTTGAAGTTATATTTCATGTATATATTTACCAAATGTTATTTAATTTACCTGTAACTCATTAACCTAACGAATTTATAGGAGCAAAAATGAATGTTTTATCCTACATGTAAAGTAATTATTATATTAACATTTTGTAGCATCCCAGAATCCCGGAACTTATATTGTTAAAATAATATTTTTAAGAAACCGACGCCATGTTTGCCTATCTTTTTCCGGGATTTTGCCAACTTTAGGTAAATATCGATCCGAATTTCCGATCCCTGATTATTAAGTCCCTGAAATATTTATCTATTCCGGACATTTCGACAAAAGTATATTTGACCTTTGACTTTCGTTTTCGGCTTGAAGCCCTCCATGTTTTATTACGCTATTGCAATCACTTTTTATCATTAGGTATCATTCAAGTTCCAAAATTTAAAATAATCATGTCATCTATAAAATGTCTGATAAATAAATTAAGATATTAAAACAAAACTATTGAGTCGAATACAAAATTAATGAAAGTGGTCTCTTAAAATTACCTATTCTTTCGAATACATACATACGTACATACATACCTTCACGCCTTCATTCCCAGAGTGGGGTAGGCAGAGCTACAGAATTACCAACAACTCTAAGAACTTGTTGATAACTCTGTAACCACAATTTGCACAATTAGGCTAAGATGTTTAACAGTGTATATTAGTGACAGGTAGCAAGCCCATCGCCTAACAGTACTACAAGCCTTTATTCCCTTAGTCGCCTCTTACGACTTCCACGGGAAGACATGGAGTGGCACAATTCTAAGCCGGCAACCACACGGCACGGCCATTCTTTCGAATTAGAATGTCAAAGCCGTGGGTTATTATTTTTGGTCTATCCCAATTACTATTTGATACACAATGTATGTATGTTTGTAGGTCAACCAATCGTACTATGCACCCCGTATCGCCGAGACGTGACCTATCTTACGACCAAGCATTTATCTACTAACATTACAAACCGTGTACGTTTGTCTGCGCACGTACGAGGCGTTCGGTGTTTTGATTCATAGAATTATTTATACCTAAATGATATTGTATTACACATACGAATGATTATCCTTGTGTTTCGCGTTAAAAAGCGTAAGCAAATTGTAGTTAGTCGATAGATTCTAAGGTCAATAAATCGATAAAAATCTCCTGATAATAATGGCGACTCCTTTCGGAGTGATATCTCTTAAGGCCTGTTCCGAAAAGTTTTTTACAAACTCTGCACATGATATGGTACTAGTCAGTATTCGTTTTTTTATTTTTATTTTTTTGACTTCGTTTCTGTCATTTTGAACTGTCAATCGACACAATTATCTCCGAAAAAATATCGCTTTTATTTAAAATGCAGGACGATAAAATAATTCGAAGAGAAAATGTTCTGCGACTTTACCTCGAAAATCCTAATTCCACTTTTGCGTCGGTCGGAAAGAGAGTAAATATGAATCGTGCCACAGTTCGAAATATTGTTAACCGATACTTAAACTAGTATAGAATCCAAGACAAAGCTCGGAGTGGACGACCGACAGGTCCTACAAAAAAAAATAGAAAAGAAAATTGTGTCCACTTACAAAAAAAAATGTAATCTGTCTATGCGAGATGTGGCAAAAAAAGTTAAAACAAGTGCATCTATGGTGCAAAGAGCAAAAGTGCGTCAGAATTTAAAAACCTACAAAAAAGTAAAAGCCCCTAAACAGTCGGTAAAACAATACAATACCTCCGTAACAAGGTCGCGAAAACTTTACAAACTGCTGTGCAATTTGAGTGGAACATGCGTTCTTTTGGACGATGAGACATGTGAAAAAGGATTTTTCGACTTTACCAGGTGACCAATTCTTCACTACCGAGAATAAAGAGAATATTAGCGATAAGAATAAGTACATTTATATGGAAAAAATCGGAGAAAAACATTTGATCTGGCAAGCAATATCTCCTGTGGGAAACGCACGGGGTCATTCATAACGAAAGGGACCATAAATGGTGATATTTATGTTCAAAAATGTATTAAAGGGTTTTTATTACCATTTATAAGGAAACATGAACGGAATGTGTTGTTTTGGCCCGATCTGGCTACTTCACATTATGCCAAAGCAACACAGGAGTGTCTTGCTTTGAATAATGTGCAATATGTGCAGAAAGAACTGAACCCCCCTAACTGCCCCCAGCTACGACCCATTGAGCGGTATCGGGCGTTAGTAAAAGCGGAACTACGTAAAAATTGTGCTCCAGCAGTATCAGAGGAAGATTTTAAAAAGAAATGGAAAAAGCATGCCACCAAAGTCTCCGAAACAACTGTGCAGAACTTAATAGCGGGCTTGAAGAAAAAAAATCGCTTCTTCAGCCGCCAAACCCTCAAACCATAAAATGTGTATATTTATTGTAAAAAGGCACAATTACTCATTATAACTAAAATAAAATATCTTTACTATTAGTTACAGTTTTATTGCTATCGTGAATATGGTATGTAAAAAAACTTTTCGGTTCGCTTTATACCACCAAAAGTTGTCCACGCTAACTCACTCAATTATATTTTCTATGAAACTTTTCCGTTGTGACACGACAGTTAGCCACACAATTGTAGGGATAATTTTCGTCGCATGACTGAACGTTTTTCGTCTTCGTTGTTTGTATGGTTAACTGCGCTTAACTGTGGTCCAACTTTTTGGTCCTTACCCGTATAGGAGCGTTAGCAAAGTCGACGGCGACATAGCTAACACGGACATGAAACGGCACAAAAGGGTCTTATAGCGACTCAGACTTCTTGAGATGTAGTCGCAAAGCTAGCCTAGGGGCTATTGCCTAACTCTATTTTTTTTTAAATTGAAGGCTAGTGCATACAAA
Source organism: Acleris emargana (assembly GCA_927399475.2). Taxonomy (NCBI): domain Eukaryota; kingdom Metazoa; phylum Arthropoda; class Insecta; order Lepidoptera; family Tortricidae; genus Acleris; species Acleris emargana. The sequence continues at coordinate 11,758,834 of OV656863.1, forward strand.
ATAAAAACAATTGTTTCGCTTTCAAATTCGATGTATCCTTATAACACCGCAGTCCTGCCAAAGGAAGCGGCTAACCGCAAATAAATAGTACACACTCGGTCAAATAATACGGGTCAGAGTGCGTTTTTCATACAAACGAGGCTATTTCGAAGCCTCGGATCCTGGCCAGGGGTTGTTTTTAGTGAGGTTTAATGGTGGATACTCCGAGGTTCAATTGAGAAGGTAAATATTCTTAAGATACCTACCTAACTGATCGCACAATCAGTTAACACAGCGTGAGAGTTTGGGTCAGCATTTGGATTTCCTTACATTTTATTGCCATTTTAGATGTTTTTCTGAACATGCACAATTCCGGCGTTAACCGCAAATTCAATCAGTTAGGTATCCTAGGCACTTTGGAAGTCCTGTATCGATGCTCGGGGTGTCCATCATCCGATTTCATTAAAACCATCCCCTGGCAAGGAACCAAGGATTCGAAATAGCCTCTTTAGTAGGAAAAAACGCACTCTGACCCGTATTACTTAACCGCGAGTGTATTTATAAGCATTTTTAGCGATCATGCCTTCCTAAATCCATTAAAAAAAAACCCTTTCAAATTAAAAATGTCAAGTGTTAGCCATGCAGCAACTGTCTCACGTGATGCTGATAACGAGGAGCTGATAGATGTCGTACCGGTCACGCTTTTGACCACGTGTCGAGTAGTTGACACATTGTCACGTGGGTGACAGGTGGTTGACGAATACATATTGCAATTTGGATATAAACTAGCTGTTGCCCGCAAAACGGTCCAGTTTTTCGGGATGAAAAAACCATATTATGACCTTCCCTGGGGTTCAGGTTCAGGCTATCTCCATAACAAATAACACTAAAAAGGTTTCTTTGGTTTAGCTGTAAAAGCGTTACAAACAAAAAGCTACTTTTGAATGTATAATGTTAGTAAATAGAATGTCGTAGAAAAAATACATGGAATCATCAAGACACTTGATGGAAGTATAAGTGCGTTTTTTGGGATGGAGAAGGCAAATTCATGCAAAATTCTGTTGCATGTAACACTTCTACATATATCTATTATGTTACTTATTAATTAAATCGCTATTGTTGTGAAATCGTCCATCGATATTTGCAAACTATCCATTACAAATATAGTTGACATGTCTCTGCCAGAATCGAACCCACACGCTCACGTACGCTTCCTAGCTACTTCACTGTTATTTGTGACACGTTACATCCGGCTTGTGGGCGGACCCTTCGGAATCGAACACGTTACCCTTGCAAATGGCATTCCGATCAAATAAACTATCCGTGAAATTAATACCAAAGAAATGCTCATGTGTGTTCACTACAGCGCCTGCGAAGCGCAGTTCCGGGTTCGAGTCCCGGTAAGGGTAAATATTACGTAAGCAGATCACTACATAGTATAAAACAAAGTCGCTTGCGCTGTCTGTCCCTATGTATGCTTAAATCTTTAAAACTACGCAACGGATTTTGATGCGGTTTTTTTTAATAGATAGAGTGATTCTTAAGGAAGGTTTATATGTATAATACATTCCACGCGGGCGAAGCCGCGGGCGGGTCGCTAGTTTATTACAATTATTTAACCCCCCCCCCCTTTTTCAGCAATAGTACGCAAAGCTCTAACCCCTTCCCAAGGTTACGTAAACATTAGTATATGCTTTTTTCTTTCAAAGTAAGTATTCTGTTTTGTTTATTGATTCATGAGCAGCAGTTATAATATAAAAGCAGTTATGAAGTAAAAAAGTAAATAACTACTGCTAACGAAATCACCATCTAGACCCCTCAACCCCATGTCATAAAAATATAGCAAAACAAAACTAAAAAAGATAAAAGATGGTTATTCAGTAAGTTGGCCGCACGGGCACTTTTACACGTCAAAAATCTACCAGCGCTTCGCAAGAGACCACTGCTGAGAAGAAACGCCGCAAGGAACTCAACAGTCAGTCGTTATTTAAAAATTGCTTATGATATTATACAAAAATCAACTTAACCTAGCATGATATAAAACAATGAATCTCACATAAAACCAAAAATTTAATATTTTCATGCGTAGTTGAGCAGGAAAATTGTCAAAACTCAGAATTGTCAGAAAACTAATAAGTAACAGTAATAAAAAAAAAGTTATACTTACCTGTGACGGTGCAAGACAACCTGCATAAAAGTTTCGATACATTCTCCTACAGAAACCGTGTCCCCTAGACAATATACAATGTTTACATATTTTTTATGACTAAGTTATTATTACGTTATTGAGGTGTTTACTTTAGGCCAAGCATTTTTATCTGTTAGATAGTCCTCGACCCTATAGTAAGCTTCAGACATCAACGACTTTTTCAAGTAAGTTTTAAGTACTGGTAATGCTAACTTTAAAACAACGTCAGGTAATTTATTATAGAAAAGGATGCATTGACCTACAAATGATTTATAAACCTTACGGACAAAGATCCCCGCCCGGCCTATAGTGCTTACGTTATATTTGAACGGTCCCTGAGCATAAGTATTTTCTTCCGTATGTCCCGCGATTTATTCCTAAGTCTTGGATATATGATGGATTACCTAATACCTATATAAATATTTATTTCTCTATGTCAGTATGTCTGTTATGCAGTACCAGGAAGACAAAGCGTCTCTCCTTTTGAAAACATTTCGAAAATGATAACTTGAAAGACTGATTTTTCACATTAATATTGCAAATTTCATCGAAATCGTTAGAGCTGTTTTCGAGAACGTGATTACAAATGTATTTATAAAAAACCGGGTAACAGCATGTCTGACCTTGCTCAGTGTAGGGTTCCGAAGTCGTTACTACACAAAAATAAAAAGTATGAACTACTTGAGTTAGACCAAAAAAAAAAAAACACCGTTTTTACATTCTAATTTGAAAGAATAGATAATTTTAAGAGACCCATTTCATTAATTTTGTATTTGCTCGAAATGGTTTTCGAATTAGAATTATTGTAAAATTATGAACAATGCCAAGTCTACTTACCGATTTATTGAATTGAATTGAATTGAAATCATCTATTTCAGAACATCGATCCATAATTGTGTTAGTTTAAAGTTATTTCTTAGGTGATTATTGTATTCAGAAAATTTGAATTAACAAAAAGTGAAGTGAGTGAAACAATGAGAAGTATGAAACTTTGAAGGTGTTTTTTTTAATTTTGCAAAATATAAGTTTGAGCCGAAGTCACAAAACACGGGTCCGTTATTTTTCCATGTTCTCTAACATATAATCAACCCAGTAATTAACTAGCAATTTACTTTAACAAAACTCTCTACAGAGCTTAAAGGTTTTGGTCACTTTTAGTACTTTCGAGGACAATTTCTCAGAATAGGTCGATTCTGGGCACCTAAAAAAAATACGTGTCCGTTATTTTAGACTACTACTCTCTTACATACCTAGTTGGTTACTAAGTTCTGTTACTAAGGTTGATGCAAATAAAACTAACTGATGTTTATTTTTTAATTTCAATATGTATAAAAATTAAAAGCTTAATTAATATACATTTTGAAAAACAATTAATCATTTTTCTTAGTTTCCGCAATTCCCGATACGATCTTTTAACATTCACAGCCGGCATCGATGAAATAACGCATGACTTTTCTGTAAATTTCATTTTTTGAAATCGCTTAAAAGTTAGTCTTTGTTTACCATAGAACTTTTTTTGTATAATATTATAAAAAATCCTATCTCTGTATATGTTTAGAGACCAAAATTATATTTCTCAACATGACTTAATTATGAATGTTGAAGAAGCGAAAGAAATTTGTCAAGATCGTAGCAAGTGGAAAGAAGTGGTCTCTGCCTACCCCTCTGGGAAACAGGCGTGATTTAATGTATGTATGTATGTACTTAATTCCAACTTATGAAGCAAGAGATTTGGTGTGTTTTCGTATTTCTGCAAAATCATGTGAAATCTTAAAGTCGATTTAATGAGTCATCAAGATTTACCGGTGTCCAAGCGGATCTTTAGTTGCTTTGAATACATTCGTATCAGAATTTAAAGCTAGAAGTCTGTTCAATATGTCACGCAAATTTGAACTCTCTACAGGAACTCTTACAAAAGTTGGGGCCGTTATCAGTATCATCGTCGTGCGTGATTTTAACTATGATTTTATCGTCCGAAATGGGAATACTTCAAGCTCGTACATCAAATAATTGCAATAGTTTAGAATACATTATTTTTATTATTATTCTATATAAATCAAAGTTTTGATTAATATACAGGTTTATGCAAAACTGCTTTTTTTTTTTAATTGTAATTAATCTCAGTAACAGAACTTAGTAACCGACTAGGTATATAAACATAAATCAAATCGGAGCCGGACAGTTGGGTACCTTTCCTTGTCGGTCAATTGGTGTGACATTGTTCTTTGATATTTATTTATTTATAGTATGTACAGTCAGCGTCAAAAGTAACTGGTCACTTCAAGCTACTTTTGTACTTTATCGCATTAACACATTAGACAATCTTGTTTGACATTGTTTATGTGACAGTAAAGCGACAAGGTATTTAAGTGATCAGTTACTTTTGACGCTGACTGTACAACGTGATGTCGATGCGTGTACATACATTATTGACACCATCGCTAAATTCCCGTCGATTCCCTCGTCGGTCGGTGTGCTATTTATGTCATCTATACCTGTAGGAGAGGGCACGTTCCCAGTTTTTTGTGCATTCCCTACTTAATAGTGACGGGAGATTCTATCGATAGTTTTTTTTTATGAAATTATTTAAACATATTAAAATAAGTTACTCAAACTTTAACTTGAAATAATGACTAAAAACTGGTTTCTGTTTGTCTGACCTCTGATATGAAAACGTGTTTTTTCTTGTTCATTGTTTTTAAAACTACGTAATAAATGCTATTGCCAATATTTAGACAATAGCTTCATTGGTGTTTTTAAATTTAATATTCATGTCGGCGAAAACTGTTGGACTTAATGATTCTTCTTTACAAGTATTCATTTGTATGATGATAATGAGATCTCCGTTTTTTGTCGTTTCTTCTTGTGTGGTCTACATTATTTCGATAATCAGAATGTGCACTTCTTTTTATAGACGCTTGGCTCTTGAGCGATTAATAATAACACAGTTCTCTGAAATAACTTTGCTCAATCTATACAGTAGTGAAGTGCTATTTGCTCTTAAATAACAACATCCTAAGTTCAAGTTTAAATTGAGTATTTATCTTTTTCCAAAAACATACGTATCTTAAGCCGCATCATGCCTATAAGCGTACAGGTCAAATGAGTTACATAGTATTAATATCAGTAGTGTTAAAATTAGATGTCAAAGCAACTTGTTTTTTTTTTATTTGAAACCGTTCACGTATTGTACTGCCTTTGTCTTGTCTCATTGTAGGCTGTGTTTTTAGTTCTCAAACCTGTCATATTCTAGGTACATACATACATAAACTCACGCCTTCATTCCCAGAGTGGGGTAGGCAGAGCTACAGAATTACTAACAACTCTAAAAACTTGTTGATAATTCTGTAACCACATTTTGCAACATCAGGCTAAGATGTTTACCAGCGTATTAGTGACAGGTTGCAAGCCCATTGCCTAACATTACTACAAGCCTATATTCCCTTAGTCGCCTCTTACGACATCCACGGGAAGAAATGGAGTGGCACTATTCTATCCCGGTAACCACATATACTGATGACGTAGTGACTGCTTAATCTTCAATTATATCTATGAAAATTACCCTTCCCTATACTATGGCATAAAGGCTTGTAGTATTGTTAGGCGATGGGCTTGCAATCTGTCACTAATACGCTGGTCAACATCTTAGCCTGATTGTGCAAAATGTGTTTACAGAATTATCAACATTTTTTTAGAGTTGTTGGTAATTCTGTAGCTCTGCCTACCCCACTCTGGGATTACAGGCGTGAAGCTATGTATGTATGTATGTATATTATGGCATTCATTTCTAAATTAAAATAATTGCCAGCCTCAATTGAATTCGTCCAAGTAGTAGCCATCTTATTTTTGGTTTGCCTCTACTCCGGCTGCCGGCTTGGAACCCAGTCAGTAGTAATATTACTCTATGGATCTTGATGCGTTTGGCAGACGTGTCCAGCCCAGTCCATTAACTTGGCAGTATTCCTTGCCGGAAGCCGATGGATGCGAATAGCACAAAACCGGTCGTCGTGGAGATCCTTGGGGTAGGCCTAAATCCAGCAGTGGACGTGTTTTGGCTGATATGATGATGATGATGATGATGATGGTGATGATGATGATGATGATGATGATGCCTTGCCACTAACCAATCAATTATTTTTACTTCCTCTATTTAATAGGATGCTGTTGAATATGGTTGTGGTTTAAACGTTCATTGACAGACGCGCGAAAGTTATTAAAATATGAGTATATTTTGTAAATAAGGACTGATCTCACGCTCAATCTAAAGAAATAGTAAGAAAGTCACACAAGAATCTCTAGATTGTTTTGTATCCTGTTGATATGCCTTTTCAATTTGATATCGGCTATCGCACTCAATTCACTTTAGTTTTGGAGTTTAATATAAAGTCAACAACGCAGAAAAGGTTATAACTATTTTTTTCATATTTTTTTTTCTGATAAACAATAAAAATGGCTGTTTGCATAAATCAATTGTGACTATATTAAGTTTTTCCTCTAGTAATGGGTCGTTAAAAAAAAGGAATTCATAATAATATTGAACTTCAGTTGGACTCCTTGTTGGCTTGGTATTACCTTTTCTGAGTGTCACAACAATCATTTACCAAACTGTAGGTTCGCTTGTTATCGACTATCGGCATGCACATTATCGACCTTTCCTATCGACAAGCGACGCGCGCCCCCGCCCTAGTGCGCCGGCGCGAGGGTCCCGCGCACCTGGCGCCGCGCGCCAATCCTGCGCTCGCGCCGACGACGCTCCGGCGTGTCTTGCTCGTAATGTGTTGCTGACCGATCGGAAGTTTTACATACTATGAGTAGGTAGTCGAATGCAAATAGATGTATCCAATTTTGGACCTTATTACATTAGAATAAGGGGAAAAAGTAGTCAATAGCGTTAGGGTGACTGCGATGATCATTGGAAAATGATATTTTAGACACATGTGAAAGCGATGAAATTGCTAGCATAGAGGCATTGTTTTTGAGTCTCGGGTGTTTCCTTTGTATTCAAGTATTTATTTATCTGTTTAAGTATTTATATCGGTGTGTACTACTCATAGTACAAGCCTCAAGCTTAGTTTGGGACTAGGTTAATTTGTATGTGATTGTCCCCTGTTTTTTTTTATTATTCCATCTTTGTCCTCGGGGTTGGCAATGCATTTGCAGTCTAAAATGGCTTGGAGTCATTTTAATTATTCTCTTATTTCTTTTAGTCATTGGTTGAACGCGGACAAATTAGTTTGGTGGTCCTTTACATTTTTACTTCTTTATCTTTACATTGTATAAAATGACGTCGCTTTCGCCTGTCTGTTCGCTTAGATTAGATTAGAAGTTTTCTGTGACACCCGTTCACACGCCGACGACGCTGCCCTAGTTGGTAGTGACTCTGCCTACGAAGCTAGCGGTCCTGGGTTCAAATCCCGGTAAGAACAGATATTTGTGTGATGAGCGCGAATATTTGTGTCTGAGTCATGGATGTTTTCTATGTATTTAAGTATATATTTCTCTATATAAGTATTTATATCGTTGTCTAGTACCCATAATACAAGCCTAGAGCTTAGTTTGGGACTAGGTCAATTGGTGTGATATTGTCCCCTGATATTTATTTATTTTCTCAAACATGCTATGTAATGTCGGCGTTATGTTAGTTATTTTAGGCTTCAAAGTGCCACGTTCCCGACGGAACAACTCGAGAGAACTGTAAAGGAATTTCATACAAAATTGAAGGCCTAGGCCGGGAAGTAATTTTTTTTTAATTTTAATATGGCCATGACAGCTGGTTTTATGAACAGGCTGAATAGCTGAAAATCGTTTTTTTTTTGTATCTGTGTGGTTCGGACCAAAAATATCCGCGTTAATGCCTATTACACAAATGTTTTTTGAGTGATGTTTTTTTTTTTATTTCATTGCATATGTTTGAGAAAAGCACTATACATACCTCGCCGTGAAAAGGGGTTGCCAGCCTCGTAACTATCTGACCTCGCTTCGCTCGGCCGTCTATATGAACTCGGCCTGCAACCACCTACTTCCCGGCGTCTGTAGTAATGTACTATTAATCCAGTTTTTTTTTACATAAAAACCTTTCTCTTGAATCACTCTATCTATTGATGAAAACCTCATCAAAATCCGTTGCATAATTTTAAAGATCTATGCGGACATGCGGGAAGCTTCGTTTTATACTATGTGTTTAAAGATGTAGAGAAGATGACTACTTGTGATGTTTTACTTGTGGGAGGACTTTGTGCAGGGTCCGTCCGGGTTGGGACCACCATCTTATCCATTAACCTACCGCCAAGCAGCAGTGTTCGCATCGTTGTGTTCCGGTTTGGGGATAAGACAGCCGGTGAAATGACTAGCATAGAGGCATTCCATCTTAGTCCTCAGGGTTGGCAACGCATTTGCAGTCTTGTGAATGCAAATGTCTATGGGTCACAGTTTCCACTTACCATCAGGTGGCCTGTGTGCTCGTTTGCCTTCCCATGCTATAAAAAAAAAAAAGATGAAGTATTAAGTCACGGGTAACTATAGAGTTGAATATTGTTGTTTGTTATTTATTAATACTTAGCCCTTACTTATTTAATGGGTCATTCTACTTTTCAGTGTACATCTTTTGTTATCGTCCGATAAAAAGTATACCAAATTATGAATCCGAGTCTAAATAAATAACATAAACTTAGAGTGTTTAAGTTTAACTGTTTCCAAAAAAAACAACTCTTAATTTACTCAATTATCGTTGAAGAATCTTGGTAACTCATGTGGTTAATTGCAGTCTTTCCATAGAAAAGGCAGGGACATCAACATCCACTGCGTTACTCACTTTATAGTTATAGCAATAACTTTTTATGAATTAGGATAATTCTACATGTAAGCTTATTTACGTCCCTTTTCGAGTTTCAAGTTAGAAAACGGTGCAATTCACCGTTTTTGAAATAAAAATTGTTTAGTGCGAAAGTGACCAAAAATTTATGTACAACGAAAAGTAGAATGGCCCATTTATTAATACTTAGTCCTTACTTGTTTAATACATTATAGTTTCCAAGTTGCCTTTTTTAACTCTTTTTACACCACCCTCAAATTAATTACACCGAACAATATTGAAATTTCAATATAACCCCGCGTCGCGACAAGTAGGGTGCGCCTGCGACCCTCTTTACGCTTCGTAGATCTTTACAACGCTAGCTAATAAACAACCTTAGGCCCTTAGCATAAGGTTGAAGATAATCAACAAAAGTAGCGCCGTTTTAACCTGTAGGGGTGCTGTGTCCAATTCGATATGAACTTTGTTGAGTTTTGTTAAGGTTTTATTTAGAGTAGAAAATGTGAAATTATAAAAGCTATTTTTGTTTTCAAGGTTTTTTTCAGTGTCAAGTGTTACGTCATCGTAATTATAGTGTAGTGGAGGGAAATGTATAAAATAAATAATGTAGAATATAAAAAGCATCACACTCGAAATGAGCCAACCAAGAGAGAGTTTCTCTTATGTCGGGTTCCTATATTCAATCCGAGAATAGATAAGGCTTACCTCGGGTTAAAATTTGACATTTGCCCATACAAAATGTGTCAAATTTTAATCCGAAGTAAGCCTATCTGTCCGCGGATTGAATATAGGAACCGGACGTTAGTTTACAAAAAATATACATACACACATTAAATCACGGCTGTTTCCCAGAGGGTTAGGCAGAGACAACTTCTATCCACTTGCTACGATCTTGACAAATCTCTCGCTTCTTCCACATTCATACATCGAATGATGCACTTTTCCAGTATTTCTACGATTTTTTTCGAAAAAGTACGCCTAGGGCGGCCCCTCCCGACCCTTCCAATCACTTTCGCACTGTAGATCTCTTTCGTCAATCTTCTTTCATCCATCCTTTCCAAATGACTGATTGAATGATGAATTTTCTTTAATCCACATTTCTCTCTGACTTTTTCATTCCTTACTCTATCAATCAGTTTCACACCACACATACTACGCAAAGTGCGCATGTCATGCTTGTTCTGCTACACCCAACATTCACTACCATACATCGAGCAGACGCTTATGTTTTATAATTTTTCTAATATGTTTGTGAAGAATAAAGACATTTATCTCTCTATCTACAGTACCGGCAAATAATACATGATCTTTGTACTTACATCTCATTACCAACAAATGTTACTCACCAAATTAAATAAGGTTCTAAATGGTATATAACAAATGTTTCCACATATCGTAGTTTAAAAAAGTTTAGTGTTTAAAAAACTGTTGCTGAGGTGTTCATACAAATCTCGTAAAATTAGTATCAAGTCAAGTCAACTAGTTCTTGTTGGTTGTTGTAATATTTGTTGGCAATCGTATGAGATGTAAGTACAAAGGTGATTTTTATTTGCCGGTACTGTAAGTATATTTTAAAGCTTCTGCGGTCCATTGCTAATTGCCTTATCCATGCAAAAAAAAGCGGCAATGAAACCATAACGACTTTGCAGATCACACATCCTTTCCATGAATGCATCAAGTGTCACACCTTGTGTCTTCAAATAAAGGGTTCTCTCCCGAATCTCAAGGGAACCCACAATTTCTGCACCTTTCCCAACCTTACCTGCTTTATAACTGTATAAAGACATTACTCCCATCTCTATCACTCTTTTGCCGTGGCACAATCACGGGACTGAGACAGTAATTGGAGTTTTAGTGCCCCATTCACGTTAGGAAGTAGTAAAGTAATAATTAAAGACAATAAGAAAATATTGCCGCTTGAAAAAATACCGGTTTTGGACTCAAGGTGTGAAGCAATGATCACTGTTTATGGCTACTCGTAATTTTTTTTTTTTTATGGTGATGCTGTCAATGGGTTGGTTGATTGACCACTGTATGTACATTCTGAGTTGTTAATCTGCACTCTGCAGGGATAGATTTGTAAGATGCTCAATTCATTTTGAGATTAGCGGACCAGGGCCTCGGTCCTAAATAATTTTGACGTGCTTTAGTATCGTCAACTTTATGAAAACTCTTATTTACTTGATAATAATGGCGGCGAAATTAAAAACAATACGATAACATGTCAAAAGCAATGTTGTTTTACCCCGTTGTATATCCTCGTAAGACCTTAAATTTCGTTAGTTCGAAAAAGAATCTTGTGTCGGTCAACTAAAGTCAAAAGTCACTTTGACAAATGTTCTAAATTTAGGACGATGGGCCTTATGAAGCTACAGAGACCCAGGCGTCATTTTCACACTGAGAAAAAATACTATTTTTTAAATATTTCCGATACTTTGTACGCGTAGAAAACATCAGGCATCTCGGTGTTCAGTTCCTTTTTTTTCATGTCGCTCTTCATACGTTCCATCCATTTCTTCTTGGATCTCCCCGTACCGCTAAAGCCCTCTACATACATAATACATAAATACACTTCACGCCTTTAATACTAGAGTGGGGTAGGTAGAGCTACAAAATTACCTACAACTTTTTTTTTTTTTTATGCCATAGACAAGGCAAACGAGCATACAGACCACCTGATGGTAAGTGAATCTGTGGCCCATAGACATTCGCATTCACAAGACCGCAATCTTAAGACTGCAAATGCACTGCCAACCCTGAGGACTAAGATGGAATGCCTCTATGCTAGTAATTTCACCGGCTGTCTTATCCCCTAACCGGAACACAATGGATAAGATGGTGGTACCAACCCGGACGGACCCTGCACAAGGTCCTCCCACAAGTAGCACTTTAAAAACTTGTTGATAATTCAGTAACGACATTTTTCCCAAGTAGGCTTAGATGTTTACCGGCGTATTCATGCCCTGTACATTTATATTTAAAACGGTATGTTTATAAAGTAGCTACTAGCTTCTCCCCGCGACATCGTCCGCTTTGATTTCGAATATCGTTATACCGTCGTGAAGGTTAAAATTTTCCGGGATGAAATGTAGCGTATCGAAACTCGTATCTGATAGTTCGAGATGTATGAGTTTGAACTTAATTTACTTCGAATTTAAGTTTAAAGTGGCACGTCACAAAATCTGAGATACGAGGTTTTTTCAAAGCATTGATGTGTTAATCCAGGTCGAACCTATCTCCGTTTTAAATTTCATCCAAATCCGTTCTGCCGTTGCCGCGTGAAAGAGTAACAAACATCCATACATACAAACTTTCGCGTTTAAAATATTAGTAAGTTTGCACTATGCGATCCTAAAGACGCAAAAGTATGAAACGAGTATGTGTTATATTGGGTCCTTAGTTCCTTACCTATGAAATTGGCGTTTTTTTTACGTGTTTTATTTCGTACGGAATTTATTTATTTCAATTTTAACTTCCAAAATATTTTTAAATTTCATTAATACACTATGCAACAAAGGTTTTAGATACAAATAATATGGTTCAATTTCTTACTTAATGTTTAAAATTAAAGTGTGAACTTAACTCTTTTTAAGTGCTGCAAGTTCAAGTGTTTCAATTACGCAGTTTTATGAAGCGAACTATTTTTAAGTAACTAAGATATGTATAATATAGCTTAGAAGTGTCCAATATTCCTGACAGAATTTTGCTTGGTTTGCATTTGACGTTACTAAATAATCCGCAAAATTAAATGTATGAAAACCACAGTTTTCATAAAATTCTCCATATAAAACGCCAATTTCATAGGTAAGGACCTAATATTATCACATCTAATTCTATCTTTCACCGCCTTAAGAACCACTCCGACGCAACCCTACCAATTTAAAAAAATATCGATAAATAATTCCACACCAATATTTAAATAGCTACGTGCACGCACACAGGTACACAAGTACCTGACTCGACAAGGATCACAAGCACAAATGCCGGTAGGAGAGAAAGGGATGGTTATTGTCCGTGTGTGTTGGTGCGACAGATGTTCAGGAACGCATGCTTTGTATGCGGGTGTATTTTTTTTAAATTACGGAGGCTTAGGGCCTATTCTCACTTCCTGGCGGTCGTGGGAATTGTCTATGATTTTGAAAGGATGACACCGTTTGTTTTAGCGGACAGATGTTTTGGTGGTAATTGCGAAAATAATCAGTTCAATAATGTTATAGTTAAAAATGTTACTGGTTATGTTAATGTTTTACTTGTGGGAGGACCTTGTGCAGGATCCGTCCGGGTTGGTACCACCATCGTATCCATTAACCTACCGGCAAGCAGCAGTGTTCGCATTGTTGTGTTCCGGTTTGGGGATAAGACAGCTGGTGAAATGACTAGCATAGAGGCATTCCATGTTAGTCTTCAGGGTAGGCAGTGCATTTGCAGTCTTGTGAATGCGAATGTCTATGGGTCACAGTTTCCACTTACCATCAGGTGGCCTGTGTGCTCGTTTGCCTTCCCGTGCTATAAAAAAAAAAAAACAAATAGCTTTTCTGAGCAAAATATGAAAATACCGTAGAAGACCATATTTCTGCTTCTCGTTCCCTTTTGGGATGGCTCCCCATCCGTCAACGGCGTAATGCGAGGATGCTTTGTACACTTTATTCTGTCTTAAATTTTCCTCTTTCTCCCAGTTACCTCAAATCATTCTTTCACTATCTCGGTTCTTCTAGCGATCTTCTTCACCGCTCTGGTTTTGTTAGCAACTCTTTCAACCTTTAAGCTATTCAGCTATTCATGTCTTTGGAACATTCTCCCTCTTAAAATCAGGCAAGCCTCTTATAAATATGCCTTCAAGAAATACGGATTATGCAAGCATTTAAAACTGCTAATTAGCGGAGAGATCCGAAGTGCACTGTGACGTCATTGTAACAGGTCGGCCATATAAACGTAAGATTCGGTTTTGCTAGAAAGAGATAGGAACAAATCTTTGGTGGCTTATTTTTCTTGGTTATTTTTATAGCCATTCAAAACATAATATCATGAATATTTCCTATTATTATAAAATGTGAGCAGATTCAGTAAGTATTTGGGCCAAATGGTTTTACATATTATAATTTCTTACTTTATTAGATACTGTATCTAATGCGCGCTATACATGCGCAGTATAATTTTGTCTTAACAGCATATGTAAATCAGATTTAAAATTTAAATTCGTCTCCAATCGCACTATCTAAGTTAAATAAGTTATTTATTACATTCGAATGGGGTTTAGATTTGTTTATCGCTGTGTGCCACGAGGGAGATTTGGAGTCACATGTGTATTGGAAACAGTAAGTTTGGTACTGAAGAAGTTATTACTACTAGTTCAAAGCGAGTTTGTCGCCTACGCTGTTGTCTATTGCTCTCAGATCCCACTTACCATCAAGTGGAATGGGTGCTGGTTTGCCTTCTCCATCAAATAAAAAAACTTCCATTTGGGAACAATTGGTTGCGTTGCCAATTTACTCCTAACCGTTTCACATAATCCCCTGATTGTGCAAAATGTGGTTACAGAATTATCATCAAGTTTTTACAGTTCTTGGTAATTCTGTAGCTCTGCCTACCTCTGGGAATCAAGGCGTGAGTTAATGTACCTATGTACATATGGTAATCAAAGACTTAAATTTGGGACCCACCTTAGTACCAAAGTCAATCTGACATTCTACAACAATAACGTTGAGTTTCCTAAAAGTTACAAATGACTTGACATCTCTAATGAAATTGACGACTTCAAGCCAAATTGATGTTCGTGAACGTACAAGCTTATCGCTAACTTGGTAGGCAGTCACGATAGTTCGATCGGTTCCTCAAATTGATTAATTCCACGTAGGAAACTTTCCAGTCCCATTTTTCACCATTTAAATTTTTCGCGTATAGCATTGTTTCCCTTTTTTACTTTTTAGTAATCGCATATTTTCCATATAGGATTTTCCCCATTCACAAAATTTCCCATTTCAATTAAGTAAGTCTAATTAGATCGTAATAGGTAGATAGGTTTCGGTTATGTTAGTTATGCAGTAGAGCCGAAGGGCCATAACACCTAAAAATAGAAGCTCCGCGATAGCGAAGCTCCGTTGACTCAGTGAAATTGATTTTGAATTGAGAAAACATGGAAGTGGAGAAAATCCAAAATCGAAAATATACGGTAGTAAAAAGTAAAATGGGGAAAAATGCGAATGGGAAGTTTGCTTCGTTGAATTAGTCAGTTAGAGTAACTGATCTACATATATATGTTCTCCAGTAAAAAGACTACACTAATGGAATATTAACTAACTATACATATACCAAACTGCGTGACTGACTCGCAAACTGAAAACAATTTAAATTAACTTGAAAAAAACGCGTATCACGACGAATCAAAAGATTCGAATTCGGAAACGGAACCTTTATATGCGTGTGCGCGTCCAATTTTACGATTTTTTGCTCTCGACCTAGGGTGCTTTGTTTAATATACACCTCTCGCTCTGTTGTATGAATCATGTATAGTCCCCTCTCTCTCGACGAGGGTGTAGCTATGGGGGTGTTTGTGCCAGATGTTTCGGAGATCGTTTTTTTTTTCTTGACGGTTCGGGCTTTTACAATGGACGCGGGCTTTTAAGACATATGGTAGGTTACAGGTAGTACGCGAATATCTTGTTTTTTGAGGTTATGGTTGCGATGAACCGCGCAAAGTCATGGCTAGACGGTGGATGGATATTTTCCTACGTCAACGGTGTCCCCTATAAGTTACAAATGACTTGGCATCTCTTTAAAATTTACTTATTCAACCTTTTTTTTTAATGGTAGGTACTCTTATTAAAGTTCGTGGCCGTATGTAGCTATGTATCTTTATAAAGCAAAGCCGCTCCCCAAAGGGATCAAACTACTCAACGGATTTTAATGCTGTTTTCCTCAATAGATATATTTTTATTACTATAGGAATATAAAATATTTTGCCTCCTGAACACTGCAAAATATGTATTGAAATTTATTCTGTTAAAAAAAAAATACAATAAAGTGAAATAAGTAACCTCATTTTACCGATACTACGGCCGAATAGATATAACACCATAGCCTTTTTCACGAGAAAAACAAACTGTCATAATTTTAAATTTTACAGTCCAGTCCAGTATCAGTACCTACCTATCAGTTATTATTTCCAAAATCGTTATAGAATAGGTATAGGTGTTAAGAGTACCAATCCGCATCAGCAAACCTCGGACAAAATTTTGACAACCTCAGACGACAGATGTCGTTACTTTACTTTTTTATAGTGGACTAGACTAACGTAATGGTTCCAACGGAAGACCAGCGCTGGATTTAACGCCAGCATTGCGCTGAGTTGGAACCATTTCGTGAAAACAGGTATTATTGTCTATGTCAGTATTTTTGTTGAGTTTTTTTTGTCTGTTTATCACGAATAAATGTTATTTCTTTCTTATTAATGTTGTCTATTGCGTCGTAGAATTCGAGTTAGTCCTTTTAGAATAAGTACATCTTCATAAATAAATAATAAATTAACTATTAATCCTAGGGAAAATTTTAAAATGTGGTTGTCTTTCTTTTTTCGAGCAGTATACAGAGAACTAATAACATTATAGTCTTAGAGATCACAGTCGCACAAATAGACAGTCGCATTGTAAGTACAGTCGGCGGTTAGCTGGACGAGATCCCTTAAAGGGTTCGCCTTTGTACATATTTTTCTATTAATTGTATGGTTTATTTGTTTTGTGTGGTCACCGGGTTAGAATATTGCCACTCCATGTCTTCTCGTGGATTTCGTAAGAGGCGACTAAGGGAATAATAAAGGCTTGTAGTACTATTAGGCGATGGGCTTGCAACCTGTCACTAATATACTGGTAAACATCTTAGCCTGATTGTGCAAAACGGGGTTACAGAATTATCAACAACTTATTTAAAAGTGCTTGTATTATTCTGTGTCTGCTTGTGTTATTCTGTAGCTCTGCCTACCCCACTCTGGGAATGAAGGCGTGAGTTTATGTATGTATGTATGTATGTATTTTGTACAATAAAGTAACAGATATTTATTTTGATATGTGTTTGTGTTTTTTATATAGTTATAATGCTTTATGGTCATTACCAAGAGGGATGTAATGTAATGTATCGCTACCATCATCTTATCCTTTAACGTTGTGTGAGGAATTGACGACCTTTAAAATTACTAGCATGAATCTAAGTCCTCAGTGTCCCCTCTTTTTGCGTGAGGGGTATATTATGTACTACGACACGTGCGCGTCATTCTTACCTCGATGACACACAGACTGATTTTTGTTTCTCGTTTCAGGTAAGTGCAGTTTTCAACGTTGGAGCGGTAACGACACGTTATCCCGTCAAGTCGTAAGTTACAAGCGTGAGCGGCGCGTTGAGTGATACTGTAGGGCATTAACATGCAAACGTTGCTAACGTGAAGGCTACAGGTAAAAACTGATGGAGTTCATCCTATTCACGCAATACACAGGCAAGGCGCGTTCAATATTTATCACGTCAGTTCTGTAACGTGTTTCGTAGAGTTCAGACGTGTAATAGTAATAGATAACAAAAACTATACGGACATCCGTCTATACACTAGATTTCACGATCAGTAAATGCTGCCTTTAATAGCCTTAACTAACAATAATAAACAGTATTATTAGTATTAAGCCGCGTATCCACTAGAGGCAGCCTCGGGTCGAGCAGCCTCGACTTGAAGCAAACTGCCTCAGTTTGAGGCTGCTCGCAGTGAGGCAAAGCCCGAGGCACGTTGTGGATCAGCTCGAGGCGAATCCCCTCAGCTTGATCCGCAGCGCAACCTGCGCAGAGTGCGCAACGTGTGTGCAGTTTACAGCCAAAACGCGATGGCACCAGACGCGCGTCGAGTAGCTGCTGCTTTGATTGCAATTGCAATTATTAAAAAGAAGAGGAAACAACAAAGAGCTATTCAAAAGAGGAAGCACCAATGGTGGATTAAAGAATTATACCGGAACAGAACACGACACGGGTGTGACCACTTGCTCAAGGACATATAATTTTATTAATTGAATTGAAAATTCGTTATCCATTGCGATTGCGACCTGAGGCGACGCGTCCCTTCTCCACTAACGCACGGCTCAGACTGAGGCTCCTTTGAGTTCGGCAAAAAAACCGACAAACCATGGCTCGGCTCGCGGCGACGAATTTGCCTCGCGTCGCGGCGGGCCTCAGGTTGAGGCAGCGTCTCCACTTGCGCAGCCTCGGGGCGAGGCAGCCGCTCGACCCGAGGCTGCCTCAAATGGATACGCACCTTTACAGTATTAACAGTATGAACAATATATACTCGTAATTAACAGTATTAATTGTATATCGAGCCTTCGCTTTGCGTTTCTGTTTTGTTTCGACTCTGAATGTATGGAGTTGACATGTCATAAGCGGTCGTCGTCGAACGCTCTGTCCCTCGCAGACCTCGTAGCATTCTTGTAGAGTGCAAGAGTACGGTAACTGTAACTCATGGTAAGGGTAGGTACTGTCACGCCTACGTCAATATATGTATTTTGTTTATTTTCGAAAATCTTACTTAGCGTTTTGCATCTTGACTAAGTTTCTGGAGCGAATGCAGCAAGTCACAAGCGGTAGAGAGGTGAACTGTCAAACTAAGATTGAGCTTATTACTTTATAAAAAAAACTTACTAAATGGTTTCGCTTATGTAACTGTGTAACAGGTTACAATTTATAGGCTTGCTAAAAAGTTCGGCGTTTTGTTTAGAAATAATAGATTTCATAAACAAATTTAACATTAAAATAGTCATCTGTGACTGTACATTTTTATTAATTTTGTCTTTATTATGCGACATATAACTTAACTTAAAATGTAGATGGTGGTTTGTTATAAAACTAACTTTTCTGCCCAGAAATAGGTAAACTAATTGCTAAATGATCAATTGCTAAGTGAGTTTTGTAAGATGATACTTTTGTCAAATGTCTCGTTTGCCAAATGATCATTTGGTGAAACGTTGTTTGTCAATAATTTTTTGGTCAAACATTAGTGAACCTTAAAAAACACCCGTGTCATTTACCGGTCAGTCATTTCCGGTGGCGCCCGCCGCCGCCCGTGCCGCAGCCGCCGCCGCGGCGATAAAACGCGGGTTCGATTCCCGCGTCGGAAATAGCCGGGTCAAGAAACTGCCGCAAAAATTACATGCGGGTATTTTGAATTTGCGGAATGGACGTAACACTTCACGCGCCGGCGCGTTAATGGCGGTTGAATTGTAGAAAAAATAATTTAAAAAGGCAAGGTAACTACTGGTTATTGAGTGAGTGTTTAGGTGCGTCTCCTGGCGCACCCATGGTTTCTGGCAGAATTTGTTTTATTGCATTTCTAAATTTACGAATCAAATCGGAGAAATACTGGAAAAGGGCCGAATCTTAAGTACCTACCCGAAACTGACGTGCGTTTTTTTTTTTTTTTTATAGCATGGTAAGGCAAACGAGCACACAGGCCACCTGATGGTAAGTGGAAACTGTGACCCATAGATATTTGCATTCACAAGACTGCAAATGCGTTGCCAACCCTGAGGACTAAGATGGAATGCCTCTATGCTAGTCATTTCACCGGCTGTCTTATCCCCAAACCGGAACACAACGATGCGAACACTGCTGCTTGGCGGTAGGTTAATGGATAAGATGGTGGTACCAACCCGGACGGACCCTGCACAAGGTCCTCCCACAAGTAAAAAGTGCGTGCATGACTCGATGTATGAATGTTGAACCATCCGGATTAAACTAGCTTTCTTTAAAGGAATATAGCGTCAGAATCGGACCATTTGTTTGTGAGTTACCATGACGCAAACAGCGCAGACACATATAAACACAGATACATCTTAGAACCACCCCTCTTATTGTTACGGGTAAAGTCACCAGTGGTCAGCCAGAGACCAGTAGCCAAACTTATATGAGTGCGAAGAGTGGGAAATGTATCTTTCGTACGCTTCCCACAAATACAAAGTATAGGCAGAGGCCGACTACAGGTCTCTGGCTGATCACTGGTGACTTTACCCTATGTATGTATGTAAAATACTTAATGCATAATCGAACGCTTTACCTACCACGTAACACCTAGACCATAATATTAAATTAATATCAAACAGCAAGTAAGTAAGGTCTGACACTTTTGCCCATTGTCCTTTACTGGCTTATTAGACCTAAACAAACTATCTACTTGTAACAGAAACGCATCTGTAAATATAAGCTGTTAGTAACTAAAAAGATTCCAACATGTGTTGCGCAATCTGTATATAAATTAAAAATTAACGTATAAATAATCTTTAAAAATAGCCCTACGACCTGATTGATCTTCAAATATTGACCGTTCCAAAACACGACCCGCAAACTATAAAGGTGTCTTTATTTTTTTCGGCTTATCACGCGACACGTGCTGACGCGACCAATATTTGCGGGCGATAGCGTTATCAATTATTCGATTAATATTGGAAATCGATATTCTGTTTGCTGGGGTTAAGGAACTTGTCATTTGTCGCGTGGAAAGGTCGTAATATTGCGAAATTTGAAATGGTAGCTGAACTAGCTGATGAAGAGTGATGCTAACTAAAAAAAAAAATACTGCTTACTATATTTCAGTTCAGATAAATGGGTGAATCAACTTTTAAGGTACTTCTTTTTTATTGTGGTATCAAAACTTTCCTGGTGACTTATCATTAATAATAATGTATAAATATTTATATCAGACCACCAAATTTACAGACCTTACACGTTAAACACCTCAAATATTATTTAATCTTCGAAAAAACCTGGTAACTCAGAAGAAAATGCACATTTTCCATACAAAACCTAGGGACAACATCGTCCGCTGCGTTACCAACTATATTATTATTTCAAACTGTACTATTTTTAAATCAAATCATTTCAAATGCTAGCCTAATTGTCTGATTTAATAAGTGTGTAAGCTATGTCGTTGGCAAATATATCGTTTTTCTAGACATAATTTGTGAAACATGTCGAAAAATGGGGAGTACCTTAGAAGTTGATTCACCCAAATATCAAAAAAGTTCATGAAACTTTTTTGTTCTGTTTTTTTTTTTATTTCGGCCGTGTTCAGTAGGTAATTTTAAAAAGCAAACATTTGAATTATATATAAATAAATAAAATAAAAAATGATTTATTGTCACAAATAAGAAAACATTAACACAGTTTAAATGTCAGCACTTGGTATTACCACAGAACTATCATGCCATTGAGGTAGGGGCACCAGTGAGGGATTTCCCTGACGTGTTTACTTATTTCTCTCAGAGTCAGGCAAGTCTCTTGATTCTTCTGATTTCCTGGTACTTATTACCTGCCATAATAATGTCATTAATTTGCTTATTTGCGGTCATCTAGCGTTAAAATAAAACCTAATTAAAAATATACACGAGGCCACCAGTTTTATTTCTTTTATTCGCATTTAATAAGTCGATTTGTTCTCAAAATCGTACGAATTTGATATACAGGTGATGAGGTATAGTGTTTCTCGCGACCGCCCGGCATACGAATGGCCACATTACAGCGAGATGGGAATAAATTATTGATGAATGGAGCCGGTCTTACCGCCGGTTCTCATATAGCTCACGGGTTATGTGAGTTTGTGGAAAAATCTGCAGCAGAGGTCGTGGCAATGTGATTGGTTGGAACGCTTGAGGCTCGCTTGCAAGGGTGCAAAGTGTGTTCAAATGGATGCAAATGGCAACTGACATCCAAATTAGATGTTTTTTTGATACAGCCATGAAAAAAAACATAAAAGCCCAAGTGGCCAGCTTTACTGCTGTGCTGCGAAAAAAGATGGCTTCGCTATTGACCAGAATATGTGGCAGCCCAAACAGTCTCCTCAGGACGATAGCCGTTAGGAATGAGTGCTCAATGATGCAAAGCATAATTAAAAACACATTGTCGCTAGCTAAATATATATACTAAATTAGTCATAAGAAAAATACTAACAGAATGTGGATCTGGTTGTCTGAATAAAGAAATTATTATTATTATATTATATTATTATAAAAAGCAAAAATAGCATAAAAGCAAGCAAGCATAAAACTGAACGAACAGATAGGCCATCTGATGCAAAGCATTCACAGTTGCTCATAGAAGTTAGCAATGCCAGCGGTACACCGAAGCCGCTGCCTCAGTAAAAGCCCTTTGTAAGCCAGATTGAAAAAGAACATATACACATGTTCTCGTCATCGGCAGGCTGTTCTTCTCCCATTTCCATGAATTTCTGCGCTCATTCTACGCAGCGCAGCGGATGCTGGGATTTTTTCTTGCGCGTGCAATAAGAATTTGAAATTACATTTTTGCCGACGATTCTCATTTTACCTAACCTAACAATATCTTCAAGGCTGCGAATGCCAATAAGGTGTCTGCTAATGTCTGTCAGGCCCGTGTGTCTGCTTGCTTGCCCTTGGCAAAAAGGCGATAAGAGCACGGGCATTTCACCACCATGTTTGAAAAATTGACCCTTAGCCCTTTGCTTTAAGAGTGGTCGGGCCGTGAAGCGGGGAGGGGACTTGTCTCCGCATTGCTTTGAATACTAGGGTGTTCCTGGTGTTAAGTGGAACTCTCAGTGACGATTCGACCAACATACTTAGACGTTGAAGGGAGAGAGCCTACAAAATTTAAGGATAGTGCTTGCGAAATTAGGAGTTTTAAAGAATGAGTGGGATGATACTTGCACGTACCTTACAATGCCTTGTATAACATTGACTATTAAGGTTGTACTGGCTTTAGCTCAAGGCTCTCACATAGTAACAACACAATATTGGAATGAGTGCTTAAATGCTGTAAATAATAGTCTTACACTACCAGATCCAGAAAAACTTCACTCCCCAACTTGTTGAGTCTACTATCAACAAAGACGATGTTTCTTTTTTACCTAACAAACAAAGAAGTAAACTTTTTGAAGACAAAAAAAATTTTTTACGTAAACCCCCCCCCGCCTATTAAAAAAAGTCACCTACCACTCCTTCCACTGCATTTCACCAAAGCTTTCCCGCTCACTAACTGTCCCAAGACTGCAAGATGTTCCAATAACTTTGAGATTAATGTCTCTATAAATAATATTTTAATTGGTGGAGGAGACAACTAGTTGCGGTCGCGTATGGTAATGCGGCCAGGTGTGCGGGCTGGTGGGTTTTGTGACCCAATGGAGCCCCCGGTGGAGGTGACACGGTAGCTCAGATAGTTGGAGTTGTCTGAGGCGCAGGTCATCGAGAAACACGTGGTTCGAGGGTGAAGTGCGGAGGAAAAACACGTCATTGATAAAAATAAAGAATTAATCATAATCATGAGTCTAATTAATAAATTAAGAACTAATTTTACAGGCGGTTCATTGTTTTTAAAACATAAAATTTCATGTATTTATTTTTAGGAAAAAGGATTGACTGAAAAATACACAAATATTTAAGATCGCCGCTAATCTTTACATAGTATAAAACAAAGTCTCTTCCCATCGTATGTCTGTATGTACGATTGTCCGCTCAGATCTTTTGAACTACAGATTTTAACAGAATTTTCATCAATATAGAAAAGTCATTAAACCGAAGAGAAGCTAGGGCGGGGTCGCTAGTTTATAATATAATTCGTTGGTGAACAGAGAAGCTAGATGTTTAAAAGAATATCCTAACTGGCCCGGCGCAGGTGCGCTTGCACACGCGAGGTATTCATTGTCTTATGCGCGTGCGGCGTTTATACTGTTCTTTTAAGTAAAAGGACGTAGGTGCAATTTGAAAGTCAAAGCAAATTTAACCCTCCTCCTTAAGAAATAAGGTCGGTAATACATACGCGGTTCTATGAGACATACGCCCATTTTTCTAAGGAGGGCAGTATAGGTAACTAGCTTTTGCCCGCGAATTCGTCTGTGTAGAACTTGTTTGTCGTGTTCTAAGTGGAGGGCATCAAAATATCTGGGATAAAAATATTCAATGTATTTTGCTGACAAGCTATCTCCACACAAAATATCGATTTGTAAGATTATTTTCACAAAAGCATTCTTTCATAGTAGCGAATTTTCACATCGCGTACTTTCATGATTGCTTATTATTCGTCTTTCTTCATGTAGCGATTTTCCATAAAGCGTTTTATAATGGTGTCTTTTATTAGTTGCTTGTTTTCCAACCTAATTTGACAGAGTCGACGGAGCTCCGCATAGCGGAGCTCCTATATCTGTGTTATTTTGGCCCTCCGGGCCTGATTTAAAGACGAACCTAACCACACCTACCTATGCATTACGATGTAATTACTAAGGAAAAAATCCGACTAACAATATAGTCTACTGGTAAAATATGCGTAGAAAATGAACGAGATCATTATAAAACGCTAACAAACAAACAAACGTTAATTATTAACGAGTTAATAATAAATATAATAATTCACCCATCTAGTTAAGTTTTCCTCCTTTCAATAAACTATTGAATAAAGCAGCAGACTACTTTTTTATTTATTCATTCTTTTATTCCTCGGTATGCATTGCTCATATCAACCTTCAGACGAATTCACATAACAGACATACAATACAATACACCCAGACCAAATACATAAAACGCAATTATAAAAACCTGTCTTATTTCTATATATGTAAGGGTGATTGTAATCGATTCATGCCTTTTTAAAAGGGCTAAAGGTTTTATTAAAAAGCTCTATAGGAGTAATCCCTTTCGAAAGGCAAGTTGAATGACCGAGCTTTGGGCAAGCGGGATAGGTTTTTTGGGGAGGGTTCTTTTAGGGTCAGTCATCATGGATTGAGAACAAATCGTCGGTGAAACTGCAAAACCGCCTAAGTGACAATTTAAATAAGGAGCAAAATACACCTTTTTAATAAGACAGTAAGGTTTATTTTACTCTATCATTAATTTGTTAGTTAAGCGGTTTTGCAGTAGGTATCACCGTCGAAATCACAGTTTAGTTGAATTTATGCGAAGGAGTCTGTTAACGCTATTCCCGCGAGAACTATTCAATATTCCGGGATCAAAATTATCCTTTTCCAGGACAGGATTCAAGCTATGTTCATACCTAATTTCATCGAAAACTGTTTATTCATGCAAGTCATGTAATCAATTTGACTGGCGGGACAAGCCGCGTCGTACATTGAAAATACTATAAGGCACCAGGTCTGGTGATCTTGCGGGTCAGACGATAAGTCGTTGGCGATAACCATAAATACCTACCTACAACCTACGTCACTATTGATTGCAGAGATCCAAGAAAAATAAAATGTATCGAATCAATCCTAAACATGTTATTCAACGGTAACCTGTCGTACTTTTGTGTCATAGATTTCATCTCTAAGGATTTCCAAAAGCCTTAATGTAGGTACTTGTCCTTTCCCGGGTTATAATCTATCTCTGACCTAGCTGACTACACCAAATTTCACATCAATCGGTCTAACCGTAAAGACAAACAAACCAATTTTCGCATTTCAAATATAAGTAAATATTGTTCACTTTAAAGTACCATCTTTTCTTACCACCAAATTAATCAAAAAGTTTTATATGCGTTATAGTTTGCTAAACCTGCCGAATCTGTAGATCGCGGATCTCTACGCAGGCGTAAAGGGGATCCTGAATGGCCGCGACACAAAGGGCCCGCGGTAATTGCTGCCCTGCGCACGCGACGCTACCAAGGATCATTCGCTTCGGTGCCTGGCTAATTTATCCCCTTGCAAAGTTGACACTAATGGTAGTTGTTGGTAGGGAACGTGTACTCTACACTGGTTTGCATACGGTGGTTTGAAATTGGGGTTTCTATTTAGCGGTGCTTTTTGAAGAATGTTGGGTTAAATTAGCTTGATATTTTGGTTTATGGTACAAAAACTGGATTTAGAGAGCCGTTTGATTCCTAGACTTTATTTTATGTAAGAATTCATGCATTCTAATTTCTACCGATCTATTGTTATGTACTGAAAAAAAAACTTGCATGAACGTTTTTCTGAAACATACCTACTTTGTTAGGTTACTATTAGTTAATCAGTGTATTCAATATGCTTTCGCTTAACCAAAATTATCAAAACCGCAACTAAATCACACAACCCCTAAGCCCATTCCATTGCAACCCGAAGATTCCCGAACTCCCCCGAAGGCCCCCGAGCGCGCCCATCTGTCGTGTGGACGCGTGCGTGCGCGCAGGTGGTTGGGGTTTCGAAGTCGACGACCGGTTTGAAAGGGAGGGGAGATAAGGTGAAGGAAAATCAGTAAGAATATGGTTGTAATTGCGAGAAAAATACAATAAAATGGTGGTTGAATCGATTTGCCTCGATGCCATGTCAAAAACAAAAATTGAACGGTAATGACCACCGAAATTAAAGGAGCTGTAAAGGATTGGTCGTTTATTTCATTTCCATACAATTTGACAGTTTTCGAAAGTCGTCAACCATCGAATAATACAAGTTGTATTGATATGCATAGCCTTTATTACAGAAGCGACATGGGTGAAACCAAAGTAGAATAAAAGTCAAACATCTGGTAAACATTATTGCAAAATTACATTTAAGCATACTTGGTTAGATTAGACCCATGCTTTTCCTTGTAGAAAAGTTCAGTTAATTAATACAATTTCACTATATCCTTACTACTTAATATTATAAACTAGCGATCCGCGGGCGGCTTCGCCCCGCTGCAAATTCCCAACTTTAACGGTGGGTTTTTTTTCTGTCATACAAACTGACAATAACAAACGCATCAAAAAAAAATTTATGATATTTGATATTTTATTTGGTGGTTTGGTGGTTTCTCTCTATCTCTCTCGCAAGATTTTGGTTTGTTTCCCAGCGGAAACTACGCAGGTTATTTGATATATTTTTAATTTAATATATAGATTTAATGCTAGACTAAGTATACCATTGTAATATTAAATATATTTAAAAAATGACTGACTGCCGTGTTTCTTGCGGCGTTTCTTCTCAGCAGTGGTCTCCTCTTGTGAAGCGCTGGTAGATTCTTGACGTGTAAAAGTGCCCGTAAGGCCTACTTACTGAATAAATGTCTTTATCTTTATCGTTCGGAAGTGATACGCGTACATACATTTCAAAAACAACCCGCTACCTATTACCGTTTAATAGATACAGCTCAGTTAGGACGGACGGACGGACACCGTGAGCGTAGGCATTAACAAGGTCCCGATGGGTTCTCTTTGGGTACGGAACCCTAAAAAAGCTTTATTCAAGATCAAGACTAAACCAATCTAGTAGCTTTATAAGTCTCGTATGATATCGTTCACAATAACAATTGACAACATTTAAAAAAAAAAAGCGTTATTTATTTTTCGCGTTTATAATAGCTGGTTAAAAATTAGACTACCCGTATTTCTCAGTTTTTCTTTATTTAACTTAAATTCGTCGTTAATAATTTATTAAAGAAATAGTCATTAAAAAGACCGTATAGCCAAAGTTAGGAATACTGATGTCGTGATCTTAGCATGACATAAAATAAAAAAAGTAACTTTAAACAGATACAGAACAGACTGTCATGTCATGTCACTCACTTGTCAATCATTCGCTGCCGTTCGTTCACAAATTTGTTATTTTGCGTAATTTAATTAATTACATAATTTGTAGACGCCATTAAAATAAATAAACTATTTTGCGTTTACTGCTTTGCATCTGCTTTGAGTTTCATTCGTCGGATAAAAAATGAACATGACAGTTGTATCTATTTTTTTTTAAATAAATTGACTAAGGGCACTATCAGTGTATTCCTAACATTCACAATCCAACTTTTTTTAATGTTTTTCCTAAATGTAAAAAAAACTACTGCATAAAAAAATCCAAATATATTTTTACTGTAATCAGCAGTGTAAAATCTAGAAACGGTATTTTATTTTACTACCTTAGCACAAAATGAATTGTTGTCAATTCTTGCGGCGTTTCTTCTCAGCAGTGGTGTTTATCTCCTTTTGTGAAGCGCTGGCGGATTCTTGATGTGTATAAGTGCCCGAAAGACGAAGCTAAACTTAAGTGGCAGTAGGCTGGGCAGATCGCTCGCAGGACTGATGGCCGATGGGGTCTGAAGGTTCTTGGGTGGCGTCCGTGCACCGGGAGACGAGCTGTAGGTAGGCCTCCAACAAGATGGAGTGACGACCTTGTAAGGATCGCGGGAACGCGGTGGATGAGAAAAGCACAAGACCGTTCTGAGTGGAGAGCCTTGGGGGAGGCCTATGTCCAGCAGCGGACGTCTTTCGGCTGACATTATTGAGGATTGATTGATTGAATTGCCCGTGCGGCCTACTTACTGCATAAATGTCTTTTAATAATGTAATGTAATAGCAATGATAACAGGGCGCGACTAGGCTTGCATGCACAGCCCGCGGACACGCGGACAGCGCCTACTAATCATACTAATATTAGATAACGTGCATTGGTCGAAGGCCTTTCTGAATACTGGACTATTATTATCATGTAAATACTAGACGTTATGTACTCTCAAGGGCCTTGGGCCGATGACCTTCGGTCTGAAGCTCTTAACTTCTAGTTGTTGTTATAACCTATTTGCATTAACACTGCTGATCTAAACTAGCTGCCATCTCAATTTATCTTTTACAACTCACTGATTTAACAGAAAGAAAAAAAGAAAATTACATTTATTCAGTACACACATAAGACACACAGATAAGTAAAAACAGCAAACAGCAATAAAAAGAGTAGTGGGTGTGTCTTCGCGGCAGTGAATCGGACCCTGGCTCAGCGTAATGCTGAGGTGTAAAACACCTACAGCGCTGATTTTCAGCCAGCTCCGTTTGTGACAGACGGACGGTACGCTAAACGAATAAATAGAGTAAAGAAAAAGAAAAAAAAACTTTTAAACAAGTACTTTTAGTTAGTGACAAAATAAATACAAAAACTACATGCAAATACCTTACAGAAACATATTTAAATATAAGTACCTACTTAGGCAGTATACAGCATTGGGGTGAATATCAGATTTCGTCTGAAATTTTCTAATTTCGATGGCGCATTTTTTTTTTAATATTTTCAATCATTGACATAACATACCTTGTAAACGACTTAAATCCATGTGTAAATATGTTATTCTGCCTTAAATAACAACAGGAGTTTGAAAGTTTTAGCATTTTGAAAATTACATTGCCAAAGAAATTAGGACTTGCCCAGAGAAATTAGAAAAACGCCAAAGAAATTAGAAAAATGCAAAACTCACGCCAAAGATATTAGAATAATGCGCCATACAAATTATGTATGTACAAGTTTAATTCGATTTTGTTTATTTATTTAATATAAATAAGTTATTTTTAAATAAAACGGCATGTATTTTGATCAGATGTTTATTAAACATGAGGTACGACATTTTTTTTTAGATCAAAGATCTTAATCTCACTTGTTTTAAATTATAACCATTCTCTGTTTTAATCTCTAGTACGTACTAAATACCAGTCTTCTTTTACAGTAGGTATATGATAAAACAAAATCCTGCTGTAAATCTTTACACTACTAGTATCTTTTGGTTTTGATTCGGGTAAGACCCATTGAGCAGGCACCTTTAAACTTATGAGGTAGGGTTTTTTTTTATTTAAGTGAACATACAAAAATAGTCTTCGAAAATAAAATATCAAGTTTTTAAATCAACATATTTCTAAATAAAAACAACTTCTAAATAAAGGAACAACAAGTAGTTTGACTACACTTTGTAGTTTTAACTAGCCTCAAAATATTTTTTTCTTAATTTGTACTAAATGTCCACGGCTATTTAGCCAAATTCGTTATAATAAATGCTTAAAACTAAATTCACAAAAAATCAGTCTTCTTTTTTAGCAGTAATTATTTAACAAAAGTAAACTTATTTAACTTTTTAAACTTCTAACTACTTAATAGTTTTTCATACACTTAATCAAATTGTGTTTATGTTTTTATAAAATTTTCAAATAGTTCTAAAAAAAACACAAAATAATTCTACTTTTATGAGAAACACTGGACGCCTCAAATTACATCTCTTTGACATTAACTATGTTTGAGAAAAACAAAGTCTCATGCTCGGTCTCTCTTGGTAGGGGAAGAATACACTCTATATCAGCTACTTCAATTATCGATATATCCTTGGGAATGGGTCTGAACACTTTTTTGTTTTTTTTTACCGATTTGTATCCTTGAATAAGTAGTTTCCCATCATCATACATCTCTTTGATGAGGCACACGTACATAAATGTTGTTTTTCCTCTATTGGTAGGGAATGTGGCAAGGATGTAGTCCCCTATTTTAGGCCCTGTCACTATATGTGTTTTTTCATTAAGGCTGTTGTTTTTATCTTCGTTAACAGATTGCAAATTGGAAGAAACATCATGTGAGTTCATGGTATTTAGTTCCGTCATAAGTTCAATGTTATTACTTTCCAAAGATCTAGTAGGTGACGAGTCCATAGTAACTAGTGGAGATTTCAAAGCTGCAGTATTTACTCCAATGGAAATGATGTTTGTTACGTCTCTGATCTGGTGTTCTTTAACATCAAGGTGTTGCAAGTTTAGTTTAGTGATTGAATGATCCAGACTGTTTGAATACGATATTAATGAACTGTCATCAACTGTGTGGCTTGGCAAACTACCGCAATATGGGACATTGTTTTCATCAACATGAGAGTTTATTTTCGGACGCAATGAAAGGTCATTCGATTCTAAACCAGATGTATGGTCCGAACTCTTATGGTTTTCTGATTGAGAGCCATCGACATCTGGCGTTGAAGGCCGAGATTCTGATTCGGGATTACACTGATAGTGAATGCGGTTTGTTTGTGTATGAGGTATTAAATCTTCGAAATCTGTTAATGGATCTTCTAAGTCTGTTAATGTATCTTCGAAGCGTGATGGAAGAAGATCAATGTTTACGTCAGCTATATTCAAACTCGTCAAGGATTCGTTTTCATTCAAATAATTTGTCAAAGACCCGATTTCGGACAATGTGGGTGTATCAAGACGGATATTTACATCTAATAGAGTACTATCTTCGATCGATTGATCATACACTGGATTAACTGCAGATTCGGTATAGTCCTCGTTTTGCACTGTCATCTGGCCAGCAACGGGTGGTTTAATAGTTTTTTGTGACAACAGTTTTATGCTTTGTTTGTTAGACATCCCTTTTTTAAATGACTTGGCTATTGGAAATGCCATCAGGTTTTTACTAGCCGTTGGTCGTCGTTCCACAGACCTTATAATGGTTGTATTACTGCTTACAGGCTTTTCAACATCATGGAATGCTATATGTGTTCCATGAGTACAGATGACAGCAGCATTTGACAAGCATTCTTTTTCATCACATGTTCGCATGCGCATTGCTAAGCGATTACCTTGCTCTTTGTTCCATACAACTTGGTGAGTTTTCATGGTTCCACGAAATGGCTGAATTGTATCCGGTATTAATAAATCTTTTTCGTAAATAGCGTAATCATCCACAATTTCCATTTGCACGCCTGTCACACTAGAGCGTAAATGCCGCATGAGGTCTTCCAAACTAGAAATATCGTTACCATATGCCACTGCTTGATCAGCCGTTCGTTTTAAAAGACCACCAACACCATCTGGCGCGCCTTTACCATGGCCACTCTCGGAGTAGTTCCAAGTAAGTTTTTCCAAATTTGGGAATTGCCAATATAACTTAGCCATGATATAAAATGCCTTCTTGTTGCGGTATTGCGAAGATGGCGAATCTGATAAAAAATGCAGAACCTTCACTTGAGGAGCTTTTTCTTTGATGAATTCCAAAAGTGGAATCAGATGTGCCCAGATTGCGGCTGCATCATGGCGCAAGCATGTGCTCAAAGTGCCAATGGCTTGTGTTTTGTACTTGTCTTCTTTAGCGCAAGACTGATGATCAAAATAGTATAGTACGGCAGTATGAAGCGTTATCTGACTCCTATTTCCACCAAAGTGAAGTGCTTGTATTTCTTTACCGAACTTAATAGAGTAGTTTTCACTAAAATCGATGTGCAGTATGCATTCTTCTTTAGAAAGATTATTTTTTAAATTCTTCACTGATGCACTTTGGTTTACAATGATACCGCAATGTTCCAAAAACGGTTTAAAAAACTTGACCAACTCATCAATAGCTGCACGAGGATTAGTATTTAATTTAACTTTTTCTGTTATAATTATTTTAGTTTCAACGCCTCTTTTATCTATTGTTTTAGGTCTTGCTTGCCATTGCCAGTAAGTTATTGATTCAGAATCATCGAACTCTTTAATTTCAAGGCATTTGTGTTTACACTCCTCACATTTTCTAAGCAGGCATTGCACATTATTAGACGCGCAGCACAATGATTGGCAGATATCAGTACAGCTATTTTCTGAAACTATGTGTCTTCGCTTTAAAGCTGTTACAAGTAGTTCGACGTTTGCATGCAGCTTGCACAAGCAAGTTTCCCTGGCATTGATGTTCGGTATTCGAACCCAAAATGGACGAAATCTGCAGAATGTTGTGTAACTGATTGTCTGATGGACCGATTCTGCTTTATATCGCTCGTACAAATTTTTCATTGAATCGTTCAAATATCTTTTTTGCATTTTTTCTTTTTTTCGTGTAATATATTCCTTTTTTCCTGGGCAAACCCTACTCACTTCATCTTCTTCAAAAAATCTGATAACATCCTTTTTCAGTGCACTGAGCGCTATGCAATACTTCTGTGATCTGTTCTTGGGTAGATTTGTTAAAATTGTATCTTCTTTCCCCTTTGAACGTCTACTGTTCTGTTGCAGTCTTTCGCATTTTTTTCTGTACGCGTCCTTTATTCGCTCTAATTTAGCTATTTTCTTTTCAAGCGCCATGATTTCCTTTTTTTTCTCGTATTTATATCGCGAAAGCGCAGCTTTGTGGACGGATGTTGAAGCGGATGTACCGATAGATGAACAAGATGCTGTCGATTTAGGTGACATATGACATGGTCGGTATGCCGCTGAAGTGCTTGCTCTTGGGCTTTCACGATTTGGTTGAGAAGAATCAGCTATATTTAGGTTTCGGTTTTCGATTACTGGAGCTGGATCCATAATATCATCTGCGTCTGAGTCCGGAGGACTGTTTTCTTGAAGTATTACTTCTAGCCGAGCCCGCTCTTTTTTTTTGTAATAGTATTTTTTAAAGTTGTCCCTATTTCGTTTCCTGATAATTTTCCGGTCTCTTGATGACATCTCGCTAACGGGTAATATTTTTTTTTCCGCTTTTCTTTTGTGGTAGCTTAGCCGTTGCTTTTCCTTAAATTCTGCATAGCGAACCGGATCATTCCGGATTTTTTCTAAGCGCTTTCGTTCTGCATTTCTTTTTTTTTCTAATCTTTCATCTTTGGTCTGTTTTTCTTTATTTGAATTAATTGTTTGCTGCGGTTGACTACTTCTACTGCAAACAATATTATTTTTTGGTTTTGGTTTAATTTTAATAGCTGATTTTTTTTTTCTTCGCGCCATTTTGATTTCAAATCTGTAACAAGTATTCTATAATCACATTTTGCATAAACAGGCTAAGATGTTGAACATGTGTATATTAGTGACAGGTTGCAAGCCGCAACAATACAACAAGCCTTTACGAGTAATCCCTTTGTCGCTTCTTACGACAAGTTTAAGTTGTTAGAGTTGTTGGTAATTCTATAGCTCTGCCTACCCCACTTTGGGATGAAGGCGTGACGGTATGCATGTATGTATGTAACATGTTCAATACCACTTTAACACTCTTGTTTATTATAGAAAAAGTACATAAAGATTTTTTTTATTAAAACTTTTAAGATTTATAATTTTAACACCGAATGATCTTTATTTTTTCTATTGTTGATCATGTAGAAATCAATATACAAAATATTACGAACAAAATGCATCCTAAAATACACAATAAAGTTAATACAAGCTCACTAAGGCAAGAAATTTTTAACTCTTTAGCAGAATTTTCAACCATATCCTAATTTCTTTGGAGAAAACCTAATTTCTTTGGAACTCAATGCCAAAGAAATCCGAAGAAATTAGCACCAAAGAAATTAGAATAGCACCTATTTTATTTCTTTTACCTGTCAGTATTTAACTAGTGGTTTTATCTTACATTTACAGAAGCGAGCAATCACAGCGTGCATACACTAAAAAAGTATAAAAAATTACAAGTCGTATATAAGTATAAAATCGGCTACCGAAGAAATTAGGTACTCACCGGAAAAAAACACACGCACACCGATAAAAAAAATATTCTTCCGAAACACGTTGCACTGTGCATAGGTCTGCACATGTCGGGCGTTAGATCTCAACTGAACGGAGCGGGGGCGGGAGGTGGGGATGGTCCACGTAACATGGTGGCATTATGCGAGACTGCACAAATCCGCCAAAGAAATTAGGTGTTTTTGGGGTGGACAAAATTGAATTTACAATAACTTTTGATTAGATAATCAAAAAAATATTTCGTTTAAGCTACTTATAGTTCAATATTCCTAAATAATGAAAAACCTGTTGAATAGGAGAATTTTGGATTTAAAAAAATAAAACAGGTGTTTCAAAAACAGAACACAGTAAAGGACGCGCCAAAGAGCTTAGATTTTTGACCTTTGATATTATTTTTAAATATCTTCTATTCGAAAAAAATACATTTTTATTAATGGCAATACTGGTTTTTAGAATGAACTTCAACCAAAAAAAAACTTGACCGCAATAGTTAATTGCATATGAAGTTAACATGGGTGGACAAGTGCAAAACACGAAATCTGATATTCACCCATTGACAATTTGGCACATTTATTTGGATTTTGAGATTTATGCTATCAAAGTTTGACATGTTTACTCCAAAAAAGTAGTTTTTCGACCTTTATTTCCATATTTTTCACTTTAGAAAAGAAACCTTCGATGATTTATGAGGTATATTAATGAAAAATACTTTTTCGAATCAAATCGGAGAAATACTGGAAAAGGGCCGAATCTTAAGTACCCGAAACCGACGTGCGTGCATGACTCGATGTATGAATGTTGAAGAAGCGAAAGAAATTTGTCAAGATCGTAGCAAGTGGAAAGAAGTGGTCTCTGCCTACCCCTC
Source organism: Acleris emargana (assembly GCA_927399475.2). NCBI lineage: Eukaryota > Metazoa > Arthropoda > Insecta > Lepidoptera > Tortricidae > Acleris > Acleris emargana. The sequence continues at coordinate 11,793,820 of OV656863.1, forward strand.
TGGGAAACAGGCGTGATTTAATGTATGTATGTATGTATTTAGATGTAGTTTCCATATCAATTGACGCCAAGATGAAAAGGTTATGTCCAATTTTGTGTTTTTATAGTCATGTTTTTAAAAAAATATATAAAAATAATCATGGGTTGTTTTGAAATTCTGTTCGACAGAATCAAAGATGAATATATGTAAGTATAAATATAATTTATTTTTTAAATAGATTTACATTCAGTTTTGACTGAGTTACAAACACTTAAACTTCATCAAAAACGTCTGTTATGGGCACGGTAACCCCTTACTTAAGTGATTGCGCGCCATTTTCGAAAGTTGTTTCTTGATGATACTTACATACCTTCACGCTTGTCTCCCAGCCCAGTGGGATAGGCAGAGACTATAGAACACCAGGTGCACAGGTCTAAAAATATATCCAATTTTCCAGGGGAAAAGTATCCTATGTCCTGATCTAATCCAGGGGGTTAGACATACTAAAGCAGTTCAGTTTAGGTTGAGAGAAACGGACAGATATATCAGTTATATAGCTCTTTCCCTATCTGTCAACCTAAAATGAGCTGCTTTTGTATGTCATGGTAACCCAGGTCATGCATGTGGGTCCAACTTTTTTTTCCGTGATTAAAGTTCTACTAGATTTACGTTGTAAAAAAATATTTGCTAAGAATAAAAATGTGCTTAGTTGTTTTATTTGAATTTAGCAGGTCTGCACTTAATGTAGACGAAGTAAAGTGCAAAATCTGCTAAATACCAACAATGGATTTAGCAGGCTTTTACTCTAAGCCGAATGTCCATGAGCTTCAGACCCTAATGACCATCAGATAGACTATTTGCTCATTTTCCTCTTTCATGTTACCCCCTACTTTAGAGCTTAGACCTTAGAGCTTTCTCGTATTAATTGGCTAAGTGATATAGTTAACAATCCGTTTCTATATCGCATTGACTGTATCGACAATAGGTCCGGGAGTCGATATACAACCAAGGCTGTCGAATAATTAACTGGGCCGATTCGAACAACAAACAAACCAACAGTTTCAATGATTCAAAAAACAATTATACTGAGGCACTCTTTAATGCCTGTACGGGCGGAAATGCTTTAGGGTTGCCACTTCTCTACACACTAGCGAAGCGCCCTGGCTTCTCGTCGGCTTATGTCAGTTCTTTGTAACACCAGTACATAAACCAGACTCTATTACACATAAGAACCTTCATCTTGAATCACTATAGGGTAGAAGTACCGGCTTTGGCCATCTTAAGACCGTTTTCGGCCACTTTAAATTTTAACTAATATCTAAAGCATTATGAAAATTACAAAACGATTTTTATATTTTATCTTAATATTAATCATCAGTGTTAACCATTTATGAATATTATTTTTATATAATAGAGTATTTTTGATACTCATTTCAACCTTAAGTGGCCAAAAAGGGTACAGTGGCCAGAAACGGTACTTCTACCCTATCTGGGTAAGGACTAAAAAGTTGGCCTCGCTAGCTCACCCAATTAAATTTACTATGAAACTTTTCCGTTGTGACACGAAAATTAGCCATACAATTGTAGGGATACTTTTCGTCGCACAACGGAACTTTTTTCGACTTCGTAGTTTGTATGGTTATTATGGTCCAACTTTTTGGTCCTTACCATTCTATTGATAAACCCGCATTGGAGTCCATTGCGTTGTTTGAAGGAGGTAAGCGTACATACATTACAGAGCGACAGAAGGTGGGGAGCGACTTTTTTTACTATGTTAAGATGTGTTCATCCTCATCATGTCAGCCGAAAGACGTCCACTGCTGGACATAGGCCTCCCCCAAGGCTCTCCACTCAGACCGGTCTTGTGCTTTTCGCATCCACCGCGTTCCAGCGATCTTCACAGGGTCGTCACTCCATCTTGTTGGAGGCCTACCTACAGCTCGTCTCCCGGTCCGCGGACGCCACTCAAGAACCTTAAGATGTGTTAAATCTTTGAAAAGGAGTGTTGTAAATGTGATATATTTTTAAGGAAAAACAATTGTAGTGGACTATATGATTGAAACTCAAATTGAATAAATGATTACTAGATTTTTTCTCTGTCCGTCTGTTTTGTCCTTATAACTCAAAATCTGTTTATTTATTTTATTTATTAAAGTAAATCAAACGAACTTTTACAAAATAAAAAACTGCACCGTTAAACCACAGTTTGGTTTGACGCGATGCACCATTCCACGACAGCTACAAACAAATAAAAATGTACATATGAGTGTTTAAACTAAGATACTTAAATCTATTATGCGTAATCTACCCAACACAAATCATCACCACCAAATTTAAGCACTACGTAAGTAAGACAAAACATTGTTCGGAGTCTTATCGTCTTTCGTTTGACAGATTTATATGGAAATGTCTCTCAAATTATTTTAAATATATTTTATCGTCAATATCTACAAAAAGGGGAGTAAAAGTATATTATTCATAGAAGGTACTCCTATCATTTCAGACGTATCTTAAAGCAGGCAATCTTAGCCAAAAATATGCATTGATAAAATTCGCGGGAAACTGCTGGATGACAGCAGCAGAGGCCAATCGTTGTGGAAAACCTTGGGGAAGGTCTTTGTCCAGCAGTAGACGTCTTGCAGCTGATGATGATGACTTCAATACCGCCTTGAGACGGGTTTTAAACGCATAACCTTCTTTTCGCTTGACGTAGTTGGATTAAAATCGACTAAGACAACCCTAATTGAACTGATTATTATTGCATCGCGTTATTCGAGCAACGCCGCCACGGCTCCGTGTAGGCTTGCTTATATGAAGATAGCAACTAGGGCATGGAACCTTGTAATTGTAAATTGGGTTGATTGATGTAACTAAACAAAATGTTATATTCACTTTGTAACCTTTATACTATTTTAGTAATTTACCTATCGGCAATACTAGGTATTATAATATACACGGTGCCCGTGAGCATTGCGAGACATTTTAACAGCATATTCCTGACCACATTTTAAGTTAAAAATGTTAATTAACGTCTGCTGAATTCGGCTCGGTTTTAGAGATATTTCGATTTTTGTGTAAAAATGTTGTAATGAAATCTCCAGTATGAAACACCTTTATGATTGCGACGTTGCAAGACTTCATCATCTAATTTGACTGTAAAAGTCAAATCCAGTTAACATTACTGGTTAGAAAAGGAAACAAAATAACATTCGTTCAATATCAAGGGTAATCCCCATAATACATAAGAAATGGAGGAAAAAGCGTTGCATGTCGTCCTAAAGCATTGTTTCACTAGAGAAGCGAAAATAGTTGATTTATTTTGTATGAAAAATCGAAAAATTAAAGAGTTCGAATTGGACCTTGGTTCATCCAACATTTATTACTCCTTATGACCTCAGGAATGCGTGGTTAAAATCTCTCGCAATGCTCACGGGCACCGTGTATAACCTTCGTTGAGTTCGCAAACCAAAGGGTTTCGTATTTATTAAAGTCTGCTGTAATTAAAGTAGGGCGTAACACCCAATTATTGTCATTCGCAGCCAAAACACTAATTACAGACACCTAGTGATTGTAGTATTCTCGCCTCTATAGTACTGGAAATTAAGTTCACGGTGCCAATCATTAGGGTGCTTACAATAGGGCTGCTTCCCTTCCCCCTAGGTCCTGTGAATTGACTTCAAAACAAGTGTGACAAAATACAAGCTTTAAATATGCATGTTACGCTGCTGTTTATATTTGTAATTCCGCCATTTTGACACATTTTATAATTTAAAGTAAGCAGTGACAATTATGACGCCAAGACGAACTGAACGACACCTCGTGTGTCCAAATCAGACCATCTGTTCAACCTCTACAAGGGAGCAAGAATCCATACATAGATACTCATCATCTCCCTAGCGGTTATCCCGTCTGAAGGCGGGATCACTTTTTGCTGTCCTCCACCTCGCTCTATCTTGGTCATCGTCATCGATCGGCTCACAGATGTCCAGGTCTTTCTTTTTTTGCGCTGAGCCATCTGTTTTGGTCTTGCCCTCTGCTGACTGCCGGGCAGGGCTAAATTCAACGCTTTGGGTCCAACGCGTTCCAGTTGCTTACAATCGTCATCATTTAACCGAAAAGCTATGTCGGAGTAATTGACACTTATCGCTTTTTCCTGCCAGCTTGTTCACCTGATATGACACGATTTTGTCCTTCTGTCTTACTTATTTGGTAAAAGTAACTAAGTAGGTCTTTCTTTATCTGTTTTCCTTCGATTTGTGTTCGATAATGTTAAATAGGAAACCATCGTGCCGTATTAGATGCCCCATCATGGTTCCTGTTCTACATTGTATAAAAAATAACCTCATTAATCATCTTCAAAACCTCTGCGGTCTCATTCATTATCTCATTTCAAACGCTTCCAATGTTTCTCTATCTCTCTGTGTTAGTGTCCTAGCAATGTGAGGTGAGAAGTGAGTCGAGTTCTACATGGTATCAAGCTACATAATGGAGAATGCACTCCCTGAAATGATCTCACTCCATTAAATTTTCTATGAATTTTTCCGTTGCGAGACGAAAGTTACCCATACAATTGTAGGGATAATTTTCGTCGCACAACGGAACTTTTTTCGACTTCATTGTTTGTATGGTTAACTGCGCTTCACTGTGGTCCAACTTTTTGGTCCTTACCCAAATGTTTTTTTAGCTCTGACACGACTTAAACTCGCCGGTTAATATTAGCTGCATGATACCAACATGGTACCCTTATGAGCATCACATCCTATGTCTCGCTGCCGTTCGTGTTGCTTCAGGTGTACAAGCGCCCTAGGCGTACTTTTTCGAAACAAATCGAAGAAATACTGGAAAAGGACCAAATCTTAAGTACCCTAAACCGACGTGCGTGCATGACACGATGTATGAATGTTGAAGAAGCGAAAGAAATTTGTCAAGATCGTAGCAAGTGCAGAGAAGTGGTCTCTGCCTACCCTTCTGGGAAACAGGCGTGATTTAATGTAATGTATATTCAAAAAACATTACCTTTTTTTGTCGGGAGTCGGGTAAAAGAGGAACATTCTACAAATATTTCCCTGTCCCGATCCCTTTTAGCTTTTAAGGCAGGGTCACCAGCAAAGCTACCCATGTCTACATGTAAGATGCCCTTTTTCTACCGTCTGGAGATTATCGAGCGAGCGAGACGTCTGTCTGTGCTCCGCACCGACACGATAACTTGACGCAGTAATAGCTGTGGCTGCTGCTTAAGGTTAACGTTAACGTTTTTCGAAAAGTGTCTAAACGTCTGGAATGTTCGTAAGCGCTCGACGCGGCCGTCCGACAGCTTTCCTATACATTTTCGTTAACGATAACGATGTATCTTCGGCTACTGCTGAACCAAATATCTTCTAAAATACATCTTGTACCTATATATTTTTTTTTTTATGGCATAGCAAGGCAAACGAGCACACAGGCCACCTGATGGTAAGTGGAAACTGTGACCCATAGACATTCGCATTCACAAGACTGCAAATGCACTGCAAACCCTGAGGACTAAGATGGAATGCCTCTATGCTACTCATTTCACCGGCTGTCTTATCCCCAAACCGGAACACAACAATGCAAACACCGCTGATTGGCGGTAGGTTAATGGATAAGATGGTGTCATGGTGGTACCAACCCGGACGGACCCTGCACAAGGTCCTCCCACAAGTAAAGTAATAATAGTTTATGCAAAATCCAGGATAAAGTGTGCCAAAAAATTAAATTTCTTCGCGATCGATTTATTATTTATCTAGAAGACGCTGTTCGCGTAATTGGCTATTCTCAAATAGTGCTCCGTGCAGCCCTATGGCTCCGCAAAGCTTTTTCAAGGGCTCCACCAAAAAATCTACCTTATTAACAATGTTGTGTTATGTTATACTGGAAAAGGGCCGAATCTTAAGTACCCGAAACCGACGTGCGTTCATGACTCGATGTATGAATGTTGAAGAAGCGAAAGAAATTTGTCAAGATCGTAGCAAGTGGAAAGAATTGGGACTGCCTACCCCTCTGGGAAACAGGCGTGATTTAATGTATGTAGGTATGTATGTAAAGTACTAATTTTGTTATTGTTAAAAAGCTAATGTATTTATCAGCCCATGGGAGCCCTGACCCATCATGGAACAGCCACAGTGACATGATAAAAGAATTAGTTTGCCACTTGTTACGACTTGAATCATAACGTCACTGTGACACAGTTCCATGGTGGTTCAGGGTTCCATTGGGCTGATAGTACTTTGTCGTTTACGACACATATTGAAATATGAAATCAGGAGCAAGCCAAGCGAATACCTCGGATTAATAACGTGGTCTGTGCTTACTTACCTGTCGTTAGTTTTCATCGCGTCAAGACCTGATTTTATGTCTAATATAAGTTTAAGAACCGTTAGCGTAGCTGGTTATGAGTAGTAATGACCAGGTTTATATAGACTGAACGTGAGTCTGGACCTAATGTACTCTTATTGCAATCTAGTCTTGACATGGCAAATACCTACGGGTCTCAAAACCGACTTACCATCATAACCTCAATTCTACTCCTAGTGAAAAAGGGTAAGTATAAGTCTTCTGAAGATCAAGAGAAAAAGGGTTTAAGTCTAGTATACTCCGTTCATGTATATACCGTTTTTTATTACGAGTTGAGTCGACTTGTGCCCTTTTTCGCTAGGACTCCAGAATTCCTTTGACATGCTATCGTATTGCTATGTAGAAGAGAGGTGATGGATGCCTGTGTGCTCGTTGTCCGATTTTTTAGACCAATTTATTAAAATCTTTATGTCTTCGTTGCAGAATTTTCCATCGCTGTTTTTCCCGAATTATGTTATTACGGTCGTGTTTTTCCCCTGACACATTTTTTCCGTCACATTTTTTCCCTCAAATTTATTTAGTTAGTGTCGACTGAGTTCCGCGTTTGCGGAGCTCCTATTTCCGGGTGCTTTGGACCCGCGGGCCCGTATTTCGATCTAATTAAAAGTGGATAAATATGCAATTAGTAAATCCGCGACAAAGAAAATATTATATTAATACAATCTAACACGCCCTTGGACTTGTCCATACCTAAAAATAATTTAAAATAACAAATAAATAAATATCGTGTAACTGTATAGACAGCTTACGCGTAAGCGAGCCGTGGCGTGACACGACATCTTCATAAAACATGCACGCCCAAAGTTGCATAGGCCCAACTTGAACGTTTAAAACTTCGCCGCGCTGAAGTGTTAGCAGTTGATAACGCTATGGGGGTATTGCTATCGACATCTGCATAGTATGCTTACCCTTGTACATACATAAATTATATACACATATATTAAATTACGCCTGTTTCCCAGAGGGGTAGACAGATACCACTTATTTCCACTTGCTACGATCTTGACAAATGTCTTTCGCTTCTTCCACATTCATACATCGAGTCATGCGCGTCGGTTACGGGTACTTAAGATTCGGCCCTTTTCCAGTATTTCTCCGATTTGATTCGAAAAAGTACGCCTAGGGCGGCCCCTTCCGACCCTTCCACTCACTTTCGATCTGTATATCTATTTCGTCTATCTTCTTTCATCCATCTTTTCCAAATGACTGAACCATCGAAGCATGTGCTTTTTAATCTTAGTCACTACATCTTCTTTTATTCCACATTTCTCTCTGACTTTTTCATTTCTTACTCTATCAATCAGTTACACTTGTAATGTTTCAAATTTACGTAGACACTTGTCCCACGAACCATAGAATTAATTTAGGGGCGATTAAGTAATCTCCAGATAACAGTGTCTGTGGGATACAATTTAGCTTTCTTCTCTTTCATATTACTGAGAAATGAAACGAAATATCGGCACTTGAACAATATAGTTACTTTGGTCTCGATAAGCAGATTCGTCATTAAAAAAAAGTCACAGTTAATATACTCTTAGCCTTTTCGTAACGTGACACGGAATAGGTCGAAAAACTTCCCGATTCTTTCAGCATCGATCCCCCCGCTAAGTGATGTTGGGGGTTTTAGATTTAACTTTTTTCCGACGTTTAAAGTCGCCCCGCGCTCCACTTTTACGGCTTGATATTTTATTAATATGGTCCGCAAGAGAAGTTGAGATATTTGGGTTGCCTGGTAATTTTTAACTTTAAGTGCCTTTGTTTTGCATACTAACACTAGCAATATTATATTTTTATGTAATACAATTAGAGATTAGTTAAAGATAAAAGATAAAGACATTTATTCAGTAAGTAAGTAGTTATTCTTAGTAGCTGTTCTTCTACGCAGGTATTCCTCACGAAGATGATATTGTGAGTACCATAGCTACTTCTTTAACCTACGTGTGGTTCCGAACAATTTTAGTTACTAAGAGGGTAATCTTAATGTAAGTCAGAATTTAGGGATACTTTATGCTAAGTAAACAAAGGTATAAATAAATGTGGTTTACTAATGTCTGATTTTTTATTTGAACGATTTCATTTGTTGATGAGATGTAAGTCTGGCGCCCCTAGTTATATAAATTTGACTTACTCTTTCCTGTGCTGAATCTTACTCACACCCTAGTCTCATATGCTCACCAACCCAGCTACCCTGGACTATTACAGTTACAGTTTTTCTGATTACATTAGATTATGTAGTTTATATAATGTGTAAGTAGTTTTTTGTAGTTTAGTTTGAGTTCTGAAGAATTTAGTTTACACCGCCTGCCATGTCTTTTTGTCATTATTATTTCTCTGTCCAAGGTTGTCTGGAAGAGATCGCTATTTAGCGGTAAGACCGCCTGTTGTATACCTATAGTTAAGATGTACTGTTCCGTGTTTTGTTTTTTTTTTTTTTTTTGGTGTTCAATAAAGAGTATTTGTATTGTATTGTATTGTAGTTTTACACGTCAAGAATCTACCAGCGCTTCACAAGAGAAGACATCTGCTGAGAAGAAACGCCGCAAGAAACTCAGCAGTCAGTCATTTTTTAAATTTATCTAATATTACAATGATACTACTAAGTCTAGCATTTTATAAAAAAATATATCAAATAACCTGCGTAGTTTCTGCAGGAAAACACACCAAACTCTTAAGAGAGAGATAGAGAGAGAAAAGGAAAAAAAATATGAAAATGACTAGGTCACAAAGTGACCACATCACTTGCAGCTTACATCTCAAAATCTCTGAGTGGCAAAATGACCGCATTGCTATTATCGTAAAGTATTTTTCTTGGTAAAATCAACGAAACCCCGCAATGCGGGCCTCCTATTTTGAGGCAATTTTCCCTTCAACTATTTAACCTACCTAGTAACGCAAAAGAAGTGTTCATTTTGCGTTGAGACTCAGATATTTTGAGATATAGGCAAAAGTCTAGGTCGCAAATTTGCTACCGAGTCATTGTACTACTACCCCCAATTAAGGACCCTTTATCTCAAAGAATCTGAATCTAAGATAGAATACCTCACACTTACACAAAAGCCTATGAAAGTGTCTCTTTGTTTCGTTCGAATAAAACGCAATATTACACAGTTGATTACAATCGTTATCAGTACTAGGCCGATATTTAATATTATATTATGTTGTTGACGGTCTAGTTCCACTTGGAAAGTGGTTCGCAACGCAATCACCCGCCAATTATTTATTACCCGGTCTGAGAACTTGGCTGTTACACTACTTTAGGTGTGAAGTACTTAAGGAGTTCAGGGGTAAGGCATAAATACCTTTGGAACGTTTTTTTTAAATAATATAATGTATCATAAAAACCCAGGAATATTGTTATATTTAATTCAACTCTGGGGTAAAAACGGATAAATAACAGTATGCAATTCGATTCTATGTGGAAGAAGTAGCGGACAAGAGCTATCTTTTAATTTAACGTTGAAAAAATCGTGCCTACAATACAATTCATGTTTGTCGAACCTTTCTGCGTCATAAGCAGGGATCGGATATTCGGATAGATAGTTACCTAAACTTGGAAAAATCCCGGAAATTGTTGGTAAAATATGGAGGCGGCTTCATAATTGTAATCAGTTAAATAAATATGCCACGGGACTCCGGGATCGCACAAAATGACATAAGACGGCACAAATTTACCAACATGTTTAGTTTATGGATATTTTTAACTATTTTTGTAAGGAACTAAGTTTTTACTATAGATCTAACAAGAATAGTGTTCATATTTCCCCATAGTAAATTACATTAAATACATACTAAATAAATGAGCGTATTTAAATACTCAAATATGAGTTTGGACTGCCTTGTTACTTAGTTAAGAAATCCCGGGAATTTTATTACGAAAATAAAGTCGAGTCCATCTCCATTCCGTTCACGCCGCCAAAGTTTAGGTAAATATCTATCCGAATATCCGATCTCTGCATAAGAAATTGATTTAAATAGCAGAGAAACCGCGACCAAAAACCTAGTCTGAAAGCTCATCCTGGTCGCGGCACCAAAACTTACTACCTCGTACGCAAAAGTTTATCTCTAATGAAACAACTTGTTCTCCCTCTCGCTCTCGTCCCGCGTAGGAGTTAGACCTATATCATTTATTAGAAAGGGAGTGCGTTTGGCCGGAACTTTTGTTATTGTGATGCTTATTGTTTATTTGTTATTATGTGGTTATCGATTTGTATTGTATAATTTATAATAGAAATGAACCAGGTTAATTATAAGTGTTTGGATAAAATGGGTTTGCCTTCCTACACTTCACATTAATTATTAAAAAAAGCAAGTTACTCTTTAGCCCCGTCAAAATTGTATCTTTGCAAAAAATTACTTAAATACGTTGTTAAGATTTGATTTGATATTAAAGTGCAAATAAACAGGCTCTTTCGTCTCGTTAGCAAAACGCCTAAAGACATTTTTTATGTATTTAAACTTAAAACAAGTATTATTGCTATACTATTGTGCCCTTTTCCCGTGTGGTTGCCGGGTTAGAATAGCGCCACTCCATGTCATCCCTTGCATGTCGCAAGAGGCGACTAAGGGAGTAAAGGCTTGTAGTACTGTTAGGCGATGGGTTGGGCTTGCACCGTCACTAATGCGCTTGTAAACATCAGCCTATTTGTGCATTTTGTGGTCACAGAATTATCAACAAGTTTTAAAAGTTTAGGTAATTCTGTAGCTCTGCCTACCCCACTCTGGGATTACAGGCGGCGTGAAGGTATGTATGTATTGTGCCTTGCTGCATCTATCATGGAACTGCAGGCCTATATCAGTAATTAAAATTCGTTTATTTTAAAGCGGTTTTTACCATAATTAACATCAATTCTTAAGGAAGGCTTTGAACTATAGCATCGATTCACCCGGGGCGGGTCGCTAGTAAAATTAAATGGCGAGAACTCTTCGACCCTATCGGCCATCTGTTCCACGTTCAAGGTCAACTATATAACGCTTTTTATCTCCTTTTTGCATTTTATCTGCCTTTTGTGTGTGTTTCTGTATGAATTTAATGTTTGTAAACAAATAAGAAAACGCGTTTTTTATCTTAGTTTCGTTACCCTCGTAAGGCCCCAGTGTGCAATAGGATGTAGATACATAATAAAGGCAATTTACTTTGAACTCTGTGGCAATAAGAATAAGGTTTATTTTCCTATGTTCATTAACTGAAAATGGCATTTTCGGACAATCGCAATTGAACTTTATTCCCTTGATTGTAGATTCCAAGTCCCAGTTACAAAAAACTCCCATTTTTCAGTATGGTGCGCCGCACGAGGTTAAATTATCAATTTTATCTCGGATAAACGAAATTGTCGAATTAAAGTATTAAATGCGATTAAGTAGCAGTTGCACCTGAAGGTTGTTATTTTATCTATAACTAGCTTTTGCCCGCGACGTCGTCCGCGTAGAAGTCATTTAAGGCTATTGATTTGTTAGATGACTTTCCCAAACGCATTTTTTCTTTGAAGATAATTTTCTTTTCGCGTTTTTTCCCGAAAGTGATAATTAATAGTCGCTTTTTTTCCGGCGGTTTATTTTCACATTCGTGTTTTTACCCTTGCGAGTTTTATCCAGTCGCGTCATTTCCTAGCATTATATATTCACAGTAGTGTGTTACCCACTCCAAAAATTAAATTAGACAGAGTTGACGGAGCTCCGCGACAGCTCCTATTTCTAGATTATTTGGCCCTCCGGGCCTGCTGCAAAACTAACATAACCTATACCTACCTACATTACGATGTAATTACTTTGGGAAAGAGAGAGACTGGGATAGAAATCGATCGGGAAAAAATGCGACTGGGAAATAAGTCGACCGTGAACAACAGCGACGGTAGTAAAATCGACCGGGGAAAAACAAAATTGGGTAAAATTAAAAAAGGGAAAAAATTCGAAAAGAAATATCGCTTCACAGAAATAATGATTATGTAAAATTTATCTAACAAGTCAGGCTATTCCCTTGGAACTGTCCAACTTTTTACTAATATTATAAATGTGAATTTTTGTGTGTCTGTTAGTATGTTACTCCTTCACGCTTTAGCGACTGGATTGGTTTGAATGGAAATAGATTATACAATGGATTGCCACATAGGTTACTTTTCATCCCGGAAAAAAACCGAAGGTTATTAATAGAAATCTACGCGCAGAAGGTAGTGACCGCCTCCGAGCTATTAAATATAGTTTTATCCAATTTCACTTCGATTGGTTGAGGCATTGGAACGTTAAGGCGGAACCAACAAACAAACACATTCTCACTCATTTTTTTAATGGGTTGGCGCCACTTTAATCTATGTAAACACTGTGCTCGAATTTTAAATTGACTAAATTCATAATATTTCCTTTTTATGCGTTAATAAAGTACTTAAATGTGTAGCAAATTGGCTGGCTCTTGAGTTAAATGATTCAAGGTGTCAGGCAGTGAATATAATATTGAACGTTTTTTTTTTTTAAATTAAAATTTCGTTTCAACGCTGTATTTATTAGTACTCTAAAAAAATCCTAATAAGTATTACTTTTTACTAAAAAAAAACCTTCAAATTCCTAAAAGCAAACAACTTTTTGCCCTAAAGACGTTTTTTCTTCAACTCATACGCACTATCCGCTGTGCCGGCTAGTTGGAAAGCAGAAAACACCCCATACACGCGTCCCGCTCGCATATCATCCCATCTCACTCACAAAACAGGGGGGGAGCGAGCTCGCAACGTCGCCGCACTCAAGCACCACAACGCGCGAAAAGAGCGTATCTCTACATTAAATTAAAATGTACTTACAACGTTTCGACTGTGGCAGAGTAACGCTGATAAGTTAAAAAGTCTTGTACGGAATGGATGGGCTTTTGTTACACTTAATTTAATAGCATTGTAATTCTCGCGAACTGTTGTGATAGTGGTTTCAGGAATAGGTATGTTTTCGTTTTCGGTAACTTGTTTGTAATAAGCTAATATGTTACTTGTGAGTTGTGATGGCGGGGTGTCTTGAGATGGGATTGTTTTTAGCTTTGTTCTTTGAGTTTAATGAAAGCACACACCTTAAGTGATATGTTTTGCTGCTTATGCTGCCATGCTCAAAAAAAGTGACCGTATCTTTGGGCGTTGATAATTTGAGCAGTTTCTACACGATTGGTTTTCAGAGATATGTTCATGGTATTAATATGGTTTATGTGTACCAATTAGTGGTTTCTTTACTGGTTTATAAATGTCATAAATATTGTACCGTTTGTAACTCCTTTAAACATGTTTACATATCGAAATCTTTTTTTTTAAATGGGCGACTTTGAAAATCAGACATCACTTTAAGTATTAGAACAAATTAACATTTAGAACCTTGTCATTGTTATTGTCATACATGTAATTTGTATGTATGTTAACACTATTGTAGAAATATGTACAGACAAAGGCGGACTTTGAAGGCTAAAGGCATTTGATGTTCAGTTTTCCGTTTTCGTTGGGGAACTCAACCAAGATGCAATCTATTAAGCCGATAAAATATGGAAAATGTGTATGAGATTCTCGTAAGTCATATACTTGTAACCAAATGGTTTAAGTCTACTTCGATCATGTTTTCTATGCATCTATATCCAACATCTTAGCCTAATTGTGCAAAGTGTGGTTACAGAATTATCAACAAGTTTTAAAAGTTGTTGGTAATTCTTTAGCTCTGCCTACCCCACTTTGGGAATGAAGGCGTGAGTTTATCTATGTATGTATTTGTATATCCTAAACTCGCTTCCTCAGTTAAAAACTGATTCTAAAAAGCACTTTAAAATATGGCCACAGAACTTCGCTAACGAAAGCTACATGCATCACCTATCGCGCAGTAAAAAATGGCTACAATGAGTTTTTAATAATCTCAGAAGAGAGGCGACCTCAGCTCGGTCGTAAAAAACAAATTACGGTCTGCTGGGAACATAAAATTATAGGAAATGGTACCTACTCTAGTTCTTAGAACGAGTGTATCAAAACTTCGTATGTGAGAAATTGGAGCGACTATATTTGTAGATGGTTCGCCATTTTGTTTTTTCGTTATTTTTTTTTATTTTTTTTGAAATGCTTCAGCTTTGTCATCATCATCATCATGTCAGCCGAAAGACGTCCACTGATGGACATAGGCCTCCCCCAAGGCTCTCCACTCAGACCGGTCTTGTGCTTTTCGCATCCACCGCGTTCCCGCGATCATTACAAGGTCGTCACTCCATCTTGTTGGAGGCCTACCCACAGCTCGTGTCCCGGTCCGCGGACGCCACTCAAGAACCTTCTGACCCCAGCTCAGCTTTCCGCTTTGTAACGTGGTTATATTCTTTGTTTTTGTCCTGCTTTTAAGTACCTACCTAAATATTGTAGTGCCCTTTCAGGGCGTCCATGCGGAACTGACTTAATCTATAATAACAACACCTTTTCTTTTCAATGTATGTGCCTCTATGTGATAACAATAAATGGTTGATTGATTGATTGATTATTTTCAGTAAACGGTGAAAATGTATGGAGGCTAAATCTTAGGATCTAGTGATTCAATTAACATTTATATAGGAAAACTAGCAGCCCGCCAGCGGCTTCGCCCCGCTGCAAATTTCTGACTTCCCCGGTGGATTTTTCAATTATTTTCTGTCATACAAACCTTGTCCTGACGATGACGAACTCAAGAAAAAAGAAATCAGCCAAATCGGTTCAGCCGTTCTCGAGTTATAGCGTCAGGAAGGAAAACCCGACTTATTTTTATATAGTAGATAGTAAGGGTTAGGCTTGTAAAGTGTGCGTTTTGGAAAAGTGCACTTTTTCTAATGGTGTAATTTTGGTAAGGTACATTTTGTAGAAAGTGTACTTTTCGCGAAAGTGAGCTTTACAAGCCAAACCCAATAGTAACAAAGCCAAACATGTACTTTATTTATTTAAAACATGATAAAAAGCTTAATAACGTTTTCTAATTAGAAACAAATTAAAATCCTCATAGGTACAATCTGTAGAAAAAAAACGGTTTTTTTAATAGTTTTTTTTTTTATGGGGACAATGTCACACCAATTGACCTAGTCCCAATTTAAGCTCTAGGCTTGTATTATGGGTACTAGACAACGATATAAATACTTATATAGAGAAATATATACTTAAATACATAGTAAACATCCATGACTCAGGAACAAATATTCGCGCTCATCACACAAATATCTGCCCTTACCGGGATTTAAACCCAGGACCGCTAGCTTCGTAGGCAGGGTCACTACCAACTAGGCCAGCGCGTCGTCAAACAAATGTACGCCACGGTTTACGTTCCATATTCTGTCATCATTTCGTTTATTTTCGATGAAAATATAATTTAGTATATTTGTAGGTATCATATAATACCTTTGTGACAATAATATCAGGAAAGCAAAAACCTATTTTTTATCAAAATGTACAAACCCAACGGCAAACCCCTGATAAACGAGCGAGGGGGACGGTTTATAATACTAATAAGAGTATTGATAATTGAATTGTATACGTGCCCGGACGTCACGCAGATAAGATACAACTGAAATCTGATATATCCATTGATATGTGGCATTACTAACGGTTTGAATCACTACGTTAGTAACAATGATCGGACTAATATGAAAGGTCATTTTATACCCGACTGCCGAGGGAGGACGGTAATGTGTTTCTCAGCCTATATATATCGCATCTTCAGTACAATAAAATTCAAAATAAAGCTTAATATTTCATAAACGGATACCTTAATCATAAAATTGTTTTCACAAACACGCAATATTTTTGAAAGACCTATCCAACGAAATCCCACAATATGGGGTAGGCGAGAAAAAATTAACATCCCCACGTTACGCTTTGACGGTCGGACATGGCGAAACTATACGGGTTCCTAGTTTTTATACGGAACCCTAAGAACGATGATATGTTATATTATACACTAGCGACCCGCCCGCGGCTTCGCCCGCGTGGAATGTATTATACGTATAAACCTTCCTTAAGAATCACTCTATCTATTAAAAAAAACCGCATCAAAATCCGTTGCGTAGTTTTAAAGATTTAAGCATACATAGGGACAGACAGCGCAAGCGACTTTGTTTTATACTATGTAGTGATTACGATATAACAAAGATATGACGTCCCTAAAATTCAGTTTTTTATGGTAAGGGCGCACAAGTCACCTGATGTTAGGCGGAATCTGCGACCAATAGATAATTACACATTTGCATTTACTACAATCTCAAGATTTAAATCCGAAGACTGCACCTTGAACCTATCCTGTATTTAAAACCGAGGGACGCGGTACAAAACGTGTACCTATGTAGCTGCATAATTGATTCGATATCATTATTTGGGAAAGTGAATTGCTGAACATTAGCGGTTAAAAAGAGCAAATATAGACGCCATTGTGATTTTGAATGTGTGTTACGGCACGTTCTATGCATTGAGAGGCAAACGACGCAGAAGATGGAAATTCCAGAGGCTGTGTCGAGACGAATCTGACAGGTTCCAGGGAGGGAAGTCGAGAGGGATATACAGGGTGACTGCGGGGTCGTGTAGCAACAAAGTAAACTTAAACTCTCTACATCATTAGAAACATAACGCAGTAAATTTGAGAGCGTTAGGACAATTAGTTTGTTTTTTATTTAAATAAATAATAAACCCAATCTGTTTATTCAGGATCATATCATCATCGTACATCCAGTACTAAACAAAATGACTCAAGAAAAACAAACTAATAGGGAATATGCATGTTTTTTTTTTACAGCTTCAATTGAAGCTGATTCATGTAACAAACAGATCACAAAAATCATTTTTTGAATAACTATAAAAATAACCAAGATATAAGCCAACAAAGATTTGTTCCTATCTTTTTCTAGCAAAACGGAATTTTACATGGAGTTTATATGGCCGCAGTGCACAATGACGTCACGGTGCACATCGGATCTCTCTGTCTAATTAGAAGTTTGAAATGCTTATAACTTCCGTATTTCTTGACCGATTTTAATTTTGATTTCCGTTTTGGTGATCTCTTTTACGGTATTTTCATATTTTGATGAGAAATGCGATTTTTAAAATCCATGCATATTCCCTATTGTCCTAACGCTCTCAAATTTACTGCGTTATGTTTCTAATGAATGATGTAGAGAGTTTAAGTTTACTTTGTTGCTACACGACCCCGCAGTCACCCTGTATAAATAAATATCAGGGAACAACCCATCCCAATTTGATTTAGTCACAAACTAACTGCTAGGCTCATGCTATTGGTACTAGGGAACGATAAACATACTTGCATAGAGAAACTAGCTTCGACCAGCGACTTTCGCCTAGATTTCGATTATCGGAAACTTTTAAAGTTTCCGCCATGAAACTTAGCCTATTAGTTCATCTAGAGTATAAGCTATATCGATTCCAAATTTTATTCAAATCTGTCTAACCGTTCCAGCGTGTTTTATTATCAGTAGGGTACGTTTTTTTTAAATGCAAAAGCTTTACAGCTTTATCTTGTCTAGGGAACACCGTTGATGTAGGAAAACATATCGATCTTATGTGGTTGTCTAGCACCGTCTTACACACGCACAAGTAGGACACATGAGTAGGTTTTTGTTTTTTACCCCCTTTTTTCCTTTTCTCCCTCTATCTCTCTCGTAAGTGGTGTGTTTTCCTGCGGAAACTACGCAGATTATTTGATAAAAAATATAATTTAATATTTATATATTTATATAATGCTAGACTAAGTAGTACCATTGTAATATTAAATATATTAAACAAATTGACTGACTGCTGAGTTTCTTGCGGCGTTTCTTCTCAGCAGCGGTCTCCTCTTGTGAAGCGCTGGTATTCTTCTGGATTCTGGACGTGCAAAAGTGCCCATGCGGCCTAGTTACTGGGTAAATGTCTTTATCTTTACGTACTTAAAACATCACATATTCAGGAACAAATACTCGCTTACTTATTTTTATTCATGACTATACTAAATCTGGAATTGCATGAAATCAGTCCTAAAAATGAAAGAAAAAATAAATCCATGGCGTACGAACTTGGTATCTGCGCGTGATTCACTCGATCCGCGGAATTCCTTCCGTTTAACGGTGTTTGTTTGACTTCCGCTATGATTTAGACGCTCCACGCGGGGCTATTTGCAGGGGGCGTTAATTGTAGATGGCGATTCGAATAGCTAATGCTGATGGCCCATCTTTGTATCTGACTACCCAATAAAAGATAAACCGACCTTATACAGGGTTCATTATGATGGTTCAGTATAGGAAATGTTCGGGTGTTCCCACTTTTTGTCGCACTATTACAAAATCAGATTTTGACTTGTTGGTTATTTGGCGTGTTGATCATTTGGCGTGTCGGTCATTTAGCGTGTTGGTCATTTCACGTGTTGGTAATTTTGCGTATTCATGATGATATTTCCATTAGTCATTATGCGTATTGGTCAATGTGCGTCTAAAGGAAATAACCTCTTGCATGTAGTTGTGTACAAAACTAATATGGAATTTGCGTCAATTTCAAATATAGAATATCGAACGGTCTGTACAGATGTGTTACAGCTACATGCAAGAAGGTCATTTACTTAAGTTTTTCACTTATAATGTTTTCCGTGAGTAAATCAAAGATTTAGTGACCCACCGTACAGCAGTAAGGTTGAGTTTCTAAGAGAGATTTCTAGGGATAAGTAAAACGGTAGTGTAATCGATTTTCGTTATTTCGCAATGACTATATCTGATTATCAATATCTATTGCCTAAGGAAAATACTGAAATGTGAATGATTGTCATCTTGAGGTTACAAAAAATGTCAGTAAAATCAGACTAGAATCTAGATCAGGGGTTCCCAAACTATTTTTTCTCATAGACCACTTTCAAAAGTGGACTAGTTCTGGTAGACCCCCTATACCACATTTCTACCATATTCCCAAAACTCGGCAAAAAATGAGAATATTGATCGCTTGTCGAACAGCTCGCTCGCGATTTGTTGCAGACTTGCAGTCGACAAGTTTTGGAGGCAAATGGTGTAATTTTTATAAAATGTCAGTTTAATTTTTCGAAATTTTAATCGAGGAGCAGCGTAATAAAGCTATCTTGTATTTATCAGTCATCCAGGCTATAAAAATAGCACAAAAAATAGTATCTGTTTTCGTTCTTTACTATCGAAACCAGATACATTTTCGTGGACCCCCACTTACGAATTGTGAACCCCCATTTTTTTGTCACGCCAACGTAGACCCCCGTCGAGTCTTCTGTGGACCCTTGGGGGTCCCCCTGGACCACTTTGGGAACCCCTGATCTAGATCTACGAGGATCTCCTGCGAGAAACCCTTTGTTCCTCACTTTACTATATGTAGGTACCTATCATTTTTTACTCATATCATTTAACTTCTTCCTGATTATATTCTTAACTCAATTCAACTTCCCTTTGCGATCAAATATCGGGATCTCATAATTAATTCAAATGGTTATCACTACATAGTATAAAACAAAGTCGCTGGCGCTGTCTGTCCCTATGTATGCTTAAATCTTTAAAACTACGCAACGGATTTTGATGCGGTTTTTTTTAATAGATAGAGTGATTCTTAAGGAAGGTTTATATGTATAATACATTCCACGCGGGCGAAGCCGCGGGTGGGTCGCTAGTAATATAATATACCCGTTCATATTAAATCCAATATTACTAATTTACTTCGTAGTTTTCTCTGGGCTTAACAAAACCAAGGCATACGTTGATTTGATAGTAATCGCGAGCACAAACGATTTCAATTATTTAAGTAGCTACGCGTGAAAAAGACAAGAGCCTCGGAATCCTGACGAATCCTCTCGTATTATGCAACTTATCTTAACCTTTCACTCCGCACATAAATAAAGCCTCTGGAATATTCCGCGTAATGCCCCTAAGTCCGACAAGTTACGCAATCGTATCGCAGGCAACGTGACATATCCTGGAATTGACAGCTCTATCTAAAATAATAAAACAATTTGATGAGACACGTAAATATCACACGGCGAGTGTTATCTCCTGGTTACGATAAAACTAGCTATTGTAAAATTTTACTATATATATTTTGATTCCTGACAACTCAGTCACATACATAAACTCACACTTTCATTCCCAGAGTGGGGTAGGCAGAGCTACAGAATAACCAACAACTCTTAAAACTTGTTGATAATTCCGTAACAACATTTTACAGTCAGGCTGAGATGACCAGTGTATTAATGACAGGTTGCAACAAAAGCCTTTATAGCCAGTGGAAACTTACGACATCCACGGGAAGACAAGGAGTGACTCTATTCTAACCCGGAAACCATACGGAAAAAGCTGGTGGTGAAAAAGCTATGGGCCTCGCTCGGAACCTGTTACAATTAAAAATGCGGCTAAAGACTTACATTTCATAAAATATTAGAATACTACCGCCCTATCTTTGACGATTACCAATGACTTTGAAGTGCAAGTTGACAGACGTTTGCAATGAGAAAGAAGAAGGAAGGATCAAGGAAAAACTTTCCCTCAAATTCCTTTCCTTTTCTTTCTTTACCCCTTATAACGATAGACATGGTTTGGTCCATAAGGCAGCTGAGAAAATAAAAGTGTCAGCCACTTGGACTTATAGTGGTCATTTGTCGTCGTTAACTGAAACTTATGACTGGAGCATATTTCAATAAGTTCAGTGGTTAAATGTATACAAATAAAATACCTCATTTGGCTAGAAAGTGAACTCTTGCATAAGGCATAGGGCTTATTACGATAAACCTTAATGATTGCATCACATTTTATATTTATCATGTAAAAGGTTCAGCTAATTACAAATTGTTCATTATTTTAAATTATCACGGTATTTTCAACTGATAGTGACGTCATTCTGTTGTTGATGCCTTCCCGGATTAACCAAAAGAAAGCTTTTTATCAATATAGTAAGATATTATTTCGTCAATTAGATATGATATGATGCTATCAGCCGTTCCGCTTTTTTGTCAAATTCTTAGATTTTAATCGTGAAATGATTATTCATCGCCTTTTTTAAAGCGCCCGTATACTTCGTATTTTATCTTTATTTGAGCATATCAATCATGGGGAGTCTTCAGAGGAACTGCTCCGGTTCTGTTCCATTGTGGGGAAAAGACCTCTCGGACCGATCTATCCGTTTCCCAAAATCCGATCACCCATTAATAGATTTTAGTCTGTCTAGTTGTCTGTTTTATGAAAAAGGTCCGGATTCATTGGAACAAAACGTGTGCTTCAAACACACAAGCTAATCATTAAACCTTATGTAGGTATATTCTAACTTCCTGCTATGACGAAAGCCAGAGATATAAGATGTCCCAAAACTCCTAAATCCATGAGGACAGTGGCGCGGGCGAAAGATCTGACTGCAAATGGTGCCACATTGCACCTGTAGAATTTGCAAGTATAGATGGAAATAGATTACAGGATAACTATTATACTTCAGTACTTCCTGAATTACACGATCTTTAAGAACAATCAAACATCAAAAAGAATCTGCAAGATAGTATAAAGTTCATTATCTGTTTTTTTTAATGAATTTCTGGTTTTTTAGTTCTCTATCAAAAGTTCATTAAATACATTACAAACAGTGGAAGATAGATTCAAAAAAGGGATCTATCACTCTATTTTATCAAACCAAATCTAACTTTAAAACGAACTCCCATCTTATAACGTAACCTACATTACAATGAGACGCGCAAGGATCTCCTAAGCCACTGAAATTTAAGAAAAAAAAGTTACGTTCAGAAACTTTAACCTCATTATTTGTAACGTTCGCGTTGTTGAACGCGCGCTCGCCGCGGCGAGCGGAGCGGCAACGTCGCTCTCCTTAGAGTTGCCAGGGCGAGAAGAGCTTTTATTTTTATAATTTCGGGGTAATTTTTCATTAAAGATTTTTGTTTTATAATGTTTTATGTTAGAGGGAAGATTCAGCTGTATAATGTTATGTCAGGTTTATTATTCGTTTTTACATGAACATATTCATGTTATCATATAGGTACAATTTCAAAGTGACATATTACAGGTTTACAATTAAAACGTGATAACAAAAAAATGGTAAACAGCTGATTGTTTTAATTGGGACGTGACACAATAAATGTATTAAACACGTTTTGTTTCATGATTTTTTCCCGAGTGTTACCCTACATTTTCAAGGTTTTTAATAAACGTACTTTTGTAATAATTAAAAATACATTGTTTTAAATTGGGGCGTTGCACAATTTAGTGATAAGACTGATAAGACGTTTTATTTCATGATCCAGTTACCCGGTATTGTTACTCTATCTCTTTTAAGCTATTACATATTTTGGTAATGACAAAGACGAGTTATTAACCAAATCACTGTTGCAAATGATTCTCCCCTTTTATTTGTCAAATTTCATACAAAGTTTTGCAAGCCCCGATTTAGTTACTAATCTAATCGGGGTAAACAGCGCCAGTGTGGCAACACAGTCCGAGTGAATGGTAGTCGGCCTCCGAGGCGCGTTGCAAGTGGTCGCGTCGCGCGCGCTCGAAACTCTCGTACAAAGTTTCTGTGATGTAACTAACTGAATACGTTATCCACAAAACTTATCAACAGTGTGAAAACTGCATTGTCCTAGTGTTTACGTTCCGTGTTTGATTGTTCCACGAATGCTAGGGTGATAAGTGCTACGAGTTTTGGCGTTGTTTTTCTGTAACGCTGTGTTCGAATTTTGAATTGGATTGGATTGTTGCTGTAAGTTTTGAACGCGTAAAAAAATAGAATATAAGCGGCCAGTATTTATTATTAAAAGCGTTCTATTTTTTTAATTAATGGGAAGAACATACTAGGTTTTGTTTCAGCGTGGTAGTTGAGCTCTGGAATTGATTGTGTTTTTTTCGAATGCTGGAATAAGTTTTTGCGCCAATTCTCTTGTATTCGGTTTTACTATTGATGAAGGTTCTTCGTGTTTAAGTTCTCACAAGCGGTTGTCGTTGGAAAATCTTTAGTTGTTGTGTTGATTTTTATTTTACTGTGTGCGTTTTTTTCCTCTAAATGAAAAACCGGACCAATCGGATACCAGAAATATTATTAATAGACAATTTTTACTCAAACACGTAAGTAAAAGAGACATGCCGATAGAAAAAGACAATGGCTAAGCTGAATCGCCTGAAATTAAAATTTACGTATCCTATTAAAGATAAGATAAAGATAAAGACATTTATTCAGTAAGTAGGCCGCACGGGCACTTTTACACGTCAAGAATCTACCAGCGCTTCACAAGAGGAGACCACTGCTGAGAAGAAGCACCGCAAGAAACTCAGCAGTCAGTCATTTTTTTAAATATATTTAATATTACAATGGTACTACTTAGTCTAGCATTATATAAATCTATAAATAGCAAATTAAAAAATATTTCAAATATCCTGCGTAGTTTCCGCAGGAAAACACACCAAAATCTTAAGATAGAAAAAGAGAAAAGGAAAAAAAGAACTCCTACGTATGTGTATATAAGACGGTGCAAGATGACCACATAAGATTGATATGTTTTCCTACATCAACGGTGTCCCCCAGACAATATAAAGATTTTGAATTTGAAAAAAAACAAATAAAAAATATATTATTGATTAAGTTTCGGGTTTAGGCCAAGCATGTTTGTCTATTAAATAGTCCTCGATCCTATAATACGCTTTAGACATTAACGACTTTTTCAAGTAATTTTTGAGTGCTGGAAAGGGTAACTTTAATACCACCTCAGGTAATTTATTATAGAAATGAATGCATTGACCAACAAATGATTTATGTACTTTACGGACGCGGAATTTTCGAATAGCTATTTTATTTTTATTTCTAGTATTTAAATTATGTATATCAGAATTTTTTGTGAAAGAATCCAAATTTTTTATAACATAAATAATATTCTCATAAATAAATTGTGACGCTACAGTTAAGATATTAATTTCCTTAAAAAGATCTCTTAAGGAGTCACGGGAATTTAAGTTGTAAATAGAACGAATGGCCCTTTTTTGTAACACAAATATAGTTTGTATGTCAGCTGCCTTACCCCAAACCAGAATACCGTACGACATAACACTATGGAAATAACTATAATAAACTAAGCGAGCTGTCTCAACATTGGTTAGTTGTCTAATTTTCCTAACTGCGTAAGCTGCCGAACTTAGTTTACCTGCCAGTACAGCTACATGGGGACTCCATTGCAAATTTTTATCTATTGTTATGCCTAGGAAAACTGCCTTATCTACGATTTGCAAACACTCGTCATTTAGAATAATACTAGAATCTAACGGTTTAACATTAGGCAAAGCGAATCTAACACATTTAGTTTTCTTAGCATTTAGTAGCAAATTGTTGCTAGTAAACCAATTAAGTACTTTAACTAGTGTGGAGTTTATGCTACTGAAGTCTATGGATTTTCTGTCTACCTTGAAAATTAGTGAAGTATCATCAGCATAAAGTACAATATCACAAAGTTTATCTACTGATGGTGGCAAGTCATTTATGTAAACCAAAAATAGAAAAGGACCTAAAATAGAGCCTTGAGGCACACCTATTTTCACTGTAGCTCCATCAGATTGTGTTTTGTTTACAACAACTGTTTGAGTTCTATCACTGAGATAAGAAGAAATAAGACTTATAGCTTTATTAGACAATCCATAATGTTCTAATTTTAAAATAAGGGTCGTATGAACCACGCAATCAAAAGCTTATGTTTAAGTATATGTTTCTGCATATGAGTTGTGTCACTCACTCGTCTTCCCGACGATCTCGTAAGAGGCGACCAAGGGAATAAAGGCTGGTAGTACTGTTAGGCGATGGGCTTGCATCCTGTCACTAATACACTGGGAAACATCTTAGCCTAATTGTGCAAAATGTGGTTACAGAATTATCAACAAGTCCTTAGAGTTGTTGGTAATTCTGTAGCTCTGCCTACCCCACTCTGGGAATGAAGGCGTGAGTTTATGTATGTATGAGTATTTATATCGTTTTCCCCATAGTACAAGCCTTGAGCTTAGTCTGGGGACTAGGTCAATTGGTGTGACATTCTCCCCCATTATTTATTTATTTTTTATAACATAAAAATAACTCTTTTCAAAGCGCCCAATTAGCAGAAACCCAGCAAAATAAATTTGGGCGTTTGCTAGGTACCCCGAAACAAAGTAATTTCCCGAGGTGGATATTCTTTGTTCTCTCGGGAAGCCAGCAAAGTGAATTTGTCAACAACGCTTTGTAAACTTTTGTTCTTATTAGGAGCCTAATATTAAAAAAAACGGGGTGAGTCCGACTCGCGCACTGAGGGTTTGGCATCGCAACACAGTAGGTATTATTTAAGCGAGAGCCCAACATACATGACGGCTTCATGGTATTTGTTGTTTTTCATTTTGGTTTCGTTGTACTATAATCATACCGAATTGAACGCTAATATATCTATTAGATTCATCATGTTACGTCACTCTTTATTTATTTTTATTTGTTAAGAAATCCGCCGTAATAAAAAAACATATTCTGAAGAATAAAATATTTTTTTTTGTTATAAATAATAAACTTTAATGTACTTATTTCTCATGAAGTGTAAAAGAGCCCTCATGTGGCCAATTTACAGAATAAAAATTTTCAATTTAAATTTTGACTGAATTAAAAGTAGCAGTGGGCGGGGCACATCGCTCGCAGGACTGATGGCCGATGGGGTCAGAAGGTCCTTGAGTGGCGGACCGGGAGACGAGCTGTAGGTAGGCCTCCAACAAGATGGAGTGACGACCTTGTAAGGATCGCGGGAACGCGGTGGATGCGAGAAGCACAAGACCGGTCTGAGTGGAGAGCCTTAGGGAAAGCGTTAGTGGACGTCTTTCGGCCAACATGATGATGATGATGATGATGATGAATTAAATGTCTTAGGACTTAGGTGTTAAGTTCTAATCAAAAGAAAAAAAACCATTAGCAAGAAAGGATCACTCCCCGTTGTATAGATTACGTAACAAGCTTAATCAGCAAGCTATGGTGTATCATAATATTATTAAAGTGCAGATGTAATCTCGGATTCAATGCGCGTGAGTCGGCGTGTTGTAACATTTCGCAACATTACAATAACTTAACCATATAATATTACTATAACTTAGTCAATGTCGGATGGTGCCTGCGCCGTATTTTTGTAATTTTAAACACTTCAATCAGACAATGCTTTCCTGGCCGTCTCTTATCTACATTACATTACATTAAATCACGCCTGTTTCCCAGAGGGGTAAGCAGAGACCACTTCTTTCCACTTGCTACGATCTTGACAAATTTCTTTCGCTTCTTCAACATTCATACATCGAGTCATGCACGCACGTCGGTTTCGGGTACTTGAGATTCGGCCCTTTTCCAGTATTTCTCCGATTTGATTCGAAAAAGTACGCCTAGGGCGGCCCCTTCCGACGCTTCCACTCGCTTTCGATCTGTATATCTCTTTCTTCAATCTGCTTTCATCCATCCTTTCCAAATGACCTACTACTTTGCGAATTATTTTTCTGCGTTAACCCTTACCGGACCTAACCTTAACCGTTCAACCCTTTGTACTGTTTGAAGAACAAGGCTAGTTTAACGATTACCTTTTGTTTGATATTAACAAATAGATCTAAGCGAAGATTACAGACGGCTAATCACTATACTCGGATATCAAGAAAGGCATAAAACTCCACTACTCTTTTTGATGTTGTCGTCTATATATATTTAAAACAGAAACATGAACATATATTATAAGCCTGACCAGTCCCACTGCTGGGCAAAGGCTTTTTCCATGTGTCCCTGTTCTTGTTAATATAAAAACATGAAAGCGCCAAAAAAAGCCGCCATCTTGATTTGTATCGAATGACGCTCGCGCTATCAAGACCAATCGAATGACGTATCCTTTATCAAAAGGTCAAGCCGTTGAGTAGTTACGAGCGGATATAGTTCTGAAGTTTTTGGGATTATCACGAACATACAGACAGACACGGCGGGGGACGTTTTATAATTATGTAGTGATATAGCCCGTAGACTTGGCTTTCAGCTATATCGTGCCTAAAACTCGTATAACTAAGTAATCCATTGAATATCGTTTGTTCATTATTCATGATAATTATTAAAGTTGTGTCCCTTTGGACGTGTAATTGAGATTGTCTAATATTCGTTATTACCATAACTTTTAGTTGAATTTAGAGCTCGAAACGTTTTTCATTAATTCATGACGGATCGATTTGAGTTTTGCTTAAAATATGCTAAATGTCGTTACGTTGATAATGCACATACTTTTGTATTAATTGACTTTTGATGAGGCACCGGTTTCATAAAATTAAGATATACCTTTTTTTTTTAATGTTGATTCGGAAACGAAAATTCAACAGTCTGTTTTTATTTTTGACCTTTAAAGTTTTATTTAGAAAAGGTGAAAATGCTCTACTTTAAACCTTGCAAGTAAGGGTTGGTGATAATTTTTCATGTCACTAAAATCAAATCATCGTCGTCATTATCTTATCATATAACTTTGGGCTCGTGATGCACATACAACTTACACACGTGTAGTCGGACGCCTCGACAGCCTAGTCGGTAGAGACCCTGCCTACGAAGCTAGCGGTCCCAGGTTCGATCCCCGGTACGGGCAAATAGTTATGTGATGAGCGCCAGTATTTGTTCCTGAGTCTTGGATGTTTTCTATGTATTTATCTATATAAGTAAGTTAATCGTTGTCTAGTACCCATAGTACAAGCCTAGAGCTTAGTTTGGGGCTAGGTCAATTTGTGTGAGATTGTTCCCGGTATTTTTTTCTGTACTTAAGCGGCGAAAAAAAAAAACTTTTTTTTATATTATTATGCTCACCTTTTTAAAGTGCTGGGTGAAAAAGGAATTTCGCCTTTATTGCCTTTTGATCTGAACCCCAAAGCTTGGTAAAATCACAAGGACAACCGGCTTCAAACACTATCAAACCCAGCCCCCTTATTTCTATACTCAGATATAAACCTACACGATGATATCCCCTGATACGGACAAGTAGCCACTTATTCACTCCACTAACCTGCCACGGAGGTCCCTAGACCCCGCTTCCCTACCCCATACGGGATCCTGTCTGCAGAACAATAACTATTCAACTTTAAAAGGGGTTAGTTTCAAATAAAATACCCCCTCTCTTTCCCTCTGCTTGAGCGCGTGCTCCGTCCCTTTTTATCGCCCTCGTTACATGTGAACTTGTTTTTTTTTTAGATTTTGGCGTGAGTTTTTGTTTGATGTTGCTATGGTAACAAATATTGAGCACTATACTTTTATGACATTAAAGATAAGATAAAGACAAAGACATTTAGTCAAGAATCTACCAGCGCTTCACAAAAGGAGACCACTGCTGAGAAGAAACGCCGCAAGAAACTCAGCAGTCAGTAATTTTTTTATATATTTTATATTACAATGGTACTACTTAGTCTAGCATTATATAAATCTATAAATATTAAATTGAAAAATAAATCAAATAATCTACGTAGTTTCTGCTGGAAAACACACTAAAATATTACGAGAGATAGAGGGAGAATAGGAAAAAAGCACCTACTTATGTGTATACATATAAGACGGTGCAAGACGACCACATAAGATTGATGTGTTTTCCTACATCAACGGTGACCCGTAGACAAGATAAAGGTTTTGCATTTGAATAAAAAAAAAATGTTTACGTTTCGGGTTTAGGCCAAGCAATTTTTGTCTATTAGATGGTCCTCGATCCTATAATACGCTTTAGACATTAACGACTTTTTCAAAATTATGACAACCACCTAAACAAAAGCTACATATCTACATGTCCTACACAAATTGACCTAGTCCCAACTAAGGCTTGTGCTATGGGCACTAGATAATGATAAACTTGCTTATAAGAAATAAATACTTAAATACATAGAAAATATCCTATAAACTCTGGGAAAAATACGTTCTCGTGCTAATCACACAACTATGGGCCCTTACTGGGATTGATCCCGGGACCACTAGCTTCGTAGGAAGGACCACTACAACAACTAGTGTCGTCGTGAAAAAGGCGAATGTTTTTTTTCGTTTAACAATATGTTGAGCTAAGAATCCATGATTCGTAGTTGTTATAACGTTATGCGCTAACAATATTTGATTACCTTTAAATAAAAAGCTAAGCATATTTTTATTATATCCGCACCGTTCATTTATGCAAATACGTCCAATTTGTACCTCATACATTATCTAGGTTTGTGGGTTATTCAATTGTATAAATGATTCATCAAATTATCGATATAACACCGATGCATAGTTTATATGACGTACAGACATGAATGTAAATACATGGGACACATACATTTTACAAAATTATTATTGATATGATATACAGGGTGGGCCCTGTAACAGGAGCAAAAAATTGTAATGGAGATTTCTTGGAGTATTCCAAGTTATTACCAAGTGGTCCTAATATTTCAAAGTCCTTAAATTCGGAGATATAGTCATTTGAAGTTAAGAGAGACAATCAATAGATTTTCTCATTGCGGTATTGTCGCTTAGCGGTCGTAAGATGTCTTGGTACCGGGCATTCTGACAGTATCTAACTATGTATGTATTTTCAAAATGGTAACAAACAAAAGTAGTCCTTATACATAAGCGTTTAGAACTACTACTTGTAAATAAGGAGACTTGACACTTCACGAACCTCTCCGGTAAGATACGACACACGTCTAGCGTAGTATGAGGTCAATATGACCTTGACTGACAGCCGTGTAATACAAATCGGGTTTCGTCGGTTATACTCGTATATCTAGTCGATGATAGATATTAACGGTTGGCTAACATGAGAGCTACGTCTACCAACCTGACAAAAGAGTGACTTCACCCAAAGTCAACCAATTGCAGGTCTAAAAACCGTAACCTAGAGACCATTGTTATAACCGTACCGATGACAATTAAACTGTACCTGCCATGACATTATGATAACTGATGCAAATATGTTACTATGACTACGTTTAAACAACAGCTACTATTGGTCATACAACACCCAATCAGCTATTCATACTGAAAACAGTTGTGATTGGTCGTTTTAATATGGTTGCTATGGTGACGTTTCAACAAAACTTAGTGGGTCAAAATCACAGAATAAGTACCTACTAGCATAGAAGCCGGACTATAAGATGAGCTTTGCACCAGCTATCTTTCTCTACTTTTTAGTTTACGTGTTTCATGAGAGGAAAAGAAACAACCAAGTTCGATTAGATTATTTAAAATATGTCCAGAACTTTATGGTAATTTGACAGTGTCAAGTTAGTAAATCAAACATTATCAGAAATACAAAATAGCGAGAATAAATTACGATGCTCGCGAATTATGTGACATGATTTTACTTTATGGTGAAACCAGAGGGAATGCACACCGAGCACTAAGTTTGTACCGCGAACGATACCCCGAGCGAAGGCATCCAGCCAATGGTCGAGTTATTACCAATGCAGTACAACGAGCCTGTGACCCGGGCGGTGCAGCCTGCACATGGTCCGGGTGCAGCATTTAATGTGAGATTGGCGTTAGAACAGAGGATACTCCGTCATTTTCGGCAACGCCCTACGACCAGCACCAGAAAAGCAGGTCTTGTTTTTGGGGTTAATCACCGAATCGTGCAAAAAGTTTTGAAACAGAGAAAACATCGCCCTTATTTTCTCAAAGTGCAAGCTATGTTGCCTCGAGACTACCCGGCGCGAGTTGCGTATTGTGATTGGTTTTTGACGCAGTGCCAGGGAAACACGATTTTTTCATATTCATTTTTATTTTTTTATTTATCGCACCTTTGCGACAAAACTGTGACATCTGCGCAAATCACAGCTTTGGAGATGTCACAGTTTTGTCGCAAAGGTGCGTTATGTTAGACACAGTTAATAAACAAGATAACAGTCATTTTGTCTTTCATTAACATGTGGGTGTAATTAGTTTGATGAACAATCCACGGCAAGTGGGCAGAGCATGTGCACAATGCAATATCGTAGTAGGTTCTTTAGTTGGATATTGAACAATTTCAGAAATGTCATCGAAGTGTTCCGACTGCGTAGATGTCAATCAATTTGCTATACATTGCTGGCGCGATTAATTTTGTTAGAAAACATCTTTTTTTTAAATTATGTTTTCAAATGATTAAAATCATTTCGACACGATTACTGATAACCTAATATGCTTATATTTTAATTATTTGCTCCTGTTACAGGGCCCACCCTGTATAATTTATTGGGTGAGCACAATTGGCGTGCCACAGTTGACAACGCGGTTAGTCAATTAGTTAGTTTAGTAGTGACCCTGACTAGGAACCTAGAGGGCCTGGGCTTAATTGACATAATCCCAAACGACCCAGTCCTAACAGAATTCAAGCATTTTGGTTAGCTACATTTGACGACGCGCTGGCCTAGCTGGTAGTGATCCTGCCTACGAAGCTAGCGGTCCTGGGTTCAAATCCCGGTAAGGGTAGATATTTGTGTGATGAGCGCGAATATTTGTTCCTGAGTCATGGGTGTTTACAATGTATTTAAGTATATATTTCTCTATATAAGTATTTATTATATATCGTTGTCTAGTACCCATACTACAAGCCTAGAGCTTAAATTGGGACTAGGTCAATTGGTGTGACATTGTCCCCTGATATTTATTTATTTTATCAAGTTTAGAATACGTGATCATTATTTTGCACAAAACAATTGTCTCTTCCATAAGTAAATTAATAACAAGAATTGGAATATATGCACATTTTTCAGTAATATCTAAGTACATTATTTACAGAACGGACGAATTTGCCGGTTGTTATTCTAAAGGAGCGTCCTCACTGAGAACATTCGCGTAAATGAGCAGTCGGCGCGAATATCGTGTGTAAGCGTTGTAACGCTCGGCTCAACGTTCACACCACTCAAATATTCAAGCAAAAACTCCCTCACTGAGGACGCTTCTTAATGTGAAGAAAAAAAACCGGCCAAGTGCGAGTCTTTTTTACCCTTTGATTACGGAACCCTGAAAAACAAAGGCTAACCGCGTCATTAAATATCAGTATTTCCCAATCAATACTCACTAGGTATATTATAAAATAGTCGATCTAATTGTTGCTGCAAAATGCATCGATTTTATTCGCAACTCGTTTAGAATGCACCGTCATCGGGTGAGTTGACGTGGTTTTACTTCACTGCATGGCTGGAATATGAAGGCCTGAGGCGGATTGAGGAGGCGTGTCTTGTATCCTTTCTACGGCGTAGGAAAGTAAAATGATTGTTATATTTATTGAAATAAAAGGTGAAAATATATTTCTAATTTATTTGTAGAAAGCACAATGGCCTACCAACATGGGCTCTCTAAAGCACATTTAGTGGTGATAGGATATACAGATCGAAATGGAGTGGGAGGGTCGGAAGGGGCCGCCCTAGGCGTACTTTTTCGAATCAAATCGGAGAAATACTGGAAAAGGGCCGAATCTTAAGTACCCGAAACCGACGTGCGTGCATGACTCGATTTTGTCAAGATCGTAGCAAGTGGAAAGAAGGGGTCTCTGCCTACCCCTCCGGGAAACGGGCGTGATTTAATTTATGTATGTAGGACCTTGTGCAGGGTCCGTCCGGGTCGCTACTACCATCACTGACCACCGCCAGCATTCGCATTGTTGTGTTCCGGTGTGGGGACAAGACAACCGGTGAAACGACTAGCATAGAGGCATTCCATCTTAGTCCTCAGCGTTGGCAACGCAATAGAAGTTAGAACATAAAACTATCAGACTTTTAACTCTGATTCGGATTGAAGATTTCTTGTTAGTCAGTAATGATTATGTACGAAAAGGAAATGCTTAGTTTATTATAATATTATTGTTATCAATGACATTGATGTTGTTTTATAAACGACCTTCCTTATTTCGCGACGCCGTCTTTCCCCTAAGTTAGCCTTCAATCAGCCAACGTTAATTGTTGCGTCAATATATAACGTTGATGAATTTATTTTAACATACAGCATTGACAATTTTATCGCTTAGAAATCGCTCGTATAGCTTTGCTCGCTCGATCAACCGCTCGACAAGAAACCGTTTTTAAGAGAATCACACCTCAAAGGCCTTATTCTATTAGGTATAGAACCTACACATATTGTTATGCTATTGTTTTTCACTCTGCCGGAACTACTGTCAAGGTAATATTACAATATGATAACATTTCTAAAGCAATATGGTTTTACCGAGTAAACTAGAGTCCCAGAGATATATTAGACCTTCATTCTACTTAGCCCATGTTGCCCACAGTGTTGTCGTCATGGTCGCCGTTATCGTCAAATAAGTACAAGCCTTACAAATCATGTCAAAAGCGATTAAGTACCTTGTTCAAAGTCAAATTCAAAGTGATTTATTCGTAAACATAATTATGGTGGGGGGGGGGCATACGCTGCATCTCAAGTTAATCGTAATTCATGTACAATTAACTATTACTAACCTTTTTACATCGATAAGGTCGAACTTGTAGTCGTAAAGAGATACCTACATGTCTAATAATGGTGGATGGTTACTAAATGTTCGTAATTATAGCTGTTACATGTTTTTTAATGCCATTGATCGCGACCTTTTGGCCATTTTGTTTAATAATGTCTAATGACCAAGAATTCATGACTTAAATTACGTCATAAAAACGCGTTTTTTTTAAATAAAATTTGGTTTTGATTTTATAGATTTTATAGATGTACAGTAAGGGAAACTGTTACGCATACCGTTTTCGCTCTTGTCACAATGTGAATAAGACCTAAAAAGGTCTTTAAATTTTCCTTAATGTACATACTATACCTGTCCCAATTATTTGTAAATGAGATCCCACCAAAAACATAAATGTAAAAAAGGAGAGCCAAGTTCAATACAAAAATTATTCTCTGCTGTGGGCTTCGCCGCAAAAAGAATGGAGATCTGAGATTGAGTGCCAAGTTCTATGCAAAATCCAAATATGTAGTCTAAGGGCTGACTTGGCTGGTTTTCCCATACGAATTATTATTAAGTACCTACTTTTACACAGTCATGGAAGAGCCTTATGTTCGATGGGTAGTTTCTACCAGCAAGCCAAATTTTCGGAATAATAAAATAAGAACCGAAAGGTAACAGGTTTAGAACATGCGAAGGCTATATAATTAGTATGGGAAAACCAGCCAAGTGAGCCCTTAGACTACATATTTGGATTTTGCATAGAACTTGGCACTCAATCTCAGATCTCCATTCTTTTTGCGGCGAAGCCCACAGCAGAGAATAATTTTTGTATTGAACTTGGCTCTCCTTTTTTACATTTATGTTTTTGGTGGGATATCATTACTTTTTGTAGGTAAGTACATATCCTCGTAACGCCGTGGGTCCTTTTAAAAGGACAAATTCAAAACTAAAAGTAGACTTTATAAATATAAAACAATTGCATTGCCAAGCCCACAGCAGAGAATAATTTTTGTATTGAACTTGGCTCTCCTTTTTTACATTTATGTTTTTGGTGGTGCGACATGCCTTCCTGACCCGGCCAATAGAAGGAACACGTCGTAAACGAAATGTACTAAATCTTAAACCAAACTTAAAATAATAATAATGTCCGGCGTGACCCTTGGACAAAGAGTGGGTTTATATCATGGAGCTCAAGGAAACGAATTAGTAAGTTGAATACAATCTTTATTACTACTCTTTCTGTAACATTATAGATATACTGAATTTAATTGTAAACCTTTAGGTTTGAAGCGACCAGACATTTTAAACATTAAAAGCTCAGCAAAAGCATGGGTCGTGCTTAATTACTATGGTTCTTATGATAGGTTCACAATTATCTATGCTAAAGTTGGTTAGTCCCTAAGGAACCTAATGCCATCAATTCCAATATCCAATTTTACTTTTATATCCTAATTCCCTAGTTTAATTAAATAATTAATTCACAGACCTCAATCTGAAGTAACCTTACTGTAAAGGGCTGTCTGGCTGCAGACAGGATCAGGGCAGTGTGAGTTGAAACGCGATGCTCTGGGCGTCGACTCTATGCAGACTCCTTAGTGCAAGCCGCACAGTAAGCGCGCAAAGATATAAGGTTGAGGCGGCGCAAGCAGTAAGATCCCCTAACATTGAAGAGCTTTAAGCAGTTTGTTGCAGAAGTATAAAGAAGAAAATAGTCAAGGTCTTGCTACACAAACAAAAGGCGGCTGGTAAAATGTCCTAGCCCGCACTACTAAATTACACAAAAATTAGCAACCCTTAGCTTCTTCATTCACAGACTAAATCTCTTGTGCAAAGTGAAATTTACTAAACATGTGCTTTCAAAGTTCTGAAGAAAAGGAAAGCAAACACAAACTTGACAGATGTGATGATATCAAAATTACTATCAGCACACAACTGTTTGAAAATAAATCTAAATTATCTGCATTCTAAATTATCTTTGTATCCTTTCTAAATCTGAATTATCTAAATTGACTGTTCTAAATTTCAATTGTTTAAATTTCTTAATTTATTCCTAAGTTTCTAAATTTCTAAATTTGTTCCTAAATTTCATAATTTCCAAATTCTCTAGGTTTTCTAAATTTCCCTAAATTTCTAAATATCAAATTTCTAAATATCTTAATTTCCCATCCAGCTGGAAAGAACCAAATTGCTTCGATTAGGTTATGCACATGGCAGAAATTAAGCGGAGAGCAGAGTAAAGCAGATCAAAAGATGCTTACCGGAGACCATCCAATAGAGATTATCTCAAACGCTGACTTTCCCTCCATCCCGGCATAAATAACCCTCTCTTAGGTTTTGAAGAACTGAAAGTTAACCACGAGGTTAAGAAACTTGGTTACATGGTGCACATGTATGATTCCAACAAAATAAATACTCACGATTTTGTTACTGCCACAAAATAACTCTTGAATCTGCTGCTCCTTTGCCAAATAAGCCACAGGAGACTTCTATCAAAATAAGGACCTCCGTCCTGCACAAGATGAATCAAGCTTCTTTTTGGCACACATCTTGAGATGCCTGTTATATGCACAATCCAGCCAAGATGGCTCAAGGACACAACCACGGGAGCACCCTGGAGCACCCTCAAATGAAGAAATTCTCCCACAATATTTACCCCAGAATTTACCCTGAAACGACTTACTTTCTAACTTTGGTATTACTGATTTGTAAAACAATAAAACCGTTGATTGAGAAAGCAACCATTTACTGTTCTTCCTGAATCCTAAATTCTTACAAAACTTTGGTTCAGCAAATACTTTCATACATTTATCTAAAATGAAATAAAGTAATAAACTTTGATGTCTACTTTATTTCCCAACAATCGAGTAGCAAATCTAAGGCTGACAACCCTAATTCAAAATTAGACACCAAATGTCAATGCAGTTACCAGCCTCTAAAATTACTCGAGAATGTTGCTAGTTCTCAGTTTGGGTTTGTTTAAGTCATGATAAAAACGCAACGTTACAATACTCCCCTCCCCAATGAAAAGGTTCAACGTAGGTGAACCGTACGCTGCCCTCAGCGTCATATCCACCAATGCTAGATGAAACCCCAAGCTCTGAAAATTCATAAATACCCTGAAAACATCACACAAATATGAAAAGAATTTGCTCAACCAAAAAAAAAAACGACGAGAGAAAAAAATGCATGTAACACTCTACCAACGATACTTCCCCAAAACTTAACAAACGTTGTGTTACATACTATAAAAACTCTCCTAAACTTAACCTACAAATTCCAACCATAACGAAAACCAATTCCATTTACCTTCCCAGCACAACGGCAATGTTGTGCTGAAAAGATAAATTGCCAACAGCCAGGACCGATGTTCAGCATTCTTCAATATATCCCCTCCTTGTCCGGGCGAAAATTTCAACAAAATGACAAAATCCAAAACTCCTCCTTAAACTCCTCCATAAACTCTTCCTTAAACTCCTCCATAAACTCCTCGTAAAATTCCAACAACACAAACTCCTCAAACACTAATGTCACAATGTAACACTTTGTGTTTGAAGGATAAACTCCTCCTTAAACTCCATCAACACAAACTCCTCAAACACTAATGTCATAAATAACACTTTGTGTTTGAAGGATGAAACAAAATTTCCTTGGGCATCGCACTGGCAGAGCCAAACTAATGGCAAGGCCATATAAGCGTAAGGGACCCTAAGGACGGAATCGTTCCGAACACGCTCGGTGTCCGAAACCTAAATACCCCAGACACGTCTATCTGAGCACAATCGAAAACACTCAGTTCATTTCTGACTGAGCCAAAATACCCCAAACACTATGAACCTCAGTCCAATCTTCATGTTTGGGAAACCAAAACATCCCTAGCTCTAGTGCAATGGTATCATACCAACAGAAATGCAACTTGCGCTTGCGGGGAACTAAACAAAAACCACAAACGTGACCTCCATAGCCCTATTGCAATGGTATAAGGACCAACAGAAATGCAAATAGTACTACGGGGTCCCGAAACTAAACAAAAAAAGATCACAACAAACGTGACCTCCATAGCCCTATTTGCAATGGTATAAGGACCAACAGAAATGCAAATATTACTACGGGGTCACTAAACGAAACAAAACATCACAACAAATATATCCAACTTCGTAAACACCATAAGTACGCTCCGTTGTTAATTGAGTTATAAGATCAAAACGTACCTAACATTCAATTCATAATCATTTCATTCATTCCTACATCATTCTTTCATTTCCTTAGTCATACATCATCTATCAGAAGGTTGTAAGTGAGCCAGCCAGTTCCCTGTTCACCACGCTCCATTCAGAATCGTGATCAAATATCTGATGCGATATTTGACACTCTTAAACGAATTAATCTTAATTTTGTAACAAAAGTTTACTTGTCCTCATCATGACAAAGTCGGATACACACAAAAAAAAAAATCCGCACATCTCCGTACTTAAACAAAAATTTTCTGTTTATACAAACCTAAATATACGGTAAATGTATGCGAGTATTCAGCTAGCTTAATAATTTCGTAGTCCAATTCGGACTGTAAAGATGTTTGACACCCGTAACGTAACATTATCTTATCTGTGATTGACCCGTGATCGATCGACTTGCTTAATGTGTATGGTGTCAAAACATAAATCAAAACAATATCATAACCCCAAAACAAAAATCTATCTATCTAATCTACATCATAACCTGAATTTACTGGCAGTGATATTAAATTGAACTTTGAAAGTAACCAAAATTTTCACTGCTTAACAAAACGTTATATGTACCTGATGTACATAATCTCGAAATATTCATAAGCGGAAAGTACCTATATCTGAAAACAATGTTAGCTGAATAACAAAGCAATTGACTACATTCACCGGCAACTTGCGCATTTGCAACGAAACAAGCAAAAAAAACTAACGTTTACAGAACTAAATAAGGCGTCAATCAGATCAGTCGAAACAAGCAAGAAGATTTGCAAATGGTAGAAAAAAAACCTATACAGAAGATGCAACAATTTATGATGGATAAACCTGTTTCAAGCTTGTAACGGATTGAAGAAACAAAACTTCCAACAAAACCTTTCAACAACATCAAAACCTTGCAATGATACTAAAGGAATGAATTTCTAACAACTACTTGTGATCAAGTTCATCTACCTGAACCACTGAATGCCTGTGAAGTGTTACAACTGCGACTGAGTGCTCAAAATCTGCCTTATGAAAAAAACTATTCCTATGTTTATAACAGTTGTCTACCAATATGTTATGTTATAAACTTGTCTGAAGCTATTTGTAAATATATTTTTCTGAATAAAGTCAGTTTTTGTGAAATCTTTCTCCGACAGACATTAATAGTTAATGTTCTAAATGGTTACCTAATGGAACTTCTGACTGATCTTGAATAAACTTGTTCTAAAGGGAGAACTGAAACTGTTTTCCTATACATTTTGTTATGTTTTTATCTGCATGAAGTACTCCAAATCAGAATTGTTGGCAAAAGCTAGTTATTATACAATCTCTGTATACTAAAATTACCGCTACACTTAATAAATAAAAATTCTAAGTTGTTTTCTTAAAGAATCTACAGTATTTGACGATGTTCGAGATCTAATTATCACCTCATAAATTAATTCATCCTTCCAAAGTGAATGAAATTGTATTTGTCTCTCTATAATTGCCAATACCTATTCTGAATGTTAAATTGGAATTAATGGCTCACAAAACACTTAAAATATCCTTTCCATAACCACAGTCTTGTTACTCAGTATCACTAAATGCAACAATTTAAAAAATTATACCGTAGATATAGTTGATGTACAACTATTTAACACTTATATGTTTATACTAAAGTTTCATTATATGAACACCAAAATGTGTTTTTAGTTGTACAGTAATTAAAGTAAGAAAATCCTAATATATTTGAGACTGACTAATGTTTTATTTCATGTGCAACCCTTATGAGTTACCGTTATGAACAATTATGTAAGTATTAGGTACTTACTTAAGTTTCCAGCAATTTATACAGTAAATTCAGTGCTTAATGGTTGAAAACTAAACTATTATATTGACTTGCACAATTTTTAAAGCTTTATCTACTTTGCTAAATAATAAGTCCAATTATATGCATAAAAAAAAAGGTGTCTTAATGAACACTTTCAAATTAGGTATAAAATTTGGTATCAAGTCAAGTATGAAATGTTGCACAAGATTTCTTTTCCGATTAGGAGCACATAAGATTTTAATTAAACACAGTCTCACAATCTGAAAAGTACACAATAAGTGATATAATACTTAGTTATACATACACTCACTAAAGATTCAAATATTAACGGATGAAAATGTCATTTTCATTTGTCAAACAAAATGTACTGGTTAAAGGTTATGGAAAGATTTTAATCAACTTAAATCTCACAAAATTGGTTCACAACTAAAGTTAAATTGTGTAAATAAATGTGAATTTGTCTCAAAAGAGTAGACAACACTAAAATCAAGCACAATACAGTGTCTACATGGCACAATACAAGTGGAAAAAATGGATTTTGATGGCATAAGATTATTCATACGAAATATACCCAATCTTAACCAAAAGTCACTCAAAATAATGCGAAATTAATCAAAATTAGTGGGCGCCATTGCGACATGCCTTCCTGACCCGGCCAATAGAAGGAACACGTCGTAAACGAAATGTACTAAATCTTAAACCAAACTTAAAATAATAATAATGTCCGGCGTGACCCTTGGACAAAGAGTGGGTTTATATCATGGAGCTCAAGGAAACGAATTAGTAAGTTGAATACAATCTTTATTACTACTCTTTCTGTAACATTATAGATATACTGAATTTAATTGTAAACCTTTAGGTTTGAAGCGACCAGACATTTTAAACATTAAAAGCTCAGCAAAAGCATGGGTCGTGCTTAATTACTATGGTTCTTATGATAGGTTCACAATTATCTATGCTAAAGTTGGTTAGTCCCTAAGGAACCTAATGCCATCAATTCCAATATCCAATTTTACTTTTATATCCTAATTCCCTAGTTTAATTAAATAATTAATTCACAGACCTCAATCTGAAGTAACCTTACTGTAAAGGGCTGTCTGGCTGCAGACAGGATCAGGGCAGTGTGAGTTGAAACGCGATGCTCTGGGCGTCGACTCTATGCAGACTCCTTAGTGCAAGCCGCACAGTAAGCGCGCAAAGATATAAGGTTGAGGCGGCGCAAGCAGTAAGATCCCCTAACATTGAAGAGCTTTAAGCAGTTTGTTGCAGAAGTATAAAGAAGAAAATAGTCAAGGTCTTGCTACACAAACAAAAGGCGGCTGGTAAAATGTCCTAGCCCGCACTACTAAATTACACAAAAATTAGCAACCCTTAGCTTCTTCATTCACAGACTAAATCTCTTGTGCAAAGTGAAATTTACTAAACATGTGCTTTCAAAGTTCTGAAGAAAAGGAAAGCAAACACAAACTTGACAGATGTGATGATATCAAAATTACTATCAGCACACAACTGTTTGAAAATAAATCTAAATTATCTGCATTCTAAATTATCTTTGTATCCTTTCTAAATCTGAATTATCTAAATTGACTGTTCTAAATTTCAATTGTTTAAATTTCTTAATTTATTCCTAAGTTTCTAAATTTCTAAATTTGTTCCTAAATTTCATAATTTCCAAATTCTCTAGGTTTTCTAAATTTCCCTAAATTTCTAAATATCAAATTTCTAAATATCTTAATTTCCCATCCAGCTGGAAAGAACCAAATTGCTTCGATTAGGTTATGCACATGGCAGAAATTAAGCGGAGAGCAGAGTAAAGCAGATCAAAAGATGCTTACCGGAGACCATCCAATAGAGATTATCTCAAACGCTGACTTTCCCTCCATCCCGGCATAAATAACCCTCTCTTAGGTTTTGAAGAACTGAAAGTTAACCACGAGGTTAAGAAACTTGGTTACATGGTGCACATGTATGATTCCAACAAAATAAATACTCACGATTTTGTTACTGCCACAAAATAACTCTTGAATCTGCTGCTCCTTTGCCAAATAAGCCACAGGAGACTTCTATCAAAATAAGGACCTCCGTCCTGCACAAGATGAATCAAGCTTCTTTTTGGCACACATCTTGAGATGCCTGTTATATGCACAATCCAGCCAAGATGGCTCAAGGACACAACCACGGGAGCACCCTGGAGCACCCTCAAATGAAGAAATTCTCCCACAATATTTACCCCAGAATTTACCCTGAAACGACTTACTTTCTAACTTTGGTATTACTGATTTGTAAAACAATAAAACCGTTGATTGAGAAAGCAACCATTTACTGTTCTTCCTGAATCCTAAATTCTTACAAAACTTTGGTTCAGCAAATACTTTCATACATTTATCTAAAATGAAATAAAGTAATAAACTTTGATGTCTACTTTATTTCCCAACAATCGAGTAGCAAATCTAAGGCTGACAACCCTAATTCAAAATTAGACACCAAATGTCAATGCAGTTACCAGCCTCTAAAATTACTCGAGAATGTTGCTAGTTCTCAGTTTGGGTTTGTTTAAGTCATGATAAAAACGCAACGTTACAGTGGGTACCTACCTACGTAATAAAAAGATAAAACTATTTGCTACTATCAACAAGTTCTCAAACTCAGAGTTAAGTAGGTATATACACCTACTTACTTTTAACTATACTTAACTTACCTACTTACTAAAAAATACAATTATTATTTATTTAAACTATTGCCTATACTATACTAAACCTACGTACCCACTTATTATAGGAATTGTAATAATAATAAGTATATACACCTCCCTACTTATAACTATAAAATTATTATTTATTTAAACTATAGCCTATACTATAATACTATACGTACGTAGGTACCAACTTATTAAAGAAATTGTAATAATAATATTACTACAAATTATAAGTTTTCCTTAAGAAAACTTAGCAATTTCGCAGCATAAATTGCAACCTTATAGGTCAGATATCGAGAGACAACCGGACGGACAGCAAGCCGGCGCTCGCGCTTGTGAGCGCGGCTGCCGCTCGCTCGGCCACGTTCGCGTCAACGGTTCGATTCGATCGTCACAGCGCCCGCGCCGCTCCGGCGTCACTCGGCGCGCGCGCGTCGTGTATATACCGAAAATCTAAATGCCTATTATTTTATCATTATTTATGAGTAGGTAATGATTTTACACTATTGATGTGCGCTAAATATAAAAATAATAATTAATCCCAGTTAATAACGTAGGTACCCTAAGTAATATTAGGTATTTATGTTAAGCGTTCATAATAGAATCTAATTATTTAAAAATTGACAGTTTTTTATTTATTCCTTTGTATTCATCTAATTACCTATCTGCATACCAAATTTTAACTCTCTAGGTCATCTGGAACTGGGTTAGAGTTTTGGTCTATAGGTCAGTCAATGATAAAAATGAGGAATTTTGGACATTAATATCTAAATAACCGTTTGAGATAAGCTTATGAAATTTAGAACACATATGTATCTCGCAAGTCTCAATATATGTGCAAAATTTGATACGTTTATGTAAAATAGTTTTTGATTTATGAGGGGGTCAAAAGTGGCTCCAAATGGTTCGTGTAATATTACACACGGTGCGCCTCGCCAGTTCTGTTTCTTGAACTTGGCTTGACACGCTCCCGCGTGTCTAGATGATACTTATCTCATAAGAATACATTATGGGTTCAATCTGGTACATGTTATTAAAGTAATTTCGTCTACACAAATAAAAAGAGGAAGGAGCGAATTAAGTCTCCGATCGCCGGATGTGAAACTGAACGGAAGTGTCGCGTCGTGTTGCCGGGAATCGAACCCGGCCGTGTTTACGTACGGGTGTCTGAGTCACACGACGATGATATAGTGTCTGTCAAATAGCATTTAAAACTGGGTTCTATTCCACTTTGACTAAGACATCTTGCATTCATATCGTTTTTTT
This sequence comes from Acleris emargana, assembly GCA_927399475.2. Lineage (NCBI taxonomy): Eukaryota > Metazoa > Arthropoda > Insecta > Lepidoptera > Tortricidae > Acleris > Acleris emargana. The sequence goes on from OV656863.1 coordinate 11,837,513, forward strand.
TTTTTTTTTTTTCGATATGACCCCAAAAATGTATAGAGATGTCCGGTTTGTTACCAAAATCAAATACCTATTTTGGTTACAAAACAAACGACTCCTCATTACACTGGAATCCCAAAACGTTTATCATTGAAAATAAATATTAATGTATTATTTTTACCCAAGATTTTGAGTCTGTGTATCGGGAATCACTACATAGTATAAAACAAAGTCGCTTGCGCTGTCTGTCCCTATGTATGCTTAAATCTTTAAAACTACGCAACGGATTTTGATGCGGTTTTTTTTAATAGATAGAGTGATTCTTAAGGAAGGTTTATAATGCATAATACATTCCACGCGGGCGAAGCCGCGGGCGGGTCGCTAGTCCAGTATAAAGTTTAAACGGTATCTTCAAATATTTATTATTTATTTGAAGATACAGTATTTTTGGAATGAGCTGTTTGTTGAAACAGTCTCAATAAAATACCGCTGTTTTTTTTTTGCCAATTGTATTGAGAACTTCTACAAGTTCTAAGTACTAAAATTTATTAACAATAAACTGATACAAACAAATATTAGTAAAAAATATAGCCACTTATTCTACCGGTCCCTCCCATGCGTATTGTACCCACGTCCGTTCCAGGTAAAATATAAATAAATCACTGCGTAAATCATTATAAATATTCCATGCGCGTGCGGCGCTGCGTCTGCTAAACCGGCGGCTAATGAAGACTCGAATTTCAACAGTCAGACACTTAATGAAACAGTCATACTAATGTCAACTTCCGAGGATCCGTTTGTGTTGGAAGAGAGTTGGCTCGTGTTAGACCTTAATTTCAAGTTTTATAAATGTCGGAGCCATTTTTTATACGATTTGTAATATTTGGCTAACACTAAACCGGTTTTGGACCGGGAGACGAGCTGTAGGTAGGCCTCCAACAAGATGGAGTGAGGACCTTGTGAAAATCGCGAGAACGCGGTGGATGCGAAAAGCACAAGACCGGTCTAGTGGAGAGCCTTGGGGGAGGCCTATGTCCAGCAGTGGACGTCTTTCGGCTGACATGATGAAACCGTTTTGGTCAGCGGTATTTCCCACCAGTGTGGCACATGGGTGCCTACAAGAAAAGAGCTTACATTTCCCTAATTGCACCGACAATTTCTTCTTGAGTGGCTGGTGTTTATGGGCGATAGTGATTACTTCCTATCAAGTTTGGCTCACATTCCTATAAAAAAAGACTTGGTTGGACCCTTTAACCTACCGCAAGCAATGCTCGCATTGTTGTGTTCCGGTGTCGGGATAACAACCTGTGCAATCAACTAGCATAGAGGCATTCCATCGTAGTCCTCAGGGTTGGCAACGGATTTGCAATCTTAAGAATGCTTGTGCCTATGGGTGTCAGGTCTGGTGTCCAGGGCTTCCATTCCACACGGTAAAACCATTTTGTTATTGACTTGTTATCGTATTGTTAACGTTACGGTAGCTATACAGTAATGGCTCAGATTGAGAAGCAATACCATAACACGTCAAAAGCAATATGATTTTACCCTGTGGAATAGAAGCCCTGTGCTCTCGTTGGCCTTCTCTATGCCATAGATAAAGTGCACCAACCCCGAAGTTGTCCGTTTTGTTACCAAGAAATGTCGTAACCAAGCGGACAACGAGAAATCACTTTTTAATAAATTCGGGTAACCGTATCATATTATGATTAGGATGTTAAAGTCTGCCTTGATCTTCTTTCCTACTCAAACCATTAGTAAACACGCGTTAGGTATTTTAAATTATGGATTACATTGTGTTTATTCCATGCGCGTACGTCGCTGTCTGCTAAACCGGCAACTAATGAAGACTCCAATTTCAACAGTTAGACTCACTTAATGAACCAGGCGTCATACTAATGGGGACTTATCTACTATCCGTCTATCGAGACACTTGCACGAAAAAGATTCCAGTTTTGATCCAAAACTCTAAAGTATGGCCTAAATTTAGAATTATCTTTATATTGCAACTGGCCCATTGACTTTTTTTTTCAGATTTAGAATAAGTTTTGCCTGTTAAAGATTACTGAAGTTTAGAAAAAAAATACGTTAAGTATAGAAAGGTACATTTCTATACTTAACGTATTTTTTTTCATACGGTTTACCTAAGCTGTCGGACGGTTGCGACGAGCATCTAATGTCACTTCCAACATATTGACACGCAAACTCGTACAATATGCATTATGCATTATGCATCAGTTTAATAAAATGATACCCCTTTCTATAGCAATCATAACACCAATTATTGAAATTACCACTCTCAAAATTATCACTTCAAATATAAAATACACACATACACTGCATCCTTAATCCAACGGTATAAAACACAAATCCAAACGCAGCAATATTGGATTCATTTTTTAAACGTGAGAACTTTTTACCCTTGTGCAGTAATGACTAGTTTACGCCCTGACGTGGCCCGTGTCCGTTGGTGGTGGAAACAGTGTGCATTATTTATTGGGTGTATACGTGGGCTTTTCAGACTGGTTATTTAGCAACGTCTTTTTATTGAAAAATACTATTTTATTAGCTTTGATGGGTCCGTGTGAACGGTAGCATTCGGTGTGGCGTCTGTCCTTTGTGGGTTATTAACTTTTACGTGTTAATTCTGTACGTGTAGGGTTAGTGTCCCGGTACTCCCCCTATTTCTTCCCGTTGGGGGTCGATTTTTGATACTTAGTGCACTCCTAGGGTATCCAAGGAAAATTCCAGGTTCCAAATTCCACCGGTTAAGGCTCTGCATGTTCTTAAGTCAGTGAGTCTGTCAAGGAAGTTTTATATTTACGGATACGGACTTTAATCGTTGAACCACTATGGAACATTGTCGCATAGAACCGACGATTAATTCCTATTTAATTTTGTAACTTGACGCGGTCATTGTGACAAGGTTCTATGGTGGATCAACGTTTAAAGTCCTTGACGTTATGAGTATGTTCTAGCCGTTATCTTAAGGCGGGGGGGGGGGGGGGGGTCTTATCTTTAATTAATAAATAAATATCAAATTGACTTACTCCCAAACTAAGCTCTAAGCCTTGTCCTATGGACACGATACAATGATAAACCATCCCATTTAGGGATAAGTTCGCCTTTGTACATTAGTTTAGTATTTATATTTTTGTGCAATAAAGAGTTTACGTGCATACATACATACATAAACTTCTTAAATAGAAAAATACTTTCTTAAATACCTAGAAAGCATCCAAGACCCTGGAAATAAAAAAATATGAAAATAATATATGGGTTGACTTGAAAACTTCCTACTTTTTTCACACTAAAATTTTCCCTTACCGGGATTTCAACCCAGGACCGCTAGCTTCGTACGTAGGCAGGGTGTCCTACCAACGCCAACGTGTCGTCTATATTACTCATCGACTCCGTTGATCTCACATATAATCACATCTTACTTTAAGAGTCTTATACTTATAGATAGATAAAATCTCCGTCTAACTGATAACATAACCGCGCAGGAATGCCCCGACGACGGCGGCCCGCGGTCTGTCCGCTCGTTTGTATCTATGTTTCTGTGTCCATGCTAATGACTAATGACCGCGCCACTCGTGTTCACGTTTTCTATCGGATTCCTACGCTTACGGGTATTTTAATTAAGAAGCGGATTAGTTCGTGACTTTCCTCTTTGATTCTTTGTGGTAGGACCTTGTGCAGGGTCCTTCCGGATCGCTACCACCATCTTATCCATTAACCTACCGCCAAACAGCAATGTTCGCATTGTTGTGTTCCGGTTTGGGGATAAGACAACCGGTGAAATGACTAGCATAGAGGCATTCCATCTTAGTCCTCAGAGTTGGCAACGCATTTGCAGTCTTAGGATTGCATTGCAGTCTTGTGAATGCGAATGTCTATGGGTCACAGTTTCCACTTACCATCAGGTGGCCTGTTTGATCGTTTGTCTTCTCTAGGCCATAAAAAAAAAAGTTTACAACTGGTGCTCGCGGTAAAATATATTTGTCTTTTCTCACGGTTCAAGCTTCCCCACCAAATTTCATCGAGATCGTTTCAGCGGTTTGGCCGTGATACCGTAACAAACGATGTTACTTTTACATTTATCATATTGGTGGGAAAACGTCCACTGCTGGACACAGGCCTCCCCCAAGGCTCTCTACTCAGACCTGTCTTGTGCTTTTCGCATCCACCGCCATCCCGCGATCTTCACAAGGTTGGAGGCCTACCTACAGCTCGTCTCCCGGTCCGCGGACGCCACTCAAGAACCTCAAAATAATAATGAGACATGCCTTGCTAAAACAAATGGCGGTATAAATAATATTCTATCTACACAATAGATGAATCCTAGGAGAAAGAAATAAGTAGGTATATTTACAGAATCTCTTCATCATCTTACCCTTATCCCAATTATTTGCGGTCGGTGCAGCGTCTCTTTCTTCCAAACGTCTCCATCTGCCGTCGTCTCAGTACTCCTTTGTTTTTATATCGTTCTTCACACATTCCATCCATCTCTTAGGTCTCTCCCTCCCATTGTAATCCTCCACTTTTACATGTAATACTCTTCTCGCCACATGACTTTCTTCCCTGCTCATGACATGCTCGTATGACAATCTAATTCCTCTATTTTTTTCATATTTATAAAATCAAAACAGACTTTCAACTTGGAATTTGGAGGAAATTATCCTTTGTTATATGACTCCCAAAGGGAAGAAATAGAGGAAGGTTATTCTAAGAGTATTAAATCGCAAGCATTCGCTATTTTACATAAAAACAACTTCTCTAGTAATACTTAATACTATTTGTTGAATCATTTATCAACAATGATATATTAGTCATATCTCCATTAAATGTTTCATTGTAAAATGAATCCTCGACATCGTGCAACAAGGTACAAAGTTTAACTAATTAACAAGCTATTATGTACGGCGTCAATCAGTCTGCACGGGATCAGTATGTATGCGTTTAAGTGTGTATGTGTGTCAATCAGAACAAGGATTTTAATTAAATAGTTGTTGGAATCCGACCTGCGCACACGCATAATATAGCAAGTAACTACTTTACTTAGTCATATTAGCAAAGTTGATTCAAACTAACGTATGCCGACCGTTATTAGCCTATCAGTTTTCAACTTATTTACAGTCTTAGGATTGCGGTCTTCAGATTTTAGTCTTAAGATTGCAAATGACTTTAAGTCTCAGATCATACAACAACAAAAAATAGCTAGTTTTAATCTTAACCGTCTCAACGCTATTGACGGATAAATCCGTCACGGTTGACTAAAATTAATACATGATAATAATCAAATGCATCCAAAGTTATCTGAGTCGGGAGATTAGGGTCGTGTATTTAGAGACACTAGCGTGGAACAAATAATCGTGTGTATACTATTCCAAATACCTCTTACATACCCACGATACTATTAATAAGTAATTACATAGTAACTTTCAATTATAATATAACCCGTTCGAGGCACCTGTCTGTACACCGGTTCGACTCTGGCCCCGGGCAGCGGTGACCTGGATTTTGGTGTTCGTGTCATGCCGCTGATAATGAAAGAGATATTAAGTATACTCACTCATGTTGATGATTGTCGGTATATGGGGAATGAGACATGTATTTATATTTCAACTGTTATATACATACATACCTTCACGCCTGTAATCCCAGAGTGGCCTAGGCAGAGCTACAGAATTACAACTTTAAAAAGTTGTTGATAATTCAGTAACCACAGTTTGCACAAATAGGCCAAGATGTTTACCAGCATATTAGTGACAGGTGGCAAGCCCATCGCCTAACAGTACTACAAGCCTTTATTCCCTTAGTCGCCTCTTACGACATCTGTTATATAGCAGCACTATATGCCCGCGACTGGTTTTCAAAATAGTGTAGTGTGTGTAGTGTATGGAAAGCGTTCAGGAAGCACCTTTTTGTCCAAATTACCGCAGTGTTTGAAGTCAAGTCTTTGAGCAGTGTGTGCTACCAGTGATGACCTACGGATCTGAGACGTAGGCGCTAACAATAGGCCTCTTAAGGGAGCTCAAAGTCACTCAGAGGGCTATGGAGAGGGCTATGCTCGGGGTTTCTCTGCGTGATAGAATCAGAAATGATGATATCCGCAGTAGAACTAAGGTTACCGACATAGCAGTGGGTGGGGCACATTGTCAGAAGGTTCTTGAGTGGCGTCCGCGGACCGGGAGACGAGCTGTAGGTAGGCCTCCAACAAGATGGAGTGACGACCTTGGAAGGATCGCGGGAACGCGGTGGATGCGAAAAGCACAAGCGCGGTCTGATTGGAGAGCCTTGGGGGAGGTCTATGTCCAGCAGTGGACGTCTTTCGGCTGACATGATGATGATGTACTTAGTTAGGACTCGGACTCCGACATAAATTAAGAAACGGCAACATTTGTCTGTTGTGTCATGAAAATTGACTTTACTGCTTAGTGATATCTCAGACAAAACTCCCGGAGCAAGTGCGACCGTATTCATAACGGGCGAGGATTGAATCTGCTTCGTTATTGAATTTGAGATTACGCCTATTGGCGTATGAGGGCATTGTATAAATGTATGGCTAATTTTCCTGACGCAACTGTCTAAAGTTGGCGCATCATTGTCCGCAAGGTTTGGTTCCGCTTTAAGGGTAGGACGGCCTGAATAGTCATAACATCTTCTTCGTCAGGGTTCGCTACGCATTTGCAGTTTTGAGAGACGAAAAAAAAAATATTTAAAGAAATTGTTCATTCGTGATAATTAACAAGGAATATAATTTAGGACGCAAATGTATGATTTGTCACGAAATGGTCACAACCCAGCGTGATGCTGCCAGAGCCAGCGCAGCTCGTCCGTTGTGACCATTTGGTGAAGACACGGCGCAAACGCATCAATGGAAAGCAAAATTTACAAAAAGTAATTAAAGAAAAAACATGTCAATTAGACTCATTTACCATTAAGGGCACGTTTTATGAAGCTACAAGTAACAATTACAGGTCTAAACTGGCAACACTGCTCAAATGGCTGGTCGTCATTGGTCGAGGTTGTGTCAAAGGGAAACTTTGAACCTGTTAATTGTAATTTGTAGCTTTATAAAATGCCAGAATGTCAAGCTGACAATGTATAAAATAAGAAGCGTCAGATTCAAATTAGCGCTGTCATGGCGCTGTCATTTGATTATGACAGCTGCTCATAGAATAGCAAAGTGTTTTAGCGACACCTAAATAAAATTAGGAAGTTTAGAGGCCACTGTAGAATCGGGTCCCTTGTACACCTAATTAAGTAAGACTTATTGCTTTTGACTTGTTTCCGTATCGTCTACATTGTGATAGCTCTCATTTAACCGACAGTCACAGTAAATTTAGAATACAGGCCCAGGTGGTCTGTGTAGTCGTTTACTTAATAAATTAAATGAAATCATATTTATTCGTTTAAAATTAAAATTATCGACTGCATCCTAGGCACAACATGCCAGTGACATTATAAAACACATTATAATAGTTGTCAAACGGTTTTTTTTCATCTATTTCCTTACATATAGATAACATCGCCATTATGACTATATACGATGAGACACTCATCTCAATACCAGTATAACTGGGCGCCATAAATAACCGGGGCCAAATATATGATATTTTAACGAGTTTGACTCGTACCGGCCACGCGTTTCGCCCGGGCACCGAACCCCACACCTGTCGCTGGAACATCTGTCCGGCGCGTATGTATTCAAGGCTCTGCTGCTTGCCGGGTTCGCACCAACCGTGCAACCGTGTATGGGGTAGCGCTACAACTTCGCTGTGCCCCTGGCATTGCTTATGTTTATGGGCGACGGTGACTGCTTATCATCGGGTGGCAAGTCTGCTCGTTTGCCTTATATGCCTACATAAAAAAAAAAAACTGCATTGTAGTAGTCGAAGTATTTTATGCTCTATTGATTACTGCATTGAATTTAAAATTGGTATACTAATACTATTCAGATTTTCCCGACTGCGAAGGGAAGGTAATACATTTTTATCAAAAATGACCGGACAAGTTAACATTACTAACTCCATACTGAGACCCGAAACATAGTTTACTGACAGTTCTCAAATAAAAGATAAAAAAAATACATTGCGTGCTCGCTACACAAGCCCGCAACGTTGCATACAAAATTCATTGTTATCTAGTTTGTAACTTTTTAAAAAGTGAAAACGGGCATAATAAAATGAGGGCACAAGTCTTATACATCCATATTTTATTCGAAACGTAACTTTTTTATCTGTGTCTGGAATAGCTTGAGTTTTTTTTTCTAAAAAAGCTTGCGTTTCTCCTTGTCACAAACATAAAGGCGGTAAAGAGTGATGTTATTTCACGTGAAGTTTCTGTTTATATGCGATTTGTATCTTGCGATTTTTGAGAAAAGCACTATATATGCAGGCAGGAACGGCAATTGCCTAGGCAATAATGTACTATATAGCACTATGTTTTATGTGTGTCTGTGTGATAAATACCCAACATAAAATAAATTGTAAAAAGCTGTCATCTCAGTCATACCACTTCTATGACGGAGATGAATAATTTATTGGGTTGTCATTGTAAAACGTCGTATACAAAATATGAAATGCGTTATTGTAGTCGCCAGTCGCATTTTAGTGTTTAATTTTTGAATTAGTTGAAATCATTGACAGAGAGACAAGAAGATGTCTGTTCAATGTTGTCTTTATTATTTTCTCTCGCCGTGATTTTAGTTAGTTTCTCAGTTCAGTTTTCATTCGCTGTGTTTCCGACATTTTGTAAGTGTGTACAATAGAATATTAAATGTATATTTTGCAATTTTTGCGTGTCACGTATGCGGTGCTGCGTGATTTTACTAGATAGATAAAATTATAAGTGGCGTCATATTTGTTATCTAACACTGTATTATAATTTTTTCCAATTGCTTTTTTTGTCGATAAAAAAATATTGATGGTGAAATCTTTAGCATACAGGCGTTCTATCTTAGTCCTCAGGGTTGGCAGCGCGTTTACTGTCTTATGATTGCAGTCTTGAGACTGAAATTGTCTATGGGTCTCAGGTCCCACTTACCTAGGGACATATGTGTGTGTGCTCGTATAAAAAGCAATGCTGCGTGACGTTTCTAGATAGATTAATATTATAAGTGTTTCGTTTCGTTATTCTTTATCTGTCATTTTTGTTCAATTCTTTCCAATTGCTGTTTTTTGTCGATAAGAAAGTATTTATGGCGATAAAAATGTGTTGCATATATCGAAACACGAGCTATAGAGTTCGCCTTGTAGGCACTTGAAAATGAGGCTATATTTGCATCCATCGGAATGAATTAGGGCTTTAGCCGCGTGCGGTTGGTATGGACCCGGATACCAAGAAAAATTAAAATACGAGTAAGCAGTTGTTTAAAAAAAACGCTATTAATGTTTATTTTATGAAATCTTATTGACTACTTCAAAAAATACGAAAGTGTGCTCGTTTATTTCTTCCGTCTTACGTATCAACGCTTCGTGCGATCGATGAGGGAGGTACAGAGATAATTTTACCCGGTTTTTTTTATGGTAGTGACCCTGCCTACGAAGCTAGCGGTCCCGGGTTCGATCTCCTGTTCGGGCAAATATTTGCGTGATGAGCACGAGTATTTGTTCCCGAGTCTTGTACATATTTAAGTATGTATTTATCTATATAAGTAAGTTTATCGTTGCCTAGTACCCATAGTACAAGCCTAGAGCTTAGTTTGGGGCTAGGTCAATTTGTGTGAGATTGTCCCCTGATGTAAAAAATAAATATAAGTACTTTTTATTCCGGAAAATCATGCAGTTTTTGAGAAAATATCTATAAACAGCTCGCGGCCAATAAATACCCATATTTTCTAACTGTCATAAAAACGAGTTAAAAAGACATGGTACAAAAGTGGCAGTTTACAGATATCTATATATATAAAAATTACGTGTCACGTTGTTTGTCCGCGATGAACTCCTAAACTACTGAACCGATTTTAAATTTGATTTGCACACCGTGTGCAATTCGACCCAACTTGAAAGATAGGATAGCTTACATTTTTCAATTTATAGTCGCAATATTATTTTATTGCAAATTATTTGTCTTTATTATTTGTCTTTATAAGGCAAAACAACGTTTGCCGGGTCAACTAGTTGTAATATAAATAATTTATGTTTAATAATTGAATTATTGAAACGCATCTTCTGCATTTTTTTTATTTAATCTGTATTAGTTAGAGCCCTACTGTCATGCTCACCTTTGTCCATCCATACATGTAATTTTGAAATTCTTCTAGTTTCTTTAAAATTACACTTGCAAAAACCACTTTTTCCTTCTTTTACCCCATCGAAACACCAGGGTAACATAACATGAAAATCCCGAGCGTCGACCCCGCGCCCTTGACCCCGCCGGCTGCGGCGCCACCTGTCAGATGTTATGACGCCCTGGTACCCGGCTAACGTGGCCTGCTAGTTTGCACAGTTGATCAGCTGACTGCCAAATCTGCGAATCTGCGCACCTGTCAGTTGTTGTTATGGCCGCCTGGTGGCTAACGGCATGCATGGATGTTTTTTGATTTGAAAAGACGGCTTCTTTAAATGATCTTCATGTTTGTATAACCCACTAAGGTAACAGAGGGGTGTTTAATGTGTGTATCTGTGGCATCATAGCTCTGAAACAGATGGAGCGATTCGGATGCGATCTAGAATGGGTGTGGTTACTAGCTAGGTTTGTTGAAAATCACCCTGAAAACAGGGTTGGTCAATTTAATGTACTCTCTTGCTTATATTTTATATCCTAAGCGCATTCATACACATACGTGATAGGTACATTAATTTAAACGCGAAGATTCAGGGTCCAAAATAACCTTTAAGTTGTACGTACCGTATTCAAGACAGCGCATTTTCATGTGGTTTATTTTTCAAACAATGTAATATGAGGCCTTAGTTTTAGAGTCAGCGTCGTAAGTTTTCTTTATCTTGGCTTGTCTTAGACGGGCCCCGAATTCTGTAGGGAGACGAACGACAGCCATGGCAGGACAGAAAAATCCGTGCGTAGTCAAATCCAATATTTCGATTGATAAAATTTGGCTGGACACTTGAACAAATTACCAGGCTCTCATAAACTGCGCGATCTAACAAAGAAACCATATTGGCCAATCACGCGTTAACAGCTGCGTTGACACGCTATCAGCCACGAATTAGCTGACGCCGCCGGTGTCGAGTGACCACGCCGGTGGTCGACCACCGGGCGGTGGGAATCTTGCACCCAACATGGTGTTAAAATTGCCAATGAGTTCGACTAAGCAGTGAACCGTAAAGTAGACGTGGGAACTCAAGGAATATAGGATAGAACGATTGCGTCAGACGCTCGTCCATGTATTTTGACAGTTTTCGAAAAATGTAATAAGACTAGGACAGCAGGATCGAAAAACAGTTTTTCTAATGATGACAGCCTGACATTGATGTTTGGACTTGGACAACTATTCCGTTATTTTGATTGAAATCGTCAAAGACAATTTTATATGACGTTTCCAGTTAAACCGAGGGCCTAGACAAGAAATGTATAGGATTGAGGTACGCTAATGACAGATTGCGTCAAGCGCTTACAAGTCAACTCCATACATTTCGAGTCTATAGAATATAGAAACATTAGCATCGTAAATTGGTTTTTATCATAAAATGCTACCCCTAATTCAACAATTAAATAAATTACGCATACCTTTTCCAGTTAAAAAGTAACACAACACGAGAAGCCATAGTTTTCACAAAATAAGTACCAGGGCACGAGCAGTTGGTAGGCGTGAATGTAGGTTAGCCAAATTGGCTCGCAGGACTTCGGGATTCACCTGTCATATGAAAGCTGCGCACGCGTTTACGACGCGAGGGGGAGAAAGGGGGGGGGGGGCGACATTTGGTGCTCTTTGGCTCTCGGTATGTTGATTACAGGAGAGAGCTTCGGAGAAATTGTAAGCAATGCGTGGTTCATGATTTCTGAGTACCTTAAAGAAAATTATATGCACTTTTGTATTTGGTAGGAAGGCCCGTATTAATAAACTGATCTTGACTTTAATGTCAGTCTCGAGATGCGTCAAAAATGACAGTTTGGTATGGCTTGACGTTTACTTTGACGTATCTTGTGACGGGCATCTCAGTCAAGATGAGTTTATTACTAATTTCGCCGGTTGTCATATATTCACACTGGATCACAACAATATTAACACTGCTGCCAGGTGATAGGTTAAACTTTAACCGTTAAAGGATAAAATGGTGGTAGCTACCTAGTCGGTTACTAAGTTCAGTTACTGAGATTAATTACAATTAAAAAAAAATTGAAGCAGTTTTGCATAAACCTGTATACGGCATTTTCACGTAAAAAACGAGAAAATTTTCGTTTTCCCGGGAAAATTTCCACTTGATTTCAGTTCAGTACAATGGTCTGAAGCTATGGTTTCAGTTTTCGGTGAGCCGTCCCTTACACCCTGTATATAACTCATAACCCTTATTTTACAAATGCAGTTAAAATGCGCTCGTGGTACTGATTGATAGAGTTAGAAATGAAAAAATCAGAGAGAAATGTGTTATAAAAGAAGATGTAGTGACTAAGATTGAAAAGGGCATGCTTCGGTGGTTCGGTCATTTGGAAAGGATGGATGAAAGAAGATTGACGAAAGAGATATACAGATCGAAAGTGAGTGGAAGGGTTGGAAGGGGCCGCCCTAGGCGTACTTTTTCGAATCAAATCGGAGAAATACTGGAAAAGGGCCTAATCCGTGCATGACTCGATGTATGAATGTTGAAGAAGCGAAAGAAATTTGTCAAGATCGTAGCAAGTGGAAAGAAGTGGTCTCTGCCTACCCCTCTGGGACACAGGTGTGATTTAATGTATGTATGTTTTTCTTTTTCTTTTTTTTTCTTTTTTATATCATAGGAAGGCAAACGAGCACACAGGCCACCTGATGGTAAGTGGAAACTGTGACCCATTCGCATTCACAAGACCGCAATCCTAAGACTGCAAATGCGTTGCCAACCCTGAGGCCGAAGATGGAATGCCTCTATGCTAGTCATTTCACCGGCTGTCTTATCCCCAAACCGGAACACAACAATGCGAACACTGCTGCTTGGCGGTAGGTTAATGGATAAGATGGTGGTACCAACCCTTATTATCGGCTTCGCGCAACAAAAATCGATCGGCTCCTTAGTCGGTCAAGTTGCAAATATTTTTTTCACCAATTCACGCAGATGTTTTTACTCTGCTTTGTGTTCAGAGGAAGGATGCATCTCAATTTCACGTTTACCTGCCAGACTCCGGAATGTAAATCATCTTTTGAATGTAAGGTAACAATTGGCAAGCGCTATACATTTTAAAATTATTTTTTGTTGATGCCCAGGGCTCGATTTCATCACCTAGTTATTGCTTCATATTTTCAAGTTGTTTAATTGTATTTTTATCTTTGAGTTTCAAGACTTTAACATGGACAAGGTTAGAATTTACAATTAGGACAACTATGTCTTCATTCTACTTTGGTTAACCCATCTTGCAACATTATCATAATCACACGGCTCACGTAATGACAGCTCTTATTATCAAGTAAATAAGAGTTTTATTAACATACAGCAAGGACTCTATTTTTGTATTGTCAACGTTATAATAGCTCTTATTTACTGAGTAATAAAGCAGTTAGGTTTTATTGAGTATAATAGAGCTCCTGAATGGAACGAGTCTAGTAGACATATCAACTGTAATATTAGATGTATCAGAAAATAACTTACTGCTGTTACTATCAGCTTTGGTTAGTATAAATAAATAAATAGGTAAATATCAGGGGACCATGTCACACCAATTGACCTAGTCCCAAACTAAGCTCTAGGCTTGTCCTATGGGCACTAGACAACGATATAAATACTTATAAAGAGAAATACATACTGCCGTCCTAACAAAGAAGGCGGCTAAGTGCACAGAAGTAGTATTCGCATTTTAAAGGTAATGTGGTTACCAATAGAGTTTAAAATGGTTCGACTACTACATTGCAGTTAGCCGCCATCTTTGTTAGGACGGCAGCATACTTAAATACGTACAAAAATATTAAAATACAAAATTACAAACCTCAGGAACAAATATTCGCGCTCATCACATCACACAAATATCTTCCCTTACCGGGATTTTAACCCAGTACCGTTCGTTAGCCAGGGTCACTATAGCTTATGTCATGACATTCAATTCAATGTATGTTTTTTTGAAATCTTCAGCTTTGTTGTCAGTTCAGATGAGATTGTTCAATGTTTTATTATTATGTGTCATGTTTAGTAACTTCGTTCAAGTTGGTCTTTATTATTTAAAAAAGGTCATGTAGTCTTCTCCGAGCGAGGGTGCAAAGTATTTTGTTACCATTCTTACACCTAGTGGTGTGACGTACGACCCCTGTGAAATCGACTCGGAACAAAGTAACATCAGACTATCAAAATCGGTTTTAAATTTCAATTTAAACTTAATTCCCAATTCAAAGGCGTTTTTTTTTATAAATTTCTATGGGTGTTCAATTCTGACGCGTTCCCCTCGACGGGTGCTTACCTGCTTTCTCCTTTGTACTGGTTCGATTCCCGGCCGAGCTAAGCTCTCGTTCCCATCGCAAGGTGTCTTTGATTTAAAAAAAAACAACTAATCCACGTTGTTTGCGGTCACTTTTATCATTGGGTGGTCAAACACGGAACGTTAAATATATTGTTAAAATTACAGTGTTATAACAATGCCCATTAGAACACGGTCATGAGTCCAACAAAGTGTAAAAAAGTGAAGTTTAAGTGATTCATAATGGCACTTCGGCATGATATCAACATGGACTCTAACTTCCTAACCGCGGACCCGCCACCTATGGGCCCCATGGACTACCAAAACAAAACGGACTTGGCGTCCGAATACTTCAACACCTTCAACCAGATATGCGAGAACTATAGACCAGAATCCGATGTCAATCTCCGCCAAACGTCGGACACGCTTCGGATGTCATCGGAAATACTGGACGGGGTGCGTTCCGAGTTTATAAATACAGACTTTTGTGGGGAGAAGAGGGAGTATGAAGTCGAGAGGTTTTTGAGTGGCAAAGAGGAGCAGATATTCCAGTTTGGACAGCCCGATGCCTCTGCCCTTTTGAGGCATAGAGCGAGACGGAGATTTAATGAAGAGCATGGATTACCACCGGCTACTACCAGTCAGGAGAGTGGGGTAAGTTGGCACTGTGTTGAAATTAAAAAAAGAAGTTGAACATGATAACTGGTTGTTTGTGATAACTTTTAGGTACCCACATGTCGTCTACCCGAATGCTTCAACTTTTTAATTGTTAATTGCTTAAGGGTGCTATTACACAAATCGATCATCGATCAATGCATCGACCCGCCCCTGCATTCGAGAGGGAATAGTGCATCAAATATTAGGTAGTTTAAAAGAACTCAACTGACTGAAAGAAATAGAATTGTAAATTATTTTGAGATGTTTGCTAATGATTCATAAAAGGAAATCCTGAACAGAATATTTCAATACGTTAGCAGGAATCATCAGCGTTCTTAGAAAAATGATGCGCGTTCCCTTATTTTGTTAATGCTTTAACATGAGTAACACGACATATGGCTGACTTGGCTTAAAACATTTGATGATGTAGTTGTGTATAGATGGCAGTGCAACTGGCAGAGATTCCTTAAAGGAATAAGTCCAACATTCATGTTAATCATAATGTCGAGTCCCTGTCACTCGTCACTAGAGACTAAATAGAGAGAGAGAGATGGAGCTAACGTAACTTTGAACTTTGATTTTCAAAGTAGGGTCTCTGTTCATATATCGTCGGTGATACTTGCAAAACCGCGTAACTAACAAATTTGTGATAGAGCAAAATAAATCTTACTGTCTTATTAAAAAGGTGCATTTTGCTCCTTATTTAAAATGTTACTTACGTGGTTTTGCAGTTTCACCGACGATATGTGTTTGTTATTATGTTTGCGTGCAATACAGTACATACATACTTTCCCCATATTCATAAACGAACAATAAACCTATTTTAGTTAAAGATAACCTGATAACATTATGGTTTCAGTAGAAAAATGCGTTCGATTAAATTTTACCAAGGATAGAGCATATTCCAAGCACACTTTAGCTGTTGCACGTTAATAAAGAAATAAGCCCTCGTTGTTGGATATCATAATCGCAAAACATGACATTCGCAAATCAACATAGTAGCAAAACATAACTATTATTACGACATGAATAGACAGTGTCGACGGAGCTCCGCTACTGCGGAGCTCCTATTTCTGGGTGGTTTGACCCTCCGCGCCTACTGTAAATGTAACATAACCTAAACCTACCTACGATTTTATAACAAAACCCGATTGTTTTGCGAATATCGTGTTTTGCTAGTATGATGTTCACATATGAACCGGAAATAAGGGAGGAAGGATTAATAATACAGTCGCATGAGAATGTATGATGCTCTCTCAACTTGGAACATAATTCACTACTAGAGGACGAAAGTGACTTTGTACGCGTAGAATACGTTTCCCACTAAGTACTCCCCCATTTCTTCCCGTGGGGGGTTGATTTTCGCAAATGCCTTACTGCACGCCTTGGATATCCAAGGAATTTTATTTCCAAAAATAAAGTCCCTATGTTCATTGGTACAGTCGCGAACCGGCATTGTTGAGCCACTTACCCATGTCTCTAATTTGGCTATGTAATGCAAATAGAATAGCTGTCAGCCAGTCGTTGACATCGGTTATTGAATACACGGCTAAATTACGAACAATGGAAAATGGCTCAACAATGACAACAATCCCGGTTCGTGACTGTACATTGTTCGTCAGAAGTGATTTACATGTATATACCGTGGTTTTTTTGATTTATGATAACTTTAAGGGAACGTTCTTTAGGTCAAATAAAGTTAATTTCCCGAAGACAGACAAATTATAACTGTAACGGTTTTAAAGATATTTAATTTTTAAATTTTATCAGTTAATCACGTTGAACTAGTCTAAAAGGCGCTTAACTGTCTGTGTATGTCACGCCAACATTGACGTATTTGACTATGAGTTAACTCTAAAAGCCCTTTTCGAATGACCAAATATACAACATTTAATTACTTTGTTCTAATTAGAAAAACATTTTTTTTTTGCAATATTTAAAAATCTAATCTACCGCTTAGTTTCTATGGATGTACCTAGTAATATGCCGAAGTTATCGTAAATAAAATAAAACACGTTGTAGATAAAACGTTCACGCAAAAACAAAAATACGTTTGCCATAATGCCATTAGTTAAATCTTATAATCGCTTCACATTTTAGACGAACACGTGTCGCCATATTTCACAAAGCCCACTCGAGTACAGAACAAGATACAACATATCGCACTGCTAGATCTAGACAGCATCAACTCAAAATAATTGTTAGTTTTGTTTTAAGCTCATACACGTTGTATTAAAGTTGATTTTAAAATACTGTTGTTTTTTGGAGTTACTACACTTTTGATCTGGTTGTGCGATATAAAATCGGCCGTGTACGCCCACCGCGTTCAAAATAACAACAACCAAATATACTCGTATAGGCGCGCAAATAACTATGTCTAAAAATATATATGTTGGCTAAGAGCCGTCCAAAATGCATACTATTTATAAATTGTGATAGTGACGAATTTGTTCAGTCTTGGATGTATTTCAATAAATATGACTATATAGTCGGTGATAGTAACAAATTAAATAACGTGCAATATACACCTGAGCGAGTAAGTCAGTAAGGTATATTTTGCAACTTGTCGAATTTGTTAGTTACGCGGTATTATTGTAGTATACTACAATAATACCGCGTAACTAACAAATTCGACGATCGAATCGACGATTATAAGTTTACGTCGTCTAGTATCCTAGAGCTTAGTTTAGGACTAGGTCGATTTGAGTGAGATTGTCCCCCTTTCCCGCTTGTCCCCCCTGACGTCGATGACGTTTCATATTATGTTAAAATCATCAACAGAAGAAACGTTTTTAGGGTTCCGTAGCCAAATGGCAAAAAACGGAACCCTTATAGATTCGTCATGTCTGTCCGTCTGTCCGTCCGTATGTCACAGCCACTTTATTCCGTAACTATAAGAGCTATACTGTGGAAACTTGGTAAGTAGATGTATTCGGTGAACCGCATTAAGATTTTCATACAAAAATAGAAAAAAAACAATAAATTTTTGGGGTTCCCCATACTTAGAACTGAAACTCAAAAAATTTTTTTTCATCAAACTCATACGTGTGGGGTATCTATGGATAGGTATTCAAAAATGATATTGAGGTTTCTATTATAATTTTTTTCTAAACTGAATAGTTTGCGCGAGAGACGCTTCCAAAGTGGAAAAATGTGTGTCCCCCCCCCCGTAACTTCTAAAATAAGGGAATGATAAATGTAAAAATAATATATGATGTACATTACCATGCAAACTTCCACCGAAAATTGGTTTGAACGAGATCTAATAATTAGTTTTTTTTTAATACGTTATAAATCGTAAACCGCATTTTACCTTTCATTCAATCAACTCAAATATAATAAAGAATAAAGAAAAACATTTATTTAGATGTATAGTTGTACGGAACCCTACGTGCGCGAGTCCGACTCGCACTTGGCCGGTTTTTTTTTAATTGCATGCAGATGTTTAAGTTTGGTACCTAACCTTGCTGCCAAGCAGACGTGTACGAGCTATTGTGTTAACGAGTAAAGACTATTTTTTTCGTTGTTGCAATTGCAACAATTTCGCTGTTTTTTTTACTACTTTGAAAGTTCAATTTTAATTTAGACGAACTTGTTTAACCGATATGTAGGAAATTGAATAGCATGTATGTATGTAAACACTATTGTTTAAACAAAAGAGATAATAATTTAAAGTATAACAGGGCTGTACAGTCAGCGTCAAAAGTAACCGGTCACTTCAAGCTACTTTTGTACTTTATCGCATTAACACATTAGACAATCTTGTTTGACATTGCTTATGTGACAGTAAAGCGACAAGGTATTTAAGTGATCAGTTACTTTTGACGCTGACTGTACGACGGCGAGCGTATCCTTTTAAGGGATCTCTTCCAGTTAACCTTTAATCATTGAATTATTGCAGAATATGTGGAAACGTCGATGTTTACTATCGAATCGACCTGCGTGCTCTCAGCGTACTCTGACAAGTCTTATTTATGTTGTCCAATACTATGTCAATAACATGGTCAAGTGTGAGTCGGGCTCGACTTGGTTGGATTTTCGAAAATTGAATTCATATTTGAATATAATAATACCTATACTGCGGTACGAAACCCTCTTTTTTTAAATAAATACCTACTTCATCCTCCCATTATAAAGCTAAGAGACTTCACACGGCTTTTTTCTAACCACTCTGTAACCCGACACCGGTGACGTGTTTGGACGCTCCCTAATGGATCTCGTCATGCGATACATCCACGTTATCTTTTTACGCATTTGCAGTTTTAACGTAGATCTATTGGTGAATAATATTAAAATAAACGTACATAGAAAATCCCTCATTGTCATTATACAATACAATACAAAACAAAACACCACGTACACTAAGGAACGGATATGCAAGAAAATAAATTAAAGATAGCTTAGTGAGTTAATGGGCGGACTTATCGCTAAATAGTGGTCTCTTCCAGACAAGCTTACAAAGAAGAGATGGTTAAAAATACACAATTACTTAAAAGTCCCATTATGTGATAGTGGCATAAAATAAAAGTGCCAAATGCGGCGCTCGAGTTCTTATGAGGTGTCATTATGTGACAGTTCGAAATATTTTTGTGTTTCTTACGACGCTTCAATCTCAGCAATGGTTTCCTTGTGGAAAGCGCTCCTTGTAGATAAAAATGTATGTTACGTTATATTATTTTTATGGCGTGGAGAAGACGAGACAAACACATAGACTATCTGTTGGTAAGGACATTAGGGCGCGCGTTGGCATTCTCAAGACTACACCCTGAGGACTAAGCTGTAACACAACATTACGAACACTGCTGCTTGGCTCCCATTACTTGGAACTAGTGACCGACCGAAACATGTTATTTTGCCGAAACCGAAACCGAAGGTTCGGTTTCATTGTAGTTTCGGCCGAAACCGAAACCGAAACCGAACCTTTTATAAAATAAAAAAAGTCCTTAAAAAGTCGAAAAAATGTTTTTCTAAAATTAATATCTCGCCGACCTATAATTACAGGTTTCTACTTTCAAAGATTTATCACAATGAAATTTCAGCACAGTTACAGAGGTTCTGTTTGAAAATTTAACTACCCTATAAAGTGAAAAAAATACATGCGAGCGACGCCATATTGCCAGCCGTGCCGAGCGCGCCCGACGTTAGCCGAGCGCGACCCGAAGGTACGATGTTGTAAGTTTCGGCGCGGCCGAAGGGTTCGGCCGTTTTGGGCCGAAACCGAAACTCGGGCCGAAACTTGATTTTTTGGCCGAAACTGGCTGAAACCGAAACCGAAACCGAAATTTCGGTCGGACACTACTTGGAACTCATAATAAAGTGATCATTTTAGGTATCATACATTTAAGGGTTAAAATATGTTTCGATTTTCTTGCTTAATAGAATTGTTAATTTATTATTAGGTGTCCTGCCGTTTGACCAAAAGTCATTTGGCAAAATTACACTTGACAAACAACATTTTGCAAAAAAACGTTATGTCAATTGATAATTTTACTACTAGTCATTTTACAAATGACTTGCTTTTCCAAGTGATCAACAGTTAAATTTACATTTTACGAGGAAGACGAATCAGGGCATTTATAACCGACTCGGATAGGTTAGGTTGGGTTGGTTTTTTTTTCTGCCCAGAAATAGGTAAACTAATTGCTAAATGATCAATTGCTAAGTGAGTTTTTGTAAGATGATACTTTTGTCAAATGTCTCGTTTGCCAAATGATCATTTGGTGAAACGTTGTTTGTCAAATGACCATTTTTCAATAATTTGTTGGTCAAACATTAGTGAACCTTATTATTAATATCGTAAAGACAGCCCTTATAATCGAACTCATAAGCTTCCGTGGCATCGCTCGTTGAATTAATTAAAAACGTGTTGGTTAAGAAATAGCGCAATGGGAATAATGCTGGGGCAATAAATCCGGAAAGGAAAAAAGAAAGTCCCGTAGTAACGGGGCGGGGTGTCAGGTCAGGAGCGCAAGCGGGGTTTACTTGAACGACGGAGCGGCAAGCAATTTAAAAAGAAACCCTTTAAGTATGCATTAATATGATTCAGCACTATTGCCGTTCTCATCTGGACAAAATTAGTAGAAGAGTCATACAAAAGCCATAACGCCCAACTCTTCAAAATTGCGGATTTTCATAATTTTAACCTATCGTGCCGGTCCCGTGTGGCTGCTGGGTTAGAAGAAGGCCACTGGGTACAGGGCCTCTATTCTAGCCTAGAATTTATAGCTGTTAAAAACCATATAGTTTTTGACCTGTTATGGTATTGTTTTTAACTCGGCCCGCCATTAATGTCAAGTAAATAAGAGCTAGCTATTAAAACGTTGACAATACGATAACAGGTCATAGACGATATGGTTTTTACTGCCTATAATATAGGCCCTATACCCTTACCATGAGTTACTGTATTCGCTAGCGAGTCAAATGCTCTGTCCCTCGAAAACCTCGCAGCATTCTTATAGAGTGCAAGGGACAGAGCATTCAATTCGCTAGCGAGTATGGTAATTGTAACTCATGGTAAGGGTAACCGCGGTTAACTTGTGACTCGCGCCACACTCGAGAGTACAGGAAGCGAACCCGCGCACAATGCGCAGGAGCAGGATACGACGAGATGGTTATGATTCATGTGGATTCATGCGTTTACTGCGCGCCTTTAAGCTTTTTGTGACAGTTGCTGAGGAGACTGGTTAGAAATACAGTCAGAAAGAATTTAAGTGGTCTTGTTGAAACCAAGGATTTTCTTCCAACTGTACTTTACTTTTGTTTTCTTATTCAGAAAAAATACATAATAATAAAAGGTACTATCGGCCCAATGGAACCCTGACCCACCATAGAACTGTGTCACAGTGACGTTAAGATTCAAGTCGTAAGAAGTTTCAAACAAATTGTTTTGAAATATCAATGTGACACCGTCAATGGTCTGTCAGGATTCCATTGGGCTGACAGAACATAATAGCACAGCGCCGTCTTCGGGTTATATTATACTTATCATACCTTACAGATGGGCCCTCTCAGATACACTTTGACCCTTAAGGATCTTTTGTGCAATTACCCTCTTACGTAATCAGCTGTTCGAATGTGCAGGGCCGGTATTCTAGGCGGTAACAACGATATCGTAGTTTATCTGATATGGTATTGATTTCCCGTCTACCGGTTGAAGTGAAGACGGAGCTGCTTGGGCAGTTTTTTGCCCTAATTATTTACTACAAATTGTCTAAGGACTCGTGTCCAAAGTCGACCGTCCGCGTAAGGCGACCATATTTCCCTATCGACTTGTAAGGATTGCATATGGCTGCGCCGGACAATGCAAGAGACAATGCCTTGTTACGGTGCACTGTTGGACAACATTAGATGCACAACGTAGATAATTATTGTAATTGCTTTAGCTGGTCGGATAACAGTCAAAAATGTACCGTTGACGAAACGATTTCTAGACTTGAAATATTCCCATTTCCCACATTCATAATATAAAAAATGCAAAATAGGTTCATGCACAAATGAGTAAAAAAAACAATCGAAGCCTTTCTTTCTTTTACTAAAGAAATGTTTGGTATAAATAATATTACATATAGATAGGTGTAACATTTCGTTCGCTCCCAAAATACCAGAATTTCAAAATACCGGACCACCTCTCATTACGGAACGCAATTTAACCGGTTATTAACCGATTTGTATGAAAATAACCGGTTATAACCGGTTATTTACATTCCCTACCTCCCATTACCACATACCCAAAACACCAGCTTCTAAATATTACGCAAGGATTATCAAAAATAGGTATCTTAATTTAAGGGTTAAGTTTTGGGATTCCAGTATATTGAGAATCTGGTATTTCGACATTTGGTCGTTTTCACTAAAACGTGTACCTCAATTAAGGAACTTTGACTTTGTCAGTTTTGTGACGAAAATTTGCCTTACATTGTGGCCGTCGATGTATAGCTAATTTTCGTGACAAAACTGACAAAGTTAAAGTTTTAGTGAAAACCCCTATTTATCAGTTAGTTGATGAGATTATAAACCAGATCAGACTTAGGTTACTATTACTTTCATCTATTGATCCATACGACGTTAAAAATGCGTTGTTAAAATATCTATCCAAATAGGCTATCTACTTATCTAGTGTCCCACTGCTGAGCAAAGGCCTCCCCCCCCATCACGGCCATGTTAAAATAACTCTTTTTTTTTTTAAAAAAAAACAACATCCAAATCTAATCTCCATTTCAATATAAACTCTTGCTTCAGATTTAATAGCAACGAATGTGTACTTTGTGTCATGAGTCACTTCACCTTGACCGGAAAGAATATGCAGACTTATCTAAAACGACTACATTAACATTAAGACTCATTTACTTGTCTATGATTATTGCTTTATAACACTGGATTTGATAAATCAATATTAAAATTAAACAAAATATAGTCCTCGGAAACCGTCGTGTAGGAGTATGGTTGCGTTTATCGCATGACAAAATGTAGATAAAGCATCCGCCACTCTCGTACATTTTTTTTTTTTAAAACGTTAAACTTAAAACGGTCTTCTTTCATACTGTTGGAGGTTGACAATCTGACGCGAGGTTGAAGCGTTGATATATTTTTCCGCGACAAAAGCGAGTGCCCCATAAAACTGATTCAAAGACTTCATTAAACGAACAGCATTGTTATGTCATCTACGTAAATATAGTTGTGACCGGTTTAAGTGCGTTTTATGGCCCATTTATATGTCATAACAAGTTTTCGACGGGTCCGTTTATATTTAAACTAATACGGATTACATGAAAGATTGAGCAAATTAAAACAGAATCTGATTTTTCACTTCTAAATAAGTTTAAATGGGTAGATACAGTGCAATATTTTGCCATCATGATAAAACTAAAAGGAATCTTTTGAATTGATTTTGTAGTTCTGTTTTCGAATGCTGTGACAGCTGTCAACAACCGTGAAATGGTTAAAAATTTCAAATTTCGGGTTCCGGTAAATTCGGTTTAACTACCATAAGAGCGTATGAGAGCGAGTGAGAAGGAATCATCTTTTAAGAGCTATTGCGCTTTGGATTTAGTTTAAGGTCGTTTTAAAGTAGGCCCAAAGCGCCCAGAAATACTGTTAAATTAATATCTGGAATGCGGAAAATGCGACAGGAAAAAAAGCATTCTTGTATAAATAAAAAATTAAGAAATATTTCGGGAAAGAAGTGAGTGGAAATTCTCTATACTCAATGCAATAGAACAATACGGTAACATGTCAATAGCAATATGGTTTAACCAAGTAGAATAGAGCTTTACAATGTTTATTGTATTCGACAAATATAGTTTCAGAAGGTTAGGTTAATAAGAAATAACGATTTTGGGAATTGATCTAACAAATCGTATAGTGGCGATAGTCCCCCGATCTGTCCCTCACGTATTGTCACCCTCGTACAAAAAAACAACGTTTAAAAGTTCGTGTGGATTCGAGGACATTGGCCGCAAGTGCACAAAAGCATAAGCTAGAATAAGCTCAATTGGTAGAGCTTTCGCCCGCGTGGCGCAATCGAGCGCGCTTGTAGCTTTCTGCGGTAGGGTTGGCGATACCTTCTTTCACTTAAAAAACCGGTCAAGTTCAAAAGTCAGTTCGACTCTCCCACCAAAGGTTTCTAAAACCATCCGGCTTGACCGCTCGGCCGGTTTTTTTTTTCCTTTTTTTCTTTAAGTGTTGCATTATAATCATACTAAATTGAATTTGTCGCTTTTATTTGAATTTGTTGGACGATAAGACAAAATAAAAAAAAGTCATTAATTAACTTTACGTTAAAAATCAACCGGCTGTCTATTACCGTTCAAATGATAGGTACACCTCTTTACGGAGTCGTAAAAATGATTCTATTACGTGAGCCGGCGGTCAGATAATAAAGATAAAGATAAAGACATTTATTCAGTAAGTAGGCCGCACGGGCACTTTTACACGTCAAGAATCTACCAGCGCTTCACAAGAGGAGACCACTGCTGAGAAGAAACGCCGCAAGAAACTCAGCAGAACTTCACATTCACGGTTCGTCCATCGCCCCATAGCGTCAACAGACACGGCGTTCGGTTCTGCTAAACTGAATCGCGAATGTCTACTCTTCAGTGTAAAGACTCTTTCGAGCGCTCGAAAGTCAAAAATCGGCCCCTGTACTGATAACGATCCATTTGATCGTGTGTGCGAAAACCTCTTGTTTTATACCAAGCTTATATAAAATACAATCGGCAAAATCTCTTTGTTAGCTCTCTCCCCTAGAAACTACAGATGATTAAAAGAGATAACACATCCGAGACCTCTTTCGTCGACAACCCTGGGCCCGGTCCAGTAATGTTCAATTAGCGTCGTATGGACAAGCAATCAACGCCCTCTGGCGATTATATCTTTATTCACTTATTCCACCGGCTTTTTAGGACATGCTCTTTAACAGCGTATGACAGGCAACTTGGTTAACGAAGATTGATATCTGTATATTGTATTATATAAATTACCATAATAAAATGGTTTTTTTCTGTTTGAATATTTATACAAGTACTACCTGTTTCCCGCGACTCTGTCCGCGTGGAACTCGCCAATTTACCGCTATTTAAGTTTCATAATTTTTGGGACAAGTATTTGTTGCCGATTATACTGTTATCCGCTCAGACATGATCTGTTTATCAAGACGAAACTAACGAAGACCACTCGGCGGGTAGATATTATTGCAATGATCCCGTCACCACCTTCCGACTCCATCGTCAGTTTTATAAAAGCTTGTAAATAAGAACCCTACGTGTTCCCCAGGGTGGCCGGGACAGTTTTCCTGTTCCTTATACAAAAGCATTTTGAAAGGAGTGCTTCAATATTTTTTCATACCAATGATTGATTTTTCTTTCATTTTTACAATTAAAATATTATATATTTTCAAGAGTTTTCTAATGTTAGGTTTAGGTTTACAGCTCACTATTTCTAGGGCTTTAAACTACTCAGTAAAACCGTATTGCTTTTGACTTGCTATCATATTGTCAACGTTATGATCGTTACTAATTGACGGTAATGACGGCCAAGTGAAAAACAAGATTACATGGTTTTACCGAGCATGGAACCCCCCGGTGACTGTTTGTGAATACGTTGAAATGTTGCCGGAAATCGCAGCCTTAAAGCCACAAATGTAAAGTAATAATTAATTACCATAAACGTGGACCCTTTGCCTTTCCTGTGCCCATTTTAACAATTACAGTGCCCTTAAAAAGCACACAAAAGCCCACGAAAGCGCAGCTTTCGCAACTGCGGACTCGTTTGGAACGGATTGGTCATAGTTTGTCTGGTTTATTGCTACTGGCGAGAGTTATTGGACGTATTTAATTGGAGTAATACAAGTGGAACACCCTTTTATATTTGGCAACGAGCTCGTATTTATTTACCTAACGGGTATGGACAGTCGGGTAACGTTAAGGTAGGACTCCCATGTACGGTTAATCAGATGCGTCTGTAACGAGTCGACTTAGCAACTAAAATTCATAGAAGTTGTGTCAAAATTGATGACCAATATGTAGACGTAACATGCAGGTTCTCGACCTAGGGCGACATATCATGGACTCACAAGAGATAAAACTCCTCTTGCCCAAAGCGTCTGGAAATTTCTGGACACAACGGGCCTATGCAGTGAGCCCTTAACGAAGGGCTGCAGATCAGTAATGGTCGAAGCGGCACGCAAGCCAATCAAGCCCCCTCAATAATAATAATAAATACCAATACGTAATATTTGATATTATCTATAAATATATGAACATAAGTACCTAAGACCGGACCGGGAGACGAGCTGTAAGTAGGCCTCCAACAAGAGTACCGATCTTGTAAGGATCGCAGGAACGCGGTGGATGCGAAAAGCACAAGACCGGACTGAGTGGGAGCCTTGGGGGAGGCCTATGTCCAGCAGTGGATGTCTTTCGGCTGACATGATGATGATGATGATAATGAAGTACCTAAAACGCGTGGTCCTGTTTTATCTAAGCTGAACTCTTGCTACTGCTATTCCACGATCCAGGTGTACAGTAAAACCTTGTATGGTTTATTTTACATGGTTGTTAGGGTCTCACGGAACAATATCTTTCATAATGTCAAAGGTCAGGATACATGACAATTTCGATCAAAAATCGAGAACTACCGATGAGTTTATCATGAATTTTAATTAATCTAAGCGGTTATCACGTGTAAACTTATTTTTTTATTGTCAATATTGGCAGACCTACCCTATGGTCAAATGATGTAGTGATCGGGAAATATCTGGATGAGACAAACTGCTTAGGCCATATTATTTGTTGAATCTGCACAAGTATTAAGCCATACCTTTCTTCCACAGTATGGTAGCGACGAATTCGGGCACGACTCGCCCAGCCGATACGCGTCGCCAAAAGGCGCCGGCGGCGGTGCCTACCAGGAGCCCTACTACGCTGGCAGCGAGTGGGCGGGCGGGTACTACCAGCCGCCCCCGCCGTACCAGCACGACACATATGGCGCGTCACCCGGTAAGACATGCATCACATCACATCACAATGTCCACGGAGATCCTTGACAGGAACCCCGAAGTATTCGTTTCAGTATCCATTGTACCTTGATGTTAATATTCTATCAGTGGTGGTAGGAACTTGTGCAAGGTCCGTCTGGATCGCTACCACCATCTTATCTTCTAACCTACCGATAAGACAACCGCCACAACCGGTGACATTACTAGCATAGAGGCATTCCATCTTAGTCCTCAGGGTTGGCAACGCATTTCCGGTCTTAGGATTGTAGTCCTGAGAATGCTCTTTCGCTTTCTCCAAGCCATAAAAAGATGATGTCTCCTATCATTATGATTATTATACACTTTATCTCTCTATCTTCCAACTGTTTTCAAGCCAAAAACTCCTTTCCAAAATTTCTTGGTATGGAATCCTATATAACGTATTGAAATTGAAATATTGTGAATGGGAGCAAACGTCCACGCGGATCTGATACTATCGTCCATAAATATTAGCAGTGTTTTTTTTTATAATCATCTTTGTATCCAGGCCTCCCCGGTGCGCCGAGCGAGCCCGCGGGCGGCGGCGCGGAGCTCCCCCTGCCCCCGATGTCCTCATTCCGTGCCGCCGCGCCCCACCACTCCCCCACCGACGCCATGCTGGTCGCCAAACCTCCGCTACAGCCTGTAAGTATAATGGGAGGTAGAGGTTAATAGAGATTTCTCCAGGGCCTGGTTACCAGGTTACAGGTGAAGTTGGAATTTTGGAAGTGACTGAGGAAACTTCGAGAGTGATGCAGCGCATTGTCAGATTTAGTTGCGGTGTCTGACGTTGGCGGCTATCATAGAGCCATACCATACGAGAGCATTGCTCATAGCTAGTTGACTGTTTAGTACGTGTTAGAGCGATGCCAAGCAAGCGTTGATGGTGCGTTGTTGAGCGGGAACTCAGTGATTTTAACATAGAACGACGCAAGTGTTGCAATGACGCAATGCACGGCACGAGCAACGCTCTTGTGGCATTCCTTTTACGAGTTGTAGCTAGATTTCGCTAGTCTCGCTACACTTGGTTGTGTCTGCAGTCACAGCAAAATTTATGTAGAAGCCTGGAGCGAGAGCGGAACTGACGTTCTAAAGAGAGCAAAGTCAAAATGTCACTGACGTCATTTCGCGTCTGTGCCGCTGTAGGAGTATCTGCGTACATTTGATACGAAGCTATCACTCATTCAACAAGCAATCAGTCACTTCACTTGTACCGTCACACCGCACGTTCTAGATGTACGCGTCAGCGAGCACGCCGACGGTAACGGGCGCCGAGGCGGGCAGCCTGTCGTCGTACGGCTCGTCGCCCTCCACGCCGGTGCATTCGCCGCCGCCGCTGCCGGCGCGGCTCTACCCGCCGCTCAAACACTCGCCGCACCACCACCATCCCCATATGCACCACAACCATCCGCAGGTAACACCCCATAGGAACGCCACTCAAGGACCAACTAACTGATAGTAGATAGTTCAGTCGCGGAGCAAGTAACACGAGAATTTTGTATTTAGTACCAGGGCAATAGAACTGCTTAGAGATAACTGCACTCTGGGTTTCGGTTAGCAACTTACGATCTACCAGCAGGTATCAGGGCCATAGGAGCGTTAGGAGATGTCATTTGGGGAGCAACTGAGAAAACCACTGGGTGGGCTAGGCACCAATACCTGCAGGTAACAGAACAGGGTGCAAGGAGCAGTACCTACGAGATGTGCACCGTCCGTTGCGAGTGGCCGCTATGGCCAGGGCAATAGCAAAGCTAGGAGTTAAACATTCGTGAATCAACTGACACAAGGACTGAGTAGACACACAGCCACTGGTACCAGGGCAAAAGGATCGCTAGAAGATTACTTTATTCGTGGCTTCAGATTTGATAATTTGCCAGATGCTGAGCTGATTTTAGACCGACTAGTTCCTTAGGGACCTTTCATAAACGAGGGTACTCTTTTCTCAAAGGTTGGCAACACTTGCTATTCCTCTGGTGATGGTATTCATAGGTCTGTAGGTACTATCAGGTGAGCCTGGTGAGCGAGCATACACGGTTTTTTAGTGTTTCTCATGACGAAATTAAAGCTTTAAACAAACTGAGATACTAGGAGCTCATAAACCCATCCTTTTCACAGCAACCAAGCTGGGTGGCCAGCGGCGTCTCCTCCCCTCCAAGCGCGTCGACGCCGCACGCCCTGCCCGGCCCAGGCCTGCCAAATGGTCACCACCAGCACGTTGTGTTCCCGCCAGCCGTCATGGTGAGTGCTTTACGGTTTACCTCCTACCTACGGGTACATAGTGGTACTTTTGTTGTTAAGCAAAATTGCCAAAAAAGAGTTTGTCGCGAGTGTCGTGACAGATGGAACATCCATTTTCTCAAGTGGAAATCCCATTACAGAATTTAATTATTTAATCAACGTAGAACTCTTACATAATAAAGTAATGCCAAGTTTCAATAGGAAAATCAAAGCTAAGTTGTGCGTTTGATTTATTGCGACAAGGATCTATGGCAGCTCAATAATTTAAATCGGTGGTGCATAATCTCATGAAACTTCAAATTGGATAGAGTTCGACGCGTGAATTTAACTGCATCTAATTTTAGTGCAGTTTTTATAGGCAAGTAAAAAAAATGTGCATAGTTGGTAATGAAATAATCGTGCCCATCGAAGTAAATGCCAGCCATAGACAACTGTTATCTTTGGCGCGTTTGGAAACGTATCCATATTGTGGCAACCAAGTGAGTCAGCCTTTTTATCAAAAACGAAACGAGAAAATGCAGTAGAATAGTCCCAAAGTATAAGAGCTGTAAAAAAATGCTATTGTTAGGAAAAATGTTTTTTTTATTGATCAGTTATTTATAGTGCCATAAGCCGTAATGTTTCTCTCTTAGAATTTAGATTCTTTCAGCATGTTTCTGGCATGAATGTTTTTAACTTTAATCAGGTTTTTTATTCGTAAACATTTGAAACGGTCCAAGTCTAAATACCATACAGTAGCCATTCACTAGTCGTCGACCGTAGTCTCTATAGTATAGCCTCGTGCGGCCCACCACACTGAAAAATGGGAGTTTTTTGTAACTGGGACTTTGAATCTACAATCAAGGGAATAAAGTTCAATTGCTATTGTTCGAAAATGCCATTTTCAGTTAACGAACATAGGAAAATAAACCTTATTCTTATTGTAACAGAGTTCAAAGTAAATTGCCTTGATTATGTACAGACCTAGGAATATACGGGGCAAAATTAAATGACAGCTAGGGATTGCCTATATCGATAAACTCAATTATCGATGCTTTCCCCGCATACTAGTGATCGCTCCAAGTTTTGTTTGTATTTTTTTGTTATTGTAACTATGCAAATAAAACAAAATAGCAACATAATTCTTGTTATTCCTTACTTTAAAAGTTTTTTTTAACCTTTAGTCATCATCATCATTTTTTTCCTTACCGTGTATTTCAGAATGACTGTCCCATTTTGTTAAAATTACAATCAGAATTTGTCAAGAGTAAAAAAAAAGATTATGATTAGTGAAGTTTAAAATATCCTTTTAAAATAAAGAATAACCGGAATTATGTTTCTATTTTGTTTTATTTGCATAGTTTCAATAAAAAAATATTTTTACAAACAAAACTTGGAGCGATCACTAGTATGTGGGAAAAGCATCGATAATAGAGTTTATCGATATAGGCAATCCCTAGCTGTCATTTAATTTTGCCCCGCATATTCCTAGGTCTGATTATGTACATTTTATTGCACACTGGATCTTAAGAGGATAGTGCATTAGAAAAAAGATTAAACTGTTTAGCGCTTTTAGATTATAGTTTTATACTTGGAACGTAAATTAGTTATAAACTAATAGTGTTTTAAATTCTCAACGACGCTTCTTCCCACTCAAATTTATACTCGCGGTCAAATAATACGGGTCAGAGTGCGTTTTTCATACTAAAGAGGCCATTTCGAAGCCTTCGTTCCTCGCCAGGGGATGCTTTTAGTGAAATCTGATGATGGATACCCCGAGCATTAATACAGGACTTCCAGAGTACCTAAGATACCTAACTGATTGAGTCTGCGGTTAACGCCGGAATCGTGCATGTTCAGAAAAACATCTAAAATGGCAATAAAATGTAAGGAAATACAAATACTCACCCAAACTCTCTCGCTGTGGTGTTAACTGATTGTGCGATCAGTAAGGTATCTTAATCTTAACTTTTGACCTCCTCTATTGAACCTCGGAGTATCCACTGTTAAACCTCACTCAAAACAATTCCTGGCGAGGAACCAAGGCTTCGAAATAGCCTCGTTTGTATGAAAAACGCACTCTGACCCGTATTATTTGACCGACAGTGTACTTGTTGCCTCAATATGCGTATTAAGTAGTGGGGCGCGTCGTCGTGGATTGAAAATACTATATTTTAATAATTGTCATGTTGAACATCTTTCTGTACAAGTACCATCAAGGAATTTAAATGTTTGCAGTTCGATGTTATACGTAAATTAGTCGTGTTATACGTGGAAAATGTATAACCCGGCTAACTTACGAATGGTATCAACCTGCTAAAAAAATTAATTAGTACATATTGTAAATAAGTACTGATTGGAAAAATGTGAAACATCTTGAATTGAGTTTTGTTTTAATTTTCAAAGAACATGATAAAACTTAACCAAACACCAATAAATATTGTAATTGATGTTGTAATATTTGGAGTAATATCATGTTAGTTGATGTTTTTGTTGATTTTGTGTTTTTTTCTAATCATCGGCCTGTGTGGAGCTTGAACCATTGCCCCTAGTTGTTTTGAGTAGTGTTAGCGTGTGGTTTAGTAGCTAGCTTCTCATCCTAACAGGAAAACGAACATTCATCCCTCCTCTATCAACTAGTCTAGACGCGTTGCTTCTCTTTAAAAACAACCTTTTTGTAATCCTCAGTCCTATCCAAAAATCAGTCATGACCCCTAAATGAGAATTACATACATACATACCTTCACGCCTTCATTCCCAGAGTGGGGTAGGCAGAGCTACAGAATTACCAACTCTGTAACCACAATGAGAATTATTTTCTGAATAATAATAATAACTTAATATATATTAGTTATAATTTACTCTTTGCTGGTGGTAATACTAGAAAAGATGGTAGATACCTACATACAGAAATATGCAAAAAATAAATGCAATGTGTGTATGTTTCAAAGCTTTTAAAATTTAAACAGATGGATTAAGAACTTCTCAATATTTTGTAGTCGGTTAAATTTAAATAACTCTTAAAATATTTCAGTACAGATAACTCTTTAACGGCTAAACAAATTTTCACCAAACATGGCTAAGATCCACTCCAGTTAAAAAATCTATCTATTAACAAAAACCGCGTCCAATTGACGACAGGATTTTATTTGAAAAAGTTTTAGTAAGATAGAGGTTTATCTCAAAATAATGGTATCTTGACTTTTTACCAACTCATCATTTGACAAACTATATCATTTTACTAACTTTCATTTCGCAAAAACGTGTTTGTGCTAAAACCATTACATATAGGTTACATGGGCTTGTTAAATAAGTTAGGTTAGACTAGTGCGTAGACCACAGGAAAAGTTTTAATGTATTTGTGTCCTTGGTTTTTTTTTTTTTTAATCAAATCATATCATATCAAATTTGCTGGAATACAGTTATAAAGGTGTTATATGTTTTGGGTACCGTGTATCCAGCCTGCATGCAGGCGTGCAAAATGTTTATAATGACATGAATTTATAACGTCAAAAATTATACAATAAAAATATATTAAATTGTAATTATAAAATTAAAATTATTTACCACAACAAAAAAACCTAAGCAATTGTAAAATGATATAGTTTGTCAAATGATGATTTGGTAAAACATTAGTGACCCCAAAGTTTTTTTTTTGTTATTATTATTTACTGAGAAAACAAATATTGAATATTATCAGTGTTTGCTACGCCCGCTTTGGACTAGTGGTCTGACGTCATTTTGTTTGTAACCGCGTTTTGTAGCACAAGCTGTGACGTAGAAAAGACCATGTGGCGTTCAAGCTCTTTAGCCATTAGCCGAAATTTGTTTGTTTTCTTAGTAAATAATGAACAAAAAATGCTTTTGAGAAAAACCTCTATAAGCATTATTTATTTCACAAAACCTTTTAAAAAAATTCCTCCTTTGAAGCTCCCTTCGTTTAGGAACTTTGACACCACAGACAAGACAATCTTCAAACAACACAACTCTTCGAAATTTAAAAACGTAACAATACGGCGGTGTAGTTTATGTGGGCGTCAGTAAGTGGTCCCAATGGTCGGCTCCCCGGTCCGATGGCCCTGGTCTCATGCCCTGATGACGTAGGGTGCCCCGGCGGAGCAGCGGCAGCTCGACGAGGCCATGGTCTTCCTTCGGGAACACTCCGACGTTGGAGTGAGTATCTCTTATATGTAATAGCTGGAGTCTGACCAACGAGTCGTAACACGAACATTTTTTATAAAACAAGTTAGCACTTTGCGAGTACCTATCCAGTCGTTATGAATTTCGTGTTACCAGCTAGTCTGCCCTCCTACGGAAAAAAGGCACATCTACTATATGAATAGTGTTGCACTTTCAACCTTATCATAACATAACCATTGAGTTTATTATTCTTCTATGAAATAATTGCACGCGCCTTTTCTCCGTAGTAGGACAGTAGTGATATTTTAATTTTGCCGCCATTTTGTGTCATCACCAGGGATCGGAAATTCGGATCGATATTTACCTATACTTTCGCACCGGCTTTGTTGTTCAGTTGTATGGAGGCGGACTCAATCATAGAATTCATTACTAAATTTTGTGGGATTTCAAAATAAATAAATTGCACCGGCATTAATTCATAATCAATTATTTATATTAACTGTTTGAAGTTATTTTTCATGTAAAGATTTACCAAATGTTATTTAATTTACCTGTAACTCATTAACCTAACGAATTTATAGGAGCAAAAATGAATGTTTTATCCTACATGTAAAGTAATTATTATATTAACATTTTGTAGAATCCCAGAATCCCGGAACTTATATTATTAAAATAATATTTTTAAGAAGCCGACGCCATGTTTGCCAATCTTTTTCCGGGATTTTGCCAACTTTAGGTAAATATCGATCCGAATTTCCGATCCCTGGTCATCACTCACTGGTTAGACTCTAGACGGTGTAAGGTGGAGAGGAAGGCGCTTCCAGTGTAATTTAAAAAAAAAGTGAACCTAACTAGTTAAACACTAAAATAAATAAACGGTAACTTAATTCATGAGAGTAAAGAAAGTTAGTTATACTATAGTGCCCTCATACGCCAAAAGGGTGTATCTAAAATTATATAAATTAAGCAGATTCAATCCTCACTCTCTAGCAATATGGTCGCACTTGCTAAAGTTACAATTTCTTAATTTTAGTCCTTCAGACGGCACCGAGCAAACGTCGAGCGTCCAGTGGCGCTATTATTGTGTTTTCGGATTTCCTAAAAAAAAACATGGAATTGGACGATGTTTTTTGTAGGGCAAGTAAAAACACAATTTATGGGATACGTAACCAACTTTGATAACAGTTACCCTTTGAGAAGTCAGCTTGACGGGAAAAGGTTTTTCCGTTAAGATGATAAAGCGAAGGTCAATTGTTATTAAACTATGTGATATACCCTACAAGTTGTGTTTTCATTTGTAGTACAAAAAAGACCCGTCCGATTTCAAAAAAATACTTTAGTTTATTAGAAAACTCAATAATACGCTCGGCGCAGTCTTAACTAGGTACACCTTTTTTGAAATCCACCCTCCAGGGTCTGTGGGAGTCCGGAGTAAATGAGGTGGTACGATGTCCTATAAGGGTTTCTGTGGTGGTAGGAGCTTGTGCAGGCTCTGTCCGGATCGTTACCACCATCCTACCCTTTACCGCTGAGCAGCATTATCATTATTGTGTTCCGGTATGCGGATAACACAACCGGCGAAATGACTAGCATAGAGGCGTCCCATCTTAGGGCCTCCATAGAGTCCGTCTAAAGAGCACACTGACCACCTAGTGGTTAGTGGGATGTGTGACTTCGAATGCGTTACCAACCCTCATGATGATGACCAAGAGCCTCCATAGATGCACTGCTTGAAGCAGTCAGGACCGACAGCCCCGTGCTCGCTATTGGGCAATCAGCAGTTACGATCCGAACCTAGAGCATTAAAACTGCAGATCGCCCAATAGCGAGCACGGGGCTGTCGGTCTTGGCTTCTTCTAACAGTCTCATAGATGTAAACTCATCTTGACTGAGATGCCCGTCACAAGATACGTCAAAGTAAACGTCAAGCCATAGAAAACTGTCATTGTTGACGCATCTTGAGACTGACATTGAAGTCGAGATCAGTTTATTAATAAGGGCCTAAGTCATCATCATGAGGGTTGATAACGCATTTGAAGTCCGCAGATCCCACTTACCACTAGGCGGTCTGTGTGCTCTTTTGCCATAAAAAGGAGACAGTGAAGGGGACAGAGATGGCAGTCATATAGCTCTGCCCTCTCGTTGTTTTGGGACTGGGTTTTTTTATTTGATTCCTGTCGTGTTCAGATCATAATTCGACGGTCTGAATGATTCACTTTTTATGATTGCGTAGTTACAATTTTTATGAATTTGTATGTTCTTTAAACTTTATTTAGTAATAATTGGCTTGTAATAAAGTTACCTTAATCATAAACGCGCAATAATCCTATTTTAGTTAAAGT
Source organism: Acleris emargana (assembly GCA_927399475.2). Lineage (NCBI taxonomy): Eukaryota > Metazoa > Arthropoda > Insecta > Lepidoptera > Tortricidae > Acleris > Acleris emargana. The sequence goes on from OV656863.1 coordinate 11,873,894, forward strand.
ATTCTTCATTCCTGTTCTGTCAAAATCAATCGTTATAATAACAGGTAGGGACGGAACATATTTTAAGCACACTATAGCTATTGCCTGTTTATGAATAAAGAGGGTTAGTGTTTAGATATCGTTGTTTAAATCGACACAAATCAAAATTACTCTTTGTTGCATTGTATTTGTATTTAAATTGTGTTGCTTTTGTATTTAAGCAGTGATATATCGTGGCATGGATTGGTTTGAAGCTTTTTTGCAGTACGTACTCATAACATCAGATACTAAAACTTTTTAAGGTATTTTACTACCATAAATATCTTTGAAACACTGATCATTTGTAAAACTATAGACTTTACACTTAAATCTATTTTCTAACGGTATATTGATCGCGAAAACCTATTTAATGTTTAGCTAAAAATTAAAATGAATATGGAAGAACTTTGATAGTACAAGTGTTTGGATATTTGGAGTTAGTTATCATTCTCCAAACCTGGATTAAAAATAAAAAAAACGGGTATTTTTTTCTGCCCTGGCCTAGCAAAACTTCGCGGGTTGTTTTTACAACTGTTAACATTTCCGAGCATGTCGTAGAAAAGTTCTTAGAAGTTAAGTGAATATTTAACTGAAGTGGTAGTTCTTGATACTGTTGTGATCTAGCAGTGCGTATAGGCAGGAAGAAGAAGACAGAAGTGAGAAAATGGAGAAAGAGATAAATATAGATTTTACATAAGAATGTCATGTGCACGACAGAGACAGTTTCTCTCTGTTTATCTTCATTGGTCACACAGCTGTGTGGGCGATTGAACCACGTATTGAAATCCGAGGATGACCCTATGCCAACCAACCAACCACCAACCAACCAACCAACCAACTTGGTAAGAATTTAACCTTTTCAAACCGCTAAGTTCCTTCGTATGTACCAGGGCGCCAGAATGGAGGAGAGGCTCGACGACGCGATCAACGTGCTGCGCAACCACGCGGAGGCGCCCGAGCTGTACCCGCAGGACGCGCCGCTGCACCACCAGCCGCCCGGTGAGTTGACGCCCGCCATTTATGACACCCTGGTAGTTGATACTAGGCTTGGTGCGGGAAGTAACCGGTCAAGCGAGAGACGGGGCATATGAAGGGTGTCGTACCATTCTTGTATGGGCCACAGGATTTGTCGGGTTCTCAAAACTTGCTTTTTAGGGTTCTGTTCGTAAGCTTCCGCTGTCTGTCCGTCCGTCTAACAGCGGGCTGTATCTTTGAAATTGTTACAAAGTGAATAAATGAAATTATATTTTAAAAGGGGCCCTTTACAAGAATGTTACGGGACCCTTCGTTTGCTAGTCCGACTCGAACTTGGCCGATTTTTTAACATATTTATTCTGCGATCGAAATATAATCTCAGACATTCTATAATTCCATAATGGCAGTTTCAATTTACTTGGATATGCCGTTTAAAGATTCAATCAAAACTACGGCTATGATGGAATGCGAGGCAATGCCATGGGCGGCCCTAGGGGGAGAGGGTTCACCGCCACTTGGACGGGTGGATCGTCGAACGAATCGATCCCGTCCTTAGTTTTTTTCTAAGTACAGTCAGCCAATATGTACATTTTGAACTTTATATTGAATGAAAATGCCGTTCGAATTGACACATGCAAGTTATAGACCATTTTGTTTTATATTTACATACAAACATAACCTCAACTTTAGGGTGACATACATATATTTATTAAAGATAATAAATAGACCAAGTCCTAATCAAGAAAGGAAAGAAAAAATAACATATATTTCCCCTGTAAAAAAAGAGTGAGGATCAACCACCAGCTTCGTAGGTTGACTACCAACTAGGCTTACCGCTTATTTTACTGACCGTAATGACGGTGTCCTATCATTGACAGTTTCCATGTAATTATGGTGTCCAAGTAATGTCGATGTCCTATTAATGACGGTTTCCGATTAATCAAGGTGTCCGATTAAAGACGGTGTCCGATTTATGACGGTGTCCGATTTATGGCGGTGTCCGATTAATGATGGTGTCCGAGGAATGACGGTGTCCGATTAAAGACGGTGTGCGAGTAATCACGGGGTCCGATTAATGACGGTGTCCGATTAATCACGGTGTACGAGGAATCACGGTGTTAATGACGGTGTCCGATTAATGACGGTGTGCGAGTACTCACGGTGTCCGATTAATGACTGTGTCTGATTATTGACGGTGTGCGAGTAATGACGGTGTCCGATTAATGATGGTGTTCAAGTAATGATAGTGTCTGAGTAATGACGATGGTAACATGATGGTTGTTGCAGTGTCGCGGATGGGCGGGCCTCTGCCGCACCTGCACGCGGAGCCGCCGGTCAAAATGGAGCGCCACGTCCTGCCCAATACCAGTATGTACTAGTATAGAGACATTCCATTCAATAATAACAATATGAAGGGACAATCCCACACACTTAACTAGTCCTTCATAGCTATGACAGGGTTGGCAATTTGTATACTTAGTTGAGATTGCAAAAGTCCATATTTCACATACTGCAATATTTCACAAAGCTAAGAACGACAAGGTACCTGCGGGCCCTGTGACATTTCGGTGTACATGAGTGTCTTCCGTACCATGAAAAAACTGGAATAGTCACTAGCCATGCCTAATTTTTATAGTTCTTAACGCACACATTCCCTAATGAACGATTAAAGAGCTGGAATCATGTGTGATCGTTCCAAACGTACCATCTTCATCATCATTATCAGCACCATCATCAGTCATCACCATCGTCATTACCACTAACAGTTTTACAGACATTTAAAGATCGCCATACGACGATCGTTCGTTTCTGCTCGCATGTCTCGTATCCAGCTGTCTCAGATTCCCTAGAATTTCGTTTAGGGGGGAGCATCGCCTTCGAGCTAACATTACCCTCTGGACCCCAAAAGCCGCCGCTCAACTGTATTCCTGTAACATTTACCGTCTATCGCCACTTTCCCGATCACATGGTTGAGAGAGGCGATGGCTGAGATACGCGTCATACTCGTGAACGGGTGCTGTCTGTGGGGTCCGGTCTGTTCACGTTTGCAAGGAATTCCTTGTTGTTCAATTTATTATCCAAATTATATGGCTTTTGACGTAGAGACCTCGTCGTGTTGTTCTCATAGTAATTATTTCATTTTAAGGTTTATTGACCTTACATTTGTAATAATCTTATTTTTGCTAGTTTTGTAGTGTAATTATGTTTTTATGATTGAAAAAATGACCTTCTGCTGGAGTTTCTTGCGGCGCTTCTTCTCTACAATGATGGTCCGAAGCGCTGGTAGATTCACTGTACATTTTCGACGTGTAAAAGAGCCCGCATGTGGCCAATTTACTTAATAAATATTTTGAATTTCGAATTTGAATTTTGAATCCATTTTGATTAATGAATGAATGACCCGCTATAATGAAATATGTTTGTGTATTCCAGAGAAACGCAAAGAGCCCCCGGACTCCGGCCTGGACTCGAAGCCCTCGTCCTCCGGCTCGGCGGACCTCGCCAAACTGCCCGGCGCCAAGCGCTCGCGGAGATAGTGAGTCACACATACATACTTAGATACTTACAGTGGAGCCAGTTTATCCCTCTGCAACTGAGGTGACTTTTTTAGAAACATTCTACTGAGGTGGAGTCTGTCAGACATCAATTTTGATAAAATATAGAAAAAATACTAATGGTTCAATGATAAGTATTGTTTATTTAGTGCATAGCATGATTATTAAATTTTAATGCGGAATTAATAATAAACATGTATATGAGCTTTTAAATAAAAAAATATGTAATTTACTTGAATAAGGTAAAAAAAACTGGTATTTTTCACAAAGATTAACTTACAATGCCGCGAGTCGTTAGAAGAAGGTACTGAACGATACAGAGCTATAACGCGGTGTACGGCGATTTTTTTTTGGCGACGTCTCATAGACGTCACGTCAGTCGCAGAGGGTTATTAATGGTATGATAAAATTTGAACAGAGTATTGTTGGCAACCAAAAATAATTGTCGAAAGGTAATCCGGGTGGGGGCGGTTACCTCGCAGGTGATCGACAATGTTACTTGTTATATATCGTCGGTGATACTGCAAAACCGAGCAAAATAAACCTTACGGTCTTATTAAAAAGGTGCATTTAGCTCCTTATTTAAAATGTCACTTACGCGGTTTTGCAGTTTGACCGACGATATGTACTCATATGAATATGACAGAAGTAATCTGTTCAAATTTCATCGTGCCTCAGATTTATTTTTAGATTTAGAAAACTGCCAACGTCTGGTTAAATTTTCGACTTGACATTCTGTCATTTTTTAATTTTCAACTCTAATATTAAATTTAAAGCTATTGAAATTTTTAAATGACTCGTACGTATTTTTGCGACAATAATAACTATTGTAAAAAGGTACCTGTCATTAATGGTATACCTGCGGTACGGATATATCCGTCATCGATGTTTAACCTATGGTACGGATATATCCGGCATTAATGTAAAACCTGTGGTACGGATATATCCGTCATTTAGGGTAAACGTGACGTGCGGATGTTCCCGTCATTGGCAGTGTATAGTTCTAGCCATATTTGGCGCTGAACAGGGCAAGTTTCGGTTGAGGGTAGGGCGACGCCGGCGCCATTTTCTTATTCAGTCCGAACGTTATACACGTTAAATACTGACACTAAGAACTTATTCATTCAATAAAAATGTTAATAAGCTGGTCAAATCGTCGCTTAACCTCGCAAGGCCCACCATACTGAAAAATGGGAGTTTTCTGTAACTGGGACTTTGAATCTACAATCAAGGGAATAAAGTTCAATTGCGATTGTTCGAAAATGCCATTTTCAGTTAATGAACATAGGAAAATAAACCTTATTCTAATTGCAACAGAGTTCAAAGTTAATTGCCTTGATTAAGTACATCCTATTGCACACGGCCTTACCGAGGTTAAAAGGGAAATATAATATAAGCTAGCTTTCAAATTAAAAACCCATGTTTCTTTCATCCTTAAAGTTTCAATTACCAAAAAAAGGTTAGTACTTACATAGAAAACGGTACACGACTGTTCTTAGTACCGATTTCGGTACCTCTTTATCCGTAACCAGCCGCGACTTGGTTTTTAGGGTTACGTACCCAAAGGGTGCTAAAGTGCTTAAAAAGCCTTCGCTCTCCGTGCGAAATAAATTGTATTAAAAATTAAAACGACAATGAATAAATCCTGACACTTGGCTAGTTTTTGTAATTATTTTCATTATTTTTAACTATTTTCGATTTCTAGAGACAACGAGTAGTTTCGCACTCGGAAAATTAACGATGTATCGACTCGTATAATTTACAAATCAATCGTCACGTCGCCTTAATTAGATTTGAATAAGGTCGAAATTATAACTAAACTTGTGGAAAATCAAATCAAATCAAATCAAATCGTTTATTGCGATCATGTTGTATACAAAAGGTCTTAAGTATATGTTATGTTCAACATGAACCCTGCTAGGGCACAGCAATCTTAAAAATAGTCTAATAATCTTATAATATCTTACATTCTAAATTTTATAATTCTATTCTTATATTTTACATGAATGGCACAAATTAATACAACTAAATAAAATATTAATTCTAATTTAAGAACTCTTGAAGTGAGTAGTATGCTTTACCTAATAAAAAATATTTGAGCTGTAATTTAAACTGCTTAGGGTTTTCTATATTTTTAATTGAGCCGGGAATATGGAGGTCTAGTCCAGCTACTCGGTCTCTGCCTACCCCACTCTGGGATTACAGCGCATGTATGTATGTATGTAAATATTTAAATAAAATAAATTAAATAAACTTTTAGGTCTCTCTTGCAATTCACTGTTGAATTTGCTATAGGTACGAAATATACATGTTGTGTACGTGACCTCAACTCTGGTGGCTATACCTCTGTGCCGAATTTCATTTATTTCTGTCCAGTCGTTCTCGCGTGATTGATTAAGACGGCACCGAGCAAACGTCGAGCGTCCAGTGGCGCCCTCAATAATATTATCGTGTTTTCTGGTAAACCAAAGAATTTCCATGGAATTGACAAGATTTCATATTTTCAAGACTTTAATTTTATTCGTTTTATAGATACTGTTTGGAAGGAGGAAGACACTAATAGTTTTATTTTTTCCCTAGGATGTATAATTATTTTATTATTAATTTATTAAGATGTTATTATTCTAAAAGGGCGTAACTTCATTTCTACGACACAATGGACATATTACGTTAGTCCAATCTGTAATAAAAAAAGTTTTTCTTTTTAATAATGGCGGTCAACCGATCTCAAGTATCTATCCATCTGTCAATAGTGTCAATGTCAAACTTGAAGTATGACAGCTTTTTTCTCGTGAAAAAGGCAATGGTATTATATCTATTCAGGCATAGTATTGGTAAAACTCGATTTTTTTTTAACTTACTTGTAATTTTGTCAATAAAGAAAAATAAATCTAAATAAATATTTTGCCGTGTTCAGGAGGCAAAACCCTTTCGATTTGTATAGTAATTTGCAGGTGTCACCAAAATGAAATGTTGTCAATTGGACGATGTTTTTTTGTAGCACAAGTAAAAACACAATTTATGGGATACGTAACAAACTTTGATAACAGTTACCCTTTGAGTAGTCAGCTTAACGGGTAATGGTGGCCACTTTAATCCGTTAAGTTGATAACTCGAATCAATTCAAAAAGAAAACAAAAAAAAACAAGTCAATTGTTAGTAAACTATGTGATTTATCCTATAAGGTGTGTTTTCATTTGTAGTACAAAAAAGCACCGTCCGATTTCAAGAAGATACTTAGTTTATTAGAAAACTCAATAAAAGTATTGAGGGCGCCACTGTACATCCGGCGTGCGCTCGCGCAGTCTTAACAAAAATCAAAACTTTCGCATTTATAGTATGAGCATAGCTGGGCCCCGTTAATCAAATAGTTAACTTCGTTAATCGTTAATCCGCTACAAAAAAGTTAGCTTCGTTAATCGTTAAATCGTTACATTTCGGAAGAATTAACGCAAGTTAACGTTAATCGTTAATCAGTTAATATGTGTAAAAAAATGCATTATTATATCGTTGCGTTAGTGAACTTATAAAACCTGTTGATTTAGGTTCTGGAAGTTAACAGGATAGAAACAAAACAAAATACTTGTATAATTCAAATGTGTCATTTAATCGTCGGGCATAAGGTGCATATTCCCCTTCATGAATCTTGAAGTTCTCGTCTGAAAGCGAGGCTCGTTTTGGTGTTAAAATGTCTTTACCCGTGGAAAACAGACATTCAACTGCAGCGCTTGAGGGTATAGCAGTATTGTATTTAATGAATAGATTTATGAATATCTGTTCCCCGAGGAGTGCAGCATCGTTGAACGAGTCTTTTGATTTCATATCCAGACACATTTTACACGCCCGGTACTTGTCGTTTCGTACTTGTCTGAACCTCTTTTTCGCGCCGTGCCGCGGTGCCGTGCGGTAAATAGTAGGCATTGGATTAACTATTAACGGACTTCTGCATATTAACGGAAGTTAACGTGTCCGTTAACATTTTTAAAGTTAATCAGTTAATCAAAATGTTAACTTCGTTAATTAACGATTAACGGATTAACGAGTTAATGCCCAGCTATGAATATGAGCAACATAAAGATAAGATAGTAAGATTATCCCCCGATGTTTACGTTGTATCCTACTTACCACTAGGTGGTTTGTTTGTAGTGTGTAGTATAGTGTTCGGACTGCAGTGTGTGATGTTTCTAGCGCGCCGCAACCCGCGGCGGACTTCGGCCGGTGTCGCCCGAACTCCGACCAGCTGTAAGTCTCTCATAACTAATATCTAGGCATCGGAGCTTTTGTCGCACGGTAAGACTGATAGAAAGCTATGGAGTCGTAATTTGCCAAAAATCTAAACTCTTATTCATATTCATACTCAGATAGATTTATGGCACATGACGACTCCATAGCTTGCTATTAGTCTTACCGTGCGACATAAACTCCGATGCCTACTAATAACTAATCTATAATCGGTCGTACTGCTAAACGGTGTAACTTACTAATTTAATAAGGAGCAAAATGCACCTAGAAGCAAGGTGGTAAGGTGCATTTTACTTAGTCCTTATTCAATTTGTTTTGCCATTTAGCGGTATCACCGACGCTATGTTGATAGATAAACTATAATTATGTATAAATACCGTGTTAGACGGTCAGTCGTACTTCCTTTAAGCGTTCCAAACTTTTTAACAAAATGATTAAGGCAAAAGAGGTTTGTCAAATGCCCACCCATAAAAACAGTTTTTCTCTTTTGTGTTGGTATAATAAAAAATAACTTATTAAAAATCAAGTTTCGATTCGAATCCGCGCTAGCCCAACTCACACTTGACCATTTTTTTAGTATTTCTTGTTTTTCATCGCGGTTTGTTAAATAATGTAATTATACGAAATTTGATGTGATGCTGATGACTGTACGTTTTAACGTTTTTACGATACAACTAAAATAATAATATGTTTCTTGTATGGGGACCCTCTTTATTATTTCACTAACTTTATTTTTTCATTTGGTAGTAATCTTTCATAATAACATATCGTCGGCTTAGAGTGAAAACCTACTAAATCCTTTTTTAAGAATTAGTAGATTTGCACTCTATTTCATCTGTTTAAAGTGGGAGGACCTTGTGCAGGGTCCGTCCGGGTTGGTACCACCATCTTATCCATTAACCTACCGCCAAGCAGCAGTGTTCGCATCGTTGTGTTCCGGTTTGGGGATTAGACAGCCGGTGAAATGACTAGCATAGAGGCATTCCATCTTAGTCCTCAGGGTTGGCAACGCATTTGCAGTCTTGTGAATGCGAATGTCTATGGGTCACAGTTTCCACTTACCATCAGGTGGCCTGTGTGCTCGTTTGCCTTCCCATGCTATAAAAATAAATAAATAATAAATAAATAAACCTGCCTAATCCAAAAAACGGATTAAGCAGGTTTTTCCTCTAAGCCGACGATATATCAAATAAAAAAAAACAACTCGCTACCTATTACCGTTCAAAAGGTACAGCTCTTTAAAGTTAGGACACACAGACAGACGGACATCTTAGAGCCAAAAAGAACTCCTATTTATTCCAATTAACTTCTCTTTGGCCGTTACGCCAGCCAGTTTGGAGCAGACCCTTCCAGGTTCTGAACTCCTGGTAATAGAATGACTAAGGGTCAATCAACTTTTCTTTGTAGCTCGTTGCCATGGTGACGTCTCCTGGGTCACTCTTTAAAACTATGATTTCAAAGGATATAAGTCCACAAAAAATCTGTTATATTGGCAATTACACACCCATTCTTTTATGGCCTTTCTTCTGAGAGTATCTATTCTATCTATCTTCTGGAAGTATGTATTATAACATTTTTTCTAAGAAACTATCACTGTTGTCTCCTGTCTTACGGGACAGAATAACAACAACAAAAAGTTGATCCACCCCTAAACAACCTCATCTACATCAGCCCAATTTGGGAATTCTGTCTTCTATCTGCTTGCTATCTATCATCAGCTCCATCTAGCGGTACCTGACGTATATATTATATAGTTGTACGTATGTATATCACCAGCTGTTCATCGGCCGACGAGGATGACGTGGACCCAGACACGAAGGCGGCTCGCGAGAAGGAGCGCCGGCAGGCGAACAACGTGCGCGAGAGGTGAGCCCGCACGCTAACGTACAGTCAACCGCATAAATAAGTGATCAGTTCTGTACCTTGTCACTTTCAATCGTTTCACAATTTTGTATAACATTACAAACACAACGTTAAAGTGACAAGGTACTTAAATGATCACTTATTTATGCTGTTGGTTGACTGTACATACGGATTTAACAGATCCCGTCACGTAAAAAGGCTGCTGAGAGACCTTGGAGGGGATGTGTTTGCGCATGGGCACAGTTGCCAACCAATAGTGTGAGCGCCAAGAAACTTATAATCAGAGCTCGGCGGGGTGAGATATTTTTACGTCATTAATGTCAAGTGTGGATATTAATATGGATACACCTTAAAAATAAATATTAAAAGAAAATGATTTTTTTTTAATTATAACATACCTTCACGCCTTCTTTCCCAGAGTGGGGTAGGCAGAGCTACAGAATTAACAGTAACTTAAAAAAAAAAAGTTAATTCTGTAACTAAAATGACAATAATTTATTTTCATAACGAGTAGGTACCAAGTTTTTTTATTTATTCTAAATAAATAACTTAAAATTTTCTATATTTTAAAATTTCCACGCTTTTTTTCTTGAGTTTAATATCCACTTATAGATAGATAAAGACCTTTCTACATCCACTGAAATTCTGTTAAATTGTACATTAAAATACTGTCAACATCGGTTCCTTTAAAGAGGTTTGCTATAAAATTCATTTGTTTTGATGAAAAGCAGCATAAAATAATTTCTTTAGTTATTAAAGTACACCACATCTACCATTGAATGACAAGGTATGCCCATGTTATGCAAACTCTGAAAACAGCTCGCCCCGCCGAGCTCTGCTTGTAATAACGAAAGCCCGATTTACATTGATCGATGACAATGGACAGTGGACAGTATAAGTACACTAGTAAACTGGTCGGCCAGTAGCGAGTCAAGTGGCCTTGCTAGTGGATCCAAATATAATCGCTTTCTATATTTTCACTCCACTGTACTTGGCACTGTCCTTGACCTATGTAACGCTGGCTTTAAGGACGGCCGTCGGATGCAATACGGTGACGAAAGCATAAGATGGATAAGATATTTATTAAATTTCTAGTAATATTTATATATGAAAATATATGCAGTTGTTCGTACATTTATCAGTACATGTTTTGTATTTTAAGAAAGTACTAAAGGTTATTTATCTTACATAATAAGATAGTGACCTATAAAAGATAAAGGACTGAAAATACTTAATTTAGAAAAAAATAATTACTTCAACAATTAAATTCTATGCTATTTATCTATCTATCATTGGTGTTCTCCTTTTATGAAATCAAATGTAGTCATATCCATATTACGGATATCGATCGACATTATTTAGACGTAATTTGTATCCGTCAGCATTGCATTGCATGCATATAATCTATGGAGAGTGCACAGCTATTAAAAGATCGAAGCTAGGAAGCCAGGTATCTCTTGCATTTGTCCAGGAAAGAAGAAACAACATCTTGCTACTCCTTTCTTCATTCCTAAGAAAACAGATGCAAAACATACGTGTCGTAATTCGAGTTATAGGTTCTAGCTTCAGTTCAAAGTTTGCTCTGCATTCTCCATAGTACATAAGGTTCTTGATGCGCGCATGGGCATCATCATGCGCATGGGCGCGTGCGCATCCTGCCCCTTCATACCACCAATTTTGTCGATATGTACGGTCTTTTTACGTGACGGAATCTAGGGTAAAGTCACCAGTGGTCAGCCAGAGACCTGTAGTCGGCCTCTGCCTATACTTTGTATGAGTGGGAAGAGTACGAAAGATATATTTCCCACTCTTCGCACTCATATAAGGTCAACTACTGGAGTCTGGCCGACAACTGGTGACTTTACCCTATACGTAGTTATAGCTCTTAAATTCTCTCAGGTTCTAGTAGTCTGTTAGACTAACATAAAGAAAGAGCGAAAGAGAAGAACAAACCCGGAAGGCTTTAAGAGCTATTGAACTGTACTTGGCTCTCGGTAGCACGAATATGAATTTTCAATGCATTTTCCTGAAAAGCACCAGATTTAAAAGAAACTACTTTTTTATTATTTATTACTCTTTGCCCTATACAATCCTATAGTCGAGTCCGGAATTAGGCGAACTAACTTGACAGTTCATGGTACACTAATGTTGCCACAGTTTGGCTAGTGCTGTTAATATCGATATTTAAAAAGTCTAGTTTATCATTATTATTGTGTTTGGAATCTAACTAATAATTTTACTAAGCAAAATAATAATAATAAAAATTGGTTGGATTTAAAAATACATCGAACATCGTTTTAGACATCGTTAACGACACAGTCCGCCATTTTGTTTTGTTGACAGTTCGGACCATGCCTAACAAACAAAGCAAGCAAGCTATTCGGCTTTCTGTCATCCTATGATTGATTTTTTTGGTCAGATTGTAACCTAGCAACAATACTTATTAGCGTATAAAATTAATTAAATCGAACACATAACGGATTTGCAATTATCATCGACGATATATAGCGTTTGTCTCTATCGTATTTTCATATTTGCCAGCAAGAAAGGAATGAATGCTATATGTATGGTACTGATGGTACATGAAATGTACCGTACTAGCCCGACGGAAGCCACCTAAAAGGATCACAATGGCCTGTTGTTATTTTTGTATTTTATTCCTAATTTGAGGAGTAAGTATCGTAAATATCCGCTTTAAACCGTACATCCTTCAGATCATAATTATATAGTAAAAATTGCTGTAGTTTTTCCCTATTTGGCAAGTATGTATGAGTGAGAAAGTTTCGACGACAATTACTTGATAAAATATAAATATAATCAGATTTATAGAAGGCACAAGGTTATATCGACATATTTTTTTTTTTTTTTTTTTTTTTTTATGTCATAGGAAGGCAAACGAGCACACAGACCACCTGATGGTAAGTGGAAACTGTGACCCATAGACATTCGCATTCACAAGACTGCAATCCTAAGACTGCAAATGCGTTGCCAACCCTGAGGACGAAGATGGAATGCCTCTATGCTAGTAATTTCACCGGCTGTCTTATCCCCAAACCGGAACACAACAATGCGAACACTGCTGCTTGGCGGTAGGTTAATGGATAAGATAGTGGTACCAACCCGGACGGACCCTGCACAAGGTCCTCCCACAAGTAAAATTTGTGTCGACATAAACCTATCACTATTTATTTTTTCCTATGTCTGGCAACATTTTCGGCTGTCAAGTTAGTTCGCCTAATTCCGGACTCGACTATAGAGCTAAGTTTGGGCTTATGTCAATTTGTGTGAGATTGTACCCTGAAATTACTGGTAGCGTACGGGCACCGGTTTTTTATTAACTATTTTGCAATGGATATATTTAAAAAAAAATTAGTTGACAAGTTATTTAAGTTATTTTTATAGTGATAGTTTTTTTTTGTTGTCAGTTAGACAGTAACAATTAACCTTTCTCTCCGAATATCTGTATTTTAATATAACTTAATTTATTAGTATCCTTGAAAAAACAAAGTTGAATGTGACAGTTTAAAAAAAATACCATTGATTCGTGCTACCGAAAATCATACAAAATGTAACTCGACAATCGGTTAATAATTGGATTTTTTTCCTACGAATTTCTTTTTTTCGTTCCAATTACCGGCTTATTTAAATTATAACGTTGTTTGATACTAAATCCCATTTTGACCTAAAGATATGGACAGAGCTACAAAATGTGAACAGTCCTAAAAGCAGACGGACATGATTGTAGCCATGTAGAAACCGAACGGTTATAATATAGCATCATGTCGAGTTAGGGCAATATATTAACATCCTTATTGTATGGTTCACATTGTTTTAAAACACACATACACCCACATTTCTATGTTATTTAGCACCTGAACATCGCCTAAACATTCACTTGTGTTTTATCCTGTATGTGTCTATCATTACGTTATGCTTCTCGAAGCTTCCAAACAAATTATATCTCCATGGCACTGTATAGTATGAATCTTCCCAGGTGAATTTTTCCGTTTAATTTAATACCGTTTGTTTTTCAAAATGAATGTTGTAGTGGCACGTGCTAACTTGGTAGCTAGCGGCTTCGGGATAATAGATACAATGTCCTTTGTTTGAAAGATTAGAGCTCGAAGCGAAAAATTCACCTGGGAAGATTCATACTATACTACCATTTTCATTTACCGTGCCAATTTAATATGGAAGAAAAGGACACTTAGTATACAGTGTTTTTTTAATGTTTGGATGTGACTGGAGGCTGTTGTATATAAACTAACACATATGTATTATAGTTTCAGTACATTCTAACATCGGTCGCAGTATGTAAAGTTTTACGCTATATTTTTCTTACGTCAAGGGATTGGTTTAGTATGAGATATTAAACACAGCCGTGTTCATGTTTTCCCAAGCAGAATTGGTACGAGACCTAGGTTTACTAATAGGATTCGAAATCGGCGTTTATTCTTCGTGCATAACCAAAAAGGATGGTCTATAAGGAAAAAATATAGTATAAAAAAAATAGAATTTGATTTTCCGCCTAGAAAATCGGGTTTTAATTTCCTCGAAAGAGACCGGTAAATTATAAGGAGTAGGGCCCTCCAGCTAGGTGCAGCGATGACATAACCGTGGGAGAGGCCTATGTCCAGCAGTGGACGGAAGTGGGCTGATGATGATTATATAGGTTAGCTACGAAGGAATGGGTATTCCTTGTAGAAAAACAAATACTATAACTGCTTTCTATGAGGGAAATAAGATCTCATTTGATAACCGAATTAAACTTATCTCTATATTTACTATCACACTGGGTTTTCTACAAGGAAAAAGTTATCGAAAGATTGTGTATGAAGAATCTACCAACTGGTACTAGAGCACTTCGCTTTTATTACCTCCTGGTGTATTTAGTAATAACTTACGTTGAATTCGGGGTTTTAAATTATAAGAAAAATCACAAAAAGCGTGCTTAAACCTACTTAATTGATTTAATCAATTATTTAATTAAATTCCGTGTATATTTTGTGTCGATAGGATTTGAGGTGAGTGCACTATTTTAAATATTTAGGAACTGTTTGCTGGTTTACACTACAAAAAGGTACTTGCATGTTTTCTATCATTTGTGACTAACATTACGAACCCCAACAAAAGTTTAAATATGTTTATTCAGTAAGTACGCAGCACGGGCACTTTTACATGTTGGAGATCTACTAGCAATCCCCAAAAGAAGACCTCTCTTGAGAACAGACTTGAGACCAAGAGAAAACAATAATAACTCACCATTTCGATACGTTTGTTAATTAAAAAAAACCGGCCAAGTGCGAGTCGAATTCGCGCACGAATGGTCCCGTACCATTATCTATACAACATTAGCAAAAAACGGCAAAAAAATCGCGATTGTTGTATGGGAGCCCGCCTTAAATATTTATTTTATTCTGTTTTTAGTATTTATTGTTATAGCGGCAACAGAAATACATCTTCGGTGATAATTTCAACTGTCTAGCTATCACGGTTCGAGAGATACAGCCTGGTGACAGACAGACGGACAGCGGAATCTTAGTATTATGGTCCTGTTTTTACCCTTTAGTTAGGTATGGAACCCTAATTAAACTGGTCTTGAAAGGAAAACGACTCTTCCATTTTGAAATCTAGAATTTGGGTTAAAATAAATCATTAAATGATAATGATTGAATCATCAAGATATTCGATAACTTATTTACTTCTCTAAGTCGTGTTCTCATTTCACTTCATACTAACATTTCCATCTCTATCTCAATCTCAACCGTAGCATCATGCTTTTTTAAACAGGGTCTTCTCTCCCTTTCTCGCGCCACCTTCGTGTCTGAGGTAAAATTAAAATTACCACCCCTTGATATTTTTAATACTTTTACTAGTATTCATATTAAATCTCATTGGATTCAGAGATTGCTCAATTAGTGAGATATCCAGAGGTGGTTGATAGATATTAAAATATTATTTAGGAAATGTGGATCAACCACTGCGGTACATTTTCAATAGAACTCTATATCAGTAAAGATATCGCCAGTTGTAGCTAAATCTAATTCATTCGATATTTTTTTTAAAACATCAAATAATATTTTAATTAAATGTCAAGGTCAAGGTCAGTTAGAGTGGTCGATAGTTTCAAGGTCAAGGTCATTAAATTATACTGCCGTAGCCCTCTTGAAAGTGAACCGCTCTAGTGATGTAAGTAGCGAGCGCGTCCTCACAATACGTTTGCCGTAGCTGCTCCTCCGACGACGCCGACGACGACGCCGACCCGCGGGCTAAGGCGGCGCGCGAGAGAGAGAGGCGGCAAGCCAACAATGCCAGGGAACGGTGAGTGCGAGCGCGATGACGTGCTGTAGCAAACCACCCGTCCATGAAGTTCCGTCTATTTGTAATAGGCGTATCAACATTACCTAGAGTCGTTTAGTTTTGTACTATAAACAGATTTGTGTGTACTAAAAGAACTTGCTGAAAAGAGTAGTTTCCAGATACAAAATGCTCTAAGGCCACCAGTTCGATATAGTCTAGTTGGATTAGAATATAAAGCGTGACCAGAAAAATAATAACCTCGCTATATTGCGGAAATTATATGAACTGTCATTTCAAAAAGTATTAATGGCGACCTCATTAGAGGTGTTTTATTATTCTGGACAAGAAAATATAATAGATGTTTATTAAGTAAGTAGACCGCACGGGCACTGCTACACGTCAAAAATCTACCAGCGCTTCGCAAGAGACCACTGCTGAGAAGAAACGCCGCAAGATCTAGGACGTAATCGTATCGTGTTATTATATAAGGTTTTGGGCGACCCGTTTGAATTGTAATTTTTTATTTATTGGTTTTCTGTTACCCCAACATTTTTTTTCAGGAAGGCGTTAAAACTTTACATACTGCGACTGCAAAACTACTTACAAAAAGAAGGTTTCTTTGCGTACTATCTAATGTTATGAGAAAATCCAGTTGCATCTATTAGGAGTATATACCCTGTTCCACAGCATCGCTGGTTTCCTTATCTAACGACAAGCACCAGTCAATCAGACTTGACTATCTACCAGAAAACTCGAAAAATAAAACACCTTTTAAACTAGTCAATAGCAAACTATATCGTTATCGTTACTAGTTATTTATTATTGGGGGGTTGAGATGGCCTTGTGAGCCACTTCGACCATTGCTGATGTTTTGTAGCAGCCCTTTGTTTTAGAGCTCACCGCAAAGGCCCGTTGCGTCCAGGAATTTCCAGACGTTTCGGGCAGTGAGGAGTTGTACCTCTTGTGGGTTCATTATATGTCGCCCTATGTAGATACTTCTGTTGCGCATTAGTGGTGCGCAAGAACAGAGGATGTGCATTCTCCTGACAGAACCTGCATGTCTCGTTTTATATTACTAATATTGATTCTGTATATTTCCAGGATAAGGATACGAGATATAAACGAGGCTCTAAAAGAGCTCGGGCGTATGTGTATGACGCACCTCAAGAGCGACAAGCCGCAGACGAAGCTGGGCATCCTCAACATGGCCGTGGAGGTCATCATGACGCTCGAACAGCAAGTCAGAGGTCAGTCTTGTTATTTGGAGGTCAAGGTCATCAACATATTTAAGGTCAAGGTCGCCATTATAACTTAAAGGTCACAGCCAACAATATTAATCAAAGGTCACAGATATAAATTTAAATTAGAGGTCAATGTCGTCAATATAAATTGGAGGTCAAGGTCACCAATTTGATTTTTATTGCCGTATACAAGGTTTTAGCAACTTGGGAGAGCAAGGTACTTAAATTACTTGTCAGGCTTTTAACTTTATTGCCCATTGAATATAGTATGGCAGTGTTTATGACTGTTGTTTTTTTTTTTTCAAGTACAAATATGTTTATTTCGCATAAAATGTGGTACATAAAGATGGCAATAAATTTGTACAAGTTTCGCACATCTAACCAGAAACTAGCAAGATTTTTATGTCATATAAACTCTAAATTTAGTTGAGACCGCATAATTAAAGTAACAACCAAGCAAAACAATCAATTAAGTAGTGGACAATTCACATGTCATGATTTTTATTTAAAATAGTCAAAATATTCTGCTCCTAAATAAGTCTACTCCTGTTTATATTTTGTATTAATGAATAACGTTGTGTTCCAGAGCGTAACCTAAACCCGAAGGCGGCGTGCCTGAAGCGGCGCGAGGAAGAGAAGGCGGAGGAGGCGCCCAAGCTGCTCGCCGCGCCATTACACCACTACCAGCCCATGCCGGTGAGTACACTGCATAACTCTCAAGAGTCGTCTTTCGAAATACAGTAGAACCCGCTTAATACGATCACGTTTAATAAGATTTCCCGACATTTTCTGCCGGCCCCTGCAACTTAAGGTCTGTTTTCATACATTTTTTCACGGTTAATACGACTCGCGTCCCCCTTAATACGTCTGCTAAAACCATGATACCAAGTTATGTGCGCGGGTGAAAAAGTGTTAAGAGTAGGAAATGCCTCAAATTTTGTCAAATTCTCAGGCGTTGTCAGTTGTAGCAGATTTAGACGCTATGTATCGTCTATGGGTAATAGCGAAGAAGCGATCCATAAATTAAATTATATTGAAAATCTTGTTATAAAAAATGCATCCAAATCGTTACGTCAATGTAAAATAAATAATTACTTTAAGTAAAACAATTGTTATTAAAATACTTTTACATAAACATAATTTTTTGTGTTTTCCATTTAAAAAAAACAAATTACATGTAAATGTGTGTACATGAAATAATACTAGTTTTGTTTTCACGTTTAGTACGATTTCCCGTTTAAGACACTTTTTTTGCTAGGTCCCCTCAGAATCGTAATTTTATTACATATTAGTATATCGAAATTTTGAATTTTGTTGAATAAAAATTAGAAAAAAAAAAACGTATTTTAACGTCATTGCACTACAATGCCTGGGCCGGCACCAGATCAGCACTGATCATTTGATTTGTTGTAGTACGATATCTTTTTCAAATTAAATCAATAAGATTTGCGTTGAATCCCGCGTAGTCAAGGTCACAAATCCAAGGTCACTTTGTGCCGAGGCGGTGTTGATCTGGTGCCATGCCAGGGCGTCATAATGACCCTTGATGTGTTTAAATTTAATAACTTTACTTTCACAAAACGCAACAAATCTGGCGATTATGTAGGTCAGGACTGACTCACTATCAACTGTCAAGTGCCTCTCCAACTAGTGAAGGTTGGCTACAAACTTACATCTAAATTCATTTTTTTTTGTTTGTGTTGCAGGGCATGGGCCAGCTCCCCGGGCAGCCGCCGGCGGGCCCGCCGCAATAGCGCGCGCGCCCGCCCCCGCGACCCGGGCCCGAGGCTGACCCTGGGTATGTGGGGACCTACGGAAACTTGGGACTCGGGGACCTAGGGACCCTTGGGATTTACAAACCCGGGCTAGGACCCGCCAAATTCTTACGTTTTTTGCTAGGGAACTTGAATTTTAAGTTTATTTACAGTAGTTTTCGGATCAGGCTCCCAGGAACCTGGTGTTTTTGGGCTGTCTGGGTTAAATTTTTTTAGGGGTTAGATGTATAGGCTCGTTTTGGTTCCGTCGCGGTAACTATGTGTGGATTATGTGCCTTGTATATTCAGTGCTCAGAGTTCCCGATGCGAGTCAATTTTGTATGGGTCAGAGGCTATACCGGCACTGGATGTTTTGTTCATAGACTTATATGTTGATGATTTTATTCTAGTTTAAGAAATTGCGCATTTTTTGTGATCGTCTATCGGAGAATGTATTACTTACATTGACGAGTTATCATTAGAATCATAAGTATCATAACACTTGATTTTATTTTTATTTATTTTATGTTTGTTTTATTTTTATAAAGTGTTTTTGATACTTTTAAAATGGCATGTAAATTATGGGATTGTCTTATGTTGATTGATATTTTCATTTTATTTTTTAGCCACTTTTGTATACCAGTTTATGTTGGAAAACTGAAACACACATAGTTACCTCGTTGGTATTTTACTGTTTTTATTCAGTGACGTCACCGAATCATTTATGTGAATTATTAAGTGGTCAGGTGCAAAAATAATAACTCAATAAAACATTTCGCGAAGTCAATTTTTAACTTCATACATTTAACTTTGCAAGATGATTTATTTAGAAAGTATATTACAAATCATTTATTTATATTTTTGCATCTGGCAACGTAATGATTTGTAATGTTGGCAGCAAGACTGCGCGTTTGTCAAATGTCTAATTATTTTGTGTTGCAACCCTGAAATCATTCGAATCATGTATGAAATATTTGTTATGAAATTTTGTAAGGGCATGAAATTTCTGGTATTGTAGTAGCAGTGTTTTTTGTTGAAAATTTAACTCCCTATCTAGCGTCCAAGGATGTATGACGCATTATATGCGTGATGCAGGCTAAGAAGGTTAATTATAAATAAAAGAGGCCAAAAGCATGTGCCCCAGAGTGGCGTACCTAGAGAAAGAGAGCCGGGCAGTTCTCTTTCACTCCGCAGGGAAATGAGATTTAAAATGTCTACCCAAAGACAATCCAGAATTTGTAAATTACTAGCATATAGCGTATATATAGTGTAATTGATAGGTTACTGAAAAAAGATATTTTTAATTACAATTTTAAAGTTCTTTTTCGCTGCCATAAGCGTAGTTTTTAAGTGGAATCCCGTGTCTATTTCCGATGCCTGCAATACTCATGTTTTTCGTTTAAGAGATGCGTGTTCTAGGCCAAATAACATTTGTACCGTTTCGGGCGTTTTTAGTTTCACCACTGCTCATCCAAAAGATAATGCTAGACAATAATAAATACGATCAGAAATGTACTCGGGATTTCTTCACGTGATTTCTTTATTAAATCGCGTATGAAGGTGCGATATGACATTTGTTTTGTAATGTCGCGTGAGCATGCTTTCTCGGGCATGTAATATTGGCTGCTAACTTAAGAACGTACTTATCCCCCAGTGATGCCGCTCTCCGGGAGACCTACGTCAGTAGTTATTTTTTTATACACGTTTTTTTAGTTTTAATCGGTAGCTAACGCGAAATGACTTTGGCAACTTTGTATCGATATAGTTAAAAGATAGTTGCCCTTTTTGTTATATTGTCATCAGTTATACACCACGTAGGATTTAAAAAACATGACAGATACATGAAATGCAATTTTGGCGACGAAAATATTATGACTTTGAAAAATCATTATTATTCCTAATTTACTTTTCGTTACATTTTGTATATTTTTTTACAAAAACTATATGTTTATCAAAATATTTGATATACTTTGTTTTTATTAAAATGAATAATCCTTTTTTTCTGCAATTTTCTGCAAATTAAACGATTTGAGGTTGTTATTTATAAATTTCTAGTTTTTTTTTGCAGGAGAGGTAGATATTTTATTTAAAATCTACTAAGCAAATAAGACAAGATTTTTTTAAATAAGTAATTAGGTTTCATATCAATGTTGACATATGACAAATTTCTATACAAATTAAATCGCCTATATGAAAATATTTTATGTGGTATATAACTGGTTATATCCCCGATGTGTTTCGAAGTCCCAGATGAAATAAAAAAATGCATAATGTAAATATACATCGCTCAATATTTCGGTCATTTTGTTAACGTCGATTGGCTGATATCATTTAAGCATAATAAATTATTATTAATTATGAATATTTTGTGCCGTGTCGCGGCAGTTTAGGATCGCTTCAGAATTCTCCACGCACGATTATAATTTGTACTAAAATAGTAAGAAATTATGAGGATAGTATACAATTAATAGTTGGGATACGTTGGGCGTTCTGAAGCGGCCCTACGAATGTATTATATAGTTGGTAAGGTCTGTTTTGACTGCGTATTAAGACAATTGGAATTGACTCAACCGCCTGTGTCGGGCGCAGGCGAGGTGGTCTTACGACATTGTATTAGAGTTCAAGTTAGCTTAGCTTTCCTTTAGTTTAGTTTAGTTGACTTATCTTCCATTTAGATTAGTTTAAGTTCTGTTTGGTCGCTGCCGGCTCTACTGTCCTGGAGACTCTACTTCGCCCGACACTACGTGAAGCATTTGGTTCCGAATGCATAGTTTAAAATATGAAATAACAAGAAAGGTCTAATTATAAAAATGAATAATTATAATTAAATATAAATGTGCCATTCATTTTGCTAATTTTGTGTTTTATTTTTGTTACCCTTTAATATTAGACTCCATGTCTTCCCGTGGAAGTCGTAAGAGGCGACTAAGGGATTAAAGGCTTGTAGTACTGTTAGGCGATGGGCTTGCCACCTGTCACTAATATACACATCGTAAACATCTTAGCCTGTTTTTGCAAAATGTGGTTATAGGTAATTCTGTAGCTCTGCCTTCCCCACTCTGGGATGAAGGCGTGATGGTATGTATGTATGTATGTAAATATTATACCAGCAAGGTCACCTATCTCACTCGTCCGATCGTCGTTCGATTTCCCTTTTATTCCTCCGCCAATTATTGCGTTCAACAATATCTTCATTGTACAAGAATGAATGCATAACAAATTTAAAATAAATAAATACAAAGGAGAACACAATAAATAGATCGGATCGGACAAGATGCTCTAATATATCTGACCCGTACACTTTAACCCTTTTCCAGGCCTTGCTTAAGTAAGGGCACACGCAAGAAATGGAATAGAGCCACGAATTCGTAACTTCCTGAAGGATACTGATCCATGACGTCATATGCATATTTCAGGAAAGTTCAATTAAATTTGTGTCATAAAATGTAGGTAGTTAAGTTATTTTTTTTGCGACATGAATGTGGTCGATGAAATGCACTATGCCTGGACAAGTGTTAACACGTTCACTCTGTCCCCATACAAAATGATCTGACATGTCACACGTCCAAATGTGCTTCCAGTTTAGGAACATGGACTTATGGGTGTATTAACGTATTGATGAGATACCTAACGTCGTGACCCAATTGTGGAGTCATTGGAAGCTGTGAATCCAATGTGGAAGCATGGACGGCAGGTGCATGGCCCCATCATTGGGGGCAACTGGACAGAGAAAGTGTTAAAACGGTCTTTCTTTCCGTTTATTCGCACCCAGTTTGTACACCCAGAAAGTTCTAAAGAAACAAAAATAACCTCCTTTTTTGAAATCGTTTAAAAATTTCCATTCCGGGCCCAAGGCACCCATATCTTAAATATGAGGTAGGTTTAGGTTATGTATTCTTTGATCTGTGGTTATGTTAATTATTTAGCTGGCTCGGAAGGCCAAACAACCCTAACTCGATAATCGAATTTTGCACAAGCTTTAATTTTGCTTGAAATAAGTGACACATTGTGTACGATGTGGCGTGTTGAACATTCATTCGATTGACAACCGGCGACAGGAAAACAAGAAAAACAATTTATTGTACAACTTTTATTCATGGATAAATATTTTCAACGTCTTATAATAAAACAGAAAACCTGCATTTTTTCTTATATAAAAAACTGTCAACTGTGTAAATGGGACAAACCATGTATTTTTTAGGAGATATTGTAGTTTAGACTGACTTGCCCCACCTCAATATCACAATGCAAATGCATTCGTGAAACCTATTTCCCTCCCAAGTCGAGCAGTGGAGCACGTTTGAATCTGGCGTATATCTCTTCCCGTCATACACTCTAAAACCATAACTATGACTAGGTGTAGAAACGTTATCGCCGGTCGGTCTTGCCCGCGCCCCGCTTGCCGGAGAACAGATGTTTGGGCATCTTCGTGCCGATGAAGCGGTCGGCCTCGCCCTTGAGACCCATCTTCTTGGTCTTCTTCGCGATGGCCACGTGGGCCATGTTGCGCGCGCGCTTTTGCATCTGAGGAGGCAAGGGTACATTTAAAATCAAATTAACCTTTCGTATGCATAGTTGCGGATCCGTGCCGACCCTGGTCCTATGACTAAGGGGCTTAATCGGGTTATTTGAAATTGAATTCTAGTAGCTTAAAGATAGGGTTCTAATTTGTCTGTAAAAAATCTAAAAAGTTCGATCTTCCACAGATAGCATTCAGTTGCTCGAAACGTCAACTCACTTTCGAGCTAGGAGCTATTAAATTATTAAACAACAACCAAACTTACTAAAGAGAGTGTATAGGTTTCTGGTACTGCACAGATCCATTGACATTCCAGTTTTTTTTTCAAATTGTATTTTTTATATAATCTGACTTGTATACAGGTCCATTACATATTTTTTTTCAATTACTTTTCTCCCCTAAGGTTGACATGCATCATTTTCAACCCGCTTCTAAGATATCAGGGGACAATGTCGTACCAATTTACCTAGTCCTAAACTAAGCTCTAGGCTTGTAATATGGGTACTAGACAACGATATAAATACTTATATAGAGAAAACATCCACGACTCAGAAACAAATATTCGCGCTCATCACTCAAATATCTGCTCCTACCGGGATTTGAACCCAGGACCGCTAGCTTCATAGGCAGGGTCACTACCAACTACGCCAGGGCGATGTTAAAAAACGGTTTCACAGATTTTGCTCACTTCCGAGGTCCATCTCGACCTCCCAATAATGATACCGTACCTGCGTGTCCTTGACCCCCACGGTGTCCCGCGCGGGGCGCGCCACGGAGCGGCCGCGCGACACGTCGGGGCGCGCCTTCTTGGCGGCCGGCGCCGACAGCGAGCGCGAGCGAGAGCGCGTGCGCGTAAAGTGAGCCTCCTTGGTCTCTGACATGTCCACGCCTAGAACAAACGAATATTATTAGTTCACAGCTTATGCCCTGCGACTACGTCTACCTAAATTAGGATTACAGGATTTTTTAAATTTTCCATGATGAAAGAAGCCAATATAATCCAGTGTACCAGCTATATCCATTTCAAATTTCCAAATCCATCCAGCCGAGCATCGTGAAGCAGTAACAAACACAATCTTTCACATTTATTATATTAGTCATCACCAGGTACTATTTTTTTAAGCATTATTCTTGTAAAAAAAACTAGCAAAATATATATTTAACTAACTGACCCGATGGACTTGAATAAGTTAGCAGTTTTTTCCCTTTCTTTTCACGTAAAAACATTTAAAAAGAGCCTAATCCGTCCGGCAATTCTTAAAATGGGCTTAACGGATGATATTTCATTTTTATTTATAATCAATCACCAAATTTCTATTAAATCCTTATTGTTTTTAGGTTATTATAAGCATTGGATCCCTAAGTTGGGTTAGACCGGTGACCATCAAAAAATTATAACTCCTACACAATGATGAAATGAAAATTCAGCAAAGCAAAACATTCACTGAAATGAATGTCAGTCATTCAAGAGTAAACCAAGTAACACACCGAAAAATTAGAGTGCTTCCCATTTGTTCCATGGTACTGTGACGTCGTAGAACAGAATGAGAAATTAATGTGCTAATTGTTTCATGGAACATTTAGGCTTCAAGTTTATCATTAGTTCTATGGAACTGATATGCCCTGGAACAAAATGATAAGGCAGATTCGCATGTTGTTCTATAGAATATATGGGAATAGTATTTTTTATTTGTTCCATAGAACTGTCATTTACAACTAAAAAGCCAACACTGATAATTTTTTATTTCTAAATAACGAAGTTTTTACACAATGCCTAGCTTTAGGTCGAAAGGCGGGTATTTTTTTTTAAATCTAAAAACGTGAATTTCTCGGTAACCAATGAGTTTTGACCCCTGGTTGACTGGACTTAAATCGTTACAAATGAGCTATAGAATAACCCCTTTCAAGGAATACGGCGAATTTCCAGTCACCCTGTATAGTAGAATCGTAAACAAACATTTCTAAGTCGTTTTTCATGATGGAACAAAATGGGAAAGGTGTATCTTATTTTGTTCTATTGCGCCACTGACAAGTAAACTCGGGTGAAACGCTAGTACGTAGTTCTATAGAACAGTTTGGGACAATTTTTTCTGTTTTGTACCACGACGTCACAGTACCATGGAACAAATGGGAAGCACTCAAAAATTAACGAACTATTATAGTAAATATAATTGTATCTAATATGGGTAATGCGTGAGTATGTATATAAACACATCACGCGACCATACACCAGAGCTGTAATGTCAGGCCGTGTTTTGACTGACTCGACGCATTAGCGTCCGTCAGCTTCGATCAGGCCAAGTATTTAACTATGACAAGTTGACCTATAGCGGACCGGGAGACGAGCTGTGGGTAGGCCTCCGACAAGATGGAGTGACGACCTTGTAAGGATCGCGGGGACGCGGTGGATGCGAAAAGCACAAGACCGTTCTGAGTGAAGAGCCTTGGGAGAGGCCTATGTAGCAGTGGACGTCTTTCGGTTGACATGATGATGATGAAGTTGACCTATATGGGGTCCTAGATATCCACCAGTACGCCATGAGGTTGTTACGATCTCCTAAATAGGGAAGCCAACCAAAAGGAATGTTTCTCTGTTTGGAGTTGGTTTTTTTTGTCGTACATACCATGTTTCGCGGTCGCTTCCATGAGACAATAACAGTTTTTAGGGATCCGTACCCATACCATAGGTATTAATTATTATGGCTCCGTCCGGTCCGTCTGTCACAGGACTGTATCTTTGAACCGTAATAGCTAGCTAGACACTTCAAATTTTCATTGTGTACCATTGCCACTATGACAAATGACGAAAATGATAATAATAAAATAAAGTTAAGAATTAAACGGGGTCCCAATGTAAGAAACGTGCATTTGTCGGCGTTTTTTACTTGATATCAATATTGTGGGGTGGTGCAGTTGTATGCCTAGTTCCGGATCCGTACCGAGCCTGGTCCTATGCCTTGTTCCGTATCCGCCACTAAGGGACTTAATCGGGTTATTTGAAATTGAATTCTAGTAGCTTAAAGATAGGGTTCTAATTTGTCTGTAAAAAAAACTAAAAAATTCAATCTTACATAGATAGCATTCAGTTGCTCGAAAAGTCAAATCACTTTGAGCTAGGAGCTATTAAACTCGGTCACGTGACACCGATGACGTCATAGCCCGGCAGACGACGGGTACAAGTATGCGAGCCTCTCCGGCATACGAAAGGTTAAGTTTAAAAATATGGGAGAACGCAACATCCCAAAAATATGTCCTAATGCACCTTATTCCAATGTAATAAGAATATCCTAACATATTTATTAGAGAAATCTTTCCGTTAGAAATTCTTCGCGTGTGGTTGCCGGGTTAGAATAGTGCCACTCCATGTCTTCCCGTGGATGTCGTAAGAGGCGACTAAGGGAATAAAGGCTTGTAGTACTGTTAGGCGATGGGCTTGCATTCGGTCATTAATACGCTTGTAAACATCTTAGCCTACTTGAGCAAAATGTGGTTACAGAATTATCATCAAGTTTGTAGAGTTGTAGGTAATTCTGTAGCCCTGCCTACCCCTATCTGGGAACAATGGTGTGAGTATGTTATGTTATGTACATATTTTTGCACTTGACTGTTGCCCTTTGTGTGGTCCCTTAAGGGGTTTTGCAACAGCAAGATGAACATTTCTGAGTATGTCGGAGAAGATATATATAAGAGTGCAGCAACACTGACCGAGCTTCTCCATCTCGCCGCGCAGCTTGGTGGTGGAGCGGTCCTTGGCGCGCGCGCGCGACGTGCGCGGCATGACGGGCTTCGTGGACTGCTTCGTGAGCCGCGACTCGTCCTTCAGCACCGCCTTCTTGTTGCTGCAACATTACAACCAATCAATCAATCAATCAATGTATGGTTAAAATATAGATAAAAATAATGGTACAATTAAAACTGGGTACCTAAGTTATGTTTGGAAAGGACGATGGGCAAAAATGTCCCCACCCACCAACAGAGATGAAACATGTCCCAGTTTATACATCTTGGCAACATGATGTATTTTTACTATGGAGACGATCGCCATATGTATGGGGTTTTCTTGGAAAATCATATCTTATTGTATGGAATTTGTTTAAAAATGAACATATTCTTGGCTTGCTTGGTTCTTGAAAGGTTTTTTTCATTAAAAAAATCCCATCTATTTAGTTACTTAAATAGGTATTTGGTCTTTTTTTGGGTCCTAATAAATACATCGTTACTACTTTATAAAAAAACTCGTATTTGATATTTCGAGATGTATGACTTTGATACTTAATTCTCTTCACTCTTATGTTCAAAATCGTACGTCAACAAATATGAGATACGAGGTTTTTTCAAAGCAACGACGATATAGACGGGGCCCAGCACCCTTAGGCAAGCAAAAATATGTTATAACATCAAACATCATTATAGCGTAAATAGTTTTACGTATTAGGAATTAAAATACTGTAATAAAATAACGAATAAAATGCAGTTTGTTGAAAATGCATCAATAGCTTTTTGAATTCTGACAGATTCTCTAATATACTCCAATCAAAACCGTGCACAGATGCTAAAGATTTTCAATATTGGTTCAATATATTTTGTATCTGTAGCATATTTTGATTGGTCAACATACTGAATCGTATGGTTTTCTTTGTAGAAATTTTATTAACTACCTACACACACAAAGTATAGTGATTTCACTACGGGAATTTAAATATTAATGATTAAAAACAATATAAATCGATATAACACTTATATTTGTATCTGATATGGGTAATGCCCGGTGACCTATATTCGCACACCGAGCGACCATATATCAGATATTTTCTGTGGGCCGCGCTTTGACTGACGCCAGATATTGGATCTAGCTCGGCTTCGATCGGGCCAAACATTAAATACTGTATAATAATAGGTATCTATCAAAAATCTAACTTAGAACTAAGTGGCGTTTCTCCATAAATATATAGATATTAATTTCCATTGCCGTGTGGTTGCCGGGTTAGAATTGTGCCACTCCATGTCTTCCCGTGGATGTCCTAAGACGCGACTAAGGGAATAAAGGCTTGCAGTACTGTTAGGCGATGGGCTTGCCACCTGTCACTAATACACTAGGAAACATCTTAGCCTACTTGTGCAAAATGTGGTTACAGAATTATAAAGAAGTTTTAAGACTTGTTAGTAATTCTTTAGCTCTGCCTACCTCACTCTGGGAATGAAGACGTGAGTTTATTTATGTATGTAAATTCCATTTTTTCCTCTTGATTGTTGAAATCGAAGTGTGATTTTGTATCTGACTAAGAAGTAAGTAAAATTGTCTCTTTTAATTACTGTTATATTTATATTTCCTTGGAATCTTTCGCAAATGTATTAATAAACGTGCGGATTTGTCATTTTCACTCGTCTCAAGTCTATATCTCGGTACTCATATAAAATGAAATACTTTCTGCACTTGCATCCTTTATCCCTAAAGCTTGTCCCACTCACCGTATCTGTACAGCCAGCTGCCGGATCTCCCTCATGGTCTCGTCGAGCTCGATCTTGGGCACGGCGAACAGGCCCGCCTCCTCCATGAGCGCGTCCTCCTTCTCGAGCTCGGCCAGCTTGGCGAAGATCTCCGGGTCGATGTAGTCGGCCACGTTGTGGCCCTCCCAGAACTCCGGGATGGGATCGTAGCGCTCCTCCTCCGCTATGTCTGTGTAGTTCTTTTGGAGGTCTGGAAGTTACAAATAGGAATATTAGGAGATAGTTTTTAAATCACATTTCTCAACCAAATTACGAAAAAACCGTAAGAGATCACCAAAAGTGAAATTAAAATTGGCTTTTATTTAAATTAAAACTACTAATTAGACAGCGATTAGACGGAGAGATCCGAAATGCACTGTGACGTCATCGTCATGTAACAGGTCGGCCATGTTAAATTCTGTTTTGATAGAAAGAGATAGGAGCAAGTCTTTGTTGGCTTATATCATAGTTATTTTTATCGCTATTCAAAAATGATTTTTCTCAACTGTTTTTTACATCAATCAGCTCTTATTGAAGCTGTGAAATTATGAATACTACCTATTAAATTAAAGAATTATTATTATTATTATTGAAAGGTTGAGATGGGCTTCGGCCATTGCTGATCTTTTGTAGCAGCCCCTTGTTTAGAGCTCGTCGCAAAGGCCCGTTGCGTCCACGAATTTCCAGATGCTTTGGGCAGTGAGGAGTTGTATCCCTTGTGGGTCCATGATATGTCGCCCTAGGTAGCAACTTCTGTTGTGCATTACTGGTCCGCATGACAGAAAAGACAGCATGTGTCTGTCTTTTCTGTCTCCTGACAGATTCTGCATGTCGCGTACCAGGGTTTACTAGCTCGGTTTCAGCACGGCACCGGTCCGTACGCTTGCAAAGGCTGTAAAAAACACATTTTCATTGAGTCGTGACTCACCGAGCACATAGTCGTCTCCCTGCTCCACCTCGATCTCCCTCTCGAGCTTCCGCTTCCGGGAGGCGCGGTCGGCCTGCGCCTGCTTCTTGGCGAGCACCTGCGGCGGGATCACCGCGGGGCGCAGCTTCGCGTCCCGCGGGGCCGGGGTCGCCACGTGCAGACGGTTTAGGATGCCGTCCACCTGGGGTACCACAAACAAGTAACCAAAAATAAATAATTGTTTTCATTTTGTATGCGAGTCTGCAAAACAATTGTTCCGCTTTGAAGTCGATCGCGATTGCGAGTGCGTTAGGCAACAGACCAGCTAGTCTAACATTTAGATCCTGATGTATTGACAATGGGATCAACTAGAAATTCAAACAACAAAAAAAACGGTCCAACAGTCTTCGAATAATCGGAGAACATGCATGAAAAGAGTATTCTCTGAAAGGCAACAAGTTCGCTGAGCCCCTGGCATTTGCTTATGTTTATGGGCGACGGTGACTACTTACCATCAGGTGGCCTGTCTGCTGTTTTGCCATTTACGGCTATAAAAATAATAAAGATCACGATCCTTAATAATATATTAACTTACATAATTAAAACAATTGTCACAAACACTACTTCAGCTGTAGCGATTAGTCGTAATAAAATGAAACCATAATTGAGAGACTCCACTCATACACACACACACATACACACACACACACACACACACACACAGACACACACACACAGACACACACACACAGACACACACACAGACACGCACACAGACACGCACACAGACACGCACACACACGCACACAGACACGCACACAGACACGCACACAGACACGCACACAGACACGCACACAGACACGCACACAGAGACGCACACAGAGACGCACACAGACACGCACACAGACACGCACACAGACACACACACAGACACACACACAGACACACACACACACACACACACACACACACACACACACACACACACACACACACACACACACACACACACACACACACACACACACACACACACACACACATTAATCTATAAGTGTTAAGAGTTCCTAAATAGGGATAGCTCTAGTATTCAGTATTAGTGGTTAATTTCCCCCTTCTTTACAAACGTGCAACAAACCAATCTTGGTGGCAGCACTTGGTGAACAGGAGGGGGATACCACAAATGTTATTATTTTTCCATACTCTCTGTCTTTCTACTTTTTAATTATAACTGTAAATGTTCTAACTATAGGAAGTTTGTTAAACATTGCTGTATTTAGAAGAGCGGGTTCTCCTGATACAAGTATCTGAATACATAATAGGAGATCCCAACCTTACTGTGATGTGCACTTCTATTGTTGAACCAAATAAACTTTATTTTACTTTTTATTTTTACGATGAGTTGAGAACCTCCTCCTTTTTTTGAAGTCGGTTAAAAATATATTTTTCTCTAACATGCAATGAAATGTTGACGTTATGTTAGTTATTTTAGGTTTCAAAGTACCACGTGTCGGGCGGAACAACTCGAGAGAACTGTAAAGGAATTTCATACAAAGTTGAAGGCCTAGGCCGGGAAAATATTTTGTTTTTAATTTTAATGTAAACATGGCGGCTGTGTTTATAAACATGCTAAATAGCTAAATTTTGTTTTAGAGGCGGTGGTTATCGGACCAAAAATATCGACGTTAATGCCTTTTATACACATGTTTTTGAGTGATGTTTTTTTTTATTTCATTGCATATACATACCTGGCCGTGAAAACCCCTACTTCCCGGCGGCCTCTGTAGTAATGTACTATTATGTCTATTATTTCAAAGAAAAAAGATCGAAGTATCGAAAGTCAACCTTTACTTAAATGTTTTTTGGTTCGAACCCGGAACAGTTACCTCCATAACCAGTCTCTACCAACTACCCCCCTACCTTCTTGGTCCTCATCTTCTCGGTGACGCGGTGGCCGAGCAGGCGCTCGCAGGCCTCGATCTTGACCTCCTGCACGCCCGCGTCCGTCACCGTGGACATGCGCATCATGGGCACCGAGCACAGCTCCGAGTTCGCGTCCGCGCTGGAATATAACAATTGACATTTAATTTTTCCATGACTATAATTTTATTAGTTCTCTATCTATATACAGTTCGAAAGAAGAAAGACAACAATCGTTTTTAATTTTCCCTAGGATTAATAGTTAATTTATTACTCGTTTATGAAGATGTACTTATTCTAAAAGGGCGTAACTCGAATTGTACGGCACAATAGACAACATTACGCTAGTCTAGTCCCTTTAAAAAAGTGAAGCAACGACATCTGTCGTCTGACGTTGTCAAAGTTTTGTTGTGCGACTTGTGCGTGCGGTTTGCTTATGCGGTTTGGTTCTCTTAATATCTAAAATATTTGATTTCTATAACGATTCACCCCTGGACATAATATATAGGATAAGTATCCAACTGTCGATGTCAATTTAAAAATTATGACAGTTTGTTTTTCTCGTGAAAAAGGCTATGGTGTTATATCTATTCGGCCGTCGTCGTATCGGTAATATGAGGTTACTTTTTTTTATTAGTTGTATTTTTTATAATAAAGAAAATAAATTGAAATTTTAATACATATTTTGCCGTGTTCAGGAGGCAAAATCCTTTCGATTCCTACAGTAATTTGCAAGTGTCACGAAAATTAAATGTTGCCAATTATTTGTTAACCGTCAGCAGAAAAGGAGTGGTATAAGAGGGAGGTTACACGCTCAGTGTTTCATCAATTCGTCAGTCTCGTTCAGAAACATGAAAATTCGGAATTTTGATCAATTCGGAATTTTGATCAATTCGGAATTTTGATCAATTCGGAATTATGTAGTGTACCCCCCTCAACCATACACACATACATAACTTCACGCCTGTCTCCCAATGGGGTAGGCAGAGACTATGGAACGCCAGGTGCACCGATCTAAACATACCACTTTAGCTTCCTCTACATTCATCAATCTCTTCATGCACGTACCTCGGTTTCGGGTGCTTTTTATTTGGCCCTTATTCAGTACATCGCGAATCTGATCACCGTACGTCCGTCTAGGACGTCCCCTACCGACATCTCCGCTCACTCTCGCTCCCCATATATCTTTCGTAACCCTTCTTTCATCCATACCTTCTAAAAGACCAAACCATCTTAGCATACCCTTTTCGATTTTAGTCACTACATCTTCTTTCAATCCACATCGTTCTCGGATCTCGCTATTTCTTTCTCTATCATCCTAACTCCACACATACTTCTTAGAGCTCTCATTTCAACTGCCCCCTCAACCATGTGTTCGGGAATGTGTAGTCACGGTACAGATATATTCACGAGAGTTGGCACGAATGGATTGAACGAGTGAATGAAAATGTCTATGTGTGCATGACATAATTATTAAATACAGGTTGATGCAAAAAGTAATTACGATAATTGTGTCTAAGAAAATCTGGCATACCCGCCAAAATAAGAAACCTTTGGAAACCAAGAACACCTAACGTAGTATACTGCAGTGCCACGCAAACCATCCATGAAGATAAATCTAGTAAACTAAGGTCTACTTTCATCATGAATAAAATGTATGAAAAATCTTTGACAACGTTGTCAACGGGAGTTGCCTTCTAAGCAGCGGTCCTGGGATTGATGGGTTTGATAGATCTATCAGTCTTAAATTAAAACAACACCATTAATGTAAATACTTTATCCTCATATGTACAAATGCATTAACCCACTTAGCCCGACTAGGTGTTATAACACCGCTCAAATTGATAACCTATTCGGGCTACGACACCTAGTCGGACTAAGTGGGTTTAATCAATTTGAGCGGTGTTATAACACCTAGTCGGGCTAAGTGGGTTAATTGACTGTGGTTTATGTGCAGTCAGCGTCAAATAGTTTGTAGCAGTGAAAGTGGTCAAATAGTTTGGTATAGGATACATTTAGTATGATGTACCGAACTTTTCGACCACTTTGACTGCTACAAACTATTTGACGCTGACTGTACAGTCGAGTTCATAAATATGTGTACCCTTTTTATCTAGTCGAATGCGTTTGCAAACTAATTGTTAGCGACCGCATTCGAGTAGGTAAAAAAGTGTACACATATTTATAAACTCGACTGTACATACATATGCATAATCTGACTATAAAATTTATTTATAAAATTGTTAATCCGACTCTGCATCACTTGAACTACTAGATGTTGAAGATTCTTCGTCCTCGCTGTCACCTATATTAACAATGAAACCATCAGTAAGGTCGTCTAGCCGGTGTTCCATAGACTCGTACGAACGCTCTGTTTCTTGGGCCTTTCTCCAAGTATCATGAAACGTTTCTGTTTTAACGGCATGAACTTCATCGATGAATAGTTTTTGAACTTCGTTCATATTAAAAGTGACGTTCCTTGTCCCTACTTTACCTTTTATAATCCCCCACAACATCTCAATTGGGTTTAAATCTGGATGGTAAGGTGGAAGACGTAGTACAGAATGACCGTGGTCTCGCAGTATTTGATCTAACTTGTAAGTTTTCTTTGTGTCTTTATGTTTCTTAATTATTTTGTACAGAACGATTTTAGTATTTCTTTTTGGGTATGATATTTTATTTTTATCTAACCAGGTCAGCATCTCTTTTTTATTTGAGTTTTTTACTGGAGCTCGATCCATCTGAACGTTGTGATAAGGAGCGTTATCGACGACAAGGACGCTTCTGGGCTTTAAATTCGGTAACAAATATTCCTTCACCCATTTTTGATAATTTATAGCATTCATATTACTGTGGTAATCTCCAGACTTCTGGTTAGATTTGAATGTCAGCAAAGCATTTTCTACAAAGCCTTCCTCTGTACAAGCATGAACCGCTATAAGTCTTTGCCCTTTTGATATGGGAACTCTGATGCCACTGTTGCTGTTGTCAGTCCATGCGTTTGGCGTAGTATGAGTGCTATGCACGTAGGTCTCATCGGTATACACAATAGGCCGTTTTTGGTCTCTATATTCTTGTAATTTTTGTAAATACATAAATCTTTTGTAACGAATGTGGTCATTTTCAATTATCCGCATCCTGTTGTTCTGAATCTTCTTCCACCGGAATCCCATTTTATGTACCAGTCGTAATAAAGAACTGACACTGCCAGGAAAATCTATCGACTCCTTTAAAACTTTGTGTAATGTTTTAATAGTTGGTAGTGTTTTGTGTATTTTGTGAAAATCGTAAATACACCTTCGGATGACGTTTAAATCAAAATTGTCCACCTCCGATCTTTTCGACAAACGTGATCGTTTTTCACCGGGTGTCACGAACACATTAGAAGTCGATCCCTCAGTCGCATTTTTGCAGATACAGTTAACGATTCGCTGTACACTTCGTTCTGATGTCCCAGTCGCCGCAGACGTTAATTTGTATAACTCTTGAATTTTTAGAAATCCACCTTCAGCATTTTTAGTTTTTTGTTTAAAATAATTAAAAACGTTAAAAATTATTTCTCGAGACTGTCCCGATAATGTTTTTCCTCGTCCAAAAGTAGGTGTAGTCATTTTGAGAATAAGATAAAATTACATTACGGTATAAGTATTGTTTGTCGCTTATATGACAGTAAAAAATGAGTGAAGTGTCATTCTAATAAGAAGGTTATCAAGCACAATGTAATCTTATCTATGTAAGTTCTTACTTCGTAATCTAGCCTGCATTTTGCATTTTACAAATTAATAAAATATAAACATTTTTCATGCGTAATGACGATGTCGTGAAACTTTTTGCCATTATTTTGTTAATTGCGGCGTCGGTATGAAAACAGGATAAGACAGTATATTATAAATAAATTTAAAACTCTGTTGACGACGGACTCCTCGGTCTGATCCTTTTTAGATTATTTACTATTCGAACACGCCATCACCTTTCTTCACAAATAAAAATATTTATGTTTTTTTTAAATACAATGGACTTCAAAAATTACTAAAAGGATTAACATTGATACTTGGTGCAGATTTTTTTTTTTTCCTTAACAACGAGAACGTGTTAGGTACGTGTTTACAGAATATAAGGAGGCCCCTGTATAAGAAAGGCACTCACACTGCCACTCACAGTGACAAGTGACATTACTTTAGGTCAATCCATTCGTGCCAACTCTCGTGGATAGACCTGTACTTACTTGACGGGGTTCTTAGAGCAGCGCTCCTGCAGTTCCTCGAGCAGCTTCCTCTTGGGCGGCGCCAGGTCCTCGGGGACCGCCACGTCCATCTTGTTGAGCACCACGATGAGCGGCTTGTTGCTGAACAGGGGCTTGATGCTCTCGAACAGGGATATCTGGATATTGCATTTCATGTTTAAAGGGTGATGTGGGATATTGTATGGAGCCCGTCCCCATCCTCCAACAGCTAGGGGATGCATGTCAATATTTTTATTAGGACCCACATAAAAACCTATTTTAGTTGCAAAAATCGATTTTCCTTGATGAAAAAAAACCTTTTAGGAGCAGCATTGTTTCAGTTTAATGTGCTCATTAAAAAATAAACCATATGATACATTCCAGGAAAACCCGTAGCGCGATCGTCGGCATAGTAGAAATACACCATGTTGCCAAGATCTCTAATCTGAGACATGTTTCATTTCTGTTGGTGGGTAGGGACATTTTTGCCCATCGTCCTTTAAAACTAATAAGGGTAAAAATTGTATACATAAAAAACTTGAAGACAAGTCAAAACCAATATGATTTTAATTCCTAATTTTGACTGAACAAGTCTCACAAAAAGCATGGTTTTAAAAACTCTACTAATTGCTAACCGACTTCAAATCATTATTAGGGGCATCTGTTGTACCTGTGGACACTTTCCAATTTTTAGACTATTTCAAATATTTAAAAAAAAGCTGACAATAATTTTGTAAAACTATTTACTGTTTTAGTATCGTAATTAAACAGTCTTTCATAATCACCGCTTTGTTTTCAATTATCTACTAAAACTATAGAGATATAAGCATATTTAAAAAAATGCCCCTTTTGTCCATAGGTACAACTACAGTTTGTACCTATGGACGGCATACTATTCACTACGGCATACTGTACTATTCATATTTAGCTGTCCACAGGTTCAACATGTACCTTTAGACAGTCCACAGGTACAATAAAACACTTGTCCACAGGTACAAATTCGACACTTTACAGTTCAAACTAATGTCAGTCCGTTAAAAGTTGCCCGAGAGCAGCAATATCTACATAAAATAACCAACAAATCATGAAATCATTCATTAACTACGAAGAGACTCACAGCATTATGCTTTAAACTTTAGAAAACACACTCAAAATACGAATAAAAACTTACTTTTGACGACGAAAACTTTCCGCAGTCATAAAAGACACTACTACTCACAAATACGAAAATGACAGATAGTTAACGTTGCCATACGAGAAAAATGCTATTCGGGTGTGTTCGATATAACAGTCTAAGGTTTGTAGTTTTTTTTTACTGCTAGTGTCCTTAGGTACACTCGTCCATAGGTACAACAGTTGCCCCTAATCCTAAATTATCATTCAAAATGATGAAAAAAAACATACAAACATTTTATGTAATACCTATTCTATGATGCCCCGCTTGTCAGTCAAACATCGTTATCGCGGGAGCATAAACAAATCTATTAAAGACCACACATCACAGATTGTCTGTTTACTTTAAACGGAATAAATTCTGCGTACACATTTCAAGCCTCTAAGAAATTCTTCATATCTACGCAAACGTGCTATGGGATATGTATGACTTTAGGACAAACGATATTATGGATCGGGAATGACAGCCACAGACTATACTACTACATACTATACCTGTGGGAGGACCTTGTGCAGGGTCCGTCCGGGTTGGTACCACCATGTTATCCATTAACCTACCGCCAAGTAGCAGTGTTCGCATTGTTGTGTTCCGGTTTGGGGATAAGATAGCCGGTGAAATGACTAGCATAGAGGCATTCCATCTTAGTCCTCAGGGTTGGCAATGCATTTGCGATCTTGTGAATGCGAATGTCTATGGGTCACAGTTTCCACGTACCATCTCGTTTAATGAAATAATAAAAAAATACACCGACCTGGTCCTCGATGCTGTGGCCGCACTGCTCGGAGGGGTCGATGAAGTACAAGATGGCGGCGCGCAGATGCGCGAGCGCAGTGACGGCCTGCATCTCGATCACGTTGCGCTCCTCCAGCGGGTGGTCCAGGATGCCGGGCGTGTCGATCACCTGGGGACAGGTTACAAAAAAATCAGTCAAGTGCGTGCCGGATTCGCGCACCAAGTGTTCTGTATTTAAGATTTTCATACGATTTGGACCACCGTTTCTTGCAGGCCCTTTTGTGATTTAATTAAAAATGTATAGTTTTTAGATTTTTTACTATACTTGTAATATAAAACGGTATTTACTTGCAAAATTTAAAAAATGTCTGTCTGCCGAGTTTCTTGCGGCGTTTCTTCTCAGCAGTGGTCTCCTCTTGTGGAGCGCTGGTAGATTCTTGACGTGTAAAAGTCGTAGCCGAGCTGTTATCTACGCCGGCGCGGGCTAATACAATGTAACTCCGTTGTAATAGCGTAAACAAGCTCATTAGATTATTATTCACTCAAATTCTACCCACCTTTATTTGATTTAATTAATTTAAATTGTAAAGATTTTTATACTGTTTGCACTGCATGCTTAAATATATTTTTTTATATAAATTTAGAATATTCTCATGTAAGCGAATTTCTGTAATTCTTATGAGAATAAAGTTTATTTAACCATAAAAGTGCCCGTGCGGCCTACTTACTGAATACTATCTTTATTTCATAGTTCTAGGTCAACGGATAATACCTTATAAATTTTGATTCCTTAAGGAGTGTCGAAATGTACGTTTTTTGCGGCGTAAACGTCCGTATCTTTTGTTACGTTAAATTAGAAGTTTGATTTTTTCACAGCTTCAAGGAACCGACTTGAATATTTGGTTTTAATTTCAACTCTTGAACACTTGGTCTTGACAGACAGACGGACAACAAAGTGATCCTGTAAGTGTTCCGTTTCGTTTCCTTTATAGACACGGAACCCTAAAAATGGCTGGGGGATACCTCACCCACACATAATGTAAGGCAAAAGGATGTTTTCAGGATATCTTAAACGATAATTACGAAGGTTCGGTCAGACATATTTATGCCTTTTGATGGATTGAAAAGTCTGCGCAATACGTTGTGGAAAGTAGTTTCGTTAAAATAATAAGCACCGTGTTGTAGATGATCATTGATCACTATCGAAGAAACTTCCAATCTGTATCATAATATATCATAAAACACGATTTAATGATTTTCTTCATATTCAACCACTTCGATTTGCTGCTTTGGATGTGTGGTTGCTTAGAATAGTGCCACTCTATGTCTTCCTGTGACTAAGGGAATAAAGGCTTGTAGTACTGTTAGGCGATGGGCTTGCTACCTGCCACTAATATACACTTTTAAACATCTTAGCCTGATTGTGCAAAATGTGGTTACAGAATCATCAACAAGTTTTTAGTTGTTGGTAATTCTGAAGGTCTGCCTATCCATCCATCCATTCCATCTCTGTTATGTTTTTGTTTGGTGTACAATAAAGTGTTTTGTATTGTATTGTATTGTATTGTAACACTCAGGGAATGAAGGCGTGGCCACTTCGATTCCTGGTTAAGGCAGACGAATTTTCAAAAATCCAGTATCCTTTGCGTAGAATTTGCTATTTCCAACACATACATACCTTCATGCCTTCATTCCCAGAGTGGGATAGGCAGAGCTACAGAATTACCAAAAACTCCAATATTTCTGTACCAAATTAACATCAGCTATCAGTGGTTTCCCCTTACCTGCCAGCGCAGGTACTTGTAGTCGGTGTGGCCCACGTACAGGCTCTTTGTGGTGAAGGCATACGGCTGTACTTCTACGTCTGCTCGAGTTATCTGCAAACAAACAGGTTATTAACTAATAAATAAATAAATATCAGGGGACAATCTCACACAAATTGACCTAGCCCCAAACAAAGCTCTAGGCTTGTACTATGGGTACAGTCAACAGCATTACCGCGTCGTGTATTAACTATTCTTTCTTTTCTTTGTTTAGCACCTAGCGACCTGCCTATTTCTTGCACTAGTATGTTTTACTTTTCCATTTTTATTTAATATACTAACCCTCACGGCCAAATACCAAACCAAAGAGTTTGCATGTTTAAATAAAGTACCAGGAGCGCAGAAGTAATTAGGAGGTAGTAGCGCCGCGCAGCGGCGCGGATGACTGTAGGTTAGGCACTTCTAATGTTGATGCACTTCTAGTATTTGTCGATATAATTTTGGTTTTAATAATTTTATTAAAAATTAAGTAATTTCGGACAGAATTTGTGCACACGTTAACCTCACTTTAGAGGTCCGGGGAGAAGAGGACAGATACACATTTTCTCGCAAATGTATTAAAAAAGTCGTTTGTTACACGTGCGGGACTGTCATTTTCACTTGTCCCAAGACTTGTCCCCGCTTGCAGCTCGGGTCGGATTTTTTTTTCTGCGATTCTAACCTTGTACTAGTAGTAGTGAACACGACAAAAAAAGATTATCTAATTCAGTGCAGTCTTCGGAAGTTATGAGCGTACATACATTTCGGGGATTCATTTGTTTTAATATGTACCTATACAGATGTGTTGCTACTAGTATTACCTCCCAGTGCCTCTCAAACTTATTAAAACGAACCTTGTTGATGAAACTGGACTTGCCGACGTTGGGGAACCCACAGATGATGATGGTACGAGTATATGGGTCAATGGACGGCAGACGAGCCAAATGTTGTCGAACCTGGACAGAAAACACGAAATTCTCTTCAGTTAAGGTTAATAGAACCCACCCTTTTTAAATCCAGAAAACATTAGACATTAACTAAAAAAAAATTCAGGATAAAATCTGTTAATAATAAAAACCTGTTAATCAAAAAGCGGTGTGCAATGATACGTCACCATTTAAATAGGTGCACATCAACGGTGCCTTGTGGAACACCCAACAGAATCTAAAGGTAACCCACCTGCTCCAGGTATGCCAGGTTAGCCGCCTGTCTCTTCATGATCGTGGCCATGCGACCCAGGGCTGCTCTCTTAAGCTGTTTGCAACGGTATAGGGAATCACCATATTTTAGAAGGCGGACATAGTCTTTTGCTACACTGAAAACAACAAGAGATAATGAAATCTATAGTTAAAAATATTACAAAAGATCCCAAATAAACAATAGCATGTTTACCAATAACTTAAAGATAGCTTTTATCTATTTAACACAACACAAAAACGCGTATTATGAGAAGTTAAACTTATGATGGGTGGGAGCCAGCTGGTAAAGGTTGTTATTATTATTATGATTTTACCAATCACTCGGACCTTTGGAAGGCGTACATGGAACCGACGCCAACAGGCAAGCCAGAGGTGAGGGTCTATATTATTATTATTATTTTTATTATATTTTAGACAGGCAGTTGGCACTAATATGTCTAAATCTTTGTTCACTGAACAAAGTAAAGGTTGTTACATAAAATTCCATTTTCCGTAAAGCATAATTTGTGCTTTATGCAAATTGAAATTAAAGTACATACATACATACATACCTTCACGCCTTCATTCCCAGAGTGGGGTAGGCAGAGCTACAGAATTACCAACAACTCTAAAAACTTGTTGATAATTCTGTAACCACAATTTGCACAATTAGGCTAAGAAGTTTAACAGTGTATATTAGTGACAGGTAGCAAGCCCATCGCCTAACAGTACTACAAGCCTTTATTCCCTTAGTCGCCTCTTACGACTTCTACGGGAAGACATGGAGTGGCACAATTCTAAGCCGGCAACCACACAACAATTAAAGTATTGATATAATATTACCATTTGCATTATATGAATTTCTGAATACTTTTAAAAGTAGTATTCATTACTATTATTTAAGTAATGAATACAAAAAGTTAATTTCACAAACAAATCATGCATTTATCAATTATTACTAGACATCAATAAAAGTAATCATACTTATCAATAAGGTGGCGAGCTGTGTTAAGCTGCCCCAGACCCAGCTTGTAATGGTCCTTGTCGTACAGCACATTCATCAGGTCTGCGTAGAACGGATGCACATCATCAAGCTTTGGAAATTCCTGAGGGTTACAAATAAATAATTATAATAAGTATCCAAGATATATACAATTATATATATATACATTTGAATACCCAAGATTGGCAATCTTTGGACTTCAAATGTCTCGCCAGCCCTGAGGACTAAAATCAAATATCTCTATGCTAGAAATTTCACCAGTTGTCCTGTTCTTAAACTGGAACACTACAATGTAAACACTGCTGCTTGGCAGTAGCCGCGAAGCGATCCGGAAATACCCTGTACATGTCCTACCACCACTGGATGGTGATAATGATGATCAACAAAGTATTTTGCTATAATAACATTAATCAATAACACTTAAGATAATACAAATAAATAAATAAATACAAAACATACATACATATATAAACTCACGCCATCATTCCCAGGGTAGGGTAGGCAGAGCTACAGAATTCCCAACAACTCAAAATCTATTATGTTGGCCTAGTTGGTAATAACCGTGCCTACAAAGCCAGCGTTCCTGGGTTTGATTTGTATCGCTTGAATGTAAGAGCAAATATTTGTGTGATGAGTGTGAGTATTTGTTTCTGGGTCTTAGATGTTTTCTATTTAACCCTCTGCGACTGACGTGACGTCTATCAGACGTTGCCAAAAAAAATCGCTGTATACCGTGATATGGCTCTGTATCGCTCTGTACCTTCTTCTAACGACTCGCGGCATTGTAAGTTAATCTTTGTGAAAGATACTAGATTTTATTACCTTATTCAAGTTAATTACTTATTTTTTTATTTAAAAGCTCATGTACATGTTTATTATTAATTCCGCATTAAAATTAAATAATCATGCTATGCACTAAATAAACAATACTTATCATTGAACCATTAGTATTTTTTCTATATTTCATTAAAAATGACGTCTGACAGACTCCACCTCAGCAGAATGTTTCTAAAAAAGTCACCTCAGTTGCAGAGGGATATTTAACAATTTATTTCTCTATATTTGTATTTGTATTGTTGTCTAGTACCCATAGCAAGCCTAGAACTTAGTTTGGAACAAGATCAATTTTTGAGTGATTTTCCTCTGATATTTATTTATTTATCGGAATAAGTTACAGTTATTAGAATTAAAATAAAAAAAAACTTAGTTAAATTGTGTTTCAGTGATATATCG
This sequence comes from Acleris emargana, assembly GCA_927399475.2. Taxonomy (NCBI): domain Eukaryota; kingdom Metazoa; phylum Arthropoda; class Insecta; order Lepidoptera; family Tortricidae; genus Acleris; species Acleris emargana. Next base: position 11,917,019 of record OV656863.1, read on the forward strand.
CAATTCTCCAGAAAGTTACTGAAATAAACGTATTCAAACCTAACGATACTTTTACAAGTTTTATAAACAAATAGTTCACTAAGCCTTGAACAAGCATACCTGTATAATGCGAGACAGTCTGTCGTGGAAGTTCTGCTGCGTGTATTTGACTTTTCTTATGTAAAATCCACGTATCCGTGATATTTTATAGTGCTTATGTACTACTGTTGGTGTTTTTCTTTGTGTTTTCGACAAAATGATGTCGATGAAATCCTGAAAATCACAAGAAATACACAGTTGTAGGTTAGAAAATAAATAGGAGTTAAAATATCCCAACATTAATTAAAAATAATTACCTTTGCCGTAGGCACTACGGCGATTTTTTTAAAGTTGTACAAACTCATTTTGAAGAGTTAATTGTATTTATTTTTTAATAAATACTAAAGGAACTCAAAGCGAGCCCATCACACGTACAACACGTGTTTTAAAAAGAAAGGGAACGTCAAAACACTGCGTTTTGGTCACAATATAATTCTATCAGTGTTGATTAGTGATTTTAAACAATCAAACAAAAATAACTGAATAAGAAGAACTTTGATGAAGACCATGTCTTTAAAAAATAGAGAAATAAAAAAAGAAAATATTTTGCTTATTGCTTTAAAAATCTTAACCAAATGCAACGCTTTCAACGCGAACAAGTGCAAAATTTAAACGCCAAAATATGTAGTGCAACCAGGTCTCAAAATTTATAAGACCCATAGTTTAATTTGAAGTATAATTTTATAAATTAACAATATAAATAGAGTTCAAAAACTCAAACTCAATTTATTAAATAATTATTTTCGAGACTTTACTCTAATAATTGATTAGAATAAATTCAAATTTGAATTACATAATTTTATGGCCGGGCAACATATGGTAATTACTGTCATTATTCCCCGTGTCGTGCCGATAGGCCGCTACAGGTTAAGATTTTTATAACTAAATATTATAGAAAATGGTATAAATCCTCATAAGGGAAATTATAATCAGTATCTTAGGATAGCGAAGACATTTAATTCATCCTTATAATTTTCATGTGAGTACCGTTAAATTGCGTCATATTTCATTTGTTTTCGATAAATCATACTCGACTTTTACAAATTCCTTATTTTTTATGTAAATATTTCGATATAATAGTTGTTACTTACGTGTTGGCTTGCAAAGTAAGCATTATATCAACATTTGTTGATTTTATGCATAGGCTTTTACCTAATAACATCGTACGGATCTCGGTAATACCAATCAATATTCATTTTACGTAACCGGAATCACTTAAACCAGTCAGTGCTATGTGTATTTGCAGGAAGAGTGAGCTACGGCGTTAGTAATCGCTAAAATGTACGCGAGACTCCATAAATGTGGATGGGAGGCACTCAAACACCGCTCATCATCAACAAGAAGCTCAAGCGGAAATATTCTTAAAAAAAGAGAAATACTGTCGTCATCCAAGTTAGAAGTCGGGAAAACGATTCATGGCTTTGCATGCAAGAGTATAGAAGAAATAAAAGAATTCAACATGACTGCATACTTGTTGATGCATGAAAAAACAAAAACTGAGTACCTACATTTGGATAGGGATGACACAAACAATGTATTTTCAATTGGCTTCCGTACCACTCCTTTAGATTCTATGGGTACTCCGCACATTCTCGAACATACTGTGCTCTGCGGCTCTGAGAAGTATCCAGTCAGAGATCCATTTTTCAAAATGCTAAATAGGTCATTAGCAACATTTATGAATGCGTTGACAGGCCCGGATTACACATTCTACCCCTTTTCATCTCAAAATGAAACAGATTACAGAAATCTTCAGAAGGTTTACCTTGATGCGGTTTTCAAGCCTAACCTTTCACGGTTAGATTTCTTACAAGAAGGCTGGCGATTGGAGTACTCTAATTTGTCAGATAGGAAATCAGAATTGGTGTTTAAAGGTGTAGTTTATAATGAAATGAAAGGTGCTTTCTCTGAAACAAACTCACTATTTGGTCAGAAATTTATAAACACTATACTTCCCAAAGGCACGTATGGATATGTGTCCGGTGGTGATCCTTTACAAATTCCAGAATTAACACATGAGCACTTGGTAAATTTCCACGCAACACACTACCATCCTAGTAATGCAAAGATGTACTCCTATGGAAACTTTCCCTTAGAATCTAATCTCAAATTCCTGAATGACGTTTACTTGAGCAATTATGACTATTTAGATCCTGCTAACACTGTTGTTCCAAATCAGGAAAGGTGGAAAATACCGAAATATGCAAATATAAGTTGCAGAGTTGACCAATACGGGGGACCTGTTGAGAAGCAGAACCAAATTGCGATTGGTTTCGTCATGTCTGACATCAGCAATATATTTGATACCTTTATGCTCACTGCGCTTGCTGAACTGATGATAATTGGTCCAAATTCAGCTTTTTACAAAAGTCTCATTGAAGCCAATATTTCTGGAGGATACAATGGTCTTACGGGATATGATAACCAAATAAGAGACACTCTTTTTGTTGTTGGATTAAGAGATGTAGATAAATCAAATTTTAGTAAAGTTGATGACATGGTTAATAAAACAATACAGCAAATATTTGAGAAAGGGTTTGAGAAGGACCACATTGAGAGTGTACTACATGGGTTTGAACTCTCTGTCAAACACCAATCTCCTAAATTTGGATTGAATCTCCTTTTCAACATCATGCCTCTGTGGAACCATAATGGACCAATTTTAGAAGTTTTAAATGTAAACAAGTTGCTAAAACAACTAAAACAGAACCTGATGAGACCCAGTTATATTCAGGACACGGTGGAGAAGTACTTCATTTTAAACAATCATAAGCTGATCATGACGATGCAACCAAATCCCAAATTCGATGAGATTTTCAGTGAGGCTGAAGCTAAATTGCTGAGGAGTAAGACAAACAAATTAACAGAGGATGAAAAAGACAAAATTTTTAAAGAAGGCCTTGAATTATGCCAAGAGCAAAAGAGACCACAGAACTTAGATGTGTTACCTTGTCTGAATATAGAGCAGATCACATTAAATAAAACAGCTCCTGCCATCAAGCACAGTTTAGCAGGCAGTATACCTTTGCAGCTGCTAGAAGCTAATACAAACGGAGTTACCTATTTCAAGGGAGTACTCGGAACGGAGAGTCTAGACGAATCACAGAGAGATCTACTGCCATTCTTAAACTACATAATAGGAAAGTTTGATACGAAAAACTATAACTACAGAGATTTTGATAAACACGTGAGTAAGTCGACTTCAGGGCTGGCTTGCGTAACCCACGTCACTGAGCACATTGACCAACCAGAGCAGTATGAGCAAGGCTTGGTCATTTCAAGCCACTGCCTCGACGAAAACCTACCAAAAATGCTCGAAATCTGGAAAGAGATCTTTAACCAACACAATTACAGTAACAGGGAAAGGTTAAACATGCTGATGACCAACTACTGTTCCTCGCTGACAAGTGGGATCATAGATAGTGGTCACGTTTTTGCCATGCAAGCGGCTAGGTCGCTCGTTTCCGCAGTGGACGCTCGCAAAGAGTGCCTCCAAGGTTTACACCATGTCATCAAAATGCAGGAAATCCAGAAACATATTAAAATAGATGAAATAGAAAGATCAATAAAAGAGATTTCAGCTAAAGTCTTCAATGGCAACAATCTCAGAGCCTCATTCCATTACAGCAACACAAATACATCGGCTTTGCAGTCTGTTGAGAATTTCTGCAAGGATCTTAGCAAGGGTATCAAGGATATAAACCGCGTCAATTGGATTGACGCGGAGAAAATGCCGCAGAAGAATCGGGGCATACAAATCTCTATGAATATCCCCGTGAATTTCTGTTCGAAAGTAATTCCAGCTGTGACTTACACACACCCGGATTACCCTAAACTACGAGTCCTTTCTAAGTTCCTCACATCAAAGTACCTGCACCCTATTGTAAGAGAGCAGAACGGAGCATACGGTGGCGGTTCCGCCCTGACTTTAGACGGCATTTTCAGCTATTACTCCTACAGAGATCCGAACTCCAGAAAGACAATGGACGTCTTTGACAACACATCAGAATGGATGCATGAAAATTCGCATCTTGTTGACGAACAGAACTTGTTCGAGTCGAAACTATCTATTCTTCAACAGATGGACCAGCCCGTAGCGGAGTATATGAAGGGGACGGATCTCTTCCTTTTCGGATTGTCGTATGATGTATGGAAGACGCAACGGGAGCGTGTGCTGGCTGTGACGAAACAAGATCTACTTGACGTGTGCCAGAAATACTTGGCTAATGACATGTGGGCTGGCAAATGCGTTATTGGAGACGGCGCTTCGCAAGAACTGAACAAAGACGGAGAGCATTGGGAGAAGATAAGTGGACCCCAACAATAGAACAATAATATTTGGTTAGCTTGCTCTTGAAAGATTTATAGAAGTTGATTTGTTGGCAAGTTATTATGATTTGCTCAGTGTTGTAATTAATGCCATAGGCAAAGGAAGTAATATAGATAGAGAATTGTGGAAGCAGCAAGCTTGTTTACCAATCGTTGTAATAATATAATCATATTCGCTTCGTGATTACAAAAGTTGAGACTTTTCAACAACGAAATATGAGACGGCAGATAATGCTATAGTGCTTGTTAAAATAATCAAGGTTTTGACATTGCAAAATGCTTTGACTTTGAGGCTTAGGTTTTCAAATTTGTCTATAAACCTATGGATTATAAATTGAAAAATTGAATTGAATTATGTCGTTTTGAGTGTTATAGGTATCCAAAACTGTTTGAGGATAACTTAGAGGACAGTTTAGAGAGACTAGGAAAACCATTTTGGTTACCCAATAACATTTATTCATTCGAATTCTCTTATCTGTATAACTTTCTCTGGCAATCGTGAATGTGCGGGCATTATTCCTAGAATATTGAGAAAATAAAGGCATTTATCGACAAATTTTTAACAACTGTGCCTATCCCGATGTAACAAAGATACTCTTTTCAAAATGGATGTTTCTAATTTGTTATTTATTTCTGAGTATTACGTGAAGTGAGGCGTTATTAATGTTATAATTAAATATTTTATTCTGATGTTAAGAATTTTATTTATACGGCTATCCCTTGCGTATGTACACTCGGTAGCAAAAAGATTCATTAATTATTTAAATTAACATTACTACCCTGATCAAAATTACTCGTTATTCGAAAATTCCGCGTCCGTAAAGTATATAAATCATTTGTTGGTCAATGCATTCATTCCTATAATAAATTACCAGACGTAGTTTTAAAGTTAGGTACGAGGGGCGGCTGAAAAGTTCTAAGCCTAAGGTATTTTGAGGTTGCATATGCGTTAGCGATACTGGCCACTAAAAAGACCATTTAAAAAGTTAATAAATAAAAGAAAAAAATGTCGTCTTTTGTTTATTACTCTCGAGATATCCGACGCTAAAGGTCATCATGTGTGAATTATCAACACATATCACGAAAATTGAGCACCGTGCAGTCATTAAGTTCCTCACGAAAAGTGACCAATCGCCGAAAAGAATTTTTGAAGAAATGTCTAGTATTTACGGTGAATCTGGCCCTTCTCATGCCACTGTTAAAAAATGGAGTCGACTTTTTAAACTTGGACGGGAGTCGATCGAAGACGATCCTCGCTCAGGAAGGCCAATATCGGTTGTGACTGAAGAAAATACTGAAAAAGTCAAAAAGTTAGTATTAGAGGATCGGAGAATTAAGGTTTGGCAAATAGCTGAAGCCTTAGGTATTAGTAAGGAAAGAGGTGGAGAGATTTTGCATCAACATTTGCATATGACAAAAGTAAGTGCTCGTTGGGTGCCGAAAATGCTCACAGCTTTCGATAGAGAACGTCGTGTTCAAACTTCTCAGGCATTTTTAGAATTATGTGAAGAAGGTTTAGATGAAGTTTGTTCCCGCATAGTAACTGTTGATGAAACATGGATCAGACAGTATGATCCAGAGTCGAAGTCTGAATCTATGCAGTGGATCGAAAAGGGTGAAAGGCCGCCAAAGAAATTCAAGGTTCAAAGATCGGCGTCTAAGCTAATGGCCACCGTGTTCTGGGATTGCGATGGCATTCTTTTAATAGACTATTTGGCGAAAGGCTCTACAAAAAATGCAGTTTATTATGCTGAGCTATTAAGAAAAGTGCGACAAGCCATAGTCGAGAAACGAAGGGGCAAACTGAGCAAAGGCATTTTGTTTTTGCAAGACAACGCCCCCGTTCACACCGCTCGTGTTGCCAAGCTTGCTCTGAAGGAAACTGGTTTCGAGGAAATTGATCATCCACCTTACAGTCCAGATCTGGCCCCTAGTGATTATTTTCTATTCAGCGATTTGAAGAAAGATTTAAGGGGAAAGCGATTTGGCAGTGATGAAGAGATGAAGGCGGCTGTACGGGAACATTTCGACAGCCAAAATAAAACTTATTTTTTTAACGGTCTAAAAGCATTATTTAAAAAATGTAATAAATGCATTGAATTAGAGGGAGATTATATTGAAAAATAAAAATAGTAAAAAAAAACTGAACATTTTTTTTCTACCTTAGGCTTAGAACTTTTCAGCCGCCCCTCGTACCTACCCTTTCCAGCACTTAAAAATAACTTGAAAAAGTCTTCAATGTCTAAAGCGTATTATATGTAAGATCGAGGACTATCTAATAGACAAAAATGCATGGCCTAAACCCGAAACTTAGTCTTTTTTTTTAATGTAAAATCTTTATCTTGTCCAGGGGGCATCGTTGATGTAGGAAAGCATATCAATCTTAAGTATGTGGTCGTCTTGCACCGACTTATATACACAGAAGTAGTTTAGTTTTTCCTTTCATATTTATAGATTTATATAATGCTAGACTATGTATACCATTTTAACATTAAATATATTTAAAAAATGACTGACTGCCGAGTTTCTTGCGGCGTTTCTTCTCAGCAATCAATGGTCTCCTCTTGCGAAGCGCTGGTAGATTCTTGACGTGTAAGAGTACCCGTGTGGCCTACTTACTGAATTATTTATTTATCTTTAGCCAAGGAACATTACCCTAACTAGTGTTTCTATTAGTTTTGTTTTTAAACCAATCGCTTCACTGGTAGATCACGGGACTCTTGTATACTGATGTGCCAAAGGAAACTTTCCAAAATTGCGGAACATTTCATGTAGGAAAATTTCGGAAACTTCTCTTAATTTTGTATGGGCATTGAAACTTTCCGTTTCATAAATTTAAATTTCCTATATTTCTTGTGAAAGTTTCCGGAAATTTCCTGCATCTTTTCCAACTTTTTGGAAACTTTCCGCAACTTGCACATCAGTACTCTTGTATCAATGTCATCTCCCAGTGACGCGATTGGTTTAAAACGAAACGCTAGTTAGCATAATGCTACTTGCCTAGGGCGTCTGTATATTTTTTGTCCAATATTTCGAATTATATTGAGTTAAATCTGGGTCTCTATTTTACTCGGTAAAACAATATTGCTGAAAAATTGAAATTGAAATTTGTCAAGATCGTAGCAAGTGGAAAGAAGTGGTCTCTGCCTACCCCTCTGGGAAACAGGCGTGATTTAATGTATGTATGTATGTACAATATTGCTTTTCACATGTTTTTATCTCGCCTGCCATTAGGGTGCTCTCCAGTAAATATGAGTTATCATAACGAACGTTGACAATACAATACGATACCATGTTAAAAGCAATATTGTTTTAGGATAGGGACCGTGTCTGTACCCCTACCATCAGAATCGAATCGTCGAATGCTCTTTCCCTCGCACTCTCTAAGAATACTGGTCTATTCCGACTAGTTACATTGTTAGTTCCATTGATGGAACTAGATGGACTTTTTATTCCTAGTAGTTACATTCAACGAAGATGGATTCCGTAATGGAACTACATGGACTTTTTTTTCCAAGTAGTTACATTAATAATACTTATAATAAATATTATAAGATCAGATTTTTAATTTCCCGCCATAAGGGACTCGACTCGCTTTATAAAAGCATTTTTTTAATATAGGCAAAGAAATTGAAAATAAGTAAGTACCTTCTATAAGATTGCATTCGTTTTATATAAATTTATTATAAGTATTATTAATGTAACTACTTGGAAAAAAAAGTCCATCTAGTTACATCAATGAAACTAACAATGTAACTAGTCGTAATAGACCAGAATACTGTATTCGCATGTCGCACAGCGCATGTACTGGTATTATGGGAACGGCCCCAACGGCCCGCAGCGGGGTGCATAGTGTCGCTTAGGGAATGAAAATAACCGGATTTAACCGGTTATTTTCATACAAAAACGGTTAATAACCGGTTAAATTGCATTCCCTAGTGTCGCTTATGCTAACACTACAAGTACTGCCCTCCTTAGCAAATAAGCAGTATCCCAAAATCAATCACCAAAGCAGTTTTAGTTCTCTTCTCTTAGTAATAAGGTTGATATTGCTACAGGAGTTTTATCTGACATACTGCGTATTAGCTCAGGAGGGCAGAGTAGGTAAAGTAAGATTTTTTAAATGTAGGAATCTTCTTGGGAATTTCCCAAGTGAATTAAGACATTTTTTAAATCCTTACTTTACCTAATAGTTCCGCTACTAACTTTCCTTCCGTTTTTAACTTGTGAGGGGTAGGGTAGGTACTAGTAGGTAGTGTATCAACTAACAAATGCAGTGATGCGAGATGTATTTAAAAAAACCTCTGGTTTATACAGTACGATTGACACAAAAACAGCTGACGGTTTTTATAAATCAGATTTATCTAAAATATAATGATTATTACATACATACAAGCTACATAATATTTACAGTTAATAAAATACTAAATTGATATAAACTTTTTATTAGGTCTATCGATACTAGAAAATCGTGAGTTTCGTTCAAATTTGTCCAAAATGTCAGTGTAGTTGTAGTTATTGTCCGATTTTAAAAGAAATCCACCATACCATAGGTAATAATTGTGAGAAACCTTCAGAAATTCCTCTAGATAGATTTAGTGACATCGAAACCTCGAATAAACTCAACGACCTGGAAAAACTCGTAGGTTTTAGAATCCTCTGAATCTGGCAACACTAAACAAATAGCACATGTCATGTCCGCCACTCCTCGGCAAGTTTCGGGAGACCATAGAGTACTTTATATAGGTATAACTGCGGGAGACTCTACCCCGATATCCCTCTACTCTATTCGTTTTGTGTTAATTCTTACTGCATCGTAACCACTTTGCTGCCTTTCTTCGTTTACTTTCTTTATTGAGTTCTGTGCTTGCCTATCGATTATTTTAGTGTTGTGACTTTGACTGTGATGAACTAGAGATGTTTAAACAGTTTGTTTCTAATAACATGAGTGTTTCCTTAATTGTGGACATATAAACCTAGCCATATATTGTATAGACTAATCTCGGAGTAAGTCTTATTCCAGTTTGATGAAATGCGACCTTATTAACGACAAGTCCATCTAAATGTAGGGGTGACTTAGCAACAGTGGTAGGTACTAGCTAGATAAAGTAGAGCTGTTGAGCATGGGTAGATGTTTGAGGCACCGTGGAAAATGTATAAAGTACTTCTTTTATAATATTTAAATACAAAAATCTCGTCTTGCACCGTCTTATATACACATAAGTAGGTGTTATTTTTTCCTTTTCTCTCTCTCTGTGTTTTCCTGCAGAAACTACGCAGATTATTTGTTATTTATTTTACTATTTATAGATTTATATAATGCTAGACTAAGTAGTACCATTGTAATATTAAATATATTTAAAAAAATGACTGTCTGCTAAGTTTCTTGCGGCGTTTCTTCTCAGCAGTGGTCTCCTGTTGTGAAGCGCTGGTAGATTCTTGACGTGTAAAAGTGCCCGTGCGGCCTACTTACTGAATAAAATGTCTTTATCTTATCTTTTAAAGACGAGACTGATGTTAGTGAGGGATTTCGAAATTTTAATACTTACCTTCTTAACGTTAAATTGAATATTTAAGAAGTTCAAATATTTAAGAGACAAATAATTTACGTCCGGTACCTATATTCAATCCGCGGACAGATAGGCTTTTTTTTTTTTTTGCCCCCGCGGCGACTTGAACAGCTACTACCGCAGGGATATGGCTTCCACGTGAAGTGATTTCGCCAGTGTCAAGGTTTATATGAGTATAAAACACAATCCAATCTTCTCTAGGAAGATTGGGGGCAACGTTGTACGGTGATTTGTAGGTCAGAGGTCAAGATAGTTTTAACCTCTGCACCACTGCGAGTCCACTTGAAACGAGAAGAAAGATGCCAGATACACGAAATAAGTCCAAGTCTTCAATCACTGTGCGACACAAAGGCATAAAAAGTACAAATCACTATCAGAAAAGAACTTTGAACACCTAATTACCCAAAAATTAAAGTCTAAAACAAATTACACGTCCGCCATCTTTTAACGTTGCAAATGGCCCCCCACAGATAGGCTTACTTCGGATTAAAATTTGACACATTTTGTATGGGCAAATGTCAAATTTTAACCCGAGGTAAGCCTTATCTATCCTCGGATTGAATATAGGAACCCGACATTAGTCGAGCGAAGTGATTTTTTTTTTGTTTAAAAACATCGAATAACGTGTATTTGAGGCACTTTCAAATTATAACAGAACAATGTTAAGTAAATATAAATATTCTCAAAACGACTTCCTATTTTTAAAAATAAAGGAGTGTTTCCATAGAGTAACATTTTCTATCTTACCTATTTAGGGTACCTACTTACACTCCAGGTTCATGGTTCAACATTCTCCATCACCTGACAGGTGGTGTCCCCACCGGACCCGACTTTTTGACAATATTTTTTTTTAGTGACGAACATTGCTCTTAAAATTTCAACACGCCTCATAGTGCCGCAGTAAAATCGTCTGAAACACTTGTACAACGACATTTGATCCACGCCACGCAGGATGACTGCCATACGCAGTAATGATCTTAGCCGTTTCACTTTTTATGTAGATTTCTCCATCTTTTGGCATCGAAATAAATTATTTTACTTTTACCTCTCCCTCTTCCCATTTTAGGTAAGATGGCTCTGCCGCCATCATTTGAAAATCCTGAAGAATACTTCAACGAATGCATCAAGTTTCTACACGAATATAAATATCTTTACAACTCCCGGAACACGGAAATTTTAGTCAACGACGTTTTGGAACAAATACATGTCGAAAATTTGGAAGATCTTGACGTATTCGGGAAAGATTTTGAGCTACCCGCAAATATTTTGGACGATATAACTGATAAAATAAATAGGCTCAAACCGATTTACGATTTTGTAGAAGTAAAAGATTTGGAGGATTTAGTGAAAGCGCCTTTAAGTCAAAAGAAAAGGCACGAGGTTGCTTATATGGCAAAAGAAGTGCAACATACATGTGAAGAAAATGGTTGCGATGTTGTGGTGGATTTTGGTTCTGGTTTGGTAAGAAAAAACAAGAAAAATGTTTGAGTGTTGATTCTAAAACTGGAATTCGTTATTTGAATTTAATAACGGAACTTTTTTTCAGGGCTACCTCGACCAAATAATCTTTGAAACATCCAACCTAAAAGTTTTAGGCTTAGAATGCAACCATTCACATTATTCCCAAGCCAAGAAACGTCAACGCAAATTCCATCCCGACTCTAAAGAAAGCGTAAAATATATAAATCATAGGATAAATGAAAATTCAAACTGTCAAATTAACGGTTTTCTACTTGACAAGTTTCCAAATTTTAACGGATTTTGCATTACCGGCCTCCATGCTTGTGGTGATTTGACAATTGTGGCCATGAATTTGTTTTTAAATATGGCTAAAGCAAGGGCGATGGTGATCGTGCCATGCTGCTTCCATAAAATGGAACAAGAAGGAAGTTATTTCAAAAACTTTCCGTTAAGTAATGGTTTTAAAGAAGTATTAAGGGTTTTTGAAGGGTTTCGATTTATGGATGTGCCTTTTTTGAGATTGGCGGCCCAGCCATTTAGTTTGAGAAATAATTTAGAAGATTCCGTTTTTAATTTGATGGCGAGGGCCGTTTTACAACTTTTTGCAAACAGAAGTAAGTTCTAACTGGTTGCAACTATATTTGTTGAAATATTTTTCACTTTTTACAGCAAATGAGGCTACGCCAATCGGATGATTCACAATGTATTCTTTTTCTTTTTCAGATGGCTACAAACTGAAAAGAAACAAAAGAAAAGCTGTCAGAACGAAGTCCGTCGGAAGAAACTTCGAAACTTATATCCATGACGCTTGTACCGGATTCAGACTGATGCATAATGCACCTACTCTCATCAACAATACGGCTGATCCTTCTACAACTGAAACTATAAACTTTGATTTAGATGAAGTGCGATCAATTTGGAGCGAAATGTCAAATTCGGTTTTTAAAAAAGCGGCCCTTTTTGTTTTACTACAAAACTCTTTGCAGCCAGTTATCGAAAATTTAGTTTTATATGACAGAATAGAGTATTTGAAGGAAAGAGGCTTAAATAATTGTCAGTTTAAAAAGGTAGTAAATGAAAAAATATCACCAAAATGTCTAGCTTTATTAGCTTGTAAGTAAAATGTATAGAGTAGGACTACTCAATTTGATAAGTATTTTTGTATTTTCAATTTTGTTAAGTTTCTTTTTTTCTTATAAGTAAAGAACCTCTAATAAAATTTGAGATATCGTCGGTGAAACTGCAAAACCGCGTAAGTGACATTTTAAATAAGGAGCAAAATGCACCTTTTTAATAAGACCGTAAGGTTTATTTTGCTCTATCATAAATTTGTTACTTACGCGGTTTTGCAGTATCACCGACGATATATCAACTAAAATATACTTATTTTTTATAATAAAAAATACAACTGGCTTAGGTATATATACATATTTATGAAATATAACAACTACTTAGTACTTTAAGATGACCAGTGATAACTAGAGTTAATTTCTGATAAATCTAACAAATAATGAATTAATTACTATTTAAATATCGTTACTACTTTAGAAAATCTCGTATCCGATAATTCGAGATGAATGAATTTAAACTTGATTCTCTTCATCTTTAAGTTTAAAATCGGTGATGGCACCAGTAATGGACTAGGCACCAATAATAGACACTCGATTCTTATTTTATAGAAGAAAATGGTTATTCATTTGTTTTGCAACAATCAATTTAGAACCCTATGAAATTTGAATTAAGAGTGAAGTGTCCATTACTGGTGCCTGTCAGCCAAAAGTGTCCATCATTGGTGCCATAACCCTCTAAGTCTCGAAATATTAGATATGAGGTTTTTACAAAGTAATGACGATATCTATTTCAAACTTAACATAAGGATTTAATAGCAGCACTGTAAATGCTGTTATTATAAACCAGTTTTCTCGCTGATGTTCAACTATAAACCAACGTGAGAAATGATAAAATGTAAACGGTTTACCCAAGATTAAAAGCAAACGTGAAACGAGGTGCTTACCACAAACAATATATTCGAAACTTCGGGTGTCAAGTCCCTCCCTGTCACTCGTTACTCGATACTAAATCGAGAGAAAAGGAATGGAGTTAAGACTGCGTCGAGCGTACGCCAGATGAACAGTGGTGCTAGGGTTGCCAACCGTACCGTAACCGTAACCGTAATATATAGTATTGTACTATATTTTGACTCTGTGTACTATATCCTGTTAAATAAATATATAGTACGCAAAAATACTATATTTCGGTCATTCCTTATAATATGTATGCAATTTGGGTTGGTAGATTCAACCAGATTTTAAGCACCAATGTAGTTGGAGTGGAGAAACAGCATTTTTCAGCTCTGATAGTGGCCCCTATAGCAGGCAGAATGTTAGTAAGTAGTAAATATTGTGCATTATATCTGTGGCCTGGTGCTAATAGGGCCAAAGTCGGTCAATGTTAATAATAACTATTAATGCTGATGCATGGTAAAAACTCTCATTACGGAAAACAATGATAATTGATATTGGCCCTATTAGCTCCAGGCCACAGATATTTAATACACACTTATTACAAAGTTTTACTTCAAAATACTATATTTTCTTTCAGTGTACTATATTTTTTATACCTTGGGCTTGAAAATACTATATTTGCCCAAGAAATAGTTCGCAACCCTAAGTGGCGCCCTCATTACTATTATTGAGTTTTCCAATAAACTATTTTAAAGTATTTTGTTGAAACCGGACGGTGCTTTTTTGTACTACAGTCAGCATCATATAGTACGTAGCAGTCAAGATCACCAAATAGTTGGAAACATCCAGAATACTCATTAACATCGACGCAGCCTAAGTAATCAAATTGTTCAGGTCATCCACAGTGCTCAAATATTCCGGAGCACACACAACGGCAAATACTTGATTACATTCAAGACACCGCTCGTACCGTCACAACCACACCGCCGCTGGTATCGTAGCATCCGAAGTAACCAAAAGTACGGAACACAATAGAAAAGTGAGCTTTATTTCAAATGATATAAGATTTTATTTTATTTTATCTCGGTTTAATGAATTATGTTACTCAAATTGAAATTGATTGATTACCTGCGTCAGTCTGTAAGGATTTTCTTTTTAAATATAGCTTGAATTTTGCCAGTATATAAAATTAAAAAATTGTTTTTATTTCCGTTCAGGTAACTTACTGCTCGGATTATATTGAAAGAGGATTTGACCATGGAACCGTATACGACACGTAATTAAGTCGATTTTCCTAATCTGTTGTGTTCCGTACTTTTCGTTAGGTACTTCGGATGCTACGATACCAGCCCGTGTGTGGTTGCCGGGTTAGAATAGTGCCACTCCATGTCATCCCGTGGATGTCGTAAGAGGCGACTTAGGGAATAAAGGCTCGCAGTACTGTTAGGCGATGGGCTTGCAACCTGTCACTAATACGCTGGTAAAATATCTTAGCCTATTTGTGCAAAATGTGGCAACAGAGTTATCAACAAGTTTTTAAAGTTGTAGGTAAGTCTGTAGCTCTGCCTACCCCACTCTGGGATTACAGGCGTGAAGGTATGTATGTATGTTATATGATCTTAATTCTTATTAGCGTCTTTATACACACTGGCACTAATGGCCATGGCACTGGCACAAGCAAGTTATTCTCATTAAATGGTTGGAGCACGTGTTTGCATAGTTTTATGCTAAATTAGGTACAATCGGCAAAATGGAACACTGACACAAAATACAATTATATAGGTAATATATCGTCCCCGTAGAGCGAAAAGTCACCAAGTTCCAAAATGTCGAAATCGACTTTTTAATGCCACCGATATTACATTTTTTAAATAAAATAAAATAAATAAATAAATTACTTAATTAATTTTTTGTTTTTGCGCATGAATTGAAGTTAAAATTAATTAAATTACTTACTTAATGAATTTATACCAAATAAAATCGGCCAAAGTGGTTAATTAAGTCATTTTAGTTATTTTTGCCTTATTTGCTTCTGACCGAGCACAATTTTATTCCCAAATTCACTAAAACAACTTAGTTACCTGACAATTGCAAAGCTTGCTACAAAATATGAAAGCGAAAATGAACTAAGTATTTTTAGTGAACTTTCGATCATCTTATTTTCTTAATTAATACTTTAAAAATGAATGACAATTCACTTACTCTAGTCTAAAAATCACTAACTGAGATTTAGGTCCATAATTTAAAAGATAATAGTAATTATCGCTTATCACTTGCAATATAAGCTACTTGCTTCGATTTGGCAGTTGGAGCTTATACCGAAACATTAATATCCTTGCGATGAGACTATAATAAGATAAATATGTCATCCCAAAGAAACGTTAGATTTTTTTTTAAATTTCATAACTTTGAACCTCCGTATCTCAAATCAGATAAATACGACTTAGTGATTTTTCGCTCTCCGGGGACGATATGTAGGTAGGTACATAGTAAAATAATATAAAGTAGTTCGTCTTCAAATAAAAGTACATTGCGCAGCTTGCATTATGTGCGTATGCGACCGTGCGTATAAAGTATCGAGCGACTAATTTCTATCGAAGCACATCGGTGAAACAGCAAATCCGCGTATTTTAATAAGGAGCAAAATGGACCTTATTAATAAGACATTATGGTAAGTGGAAACTGTGACCCATACATTGGCATTCACAACACTGCAAATGCACTGCCAACCCTGAGGACTAAGGAAGAATGCCTCTATGCTAGTCTTGCAAGAAAGCGGCATGATCAAAAGATGTCGTTTTTTTTAGATATATAACAGACACCTTAGTGGAAATAAATAAATTAGGTATTTACCTAAGAATATCTATACTAAGGTAGGTACTTCAGGTTAGTGTAAATTAATAAAAATTACAATCATGAATCAGATCAAAGTAACTATGATCAAAATAAGTTTTGACAACCCTCGGCGCCCGAGTGGCAATAGGAATCAGAATCTCATAAAGGGCCGGAAACAAACTACTCTCTATTCTTATACTATGCCCTGACCCACCATAGGCCTGAGTCACAGTGAGGTTATAAATGAAGTCTTTAAAACTGACGAATAAAATGTCGCTTTAACACAGTTCTATGTGCTGCCTCGAGAGCAATCATTTCTGTAGCCTCACCCTCAATGAAGCCCATCTCTACATAAAATCTAAACCAGTCTTCTCAAGTGCTGGTGGGATATCCTCTCCAACTGAAATTTCCGTCGCAGGGATATGGACTTTTCTCTTAACCATGTTTGTTCCATGCCTACGTTTCATATGCTTGTTATAGTTAGACCAGTTTGTAAAACTTCTCTGACAAACATCACAGGAATAAGGTTTAACTCCTGTATGCTGACGTAAATGCAGGTCTAGGATACTTTTGAAACGGAAAGCTTTACTACAATATGGACATGCAAATGGTAAGGAGTCTGTATGTACAATCTCATGGGAGCGAAGCTGCTTGCCGAGCCTGAAACAACGTCCACATTGGGAGCAAGCAAACGGCTTCAAGATATTATGCACTTTAATGTGAGCTTTCAACCGTACAATTGTTTTGAAGTCAGATTTACAGATTTCACATTGAAAAGGTCTTGCTTCATCATGTGACACGTAATGAGAAGCTAAATCTGCTTTATTAAAGTATCCTTTTCCACAGCGGTCACATATGTGTACTCGTTTCTTAGGGCTTCGCTGAACATGAACAAGTAAATGCCCATTTAAACTTCCTTTGTTTTTGAATGTTTTCTTACATATTACGCAAGTGAGACTGTCTGATGTATCCATGACTGCTATAGAGCTGCCTGAACGATTCTTATAATACAATTTAAGATGTTCATTCAACTCTTCCGGGCTAGCAAATACTGAATTACACCCTGAACAAATATGTTCAGAAAACATATGTATATTTTTGTGGGCGCTTACTTTATGAGCCGAAGAGAACTTAGAATTACAAAGGTAACATGATAGTTTCAGATATTTCCTGTGTCTTTTAACATGAAGCACAAATTTGTCTAATCGTAACATCTTTTTATCACAATCCGTACATTTGAAAGCATTGCAACACTCATGGTACATCATTGAGTGTTTTCTAAACTCTTCTATAGTTGGAAATTCGGTTCCACACTTCGCACAAGCCCAGTTGTAGTCTTTCCATGAAAGATGGGATTTTGCAGTACTAGACTGCTTTTTCACCAATTTATTTGGTGCTTTCCCGGTTGAATTCTCTTCAGGTTCCTGTTTAATTGGCTTATTTTGCGCCGGTTCTGTGTAATCATAATCATCATCGGATACGGCTTCCTCTTTTTTTACTTTTAGATACACGTTACTAAGTAACTGCTGAGCCTGATCTACATTTTCAACAAAATCGTAAGCTCTGTCCAAGGAGTCAATGCAAATGAAACATACGGTTTTCGGAAGAATGTGTCCATCAAATATTCGCGTAGTTACACTCAAACGCGATAGTTTCTTGATAATTTCGTCACATTTATTCTTGTCTGATTCTAAGTTGATAAGCTTCCCAATTGGCTTTATTGTTGCACATAATCGGCAATGCGATGTATTTAGTTCGCTCATTGTTGATAACGATTGAAGTGAGAGCCAAAATTAACAATTGAACTGGGAGGTAATACATTAAATTTTGATTATTTTAACTAAATTCATTGTTAATTTAGTTATCACTACTTTGTTTTGTTTGGTTTTTTTATGACTTCTTGAGTTTTTTTAGTCGGGGAGTTGGTTTTTTAAGTTTATGTGTATTTTAAGTGTTTTGAATGTGTTTTGTTTTCCAGAATTCAATTTACCACCATAGTGCTCAAACCTTGGTCGAACACTATAATATTATTATTTTATTATCCTGAAAGGATAAAACACTCGTTAATTCTTCATTGGCTAACAGGCAAGAACCTATGACAGATATATAAGGTAAAAAAAACAAACGTCAAATATGAACCTAGACTAGAAACAAAAATAATTTAGTAATAAAATAAAATTCCAATACAGTGCATAACAATGGAAAATGTGGAAAACTCGCATTGCTGGCTTTGTGCCGAACTAAAACCCATTAACAAACTTATCAATCTACAAGCTGAGGATGAGAAGCGGAATGAAATCGTTTATAAACTGAGAAGACTCAACGCGAGGACACAGGATCTTTTTCAAGATGAAATATTGCCTAAAACTGTTTGTTTTGTGTGCCTCAGTTCTTTGGACAGAGCGTTTGAGTTTATTGAGAGCGTAGAGCACGCCCAGCAGCTGCTGAGCAATATTTTAGCGCGTAAAGTGAAACAAGAAGAGATATCAGACAAGAGTGATTCTGACGAAGCATATTTTGAGGACCCGGGAGCAGCTCTATGCCTTAAAGTCGAAGTATTGGAGGATGAGAAGCCACTTTTGACCACGGAACAGCAGCAACGTAAGAAGAAAGTAAAGAGTATGAAGTGCCATGGCTTGGATACAATACCACTCTCTCAGCTCAAGTTAACATGGAGAGACTATTCCTGGATGTGTTCCTACTGTGAAACTCAATTCCCCTCGGCTGAAGAGCTGAAAACACATTCAATGCAATACCACCATTGCTGCAACGCCTTTAAGTGTACCGACTGCAATATTAGAAAGTTAAAACTGGATAACTTCCTGGTACATGTCAAACGACATAGAAAACAACTAAAGCTTTCTTGTTATGTGTGCTTATTAAATTTTCCCAAACCCTACCAAGCAAACATACACAAAAGTGTTCATAGAACTTCAGAGCACATGTGCAAAGGCTGCAATACGGGATTTGCCAGTTTGGAAGAGTTGAATGAACACACAAGTTTATTTTTTCGAGATAAAAGAGCAACTAGAATGCCCAGCTTGCCATGTGCCGCTGAAGACCTTACGTGTTTGTTATGTAAGAAAGTATTCAAAAGCAAAGGCGGTTTAACTTCTCACCTGATTACACACACTGACCGTAAAAGAGATCATACATGTGAGAAATGTGGTAAATGCTTCTTCAGCAAACAGCACCTGGCCGGTCACATGCTTCTCCATGATGATGCAAGACCATACCGCTGTCAGATATGCAAGCTTGGCTTTAAAACTATAGGACAACTACGTAATCATGTCGGGGTCCATGATGGAAGGAAACCATTCTCCTGTGACCAGTGTGGCCGGTGTTTCCGGCTCCCGAAACAACTGAAGTCTCACCAAATTATACATACAGATGAACTACCGTACATCTGTGCATATTGCGGCAAGAGTTTTCGATTTAAAACAATATTAAACCAACATGTCCGGCAACACACTGGTGTCAAGCCATATAACTGTGGTTTCTGTCAGCGAGACTTTACAAATTGGCCAAATTATAACAAACACATGAAGAGACGTCATGGTATGGACATGGCTAAGAAAAAGCATACACCTGAAGGAGTATACCCAATTAATCCAGCTACCGGTGAGGTTGTAATTTTACCAGAGAGTACAGATACGCAGGAATGGAAGAAGGAGATGATGAGGCAACGTAGGCCAGGAAGACCTAAGCACAATGTAGAAGTCTTAAATTGTAAGAGTGAAGTTATATCTGTAAATACTGATAGTCCGAGCCAATAGCAAAAACCTATAAGTCAATCCATAGACACAATAGATTACTGGAAATCTTTTGCATGCAAGTTTGCATCTCGCACATATATAAGTTTGACTTATGTCATTTGATGCAACAAAAACTATAAGAACTATCTATAGTGAAACATTAACTATATTTATTAGTAATTTTTTTGCACTCTGAAATCATAAATTGGGTTGTTATTATCAAACTTAAATGTTAATGGAAACCAAATTGTTGGTGCAAGTCTTGGCCAGGGTTTTTAATACAATGGAAATCTTTAATTTAGTTAAGACTAATGTGATAGTTAAAGTACTATACTTTACAAATCAACATAACAGTTGCCATATGTTTATTCTACTGTAGTCATTAAATAATGCTATATAAGGTGTACACTATAAACGTTTTTACGTCAGTGAGCAATATGGTTATCGTTAATTCTACACCAATCTGGCACTGTACTTTTTAGTCTTCATTAGTTTGAGGTGTAACTATAGTTTTCAATAGAGTTATTTTATTTAACCGAGGGTAAGTAACTGTTGTACTATAAATAACTATAATATTAATAATGCACAAATGATTTGTTAATAATTAACAAGGTTTAGTCGAGTCCAGAGCTATGCAACGTTTTAAACACATTTATAACCATAATATTTTATTGTTTTGCATATTCTGTTAATAATTTATTTTTTATGGCTAGTGTTAGGTCCTTACTGCTATTATTTTGTGTTAGTCAATGAAAGCTTTTTATTTTATTTATTCTGTGCAGACGTCCATGCATAGTTTTTTTTTGGTCAGCTCTGGATTTGACTTTATATATTTTTCTTAAACTGTTTAACAAAATCTAATTAAATAATTAATACAGCTTTTCACTTTTATAACATTAAATAGATTATAAATTATAATATTGCAGAGTTTAGAATAGTGAATTATACAAATTATGCTGTTACAATATATACTTATAAAGTTACAATATTTTAATAAGTGCATATGATTTTTGTTAGACGTAGACTTTCTGTGTAGGGGTGTAGTGAAATATGGTGTAACGCTAAAACTAACACACATTTACAGATCTATAATTATTATACAGCATACAAAGACAGTCTAATTTCCCTTATAAAATTTATTGGCAATTACAATAATATAGAACAGACAATATGGAATATTGACGACGTTTTTTTACAGTTTCAATAAAAGCAGATTCATGTAACAATTAGTTGAGAAAAAACATTTTTTAATCAATATAAAATAACCAAGATATAAGCCAACAAACATTTGTTTCTATCTCTTTCTAGCAAACAGAATTTAAAATGGAGTTTACACGTCGCGTAGCGGATCTCTGTCTAATCGCTATCTAATTACTTAACAGTTTA
This sequence comes from Acleris emargana, assembly GCA_927399475.2. NCBI lineage: Eukaryota > Metazoa > Arthropoda > Insecta > Lepidoptera > Tortricidae > Acleris > Acleris emargana. Next base: position 11,938,397 of record OV656863.1, read on the forward strand.
AAATGCTTGTATCATCCATGTTTCTTGACCAATTTTAATTCTAATTTCACTTTTGGTGATCTCTTTGTTGAGAAATGTGATTTAAAAATTACATGTATATTCTAGTGACCGACCGAAACATGTTATTTTGCCGAAACCGAAACCGAAGGTTCGGTTTCATTGTAGTTTCGGCCGAAACCGAACCTTTTATAAAATAAAATAAAAAGTCGAAAAAATGTTAGCAAGCCCGTTTTTTTCTAAAATTAATATCTCGCCGACCTATAATTACAGGTTTCTACTTTCAAAGATTTATCACAATGAAATTTCAGCACAGTTACAGAGGTTCTGTTTGAAAATTTAACTACCCTATAAAGTGAAAAAAATACATGCGAGCGACGCCATATTGCCAGCCGTGCCGAGCGCGCCCGACGTTAGCCGAGCGCGACCCGAAGGTACGATGTTGTAAGTTTCGGCGCGGCCGAAAGGTTCGGCCGTTTTTGGCCGAAACCGAAACTCGGGCCGAAACTTGATTTTTTGGCCGAAACTGGCCGAAACCGAAACCGAAACCGAAATTTCGGTCGGACACTAGATATTCCCTATTCTTGAAATTATGTTAAATAAAGTTACAAAAATAATGGGTAATTTTTTAATAGGTGCACAATTTTTTATATTTTTTCGCAATTGACAACATAAAAAAAAAAGTTTATAATAGCTGGTTAAAAAATAGACTACCCGTATTTCTTGGTTTTTCTTTATTTAACTTAAATTCGTCGTTAATAATTTATTAAAGAAATAGTCAAAGTACAAAGTTAGGAATACTGATGTCGTGATCTTAGCATGATATAAAATAAAAAAAGTAACTTTAAACAGAAACAGAACTGACTGTCATGTCATGTCATGTCACTCACTTGTCAATCATTCGCTGCCGTTCGTTCACAAATTTGTTATTTTGCGTAATTTAATTAATTACATAATTTGTAGACGCCATTAAAATAAATAAACTATTTTGCGTAGAATCGAAAGCGTGTCGTTAGAATCAAGTAATCCGACAGACAGATATAAAATGAACATGACAGTTGTATATTATTTTCAATTCCATTGGTAATAAATGGACTAAGGGCACTATAAGTGTATTCCTAACATTCACAATCCAACTTTTTTTACTGTTTTTCCTAAATATAAAAAAAAACTACTGCATAAAAAAATCCAAAGATATTTTTACTGTAATCAGCAGTGTAAAATCTAGAAACGGTATTTTATTTACTACCTTAGCACATAATGAATTGTTGTCAATTGTTAGTCAATAACACGTGTTGTGTTATTATTACTCTAGCTTAAAAAACATAAGATATTGCCGATTCAATGATTCCACTAACTTAACGATAATCTTAAACCCTCTAATGCAGGGAAGCGAGGAACGGAGCACCCTGTAAAAAGGAATTTACTGTTGAGGTTTTTAAAAAGTGATTTTCTAGTATGACTTGCTGCCCACACGAGAACGTAAAAGTTGGACCATATTTAAGTGTAGTTCACCGCGCAAACAACGAAGTCGAAAAAAAATCCGTTGTGCGACGAAAAGTATCCCTACACTCGTGTCACAACGGAACAGTTTCATAGAAAATTGAATTGAACTTTTTGGACCTTACCCACATATTTAAAATAGTAACGATACAAAATCATATGTTGAAAAAAATTGTGCACTGATAAAAAAAATACCTTGTATGTTGTCATCCAAAGTTTCAAAAATAGCACAAAACTTCACCGTGACTGTTGGTGAAATTTTGGATGATAGTAGACTAGATACAATCTTTTTTTCTTGTCGAGAATATTCCTGAATTGCAGTGGCGAAGCGTCACGTAAATAAATAGGCAAGCCGGAGCAAAAAAAAGGTGTATGGCGTGTGTGCTTGTTTGCCCCTTCCGTGACATAAAAAAAACATACCTTAAAAAATGGATGTCGTCTTTCTAGTTCTCAAAAAGCAGTGCTGAAGTGTCGCGTGCGTTAAAAGTGCGCGGAAAGGCAATTCTTGCTTTCCAAGTAGTACTACCGTATCAATTAAACGTTTCAATAAATTTCGATTACGTTCCACTTACGATTGTGGGCCTCAAAATTATTACCAAAAAAAGTTTAAATTCTACTGTTACCAAACTCATGTAATAATATACAACTCCGTATATGTTTCTCGCTTTGAGCATGTTTTCTAGCTGAATTACTTATAGAAAATAGAGTAAGTTTTTTTTCTTGCCTTTTTCGTGCTTATTAAGATTAAATCTTAGAAAAAATACAAATTTATTTCCCTATTTCTGGGCGGTTTGCCCTTCGGGAATATATAAAAACTAACCTAACATAACCTATTTTTTTTACGTACTTTAATTCAAACCGTAATGTTTCAGTAATAATTGATTTTAGAGAAAAGTTTGTTTAAAAAATATGCTTGTTTTAGTATATTCTAAACAATTAAATCATCATAAATAGACCTTATATTGACATAATTTTCAAGCATCAAAATTTTCTAAGTCCCTGACGCCTTGAAAATGACCAACATTTGAACCCCTATAACTCGGCCAATTTTGATTTTAGAGAAAAGTTTTTCAAGTAAAACATGCTTATTTCAACGTGTTCTATACGATAAAATCATTTAAATTAGGTGTCATAATGATACAATTTTGGCGAAATTTTTTCTAAGTCCTGCGTCCCCTAACTGAATTATATAAATTGTGAATATCTGCAAAACCTGTTCGATTCCAAACACTGCTAGAATCGGAAAACAGCAAAGATGAATAGCAAAATAATTTGTTTAATTTGCAGCTGCCAGTCAGCCAATTGTATTTGTAATTCGCTGTGGAAATGTTTGAAGAATCCATCTCTACGCCTATAATCAAATTTTATGTCTGGGCGAGCGCGTCCTAATCCTAACTTAATGACATGTTTCTTATTTCCAAAGGATAACTTTGAAAAACATGTTTGTTCATTAAGTAGGTAATCTGTAAGATAACACTCAATTTGCACCAATGCGGCCGTTTGTACTTTGAGTACAGGCAAAAATATTTAAAAACTAAACCACGAATATAACCTAAAATAGATCGAAGCAAAAATAACAATATTTAGGTACTTAACGAAATATAAACAAACCTCCGTTGTCGCCACGAATCTGCAAATAACACAATCCAAACAGAAAAACATTCACAGAACACTAAACAAGCTAAATTTCACTAGTTGAGTCTCATAAAACACAATAAGTTAAGTAATAACCAGGGATCGGAAATTCGGGTCGATATTTACCTATACTTTCGCGCCGGCTTTGTTGTTCAGTATTATGGAGGTGGACTCAATCATATAATTCATAATAAAATTTTCGGGATTTCAAAATAAATAAATTACACAAGCATTAATTCATAATTATTTATTTATATTAATTGTTTGAAGTTAATTTCCATGTATATGTTTAACCAAATGTTATTTAATTTACTTACCTGTAACTTATTAACCTAACGAATTTTTAGGAGCAAAACAGAATGTTTTATCCTACATGTAAAGTAATTATTATATTAACGTTTTGTAGAATCCCAGAACTTAAATTATAAAAATAAAATTTAAGAAGCCGACGCCATGTTTGCCTATCTTTTTCCGGGATTTTGCCAACTTTAGGTAAATATCGATCCGAATTTCCGATCCTTGGTAATAACACAAATTTAACTATAAATCAAAACAAAACACCGCGTATTAGCGCGAGGACGCGAAAGTAATGGCGTAATGAAAATCAAAAAAGTAGTTGAAGGTCGTGAGGCCAGGGGGGAGAGAGACGGTTGTTGAGTTGAGTGTCCTTGGGAAAAGAAAGTTAACGCATGCACTTTAAGTTCAAAATTGGATGCAATAAGCCGTAGTTCGTCGGCCGGACTTGCGTGCTTCTCCCTCTTGCGTGCTCACACAGGTGCCGCTGTGTCTGTGTGCGAGTTTAAAGCTAATGTAGCGCTATAATATTACCATTTGGTTTGAATTTGTTAGTGAGGTCCGGCGCCGAGTCACCGGCTTGTATGGCGGTTTTAATTGTGGGTGTAAGTTCGAGCGCGCGTAGTGAAAGGTAACTGAGCATGTGTGCGTGTATACGAAAATATTGTTCTTGTTTCTTTCTAGTAATATAGGTTAGTGAATGGGTGCGAGCGAGTGATAGATTTCGGCTTGGTAAATAAATAAATTTGAATTACGGCGTTAGTGCGTGTTCATTCATCGTATTATGAAGCAAGGTAAAGCTATAGTACACCGGGTTACTTTCGGTTTTACGTTTTGTTGTTTGTATACCTAGTAGGTACCTACTCTATGCATAGGAATTTTTAGGGAAGCCGCTGGGAATCGGGTTGTATGGACGCTTCGCTACTGCTGAATTGCCTTATATTTGTCCATTTAGTTATTATTATAATGATTTTATATTAAACTAAAGTGATTTATCCTGTTGACAAATTAGACTAAATATTATCATTAGGCTTGGGACTTTTGGATGCTCGCTATGGTTCTAGAATCCACGGAGTCGCCATTATGTTCAAATATTTTTTTAGAAGTCAAAGTCAAAGTGGATAAGTACATACAACTTGTATGTATACATTTACCAATAATAAAATACTCTATTGCTAGTAAACAAAATAAACTAAAACAAATACTTTAAGTAACAATAGCAAAAATGTCTTTTTCAATCTAATATTAGTCGCCACTTCTAAATTTTTGATGAGGTACAGGCTTTTTGAATCAGTGCATCATAATCATCATCTATTACTATTTCATGTTCATCATTAAAATGGTAGTAAGAATGGATCACTATTGTTTTTCTATATTTTGCGGGGTTAAACGAGTTCTGGACCTATCAAAAACTCTTTTGTGTGTTGAAAAAGATCTCTCCACGTCCACTGATGTTAAAGTTGTATTCTCGAGATTTTTTGCCGATTCGTCATCTTTGTGGTGCGTTGTGGTAAAATTCCGTATAGTGTCGTAGTCAGGATTCCGATCTAACACTTTTTCTAGTTTATCTAGGACAGTATCTGTTGCACACCATTGTAAAACAATACATGCTTCGTCAACAACTTGTAAAAAGTCAGCGAGAGAAATATTAGTACATTCTAATCGAGTTATAGTTTCCGGTATTATTTCGTAGGCATTTAAAAAAAAAACAAGTTCACTTCTCAAATTGGTGTTCGAAAAAACCTGTATGGCTTTTTTAATAGATATGGCATCTTTCGGCTTTAAGTTTGCAACAATATTTTTATGTCCTCAAAATACGTACTAAAAAATACGTACTGTGAAAGCTGCAGTTAGCCAAGTGCCCCATCTGGTTATTACAGGTTGGGGTGGCAAGGGTACGTTCGGAGCCATTTGTTTGAAAAATCTTACTCCTTGCGGTGATTTTAAAAATATTTTCTTTACTTTTGTAATTAAAGTATTTACAAGTTCATGCTCCGACCTAATTTGTTCTGAAATTCGATGAAAGGCATGAGCTAGACAAGTTACATGCTTCAAATTGGTATGGTTTTTCTTCAAAAGTTTTCCAGTGGTGATCATGTAAGCAGCTGCATCCGTACAAAACACAGAAAAATTGTTAATTTTATTAAAGTAATCGTCCTGCCATAAAAATCGTAAGCTCTGTTCCACCAAATTTGACATTACTTCGCTATTTACCTTTTCAACGACTCGACACATTAGCAAATATGGTCTTCGTGAATAATCAATAATTATATAAATACAAGTTATTTATATGTACTTATCCACTTTGACTTTGACTTCTAAAAAAATATTTTAACATAATGGCGACTCCGTGGATTCTAGAACCATAGCGAGCATCCAAAAGTCCCAAGCCTAATTATCATGCCTTGTTAATTTTCCATCTTTGATTTGAAGTACTGTATTATTTGACTTGTTTCCCTAAATAGTGGAATCTCTCTTTCGTTTTTTATTAATTAAAGCAAGTTGCGTTTAATTTGTTTATTTTACATATTACTTATTACGAGAGCAGTAAAATGTGTTGAACACAACAGTTGTTAAGATATTGTTGGTAACTGTACTAGCAGTAACCCCCCCCCCCCCCCCCCCTACTACCCGGGACAGCCGCTGACCAACTTGTTGACTATACAACGAGGGACGGCGGATAAGTAATAATTAATAATCTACCTAACTTAAAAAAATACTGTCATAATTTTGGTACCCTGCTAATAAAATGCACTTATTAAATTTTTCAAATATTGAATTTAAGTCATAAAAAAATAAAATGGTTTGTCGTCAAAAAAGTCAGTACCTAACCGCAGCCTTCATTTCGTCATCGGTCATAAACCTTCGTCCCCTGAGGTCTTTCTTGAGAAGTCTAACCAGAAGTCACAGGGGGCTAGATCTGGACTATAGGGGGGGTCGTCAATGGTTTCGAAGCCATTGTCTTTAATTGCTAGCTTCGTTGTGTGGGCATTACTTGCGTTTGCGTTATCTTGCTAAATCAGAATTCCTTTACTCTTCACGACATTTGACACGCCTCTCCATGTCAAATGCTGTCAACATTCTGGGGACGCAACGTGCACTAACTCGCTCTTTACTGACGCCCACATCTCTAGCTTCCACTCTATCTCCCACTGCTTCACTCGTCCGTCCTCTAAAATATTTTTCACCCTGGCTACATTTTCATCGGTGACGGCCGAAACTGGTCTTCCGCTACTAGGATCATCTTCCGGGCTGACACGACGTAATTTAAAATGCCTCGACCAAAACTTTTTAACAAACTCCGAAGAACACGAACAGCCAAACACACGTAACATACGCTGCCTGATCTCCGAAGGCGTATTCCCTTCTTTAGTCAAAAACTTATTCAGCGCACGTTGCTCGATTTTATCCATTTTCACTTTTTCTACCGATATGTTCGAAACAATTGTAGGAGACAAACGTGATGCAATAAACAAATTAATGTTATTACATTTTTGAATGTTATTTTGAAAATAGAATAACAAACTAATATAAATCCATACTAGCCAGAATTATTTTTGTATATATATTTCTGTACAAGGAGATTAAGTACTTATCAGCCGCCCCTCGTAGTTGTCTCTAGTTGTGATTAACAATCGTAAATAAATACACGAATAAACAACACTTATCTTTGTACTAATTTTATTTATCTGTTGAGTATTTAGGGAATTAAGGGTAAATTTTATTTAATGCCCGTGCCATGTGGATAAAATAACGAATGTATAAGGAAACACTAAGTGTTATGAACGTTATGATTGTGAGACGCGGCAATACGTAAGAGAGAAACGACAATGATTAATATTAGTAAATTAAAACGAAAATACAGGAAAATTCAGAATTGGCAACTTTTTACCCCGCTGCCATTACTGGCAAGTAAATCTATCAAAAAGCAATGTGGATTAACAGAGTGGAATAGTCTCTGTGTTGCTATCTTAACAGTGAGCGCTGGTGTGAACTGATCCTAAGTGCAGTTCTGTGTAACTACCGTCATAACTTCATATCATAAGAAACGGATGCCATGGGTGAGACCTAACTCAAACTTCTTTTAGCCAAGTCAGGGTCGCAGACAGTCTCGCTTTTACATATTGCTGCGTCTCTATCAAAAAAACATTCGTGTATTCCTGTAGCCATTATTTGTGAGGCACAATTTAACTTTGTTTGTTGTCAATAAATGTATTTTTTAATTGTACTTGTTTTATTCAGAGGCCGTACTTTGAAAATTAAAGTTACGTTAGCTCCATCTCTTTCTCTCCATTTAGTCTTGAGTGAGTGACAGGGACTCGGCATGTTTGCAGCCTGAACGGCCACCCCCCAGGGGCACGTTTTATAAAGCTACGAGTAACAGTTTTACAGGTTTAAACTGGCAACACTGCTCAAATGGCTGGTCGTCATTGGTCAAGGTTGTGTCAAATGGAAACTTGTAACCTATTAATTGTAATTTGTAGCTTTATAAAACAGGCCCCAGTAATGGTAGCACCGTAAGAGGAAGAAATAAAAGCAGTTTTTAGTCAATTAATATTTATATCTAGTGTAAATCTTAATATCTATAAATAAATATAACAATGTGCTATAACTAGGATTACAGCTATCCACCATTTTAATTATTGCATTGCATAGGCTTAACATTAAATATACATTAAATTGACTTAACATAAAAATACTGGACAAATCTCTGCGCAAACGTAATTTATGAAAATAAAACGTGTTGAGTATATGTAACCGCTAGGGGACGCCACTGTCAGACGTTTTTCAGTAGTGAGCCGACACGGTCGGTATTTTGATGTAAGTTATCTGTGGCAATAAGGGCACCGCGGTATTGTATGTATTAACCTACATTGTAAAAGAGGAGACGTATATCGTTATTAAATCGCTACAGAACATTTCACTATTATCAAGTTTATATCGTTATGATGAATATCGCTATGGATAGGTTTAAACGTTATAATATTATCGCTATATCGCGAGAACAAAAGAATAAAATAAATAAATATCGGGGGACAATATCACACCAATTGACCTAGGCCCAATTTAAGCTCTAGGCTTGTATTATGGGTACTAGACAACGATATAAATACTTATTTAAATACATAGTAAACATCCATGACTCAGGACATATTCGCGCTCATCACACAAATATCTGCCCTTACCGGGATTTGAACCCAGGACCGCTAGCTTCGTAGGCAGGGTCACTACCAACTAGGCCAGCGCGTCGTCAAGAATGGGTCATAGCACAGATAAAGGAATAGTACAAAGCCACAGTAACCACATGGCGCCAATTTTGACGGACCGTAATTTACACACCGTTAAGCTCCGGTGGTGTGATTGTACCTTAATAATGTCAATCATCGGAGATTGTCAGAGTACTAACAGTGGTGCCGCCTAGAGGAAGGGTAAGTCTTCATTGACACTAAAGCAGGGCTAGCAAATTGGCAAACTATTTGTACTTTAGAAAATAATAACAATAATAATCTTGTTTTCGGAGACAGTCACTGGTTATAGGCATCAACTAGACTAGGCTCGTCAAGGGTTCAAAATCATGGGATCGTTTTATCACGAATTCTCCGAGAAGACATCACGTGTAATTTTTTACCACAGCAGGAAAGTAACGAATCACACATCTGTGGTCTTCATCATCATCTCTTGTCCTGTACCTAAGTAGTTGAAAATATGCCAAACAAATTTTTTTTTTCTTCATTTAAGTTAAATGTAATTTTCAATGTACGCGATCCAATTCTCTATTTTCCTTTAGCCCTCGTACCATGAGATAGTGATTATACAATGGACAGTATTTGATACACTGATTTTACGAGTAGAATCGATCGATCGTTGCATTTAAAGCCCCAAGGTCAGAGGCACCCTGTATAAATATGAAAGATATTTTCCACGTTTCATTTGCTAACCCTTCTTTAGGTTACGGTCGCTAAAAATATATAATTTAAAGCTAAATTAATTTCGGAACATATTTAACATAATACAACATACCTAGATATCAGCCTGAGGCTGCTAAGGAATTGTGCGTTAGATGTACTTTAGTCATTGTCGTAAAACTGGAAATTGTGACTCAATGTAAAGCTTTTTTGACAATTTATTTTAAGTACAAGTCTTTCACTAGCTCTGTAATACAAATGTACATTTGTGAGTAAATTGTGGCATACTGTAGTGTACAGTACGATTTATTAAACTTTGAAACTCGGCAACTCTCGACATTCATCGGAAGAGATCGGAAGTGTAAACGATATGTTATTATGAATATCGTTGGTGAAACTGCGAAACCGCGTAAGTAACATTTTTAATAAGGAATAAAATGCACCTTTTTAATAAGAGGGTAAGGTTTATTTTGCTCTATCATAAATTTGTTAGATACGTAGTTTAGCATTATCACTGACGATATGCAGAAATGTGTTCTAGTAAGTACCTTCCGGTAATGAATCCTAATTTATTTGTAAAGATCTTATGAAAAAAATCATGCCTGTAGGTAGAGGCTTGGAAAGTGTACTATTTTTTTTCCTTTTTTGTTGCTTATTGCTGGACTAGTGGTTGGAATGACGTCATTTTGTTTGTAACCACTGATTTTTAAGACTAGCATTAGCTATGACATAGATAAGACCATGTAGCATTTAAGCGCTGTAGCCGTAGGCAGAACACTTTACTGAATCGCTTGGATATCTCTACGGTATTGGTCATTTTCTCTGCTCCACACTTGCTTTTCCGCTCATCTTTCGTTCTAGCTTGAATGCTAAAAACATTATGTAAGCTATCAGTGTTAACCGAGAACAAATCATGTTTCAAGTCAGTCTGTTTGACACTCCAATGATAGATCAAAGTCTAATAAAAACAAGCCATTGTTTGTGACGGAAACATGATAACCTAATTCCAATCTAAATCTCTTTAAATGCGTGAACATGTATATCAGGCACATTATTCAATCCACATCTTCCTTCTTAATCACTTTCTTCTTCCCTCTCTTCCCTGGTATCATTATCTTATTCTTCCATTCATCCATGCTTGGATCCTGGACTTGAATAATTTGTCCTGTCTCTGGATTGATAGGGAACACACCTTCGGGAGTGATTTTTTTCTTAGAAGTGTCTGTACCGTGTCTTCGTTTCATATGTTTGTTGTAATTTGACCAGTTCGCAAACTCCATACCGCATTGATTGCAAGAGTAAGGTTTAGCACCCGTGTGTTGTCTCTCATGGTTCTTTAAAATCTGCTTAAATCTAAATGCTTTATTACAATATTGACAAATGTGAGGCATAGCATCCGTGTGAATTATCTTATGAGCATTTAATTGATACTGCAACCTAAAGCACCTCCCGCATTGCTCACAGCTGAACGGTTTTACACCAGAATGCATTTCCACATGTCTCCGTAACATATTAGGGAATAGGAAAGTCTTATTACATATCCTACAGATGTGGGGACGTATTTTATCATGGGACATTATATGAGAAGTCAAAGTTCCTTTACTAAAGAATGTTTTGCCACAACGCTCACATGTGTAGTCTCTTTTCCGATCAGATCTGTGTAGTTTAATATGATCACGTAAACTATTTGGATTTTTGTAGACTTTCTGGCAAATATTACAGGTTAGATCTGCTATAGTGATGGGGGTACCTCGTTTTCTTCTTGGTTTGCGCTTAGGTTTTGTTGAGTTGTAATCTTGCAGGTGTTGTTGCAAAGCTTCTTCATTTTTAAGTATTTCCCCACACGCCGGGCAAGGCAGTTGAGACTTTTGAAAGTGTTGGTTGATGTGTGTAGGGAAATCTCCTACAGGTATTGGAGATTCACAGTAGCAGCAATGATTCCTGCAAAACATAAAATATTGAATGAGAATTTACCTTCGTAACACTTTAGCCTTACTGCTTGACATCTGCCTGCTTACCACGTTTTAAAGTATAAAACTATAATTTATTATTGTGATAATCGTTTTGTTGTGGTATTGCAGGTTTATTGCAGATAAGGTTAGCAAGAGTCAGAAAGAGCTGAGCTGAGAAGGCCTATGTGTTTAAAGGATGCGTCAAGAAGGGGTCTGATGGACTGTGATTTTTTTGTTGTAATATTTTATGTAACTCTGTTTTTGGTTAATAAAAGGTTTTTTAATTTGTAATTGAAAGGTTTTGTCAATCATTGCATTAAGTTTTATTGTTGCCTGTATGCATGATTTCCGATCACTAAGATCTGGGCAAAATACATGATGTTCATTTTGTAATTCTAAGTAATGAATTAAACATACTTACATAAGACTAATTCGGTGTTTAGAAACATGTTGAACAAACAACATAAAACCATTATTTCTAAATGTCTTACAGTCAACGCACATCAATGCAGAGCACTTCCTGTGAACAACCTTAGAGTGTTTCCTCAGTGTTGCCATGTCCTGGAACTCCATATTACAGTATGAACACAACCAAGGATAATCTTTCCAAGTTATTATCTCTTTTTTGTCCAAATCAGAGATTTCTTTTGCATACATAGTTACATCAGAGGTTAAAGGTGCCCCGGACATTGCTGCATCAATGATATCTTGCACGTTAAGGGTGTCATCGTAGTCTGGAGGGCTAGGGCTTCGTCCTGTACTAACAGTATCGTCAGCAGTACCATAACAATCAAGTTCTTCTTTTGGTTCGATTTTTATTTGTATTTGCATGTCTGAAGTCTTTGCTTTAACGGAACAGTGATATTGAGATGTGGAAGTACTCTCTACTTTGATGTTTGACTCGTTTTCTTCTACGATTAGATCGTCGAAAGCAAACTTGTCATTAGTCAAATCAAACTTGCTGGCTTTGTTGTAACAAAAAAGGTTCATAATCATTTCTTGTGCATTCTTTACCTTGCTTAAGAACTGGTACGCATTATTCAATGATTCATAGCATATAAAGCAAATGTTTTTAGGCAGGTTATTGTCTGTAATATCGATGTATATTGCATTTAGAAAGGATAACATGGAAACAGTAGCTTCACATTTTTCAGAGTCCATCGTAAGGTTAAGAAGCTTGTCGGAGTCCCTCGGCTCCGCGCAAAAGCGACAATATGTTTCTACTTTATCCATTTTTCAACATTGTTTCTTCGGAATAACGAAAAAACGGAATAATCCGCTAAAATCTGCTTAAGAATTTACGAAACAAACGAGCACAGATAAGATAAAGCATGTGTCGTACTGAAATGAAACTCTAAACATAGAAACACACCAAACCTCAAAGTCCTCAAACAGCTAAATGGGCATTTTCGCGAGAAGACGTCCACTCAACTTTTGACCTGTCTCATGAGTTCACATTCAAGTTACAAAACAAGGAGACAGGTTAATGGAACCCCTGTATTTTTTTCGATCATTTTGTTAATAGAATAATACAAGATATATAAATAATAAGGTGGCATGTAAGGCTATTTAACATTAAATTATAAATCTTAGTTGAGAAACCCCTATTATTTGACGTGTCCTACACTTAACTCACGGCATTGTTTACACTATTTTTATCTTTTTTTGTAAAACAGTAGTGTATTTTTAATTTAAAAAAATATGCGTTAGTTCTTGGGTTTGCTAATAAACATACTGATTTATAATGTTTACATTAAATACTTTTATTTAAACTTAATTAAATTGTGGTCCTACAATTCATAACAGAAGTGGAATTCCTACTTTGTAACCGTGATTTTTACGAAATAACATTTAAAAATTACCATGCACATTAAGTGACACATTTTGTGGCAACACTGACGAAATTCTACAAAAAAAACTACCAACCGGCCATATTTAAAAAATAGCCAGACTGGTTTGAACAAGCACGAGCGTAACCACGTTAAATAAAGTTCGATTTTGTAACTGGTGTCTAAGGAGGTGAGTGATCATTTTTTTCTTTATAACTTATGTATTCTTTTAAATCAACTATTTAGTTTACGGTTGTATTGTTGTAAGTAGAGAATAAGTTTATTAAATGTTTAATATCGGCAGATTTAGATCGTGAATCATGAAAACGTTACTTCCATTTTGTTGGGTTACATATATGTGGAATGCCACAGTTACAAAATGGAAGTATAAAGGCGAGTATACAAGGTGATTTTGAGGCTGGATTATGAATTTGCATGATTAATTTTTACTGACATTTGACTGTGACTGTCATTTTAACTAGACACTTATTAACCGTTTGTTGGAGGGCTGCACAAATTGTATCAATTTTCGATACTTATTTTGTTGGCTTTGCTTATATTTAGGAGCATGATCTCTCTTGACATTGTTTTCTTTTCATCGACATACAAACATTGCCGGCAAAAAAATCTACTTTTCTTTATTTTTAGTATTATGTACTTATTTATTACTTATTTCGATCATTTTGCAATAATAATCGCTAGTTAAAGTTGCTTTTTTTAAACAAATGATCAATTTACGACTACTTTTACGGGAAATGATTCTTCTTAAAACATTTTCAAATATAAAAGTGAATAGCGATTCTAACGCTTTGTCTTGGTATTTTGTTTATAAATACTGACGATATACGTTTTGATTCGATATTTGTTTACAGGCTTTTTGGTGTTTTAACTTGCATTTTTCGAAGTACCTATCATTAAAGTTATTAACACTTTGTTGGTTTATTGGTATATTATTGTTCGTGAGTTCACGATACTGGATACTGTCACAAGTAGCGTTACCTTATCCTGTTTGAAATAAAATTAATGTACAAACTTATAATAAACTCAAATTGTATACTATCTCAGATATTAATCATTTTTCTACATAAATCACGACATAGTGTTAATAAGACTTGGTTGTTATGTGGGTTTTTTCACTCTATTTATTATAGGTACCACTTCAATTATTTCAATAATGCACTTATTTGGTTTTATGCTTCCATACCTTATATTTAGGTTGGTATCTTGCTTCAATAGTGTTAACATAATAATATCGTATACATTATTTGTTTTTTTTTAGGAGTTAGTGAGAATGCCTCTTTCTAACGCAGAAAAGCAAAGGCGGTATAGGGAAAGATTAAAAAATAACCCTGAAAAACAAGAAGAAATAAGAAAAAAAATTTTAGCACGAATTAAAAAGAAGGTAAACAAAGTTAAAGATATGACAGAACAAGAAAGAAACTATAAAAGAAATATATGGCGAAATCAAAAAAGAAATCAGAAGGCAAAAAAAATAAATATAAAAAAGACTGAAGAAGCTAATCAAGCTAAAGAGAGACCAACTTACCAAATTCGCATAAAAAAAGTAAGAGCCGCGTATAAAAAATGTCTATGGAAAATAGAAAACCTAAAGAAGACAATACAATGCTTACGGAAAAGAGTGTTTCGTGCAAAAGCGATGCATCATTCTACGGAATTAGCAAATAATAATGTACTTGTAAAAAAGGACAACGAAATTGATTTGTTAAAAACCAGAAACGAGATTCTAGAAAAACTGCTCAAATCAGCATACAAAACAGGAAGTAAGACTTCGAAAAGGCATTTAAAATCTGCTGCTATAAATGAAACACGTACATACAATACTGCCCCTACTAAACGGTTGATTGCATGTTCTCTTGGACTTAAAAAAATGCGTGAATACAAAAAGAGACCCTTAACAGTTAATTCAAAGATACGAGAAGATATAACCCAATTTTTTACACGGGATGACATAAGTCGAATCACAGCTGGGAAAAAGGAGTGCCGTACACAAAAAAAGGAAAAAAGCAAATCCGGTATTTGACCGATACCTTGGCTAATTTGTATAAAATATACAAGTCAGAAGGCAGTCCGTATTCATTTACAACATTTTTTTGTTACAAACCCTTTTACGTCCTGTCGCCCACTGTACAAAGCAACAAAACGTGCATGTGCGTGAAGCATAGCAATATGGAGTTTTTGCTTAAAGCTGTAAAATACAACGAGCTAATAGATCGAGATGCGACTTTAAAAGATGTTTTAGCTCGGGTTGTATGCAATACAAATTCAGTTGATTGTATGTACAATCAATGCTCAAAATGTACAAATAACAAAATTGAATTTAAAGTAAACGGAAACAATAACACAGAAGTTAAATGGCAGCAATGGGAGTCGGGTAAACATACATATTCAAAATTTGAAAATGGGACAAATAAACTGATAGAGACAAGAAGAACAACAAAACAAACAAAAACGGGAACAGAGTCCGAGCTCATCCAGAATTTCAACGAAAACATAACATTATTTAAAAAACATTACTTCAACATGAAAATTCAACAGAGTCAATACCAGCAATGTATGCATCAATTAGGACCTAATGAAATCCTTATAATTTGTGACTTCTCCGAAAACTACGGATGTAAGTTAAGTGAAGAAGTCCAATCTATGCATTTTGGAGCATCTAGGCAGCAAATTACCCTTCATTGCGGAATGGTTTACTTCGTAGACAAAAGCCAATCATTCTGCACCGTGTCAGATGACTTGTGCCATGAACCTGCAGCCATATGGGCACATCTGGTTCCCGTTATTGCATTTGTCAAAAAACTAGGAACAAATGTAAAGGTGATTCACTTTTTCTCCGATGGCCCCACAAGCCAATATCGTCAAAAAAAGAACTATTACCTCCAAAGTCTGTTCGCATCTAAACTTAAATTAGAATATGTTACTTGGTCCTATACTGAAAGCGGGCATGGCAAAGGAGTGGCAGACGGTATTGGTGGGTCTGTGAAACGAAATTTAGATCGTCAGGTGTCATATGGTCGGGACATAAGGAATGCCGAAGACGCCTACAACAGCATTACTGCAGTAACGAAGGCTGTAAAATGCTTCCTAATTAAACAAACAGAAGTTGAAAGTATAAAAAAAAATATTCCCAATAATTTAAAACCTATAACCGGAAATAATAACGTTCACCAAATTGTAACAACCCAAGAACCAAATGTAGTTATTCACAGAGTGCTAAGTTGCTTTTGCGGAACCGCACCTGGGAAGTGATCTTGTTATTTTCCGAAGAAACACTTGCTGACACCTGCGGTTTCTATAACTACTGAGTCTTCTCACAAAAATATGGGTAATTTACTTACTTAAGTTGAATGTAAAATAATTCCGTCGATTTAATTATTAAATATTAATTTATTTCAGAACCCCATGTTGATATAGATGCTACGTTTCATGTTGAAACGACTATTTTTAGTGAAAATTTACTGAATAGCACTCAGCCTACTGATATTTTTCTAGGTACTTAACATTATTTTTTGTAATTATACACTGGTTGATTTTTAGAACTATATTCAAGATAGGTTTTTCCTTTTATTTTAGACGTTAAGCAGGACGATGTGCCACAACCTAACACTTCAAAGTGCCCAAGAATTATAAAAGGAGAAGCACAGAATAATGAAAATTTGTTTAATAGCAGTCGTCCCACTGATGTTCTTCTAGGTATCATTATTTTCTGTAATAATAAGACAGGTTGATTGTTGCAATTATATTCAAGATAGATTTTTATTTTTATTTTAGACTTGATGCAGGACGATGTGCCACAACCAAGCACGTCAAAGGGCCCAATAATTATAAAAAGAAAGGCAGGGTTTAATCTCGTAGCACCGATGGAAAAAAAAATTAAAGTTATTATGCCTGTGAAAAAAGAAGACAAAAAAGAAAATCAAGGCGTTTCCAAGTCTTTAAAAACTATTATTACTCGTAATTTTATATGCCATTTATGTAATTTACGCCAGCTCTTTTCCGTTCTAAACATGGTACAATGTATAAGCTGCAAAAGTTGGGTTTGTCGGGCATGCAGTGGAAAAGTGCACAGCATCGATTACATATGCGATAAATGTTTTGATATCGAATAAAAAATAATAATTATAAACTTGTACAATATTGTTTTTTATTTTATTATAGGGATGATTTCAATTATTTTAAAGTAAAAGTCGAATTACCAATAAAAAAATCAATTAGTTAAAAATTTGGTTTAATTAATATTATTTGTTCTATTATTGTGAACTAAGCTTTACGTTTTCCATTTTGTAACTACAGTATTCAATTTTGTAACTGTCCTATTTTATTTTGTGAGCATTATTTTTTTGCTCAGTAAATAATTACAAAATTAATGCAACATTAAAGATAGTAATTTTAAGTATAAGTATTTATTTAATAAACACACTGTTGAAACAAAAATAAAAACCTTATTTTAAGTTAAACGTTGAAAACTAAGTTAGGAAAGGACCAAGAAGTAACAAAGTGGATAAGATTTGTTTGATTACGTATACATTTAATATGTTTGTAATATATTGTGAACGTGTTTTTTAAAGGGAAACATTGTTCTTAAACTAAATAGATTGAGAAAAATATAGTTTTTATACTACGTAACCCATAATTTTACTTTGAAAGAGTTACAAAGTGGAGGTAAGATTTTCTTAGTAGCCAGGCAAAAACCCTTTTTTTTCCTTTACGTGTTCTTGTAGAGTGATTATGTTTTAACAATTTACAGTTAAGAGTATAAATAGCGGTTTTGAGTAATTAAATACCCATAAAAAATATTCAAATTCTTATAACTCCACTTTGTAACCGGACCTCTTCTCGCGAAAATGCCCAAATGGGTTAGTTTTTTTTTCTATTTTTATTAGTCACAAAGAAAATACATTTCCAATTTCTTTGGGAACTTGTGCCTCAGAGCCTCAGATTAGAACATATTAGGTAGGTATCTAATGTTTTTTGGGTGCCCGAGATGTGATAGACCTAGACCCATACAGAGATACCCTTATAATCAGTGCATAGAGAGAGACCCGTGTGTGTAATGATGGGTGAGTGTAACCTGTTGATAATTTAGACTTTATTTGGCCTACTAGTCCTAAAAAATAATATTGCTAATGTGAGTGAGATAGCGGACAAAATAATAATGGCCCTTTTTCTCATCGTCATTACAGCGTAGGCCGTAGACCGGAACGACAAAGGATAGGCTGGAAGAGTATAGATAGCGCGACGAATAAAAAAAGTCACTGTCAAAGTAAGAATATTCAAAAGTCTTGTTATGGCTGCGATATGTTGTTTATTTACGCCTAAGCATGCCTAAGTTACAAAAATATTAAAAAAATGATATTTATAAGCAACAATGAGTGCTACATTACCACTCTACTGCAGATTCTGTGCCCAGCAAAAGCTACTACACGAGTTAATCGATCTAACATCTGACCAGCGCGCTCGCTCAGCTATTGTGGAAAAACTATCAATTTTCAAGTCGCATCCTGTAGATTTCTGCGCTAAGTCTCTCCCAGAGACTGTGTGCGTACAATGCATCCAAGCTTTAGACTCCGCACACGAGTTACTCACAATAATCAACACTTCACAGGTCGTGCTGTCGAATTTAATTTCTTCCATTTTAACAGTTGATAATGAAAACACTGATCATATTTTTAATGACCCTGAGATCACAGATGTGAAAATTAGTTACGAATGTCCAACAGCTGAAGAAATATATGATAAATCAGACTTGGAAGACATTTTTGAAGATGTAAATAGTAAGGTATTCGCCGATTCCACCATGACTTGGTCCAATTATTCATGGGTATGTAAACATTGTAACAAAAAGACCAAGAGTATGAGTACACTACGGGAGCACAGCAAGGAATGCCACGGAGTTTGTTTCGGATTAAAATGCATAGATTGTGCATTTGATTTTGTCGTGGATTATGAAGGGTTTATAGAGCATGTAAGGGGACATAGAAGTTATTTAAAGTAAGTATATGTTTTGTGAAAAGGGTGGATCAACTTTTTGTTGTTGTTATTCTGTCCCATAAGCCAGGAGACAACAGTGATAGAGTTTCTTAGAAAAAATGTTATATTATAATATATACTTCCAGCACACTCAGGAGAAAGGCCACAAAATAATGGGTGTGTAATTGCCAATAAAACAGTTATTTAGTGGACTTATATCCTTTGAAATCATGGTTTTAAAGAGTGACCCAGGAGACATCACCATGGCAACGAGCTACAAAGAAAAGTTGATTGACCCAAAGTCAAAAACCTTAAAGAAAAAAAAACTGCAAGGGAAATGTATATAGAGTTATGTTTATAAAATTTATTTTAGATAGGGTGATAATTTCTACTAAGGAACCACTTGTCTCTGTTTGGCCTAATATTTGCCACATAGCATAGAGAATAATTAATTAATTAATTAATTAATTAATAGATATTAATTTCACCATTTGTTCTTTTTTTTTGAGTATTCTCTGCTTTAAAGATTAAATAAAGAAATAATAATTCTACATAAGTAGGTGCCAATAAATTGGTGCTTTGGATGCTCGAATTTAGGTGAATTGTATTGGATTTTAACTAGATATATTTCAGAATGCGTATTACAGCATATTTACTAACAAATATAAAACAATAAAGAAAGTTAAAAGTTTAGTTCTATCCGAAATCAAATTCAAATTGGAATACAGTAACACCTACTGTACGGTACGGAACCCTCGGTGTTCAAGTGCGACTCTCAACTTGCCTTTGACAGGTTTTTTTGCAAAATTTTCAGCCAGTATTGCCACCACTGCAACATAAAACTAGACAACTCTACAGACCATCTCGAACTTCATAAGAATCAACCGCAGTGCTATCTATGCGGAGAAGCCTTTGCTGATGACTTCACGTTGCTCGCTCACTTGACGAAGTACCAGAAACACGTACATGTAACATCTTGGGAGGAATACGACTGGGTTTGCGGACAATGCAACACTCAATTACCGAATCTAGATAGCTTGAGGATTCATGTGAAGGTAGGGTTATTTCAAGGACGCAAGCATGACGCCGATGGGAGTCTGTGGCATCCAAGATTGAATTTTAGTAGCAACAAAATATATATATTTTCTGTAAAACCGACTACAACAAGTACTAGTTTTAATGTTTTTTTTTAGTTGTTGTAAAGCTTAAATCTAAATATACATATAAAAGAAGAAGTATTTAATAATTAAAAAAATGACCTGCCGTTTCTTGCGGCGCTTCTACTCCGCAATGATCGTCTTGTCCGAAGCGCTAGTAGCTAAGGCTAAACGCTAAACGCTAAACGCTAGTTCAACTAGTAGATTCACTGCATATTACCGCCGCCGCCGTGTAAAAGGGCCCTCTTGTGGCCAATTTATTGAATAAATATTTATTTATTTATTTAGCTGTAGGTAGGCCTCCAACAAGATGGTGCTTGTTAAGATCGCGGGAACGCGGTGGATGCGAAAGGCACAAGAGCGGTCTGAGTGGAGAGCCTTGGGGGAGGCCTATGCCCAGCAGTGGACGTCTTTCAGCTGACATGATGATGATGAGGATGATTTAGAATTTAATTTTGACGCATACGAAGCCGCAGGCGTCCTCTAGTTAATATATAATTTCAAAATACGATTTGTATTTATTAGAGATGCGCCGAATAGTGCTTTCACCGAATAGCCGAATACCGAATACTATTCGGTTTAACCTTTACCGAACCGGATATTCGGCCGAATTATTCGGTTTACCATTTCATTGCTTTGCCGCGTAAACAGGTTCTAACATGTAGATACGCTCAAAACATGATGTTGATTTTAATTGCTTTATTTTATTAGCATTATTCAATACATTCCTCGTAAGATTTCTTTGACTAATAATATATAATATAACTAAATCTTACATAAGATGTTTTGCCTTTTAGTTCTATGCCGTGTCGTGTAGCCAAGAAAATAGAAATACTCGAACCGAATATATTCGGCACCAAAACCGAATAATTCGGCCGAATACAAATAGGTAGTGAAAAAGATGCCGAATACGCCGAATACCGAATACCAACCGAATATTCGGCGCATCTCTAGTATTTATGAAACATATTCCATGGAATCGTTGGTAAGATATGGCGTCCACGGCATTCCGTTAAGGCAAGGAAAGACGTCATTGGCAATGAGTGTGACCTAATTAAAAATTTCAAAAGAAATATACCTACCTACCAGTCTACCTTTCACCATTCTTTTTTCAGGAGGTACATGACAAATGTTTTGCGATGCAATGTGCAGATTGTCCGGAGGCTGTGGACAGTTTTAACGCGTTCGTGGACCACGTCAGGGAGCACAGACCAAGCTTAAAGTTAGTTTTTCTTAATGCGTCAAGTGTAGGTAGACGATATTCGCGCTGGCCTAGTTTGCAGGGTCAGCCTACGAAGGCAGCGGACCTGGGTTCAAATCCCTGTAAGGGCAGATATTTGTGTGAGGAGCGCGAATATTTTTTTGAGTCCTGTATGTTTTTGTTTTTCTGTGGTTGCCGGGTTAGAATAGTGCCACTTCATGTCTTCCCGTGGATGTCGTTAGAGGCGACTAAGGGAATAAAGGCTTGTAGTACTGTTAGGCGATGGGCTTGCCACCTGTCACTAATACACTGGGAAACATCTTAGCCTACTTGTGCAAAATGTGGTTACAGAATTATCAAGAAGTTTTAAGACTTGTTGGTAATTCTGTAGCTCTGCCTACCCCACTCTGGGAATGAAGGCGTGAGTTTATGTATGTATGTATGTTTTTCTATGTATTTAAGTATATATTTCTCTATATAAGTATTTATATCGTTGTCTAGTACCCATAGTACAAGCCTAGAGCTTAGTTTGGGACTAGGTCAATTGGTGTGACATTGTCCCCTGTTTTTTAATATATATATATTTTTTATAATTTTCCACCGCTTTTATGACATCCCTACCACTATCTTATCCTTTAACCTACAGTGTTGCCAGTGTTTTGCTCTGGAGTGGGTATAAAAGGGTGTTTGACAAGTTTGCAGTCTTGTAGTCTCACCACCAGGTAGACAGTGTGCTCGTCAGCCATGAAATCATTACTTCTTTTTTTTCAGATTTTACTGTCAATATTGCAACTGTAAATTCATAGACGCTCAACACACAATCATTCATCTTTCCGAACACATGGGTAATCAATGTGAGAGGTGCGGCGAATCATTCCCTCAGCACCAATCTCTCCGCTCTCACAAAAACAAATATGACCCCAAGCGCAAACTATACAGCAAAAAAGCAACTCTAACCGAAGAGGATTTAACCTGCAACATATGTTTTAAAGTATCGAAGAGTATCAACAATTTGCAATTGCATAAAACGCTACACACAGACAGACAAAGGGACTACACCTGCGATAGATGCGGCAAAGCGTTTTACACTAAAGGATCGCTGGACTCGCATCGTATTATACATGAAAACCGCGAGCCTGAAGTCTGCGAGATTTGTAAGAAAACGTTTTTGACATTAACGCGGTTGAAGAAACATGTAATGACGCACCTCGCGGAGAAGAAGTTTCAGTGTGATCATTGTCATAAGTGTTTTAGGTACGTATTTAATACTAGCTTTTGCCTGCGACAATTTCTGCGTACAATGAGGGTTTCCGCGCGTCAGTTTTTCCACTAGATGGCGCCTCTGGGAAGTAAGGTCTTTTTGACAGTTGATAATACGTAAAAAATATAAATTGAAATAATTTTGTACCTAAATATTTGAAATGTGTATATTATAACATTTTTCCAGATTGAAATATCAACTGAGGCAGCATATGATATGTCATTCTGATGTGATGCCATTTTCTTGCCAGTTTTGCGAGAAAACGTTTAGGCATAGGTATGTGATTTTCCTTTTCTATTTCCTTGTTCGGGACAGATTGGATCATGATCTTAGACTGATTAGGGATGCTATTGTAGGAAGAGAGGATAATAGAGAGATCTCTCTGTCCAGGTTGGTGTTATGCCTTGATAGTTAGGATGAAGTTTGACCACTATGTGTGTGCGCATGCATGCGTGTTTGTTTGTCTGTGGCACCGTGGCTCTGAAACGGGTAAACCGATTCGGAAGCGGTTTTTTTTATTGAAAGCAGGTTTTCTAGCGGTGGTTCATTTGTTTAAAAAAAAAACACTTTCATAATAAGGTATAACTTTTTTGTTCATTTTAATTGCAGTTTTATTAAATAACTTGAAATGTAGTATTGTGTTTATTTTTTTGTCATTACATTAAATCGCTGACATTTGAGCTTTCAGAAAATACATAAGAGCATTAAAAAATGTTTTTTTTTCAAATTCATTTCAAATTATTTTTTTTCGAGCTTCGTTCGGCAATTTCGAAAAAAAACTTAAATCTCAAATATCTCAGAAACGAATAATTTTCGACCAGGGCACTACATGACTTTATAGTTCATTTCTTTTAGGATGAGAAAAAAAAAAGAAAAAGAACCAGTAGTCGTCAACTCTAATACTCGCTGGCAGAATCAATAAGAATCTAAGCACTCAATATATTGTATCTGTGCATGTGTCATTAATGTTTTTGTGTTGGACAAAACATTGGGTCTCGATATTATATAAAAAAAATACTATAAAACTATTTGAATATGTATATATTGGTTTCTAACTGCTATACTTAATTGATTTAAGTACCTAATTTAAGACTGACTGTTCCGGATGAAGTGTCATCGTTTCTCCGCTAAAGAGTGCGGTAGTAGGGTAGAGATTAAAGATGTAGACTAAACGAGCAGCTGCCAACTTTAACAAGGAAATTAACAACAAACAACTCACAACAAAAACAACTATGGAACAATATCAACGCTCACGCTCTCGAACTCGAGGGAAAATGACATAACATAACATGGGACATATCACATAAGGGCGTTGTGACGTTCAATCTGTAAAAAAATGCAAACTGTGGCGTTATTAATGATGAAGAAGCGCTGGTAGATTCTTGACGTGTAAAAGTGCCCGTGCGGCCTACTTACTGAATAAATGTCTTTATCTTTATCTTTATCTTTATATTTGACAGGTGACAGGATAGTATTTGATTTAGTCGAGTTATATGCTCAGACGTTTCGTTATTTTGTTAACACAGGTTTGTAACCCCTGCTTCTTTAGGTCTTTTATAGACCACGTTTCTAATTGAAGTAAATTTAATCAACACAAATAAAAAACGCAATGTAAATATTAACGAATATGACTTAAAGTACTACTGCAATAGATTATAACGTTCATTTAATATTTACTGTCAAATAATAGCAGTCAAAAAAGACGTTTTGGAGCAATATTTTTGTATAATTATTATGTTGCGTGTAACGTGCCCAATAAAATACCTTTATTTCTTTATATCCATGCTAACATAAATGAACTATAATTGGCTCCAAATGAGCTCTACTAAGCCTCCTTAAAAGGTTTGTATCGAATATCCAGTCACCCTAACAAGTCCTGAAATGACCTTATTTTCGTCAGAAATGTCCTAAAAATCCACGAGCACCAGCACACGGGCGCGCGGCCGTACTCGTGCCCCGCGTGCCCGATGCAGTTCGCGAACTGGTCCAACTGCAACAAGCACGCGCGGCGGCGGCACGGGGCCGGCGGGGGGCGGCCGCCCGCGGGCACAGGGCGGGAGGCCGCGTGGGTCGAGGCCGTGCTGCGGCCGGCCAAGCGAGGGAAGAGGAGGGCTTGAATCCTTGATGGGATATATATGTGATCAATTAAACCAGCTTTTTCCAACCTTTTTTGCGTCGAGCCTCCCTGGATAAATAATATTTTCATGGCCCTTGATTTTTTTTCCTGACAAAATATAAACGTCGTCGTCGGTACATTAATAACAACATCGCCGACGACGTCGCGTTGCCATACAGATACCAATTGTAGCAAGGTGTTATTATATTATTTATGTTTTATTTTCACATTAAATTAGAGTTTTTTTTTCGAAAATTTAATGCACCCCGCTCCCCCCTCACCGCGCGTAGTGGGCTGTTTGGCAAACCCTGAATTAAACTAATAGGCTAATTGACAAAAAATAATGCTGCCATTCGAATAAGTTTTTTGTAAGGATAACATGTATAATACAAAGAACCAACTGCAATCCATCCGATATATAATACATTTTTATTTTATTTTTTATTTAATACCTTCAGTGTCTATCAATTTCGTGCTGTAGTTTCGGCCAGTTATTTGTTACTCGTAAATGTTTTTTTAACATTTTGTGTTATTTGTGTAATTTCAGTGCAATACATTGATTTGACGGTTATGAGTCACCATTTTGTTATTGTTTGTAAATTGTTTATAAATTAATAAAATAATAAAATTAAATGCGTATTTTATTTCAATGTAAATTGTGTGTGTATGTGTGTGCGTGCGCGACGGCTACGTTGTGTTGTCTTTCCTTGATGACTCCCTGTCCTTACAAAATATAATGGACAATTATTTGACTTCATCTTATACAGGCATTCTCGGATTCACTTACGTCTAGGTAAACGAGTGTATTAAGTCTGAAATCTTTTTGATACAAGGCGGCCACTGGGGATCGAACTCGGTAAATTTCGTTTTAACTCGGTGAAACGACTAGCATAGAGGCATTCCATCTTAGTCCTCAGGCAGTACATTTGCAGTCTTGTGATCATGCGAATGTCTATGGGTCACAGTTTCCACTTACCATCAGGTGGCCTGTGTGCTCGTTTGCCTTCCTATGCCATAAAATAAATAAATAATAAGTTTGGCCGCATTTACTAAAGGAAAACAATTTAAAGTAAAGTCGAGTCCGGAATTAGGCGAACTAACTTGACAGCCGAAAATGTTGCCAGACATAGGAAAAAATAAATAGTGATAGGTTTATGTCGACACAAATATGTCGATATAACCTTGTGCCTTCTATAAATCTGATTATATTTATATTTTATCAAGTAATTGTCGTCGAAACTTTCACACTCATACATACTTGCCAAATAGGGAAAAACTACAGCAATTTTTACGATATAATATGATCTGAAGGATGTACGGTTTCAAGCGGATATTTACGATACTTACTCCTCAAATTAGGAATAAAATACAAAAACAATGCTGACATTACAACCAATTTTTATTATTATTATTTTGCTTAGTAAAATTATTAGTTAGATTTCAAACACAATAATAATGATAAACTAGACTTTTTAAATATCGATATTAACAGCACTAGCCAAACTGTGGCAACATTAGTGTACAATAAACTGTCAAGTTAGTTCGCCTAATTCTGGACTCGACTTTAGGCATTGTGCGACGCAACAGGCTCCTGGGGGTTATTATAACGTAACTTTGCAGTTAATTCTCTGGCGAGCGTAAAGGACAGCTATAGCAGTTTAGCAGTTATATAGCTCTGTCCCTTTCTCTCAGCGTAACCTGAACTGAATAGTCATGTCACATGTACTTCGTAAACCATAGTCTAACTAAACGCAAGCTTTAAAAAACCCTACTGCTGTTCAGATACGCCTCCTCGCTTGTCAAAAGTGAAATAAACTTGACCTACAGTTCGGGTGATATAAAAAAAAAAACGGGCCATTTGCAACGTTAAAAGATGGCGGACGTGTAATTTGTTTTAGACTTTAATTTTTGGGTAATTAGGTGTTCAAAGTTCTTTTCTGATAGTGGTTTGTACTTTTTATGCCTTTGTGTCGCACAGTGATTGAAGACTTGGACTTATTTCGTGTATCTGGCATCTTTCTTCTCGTTTCAAGTGGACTCGCAGTGGTGCAGAGGTTAAAACTATCTTGACCTCTGACCTACAAATCACCGTACAACGTTGCCCCCAATCTTCCTAGAGAAGATTGGATTGTGTTTTATTGCTATATTGATTTATACTCATATAAACCTTGACACTGGCGAAATCACTTCACGTGGAAACGCCATAATATCCCTGCGGTAGTAGCTGTTCAAGTCGCCGCGGGGGCAAAAAAAAAAAAAAAAACCGAATTGAGCACCTGATAATTTTTGAAGTCAGATAAAAATTAAACTACTCTCAAAGAAAGATATTTATTTAATTTCAAGATTTTTCTACAGTTCAGGCAGAGCATAGCATACCACACAAATTGTAGATACTTTAAACACATTTTAAAACATTTATAACACACAACATTTATATTTACAGTGAGTAAAATATAGTGGAATTAATGCTTTGGCTTCGAAAAAAAAATAGGGTGTTGCTGATAATGATAACATTTAATTATTTGCATTAAGCTTCTAGAGTTTTTGGCACTAATTTTAACTTTAATTCTTTGACTTTTATAACTAGGTACTGCTGAAACAGATCAGGTTGCGCCATCTATACACGAAAGTTAGTAACAACCTAGTCGGTGTACGTTTAGCGGAGTCTGTGGCAGAGTTGCTACTCGGTAATAGAGGGCGTTAATATTAATTCAATAATGATTATGTTAAAACAGCTTATGAAAGTTAGTAACGAAGCGAAGGCGACTAGGTGTTAAGAAGAAACGCTACTGAGCGATAGATGGCGCTAATATCAATACAGTTGAGACTAAGATTAGAATCCTTATACGTGTTTTTTCATTACTTTAAAACCTATTTAATTAAGTAAGTAGACACATGACTTTCTATATTACATTCTATGCGACAACAGTTAGTACAGTTGACTAGATATAATGCAATAGTTTTGCCAACTTGCCGCAAGAACATCAATAAATAAATACAAATTATATCACAGATTTCTACTTACTAATAAAAAAATATGACAACAATTTGAAATAATTCAATAATAGTCAAAAAATCACAAAACATAATAACGTTAAATACTAGGTATACATAATAATATTTTATAAGTTACTTACAAATACCGGTACATTCATTTTCAATATACATATTAGACATTATAGTATTGCATTATTATTATTATTAAATTTAAATTTTTAACTATTCCTATGAGATATGGTAGAGATACGTGCAATTTTTTATACGAATGTATTTTAAACTAACATACTATGCTACTCGACGACAGATGGCGCCATAAACAAAATGTCTATTAGTCTAAATTTTGAAATGCATTGTGCGTATTATTTATATTAAGGTATGTGTCCAGAGCGCGCATTATTCTTTATTCATCTATATACTATAAATAATTTATAACTACTTTAAAAAATATGCTTGGGATAAGTTAAATAATTATTTTGGATAAGTACATTTTTTTTTGTTTTGTAAAATAACTTAAACAAAATACAATATATTTTAAAATAGTATGGTTTCAACATATATTATACAAATGAGATAATTACGAGTCAACATTTTTAATATTAAATATGCCATGTTATTATAATATTATATTCAAATGACCTTAGTTTAGTTAAAACTAACGTTAGGCTAAGATATGTTAGTTATGTCCTTAACTAATGGAAGACCTTTGTGATATTGTTGTTTATGATAATTCTTGGTTGTACTAAATCTAATCATCATACATACACACATGCGCACACACATCCATTCACACAGGGGAAACAATTTAGATACAATACATTTAAACAATCATAATTATAAATTAGTTAAAAAGTTTTTTATTTTTTTTTAATCAGCCTGTTGAGTGTCCCACTGCTGGGCAAAGGCCTCCCCCCGTAATTTCCACAAATCCCTATCAGTGGCAACGTCCGGCCAGTTGTCAAGAAACGCGTCAAGACAAGATGCATTACGCCGAGTCGCTTTTCTATTCGTTTCGTTTTTAAACCAATCGCGTCACTGCTAGATCACGTGACTTTTCGTATTACGTGATCTAGCAGTGACGCGATTGGTTTAAAAACGAAACGAACAGAAAAGCGACTCGGCGTAATGCATCTTGTCTAGGGCCCCAGGTCGTCCCGCCATCTCCGCCTGGGCCTGCCTCGTCTTCGCCACCCGTCTTGCGGCACCCATTTGGTGACTACGTTAGCCCACCTATCCGGGTGCATGCGGCTGATGTGGCCAGCCCAGTCCCATTTAATTCTGGCAGTTTTTTTACCAACATCAGTTATCCCGGTTCTGGAGCGAAGCGTAGTATTCCGAACGCGATCCGTTCTTTTAAAACCTAAAATGCTTCGCTCCATAGCCCGTTGGCAAACCTTCAGTTTGAGCTTCTGATTCTCGGTGAGTGACCAGGTTTGGGCACCGTAGGTTAGGACAGGCAGGATACATATGTCAACGAGTTTCCGCTTTAGCGACAAAAAAGTATAAAAAGTATAAAAAAAATAAAAAAATGTCCCTGTCAAATTAGATAGGTACGTCAACATTTTTAACTAATTTCATCGTCATTTCATCTCTCCTTCCGACCGACGGCATATTGCAACCATATTGACAGATGCCAAAATGTGTCAGCGAAAATAAACTGAGTAGGTACTATTTTGGTATTACTGTAGCTATGACTTGACAGAAACACGCAGAGGCTAACCCCATGTGTTTTGGTTTCGTCGACACGTAAAAACATTCTATAACCGAACAAGTTCTCGGGTGTAATATCCATGGACTTATTTGTCCAGTCGTATTTATTAAGTCAATGGCGATGTGTATAAATAACTCGATAACGAAATAAAACTTTGCAGGAGTAAAGCCATTGAGTAAATTTAGGATTGGAATTACTGTAGCTATTATCGCTTGTGGTTCTCATTGTGAACTTAATCAGGGCATGGGAACGGTTCGAAAAATTCCGGTTAATTATGGTTTTTAACTAGGTTTCTCGTAAACGCTCGTTCCTAGCGGAATCGACTCGCGAGTGTTATGATCGCTGGAATTAACCTGGTATTTTTGGTTTTTGATTCTTCTTGCAGTTGGATGGCGTGGCGACTTAAAATGATAAGGCCGGCTTGATTCCAAGCTGACAAGTGAAAATGCAACTAAAGAGCTAGCTAATAGGGTAGGAACCACGACAAAATGATGGCGGTGCGAATAAATTAGCGAGCAATATTAACCGTTATTTCGAGTGAAACCCGTCTTATTTTTCTCTTTTTTTAAGGAAGGCAAACGAGACAGGCCACCAGATGGTAAGAGGAAACTGTGACCCATAGACATTCGCATTCACAAGACCGCAATCCTAAGACTGCAAATGCGTTACCAACCCTGAGGACTAAGATGGAATGCCTCTATGCTAGTCATTTCACCGGCTGTCTTATCCCCAAACCGGAACACAACAATGCAAACACTGCTGCTTGGCGGTAGGTTAATGGATAAGATGGTGGTACCAACCCGGACGGACCCTGCACAAGGTCCTCCCACAAGTAAACAAAAACGTTAAATTTAGTGGTTGAGAGAAGCCCGAATCTGCGTTTCGTTATTACATCTTGATACGTTAAGATCTGAAAGGTTATATGAGAGTAAAATAATTAATTGAATTTATATGAATATTATAAACTGTTTTGGAACAATGAATACATTTTAAAACTATACAAAATAAATGTACATACGCAATAGCCGGCTTGATTTCAAGCTGAGCAAATTCTAATAGGGTAGGAAAGACGACAAAGGCGGTGTGAACAAATTACCGAGCGATATTACTTAACCGTTATTTCGAGCAAAAACAGTTTTATTTTTCTCTTGGATCAGAACCGAAATAATATCGATTCTGTTAGAGCGGAATCGAAATGAAAATGCTCTATTTAAAATGTATGACGGTTCTATGAGCTGGTTAAAAAAAATTAACCATGTTTCCGAGCTCTGAACTTAATACCGGTATGATGTAACCTTTATATTCGCGGCATGAACTAGCGTGTTGAGTTTAATTGTGAGCATTAATTGCTGTAACTGGCTTTAAAAGGTTTAGAGGAGCTATTTATTCTAACTTTTTTTTATTTAATCCATAATGGGTTTGCGTTTGACCTCAGTCTCACCTGATGTTAAGTGACGACGAGGTCGAAGGTGGTACACGCTTACCCAGAAAATGCCTATTCACTCTTGCCTTGAAAACACCAAGGTTATATGATTCCGGGAATACAGGTGCAGGGAGAGCGTTCCTCCCTAGCGGTGCGAATAAGAAACGACGCAGCCAACCGCTGCGTGCGGACCATTGGGTATTCTACTACATGTGGATGGAAGCCCTCCCGGCGTCTAGAAGACCGATGTGAGAAAGTGGAGGGTGGGTTGAGGTCATGCAGTTCTTGGGCACACTCTACAAATAAAAAAAACACAACAAAAAACTGAAAGAACATAATATTGAGGATAAGGAAGAAAGATAAAACATGTCTAAATACAGGACGTCGCATTCTTACATCGACTTTCATACATTTAATACTAGTTTAAATTATATCTACGTCATGGAAGACTTTTATTACATAAATACTACACTTAGTACTTATACCGAAGATTATTACTAATAAATAAAAGAAAATGGCAAAAAATATTTTCATGAGAAGTATTACACAACACTTGTTTAGCAGTAGGTTTGTTTATATTTGTCTGTTTAAAAAAACAGTGGAAGCCTTTAGTGGATTGGAGCTCTCATTGTCATGGGGGAAAATTGTCTCGCTGTTGTGTTTGGTGTTTATTGTAAATTGTGTAGTTTTGTATGGTTAAATGTATATTGACGACTTTAACCGCTTCGTAGTTATTTTTCTTCCTCACTCTACAACAACTTACGTGTACGGACTGGGCTAGAGCTGACATTTGAGTACATTCGTGAATATACAGCAGAATTTATTGTGTCACTTCAAATAATGTACCGAAGTTACCGATCGCGACAGTTTTAATTGAGTGAACAGGATTATAACTTATTTCTAGTGTTTTATTTGGAAATAGTTAATTGAAGTTTATTCAAAATGCCAGTGGAGTTCGGTTTAACGATGAGCAGTGATATGACTCATGGTGTAAGTTATTTAATTACTTATAATAATACGCGTCAGGAGCAAATTAATTGATATTTACTGAAAACCTAGTAAAATGTGAAACAAAGTCGTACGTATTTGTAATTTGAGTTTTATTTGGACACAATTTCTAAGAGATAATTTAAATCATTGGTTAGCTAAAATGCTTTTTATGCCCAAAAGGTAAACTGCCCAGAAATGGGAGCACCGCTAGCGGGGCTCCGTCGAATTCTTAGTTGCTGAATAAATTTATTTTTGTACGGTTGTTTCTATTTCACCAACCGCAGACAACTAACAATACAGCATTTTTTGTATGTAATCCATGCAGTAATAATAAGACTAGCTAAGTAGTTACAGATAATTTTCTGGTTTGAAGCAAGGATAGGTATATATATTATTATATCGATAAGTTTCTTGGATTTTAAAATATCAGTAAATGTTGCAAATAATTGTGCTCTTTTAAATTTTAAGGCTTTCAATGTGGTTTTCGTAATTATTTATCTTTACTTAGTTTTTTTGCCTTTTGTCTTTTTTATACAAAATAATGCTAGTTTTATCTTATATCTTAGAACAAACTAATTTATAAAGGTAATTTAGTGCTAATCTAAAAGAAAGTAATACCTTACGCAGCAGATTTTACCAAAATTTAACCAAACAATATCTTAATGACAGATGTTGGTGTCTAACATTGTTGAAATTGTTGCTAAAAGATTTTTTAGAAAAACATCGACCTACACACAACAACATCTACTTACGTTTTTTTTCTCAATTATTTACGAATTATTAAAATTGAAGAATTTAGGGAGTCAACTTAATGTTTTAATTGACTGGTAGGATTAAAAAAACGAAAATAAAAAACAAAAAATAAAATCATGAATTTTAATAACATAAATTGACCACAACACCTAGTTACATATGATAATTACTTATGAGTAAACGATTTTCACGTTTTTTATTCATATTTACTATTCGTTATTATTGTCCTTCAAGCAGTTTATTATTATTTTACAATTAAAATTATTAAAACCTTAAAACTACCCTTACCCTTACCATTGTGTATTATGGAATAACTTGATTATTTCTTATTTTACAAAATATATTTTCAAGCCAAATTGCTTTTAACTATGCGACCATTAATTATAAAGAATATATGTTAAAATATATTTTACTTCTACGTCCACGATTATTGATCGTGAAAAATAGGTTTTATAATAGGTTATTTATCTATATTATGGTTATGGTTTTGAAATAAAATAAAAATAAACTGAAACAAAAAATAAGCAAGGGCTTCGCTCTTTGGATACAAATCATATAGCTTTATACATATAGGCGGGGATTTTAATAATGTAATTGATTAACCCATATAGTTTATATGAAAGTAAGTGACTTTTATAGATAGTACAGCGGCATCTAGATTCGACAGTTCGCCTTCTATAACCAATTTTATGTTTAGTAATAACGCAGCTGCCCCTAATTATTCCCAACTTACCCCAACGTTTTTAACAACACAGTAATCTCCTCTGTTTCATTCGCGATAGCGCAAAAAATTTGTCGTAACAGTAAAATTAAGAATGCAGTGTCTAATTCTTCAAATGGTCCTTCAGATCCTTTGCTCCTGGTTCACAATTTACTTCTTCCAAATGCCAAAAAATAAAAGAGCCTGTATAGCATTCCAATTCTGATGTTACTTTTGTTACCCCCAGATCTAAGTCCTGCTAATAAAAGCCTGTTTAATACTTATGTTGCCCCTTGCCCCTAGTTGTTCCCACTATGCCCTAAACTGAAAAAGTAAGAATAGCCTGTCGTGTGTGTCTGATTCCGGTGTTGCCCATGGTGATTTCGGTGCTGGTGTTACTGGAAGGGCGTCCGGTCGCAGTTGCAGGCTGCACCGCCGTGGCCTTGCCTGCACTGCGCGTTGCACCAGGCCGTCCACCCCTCCGCGGTGCTCAGCAGGCGTGCACCCGTGGTAATGGCAGCCAGCTCCGATGCAGTTTGCTCGCTGCATACGGGACAGCCTGAACATAACAACATTTTACCATCCATGTCGATCAAATGATATTGGACATAATTCAAATTCAAAATTCTAAATATTTATTCAGTAAATTGGCCACATGAGGGTTCTTTTACACGTCGGTAATATGGAGTGGGT
This sequence comes from Acleris emargana, assembly GCA_927399475.2. Taxonomy (NCBI): domain Eukaryota; kingdom Metazoa; phylum Arthropoda; class Insecta; order Lepidoptera; family Tortricidae; genus Acleris; species Acleris emargana. The sequence goes on from OV656863.1 coordinate 11,972,506, forward strand.
CTACTAGCGCTTCGGATAAGACCATCATTGCGGAGAAGAAGCGCCGCAAGAAACTCCATAGATTTCGTCATACCCTTGCGTTCGAAACCTTACTAATTAATTTATTAGTATAAATCAGTGGAGATCCGTGGATGTCTTAAGAGGCGACTAAGGGAATTAATGCTTATATTACTGTTAGGCGATGGGCTTGCAACCTGTCACTAATACGCTGGTAAACATATTGCTGCATTATCAACAACTTTTTGGTTGTAGGTAATTCTGTGGCTCTGCCTACCCCGCTCTGGGATTACGGGCGTGAAGGTATGTATTTATGTATCAGTGGAGAATCTTACACAAATTGACTAGTCCCGAACTAAGCTCTCAAGTCTTGTATTTTAAGCTAGACAAGTTAGAAAAATACATTAACGTATCGTCAATAAAATGCGATGGTGTTTTGTTTGCTTCCTTGTGAAAGTTGGTATAGAAATAGTTTACATCCCGGACGCGACCGTACGATAGGTTTTAACCAAACGGAGGCTCAGGGAAAACTTAGTACCTACCTAAGGCTGATAAATCTGATAATTGGAAGAAAAAGTATTTACAACAAAGTAGGCAATAGGTATTCAAACTATTCGTTTTAATTTAAAATACGTTTTATCTTTAGGTTGCGCGGCTCTACTGAGGCGCCAATATTAATTAATAGAAAGTGCATGCACGCCTTGCGCACATTAGTGTAGATTCTACATACATACATAAACTCACGCCTTTATTCCCAGAGTGGGGTAGGCTGAGCTACAGAATTACCAACAACAAGGACTTGTTGATAATTCTGTAGGCTGGTAGTAGGCGATGGGCTTTCACCCTGTCACTAATACACTGGTAAATATCTTGGCCTAATTGTGCAAAATGTGGATACAGGTTATCAACATAGTTTGGATTCTATTGGTTAATATTGGCACAGTTTCGCTCCACTCCGCTCATCTCCGCCTCAGTGGAGCGGCAGTTTAATTGAATGGATAACCATTATTTCGTCATCGTAAGGACGACGTGCGTGACTTGTTGAGTTTGCTTGAGGTAGTCGCGGCGCGTACGGTCGAGGTACGTACACTTGCAAGCGCGATATAACTTCGTCTGAAGACAAAGCTTGCCGTCGAAGCATGCTATACTCTATTGATAACCTCATTAAAGGATCATGGGCAAATTAGGTGTGCCACCAACAGAATTGAAACCTATATCATTAAAAAGGTTTTAGTTAAAGCATAATTTATTAATATCGCCGCAAATATCTAGCTCACCGGAGAACATAAATATGGGCACTTGAAAACAAGATATATCGTCCGTAGAAACTTCGGCTAATGAATGTATAATTATTACGCTTTATTATAGAACTGCGTGTAGGGTATTTGATGTACAAAAATATGTAAACTGTAGTGTTCGTGCTAAGAGAACTTGTCTAAAAAAGTATATTTAAAAATATTCGTAACGACACGTTACTCGCAAGATTACAAAGTATCTCGTAAACTCTATCATCAACATAGACTTCGACTAAGTTACTTAACTGAAAAAAATTACACGAATTTTTTTTTTATGTGGGTATTTAATATATCTTATAAATGGTGTATTTATCTGTACGACCAATAAACTCTCGATTTCAAGAAAATACTTCAGTTTGTTAATGTTTATTACATAAAGTTTATATGGACTGTCTTGTTTTCAAGTGATCAGTTTCAGTTTCAGTTTCTTTATTTACAATAAATTGTATGTACAAAGATGGAAAATCCGCCAAGCAGCAGTGTTCGCATTGTTGTGTTCCGGTTAGGGGATAAGACAGCCGGTGAAATGACTAGCATAGAGGCATTCCATCTTAGTCCTCAGGGTTGGCAACGCATTTGCAGTCTTAGGATTGCGGTCTTGTGAATGCGAATGTCTATGGGTCACAGTTTCCACTTACCATCAGGTGGCCTGTGTGCTCGTTTGCCTTCCTATGATATAAAAAAAAAAAAAAAACATATTTTTGGTCTCCGGTGATCTAGGTATTTGCGGACATAATAAGAAATGATGTTTTCACTAAGTTCATTTTAAATATAAAGGTTTCAATTCTGTTGGTGCCACACCCAATTTCCATACAAAAATGCCCATGATCCTTTAAAATGCTTCTACTATGACGTCATAAATTCTGCATATACTGTGCCTATATTCAGCAATCAGCAAGCATCGTGTTACCACAGGCTAAAGAGAGAGAGGTACACGCAGCACTCACCTCCGAGAACGTAGTTGTCGGCCAGACAGAAGGCTGCGCACACCTCCGTCCACACCACGGGCGTTTCTTCTGGACTATTACAAGAGCAGAGCGGGTCACCTGTGAAAGAGATTGATTGATATATCACAATGAATAGTTGTTTTATCGTAAGGAAGCAGGTTTGCCATACTACAGATAAGATAGGATTTTTTATTTATTTTATTGTATGTATAATTGATCTGATCTCACTAACATGATCTTAGAATCGTAGCAATTTTTATTTGGGTGTTTTTTTTAACGCCGTCTATCGCCACTCTCTCCCTGGTCTCACTGAAAACCAGCGTCACTGAATGTAGGTATCCAATGACATTCAGGGGCATAAAGCAGAGTGGAGACCATTTTCGCCGTAAAAATATAAAATATATTTGAGATTTTTATGCTTGTGAACTTTTTTTTTGTGCCATTTTTTTTTAATTTTCGTTTAATTCACTTGCAATGGTAACGTGTAGACCAGTAGCGAAGCGTCCATACAACCCGATTCCCAGCGGCTTCCCTAAAAATTCCTATGCATAGAGTAGGTACCTACTAGGTATACAAACAACAAAACGTAAAACCGAAAGTAACCCGGTGTACTATAGCTTTACCTTGCTTCATAATACGATGAATGAACACGCACTAACGCCGCAATTCAAATTTATTTATTTACCAAGCCGAAATCTATCACTCGCTCGCACCCATTCACTAACCTATATTACTAGAAAGAAACAAGAACAATATTTTCGTATACACGCACACATGCTCAGTTACCTTTCACTACGCGCGCTCGAACTTACACCCACAATTAAAACCGCCATACAAGCCGGTGACTCGGCGCCGGACCTCACTAACAAATTCAAACCAAATGGTATAATATTATAGCGCTACATTAGCTTTAAACTCGCACACAGACACAGCGGCACCTGTGTGAGCACGCAAGAGGGAGAAGCACGCAAGTCCGGCCGACGAACTACGGCTTATTGCATCCAATTTTGAACTTAAAGTGCATGCGTTAACTTTCTTTTCCCAAGGACACTCAACTCAACAACCGTCTCTCTCCCCCCTGGCCTCACGACCTTCAACTACTTTTTAGTTTTTTCATTACGCCATTACTTTCGCGTCCTCGCGCTAATACGCGGTGTTTTGTTTTGATTTATAGTTAAATTTGTGTTATTACTTAACTTATTGTGTTTTATGAGACTCAACTAGTGAAATTTAGCTTGTTTAGTGTTCTGTGAATGTTTTTCTGTTTGGATTGTGTTATTTGCAGATTCGTGGCGACAACGGAGGTTTGTTTATATTTCGTTAAGTACCTAAATATTGTTATTTTTGCTTCGATCTATTTTAGGTTATATTCGTGGTTTGGTTTTTAAATATTTTTGCCTGTACTCAAAGTACAAACGGCCGCATTGGTGCAAATTGAGTGTTATCTTACAGATTACCTACTTAATGAACAAACATGTTTTTCAAAGTTATCCTTTGGAAATAAGAAACATGTCATTAAGTTAGGATTAGGACGCGCTCGCCCAGACATAAAAATTGATTATAGGCGTAGAGATGGATTCTTCAAACATTTCCACAGCGAATTACAAATACAATTGGCTGACTGGCAGCTGCAAATTAAACAAATTATTTTGCTATTCATCTTTGCTGTTTTCCAATTCTAGCAGTGTTTGGAATCGAACAGGTTTTGCAGATATTCACAATTTATATAATTCAGTTAGGGGACGCAGGACTGTATCATTATGACACCTAATTTAAATGATTTTATCGTATAGAACACGTTAAAATAAGCATGTTTTACTTGAAAAACTTTTCTCTAAAATCAAAATTGGCCGAGTTATAGGGGTTCAAATGTTGGTCATTTTCAAGGCGTCAGGGACTTAGAAAATTTTGATGCTTGAAAATTATGTCAATATAAGGTCTATTTATGATGATTTAATTGTTTAGAATATACTAAAACAAGCATATTTTTTTAAACAAACTTTTCTCTAAAATCAATTATTACTGAAACATTACGGTTTGAATTAAAGTACGTAAAAAAAATAGGTTATGTTAGGTTAGTTTTTATTATATTCCCGAAGGGCAAACCGCCCAGAAATAGGGAAATAAATTTGTATTTTTTCTAAGATTTAATCTTAATAAGCACGAAAAAGGCAAGAAAAAAAAACTTATTCTATTTTCTATAAGTAATTCAGCTAGAAAACATGCTCAAAGCGAGAAACATATACGGAGTTGTATATTATTACATGAGTTTGGTAACAGTAGAATTTAAACTTTTTTTGGTAATCATTTTGAGGCCCACAATCGTAAGTGGAACGTAATCGAAATTTATTGAAACGTTTAATTGATACGGTAGTACTACTTGGAAAGCAAGAATTGCCTTTCCGCGCACTTTTAACGCACGCGACACTTCAGCACTGCTTTTTGAGAACTAGAAAGACGACATCCATTTTTTAAGGTATGTTTTTTTTATGTCACGGAAGGGGCAAACAAGCACACACGCCATACACCTTTTTTTTGCTCCGGCTTGCCTATTTATTTACGTGACGCTTCGCCACTGGTGTAGACATCCACACCACGGCGTCCAACCTTTACAATTAATAATAATGGTAATGGAATGCCTCCATGCTAGTAATATCAGAGGTTGACTTAGCCCCACATTTTTACAAAGCGGTGGTCAAAGGATATGTTGGTGGTAGCGATCCAGACGGGATCGTATCATTAAATATAAAGTTAGAAGACGCAATTTTGAGAACAATTGTAAATTCACCCTGGTTTGTCTGCAGTGCCGAGACACATGGATACCTCAACATGCCCATCATAAAGGAAATTAAAGATCACACCAGACGATATGCCCAACGCTTTGCCGTACGCCCAAATCCTTGACTATTAAATTAATTAGTGAAACGACTAAAATGAAAGCAAATCTCTTTAATATAGAGGTTCGTATAGGGCCTAAAGGGGTCACCAAACTACGGCTTCTTCTATTTAATCCGGCCTGCGATACCCCATCTAGGTACTCTATGAAGTCTAAGACTCCTTATCTAATACTAATGTGTTTACCAGGTAATAATTACAACATGACCAGCCATGACACCAAAGTCTTGGCCTGCACGAATTGATATTAAGTGCAGTGTGGCCCTTGAGTCAAAAAGTAAGAAGACGATGGTCTCGAAAACCCAAATTCCCCAAATATTTACGACCGAACTGGTTATAGTCGCTACCGACTGATGGCAGACTTATAATTAAATAAATAAATAAATATCAGGAGACAAAAATTACATACATACATATGTACATTAAATCACACCTGTTTCCCAGAGGGGTAGGCAGAGACCACTTCTTTACACTTGCTACGATCTTCACAAATTTCTTTCGCTTCTTCCACATTCATACATCGAGTCATGCACGCACGTCGGTTTCGGGTACTTAAGATCCGGCCCTTTTCCAGTATTTCTCCTATTTGATTCGAAAAAGTACGCCTAGGGCGGCCCCTTCCGACCCTTCCACTCACTTTCGATCAGTATATCTCTTTCGTCAATCTGCTTTATTATTAAAAAATAATATTTATAAAATAATAGTAATAGTTATTTACTATAAATAAATTATTGTTATATTATTTTTATTAATAAATACATAAAAAAAATATATATATATATATAATTACCTGATCCAGATGCACCCTGCACAAGGTCCACCCCTAAAACACTACTTATAGCATGGCTCTAAGACAACATAAAGTTAAATACATAGAGGCCTATGGGTCCCTCTTGTCTTACCCAAGTTGTACTGGCACAGCGAGGGGCAGACGGCGGTGCGGGGCTCCCCGTAGGTTGCGTCGGTCTCGTTGGAGGCCCGCAGCAGCGACTGGAGGCCCACGGGGATCAGCGCGGCGCACGTGGGGCCGCACGGCTTCCCGCCGAGGCCTATAGTTAAAAACATCAGTTTGATACCAAGTTTACAAAATTATATTAACAATTTGACAATAGGGTTTTAAAAACAAAGGTATTCTGAAATAAAAACATGCTTATAGATGTTTAATTCGAAAGCATACTTTTTTTGTTAATTATTTAGCCTACTTCTTAAATTACCGTATTCTTAATATGACTATAATTCATTTAGACTCTATTTCGTTTTGATAAATTTTCAATTCTACCATTTCCCAAAATGTCTAAAACTTGACTTGATCATGTTTTGATGAATTTTCTAAAACTCAAATTAACTAGACACAAAAAGGTCGATATGGAAAATATTTAAAATTATGTTGAAGTGTTTTTAAAGAATGAGTAATTAAATTAATTATCAACGGCATCCCAATTTTCATCTTTTTACAATTTTTATTCTGTACAATCGAGAATTCATTAAGTAGTCCTAGGACATCACCTAGTGCTAGGACATCACTCGGACATTCGCTCACCTTTGCTTCGTGAGCGAATCACACCCCTGCCCATAAGGACAGTTTTTGTTTGATCGTTTACAAAAGCATAGAGTTTTAAATTGCTAAACCAATTGTGATAACCTGAACTAATTATTTACATTTATTAATAAGTAACACTAAAAACACTGCGTGAATTTTAGGTATTATGAGACAGTGTCATTTTGGTCTTTGGGCCTGTCAACAAAAGGCATTTTTGAATTTTGGTAATTTTGAAACTACTTAATGCATTTTCACTTTCAGTCTTAATAATAATTCGGTATTTGAAGTTATTGTTCATTTTACCAACTATACAATTTGGATATCGGATGTAATGCGTAAATGTTATTATGACATTTTATTGTATTGAAAATTAGTCAATTTGGGAATTAAGGCATTTTGATACTAAGACAATTTGAGATTTAGTTAAATATGTAAAAGGGCATTATGATATTTGGCTGTAATGAACTGGAATCATTATTTACTGAGAATGGCTAATGGTCAAAGCTTAAATGCCATATTGTATTTTCTACGTTGCAAGTTCTTACTGCTATACCTACTTAAAAAATCAAGTACGCTTTTGACGTAGGGTGATTGCTATAGTTATTGGCCACTCCATAGTAATTGGCCACTCTTAGCGAGACAGAAAGTAACAAGGTAATGCACGGGGCACTCGAATGAATGAGACTATGAATATTTTTGACTCACTCATTCGAGTGCACGCATCCATTACCTTGTTTCTTTCTGTCTCGCTAAGAGTGGCCAATTACTATGGAGTGGCCAATAACTATAGCAATCACCCTACACCAATTTAAAAAAAACCGGGCAAGAACATGTCTGACCATGCTCACTGCTCAGTGTAGGGTTCCGAAGCTGCTACACAAACACTATCTCAATTTATCTTTGATATTTTTCTTTATTGCATGAATAATAAACATTTGCACGCTATCTTGCAAGCTGGATACACTGGACATTATTAATTATTTTAAATTGACTATAACAACTTGTGTACTTACTGTATTCTGCAAATAAATGATATTGATTGATTGATCAAAAAACAACAAGCATGTATGAACTAATACTCTATTTAAAGTTATTTAGTGCTGTTGGATGATTTTAGTAGGTAATAGGCACTCGCCCCACCGCCGAAGATGACCGAGAAGCGAGTAGAACCTGTGAACTATTAATATATGCGTCTTTTTTATTGACACGCGATCAATATTTTTTGTTTCGACGAACTGGTAGAGATTGTTCTCTCCGGCAGTGTGAACAGCCAGCGATCAACTATTAATATACAGGGTGACTGCGGGTCGCGGTCGAGATCCTAACTTAATTTTCCCAACTCAGTAAATGATCGAGTTTCTATTACTGGGTATAGTGGTTTGAGAAACAATAAAATTTTACCATTTTACTGAAATAATAGGTATTATGTTTTTATAATTACATACATACATACCTTCACGCCTGTAATCCCAAAGTGGGCTAGGCAGAGCTACAAAATTACAACTTTAAAAAGTTGTTGATAATTCAGTAACCACAATTTGCACAAATAGGCTAAGATGTTTACAAGCATATTAGTGACAGGTTGCAAGCCCATCGCCTAACAGTACTACAAGCCCATATTCCCTAAGTCGCCTCTTACGACATCCACGGGAAGACATGGAGTGGCACTATTCTAACCCAGCAACTAAAATGTTGAAACCTATTTGAAAATCAACCTATCTGACAAGTAAGATATTGAGTTTGTAGGGTGGCCATGATCCTGAATAAAAAAAAAACATTTAATGTTTATTTAAATGAAAAACAAATGAATTGTCTTAACGCTTTTAAATCTATTACGTTATTTTCCTAATGGTGTATTGAGTTTTAGTTTACTTTGTTGCTACACGACCCCGCAGTCGCCCTGTATGTGTCTCTTTTAATGACACGGGATCTATATCTTTTTTTCGTTTCTTGAGCGAGAAAATAGTTGATAGCTAATTGCGATCTCGCCGGCAGAGTGAGACAAATGCCAAATGTCCCCTAGTTTCACCGACGCTCATGTCATAGAATTTTCATTTCATTTAACGCTTTTTTCTGTTGAAACCTGGATATCTTATTCATTAATGTCGGGTTCCTATATTCAATCCGAGGATAGATAAGGCTTACCTCGGGTTAAAATTTGACATTTGCCCATACAAAATGTGTCAAATTTTAATCCGAAGTAAGCCTATCTGTCCGCGGATTGAATATAGGAACCGGACATAAGTAGGTTAAGTTAGGTTATACTTGTGACTACCAAAAAAAACTTATGCGGCGAGAAAATGGTTTTTGATGAAATGTAAATTTTGCGTTAATGTGTTTCGACATACTAATTGGTACCCGAAATACTAAATCCAACAATTAAGTGACACACTAACCAAAATTACTAGGTACCTAAGCTATAAGTAACAAAATAGTGGTAAAGTTACAAATTGTTTAACTATTGTGAGACCATCAAATTTTAAGTTTAATGGGTATTTTGTTCATGTTCCTTTTTTTTAAATTTAGTTTACGTGTTCTTTTGGTCAAATAATAAGTTCTTCGAAAATTATTAACAAAATAATAACCTCAACTTATAAACAGTGAAACATTTTGTTTTAATGTTTATTTGGGCACAAACGATACAAACACTTATAAAGTCGCCGTCAATAGTACCTACTTATGAATGATGCAAGTTCTATTGACGGCGACTTTAATACATATTATTCAAAAACTACATTAACCAGTAAAGTTGCCACAGAACTTACAATAATAGTGTAAATGTGAAAGAAGATATATATATATTTTAAGTTATGTTAACATAGTAAATCGTACAACATGGGCATAAAACAAATCATTTTATTCTAGACTTATGGTATCCATCCGAGCCGGCAGGAGACTATACAGTTATACACTCTGCTTTTCACTTCGATTACATAACACAGTGATAATGTAAATTCCGTAAAACAACAAGTTTCGCAAAAAAACCACTAATTAAAAATCCAAAACGAAAACCTTAACCTCTTTCCCACCACTTTTTTTTTGTTTTTTTTTTGTTAATATTGCTTGTTTTTAATAGTTTAAAATTTCTTATTTGTTAGATGCAACATAGAAGGCAAATAAATTAAAGTAAATGAATTCTAATAACAAGTTTATTTAATGCTGTCACTTCGTCTGTCTGGCTGTAGGGCTTAATTGTGTTATTCTAAATGATGGCAACACTTCATGCACTAGTGCATAAAATGCGATTTTATGCAGCCTATACCCAGTATAAAGAAGGACTTTACGAGCCATAGAAGTAAAAAGTACCTATACATATAACTATCTAACTTACTAACTCAATGGGCGACAACTACGAGTATATGAGGCATATTAGTGAGACAATTTAATGACAAAGAAAAGTTAAATACATTTTCGACTATTGGTATTTGGTTTTTCTACGCTAAGACCTGAGATACTTTAAAATAAGACTTTATTTATTAATAGGACTGTAACCTGCAATTCAAATCGTTAATTATAATACGTATGTCGATGTACAGAATACGAAGAATTAACGTGCATTCGCATTTACTTTGAAAAATGATTGACTAAGAAGAATGCATATCATTGACTACAAGAGAAATAATTATCTATAACTATATATTTTATTTATTTATCTACCTATATATAAAAAAAAAAAAACCAGGCAGCAATTAATTTCCCAAGTAACTACTTGTTAATGTTAATCTTATTTTTTTAATCTAAAATATACCTACATACAAAGTTAAAAATATTATACCTAAAATAAAAAAAAACATCAAAACATTTATAAAAAACATTGTTAAAAATACGTCAATTTTAGATTTATTCAACTATCATTTTAGCTATAATTTTTAATCCAGGGTTTTAAAGTACTCATTTCTATACAACACTGTATTTTATTTTACTTTAGTTTATAACATTAAAATAACTCTTGAAATTAATTAAAACAATGCAACCTTCCGAATCTATTACAGAAAATAATACATTAAATAACGATACCAACGCACTCACCAATTCAAAATATCCATCAGCCAAAAACGAAATCTAAAAACACAAGCACTGCACAAAACGGAACGCAACGAAAAAAAAACAAATTAAAAAAACCTGAGTGGCACAGGTCCGTGCACAGGTTGTCTGCGGCGGGCACTGCCGGCGCCCACGTATCCTTGTTCTTACGAAACTGCGCCAAATATATCCTATTCAGTTCCCCACGGTCATATTTCAACTGCAAAACGACTTCAGGTGTCTCTAGCTGTCTCTTTCCATCAATCCTAGGCACCCCTGCGATTGGCTGTAAATCGGGGAGGTCGATCTCTGATTGGTTGGCGGTCACTAAGGGTAGAAGCACGCCCCACAGGGTGAAAAGTATTTTCATTTTGGTTATCTGTGAAAAGAGTTCCCTTTGTTAGTTTTTTCGGGATTTTGTGAGAGTTTTGCATGATTACTTTGGCAGGAACGTGATTCGAATGCGTGGAGTTTTGGGGATGTTCTCGACGTGTCATTAGGCAGCATTCAGGGAATAAGTTAAATCAAATAGTTTAAGTCAGAATGCCCCATTTGAAGTCAAACTTGGAATACTTATAGATTCGCCATGTCCGTCTGTCCGCCAGTCCGCAGTTCAACTCATGTGTACCTATTATTTCATCGAAACACCTTACAACGAACATAATCATTACTCAGAATTTTCATTTCATCGCAAGAAATTTCTCACCACATAAGTTTTTTTTGTTGGCGTTACTAGTAATTACATACACACATAAACTCACGCCTTCGTTGCCAGAGAGGTGTAGGCAAAAGCTACAGAATTACCAACAAACTCCAAAAATTTGTTGATAATTCTGTAACCACATTTTGCACAAGTAGGCTAAGATTTTTATCAGCGTATTAGTGACCAGGTTGCAAGCCCATTTATTCCCTTAGTCCACGGGAAGACATGGAGTGGCACCATTCTAACCCGGCAACCACACGGGCCCCAACAACGTAATTAACATTAAAAAAATATCCTGAAAACATGTTTTCAGCAGAAAATAGCATTCGATGAAATTAAATTCGATGAAATGGTACAATCGATGAAGGGATGTTAAGTAGGTATTAAATGATAGATTACCTTAACTCATACTTTATCTTGGTATTACAAAGCTAAAATTTTGCAAAGTTGTAAAAAAACTAGAAACAATAATATTTTCGGGTACCTCCTGCATTTCATTTCGCCTTGTGTTTAATTTGAGATATTTATCATATTTATCAGTGCTTATTATTTTTAACAGTAGGGGTACGCAACTCCAGCGAAAATGACACTTTTCAAGTTCAATATTTCCTAAGCGGTCCGCTTTATAATAACATGCCCATAATGTTTTTTTAAGAGCTATCAAATGACAATCGAAATCCTTCGCTTTCATAAAATGTTTCGAGATTTAATTTCTAAACTTTGACGGCGTAATTAAAATGTATAACTATGCTTAATTATAGCTTTATAGTATCAAGTCTTTTAGTTAAACCGTGGACAGACGGACAGACGGACATGGCAAAACTATAGGGTTTCAAGTTCACTGCGGAATCCTAAAGGAGGATTTTTTTCCTACGTCTACAACTTTTACGTACCTATTTGAAATACAAATACGTGTTTCAAATACAATTAATTACAATAACCCAGTTCTGTGCGTAACCAACCATATCTCTCGACAAGTTTAATAAAGCATTAAGAAAGTTAAAACAGTATTTCAAACAAGGATTATTTAAGTATAATCCTCAGCCTCCGCCATCTTGGATCAGCCCGAGACCCCCCCCTCACTTTGCGAGGGGTTTATCTTTCTCAACTATCCTTTTATCTTATCTTACGACTTTTAATGGAATGCTAAATTTCGATTACCATTTGCCTTTTCATTGTGATCTTGCGATGGCAGTATATTTTATGAAAAGCGTCGGATTGTCACTCGGAGATATCTAATATTAATTTTCATGGATAAAATATCTAAGCCGCCGCTTGTAAAAAACGTTTTTTGTCCTATTAAGGAGAAGTTGTTGGTGAAACGCGACAGCAATCTCAAGACCGGAATCCTAAGACTGCACATGCGCCGCCAACCCTAACGACTACATTGAATGCCTCTATGCTAGTCAGTCGGTTGTTTCATCCGTACACCGGAACACAGTGATGCGGGCACTGCTGCTTAGCGGCAGGTTATAGTACAAAATGGTGGTGGTGATTCAGTTCAACCATTGTAACAATGGTATGAAATGCAACTTGTCACTTGTTGATTTTATTATTCTTTATTAGGATATTTGCAACGAAACACATATATTTTAGTAGGTTAGGTAAATAAGACGGACTAACTGTAAGTAGCTCTATTCTGTAGCTCTGCCTACCCCACTCTGGGAATGAAGGCGTGAGTTTATGTATACTGTAAGTAAGTGAACACTAAATTGTATAAAAGAAAAAGAAAAACAATAATGAAGATGAAAAAAGAATGTACAAAGGCAAACTTATCCAAAGGTATGCCCTAGCTAACCATTGAGAGATTACAATAGATCGGGTCATATTAATGTCCCCTTCCTCTTCAACCACCATTTCGTGACAACAGGTATTTTGTCTATGTCAGTATTTTGTTGCGTTTTGTTTGTCGGTTCGTCATGAATAAGCTAATATTGTTTCTTTCTTTTTCCTTGTAGGTACGGAACTCTAAAAAGTAAACAACATTATAATATTTAACATGAAAATACAAAAATAACTCATGTTAACCCCAATAGTAGGAATAAGTTTTTCAATTTAAACCGTAAAGTACGAAGTCTGCCTGAAAGTTTGGAGCAAAGTTCGGGACATATCGGCAAAAGTTATACGAAAGTTTTGAAAGAGATTTATGTATTTTTCAGCTGTATTTATAGATAAGTGAAAAAATATAGTCTGCTGTTACGTACAGTCGATAATATTTGGTCTAGCATTGAACTCAAACATATCTGACACGTCCTTATTACTGGAGGCATTAGAGCGTGTCAGATATTTTTGAGTCCAATGCTGGATCATATATTATTACTGGTGACTTTACATGGCTTCTATTGTACAGGATAAAACCATATTTGATCTGTAGTCGTACGTTGTTTTTTTTTTGCCGCTAGCTGACCTTCTAGAGGGTCTGTTCTTTTTATAGTGGTGTCTTTTTTTTTTTGTCTTTAATATTTAAGTAGTTTAGTTTCATTTTAATTTGAGTACCTTAGTTTAATTTTAATTTAAATAAGTTTAGTTTTAACTTTTAATGTAGTACCTATATTAAAATACAAACTTACCCCGATTCGTTTGTTGATAACTCAAGTAAATAAGCTAGCTAGCTATCAAAATGTTTACAACACGATAATATGTCAAAGACGATATTGTTTTAACCGCTTAGAATAGAGGCACTGCCATTACTGACAAGAGCTATCGTAACGTTGAATATAAGATACCATGTCAAAGGCAATATGGTTTTACCGAGGAGAATGGAGGCCTAGCCAGGACCCTATTCTACTTTGTTTACACACATTGCTATCGTATTGTCAACTTTTTGATAGCTCTTATTTACTTGACATTAATGGCACCGAGTTAACAACAATACGATAACAAGTCGAAAGCAATATTGTTTTAACGAGTAGAATAGAGCCCCAACTGTATTTATCCGCTACACTCTGCCCTTCTAAATAAAAAGGACGTATGCGCTATTTGATAGTCAAAGAAAATTTCCGGGGTCCTGGTGGGTATAAGTCGACTTACATATGTACGTAGCTCTGCCTACCCCACTCTAGGAATACAGGCGTGAAGGTATGTATGTATGTTTGTGTATGATAATTCAGTAACCACATTTTGCAAAAGTCGACTTAACTTGTACTAAAAAAGGGTATATACATACACGGAGTATAATTCAATTGATCTTCAGGTGAGTTACCCTTTTTCACTTGGTCTCCAGACCTAACCCCTTTTCTTAAGAAATAAGGTCTCTTATACTTTTGCGGTTTTATGAGACATTTCATTTTTCTAGGAGGGCAGGACATTCATGAAAGTAAAATATTCTTCTATTAAAAATTAATGATTCTAAGTTAGTTGAGTTGTTCAAATCAAATCAAATCAAATCATTTATTTGTGAACAATAGGTATACACATAAGGGTAATTATCCCAACCACATTTTTTAGCGGCGCACGTGATAATTGGGGTGTAAAGTACATTTATTGGAAAACTATTTATTTTCTAGAAAATCTTACACAAAGTACCATGTTGAGCCAAAGTTAAAATTGTTAATAACTTATCATGTTTATCGTAAAAAAAAAAACAGTCCAAAATCAATTTTGGTGTCGTGTCCAGTACTTGTCGCATACACTGATATACCGTGGTACAAAGTTATTAAGCCTCAACTAGATTGATATTTTAGTTACCTCTATTCCCTATTAGTTAAGTAATTATAAAATATTACAATTATTGCATTAGCAAATAAAAAGAAACTGGGAACAGTGTAAATAAAACTGTCCTTGCGAAATAGTCAATTTTGGTGGTGAATATTAAAATTGATTTTATGATCGAACGAAAAGTGATTAAACAAACAAATATGGCGTCAGTCGTTCGTTCAGTTCCAGCGACAGATTAGATGGTGAAAGATTTATACCGTCTTGCTGCATCTTCCCTCTAAGTACACAAGAATCAAATTTTGGTGGTACATAATACATTTTTATAATTGTGATAACTTAGATAACTTGTTATTTTGCAAAAAAACAATTATGATTAAATTATTTTGAGTATGTTAATGGTGTTTTTTTAACTATATGAAGTTAAATTGGTATAAAACTAAAATATTCACGTTAAATAAAATAAAAAAGTACAAGTTCTAATTTTGGTGATACAATTTTGGTGGCTTTTCCTAAGATACCAAAATTTACAAAATTCCTTGTTCCACCAAAATTATATAAACACCAAACAATAACTATTTATTATATTAAAAAAAATACGTTGTTGGTTTTAAAAAATAACAAGAATGATTCCCTAACGATTATTATTTTAACTATCCCGATATGTCATTATTGATCGTGTGTTTTTCTTAGAAAACTAATTTTGGTGGGTAATAGCAATTTTGGTGGTATATAATTAGTAAATTCGATATATCTTAAAACGACTTGGTTTAATGAAGGGCCATTTTAACACTATTTTAATTATGACTAATGACGTCCCTTACACTTAAAATTGTGAACCCTACTGACAAAATAAAAAATACCACCTAAATTAGGATAATTTGACGCTTGTTGAAATTCACCCATAAAGTAAATTATGCTAGATGGTGACTAACATATAAATTGGTTCAGCTATGTTCTGCCTCAGGGCATACAAATTTGGATCTTATAACTAACATGCTCATTGTTATGTATTACAGCTATTATTTAAATATTCGTTGACTGAATAATAAGCTTTTTTAACTAGGAATTTACTTAAAGCCTGCTTAAATTCTAGAACAGTTTATTTTTCCCTAATAACAATAGGTAGATGGTTAAAAAAATTCGGGGCCATTCCTATAATATTTTTTGCCATAAGTCTTGTTTTAGATGGGGGTGGACGCAAATTGTTTTGTAGTCTTCTACTTGAAAAATACTGAAACTCATTAGGATTCGATTTCACGAACAAAGCTACTTCAAAAATATATAAACTAGGGAAAGTGAGAATGTTCAATTTGACAAAGTGAGTTTTACATGAATTGTTAATTTACTATTCGTTCGTGCTACGCCGTATCACGTAGCACGTTCGTAGCAAAGTCTACGGTTAAGAAGGAGTCTTCACAAGTAATCCAATTGCATTGTAAAGTTTTAATTAAAATGTTAGGGGTTTTTAGGAATGATTTATATTTTCATTGCTGTTCCTAGATTGAGGTTTGAGTAAAGTGGATTGGATGAAATGGACAATACATAAGAACGTTTAGAGTAAAGTTTCGAAACTTTAAGTACTAACCTGTGTGGTCACCGGGTTAGAATAGTGCCACTCCATGTCTTCTCGTGGATGTCGTAAGAGGCGGCTAAGGGAATAATAAAGGCTTCTAGTATTCTTAGGCGATAGGCTTGCAACCTGTCACTAATACACTGGTAAACATCTTAGCCTGATTGTGCAAAACGTGGTTACAGAATTATCAACAATTTATTTAAGAGTGCTTGGTAATTCTGTAGCTCTGCCTACCCCACTCTGGGATTGAAGGCGTGAGATTATGTATGTATGTATGTAAGTACTTATAATAATGTACAGTCAGTCAGTCGTTAAAAATTCTAAAAATATCCTCTAGAAAGGGCGCACGTGACTTTCCCGTGGGGGGTCGATTTTCCAAAACCCTTTGTTACTCGGGCGGTTTGTTACCTATTGGACTCCTAGGGTACCCAAGGAATAGTCCCTCCAAATTTCCAATCCCTTTATAATGGGAACGCCTTAAAATTCCGAATTACTTTTTTCCGAATATTCATTTGACATCATTTTCATTTTTCCAAAAGCTATGTTACGCTGGAGCTATTTTAGATAAAATGTATAATTTAATTGTCATACGTAGGTTCATATGTTTTTAGGTGTGTTTTATATGTGATAGCAATAAGTTGTCATCAATCAAAAAATCTTCGGAGTTATAATAATGTAGTGTACCCACCATAATTCAGATACTATAAGTATAGTAGCCATAAGTAGTTGCACACTTTTATACCTAGTCGCTTTAACTCCTTCGACAGATGCATGCAGCAGTAAGACAATTAAATTAAGCATTTATCTAAAATAGCTCCAGCATAACGTAGCTTTCGGAGAAATGAAAATCAAATGAATATTTGGAAAAAAAGTTATTCGGAATTTTAAGATGTTCCTGAATTATGGTTGATCACCACTTATATACAGGGCACATACCTTAAATATTTGAAATAGCAACTTCTACGCTTTTATTTTTAAAAACAATAAATACTGATTTCCTCTTAACCGGAAATCGAATTGGTTGAATATGACAAGACAATAAAGTCGTGTTTTATGATACATATCGTATCGTGTCATTGATAGTGATGATTTATATCTACAGCACATACTCTCATTTTTTATTTTCTCATTTTCGACCAGTTCGATTCCCGGACACAAAAATTTCCAAAAAATCCATAAATGCAGTATTGAATGAATTTATAAATAAAAGTAAGTAAGTCTCCTTTGCGTAGAATTTGCTATTTTCAATAAATGATGTATATTAACCTAAGTTACCTGCTCCGTATATTCTGAATTGCTCATAATTCATAACCAACTCAACAAAATTACCTATATTACAATAAAAACAATAGAATCAGTCTACACATTCAGGCTTCCAGTGAGACAATAACAACCCTCTCTTTTACCCAAAGTTTAAAACAAATAAGCCTTTCTCCCTTCCACTTCATAAATCAGCGCCACATAGAAATTAATTTCCCCACAGCCTTCCTGTGGGACAGAGAGGGCTAGAGCGAGACAGCGATACAATATTGATCCGAACCTTATGTACTATATTCGCTATGTAGTTATTTACTCAGGGCCGGGTGATTCTATGAAGTTTAGGAAGATAGATAAAGAACAAATGTGAACAGGGCCTAAGCAATATGTAAACGATTTCTTAACATAATCATCGTAAAAACTTGTTAACCTTATAACTTCATACCTTCACTTGCTACTTCACAGAGTGTAAACCAGCCTTTTGAGTGACAGATAAGACAGTTAGGTATTAAATGTAGGGTAACCACATAGATTAATAGATGGGTAGATGGAGTGACGACCTTGTGAAGATCGCGGGAAAGCGGTGGATGCGAAAAGCGCAAGACCCGCCTGAGTGGAGAGCCTTGGGGGAGGCCTTTGTCCAGCAGTGACGTCTTTCGGCTGACATGATGAACCACATTTTAGGACTTTGATTATTAGTTCTATTATAAAATTAACGTAGTTAAAGAAGGCAAATAAACAACTGAATTAGAGGAATACACTATCCGTCATTGACTGAGCCGTACGCAAGTGTCAGCCTGTATTATTTTACACTTATTTGGTTTACTGAAAATAAAAACCTTTAACGATATCAATATTAGCGGTTTTATAGTACGCGAACAAACAAATACTCTTAACTAGAATCACCCAGTGTTCTACCCGTCCAGCTATATATACATTTACGTGTTCTCTCGTAAGTTTGAACAGTTCCACGGATACATCGGCGTTTAATAATGCTTCCAGACCGACGTACCTAAATTAAATGTTACCAAGAACTAATAACATCTATTGAATCGCGTGACTTTGTCCGTGGAACGCGTAATATAGAGAAATTCCCTTTAGAATTAAAAATAAGTTCTGATAAAAATCATGCTTAGGGGTTTGTCTCACGAATTCCACGATTTTTGAACATAAACTAAAATAATTAAACAAATATCAGTTACCTAAATGTCAAACCAATTGTCCTAGTCCCAAACTAAACTCTAGGCTTGTAAAGATATAAATACTCACATAGAAAAATATACACTTAAATACATAGAAGACATCAGTCCATAACAAATATTCACGCTCATCACACATATATCTGCCTTTACCGGGATTTGAACCCTGGACCGCTAACATCGTAGGCAGAATCACTATCAAATTCAAAAATTCAAATTTAAAATTCATTTATTTGTCAGAATACAGTTGTGGCGACCTAGCGACATCTAACGTCAACATCCAACTCGCTAGCGCCACCAATGTCAGACAGCGGAACTAAGGATCCTACAACGCGCTAACGAAGTTTCTAAAGTCGATTGACATACAGTGTGTCTCTGACCTTGGGGCTTTAATTTCAACGATCGATTCTACTCGCTAAACTGAACTACTTTTGTTCTGCAACATGAAAAAATAACTTAAATTTAGATAACTAATTGATGTTAAAGTCTAATTGTAAAATCAGTGTATTACATACTGGCCATGTAATCACTATCTCATGGTACGGGGGCGACATTACCTTGGTACGAGGGCTAAAGGAAAATGGAGAATTGGATCGCGTACATTGAAAATTTGATTTAACTTGTATGATAAAAAATAAATTTAAACAGAACATATTTTTAACAACTTACAGAACAAAAGAAGTTTAGTTTCAGGAGTAGAATTGATCTATGCATTTAAAGCCCCAAGGTCAGAGGCACCCTGTATATACCACTTCCAACTTCATCCTAATGGACTTCGGTCCCCAGGCATAACACCCGCCTGGAGAGAGATCTCTCAATTGCCCTCTCCTCCTACACAGTCATACACGGTCTTAGTTATAAAATTAAAGCACCTGTATTCAGCATGCAAGCAAGCGTACAGATATTGTAAATATTATATTTTCAATATAAATTCTAGTCAATAATAATACAAATTTAAGCGTCTAAATATTCCTAGACACTGTAAAAACATTTCTCCATTAGCCATTTTGTCAAGTTACGTTTAAACATTTTCCCCGACAACATACTTACAATAACGACAACACATCGTCAAATGTTGTGTGTCGTAATTATTATGAAAGACTAGGTTTTTACGTATTGATGTTTTTCTTTCCTATTATCTTAATATCTACAATAGATTCATTCATACATATCTTCACGCCATCATTCCCAGAGTGAGAAGTGGGAAGTTAAGAAATCTTCTCAAGAAATTACCGAGAATATTATCGGAAACATTCGAGAGCATTGAGAATGTTCTCTTTCCATACAAAATTCAAGAATATTTTTAGAAATTTCCGAGAATTTCTCATAAGAGACATTCACAATTTGAGAACTAACTTTTCAATACTATGCTAAGTTCAAGTCACCCGGTATAAAACAAAATCGCTTCCCATTGTCTGCCTGTCCCTCTGTATGTACGCTTAGATCTATTCAAACTACGCGACAGATTTTAATGCATTCATCAATAGATAGTGATTTAAAAATAAAGTTTTTATGAATAATCAATTCTGGATTATGTACGGGGGTTACAAAATATATAATATGATAAATGAGAATGTTTGGATGTGTGTGTGTTGGACTCAAACACGCTTCAAACACTGAACGGAACGAGATGAAACTTGGCACGGGTGCGTCCCACGAGATATAACTACATAATAACTATTTTCATGTTACTAACGTTTACGAGATATAATGAACGTTAGCTATAATAACAAAAGCAATATTTTTATAAGGAATAACGGTCAAGTCATATAATATTCATTTTATATAATATTTTTTAATATAACACTCACAATGACTAATTTCAGTTCGTATAACATACATGACATATAGCGATCATAATACATATTATCTTTTAGTATAAGTGTTACAAGATATAATATCGTATGATATAAATGTGAGCGAGCGAAGCGAGCGAGCAAGACTTCTCTGGGCAGAACCGACTCGGTTAGGTGAGGTTAGGTTAGGTTAGGTTAGGTTAGGTTAGGTTAGGTTAGGTTAGGGAGCAAGGCTCCCGCCTAGGCCTTCGAGGTTATTTTTTTTTTGCCCAGAAAATTCAGACTGCTGCCAGTAAAGTTAGTAAGGTAAGGTTGATTGTTAATAAAGAAGGCCACTTAATACTGAAAATAGAATTTAATTTCTAATAACATATGCATGTATTTATATTATACGTGTATTATGTTTTTTGATGTTAGATAATTTGATTAATATATCTTTTAAATCTTAGGTGTTATGAACGTTATACGTTTTATAATAGTTATATAAATTGATATTATATATTAATAACGTTATACTGTATGGAAATAGATATTTTGAAATTATATCTTCCGTTCATTATATCCAGTGAACGTTATACTAAACGTGTTTATACAAAGTGAGCGTATATATTATGAGTGTTATATTATCAGTTCTTATATCTCGTATTACTTACCCACTTGGCACACATATAGGTTAGGTCCTGGAATAGGACATAGGATAGTTCTTATCCTGGAAAATTTAAAAGGAATTACTATAATAAAAATTAACGCGGATGATGTCGCGGTCAGAAGCTAATTACATACATTAAATCACGCCTGTTTCCCAGAGGGGTAAGCAGAGACCACTTCTTTCCACTTGCTACGATCCTGACAAATCTCTTTCGCTTCTGTTTTTATTATTTTTTATTTTATTTTATGTCATAGAGAAGGCAAACGAGCACACAGACCACCTGATGGTAAGTGAAACTGTGACCCATAGACATTCGCATTCACAAGACCGCAATCCTAAGACTGCAAATGCACTGCCAGCCGTGAGGACTAAGATGGAATGCCTCTATGCTAGTCATTTCACCGGCTGTCTTATCCCCACACCGGAACACAACAATGCGAACACTGCTGCTTGGCGGTAGGTTAATGGATAAGATGGTGGTACCAACCCGGACGGGCCCTGCACAAGGTCCTCCCACAAGTGAAAGGTCTTCCACATTCATACATCGAGACATGCACGTCGGTTTCGGGTACTTAAAATACATCCGTTTTCCAGTATATCTTTGATTTGATACGAAAAAGTATGGGGTACCTACCTTTGAAACGCATTAACTTTTACGCATAATTTGTCTTTTCGCACAAAATCTTTTGGCAGATATAACACCCTAGGCAGACATTTTACAATTTAATAAACGTCTATTGCATATATTAGGTTAGGTTAGGGTAGAATTTTTATAATAATTAAAATAAAATCATTTCTATGGTAAAAACCGTTTTCAGCCAAACGAGTATACGCTCTGTTCGCTCATTTTCGCTCTGTAGGTATATCTCCTTCGTCAATCTTCTTTCATCCATCCAAATGACCGAACCATCAAAGCCTGCTGTTAATAATATAACTAGCTGACCCGGCAAACGTTGTTTTGCCATGTATGTAAAATTTAGGGGTGGACCACCCTTAACATTTAGGGGGATGAAAAATAGATGTTGTCCAATTCGCAGACCTAACCGAACACCGTGACACGAGAATTTTATATATTAGAGAAGATATTAGAGCCTACCTCACTGACGCCGTCCGCGGAGCCCGACATGGCGGCAGTGTCTGGCCCGGTGCCTCCACAACACGCCACTCCGGTCCACTCACGGTATCGCTGCACAGAGTAACATCAGACATATTCCATTAGCGGCTACCATCGTGCCCGGCCGAAAAGAAGTCGATCCTGACACATCGCACCACCTTGAAGTTTCTGAGTATTGGTAATGTTGATAGCAGACGTATTATTGTATTTACTCGTAATAATTGAAAAAATTACCTTCTGCAGGAGTTTCTTGCGGCACTTCTTCTCCGCAATGATGGTCTTGTCCGAAGCGCTAGTAGATTCACTCCATATTCATCATCATCATCATCATGTCAGCCGAAAGACGTCCACTGCTGGACATAGGCCTCCCCCAAGGCTCTCCACTCAGACCGGTCTTGTGCTTTTCGCATCCACCGCGTTCCCGCCACCAATCACCACCAGGTCATCTTCACCAGGTCGTCACTCTATCTTGTTGGAGGCCTACCTACAACTCGTCTCCCGGTCCGCGGATGCCACGCGCGGAATAGAAGTATTAATATTAAACTAATGTACAAAGGCAAAATTATCCCTAAATCCAGCTAACCCTGAAATACTCGTAGGTGAGTGGGGTATAATGAGACTTTGGTGTCTGTCTGTCTAACTCTCTCTGTATGTCACTTTCCTTTGTGTATAATTTGTTGTTTTTTTTTATTTTGGTTGCCCGCGTCTAAGTCGGTTAGTACATTTTTTCATCTATTTTAGTAACTAAAACGTACAAAATATGCAACATAAAAGCTCTGTACCAGCACGTATACTCTGAGCTTTCCAAATTGACTTCCGATAAGGTATCTGCAGCTTTTTGTAGCTTTAAGCTTATCTCCGGATAAACTCCGATTTTGCGGCGAGTTAATAAATAAAATCAATGAACAGAATGACTCATACACATTCGAAGTGATACTCATGCGATGTATGAAAATGTTTTTGTTATCTTCTATGTTGACGACACGATAGCCTAGTTGGTAGTGACCCTGCCTTCGAAGCTTGCGGTCCCGGGTTCAAATCCTGGTAAGGGCAGATATTATATTGTGTGATGAGCGCGAATATTTGTCTGGGTCTTGGATGTTTCTATGCGTTTAAGTGTTTACTTCTCTATAAGTAGTAATAAATTCTCTAAAGTATAGTAAGTTTATCGTTGTCTGTTATCCATAGTAGGTACGAGTTTAGAGCTTAGTTTGGACTACGTCAATTTGTGTGAGCTTAATTGTTATTAATTGTTATTTTTCGATTTAGTCTTAGGATTGCGGTCTTGTGAATGCGAATGTCTATGGGTCACTGGTTCACAGATTCACTTACCATCAGGTGGTCTGTATGAAAAATAAAAAGTCTCGAATGACAAGTTACAGGGATGGAGCTAACATAATTTCGAAATTCGATTTTTGAAGTAGGGCCTCTGATCAGGGTCTCTATTCCACTCAGCAAAACCATATCGTGTTTGTCCTGTTATCGTATTGCCAACGTTACGATAGCTGTTATTAACTTGAGTTAAAGAAGTGACTTCCCCATGGTACAACTGACCAAAAATATGAGGTAGGTTTAGGTTATGTTAGTATTTTAGGTGACCCGCAGGTCGAAATACTCAGAATTAGGAGCTCCGCGGCAGCGGGGCTCGGTTGACTCTGTTAAATTTTATTTTTAAATAGATATCATTGGTCAGTTGGTTGAGCCACGCAGTGGAGCCTAAAGGACCCAGGAAGAAACCCGGTTAATAACAATACCAAATCATTTTTACACAGTATGAAACCAAGTCACTTCAGCTGGACCCTAATAACTACCAATGCCTTTCAACGAGTAATTCCTTTATATAGTCGTATATCGTTTCGTGTGGTTGCCAGCTTAGAATTGTGTCACTCCATGTCTTCCCGTGGAAGTCGTAAGAGGCGACTAAGGGAATAAAGGCTGGTAGTACTGTTAGGCGATGGGCTTGCAACCTGTCACTAATATACACTGTTAAACATCTTAGTCTAATTGTGCAAATGGTGGTTATAGAGTTATCAACAAGTTTTTAGAGTTGTTGGTAATTCTGTAGCTCTGCCTACCCCACTCTGGGAATGAAGGCGTGAAGGTATGTATGTATGCATGTTATATTATAAATTTGAAAGTGTCTATGTTCGTCCGTCTTTCACGCTTCAACCACTGAACAGATTGAGATGAAACTTGGCACACATATTGGTTAGATCCTGGAATAGGACAAAGAATAGTTTTAGAAAAAAACCTTCCTTAGCAGTGATAAACGACTTCTACGCGGACCGAGTCGCGGCCGAAATCTCGGAAACGGCTCCAACGATCTTCATGAAATTTTGTGTGCAGGGGGTTTCAGGGGCGGTTAATCGATCTAGCTAGGTTTTGTTTTAAGAAAACTTATAAAAAAAAAAGACGAAAAAAGCTCGGTTATCTTTTAAACTACGCAACGGATTTCAATGGGTTACGATTAGGGAATGCAATTTAACGGGTTATTAACCGTTTTTGTATGAAAATAACCGGTTAAAACCGGTTAAACCCGGTTATTTACATTCCTTAGTTACGATGTCATCAACAGATAGAGTGATTGAAGGGGAAGGTTTTTATGTATACCTTATAAATAACGTCTGGTTTATGCACGGGTGTAACGGGAAACTCACATAAACCTAAGCGAATAAATAAATAAATAAATAAATATCAATATGGTTTATCCGAGTTGAATAGAGCCCAGGGAATGCAAATAACTGGTTATAACCGGTTTTAACCGGTTATTTTCATACAAAAACCGGTAAATTGCATGTCTTAATAGAGCGCCAGCCTTTGTGAAGATCGTATGAATTTCCCAGTTTCGCTCCAACCGTCGTAAATATTCGAGAAACGAAAATTAAGCATTCACACGGGCTTGTTTCGTTCACTGCAACATCGCTTCAATCTCCATCTCTATTTTGGTACAGACTCGACCGAAAGTTCCGGCGAGGGAGAAACAGCCAGCATATATACAGGGGGGACAAAACGAACGCTGCATGGACGGCACCGGCTACCTTAAATATTGGAAATAGCTAATTCTACGTAAAGGAAGTCTCCTTTACGTAGAATTAGCTATTAAGAAACTTTTATTTTTGAAAACGATAAATACTGAATTTATGGATTTTTGAAAATTCGTCTACAAACCAGTCGTGTTTTTGATGATACATAAATCGAAAAGGTCATTGATGCCTATAAAGTGATTATTTATATCTACAACACATGTAGTTTTTAACTTTCAAAAATCTGTAATCGCACACAATTTTCCTCTGCAAGGTACTTTTAAACACAGTCTCTACTCTCATTTCAGTGACGAGATAGTATCATTTTTTTTTCTCGCGTACTTTAAACTGCTAATGTTGATATCTTTAACGGTATCAGAATACCACTAAATATTTATCATTTAGTTTTTCAAATGTAGGTATATTGAAATTAAAATTTGGATCAATTTGATTTGGTTTTGTCAAAATAAATATATCATACATAGCGCACATACAATAATAATAATCATCATCATCATCATGTCAGCCGAAAGACGTCCACTGCTGGACATAGGCCTTCCCCAAAAAGCACAAGACCGGTCTGAGTGGAGAGCCTTGGGGGAGGCCTATATCCAGCAGTGGACGTCTTTCGGCTGACATGATGATGTTGATGATTCTTAATAATACTTTATTATAATTGCCGAAAGAAGCATAACATGGTTAAAGTAAAATAAATTGTCGCACTGAAGTGGTAATAAAAATTGTTTAGCAAATTATCCAAGTACCTATCTTTAAATTATCGGTCATGGTACCATTCCACAATGTATCAAATGAGGTCCAACCATTCTACATAGACCCTTAAAAGTACTAGAAGCTTTGAATTTAATTCACGACTGTCTGCGCCATTTCTATTCTACATATAGCTATATCTATAGCTATATCAGTGCCCTATCGACCGACTGGGCGTGGCGGCACTGACGTCATTCCCCCACCACTGTGGGGGGGCTGGTGGGGGTGAGGTCGAAGCCTAGGGGGTTATTTACCGCTGTTTAGCCGAGATTTAGATATTATGAGATGTGAGATGGGGATGATAGACTTCATTTAGACTAATGATTAAATTAGATTTTGGAAATAATAGGATTGCTACAGTCTTTTGTAACCTGCCGGCAAACAGCAGTGTTTGTATTGTTGTGTTCCGGTGTTAGAAGATAGCCGGTGAAATAACAAAGAGGCATTCTATCTATCTCAGTCCACGGGGTTGGCAACATTAATAATTTCATTTTCTTTATTTTTTTCATTTGTTTGTAATTACGCCGTTCTAACACATTCTGATCAAAAAAACAACTGGCTATCTATTTCAGTTCAAAAGATGCAGCTCTTAAAAATTTGGACGAACGGACGGTCGGACAGCATAGCATGATAGGGGGCAGAGTAGACTGCCCTTACATGCGTCATTGTTGTAGGCTACATGCCCCTTACAATTAGTGTAATTTTGTAAATTGTTACTAACATTTAGGATTAATGAACTACTAACAATATATGGGTGTAAATTTACTCGAAATAAATGATTATATTCTATTCTATTCTATAGGTATATTTTACATTAATGGGGTCCCAATGGGCTCCCTTCGTGAACGCCCCCGTAATCTTAATAATCTGTACCTTAATTAATGAAAGAGCACCCTTAAAACAATGTCCGAATGACGTAAGCACAAAAACAAAATGGCGTAGATTGCTCCGTGAAAAGGTCAGGTAGACGTGGAGGCTGTATAAAGGTCACGCCCACGCCACCCAAAACACTAACAGTGCCGTGTACCCCACAACGGGTCGGATTCGTTAGGATTTCTGGAATCCGGGCACCGTATGTTCTTATGAGCTCGACCCCTGCTCTTTTGGTGGCGATGACGTCAATATGAGAATGTGCATGGATTATTTAAATGGCATTTCTCAACATACATACACATACATAAACTCACGCCTTCATTCCCAGAGTGGGGTAGGCAGAGCTAAAGAATTACCAACAAGTCTTAAAACTTCTGGATAATTCTGTAACCATATTTTGCACAAGTAGGCTAAGATGTTTCCCAGTGTATTAGTGACAGGTGGCAAGCCCATCGCCTAACAGTACTACAAGCCTTTACTCGGTGTACTGCCTTTTTGCCGAATTATGTTTCATCAAATTTAATTTAGCAATCAACTTTGCGCCGAAGTTTTATTTGGCAAATCAATCCTTGGCATAATTTTACATCGTAATTTTTTTATTTCGCTACATTTTTATATTGCAATATTTTATTACGTCAAATTTTATGTGGTAAATAATTGTGTAGCAAATGATTTGCTAAGGCAAATAACATATTGTCAAATTGTATGTGGTAAATAATTGTGTTGTCTGAAACAAATATAAATTGGATTAAAAACGAAACTGCTCTCAGAGATAGGTACGTTAGGGTTATTTTTTTTTATGAACCCAAGAACGAAACTGCTCTCAGATATAGATAGGTTATGGTTAATTTTTATGCCAATCAATACATTTGACGAAAACATAATTGACATCTTAAAAGAATCCCAGGTAATAATTTGTCTAACAATAATTTATCAAATCATTCGTTGGGAAATGATATCAGTGCGAAACGTTAAATTGGGAAATGAAAATTTGACCAAATGAAAATATGGGATACGTAGTTTGGGGAGTTAAGAATTTGCTAAATAATTTTCGGCGAAACAAGGGTAAACCCCTTTATTCCCTTAGTCGCCTCTTACGACATCCACAGGAAGACATGGAGTGGCACTATTCTATCCCGGCAACCACACGGCAATATGAATATACTGTAAAACAGATCACCAGCAGTGACATTGGGTTTGTTCATATTTTTTAAATTACTCTGATTTGAAAACCATTTCGAGGAGTAGGGTTTTGAAACCGTTCTGCATCGTTAATTTTTTTAAATATTTATCTATTTCGGACATTTTGATAAAAGTATATTTGACCTTTGTTTGACTTTCGTTTTTGGTTTGAAGCCCTGCTAGGTATATCTTACGGGATAGGCGAAAACCGCTTGAAATAGTATGTTTTATTATACTATTACAAACACTTTTTATCATTAATAATCATTTAATTGTTGTAATTTATTAGAAAATGCCAACCCAAATTTTAAATAATCATGTCATCCATAAAATGTCTGCTAAATGGATCACCTTTGTTTTATCAAATTATGTTTGACAAATTATCACTTCCCAATATTTTTTTCGTAAAATTTCATATGCCAAATAATTGTTAGCCAAATTAACTATTCACAAATAATAGTTACGCAAACCTAATGTTTGGCACATGAATGTTTAGTCATTGACTGGCTTACCAACTGGACATTTGACTAAATGAAATTTAGTCAAATGTTTTAGTTGGCATAACATATTTTACGCAAAACAAAATAAGGCAAATGATTTGTATGGTATAAAAATGGTGAATTTATTTTGGGGGTCGTTCTAAACTAACTTAACCTAGTTTACTGGTAGAATTTGTAAGCTATAACCTACTTACCTGGCAGCAATTCGGTAATAAATTCTTACTGTTGTTCAAAATTATTACTTAAACTTTAAACTTTTTTCAGACAAATTCAAGCACATAAACTTACAAAAAACGCTAATGAGCATTGCAACAAACTTAAAGTTGTAAGTTACAAATGCAGTAATACACAAATAAATGTATTTGTGAAAATAGCAGTGCATTTTGTATTTATGGGATCGTGCCGTTTTACCAATATTATATTACTCAAACAAACTCCGAGTTTTGTCGTTAAGTATATGTTTTGTCATATCAATTCATTTGCCTAAATGTTTATTATGTAATGATTTTTGCCTTAATAAAGCATTTGCTAAAAGACCAAATGCCTAAATGTCTGTATCCGAAGTTAAACTCTGCTTAATGAAAATTTGACGAAATGAAAATTAGCGTATTATACCTAGTTATGCCAAAGATTGCATTGGCAAAAAAACAGTTGCGAAAATTTGTTTGGGTAATGAAATTTTACCAAAATAATTTTGGCAAAACGGCAGGATCCCCTGCTAAATAAATAAAGATATTACAACAAAACTATTGGGTCAAATACAAAATTAATGAAATTGGTCTCATAATAGGTTATTCTTTGGAATTAGAACGTAAAAACCGCGAGTTATTTTTTTGGTGTATCCCAATTAACATCAATGCGAATGTCTATGGGTCACAGTTTCCACTTACCATCAGGTGGCCTGTGTGCTCGTTTGCCTTCCCATGCTATAAAAATAAATAAATAAAATAAATATATTAAAATACCAGCATTACCTAACGATGTATTAAGATCTACAATATAATGCCTTACCTGAGGACACACGGTTGCTCCAGCGAAATATGGGTAGACAAACTGGCTTTTTGATAAGTGCTATTACAGTCTAAAAGATTTTCTCGAGAGTAATAATTAATGTTAATTTGTAATTTTATTTTAATTTTTTGTTGACTTTCGGTTTTAATTGAATTATATTTTTATTCGTTTGCAATTTTATATCGGCGTTGAATTTACTATTGTTAAAATAAACTATCAGAATTTGATAGGAGTAAATAAAATATGATGATGATGTGCAGGTTAAAAAATCCTTTTAAAATAAAGAAAAACGAATATTATGTTGCTATTTTGTTTCATTGGCATACTTTCAATAAAAAGTTATTTTTACCAACAAAACTTGGAGCGATCACTAGTATATGGGAAAGGCATCGATAATTGATTTTATCGATATAGGCAATCCCTGGCTGTCATTTAATTTTGCCCCGTATATTCCTAGGTCTGCTTATAATTAGTGGTCCCACTGCTAAGCAAAGCATAGGCGTCGCACATACTGCTTTTTTGTTTTTTTTCTTTAAATTAAGTCATCATGATGAGCCCTCGAGACGCGGGTGTCGGTAACGACCGAATTAAGTCGAAAAGACCTCTACAGCCAGGATCCTTCTCTTAAGGGTGTTATGTTTTTAACGGGGTAATAAAATGCAGAAAATTCTTGGGTTTAAATTAATGAAATTAAGGGTAAATAATCTACTTCTTTAGTAATGTTTATTGTCTGTCAAATATTTAATAATAGGATACTTCATATTATTAATAACTCACATAAAATATTTATTTGAAGTTGTAATTCTGTAGCTCTGCCTACCCCACTCTCTGGGATTACAGGCGTGAAGGTATGTATGTATGTATGTAAATATTTACTAAAAGTATTTATTTGTGAAAAATATGTTTTCCTAGGCGTTAGTTGTCCTTAAAAGAAGTATAGCTATAATTAACAAAGATTTTTATTTTTTCGCGGATTAAAACAATTTCAAAAATTTTCTTTAGAAAAAAGTATGAAAATAATTCGTTTGGATTTACCAATACTGGTTATATATGTCATTTAAACTGCACAATACACAAGGATTCTTAATTTAAACCTATTTAAGATGCAACCTGTCTAAGATATAAGCCGTGTCATACCAATAGCTAAATTCATATACCTATGTCCTTGCCACCCAGCTTCTGTTCAATATTGATCTCGAGCTCTGGGGGGTGACCTGTATCTGACCGCCCCCCATTTACCCCCCACCCGGCCGCTGTAACGCGCCTGCGCGAGCCACAACCCCTGGAACCTTTAAATCTACCCCCAGTCTTTCTCCGGGCCTCACCATACCACGGTCGAGGATCGCATTTCTCTTAAAATCAGTTAATATATTCCATATATGAAAAACATATATAAAAAATCTAAACTACGCGAAAACACCCTGTATATTTATAACTATATCAACGATCCGTTTTGTCACATAGTTATCTGTTTTTCAACAAAAAATATATCGTACAAGTAGTGCTTGTTTAAATCTAGACAAGTTTAAATTAAATTTAAATAGATATTTTAAAATAAATTAAATTACATTTCCTGGCAACACTTCGCATAAGGTACGTATTTAATTTAGATTTTCATAGAATACATTATAGATGTTTCACTGTAGTTTTAGTTTTTTTTCTAATTTGTCATTTTTCAATAGTCTTTTACTACAATGCTGCGAAACATTAAACACAGTAACTAACCTTTGACCTTTCAGTATGGATTTTTCTAGACATGCGCAGTACTGTCTGCGCAGTATACACTATAAGTCTAGATGTAAATCTAGATTTTCCTTTGTCTCGACATTTGAACCCTTTGTTACCAAAGTTTTAAAATACCAATTCGAGTTCTCTATTTCTCAGACAGCTCTAAAATACTTTATGCAAATTTGAAACATACACATTAAATTGAATTCAATTAACATTAAATTAAATTCAATTAACATTAAATTAAATTCAATTAACATTAAATTCAATTCAATTCACATTAAATTAAATTCAATTAACATACTTATTTTTCTTTTTCCAGAATAGAAATAAAAAGAAATGTCCAAGATAACACTGGACGGCTTTTTTTCCTACTGCAAGCAAATAGCTGATCATATCCAGCTGGTTCGTTCTTATCCGCCATATTGCCAAGGCCACCATTTTGATTTGTTCGCTTCGCATGGATTGGTTTCATGTTCATTGAGTGTTCTTAAACTTTCACTTACCTTTCATTTTATTCATATTTTCTATAATACATACATTAACTTTAATATGCTTTAAATTACTTTACGAGAATTAACATAGGCAAACTTTTTTTTAAATATTTTGCATGACTTCATTGTTTTCTAGTTAGAAACACCATACATCCTCTATCCATTTATTTAAGTACCTACTCGTACCTATATAGTTGTTCAAATTGATATCTTTTTACTTTTATTAGTATTTTTAACTATGTGAATATGCATATCAATACTCTAATATATAATGCGAAAGTTTGTTTTTCTGTTCGTTTGTTACGCTCTCACAACTAAACCGCTGAATCGATTTCGATAAAACCGAATTGAAGACTAAAATTAACTTAACTTTAACGAAAACTATCCCTTAGACTTAATTATCAGAAACAATAATTAACATTTTAAAAATATAATTTTGGAAAAAATCAAAATTTTGTAATTATAGATTTGGATTTGTCCTAATAACTCTAATAAGTCCTAAAATAAGGCTGTGGCAATACGCACAATATGATGACGCGGTACTTAATGAACCATGCTTCAGGTTGTAGCGGGTGCTACGCGTTAGCTGCGGCGTATCTTCCCTCTCTGACATTTCGTACTCTTTCTGGTTTTTACTAAAAACATGGTAGTTTTAATCCCCTTTTGCTATCATATTGTTATAGCTATGATAGATAGCTCTTATAAACCTGACATTGGACCCGATTCTACAGTGGCCTCTAAACTTCCTAATTTTATTTCAGTGTGGCTAAAACACTTTGCTATTCTATGAGCAGCTGTCATAATCAAATGACAGCGCCATGACAGCGCTAATTTGAATCTGAAGCTGCTTATTTTAGGCGGTCTTATATATTGTCAGCTTGACATTCTGGAATAGCACTGGTTAAATCTGCCGTCTAAACTATGTCTTAAAATTATACAGTTTAGTTTTAGGGTATTTAAGCGATGTGCACGTAGAATCGGGTCCAGTGAAGCCTTAACAATACTATAGCAATTGGGGTAAAAACTAAACTTTAATAAGGAACATCATTCATTTTCATGACCATTAAAAAATTGTAACCCCACTTATAGGTGTTGTTTTTTTGCAAGTGTATTTTAATTTTAGGACACAATTTATTTAATTGTTTTTCTTTTTGCGCAGGGAGACAGAATGGCGGCCCTCTCCGGACAAGGCACTCCTAGACTGACCTCCTCCGTTGGAAACCTCTACTATGACTGTAAGTCTAGTTATCACACAAACACACACACACACGCACGCATGCACACACACACACACACACACAAACACACACACACACACTCACACACACTCTCACACACTCACACTCTCAGACACACACACACACACAAACACACACGCGCGCGTTTTATATACCAATCGATACAAAATAGGGGCCACGCTATATTCTGCATACACAATTGTTTTGTTTAATAATAATATTTGTATGAAATTTGAAAATTGTTTTAAAAAACCACCCGCACGGTATAAACAAAACAAGGGATAAAAAATTAAAAAACACAGGTTGTAAGTTGAACATTGCAGCTTTTGAATGGTAGTCAATTCAAAAATTACAAGTTAACTTTTGTTATAATAATCCTTCTCCGAACATAGTTATTTTGTATGTAGAACATAGCGTGGTCCCTATTTTGTTTTGATTAGTACGAGTATATTTAGGTTTTGGAGAAGAACTTAGCGTGACAATTGTCGCGAAACGACAATTAGAGATTGAGTTTGCAAAAGGATCCAGTTCACACGACTAATTACAAAACCCATCGTTGTCAACCCTCCGCTGCTAATCGCGCCGCGTGACGCAAGCGCACGTTTCCGGCAAAAACGGAAGTGGCGCCGTCTAGCGCCGGATAATGATAACACGCCTCTCGTGTTACCACAGATAACATGATGAGCTGTCTATGGGAGTGGGGAGAGCAAGTGATTACAAAAATGTAGGGGGCTCTTTTATTAGTTTTTTTAATCGCAAGTTTCGTATCAAAGTACCGCAAGTATTTAAGAAAGAAAAAAGTGTACTTCTTTTCTTGATTAGGTATATGAGGTGTCACAGAGATTATTACTACACTACATTGATTATTAACAATACAATACAATACCAATACTCAAAAAAACACAAAAAAGTATATTTCAATTTTTGATATACCACAGGCGGTCTTATCGCTGAATAGCGATATCTTTCAGACATGGAGAGAGAAATAGCTATGGACACAGATAGATGGCAGGCGGTGTAAACTAATTGCTGTAAAACTCAAACTAAAGCAACTAAACTACAAGAAATATTCAAAATACTTATTACTATTTTAAACAAAACTTACTTACGAGTATAATACTACTAAATATAATACAAAAATACATAAAGTGGCAGTGGCCTGGGCACATTGCTCGTAGATCCGATGGCTGTTGGAGCGGGAAAGTTCTAGAGTGGCGACCGCGAACCGGAAGACGAAGAGTCGGCTGGCTTTCCACAAGGTGGACCGACCTTATAAAGGTCGCGGGAAACTGTTGGATGACAGCAGCAGAGGACCGATCGTTGTTGAAAACCTTGGTGAAGGCCTTCGTCCAGCGGTGGACGTCTTGCGGCTGATAATGATGATGATCATGATAAAGTACATAATTTAATAAATACATACTAAATACATATCATATCATATCATACAGTACATATAACCTGGATTAATTATGATGAATAGTGGTGGCTTAAGCAAGGTTTCCACTGAGAGCTGAGCAGGCCCCGCACGCACTCCGTTTAGATTACAACGGCCAAACCGAGAGATTTGCTTGCGGTGGAAACACTGAAAAGTCACCGATGTAAGCTACTTACTTACTTACTTACTTGTGGGAGGACCTTGTGTATTAACCTACCACCAAGCAGCAGTGTTCGCATTGTTGTGTTCCGGTTTGGGGATAAGCCAGCCGGTGAAATGACTAGCATAGAGGCATTCCATCTTAGTCCTCGGGCTTGGCAGTGCATTGGCAGTCTTGTGAATGCGAATGACTATGGGTCACAGTTTCCACTTACCATCAGGTGGCCAGTGTGCTCGTATGCCTTCCTAGGCCATAAAAAAAGCTAAACCTAGTCCGTACGTACGCCGAAAAGCCGACGTTACCTTCATCTGGCCCGCTTTCTAATTGGCCGCTTCTCTCATAAAGCAGGCTAAATTCGACACCAATCGGCATCAGCCTGGTAGCCGAGATGGAAAATGTATACATTTTCCGAAAACTGGATAACCGGATGTTTTAGAGGCTTATAAAGATTAACGTTCAAAAGACAAGGTTTATTTTCAAATTATGTTCCCTCAAATTTTATTGAAAATATGACACAGATCACCGTCTACAATATTCATATATATGCACATTCATGTTTTTGTAGAATTCTTCTTGCGCCTAAATGTTTTACTTCGAATAAAGTAGTCAGCTCGCGTCAGAGACATTTAAATCCAAGGTAGCCAGACGTAATCCTACAGTGCCATCTGTCCGTGGTAAAGTGCGCGCAGCGGCGCGCGAAACTCTGTGCGACATGACGTGCTCACTTACTGACGCCCCCTGTAGCTGGACATAGACTAAATAGAGACGATGCGACTAGTGACTGCGGGGACATTTCTTTGACCTTACAATAAAAAGTATTTCAAAAATAGTTATCACGCATACTCGGTCAAATGTAATTTAAATTTAATTTAATTTAATTTAATTTAAATTTAATTTAAATTTAATTTAATTTAAATTTAATTTAATTTCCCAATTTTTCCTTTCCGAAAAAGCTAATTGTAAAATACCAAAAGCGGTTACTCTGCCATGCTAAACTTAATAACAGCATCTCAAATAAAACTCTTGTAGCAATCACAACCTCAACTAACAGGAGGATTCAATCTACTTTGGCAATCAAGTCTGAAATAATATTTATTGCCACCCAAGCGGCGGTGTTTTTTCTCAGCAGTGGTCTCCTCTTGTGAAGCGCTGGTAAATTCTTGACGTGTAAAAGTGCCCGTGCGGCCTACTTCCTGAATAAATGTCTTTATCTTTATCTTTGCGTGTGGTTGCCGGCTTAGAATTGTGCCACTCCATGTCTTCCCGTGGAAGTCGTAAGAGGCGACTAAGGGAATAAAGGCTTGTAGTACTGTTAGGCGATGGGCTTGCAACCAGTCACTAATATACACTGGTAAACATCTTAGCCTAATTGTGCAAATTGTGGTTACAGAGTTATCAACAAGTTTTTGGAGTTGTTGGTAAATCTGTAGCTCTGCCTACCCCACTATGGGAATGAAGGCGTGAAGGTATGTATGTATGTATCTTTATCTTTATTTCCAAAAGCTTTAGTTTTTCTCGTGGCAGCTGCTTTATTTTTTAACCTAACACAAATGTGTGTTCAGTAAGTAGGCCGCACGGGCACTTTTACACGTCAAGAATTTACCAGCGCTTCACAAGAGACCACTGCTGAGAAGAAACGCCGCAAGAAGCTCGGCAGTCAGTAATTTTTTAAATATATTTAATATTGCAATGGTATACTTAGTCTAGCATTATATAAATCTATAAATATTAAATTAAAAAATACATCAAACAACCTGCGTAGTTTCCGCAGGAAAACACACCAAAAACTTGCGAGAGAGATAGAGAGAAAATATAAATATTTTCGCTCCCCTACACACCTTTACACAGCAACGCAAACACTGCAGCTTGGTTGATTTCGCTTTAACCACAGAATATTTACGTAAAAAATCTTTGATCACCAAATATGAGAGTCTCAAGGTACGAGTATGTCCGCGATGGTGTGACGCATCTGCAAACACTCGTTGGTCGCTAGTCTACGTCCAAGTAATATATTCGAGGCTTACCGCGGCCATAGACAGTGATTGTTTTTTTACGAGCATAGACTGGCTGTTTGTCTATGGCATTAAGGAGGATTTCGGGGATTTAGGTTTGTTAGTGTTATTTATTTCAAATGGGTTCGGGGTTTTATTGTGATGAATTTTAGTATTTATTTGAGTAAGTTAATTTAGGTTTGTGTTATTAGCTGCGATTTTGTTTGCGTACAACAGTGTTTGTATGTTTGTCTTAAGACTCAAATATTGGCCACCCCCCCCCCCCCCCCCACCTGATCTCCGAAACGACTGAACCTAACATTTTGTAAAAAATACAAAATGTACCTATTGTGGATTACAGGAAAACGTAGGAAACATTTTTTTTAAACATATGTATTTATAAGCCGACGACCACACAGTGCTAGTGTCAAATAGAACCTCATTACTGATTAAAAGTCAGCTAAAACCTGAACTGCCGTTTCCTCATTAGAAACCCTTATACGTAATTAATGGTGTTCAGGCACCGGGCCCGATCGGGAATCGAACCGCGCCGGCTTAGCGCGAGTGGGGTTCCGTGTCCCGTTAATTGATAAGTTTTTAGGGGTCGGCAGGGGTTTAAAGTTTAGTGATTAATTGATGTAATTAGGAGTTTTTATGACATGAAATCGGAAACGAGTACGGTCGGCGAAATACAGAAGAAGTAAATCCACGATATTGTATTTGGTTTGAATCGTTCGTATTTATCTTGCTTTCTCAGTCAACAAAAAAAAAAAAAAAGATAAATATATGAACTAAGTAATCTGATTTAATACGATGTTGTATCAATAGAATAAAAAAGAAAGAATTGATTTAACTCAGCCGCCATTACTGTCATACAATTAAGGTCTTATATTGCTTGACAGTAACGTTGACAAAATTATGGCCCAAGTCAATATGAGTCCGTCTATCCGTTTGGCCGTCTGTCCTACTGTCCGTCTCGCCGTCTCGCCGTCTATCCGTCTGTCCATCTGTCCGTCTGTCCGTCCATCCGACCATCCAACTATCCAACTGTCGGACTATACGAATGTCCGACTGTCCGTCTGTCCGACCGTCCGATTGTCCGACTGTCGGACTATCTGAATTTCCGACTGTCCGTCTGTCCGTCTGTCCGTCTATTCGTCTGTCGGTCTGTCCGTCTATCCGTCTGTCCGCAGTTTTATTCAGAGACTAAATACAAAGTAGACTTGATTGGTCCTTGAGATACCGGCGGCCGAAGTGTTCACCCTGAGCACGGTCAGACATGCTCTTTCACGGTTTGTTTAACATCAATTCATACACGAGATACAAGACTATATCTTAAACAGAGAAGAGACCCACTTGCACCACAGCTTCTCCGTTTATCAATCACTAGCGACCCGCCCGCGGCTTCGCCCGCAATGTATTATACATATATACCTTCCTTAAGAATCACTCTATCTATTAAAAAAAACCGCATCAAAATCCGTTGCGTAGTTTTAAAGATTTAAGCATACATAGGGACAGACAGCGCAAGCGACTTTGTTTTATACTATGTAGTGATGATAACCCCCCCCGCCGCCGCGCCGCGTTCGGCCCGGGTAATGCCCGGTTTATCCGGAGCCCTCGAGAGCTTACTGCGAGGAGAACTATTTGTAAGACACAATTATTGAGTCATAGACAGACGGGAATCATTTGTGATTGATATTATTGGGCAGGTGTGTGTAAATGTCTGTTTTTAGAACTGAGTCAAGTGGAAGTACAGACTTTGCCACCCGTGTGTCATCGAAAAACGAAGATTGCCAATAGCTGGCACTGTACGGGTGACAAATGTTATCTCAGTTGCAAGTTCAAGCGTGTTAGCGATAACCAGCAGAAGGCTATTAAGAAGCTGGGATTACTGTAAATTCGTCGGCACTCTTTACTTGTTTTAAATGATTGACAGTGCGATAAAAAAAAACATTTTACAAGTAGAGTAGACATCGAACCAATTGACAACAATTCATTTTGTGCTAAGGTAGTAAAATAAAATACCGTTTCTAGATTTTACACTGCTGATTACAGTAAAAATATCTTTGGATTTTTTTATGCAGTAGTTTTGTTTTATATTTAGGAAAAACAGTAAAAAAAGTTGGATTGTGAATGTTAGGAATACACTTATAGTGCCCTTAGTCCATTTATTACCAAAGGGATTCAAAAAAATATACAACTGTCATGTTTATTTTTTATCTGTCTGACGGATTACTTGATTCTAACGACACGCTTTCGATTCTACGCAAAATAGTTTATTTATTTTTATGGCGTCTACAAATTACGTAATTAATTAAATTACGCAAAATAACAAATTTGTGAACGAATGGCAGCGAATGATTGACAAGTGAGTGACATGACATGACAGTCAGTCAGTTCTGTTTCTGTTTACTTTATTTTTATTTTATATCAGGCTAAGATCACGACATCAGTATTCCTAACTTTGTATATACGGTATTTTTAATGACTATTACTTTAATAAATTATTAACGACGAATTTAAGTTAAATAAAGAAAAACCAAGAAATACGGG
The DNA here is from genome assembly GCA_927399475.2 of Acleris emargana. Lineage (NCBI taxonomy): Eukaryota > Metazoa > Arthropoda > Insecta > Lepidoptera > Tortricidae > Acleris > Acleris emargana. The sequence goes on from OV656863.1 coordinate 12,012,110, forward strand.
TAGTCTAATTTTTAACCAGCAATTATAAACGCGAAAAAACAATAATGTTTTTTTTTTGAAATGTTGTCAATTGCCATTTGAATACAATGGAAAAAAAAGTTGAAATGTAATTGACAATCTCGTTACATATTGTCTAAATGAAGACAAAATAAATCATATTATAATGCGGTTTTGGGATTATATACAAAATAGGGGAATTAAGTCCTAGGAATCAAAATGATGCCGGACAATTATTTTATTTTATAAAGCTTGCTATAAGATAAATTAGATATCAATCAATATGCCTATATTTATTGATTTGTATGCCTTCCGGCGAAACATAGTCACATCTTATTGTCTTTACCATCTTATTTATAACCTTCGTTGATACATATATATTTTTAAACACGTCACGTAAGCTAAAACACGTCCTCTGCTGGACATATACAAAAAACAAATACGCACACTAAAAATACACTATCAGTATTAACAAATAAATATCCCATATTTATCTTCGATTTAAAACAAAAACAAATACAAAAACAATTACCCCAGTACATCTCCACCCTAATTCCGGGATAAAAAACGCGGTAAGCCCGCATGAGCCGCACTCTATCAATCCCGGAGGCCTAACGGGACCCCGGGGCCCGGGCTCCGGCCCGATGTGTTTAATGCCTCAAAATAATGAACGGGATTTGATGGCGGGGGGCATTTAGAAAAAGTTACTTAACGTTCGAGTAAGGCGGTAGTTGGGGTGTTAAAGTTGCTTGGGGATTTCGTAGAAAAAAGACAAATTGAAACGTATTTCTTGAAAATTGTTGCATTTACTTTATGTGTCATCGGTGCAGAATAAAAAGTAAAATAAATAGTAAGTAATAATATAATAATTCCCGATATGAAAAGCTTTATTAAGGCTCTGTCATCCCGGCTCATAGACACCTCCGGAGATCCTAGAGCAGGGCTTCCCTCTCTCAAAGGATTGGGCTAGCTATCCAGAGAGGTAATGCAGCCAGTGATTATGATTATTACTGTTAACAATTAAAAGTTAAAACTAAACTCATTTAAATTAAAATAAAACAAAGCTACTCAAATATTAAGTAAAGATATAAAAAATAATCACCACTATAAAAAGTACACCCCATCTAACAGGTCCGCTCGCGGCATGGTCCCTACGACACTGGCTGCATTACCTCTCTGGATAGCTAGCCCAATCCTTTGGGAAAGGTAAGCACCAGCTCTAGGATCTCCGGAGATGTCTATATTATGTAATATCATAAATAATTATTTAATTTGCAAAGAAAAACTTGTTAGATGAGAAGCCCCCTTAGGACGTGAGAAGCTGGAGCAGACATGTAAAAGTGCATATCATTCAGTGCATAACAAATATTTCCATTCTCAAAAAACTTGAGCATTCTCATCGTAAACTGGAATGTTTTTGCGAAGTGTAATGAATGGTGCATCCCCCGCAGCTGCGCCCGATATATCACGACTGCATTGTGCAAGACAGGCGGGATAACAACGCACGGTGCACTCGATGCATGGGAGTGCAGTCCGAGTTATAATATGGGTGCAGAGAGTTGATAGACGTTCCTTTCAGAATGAAAGCTCTGATTGTTTATAGTTTTCAGATGTTATGTTTGTGTGTATGTCTTCCTAAGTCTGGGAGGTTTTCCATGTATTTAAGTGTTTATTTCTCCGTATAAGTGAAGTAAAAATCGTTGTCTACTATCCATAGTTAACCTATGGCTTAGATTGGGACTGGGTCAATTTGTGTGTGAGATTGTCCCTCCATATTTATTTTATTTATTTTTGTATAAGTACCCGAAACCGACTCGATGTATGAATGTGGAAGAAGCGAAAGAAATTTGTCAAGATCGTAGCAAGTGGAAAGAAGTAGTCTCTGCTCTGCCTACCCTTCTGGGAAACAGGCGTGATTTAATGTATGTATGTATGTATAATATACATATACAACCATGTTCATATATTTGTATTTCCATCACTTATATTCGTTATAAAATTGTGCAATAGGAAGGAGCGCTCCAAGATCGTAACTTTGTAGATTTTCATTTCATTTTAATTTCAATGATTGAGTATTTTTTGGCCTCTTGATAAAGTTTCTAATAAGACAATATAGTTTTCAATCCCACTAAAATATAACCTTTTCGTATATATTTATGTACCAGGAAATAGAACGCTACGCGCTATGACCTTATGATAAGTATCTAGTATAATACATTCGATACTCCCACTCGATCTAAGAGATATTATCCGCTGTCCATCAAGTCCGCATCGTCCAGGTATAGGGCCAATAGTTTCCTAATACGTGCAGGTAAGAGCTTGAACAACCTGGCAAGAGAGCTGGACCTAGATATATTTAACTGCAAGGCTCAATCCATGAGACAAAAGTTGTCGGCGAGGTGCTTTGAGTGAGTGAAACTAGCATGTGTTTGCCGGTCATAGCTGTCAAATTCTATTAATTAATATATTTATGTTTGTGTCGTTTTGTGTATTGCACGCATTTAGCATTTGTGCTATATCTAGTAGTGAGATTCTGTAATTGGCTAACGGTTTCCTACTCGGTCTATTGTTCTAATTGTATAGCTGTTGGATTTCCTTAACATAAATAAATAAATACATACATGCATACATAAACTCACGCCTTCATTCCCAGAGTGGGGTAGGCAGAGCTAAAGAATTACCAACAAGTCTTAAAACTTCTTGATAATTCTGTAACCACATTTTGCACAAGTAGGCTAAGATGTTTCCCAGTGTATTAGTGACAGGTGGCAAGCCCATCGCCTAACAGTACTACAAGCCTTAATTCCCTTAGTCGCCTCTTACGACATCCACGGGAAGACATGGAGTGGCACTATTCTAACCCGGCAACCACACGGTAATAAATAAATAAATAAATCATCATCATGTCAGCCAAAAGACGTCCACTGCTGGACATAGGCCTCCCCCAAAATAAATAAATAATAAATAAAAAACCAAAGCAATATTGTGCTCCATATTGAAAACCAACCCTTGCAGTGGCTGCACCGACCGTGCGCGGCTGTGCGCGCCCGAGTGTTGCTAATCGCCGGATGCCGCGCGCTCTTGGCAGCGGGAGGGTTAGCTTTAATTAAAATAACACGACTTATGCCGCGTTTTATTGGGTTTTTGTTCAGTCACATGTTATTGCAGGGTTAGGGAACGGCTTGGGAATTTGAGATTGGTTTTGGATTGAGTTATATCATCGATGGACGTTATTAATACATACCTATAACTTAATATCATCGGACAATCTTAGACAAGTTGACCTAGTTCCGAACGCTGTAACATGATGTAAGCTATGAGTACTAGACAACGTTAACATACTTATAGGAAAAATACATACTTAAATTCGTAGAAATCATCCAAAGCTCATACGTAAATCGCTCTCATGGCACAAATATTTTTCCTTACCTAGAATCAAACTTAGGGCACTGATTTTTTTACATTTTGTCATTTGTCCTAATAAAAAATAATGTTTGTAACATGCAGTAATTGTGTACCATTTAGAATTTGAAATTGTGTCTCAAAAGTATACTACATATTTATTTGTTATTATTTACTAAGACAATAAATAAACAAATTTATGCTAATGGCTAAAGAGCTTGGTCTTTTCTATGTCACAGCTAATACTAGACAAAACAAAACGCGACAAAAAATAAAATGACGTCATTAGGACCACAAAAACTCAGTAAATAATAATAAACAAATAGTATACCTTTGAGACAAACCTTGTAGAGAATAACATATTTTTTAATAGAAAACTTTTTAAAAAACCCTGATGTTAATTACTGAATAACCAAACAAATTAATGTGTTCGTTAATTTTACAATATCAGACTTCAGTATAAAACAAACAAACATTAGACAAACTTGAATTTTATGCCTTTAGACATAAAGTTGTAATTCTAAAAACATGTAGGTTATAGTGGGTAGGAAGTTGAGCCAAGTTTTTTATGCGTTTACAGTAATTCTAATTGCGTCTAGTTAAGGTTGAAATTGCATTGGCTACGGCTTCGTTAACGTGGTACCTTTTAACATCTGGAATGTGATGTAATGCTTGACAAATACTGCTTAGTAGCAAAGTGCGTTACTATTTGTATTTCGAGGTTTAGGGGAAAATATGCTGTATTTTGTTGGTAGTAAGGCGTGAAATGTAAGTAAAGCGTTAATCTGTATTTAACTTGTTGGGTTTTGGCATTACAAGAGCATCAAATGGAGTTTCTTTTTGTACAAATATTATAATTTTTAAGTGACAGTGTTGTTGACAATTTTTTCTTATTTTTGTTATTAAAAGATAATTAGAGCTTTCTTTTCTACTTATTCTGTCCTTTGTTTATGATTGTTGGTTTCTATGAATAATGTATTATTTTATAAAACCCATTTTTTTTAAACCTTAAAAAAAACCCATGGTTAACGTTTTTTTTTCCTGCAGCCATTATTAATAATTTTCGATACACAAAAATTCACGCGAATTTAATTGAGTCCAAAATTATATTTTTTAATTTAATCATTCAATGCTTGGCTAACGAACGGTACGGTAAAGGTCGGATTTCTTAATTTTTTCCGGTTATTCAATTTAAAAAAGACCTCTAAACATAGAACCAAATACTACGAAAAGTATAGGCATCATTATTAAGTTCTTTGACTCATGACGTTTATACATTTTACTCAAACGAAGCCACGTACGGAAGCTAGTGTTTATCTACAACTGTTCCCCTCATCCTTGTCTGTCCATGCGTTTGACAGTTAACCCTCACCGCGCCCCGGCTGCCGGCTGCCGGGTGCCGAGCCGGCGCTAAGCGGGTTAAGAGATTTCGGCTAAAACATTTTAAGTGAGGGCTCTTAAGCGAAGGGCCTTATGAGCTCTTAAATAACTGTACATTTTAGATATTTTTCGTAACGGTATTTATAAATAAATAAATATTAGGGGACATTCTCACACAAATTGACCTAGTCCCAAACAAAGCTCTAAGGCTTGGGTCATTATTTGGGTGTTTCAACCGCCTCACTTTCGTGGTCACATTTTTGTAGAAATGACTTCAGATTTCGATTTTGTTTCTGGTTAGGTATCTAAGTTTACCGGACATCTATCAAATATCCAAAAACGCTATCAAAATATACGCCCAATTCTTCAAAAACATGTCCACGAAAGTGAGGCGGTTGAAACGCTCGAATAATGACCCGCTTGTACTGTGACGACGCGGTAGCCTAGTCGGTAGTGTAGTGACCGTGCCTACGAAGCTAGCGGTCCCGGGTTCGATCCCCAAATATTTGTGTAGAGCACGAGTATTTGTTTCCGAGTCTTGGGTGTTTTCTATGTATTTAAGTATGTATTTATCTATATAAGTAAGTTTATCGTTGCCTAGTACCCATAGTTCAAGCCTAGAGCTTAGTTTGGGGCTAGGTCACATTGTGTGAGATTGTTGAAATGTTGCTTGTACAAATAGGTTAATTGTTTTTTTTAATGAGATTCCGAACGAATCTGCATCCTGTAACACAGGGTTTCCTAGCTCAGGATGCAGGGTCGTGTTATATCCACTGAAATGTTTTTTATATTAAATAAACTTTTTTTTTTTTCATTGTCCCCTGGTATTTACGATTATGAGTACTAGACAACGATAAATATATTTATATGTAGGAATATATACTTTATATAGAAAACATGCAAGAATTTGAAATCATTATAATGGTATCCTTACTAGGATTCTAACCGCGGACCTACCGAAAAACATACCTACCTTGGAGGTGGGAGGACCTTGTGCAGGGTCCGTCCGGGTTGGTACCACCATCTTATCCATTAACCTACCGCCAAGCAGCAGTGTTCGCATTGTTGTGGTCCGGTTTGGAGATAAGACAGCCGGTGAAATGACTAGCATAGAGGCATTCCATCTGAGTCCTCAGGGTAGGAAACGTAATTGGGATCTTAAGATTGTAGTCTTGAGATTGCATATGTCTACGGGTCACAGATCCCAATCCCACTGACCATCAGGTGGTCTGTGTGTTCGTTCGTCTTCCCCATGCAAAGATTGTGTCGTCATACATAGCTATATAAGGTGCCTAACAAATTAGATACCGATATTTTTACAGCTGATAGTACTCGGCTCTCGGACTAGATTTAAGTATATAACATTTAAGGTTTAATTGTAGTTTTTAGAAAAAATTAGGGAATCAACTTTGTTACGTAAAAACACCCTGTTAATTAAATAATTAATAGTCAGTCACTGATTAAGACCTCTGAATATCTTGTAGATCCTCTTAACAATCACTTGACTGGCCACTTCACGTTGATAAATGAAATATTTAAACGTCAAAATTGATTTTTAAATTGCTTTAAATAAATTTATAAAGGCTAGGTAGTCAATAACCTCAGTTTTCCCGCCAATCTGGAGATAATCATAATGACGTATGACAAACAACTGTTTACATGATATTGTTAAATGCAACATCTTGTCAGTTAATTGCACAGGTGATTATGTTTAGACACAATTTTAATTTCTTTTTTATGTTCGGTAAAAAAAAAACAAATTAAAGTTTTCTTACTTTATATTTAAAGTTACTTGTTTTGATGTAAGGTACCATCTCTTAAAATATCGGTATCTAATTTGTTAGCTCCTTATATACTATCAAGAAGTTTTAAAACTTGTTGGTAGTTCTTTAGCTCTGCCTACCCCACTCTGGGAATGAAGGCGTGAGTTTATGTATGTATGTATGTATATTTCCAGGGTTCTAATATCAAACACTGTACTGAGAACAATAAACACATCTGAATAGCATCTACAGACGGACTGACGATTCACAAAAACATTATTCGTTGAACAAACACAAAAAGGTAAAGAGCACAAAAACGTCTAATCAACAACAATCCCTCCCCAGACGGGTTTTAATCTGTCAAAAGGGCAACTCTATGGCGTTCCTGTTCCTGTCTCAGTATGGGGCTAACAATGCTTTGAAAGTGCAGAGAGATATACCGTAGGGAAGGTATAGTTCGACTTTGAGAGGTTTGTCTGAAGGTTTTATTTTTAAACGAGCAAGCTTGTTTGTTAATTAATAATTGTTTACTTAAAATATAGTTTTTAGTTCCCAATGAATACATATACTTTCGAAATTTACTGCGGATGTAATGAACAACATACAAAAATAATTATAATTAATTATGACTGGCTATTTTTATAATAATCGATCCATAAGCTTGGTACCTTCGTTACGTACAAATATAAGTAACATATTATACCAATTGACGACCAAAAAAATACATAAACAAATTTCTGCTAATGGCTAAAAGAGCTTAAATGCCACATGGTCTTATCTACGTCACAGCTTGACGTAATTCCAACGTAACTATAAGTTAAGTAGTAAGTTAGTAAGTTGCAGTCCAAAGCGGGCGTACTTTTATCTAAGTAAAAAAAAAACATGCTGATTGTTGCATATTTTTATTAGAACATCTTTAAAAACAAAACAGTTTTCCAATTGGAATTACCATGTGTTAACAATCAAAATGAATATACGTAGGTATGCATATTGCATACCCGCGTATGAATGAAATGATCAGTTCCTCCTCGACGTTCGTGATAACTGTATTTTTATTGATAAATTGATTGATTGATTTCATTTCCAATCGAAGTCAGAATCGCATTGACTCCCTCTTACACTTGATTAGTTTTATAGCTCTCTTATCCAGCACACAGTTTTAATTGCTTATAAATAGAGTTGCATTTCGAAAGGCAAACAATTTCGTAGTACAAAATTCACTTTATATTTTTCTTTATTCGGAAATCAAAATGTGAGCATTCATAACATAACAATAAAGACTTGGGATTAATACCAAGTTATACTTTCTGCTATAATAATACCATGCAAACCATAACAATACGATATAAGGTCTATTTTAGCAAAAAAATCGGTTGTCGAACTAACTTTGTTTAGTAACCAGACCAAATTGTTATTTGCCGTTTGGCTTTTGTCACAAAGCTCGTAATGTGTAGAAGATAAGGTCCTTTTTTGATTGGTCTTTTGCTGACGTAAATTTTGGGGTGTATTGCAATTTGGAGCACAAATCACAGACATCTGTGAACGGGAGTCAGTGCAATATGACGCCGATGAAGTGACTATGATTTTGGGTATTGTTTTTTTTTTTTTTTTTAAATATATCAGTAAGGTCAGGTGGGGTAAGGGGAACATACTTTATTCTTCTTATCTTATTTTGAGTTCTATACTACAAAGTATAAGGTTCTTAGTTTTTTCGCTAAAGACAAAACATACTTATTTGCGTTAGCTTTCCAGGACAAAATACTTTGTATGCTAGTTCTAATGCACATCGCCAGAAAATGATTATTCGTAAGACTAGTTCTATCGTTTCCCTTTCCCTATTTTTGGGGTAAGGGAAACAGTCTCAATAAATCTACAACTAATAATACTAGTTTGGATTATTCATACGCAAAACATTTTTAAAAACACCTTTATTTAAATGTGTACTTCATACTTAACGAAATACGGTTACAAATATAAAATATTTACCACAATCGGTATTTGGGGTAAGGGAAACGTACGAGTTTCGAACAGGGGTAGTCAACTAAAAACAAAGGAAGTAAAAAGTAGGTGCAATTTTTTATTGTAATGTTTATTAAGTAATGGTTAAAATCAAGTAGCGTATTTAAATTACTTTTCTTTGGCATACAATTGTTCTCACATAGTTCCTAGGCATTTTTTTGTAAAAAATAATGTAGTCTTGATTAAAACAAGATGTTCATATCGCCAACCGTCATTTGACATCATACAAAATAGCATAATATAAGTAAGTAATAACATATAATAATAGTTAATAGATAACCAATAATTACAACCGATAGAATCGTTTAATACTTAACATTTTTTTCCCCATAACTTAACTTTTTCCCAATTTTTTTTTACAAACCAATAACCTATTTTGCCATTTAGGGTATAATCGGTATGGAGGGGTCAGCTGTTACGGTACCCAAGCAATGTGTAAAATATCATAACATTTATAGTTAGTTACCGATTCAAGAGACTATATTTTCTACTTTTTATAAAATATGCCTGTTTCAAAATGTTTGTTACTTCTGACGTCGGGAAAGAGAAACATATGTCCCCCTTAACCCGGTCATGATAGTTTCCCTTACCCCAATTATGCATTTGTAGGTTATGTTAAGAATCACATTAAAATTTAATATTTATAGCATATTCAGCAAAAAATTATATGCATACAAACAAAATATATCTATAAATCAATACTTACTGACATTTCCAGACTTGTTACCAGACTTTTTATAACATAAATCAGTATCTAAATAAGGTACGTCGAACTCGTGTTTTCGTTGTTGGTCAACTAAAGTATTGTTTTTGTCACACTCGCAGTTTCAGTTGTCATAACGCTATCTGTGTTTTTTTTTTGTAAATAAATCTCAGTTACTGCTTTATCGATCGTGTAATCACAACTCTGCGGTCTATAGTTTTTGATATATCAACTAGAGTTTCCCTTTCCCAGTAGTTCCCCTTACCCCACCTGACCTTATATCTACTTACAGGTAACCCATAATGTTTGGCTAGCTATCATTTTTACACTCTCTGGAATAGTAATTATACTGCCAGAGAGATGCTGGTTTTACTTTACTTTCTCTATAATATATGTAAAGTAGATGATGATGATCATCGTCATCATCATCATCATCAATATAGAAGTAAATACAATTGACTGCAAGGAAAAAATTTACTATACACAATTATATTTGCTTATATTATTAAAATTTTTTTTTCTTTCTGTTTTATAAAACTATGTATATCAAACTTTGAACATCCAGAATCTTATCCCAAATAACCCCAAAATTAATGCCACCCCACGCATCCTCAACTCGCAAATATGATTTTATCCAACCGGGCATTTTCGACCGCGTGGGCATTTGAAGGGTTAACTTTTGCATTCTGAATTGAACTCTATTTGAATGATACAAGGTCACGAGTTGTATGAAAGGTTTTTAATAAAATTCGAAGTGGTTTAGTGGTCAGTAAGCCAACCATTAAACTGTGTTTTCAGTGGTCGTAGGTTCAATGCCAGGCAGAGTTAAATATCACGAATTCGGTTTTCAGTCCAGTCTACACCGGGTTTTTTTTGATTTACGATAACTTCGGCATATTACTAGGTACATCCATAGAAACTAAGTGGTAGATAGATTTTTAAATATTGAAAAAAAAAAAAAAACTGTTTAGTAAAAAGTAATTTGGTCTTTGGTCATCCTAAAAGGGCCTTTAGAGTTAACTCATAGTCAGTGTCAAATACGTCAATGTAGGCGTGACATACACAGACAGTTAAGAGCCTTTTAGACCAGTTCAACGTGATTAAGTGATTAAATTTAAAAAGTAAATATCTTTCAAACCTTTACAGTTATCATTTGCTGTCTTCGGGAAATTAACTTTATTTGACCTAAAGAACGTTCCCTTAAAGTTATCGTAAATCAAAAAAAACACGGTGTATAGGGATTTCTGCTTTACAAAAGGTGGATCATTTTTTGGATCTATAGGTTGTTAAGTAAATAGGGTTCTAATAAATAACCAAGTTTTGTCCCTGGGGGAGGAGAGGCGTTAGTTAACTGCCATATTGAATTGAAAGTACCACCAACATTGGTTCAATTTTAAATAATTCCTCAACAATTGACTTTACGACAAAAGTATCTATGAAAAGTATCATCATCATGTACTTAAGTGCTAAGCTCTTATCAGTGGAGGAATTTACATTCTTCCCTGTCCCAAGCCTTCTCTCTAACACACTGATACGGCACGACTCCTTCTTTTTCTTTCAATTGGTTCTGGTAAGTTCTTCTGGGTCTCCCTCTTTTCCTTTTTCCTTCTATTCTTCCTTCAATCATCATCTTAATGTACTCGTCGTGCCGTAACAGGTGACCAAACATCTGTCCTAGTCTATTATCTATTGTCTGCACTAGGCTTCTCTTTTCCTTCACTTGGCCTAGTACTTCCTCATTTGTCTTCTTTTCTATCCAGTTAATTTTTCCATCCGTCTCCAGCACCACATTTCGAAGGCTTCCAGCTATGCTCAAAATGAACACCTTAATAAGTCCTTTGCGTATTTTGCTTGATATTCTAGCTTTAAATGAAAAGTATAATCAACCCGTCAGGGGTGTCAATCTCAACTTCTGGGCCGAAAGTTGCGGTTAGATACACGGGTACGCGACCCCGGCTTCCCGAGCTACTATTGTCTTTACTTATCTTCCGAGACGATAGTATCCCTTTACCTTTATATCCTCTCTCACTGTCACAATGATTCCTTTCCTCTCCAATCCTACTCCTTCTCATAGGTCTGCGGACACCTCCCGCACAAAAACAAAGTCTGTTCCGGCTTTGACGGCAATCCAAAGTTGATAAACAAATGGTTTTTGGCTGAGTAGGCGGAACAGCAAGGCATTGCAGAAGGCCAAGAGCGACAGCTGAGGTCAAAAGCGCTGTCGGTCAAATGCTACATCCAAACTCTTCTCCGGTCGTAGCGGTTCTCCGTTCCATCGGATACAGAAGGGTGAGGACGAGAGAGTGCGTCTGTGTTTGCGCGTACACTTATGCACTTAAATATATCCTGCGTAGATGACTGCGGCATGAATAAAGGCTCCCGAGACTTAGTCCTGTGGCGATGGGCAGAGGTAGAGAGGTCGGGTTGTGATGTGCACCCGGCTTTGTCTGATGCCTGCACACCGGCGGCTCCGGTATTGATGGTCGTTTCCGCGTTGCTCCTGGGACAACAGCGTGGATTGGGCAGCAGCCAGAGTGACGGAGCAGCCCTATTTAGGGAGGCACTGCTCCCCCCGCACGGGGAGGGGACTAGAAAAGGTGTCCTAAACAAAGCTTGTCCTACACCTACTGGGGGGTAGTAACCGCGGCTGCCCAAGCATCCCATTTTCGTGGTCGAAGATACAAGAAAAATATAAAAACAACTACTATGACTTTTGGTGCGTGGAACGTTCGCACCCTTCTTGATCGTGACGTTAACCTTTGTCCAGAAAGAAAAACTGCTGTTGTGGCTAGAGAGCTTTCGCGCTACAATGTGGATATAGCAGCTCTCAGCGAAACCCACTTGCCAGATGAAGGCGAGCTTATAGAACACGGCGGCGGATATAATTTTTTCTGGAAGGGTACCCCGGCTACAGAACCAAGACGCTCTGGTGTTGGATTCGCAATAAAGACCCAGATTGCTAGCAAGTTGGAAGACTGCCCTGAATACATCTCAGACCGCGTTATATCATTGCGTTTACATCTAGACAATGACAACTATTTGAACGTTATTAGCGTATATGCTCCAACGATGGACAAGGATGATGAAACAAAGGGAAGATTCTATGAAGACCTTACACGCTTACTCGCCAGGATACGCCCGAGAGAGCAGATTCTTCTGCTAGGCGACTTTAACGCTCGAGTAGGCTGTGATTATGAAGCGTGGCCAGGGGCCTTAGGGAGACATGGGATTGGCAATATGAATAGTAATGGTCAATTACTGCTAAGCCTGTGTGCTCAATTCGGCCTGTCTATCACTAACACATTCTTCCGACTACCAGCTAAATATAAAACCACCTGGATGCATCCGAGGTCGAGACATTGGCATCTTATTGATTACGCAATTGTTCGGCAAAAACACATCTCCCAAATCCATGTCACACGCGCTATGCGCGGTGCCAACTGCTGGTCAGACCACCGACTTATAGTCACAAAAGTTGGGTTCCGTCTGCATCCACCGCGCCGGTCTTGCAGACAAAGGCCACCCAACATTAATGTTGAGAGGCTCGCAGATAAAGAAGTGCGGACGGAGTACCAACACATTCTCTCCGATAAGTTGCCGTCTACCATCAACAACGGTGATCTTAATACCAACTGGAGTGCCCTCACTTCTCAGGTTGTTGAAGTTGGAACGCAAGCATTAGGCCTGAAAAAGCGAATTCACCAAGACTGGTTTGACGAGAATGATGAGATGCTAACTAAAGCGCTCAAACAACACCGTGACCTTCTACATCACCCACAGCACGGTCGAACAGATATATCGGATAGAATAAGACAAAGCAGCAATAATCTCAGAAAGATGACGCGGGAGATAAAAGACAAGTGGTGGCTACAAAAAGCGGAACACCTGCAGTGGCTCTCTGATACAAATCAACTTGGTGCGTTCTTCGGCGAGTTGAGAACACTCACTGGAACAACTCAGCGGATAAGTGCACCTCTGAGGTCACGTGACGGCGCGACGCTGTTGACGTCCAAGGTGGACGTTTTGAATCGTTGGGCTGAGTACTTTGCGGAGCTACTCAATGTTGATCGCTCAGCTGACATTCAGCGGATGATGGAGATCACACCTCTCCCGCAAAGGCCTGAGCTTGATGAGCCACCGACGTTGCAGGAAGTAATAGTAGCCATCAGGAGTCAACAGAACGGGAAAGCGGTTGGCGTCGATAGTATCCCTGGTGAACTTTTTAAGTACGGAGGGGAGGGGCTATATGATACGATATGGAAACTATTCACTCAGATGTGGTGCGATGAGCAAGTGCCATCTGACTTTAAGATCTCACGTATCTGTTCACTATACAAGAATAAAGGTGACAGGTCTAATTGTAATTCCTATCGTGGCATATCGCTCCTCTCCACACCCGGAAAAGTCTTTGCCAGGATTTTGCTCAACCGGTTAACCTCAGTTTCATAAGAAATACTTCCGGAATCCCAATTTGGCTTTCGCCCCGAGAGAGGCGCCTGTGAGGCTGTTTTCTGCGTTCGACAGCTACAGGAGAAAAGCCGTGAACAAGGTCGGCCGCTGTTTCTTTGTTTTGTCGACCTGGAAAAGGCTTTTGATTGTGTTCCTCGTGAGGCCTTATGGATTGTTCTGGAAAAAGTGGGCTGCCCGGCGAAATTTGTACGTTTAGTTCGACTACTACATGACGGCATGACATGCTGTGTGTCTGTGAATGGGGAGCAGTCGAAATTCTTCCCCGTCAGTTGTGGTGTTAAGCAAGGCTGTGTTCTTGCCCCCACGCTGTTTGCCATCTATTTTGCAGCTGTGGTCAACGAGACCTTACAAAACGTACCTGCAGGCATCCACATTCGCTTCCGAGCTGATGGAATGCTCTTCAATCTAGCTAGGTTGAAAGCCCGTACCAAAGTTTCCTACAAAATTATCACCGAGATTATGTACGCGGATGACTTGTGCTTTTTAGCAGAATCCCCAACTTCTCTACAACAGCTGATGACTGGTCTTGATAAGGCCTGCACCAAGTTCGGTCTTAAGATAAGTGTCAGTAAAACAGAAGTCATGACTACAGGCGCTTCAACAGACGAACCTCTGAAAATCTGCCTCGGTCAGGATGTCCTAAAGCGTGTGGAGAGGTTTAAGTACCTGGGAAGCACAATAACATCGCAGTGTGACCTCGATGTCGAAATAAACCACAGAATTGGTGCTGCATCTGCCTCTTTCGGCAAACTTAGAACTAGGGTCTTCCGCTCACATAATCTAAAACTGGCTACAAAAATTTCAGTATACAGAGCCGTTATCCTACCAAGTCTGCTATATGGCTCAGAGACTTGGTGCCTTTACCGAAAACACATAAAGACATTGGATCAATTCCATCTCCGATGTCTGCGGGATATCATGGACATCCACTGGACGGACCGCATCAGAAACACTGAAGTTCTTCGACGCGCTAAGATCTGCGGCTTAGAAGCATATCTGATGCGGCGTCAGTTACGCTGGTGTGGTCATGTGTTCCGCATGCCAAGTGGAAGGGTCGCAAAGTGCATCTTCTATAGCGAGCTTCAAGAAGGCAAGCGCACGCGCGGCGGACAGCTCTTGCGATACAAAGATGTGCTCAAAAGGCATATGAAAAGCTGCAGTATTGACCCCTTAACATGGGAGTCATCTGCTGAAAATCGCCCGGAATGGAGACGTCTTTTGAGGCAGAACATTGAAGCCTTTGAAAAGCTACGACAAGACGAGCTCGACGCAAAAAGAGACGAGCTAAAAGCCAGACCACCAACGGCTTTAACTTATAATTATAGCGACGGCGTTCTCGCCTGTCCGATGTGCTCGAGAACATTTAAGGCCAAAATTGGCTACAACAGTCACATGCGAGCACACCGACGCACGGACCAACGAGGCGCTAGCTGCTGAGCCTGTCCAGCAGTCGCTGTAGCCGAAATCGGCTTGGACAGTATTATTATTATTATTATTATTATAATCAAGGCAAAAGTGTGCCCAGTTTGTGCCTACATGTTTATTATGTATGTCTTCTAATAAAGTTACGAGCGGTGGAAGATAACATCTTTACAAAAAAAAAGTCATTCCTCAACTTTCGGCGCTGGCAGGAAAGAAAGCAGCAGCTTCATACATTTTATGCTGTGATGTTACGTCTACAGTCGTATATACATATTTTTATTTTCTGTCATTTGTACTTATATGTACTACGTAATACAGAACGCCTTCATTCCCAGAGTGGGGTAAGCAGAGCTAAAGAATTACCAACAACTTCTTTAAAAACTTCTGGATAATTCTGTAACCACATTTTGCACAAGTAGGCTAAGATGTTTCCCAGTGTATTAGTGACAGGTGGCAAGCCCATCGCCTAACAGTACTGCAAGCCTTTATTCCCTTAGTCGCCTCTTACGACATCCACGGGAAGACATGGAGTGGCACTATTCTAACCCGGCAACCACACGGCAAATATATAGGATCGTTTGTGCAATTACTCTCTTACACACTCAGCTGTTCGAATGTGTAGGTTCCTCACGATGTTTTCTCTTCACCAGATAGTTTACAAAAATTAAAAAAAAACCATTTGGTTCATGGTACCTGCGGGGTTCGAACTCGGGACCTTACGATCACGAGTCGACCCCCTAAGCCACTGGGCCAGCGACGCTCTCAAGCCGGTCTCTCTATTAAAGTATCGTGTTTGTCGCCAGCCATCCTGCCGTACCGCGAAGATGCGCAGCCGCAGACGCGGGAGTTCCTCGCGCGCGTCGTCGACGTGCTCCTGGACTTTGTGCACCAGGTCAACGACCGCAACGAGAAGGTACTACTGCAAACGCTGCAAAAATACTGTACATTCGAGTGTCATCAGTAGATAAATATTTCAAGAACTAAATAATGTAGAACGGTTTTAAAACCCTATTCCTCGAAATGGTTTACAAATCAAAGTGGATTGTGAATCCATTTCTTGATTAAGATAACGTAGAGACAGTGTCAAAAGTAGCTGAACAATCACCAGTATTATAGAAAGGTTACTTCTGCTGATCACTTTTGTATCTTATCGCATTAACACATTTGACAATCTTGTATGACATTGCCTGCGACTCTGTAAAGCGACCAGGTACAATAGCGATCTGATACTTTTGATACCAACCGTACTTACACAGCAAATGCAGTAACCTAAATACTTGGCAAAATCGGATTTGTTAGATCAATGTCCCAAAATCATTATATTTTAGTACTAAGTTTTCACAGCCGTGTTTAACTCTGAAACTATTTTTTCTGTTGTATTTTGCCACCATTCCTTACCGTAAGGGTGTCGACGGGACCCTTGCACCCTGGACCCGGGACTACGCCTCCTCGACTGTCCATCCGTCTGTCTGTCCCTCAACGGGATATATATCATGGACCGTAATAGGAAGCCAGTAAAATTATTCCAACCGATATAACAACAAATCGTAAAAACAATATAAAGTTAAGAATTAAAAGAGGTCCCCAAACAATGTGCTTGTTTCGGCGTGGTATGGAACTCTTCGTAAGTGGTTTTTCTTTTACCTAGGTCGGGTGGAATCATAAGTGGTTAAACTTGCGATTAGAGAAAATTGCAACTGGAAAATATTAAGTCTGTCCCGTGACATCTTTCAAGAAATCCTATAAAGTTTCTAAACCTGCGATTTTCTCCAGATCCTAGAGTTCAAGATGCCGGAGGAGATGCAAAAACTGCTGGACTTGGAACTGCGCGAGGAGCCGCTGCCTCTGAAGCAGCTTCTTGAGGACTGCAAGATCACGCTCAAGCACCAGGTCAAGACCGGTAAGTACTCTTCAAACAGTCTGCTCTTCTGCTATTTCAGGTGTCCACGGGCGGTGGCGATCACTTTACGTCAGGTTACCCCCACCAACTCGTTTGCATCTGGCAAAAAAAGAAAAAAAACGCGAGTGAAACTTCGTAGGAGAAAAATAAAAGTATTAAAACCCATTACTATCCGCTGCCTTTTGTTTCCACATAATTCAGATGGTAGTTACACAAAATCGTATTTTTGTTATTGATCGGGATATTAACTATTACTAATTTCTAGCTTTAACTTAGTACCTGATATTTAAAAAAAACCGATCCGGTACTCGAATTCTACGCGGATGAAGTCTCGGGCTCGCGGGCAGAGGCTAGTTAACTGCCCTCCTAAGCCAATAGGTTGTATGTCCGATAACACTCCTGTAGCAATATCAACCTCATTACCAGGGCCCGTAATTTTCATGCCGATGACATCAATTTGACGCCACGCTCCATATAGGGTGATCCCAAATAGTGTTATCCCAAATAGTGTTATTGTAAATTATTAATCATTAGTCATCAATCATTTTAATCATGTACAAATTACTTCAAAAGTACTCTATTTACACGTGGAATAAATAATACCTACTTGATGCGTGAAACGTATATAAAACTATTTGATTTTGAAGATGACTTAGATTTTATTTGCATGGGAATTAATGCAAGAAAGATGGCGTGCATGACGTTAGAGAGGAATTCTGTTTTCTACGTAATTATTGTAATGTGTTGTTAACAATACAATACAATAAAATGTATGTATAAAAACAAATCAAATTGTTTTATTTACGTTTCACGTTTCAAGTAGGTATTATTTATTTCACGTGTAAATAGAGTACTTTTGAAGTCATTTGCACATGATTAAAATGATTGACGACTAATGATTAATAATTTACAATAAAACTATTTGGGATCACCCTATATGGAGCGTGACGTCAAATTGATGTCATCGGCATGAAAATTACGGGCCCTGCTCATTACTAACAAAAGAGAATTCGAACTACTTTGGTTATTGAATTTGAGATACTGCTTTAGGCTTAGGAGGGCACAGTAGATGATATTACTTAGTTAAAGCGCATACGAAGAATATTTGAAACAACACATTCTATACGTATACGAATAAAAATGCAGCTTTTAAAAACAGAACAAAGCTATTAAAAATATCCCTTGTCACATTCAAAGATTCTCGTCTCTAAAATCCGCCAAAACAAACCACCAATCTCCCCACACCATTCAATCTAATTTAAAGCCTAACGTACATCAATAAAGTTTAAAACCATTTGCAATTTTTTTTGGTCTTACGGTTTTATGTTTGGAGGGTAGGCGCAATTTTCCACGACGCTGGGTGCTCCGCTCGGGCGAGCGAGATCATCGCTTGTCTGAGTGAGATGAGATGATCGATCTCGGAGATTACAGCAGCCTTCTCTTTGAGTACATGATGCCCTGGTACAGTCGACGTCAAAGATATGTTTATTCCATTGAAATAAGGTCCAAAAATGTAAACGTATATTTGACGTCGATTGTACTACCTGTGGGCTGTTTGGTAAAACTAGGGATGTCAAGCCAGAGTATACAATCGATTCTTGTTAGAGACATTCCTAACCAATATTTATGTCATAAGAACTGCTGTCACTTTGTATCTAAGCGACATAAAGTGACAGAAGGTGGCCTAATTTACTATCATAGTGTCTTTTAATTTTCAACGCTGAAAAGATTCCAAGGTTTGACGTTTTTGATGTGTAATATTTTAATTAATGTTTAGAATAAAAATCATGATGATTAATAGTCAATAATAAACAACACCTATTCGTAAAAAGGCTTACATTAAGAAAACTTACTACACACAGAAGAGCAATAAATAAATAAATAAATCACAATGTCACACCAATTGACCTAGTCCCAAATTAAGTTCTAGCCTTGTGCTATGGGTACTAGACAACGATAGAAATACGAATATAAAGAAATATATACTTAAATACATAGGAAACAATTTTGATCAATATGGAATTATGACTCTTTCTCTTTCAAAAACACGTTTCCCTTTAATAAAAATAAAATATATCACAAATTTGATTGACATTCCACGACAGTATCAAACTTACCCTCGGATGCCTCTGCACGAGGCATGGGCCGCGCGCTCATTCCGAGCCATTTGTGGATGTAATTGAATTGTTGGAGGAGGGATCATGCACAATGACTGCAATTACGGGCCTTGCTGCATTTTATAACCCTTATACAGATATAAGGGGCAGGAGGGAATTATTTTGCAGTGGGATAGAAATGACGGAGAATTTAAGAGCTGGAAGTGTTGATGAAAATATAGAATGTTTTGGGGAATCGTGGTTAAAGTTTAAATTAGGCAATTTTTAAACTATTTACCCACAATCCCATACAGCATGTGTTATACCTTGTTCATTGGTTATGACATACCTTATGACATAGTTTATGACATATCTAATTCGTTGCTTATGAAATCCTGTACTTCAACCCGACAAAACAAAACTAGTGAAATATAACAAATGCTCTACTTTGAAAATCGAATTTCGAAGTTCCGTTAGCTCCATCCCTGTCTCGTCATTCGAGACTAAATCGAGAGAAAGGGATGGAACTAACCTAACTTAGGACTCAGTTTACGGCCGTTGTCAAGACCACTTACTTATACTTAAGTGTATTTTTTATCATTTAGCTTCGATTCGATTTAGCGACGACGCGGCAGCCTTTGCGGTAGTGACCCTGCCTACGAAGCTAGCGGTCCCGGGTTCGATCCCGGGCAAATATATTTGTGATGAGCACGAGTATTTGTTTATTTATTTATTTATTTATTTAAACTTTATTGCACAATACATATGTAAAAAGTACAAATGGCGGACTTAATGCCTAAAGGCATTCTCTACCAGCCCCGATTTGTTCCCGAGTCTTGGGTATTTTTTATGTAATTAATTATGTATTTATCTCTATAAGTAAGTTTATAGTTGCTTAGAATGCTTAGTGAATGATGACGCGCTCGCCTAATAGTTGTTAGTGACCCTGGCTACGAAGCTAGCGGTCCTGGATATCCCGGTAAGGGCAGATATTTGTGTGATGAGCGCGAATATTTGTTCCTGAGTCATGGATGTTTTCTATGTATTGAAGTATATATTTCTCTATATAAGTGTTTAAGTATATCGTTGTCTAAAATCTTGAATGGAGATAGCTTGTACCTTTTATTAACACATCTGAAACTTTTCATCTCGTAATATTTATTTGACGACGAGCTGGTCTAGTTGGTAGTGACCCTGCCTACGAAGCTAGCGGTCCTGGGTTCAAATCCCGGTAAGGGCAGATATTTGTGTGATGAGCGCGAATACTTATTCCTGAGTCATGGATGCTTACTATGTATTTAAGTATATATTTCTCTATATAAGTAGGTATTTATATCGTTGTCTAGTACCCATAATACAAGCCTAGAGCATAAATTGGGACTAGGTCAATTGGTGTGACATTGTATTTATTTATTATTTATTAGTACCCATAGTACAAACCTAGAGCTTAGTTTGGGGCCTAGTTTAATTTATGTGGCAAAAATCACTTTAAACACAATGGAAGCTAGAAACCAACCGGTTCATAACCTTATCATAAAGAAGCCCTCCCCTAGTCAATATTTCATCGTTTACGAGTACCATCGCCAGTCATAGCTCTGCAATATATTACGGGACAAAGCCGCTATCGGAGAGGCCCGGGATCAATCCTGCATGATCCATCACTATAATCCGGGCAGATAGGGATTCCATGGGAGCGAAGTTGGTAAGTATACTGTTTCATACGTTGTTGTGTTTAAAATTGGTTTATATTTACTAGCTATTGCATAAATTTCGGTTATCGTTATTCCGGGATTTAAATAATAATATAATAATAATAAATATCAGGGGACAATGTCACACCAATTGACCTAGTCCCAATTTAAGCTCTAGGCTTGTATTATGGGTACTAGACAACGATATAAATACCTACTTATATAGAGAAATATATACTTAAATACATAGTAAGCATCCATGACTCAGGAATAAGTATTCGCGCTCATCACACAAATATCTGCCCTTACCGGGATTTGAACCCAGGACCGCTAGCTTCGTAGGCAGGGTCACTACCAACTAGACCAGCTCGTCGTCAAATAAATATTACGAGATGAAAAGTTTCAGATGTGTTAATAAAAGGTACAAGCTATCTCCATTCAAGATTTTATCCTAATCCGTCCAGCCGTGACAGGTGAAGGAGTAACAAACTTACACACATACGCACACCAGATGTTAGTAGTTTAGTGGGACTACCGACTTCATCCATGTAGATTTCGATTATCGTTATTTCTCCGGGAACTTTTAAATTTCCAGTGATAAAAAGTAGCCCTTGTAGTGTTAATCCAGTGTATAAGCTATCTCCATTAAATATTTCATCCAAAACGTGAAGGAGTAACAAAGTAGCAACACGCATACTTTCACGTTCAAAAATAAGCCATAGTACCCCGAGATGGTTATTTTCCCGAGCAAAGCGAGGGAAAATTGGGCGAGGGGTACCTAATATGACTTTTAGACCCGAGTTATACACTCTACTTTTCACTTCGATTGTGAGAAAATAAAAGAATTATACAAAAGTAAAAAACAATGATTATCCACCCACAATGTATTCCGCGGCAAAATATTGTTTTAATTTGGCGGCGTGTTTTTTTTTTAACTACTTTGACACAGATACAAAATATAGACTAAACGGCGCTGACCGAGTGAGTATTTAGCGCTTTAAAGCGTAGCTCAAACGATTTATGATATTTTAGGAATTGTAAAATAGGTCTAAAAAACACCTAATGTTTTGAGAAATGAATTCTGTTACCTGATTAGTCGGTTTTAATATAGCTTTATTATGGTTGGTTGATATCAATTTTTTTTTTTTTTAAAAAAGATTTGAATTAGTTAACGAGTGTACGTACCAAAAAGAACCTAACGTTCCGACTGACAGTCGATGTGTATTGTGATTGGTGGATTTCATTTGGTGAAGTATTTTGATTGGTCAAATTAAGATGTTTTGTAAATGTAAATCATTCTATTTTCAATTTCATATTTTCCCTAGTGAAAATATATATATTATATTTTCACTCGGTTGTACACGTATCACTTGAGTCTCGCTTGATAAGTCTAATTTGACAAACTTTTTGAGCATGAGAAGTGAAAAAAATATAATATACCTAAGTAGAACTTTAAAAATTTCCGGGATAAAAAATATTTTGTGTGAATCCAGGAAAAGGACTCTGTATCCATAATTCTATTTATATCCTTTCAACCGTTAAGGCGTGATTGAAGCACAAACATCCAACCATCCGTGCAAACTTTCACTATTATAAGTTTAAAAGGGTCGTGTAGGGTTGACTGCGAACACCTTAAAATTCCGAATTACTTTTCTTAGAATATTCAATTAGTTAAAATTCTGAAATACTTTTCTTAGAATTTACTCGTGTGGTTGCCGGGTTAGAATAGTACCACTCCATGTCTTCCCGTGGATGTCGTAAGAGGCGACTAAGGGAATAATGGCTTGCAGTACTATTAGGCGATGGGCTTGCCACCTGTCACTAATACACTGGAAAACATCTTAGCCTACTTGTGCAAAATGTGGTTACAGAATTATCAAGAAGTTTCAAGACTTGTTGGTAATTCTTTAGCTCTGCCTACCCCACACTTGGAATGAAGGCGTGAGTTTACGTATGTATGTATGTAGAATATTCAATTTGTCGTTTTTCTGACATCTTAAAAACTTCACCACTGGGTGCGCTATTTAATTTGTTTTGTCTCGGTTCCCGTCCCGTCATAAAACAGGCCCGTCGTGTCCCGCCCCGAGCCCCGTCAGCCCACGGTTGCGTCTGCTCGTAGTAAATCAACGGGGAAGAGGAGCTTACGCGTATTTATTGTTTAAAGGCCGCGATGGTAATGACTTGGGAAATGGAGGGCTTACTTCAGTTTATGATGCTTTAAATCATTATTGGAAAACCGGTTATGACTAGTTTTTTCGATAAATGAGAAAGTTACATTCGTCTTCGCACCGCGATAATTTTCCAAACATCGGAAAATTTTGGGTTTCGAACGTGTTGAGAAATTTCCTATTGTTACTTTAAATACCATACATAGGCACTTTTTATACGTTTTCCTATCATTTGTTAAGAACTATTTTAATTTAAAGATAAAGCGGGAGAGGGGTTTACAAAAACACATTTGCTATTTAACTCTTTCTTTTTAATATCGAAATAGATTTCTTTCATCAACCCTATAAGATCTATTCTCTATAGAACTACATTTATGATACGTACAAAAACTTACAAAACACTTAATAAAACTAACCAAGTATATTTAAACACAGCTTATTGCACTATTCACGCGAAAACTCGATAAAACTACTTATTATTCCGAGCGGATCCCACTTCTGAACCACAATGGCGGCTGATTGGCGCGTGGCGGGAAACGCGAGCATAACCTCAAAACGTCATTAACCGCGGATAGCGCCCCGTCTAATTAGTTTAAAGCTGCAATGCTTGTTGCTTTAGGGATTTATTGAAACGTACCCAATATGGTCATACGGGTAACTCATCATTTCATCATTTTATCAATCATTGATTGTATCATTTCATCATTTTGAACTTTTTTTTGCACAGTCGTCATTTACTCGTCAAGACAATTCTAACGAGCCCTAGCACGACGGGTTTATCGTGTGTAATTTAGGAATTCCTGTGGCCACATTGGCCACCCTAAGTGTCCATTATCAGACCAGCTCGATGGTACTATATTATTGTATTGCTATCAGAACTAAATGTATACCTATGCAAATGTTCAGCTTCATCGGAAACCGGGAATTGGGTCAAATTTTACTTGCAAGATTTGACCCTTACATACATACATTGCAAGTTAAATAAAAGCTTTTAAATATATGGTTTCACGAGTAGACACAAAAAATGTCCTGCCAACATAAAAGATTACCGAGATTCCCACTTCAACTAGCAGTGATACCAACCCTCAGGGACGGGGGACGCTCGGTGGGGCGGTTGGCACTACTGTCACTGACGTTATCAGCTGATAACAAGTGGTGTAATTTCCGTGGGAAGTCGAGGGTGGTGTCGGAAACGTCAGGCATTGTTGCGACGGACATAAAGAAGATAAAATCAGAGCATTTAAGTAACAGTACTTCAGTTTTAATGTTTTATGACGATGGAGGATTAAAATTATTATTGGTTTCTGATTCTGATGGTTTCATTTCTCTATATATTTTTATCGTCCTCTAGTACTAGGGAGTGCTATTGAACCGGTTATTAACAGCTTTTGCATGAAAATAACCGGGTAAAACCGGTTATAACCGAACTATGTCGATGTATGGGAATAACAGTTTTCCAACGGCAAAGTTAAGTATGTCGCGAGGTCTAATTTGTTTGTAGTAACGGCTTCAAATTCAAATATTTATTTGTCCAACATAGGTAAGTTAAGATGTTACATTGATTATTTGTATCACTATGAGGTGCCATGGGGCGTCCAAATTTACATGGTTTTACATGCAGCGTGCCTAGTATTTTATCTATACATTAATTAATTTCGTACAATGAGATTGAATATATCTACAGATGTATTGCATAATTGTTTTACTTCGTATTTTCACGGAAACGTACGAACGTGTCTTGCTATTTCAGTTGGTCACAGTACAAAAGTACTGAGGTTGACTGAAGAAGCTTGACAGATACGAACGTTTCCGACAAAATACGAAGGAAATAGTTATTTGTTATACAAGTGGGGAAAGTTGTATTTTACCTGCGAGTGTTCATTAGAAACACGAGCTAGCGAAAGGATTCTATGATTGACCACGAGCGAATTATTATTATGGTTATTATTATTATTAGAGTGGTTGGTAATTCTGTAGCTTTGCCTACCCCACTCTGGGAATGAAGGCGTGAGTTTATGTATTTTTATGTATATAAAGTAGTAAGACTGTATTTAGTGTTTTTTACTCGATGCAATTCATTAATTGTGATGTTACAAATTCAGCACTTGTAAGGTTTTACGTTTGGTTAGCTGTCAAATATCACTTAAGCTGCCTTCAAATGTCAAAACTCTTTCTTCACTTGTGGATAAAAAGCGATTTTCTCAATAGATATCAAACAAACAAAAAGGGCTTTCCGAGCTAGTGAGATGAAAACAATTATGCACTACATCTGTACCTAATTATGATCAAATTATAATAGGCTTCCGAACCCTACACTGAGCGTGGTCCGACATGCCCGGTTTTTCACACTAAAATGGCACATCTCTCGGGCATCAAACACGTTTACAAAGAAGCCTAAATAATAAACAACGTATGTCAACCGCCGCTCCGGAACACTCCCCAGGGAACGGATCTTTTTATGATGTTGGTACTCGCTTGTGCAGGGGGGGGGGGGGGAGATAAGACCCGCGTATTGATAGCGGGACATGACAATGTTTTATCCACTCGATATGTGAAGAGCCGCGGAGGGCCAACTGATAAAATGAGGTTGTTTTTATCATTTTTAGGGTTCCCTACCTAGATAAGGATCCCTTATGGTGAGACTTTGGTATGGTCAGAATGTCACAGCAGTTTTTTGAAACTATAGAAGCTAACAACTTGGAATTTGGCATAGTTATATATGTTTTTGTGGTAATAAAAACAATATTTTTTTTAAATAATTATTTGATAAGGGGTCTAGAATAGGGTTGAAAATGAAAGTAAAATAAATAATAAATAAAATAAATAAATATCAAGGGGACAATGTCACACCAATTAACCTAGTCCCAAACTAAGCTCTAGGCTTGTATTATAGGTACTAGACAACGATATAAATACTTATATAGAGAAATATATACTTAAATACATAGTAAACATCCAAGTGAATTGATTATAGCAAACGGGGTGTCATATGAAAGGGCTCAAAAGCTTTTTTATAATTTTCCGTGTCGTACTTAGCATTGTAAGTAACTTCTCAAATTGAGAAAGTTTCTTATGAGAAATTCTCGGAAATTTCTAAGAACATTCTTAAATTTTATATGGAAAGAGAACATTTTCTATTCTCTCAAATGTTTCCGATAATTTTCTCAGTTTATTTCTTGAGAAGATATCTTAACTGATGAGAATGTTCTGCAACTTCAACATCGTTAGTGGTACTTATAGAATTACAGCAAAAAAAAAATTCAAAATTACATTTCGTCAATGATACTGCAAAAACGCGTAACTAACAAATTTATGATAGAGCAAAATAAACCTTACGGACTCATTAAAAAGGTGCATTTTGCTCCTTATTTTAAATGTTACTTAAGCGGTTTTGCAGTTTCACCGACGATTTATAGTTTTGCAAGATGCCTATATTTGTTTCTAGTTAAAAATAATACTCTTGTTAATTATTAAATTAACAGACGTCCAGAAAGTTCAAATTTAAATAGTTTATTGAAAATGAAGATGAAGATGTGTGTTTCTTAGATAAGAGTAGGCTTTTGATTAAAAAAAGATTTAAAAAAATATAATAATTTTCACAAACAAGTAGTTAACACCTTACACTTACAACTGAACTATTCGTAAAACTTTATAATTTTTAAAACTTCAACACTCCTCTATAAAACTTCCCCTTCAACTAATTTGAATTCCTAAACCGATTTCGATTTAATTCTGTTTACTCGCTTGTGCGGGGAGATAAACCGGCCCGGGGGATAAGTCCGCCCCGGGGACACTTTACTCCATCATTTGACACTTCTTTACCGTTTGGGGAGTGAGTTTTGATTAATTTAAATATATTTTGTGACTGTTTGCGGGTGACATACATTTATCAATATGATCAATAGCTTTTCCCTTTTTTTACACGACTGCGTCAAAAGGAGGGTTATGTCTTTCGAGTGTATTTATGTATGTCTATTTCCTTGGCGCGTTCTGCTGACTAAATGGCTCGATGGATTTTAACATAAATAAATATCAAGGGACGGACTCATAAATTGATCTCATCCCAAACTAAGCTCGGGCCTTGAACGATATAAACATACACCGGATTGACGGGGGCAAAAATGTACCAGTGCTAGTGATTAACTAAATATCGACAAAGTCCATCGATAACTTTTGTCGTGACACATGGATGTTACATTTCTTGCATAAGTAAGTCGTACCTACCTTTATCTTCTATATCTGAATGATCAGCTTTCCATGAAGATAAACAATCTTTTTTCTTTTGAGGCATTTTTAACCGACTTAAAAAACAAAATGGTTCTCAATTCGTCGGAATGGTACAGAATATTGTTGTAGTGAATGAATTTTTTATTCAACATAATTTCAATGGTTGTCAAAAGTGATTCTAGTACAGGGTCATTAACAGATACTGTTTCAGTTGTTTAAAGTTGCAATAAGTATGAATAAAAGAGGTTTGCACATAATTAAAAGGTAGGCAAACTTGGCCATTACTTATGATAATGATGGATGATTAAAAATTGTTATTTATCGATGTCGATAAACTAAGTCGACATTTAAGAATCACTAGCACAGGTACATTTTTGCTCCCGTCAATCCGGTGTTTGGATATAAATACTTAAATAGAGAAATAAACATATAAATACATAGAAAACATCCAAGACTCAGAAACAAATACACACTTATAAATATAAATACGCATAATAATATAAACATTTGCCTATATCGGAAATGATAACAAATAAAGTCGACCAAGTATGACAAGTGGAGTATCGTTGAATAGATATTTAAAAATCATCTTTTTATTTTTGTTTTGAACGATCATTGAGCATTTATGACGATTTAAAATTGGTTAACAACAGGCGGGTTTTTAAAGCTTGTTTTTTTGTTATGTTATTATTATTATGGCAAGGAAAAGGTACCCCGTGATACGATGGATGTGGGGTCTGAGATCCATAGACAATCTCAAGATTACAATCTTAAGACTGCTTTGTAACTTTGCCAGGAGCACAAAAACAGTTTTTTTCAGGATTAAAGTTTGTCTCTGTGTTTGAGTAGGGGCTAACTCCATTATAAATATCATAATCCGTCCAGCTTTTTCAGCGTTCAGGAGTAACAAACATACTACCCCACACACTTTTTAATGTTCGTGTTTATTCCGAAATGACAGAACTTCGGCATTCGTTTGTCAAAATAATAGAGAAATTCTTGACCCCTCAATCCATACTGCGAAATGTTGCTTAAATAACTAACATTATGTATTCAATTCCGGGCTTGACCCTTGACTTTCCATGGAAATTATATTTTTTTCCGTGATAACTGTGATAAGGTCCTATGTTTTAATCCAAAACGTGGACTTTCTGATCCCAAATTTCATCCAAAAGCCGTTTAGACGTGTATAATATGCCTGAAAGTCGAACATCCAAATAACGCGATAAACATACAAAAAAATCATAATTTCACTTATATTATTTGTATAGAATACTTACCATTTAAAATGTTATTTGCAAAATACTCCAAACATCTTAAAGCTAATAAAACCCTAATTTCCTCCCACATTCCTCCAAATAATCCCTCAGCAGATGGGCCCCAATTAATTCGAGTCAGGTGTTGCCAGCCCGGCCTAATCTGTGTTTTAGAGGGTAACACAGAGGGGCGGCGCCCGCATGTCTGGAATCTCGGTTGTTAGATTAAAAATGCTGTCGGTATTTTCAATTAGAATAGTTTAAATGTTAGGGATTGCAATGTTGTGAATTGTTTAAACAGGAGAATTTATCAGTATATGTTGATAATGTTGAAAGCACAACTAATAAAATAACTTTCATTTTTCAAGCCCCCATTCTAGACACCTTTTCAAATAATTAGAAAAATAAATGATGATGATGAATAAATGAATGATGAGTGATGCCGTGTGGTTGCCGGGTTAGAATAGTGCCACTCCATGTCTCCCCGTGGATGTCGTAAGAGGCGACTAAGGGACTAAAGGCTTATAGTACTGCTAGGCGATGGGCTTGCCACCTGTCACTAATACACGGGGAAACATTAGCCTATTTGTGCAAAATGTGGTTACAGAATTATCAAGAAGTTTTAAGACTTGTTGGTAATTCGTTAGCTCTGCCTACCCCACTCTGGGAATGAAGGCGTGAGTTTATGTATGTATGTATGTAGAAAAATAAATTCTTACTTATTTTACTAAAAATAGAAGCAGGCAAGCAACGATGCAAAATATGAAGTCGATCTTGTATACCTAGTTTAGTTATACTTAGTTTAGAGAAAAACTGCTGTGGCATACAGACAGACAGACGCCGAAGTCACTATAAGGGTTCCTTTTTTGCCATTTTGGTACGGAATCCTAAAATTGACATAAACGTCAAACAATATGATAGTTAACTTTTTATTTTGAAAATCGAGGGCTTGTCTGCATACAAAATGAAAACAATTGCTCCACTTTGAAGCCGGTTGCGATTGCGAGTGCGTTAGACAATAGCCACCCAAGCATCACATTAATAACTTATTTTTATCTCAAATATAAACCCTTAAAAGATAATCCTTTTTACGACGATCATTCTTTCGATAAAAAATCGCGTCGTAAAAATTGATTTTCTCCATAAAACACCCGTCTGGGGCAGACGCGGCATGATAAAGGCATAATGGCGCTCCCGCCAAAACGAGCAACATGGCCGCCAATATGGCGGCTAACGGCTAATGACGGATCAAGTAGGGATTTTGTTGAAAGAGGTTATTTGTGTTAAAAATGGCGCTTAAAATAGAGTTAAACTTATCGCCTGGTACAGAGACCTCGCGTTTTCCCTCTCGTTTAGCCTGGGAGTAAAATAAACACGCAACTAACGCAAGTCAATTTAAGGAGCATCGTTAAAATTATCACCAAAACGTCTGCTTTTAGCGTTCCGTGCCCGAAGCTTGTCAAACGGGACCCTATTATTAAACCTTCGCTGTCTTTCCATCCGTCCGTCCGTCTGGCCTAACTGTAAAGAGACTCTTTTGAACGGTTTTTTTCCCGTTCGATTTCTATCTCAGTCGCACTTTACCCAAAAGTATTTACATCGTAATTCGTAGGTAGGTTTAGGTTATGTTAGTTTTGCATCAGGCCCGGAGGGCCAAACCACCCAGAAATAGGAGCTCCGCGGTAGCGGAGATCCGTCGACTCTGTATCTTCGACAAATTGGAACGGGAAAAACACGACCGTGAAAATATGGTGGTAGGAAAAGAAGCGACTGGATAAAACTCGCAAGCGGAAAAACACGACTGTGAATATAAACTGCCGCAGGAAAAAAGGCGACTGGTAATATCGCGTTCGGGGAAAAATGCGAATGGAAAAATTACTACGAAGAAATAATGAGTTCGGGAGAATGATCTAACAAATCTTTTGAACTGTAAGATATAGCGGATTGATGTTTTTTTCTTCAGAATATGTGTATTACAGCGGATTTCCTGTATTTTTTTTTAAGTTTAACGTGTGTTTATATGTCGGTTACATCGTGGCTCCCAAACAGACCTATTTTGACGCGGTTATTTAAATAGAAAGCTAGTTTACGTATCTAGGTTAAATAAAATACGGTTCGGCCGTTATCTTTATTTGTTTCTAAACTCTGAAGTAGTAGTCGGTAGTCTGTAGGGATCGCCATGATATCGGAGGTTTGTATATATTCCATATTTAGTACTGTCCTTGCGTTTTCAAAAGCCTACGAACTTCAATCTTTATTTTCCTCTTACAAAACTATTTGACGTGACATCCGGTGTCGGTGTAATGGCGCGCGCTATTACTTCCGGTCCGGACGACCGCGAAATTGGTTGGTTTCTGATGTGACGATTGAAAACAATTGTGGGGCATTCGGGAATACAATACATCAAACAGGAATGTATTTGGTTGAATGCGTCGCGACAGTTTTGAGCAGGGGTTTTCGATGAAAGAAAGGTTTTGATGCAAAATAAATTCTGTTTTACTGGTTTTCCGAAAATGGCGGGTAATCGTCGGTGATACTGCAATAGGTATCGCGTAACTAACAAATTAAATAAATACATACATACATACCTTCACGCCTTCATTCCCAGAGTGGGGTAGGCAGAGCTACAGAATTACCAACAACTCTAAAAACTTGTTGATAACTCTGTAACCACAACTTGCACAATTAGGCTAAGATGTTTAACAGTGTATATTAATGACAGGTAGCAAGCCCATCGCCTAACAGTACTACAAGCCTTCATCCCCTTAGTCGCCTCTTACGACTTCCACGGGAAGACATGGAGTGGCACTTTTCTAAGCCGGCAACCACACGGCAACCAACAACATTAAATAAAGTGTGAAATACACCTTCGCAAATATTATCATTATGTCAGCCAAAAGACGTCCACTGCTGGACATAGGCCTCCCCCAAGGCTCTCAATAAGTCAGTAAGGTACATTTTGCTACTTATTGAATCTGTTAGTTACACGGTATTGCAGTGTCACCGACGTATTCGGGTATACAGGATGTCTCTGAACTTGACGTAAATACGAAAGGCATAATAAATGCCTTTCCTTACCGGTCTGGAATATGGTTTTAACTTTCCAATATATGCATTAGTTTAGGTTTTTTAGGGTTTTAATATTAATGGTAAAGAATGCTGCCTTGCGGTACACCTGTGCCTCCCTTAGCTAAGAATAGCTATATTTCGTATTACCTCAAAATTCCGTATTACTTTTTTCCGAATATTCATTTGCCCGAATTTTAATTTTTCTGCAAGTTATGTTACGCTGGAACTATTTTAGGTTAAATGCATATTTAAACTGTCGTACGTAGGTTAGGTTGGGTTTGATTTTAAGGGGTATATCAAAAAATTGCGTTAGGAATTATAAAAGTTCACAATTTTGATCAATTCGTAATAATGACTCTTCGGAATTATGTAGAGTAGATAGTGTAATCATCAATAATTACACCATCAGTCCAAAAAAATATACTTAGTAAAGTTAAATTATAGTATTTATCGATTTTTATTCAACAAATTTGACTCATCGTACTGAAAAGAAATTGCATTAGACTGAGGTGAGGAGGCATGCTTATATAATTATGATTGTTAATCAGGATTTTGAAATCATGCAATAAACATAGGTCTGCGTCCGTAGACCTTTTTGTCGGGTCATAAATATCAGGCTGTAACTTTCTAGATCGCTTCATTTCAGTGAGTCGGACAAACTTTATATTTGACAAAAATCTCGGTAGTGGGGACTAATTTTGCTAGAGGCCTTGAAACATGTCGATAAGTCCGGGTGCCAAAAATTTACTAATACCAAGCCGATTCTTATTGAAATTTAAAGATTAATTTATGAGAAGGTCAAAAAGTAGATTGTCCGACAAAATTAATGGGGACTATGCGCCAGTCGGACATACTGAAAATGTTGGAAATTCCAACTCAAAAAAGTGATTAATATCAGGCTAATTTTTTTTTAATGGGTTAATTAAAATTAATATAATACAACCGTAACGTTGTCCGACAAAAATTATGGGGATATGCGCCAGTCCGACACTCTAAAAATGTCGAAAATACCAGCACAAAAAAGTGATTGATATCAACCTAATTTTTATTTTTTCAGTAATAAAATAATGTTTCAAACGTGATTCTACGATTGTCCGACAAGAAATGTGGGGAATACTAATAAAAATCGATAAAATATCTATTAAAATTATTCGTTCTGTATACAGCATTTAAGTATACCTATATATATCTCCCCTCTCTCCCTGAACGCTGTCTGTGTGTTTCTGTTCTGTGTTTGGCTGCATGAGAGTGAGTGAGAAAGATGATGGGGCAGAGAGCGCACCCAACTACCCAGAGTTACAAACACAAACACTGGCCGCGTGGCGTCCATAACCTATTCACATGCACGCAGCCACGCCATCCTTTTTGTCAACCCACACCGAATTTTCTTTATTTAAAAAAAAGTTAATACATTAAACTTGAGTCAAGTACAGCTACATTTATTCACAAACTTCTAATTGTGGTAGAGAGGTTAAAACCCCTTGTATACTATATAGTGCGACAGATACATTATTCTTGTCGGACTAGCGATATGACCCATTATTTTTGTCGGACATCAGTATATTTCGGTTATAAATGATCTAATCTACAATTACTTATGTTTGTCCGACAAGTATCTATCACTTTTTTGTGCTGGTATTTTCGACATTTTTAGAGTGTCGGACTGGCGCATATCCCCATAATTTTTGTCGGACAACGTTACGGTTGTATTATATTAATTTTAATTAACCCATAAAAAAAAATTTAGCCTGATATTAATCACTTTTTTGAGTTGGAATTTCCAACATTTTCAGTATGTCCGACTGGCGCATAGTCCCCATTAATTTTGTCGGACAATCTACTTTTTGACTTTCTCATAAATTAATCTTTAAATTTCAATAAGAATCGGCTTGGTATTAGTAAATTTTTGGCACCCGGACTTATCGACATGTTTCAAGGCCTCTAGCAAAGTTAGTCCCCACTACCGAGATTTTTGTCAAATATAAAGTTTGTCCGACTCACTGAAATGAAGCGATCTAGAAAGTTTCAGCCTGATATTTATGACCCGACAAAAA
Source organism: Acleris emargana (assembly GCA_927399475.2). NCBI lineage: Eukaryota > Metazoa > Arthropoda > Insecta > Lepidoptera > Tortricidae > Acleris > Acleris emargana. The sequence goes on from OV656863.1 coordinate 12,045,727, forward strand.
GGTCTACGGACGCAGACCTAATAGGTACCGCTTAGGATTACCTAAGCACTGCTTAGGTCCATACACTGCTACTGCTTAGTAAGCAGTAGCAGTGTATGGACAAAATATAAGTTATCTTCGTATACCTCCCTCCTTAGCCTATTGCTAGGTCCATTTTGGTGAGATGGTCCCCTGTTATTCATTTATTTGGAATACTAATTTACCAATATTCCCCAGGTCACCCGCACTTCTTCAACCAGCTCTCCTGCGGGCTGGACATAATCTCGCTGGCCGGCGAGTGGCTGACGGCCGCCGCGAACACCAACATGTTCACCTACGAGATCGCGCCGGTCTTCATCCTGATGGAGGTCGTCGTGCTGGAGAAGATGAGGACCATGATCGGCTGGAGCCAGGGGGACTCTATCCTAGCTCCCGGTGAGCCACAATTTAAAATATTATATATAGGGTAAATCTACTAGCGCTTCAAACAAGACCACTGCGGTGAAGAAGCATCGCAAGAAACTCCAGCAGAAGATAGTTTTTTCAATTATAAAACAAACACGATCATTCTTAAAAGTGAGTTACATTACCGTCATTATCATCATCATCATGTCAGCCGAAAGATGTCCACTGCTGGACATAGGCCACCCCAAGGCTCTCCACTCAGACCGGTCTTGTGCTTTTCGCATCCACCGCGTTCCCGCGATCCTTACAAGGTCATCACTCCATCTTGTTGGAGGCCTTATAGCTCGTCTCCCGGTCCGCGGACGCCACTGAAGAACCTTCTGACCTACATTACCGTGCAATAAAGTAATTAATTAATTAGCCCAATATAGTGTCCTATTGCTGGGCAAAAGCCTCCACCCTTGATTTCCACACCTCTCTCTCTGTGGCAATCTTCGTCAATCAATAAAAATATAATCAATACTTAACAGTTTTGCTCGCGGATGCATGCAGACTGCATGCATTTTGCACATTTGCTCGATCGCCTCTTCATCATCAACTGATGATAACTTGCAAACTTGATAGCTTCAGCCACTTTGCTGCAGCAGCTGAGAATAAAACTAACGTTGCTTCCACCTCCAGGCGGCTCCGTGTCCAACCTGTACGCGTTCCTGGCGGCTCGGCACCAGATGTTCCCGCAGTACAAGGAGAAGGGCCTCAGCTGCATCTCCGGACACCTCGTCATGTTCACCTCTGATCAGGTAAGGACCATCGCTTCCCAGCACCTCTCACTGTGGAGCATGGGCGGTACAAATCGTTGGCAGCGAGAAGTTAGCCCACTATGGCGACCAGGTCGTGTTTCTGGGGCGCTCACGCCACTCAATCCTCAAGATGATTGTGAAGCTTAAAAAATCCATACAATGTGCGTAAAAGTTTATTTTTATTTTTGTTGTACTTCTAAATTGTCTTTCTAAAATGTTACTGTATGTACGTATTGATATTTGTACGCCAACCGGCCAAACATAGTGATACACGCTGTATCTTTCCTCCACCTGTATTTCTCTACGTATGTTTGTAAATAATTCTGATTCTGATTCTGAACGTTTACGTTACCTTGTACGATTTTTCGCGATTTTTGAATATGTCATAGATATCATGAAAAACTGTGTCTGTACGTTTTCCTTTCCACGAAAATATTTCTTAGAATGAAACAAATTTAAAAAACAAAAAGCAGAAACACACGAGCCGCGACCGCCTTTGCGTTTCTCGTTCCCCGTAAGGCCCACGTCAAATTTCGACAGTCCGAAAAATAATCTTGTGTCAGTCGACTAAAGTCAAAAGTCACTTTGGCAAATGTTCTAGATTTACTACACTCTACACTTACGCGTTTGAGACGGCTTGCCGCGTGAACAGCAACTTACATTCGAGGCACTGTTCGTCGTATCCTTCATCTCCTTGTTATTCTGTCACTACAACCTCATCCTCTTGCAGTGCCACTACAGCGTGAAGTCCTGCGCCTCCGTGGGCGGGCTGGGCACGGACTACTGCATCGCGGTGCCGAGCGACGAGCGCGGGCGCATGATCCCCGGCGAGCTGGAGCGGCTCGTGCGCCGGCACAAGGACCAGGGGAATGTGAGGAGACACACCTTACGATTACTTGTTGAGCTTATTCAAAGCGCCTTACCAAGCGTCATCAATTATCATCATTTAACATACCAGTCGAAGAGCGTCCACGGCTGGACGTAGCTCTTTTCCAAGGTCCACGACGGTGGGTTTTATCCATCTTTTTCCCGCGGTCTCCACCAGGTCGCCAGTCCTCCTTGTGGAGGCCTACCGAAACTTGGCTTTACACTTGGCGGTGCGGTGGTATGGTGGATCGATGACGTAGATAAGTAGGATTGGATCTTAAGACAAACCTTGGGGGCCGATGTCCAGCAGTGGACGTCTTTCTGATGGAATGATGATGATGACGATGGCGGTGCGGTGATCAAGATTTCCCTCTCATAACTGAATCGTTTTACAAATTTGTACAGGATTTTTTCACAAGGATCCTTCATAAACAATGAATGAATTAACATTCTTTTGAAATATTAGTTATATTGTAGGTATTTTCTGAAATGTTACATTATGGTATTAATAAATGAATAAATAAATAAATCTACAATTCCTATTACACCCCTGCTAAAATCTAGTAATATATTCAAAAATTCAAAATTCAAAATATTTATTCAGTAAATTGTCCACATGCTGGCATTTATTGCTTATTACTTCTATCTTATTATTACTTAATGTCACTTACTTTTCAGTATAATTATGTTTTTATCATTGAAAAAATGACCTTCTGCTGGAGTTTCTTGCGGTGCTTCTTCTCCGCAATGATGGTCTTGTCCGAAGCGCTAGTAGATTCACTCCATATTACCGACGTGTAAAAGAGCCCCCATGTGGCCAATTCACTGGATAAATATTTTGAATTCTGAATTTCAATTCAACACGGGTTCAGCAGAAAATAGCTTCCTATAAAGCGAAAATTCTGCAAAGTGATACTTTCCATGAAATAAGTGGGTGAAACAAGGGTAAACCTTTGCACCTTGGCTTGGCCTGCAGTTCCGTCTCCTCCCCAGGTCCCGTTCTTCGTGAACGCCACGTCGGGCACCACGGTGCTGGGCGCCTTCGACCCGCTCGAGGAGATCGCAGACATCTGCCAGAAGTATAACATGTGGTTGCACGTCGATGTGAGTAGCAAGGGTTACATGTCATGTACTTATACTCGGCTTAAGTACCTGGAGTGAAGGTGGCTTTACTTGGTTGTTTGACAAATTGTTGGGTTTGTTAGAATATTTTCTCAAAAGCATTTTTTGATAGTAGAGTATTTTCACATCACGCTCTTTAATAATTGTTAATTTTCTTGATCGCTTTTATCCTGTAGCGATTTTATGTATAGCATTTTATGATATTCGTGATTTTTACTTGTTTTATCAAGTATCTGTTTCCAATTTGTCCCTTTACAATAGTAATTAATGTAATTATTGTTAGGTTCGTTTTTATATTAGGCCCGGTGAGGGCGGTTGGCCAAATAACCCAGAAATAGGAGCTCTATCTATATTTTTGAATGGAAAAAAAGCGACTAATAAAATAATCTAATAGTAATTTCAGCAATTTAAATAAGCGCGGACTTTAAATAACGCTACAAGTGTAAATACATCAAGAAAGATGATTAATTTGCGATCATGAAAGAACGCGATGTTAAAACACGCTACTACAAAAAAAAATATTTTGTGAAAATAATTCTCTCTTTCATTCGGTATGTCTAATGGATGGTTCTACAATAAATATTTGGCGAACGTGGTCTAGTGAAATGCTACCAAGAGATAACAACGTGGTTTTATTTATATTTGATATTTTGTCACTAATACTACGCTGGTAAACATCTTAGCCAAGTTGTGCAAAATGTGGTTACAGAAATATTAACAAGTTTTTAGAGTTTTTGGTAATTCTGTAGCTCTGCCTACCCCACTCTGGGAATGAAGGCGTGAGTTTATGTATATGTATGTATGATATTTTGTTTGATAATTCTTACGATTGGATTTGAACTTTTTTTCTTTTTCAGGCTGCCTGGGGAGGCGGTCTGTTGTTCTCCAAGAAGTTCCGCCACCCTCGTCTCACCGGGATCGAGAGGTCAGTATACTTATCATTCGACCCACCTATCCGTCCGTAATGTTCCTGATATGGCTTTTCCAGTAAGTACGCCGCACGGGCACTTTTACACGTTAAAATCCGAGGAGGAGAATCGACCACTGTTGAGAAGAGACGCCGCAAGAAACTCAACAGTCAATACTAAGCTCCTCTTTACAGAAATTTAACTTAGAATATAATGGAATAGGAAATATTTTTCAACGCACACAGAAAATAAATAATAGAAACAATATAAAGTAAAAAAAGGTAATGTTGAACAGGATCAAAAACCGCGGCAAGAATTTTCAGAACCTGTTCAACATTACCTTGTTTTACTTTATATTGTTTCTATTATTTATCTTAAAAGCTTAAAAACTAACCTAAATTAAATAATAGACTGGCAACAGGTAACCTTACAGACACTAGCGACTATTAGAAACAGAAGACGAAATAAAATAATCACAAATACCTACACACTTAAAAACCTGAACAAAGACTTAACTGACTTATAGTGTGCAACACTGGCAACACCAAAACACCACATCCGTTTCTCGTTGGATCGATGCAAGTATGCATGTATGTATACCCTATCGTACAAAAGAAATACTTACCAAAAAAATACAGTTCAAAAAAAACATGTCAAAAGAGGAATTTATTCCTTTAAGGGATCTCCTCCAGCTGACCTTTGAGAGATATGAGCTAGTGTACAAATTTATTAATTAATTAAAGTTATTAGTAATTTCAATACTTGATGGGGTATCTCTACTACTCCTCTTTTGCGGATATTAGGTAATGAATGAATGATTTTTTTTTTGGATAAGTTTTATTTACATTTTGTAGTCTTGAGTACACAACAACTCTATTTCACCATCCGCCCGTATAAGATACATATTTATAATGCTGACCGTACTGTTGAAAAGTGCCGCAAAAGCTATAATTTCAAACTCGAAGTAATAACTTTACTAAATACCTCCACACGGACCCTTTGGTCGTGTAACCCGCGACTGCCGCGGCTGGCCCATTAATCGCGGCCTCTAAACACTCGCTGCATTAAGGATCGATCGCTGAACGCAGAGACCGACTCGCGCGCAGTCGAGCGGGTGACAAGCGTGCTAGGGCTGCCCACTGTGCGGAAATTGACTAGTTTTGAAATTAATAAATAAATAGATGTAGGTACTTTATTTAATAAAGATAAAAAAGATACATAGACTCATACATAGACTCACGCCTTCATTCCCAGAGTGGGGTATGCAGAGCTACAGAATTACCAACAACTCTAAAAATTGGTTGATAATTCTGTAACCACATTTTGCACAATTAGGCTAAGATGTTTACCAGCATATTAGTGACAGGTTGCAAGCCCATCGCCTAACAGTACTAAAAGCCTTTATTCCCTTAGTCAAAAAAAAAAAGATAGAAGATGTTTATTCAGTAAATAGGCCGCACGGGCACTTTTACTCGTCAAAAATCTACCAGCGCTTCGCAAGAGACCACTGCTGAGAAGAAACGCCGCAAGAAACTCAACAGTAAGTCGTTTTTTAAATATTGCTAATATAATATAGGTACTACAATTAAAAGTTGAAACTAAACTTATTTAAATTAACATAAAGTTAAGCTACTCAAATATTAAAGATGTAAATAGTAATCACCACTATAAAAAGAACACCCCCTCTAGCAGGTCCGCTCGCGGCATGATCCCTATGACACTGGCTGCATTACCTCTCTGGATAGCTAGCCGGATTGGGAGAGGTAAGCACCAGCTCTAGGATCTCCGGAGGTGTCTATGAGCCGGGATGACAGAGCCTTAATAAAGATTTTCATATAGGCAAATTAATAGATACATACAGATACAGATCACACTAATATTTTTCCATACCGGGGTCACTAAGTCGTCAAAGCAATTTTGCAAATTTATACCAGCTAATGGAAGGAACATTATTAGTGTTTTTAACAATAAAATACAAGAAGTAGTAGAGAGCTAATGCAGCCAGTGTCATAGGGACCATGCCGCGAGCGGACCTGCTAGAGGGGGTGTTCTTTTTACAGTGGTGATTTATTATTTACATCTTCAATATTTGAGTAGCTTAGTTTTATTTTAATTTTAATAAGTTTAATTTTAACTTTTAACTGTAGTAACTCTTTATTGAACATCATAATATTATTATATACCTTGCAAGCATCCAAAAATGTGATCTTATAGCGTTTTATAGTTGAATCAAAAGTGCTTTAAATATATAACGGGATTAACATTAAAAATACAAAACTTTTGTTAATAATAAAATAACATTATTTGGTTACGTACATACGTTTTAGTAAGAATTACAAAACTAAATATGTAGTTGTTTAAAAATTGCGAATTTAACTACAAAATTAAATTACACACATTTAAATTTCCGAAATAGAGTAAAGTGAAGAAAGTGACAGAATAACATCTGACAAGCCATAACTTGCATCAAGTGGCAACCCTGCGTTGGGATTAAGCCCTAAGCGCCGCCGCAGCCGCGCGTTCGCACGCCCTGATGGGGGTTCCGTGTCGAGCGCGGAGCTGTCAATCCGTCACTCATCGGGGACTCCTGCCGGCACCTGCGATGGGTCCCGATCGGGGCTCCGACCATGGACACACCTTATACATTCGAGGGCCTCCTTGCCACGCACCTTATCTATGAGGAATTGGCTCTCGGCGTCTGTATTTCCGAACCAATACGACTTGGGGGCCTTAAAAAAGCGAGCCTACTCTTTTCAGGACTCAGGATTGGACTGGTCAGGACTACTTTGACGTACGTCAAGTAATCATGTCATGGCAGTCAGTATATGTATCTATTGTATCTATACCGAAACCAATTTTGTAATTACCAACTTAGCTTTTAAGTTTCTAGATGTTACTAACCATATATGGACCTGGTCTGAAATAAATCATTTGAATTTGAATTTTCTCAAAGGCTGGCAGCGCACCTGCGATTCCTTTGGTGCTGCGGGTGTTTATGTGCACTGACCGTCAGGTGACTGGGTGGGTAGCTCGGGTGCTTCTTTTTTCACATGAAATAAAACATACCTTCACGCCCATCTCCCAATGGCAGACTGTGGAGCGCCAGGTGCTCCGGTCTATAAACATACAATTTTCGCATCCTCATTTCATCAACGTCTTTATGCACGTCCAGTTACTGATACTACTATTATCCAACACAGGGCTTACTAGAGGCATAAGAGTGGGTCAGATATTTTTTAGCGCAATGTTGAATAATCATATTATTGCTGGTCGACGTATGTCGGTTTCGGGTGCTTTTGATTTGGCCCTTATTCAGTACATCGCGAATCTGATCACTGTACGAGCATCTAGCGCGCCGCTACCGACATCTCCGCTCACTCTCTCTCGCTGACCTCATTCGTAACTCTTCTTGAACGACGCGTTGGCCGAGTGATTTTGTGATTTTGACTCGCGGTTAGCCTATATTTGGGTAGTGACCCTGCATACAAAGCAAGCGGCCCCGGGGTTCGACTCCTATTAGCGAATGTTTGAGTGTGACGCGAATATCTGTTCCTGAGTCTTGGATGCTTACTATGCTATACTATTTTTTTATAGACCTTACATTTGTAATGATTTTATTTGTGTTAGTTTAAAAAATAATATTTTATTACTTTATTACCTTGTAATGTAACTTACTTTTAAGTATTGTATTTAATAATTGAAAAAATGACCTTCTGCTGGAGTTTCTTGCGGCGCTTCTTCTCCGCAATGATGGTCTTGTCCGAAGCGCTAGTAGATTCACTCCTTATTATCGACGTGTAAAAGAGCCTTCATGTGGCCAAATTACTGAATAAATATTTTGAATTTTGAATTTTTGAATTATGTTTGTATTTCGCAATATAAGTATATTTATCATTGCCCATTACTTATACTCTAGGCGGTCAAAACCATATCGTCTTTAACCTGTTAGGTATAGTATTCTTTTAACTCGGCCATTACTGTCCATGACAATACGATAACAGATCAAAAGCAATATTGTTCGTCGTCGTAGAATAGAGGCCTTGGAGCTTAGTTTGGGACTGGGTCAATTCGTGTGAAACGGCCCTTATCGCCAGCTACCCGCTATACAGTATTAGCAGCTTCTTAATAGCTTGATATCGCTATCCCGCTTGCACTCGCGACTGACAGTATATTTGTCATAGAAAAACGAAGAGACTGTACATCTTTTTCTTTCTCTTTATTTATTTAGAAGGTTTGTTCCTTGAACATGACAGCTCCAGCTGGCTTAAATACAAACACACTTACAAACATCACACATATAAAACGCTACATAAAAAATAATGCTACCAAATTTAGAAACGCTTATTTACAACAAAAAAAAAACAAATTTAGCAACCTCTGACAAAGGCTCTGCCAATATAATAAATAATAAATATCAGGGGACAATGTCACACCAATTGACCTAGTCCCAATTTAAGCTCTAGGCTTGTATTATGGGTACTAGACAACGATATCAATACTTATATAGAGAAATATATACTTAAATACATAGCAAACATCCATGACTCAGGAACAAATATTCGCGCTCATCACACAAACATCTGCCCTTACCGGGATTTGAACCCAGGACCGCTAGCTTCGTAGGCAGGGTCACTATCAACTAGGCCAGCTCGTCGTATGGATTGGAGATGCCAACATTTGAACAGTTAATACTAAAGTCTATAAACAACTGTTCCCTCTTTGCACGAGTCCGAACACATTCCATTAAAAAGTTATGCACATCCTCTACTGACTGTACAGTCAACAGCATAAATAAGTGATCATTTATGTACCTTGTCACTTTAACTCTGTGTTTGAAATGGTATACAAAATGGTGAAACGACTGAAAGCGAGGGAGTGTACTTGTGAGAGGACCTTGTGCAGGGTCCGTCCGGGTTGGTACCACCATCTTACCCATTAACCTACCGCCAAGCAGCAGTGTTAGCATTGTTGTGTTCCAGTTTGGGGATAAGACAGCCGGTGAAATGACTAGCATAGAGGCATTCCATCTTAGTCCTCAGGGTTGGCAACGCATTTGCAGTCTTGTCTTGTGAATGCCAATGTCTATGGGTCACAGTTTCTACTTACCATCAGGTGGCCTGTGTGCTCGTTTGCCTTCCCATGCAATAAAAAAAAGAAAAAAAAAGCGATAGAGTACAGACATGATCACTTATTTATGCTGTTAACTGTACATGTAAACTTCAGTCAAAGAAGTACTTGCGTCGCCCAAAGTGCCTGAGCGCAAGGGGCGTCATTAAGCCCTCTCGCTAAAAAACAATGCGTGCGCGCTCATCAATCACGCCGACACTCACACCGACATGACATTCGTGACAAGGCGGCGATTTATTTTTTAGCATGCTTTTTTTAATATTTCTGAATTTATCAGGGCCTATGAGAATTGACGACAGGGTTTTTTTGAAAAGGTGTTTTATCAAAATCATTATTTGTTGGTTTTTGGTCTCAAAAGCATATTTTTCCATATTTTTTTTATTATTACTTACTGATACAAAAAAGATATTTTCTCAAACGAAAAAACGGTTTTCCGATTGAAACACAAGGACAGAAAGAGCCTCATTTTACTCCTAGGAGTAAAAAAACCATATGAAAACACTTTCCGTCCATGTCCATATATTTCTTAAAAATGCTGTCAATTTGCATACAAAATCAAAAGGACCAAGACAAAAATTCCAAACAGCCAAGGTAACTGCTCGCTTTTTTAGCACAGTGCGTGTGTTTCTTTTTGAATTTGCATTCCAATGTCTATGGTTAGTATTTAAAAACAATTGACAGTCGGTAACATTCGTTCATTCTGCATACTTACTATAATTGTGAAACCGAATATTAATTAAATTACTTGCTTTTTAGAAATGTATTTGTATTATTTCCTCACATGTTTGAGAAAAGCATTATGTATGCCTCGGCGGAAACGAGGATTTCCTGACTCGTATTTTAGCAGGCCTCGCTGTTGCTCGGCCTGCTAACCACCTCGTCAGGAAAACCCTTACTTTCCGCGCCTAGGCAACAATGTACTATATCAGTGTTTGCTGCGCTCGCTTTGGACTTGTGGTCGGAATGACGTAATTTTGTTTGTAAACGCGTTTTGTAGCAACAGTTGTGACTTAAAAATGACCATGCAGTGTTTAAGCTCTTTTAGTCATGAAAAAGTAACGATTTCTTTAAAAATATGTTGTAACTTGCGGTAATTACCTACGACTTAAAACGCCAGCAAGCAGGCAACAGATATAGTCCCAATAGACATACATACATGGACAGTACACACCAAGTTGGCGAAGTTGGGTAAAAAAGCCATGTTAAAAACAAGATAAGGCAAGAAACCAGAATACACACACAGTAAACTATCTCGGAATTACTTAATCTTTCCTGCCTTTCGTAAACAATTTGCATTTTGTGCAACAATAATTTAGATTTAGACACGGTGTAAAAGAGGACTACAAAAGGTAGGGTTGCCCCCACATGCGACAACTGAGTCAACACCGATAGCTGTTCAACCCTAATTCTAAGTCTTTTGTTGGCTTAGCTCTAAATTTAAAAACTTGGCCAACGTTTATTGTGACAGGGTCAATTTAAGATTTCCACCAAATGTAGCTAAGAATTATCACCTTTAAATTGCTTTCTATTGAAAAAACTGAATCCGAATCGGTCCATTCGTACGATGCCACAGGCAGACAAACACACACACAGACGTAGGCATCAAACTTATGACACCCCTCTCTTAGGGTCACGGACTAAAAAAAATTGTTCTATAGACAACCTAACCCAACATTTAATAAAAAACTTTCTGCGTGTTAATCGCTAGGCTGTATTACTACTGCACTCAGTCGATGACCCATTGACCTTTTGACCTTCCTCCATAGCTCAATTATACGTTGCTTAATCCTTACAATTATTCTAGTTAGATAATACAAAAACGTGTTCGCATGCGGCTCATTGACATAAAGCAAGCCATGATACAATTCGCAGCTCGATAGACTGCAAATGAATAGACATTACTAAGTAAGTATACCTACGTACAAACAGCCACACACTTAACTGCCCATTAAAGACAGAAGTGAGAAAATGTAGAAAGAGATAAAAGATTTAAAAAAAAGATAAAAGATGTTTATTCAGTAAGTAGGCCGCACTGGAACTTTTACACGACAAGGTAAGGTTGCATGGTGCAAGGTTTAAAAAGGAACTTAAGGAATGGCTAATAACTAAATGTTTTTACAACCTGAATGAATATTTTTCTGTTAATTATTAAAAATTGATATCCAAACGAAATACTATTGTACGCCCGAAATGGGCATGCTGTTGATTCCATACGCTGTATATTACTTAACAACATTTGTACACAGTTCTTGACAATAAATATATCTTATCTTATCTTATCTTATCTTATCTTATCTACCAGCGCTTCACAAGAGACCACTGCTGAGAAGAAACGCCGCAAGAAACTCAACAGACAGTCGTTTTTTTAATATTGCTTATATAATAATAACCTTAACCTAGCATTATATAAAACAATGAATCTCACATAAAATAAAAAATAAATACATTCATGCGCGGTTGAGCAGGAAAATATTGTGTCAAAACTCAGAATTGTCACAAAACTAAGCAACAATAATAAAAATAATAAAAAATTGAAAGTATACAAGTTATACTTAGGTACCTGTGACGGTGCAAGACAACCTGCATAAAAGTTTCGATACATTCTCCTACAGAAACCGTGTCCCCTAGACAATATACAATATTTACATATTTTTTATGACCAAGTTATTATTCAATTATTTAGGTGTTGGCCAAGCATTTTTATCTGTTAGATAGTCTTCGACCCTATAGTAAGCTTTAGACATCAACGACTTTTTGAAGTAAGTTTTAAGTACTGGAAATGGTAACTTTAAAACGACGTCAGGTAATTTATTAAAGAAAAGGATGCATTGACCTACAAATGATTTATAAACCTTACGGACACGAAATTTTTTAATAGCAATTTTATTTTTATTTCTTGTATTCAAATTATGTACATCACAATTCTTAACAAAAGAGTCTTGATTTTTAATGACACAAATAATATTTTCTTAAATAAATTGTGACGCTACTGTCAAGATATTAATTTCTATAAATAGTAGTCTTAAGGAATCACGGGAGTTTAGATTAGATAGAACGAATGGCTCTTTTTTGCAACACGAATATAGTCTGTATGTCAGCAGCTTTTCCCCAAACCAGAATACCGTACGACATAACACTATGAAAATAACTATAATAAACTAAGCGAGCTGTCTCAACATTAGTAAGTTGCCTGATTTTCCTAACAGCATAAGCTGCCGAACTTAATTTACCTGCTAGTATTGCTATATGGGGACTCCATTGCAAGTTTTTATCTATAGTTATCCCTAAGAAAAGCGCCTTATCTACGATTTCCAATCTCTCATCATTAAGAAATATACTAGATTCTACCGGTCTAACATTAGGCAAAGCGAACCTAACACATTTAGTTTTCTTAACATTGAGTAGCAAATTGTTACTAGTAAACCAATTCAGTACTTTATCAGTTATTCAGTGTTTATTCAGTGGCGTTTATCCTACTGTAATCGACGGATTTTCGGTCTACCTTGAAAATTAAAGATGTATCATCAGCAAATAGCACAATATCACAAAGGTTATCTACCGTGGGTGGTAAGTCATTAATATAAACCAAAAATAAGAAAGGACCTAATATAGAGCCCTGAGGCACACCTAATTTAACAGCTGCTCCAATAGACTTTGTTTGGTTTACAACAACCGTTTGTGTTCTATCACTAAGATATGAAGACATAAGATTTAGAGAATTATTTGACAGACCATTATGTTCTAATTTTAATATAAGAGTCGCATGATCTACGCAATCGAAAGCTTTAGAAAGGTCACAAAAAAATCCTATTGCATCACAAGATTTCTCCTAAATATTGTGTATATATATTTAATGAGCACAGATGCTGCATCAGTAGTGGATCGTCCTCTGGTGAAGCCAAACTGATTACTGTTAAGCAGTTTATTTCTATTGAAGTGACCTAACATGTCTTTTAACATTAACTTCTCAAAAACTTTGCTTAAAACAGGTAGAATAGAAATGGAACGGAAATTCGTTAAATCACTCATATCGCCCGATTTACTATATTTCATAAGATTTGGAAATACCCCCTCTGAAATACAATTATTGTAGATTAAAGCTAAGTGAGGTGCAATTATATCTATGATATGATGGATGACTTTAACTGACGTTCCCCATAAATCCTCGGTTTTTAAAAAAAATAAATATTTAAGATAAATATAGATGTTACATAAGAATCTCATGTGCACGACAGATACAGTTTCTCTCTGTTATCTTCATTGGTCACTCAGCTGTGTGGGCGATTGTAAATTACTATAAGTTCGGCAGCAGACAAGGCTGTAAATATTGAGACAGTACGCAAAGACAGAATTAATAACAACATGTTAATTTTTGATCAACAACTTTCAACTAATGTTAATTAAGATATTCCTAAAATTAAATACGAGCAGATAGAGTGTACTTTTTTATGGTATAAATAAGAAGGGAAACGAGCGCACAGGCCACCTGATGGTAAGTGGAAACTGTGACCCAAAGATATTCGCATTCACAATGCAAATGCACTGCCAAACCTGACAACTAAGATGGAATGCCTCTATGCTAGTAATTTCACCGGTTGTCTTATCCCCAAATCGGAACACAACAATGCAAACACTGCTGCTTGTTGGTAGGTTAAAGGATAAGATGGTGATACTAACCCGGACGGACCCTGCACAAGGCCCTCCCACAAGAAACGCACCACAAGACACTTACCAAACTAAATCCAAATTTTAACGCCACGCAAAAACGTCGCCGAGTCGTGTCCCCCCCCCTCAGTAAAGCCACAATCAACCAAAATTGATCTTATACCCACAACATTATAAATCAATTGATTCCCCAAAATTACCATTACAATATGTACCTTAAACTTTACTCCAGCATAACTCCACAAAAATCATCATTGAATAATCTACCTTGCGCTCTTTTCAATGGGGTATAAATTTAAACGAGGTTGTTCCGGGATTGTAATATGGAATTTTAACCATATGCACCCTCGGGGGTGATAATTGATTGTGTTTATTTAGGGATTATAACACTAGGATTGTGGTAGGATAGGGTGCTCGGTGCCCGGTCACTGCGCGATGTTGAATCTGAATAGAAAAGAGAACATGTTGTTGGAATCTCTAGGCCGTAAACAATTTTGACTGAGATGTCTTTGGGATTCAATGACAACTTAACATAACACTGGGTAAAATTTTATAAAATGATGAGTTACCGTCTACCACTCTTCGATTTAGATGATTAAGTCTAATTCTCGAACCCTGAAGGAACCCTGAAGTCAGTCTAACAGGCATTTTTTTAAATCCATAATGGGTTTACGTTTGACCTCATTCTCACCTGATGTTAAGTGACGACGAGGTCGAAGGTGGTACACACTTACCCAGAAAATGCCTATTCACTCTTGCCTTGACAACACCAAGGTTATATGATTCCGGGAATACAGACGCAGGGAGAGCGTTCCACTCCCTAGCTGTTCCAAAGCAGGGTAAAGTATGACTAGGTCATATGTGCTAAACAACGACTGTTGAGTTTCGTGCGGCACTTCTTGTCAGAAGTGGTCTCCTCTTGGAAAGCGCTGGTAGAATTTTGAAGGAAAATGTGTCTTAGCTGATTAAACATCTTTTATAAATTTTTACCAGAAGACATAGCATGGGTAGGCCTCCGACGAAGTGGCTATAGTTGCGGAGTAGCAAACCTTTGAGGAGGCCGATATCCAGCAGTGGATATCTTTCGGCTGAAATGATGATGATGATGATCTATTTTACAAGCTCTTATTTAACTGACGCTGTTCCTATGTAAGGGAATAAAGGCTGGTAGTACTGTAAGCACCCTGCCACTGAAACACTGGTAAACATCCTCGCGTAATTGTGCAAAATGTGGTAACAGAATTATCAACAAATTTTTAACGTTGTTGGTAATTCTGTAGCTTACCTACCGCACTCTGGGAATGAAGGCGTGAGTTTATGTTGTATGTATGTTCGTATGTTCTCGTAAGATGACGATTCAAAATTTGTAAACCAATTTTGAATCAGTTTCCGATAGGGCCGCAATAGATGAACTAGTTAAAGCAGTCAGGGCCGGCAGCTCCCTGGTCGCTAGTGGGCGATCTGCAGTTTTAATGCCCTAGATTCATATTGAAACTGCAGATTGACCAATAGCGACCACGGGGCTGTCTGTCCTGACTGCTCTAAGCAGTCCGTCTATGGCGACTCGTAATGGAATGGGCTGAGTTTTGGATATTTTTTTCTTGGATCCAAGAACTGATCTGATGATGGAGTCGGAAGGTGGCGATAGAATCTCTGCTTTACTTAACTTAGACCTCAGGACTCATTAGTTTGGTAATGATAAGTAGATAATGACTTTGCTAAAAAAGTACAATCTGCAACAAAAACTTGTCCCAAAAATGTTTTTTTTGGCAGAAATCTTATTTATCCTTTGCTTGTTTGTCGCAGGGCTGACTCCGTGACCTGGAACCCCCACAAGCTGATGGGCACCCTGCTGCAGTGCTCCACGGTCCACTTCAAAGTGCCGGTGAGTCCATCAGTTCCATCACTGACCACTCCAACTACCGTTGGCTGGAGACATTTCTTATAGCATGGAGAAGGCTTGTGATCACGGAGGCCAAGGGAGGGTAAGTGGGCTCTGTGAGTTTTTGTCCACGAAAACGCGTATTTTGTTCGTTATTCTAAGTTTTATGGATGGGTAATTGAGCTCTTAGCAATCTCAAAACCATCGCAAACCCAAGGCTGTAAGCTTACGACTGCAAATGTATAGGAAAGCCTCGCATATGAGGCCATCCACAAAGTACATTGCCTCTATACTAGTAATTTGATAGGCTGTTTACCTACGAGTATATGTCTAACTTCCAAATCCGGACACCAATTTTTGATAGTGGTGTAAAAAAAAAACTGGTTTTTGTTTCTCTTTCTCTCCAAATACTCGGTCATTGTCGTCACATCGAATAAGTTCAGTACTTATCAGTAAGAAGAAGATGGAGAAAATATCTAAATACGATCCTAAATCATAAAATTAGCTTCATAACATTACAATCAATTACTCGCGCCATAACATCAAACGCAGAGAAAACCTGCACCTAATGTCCCATCGTTCCCCTAAACATATTAAAATGAACCTTAACTCAACTGAATACGACTGAACATGGCCGCAAAGACAGTACCAAGTATAATAAAAAAGATAATAATATTCCGTTCAAAAAGCAACCTAAACACAGACGAACAAAGCTGGTTATCCCGCTGAAACTGAGAGATAAATATTTAGACAAAATTGTACTCTGTGTTGTGGTGTTAGGTTTGTATTTAGGTTGTGAGAGTAGGGGAACAAGGGGAAATTGGCAACATATGTCAGTGAGTGTCGGCGGAATTTAATTAAATGTAGTCAGATGGTTGTAGGGAGGGGAGCCTCGATAAAAACTTTATTTGTTTTCTTTTATTAATATTTTTATAGCTTCTTGACCCAACCCTTTGACGATGCAGTTAGATTATTTGGTAGTGACCTTGCCTTAGAAGCTAACGGTCTCGGGTGCGATTCTCGATAAGGGCAAATATTTGTGTGTTATTAAGTGTGAGTATTTATTTCTGAATATTGAAGGTTTTGAGATTTTAGCACAAATAGATTAAATAAATGTTTTTGTTTTAATTTTAACACTTTATTTATTTCCAATACAGAAATCAACAATAATACAATTAAAAATTAAAACTAAAAGTATTTAAATTAAAACAAAACTAAGCTACTTACTCAAATATTAAAGATATAAATAATAATGACCACTATAAAAAGAACAACCCCTCTAGCAGGTCCGCTCGCGGCATGGTCCCTATGACACTGGCTGCATTACCTCTCTGGATAGCTAGCCCAATCCTTTGGAAGAGGTAAGCACCAGCTCTAGGATCGCCGGAGGTGTCTATGACCCGGGATGACAGAGCCTTAATAGAGCTTTTCATATCAGCTGACCAAGGCCCCATGGTCTCCACTGCAAGCGCCACAAATTCGTAATTATTTAATGTATTATTTGAAGGTACAAGACTTATAAAGTAGCACCAACATGTTACTGTTGGTGTGCCCTCCTATTTATTAACGTGCAATTGCTTAAGTGGGCTTGTAATATGCTCTGTCCTTATCTATCATTATGACATTTGAATTTGACAGAAAGGGACCACGAATACATTACCTAAAATAGGTTTATTTTGCGTTTATGAATAAGCTCTTTTATTTACACGGGTTTTTTTATTGTTGGAGTGAGAGCTTTTGGCAGCAGTGTGAACAGCCAGCGATCAACTAAGTATTAATGTATGTATCTCTTTTATTGACACGGGATCCATATCTTTTGTCCGTTTCTTGAGCGAGAAAATTGTCGATACTAAGCTAATCGCTTCTTCGCCGGCGATAGGTGCCTATGGCGGCTTAGTTTGGGACTATTTCAATTTCTGTAAGATGGTGCGCTGTTCTTTTTTGGTAATATTTATATCTGAATCTCGTGTTTAAATCTACAAATTAATGTTACCGATATAAAGTATCGATACTCCGCCCTCTCTATCACAACTTGAAAGGGCGGAGTTCGGAGGAATTTATTATTTGCCATACTGTCCCGACAGTTACAAACTATAACTTCTACCCATACGAAATTAACCTTATTAACGCTTCACAAAGTTCCAAATCGCTTAACACCTTTCCTGGGTACGTAATGCTAACATCAAACTTTTTGGGTCTTGTGTGGTGGGATTAAGGGTGGATTTTGTTTGAGGGTAGTTTGTAAAGGAATTTCAAGTATGCGGGTTTAACGATACGCTTGTGTCAATATGTACAGTCGCCCTCGGAGTGTTTGGAAGCTGTGCTAATGTTAAATACAGACGAGTATACTTGAAGGGTCCACGGAAAGAACATGTCTAGTCACTTTTTTTTGAAAATGAGTTTTGAATCACAAAATGTAGAGTACGAAATGAACTATTATCTACCACTCAGATTCAGATATAAACTTCGTATAACTTGTATTTTTTCACTCTTAAAAAAACCTCTACACGAAAATTACGTACAAAATGACATGGTTCCTAACTTTCAAATCGATATATCTCAAAAAGTTACTAATGTGACTAGACATATTCTTTCCGTGGACCCTTCACTTTGTTTGTGTATACTTGGCATATCAGTGAGACAAGTTGTATTATATGTGAACAAACGAAGTGTTCAAAGCAGCAGTGTTTGCGTTATGTAAACGGCTCAACGGATTTTGATAATGTTTGGAATACAGTACAAATACTCTTTATTTAACACCAACAAACAAAACACGGAACAGCAAATTTTAACTATACGTATACAACGGGCGGTCTTACCGCTATATAGCGATCTCTTCCAGGGGGCCTAATATGGCTGCGTTTATCGCGTGACAAAGTATGCATACAACATCCGTCGCTTTCTGTCAAGTGCGAGAGTGATGGATACTAGGCCCACAGATAACCTTGGACAGGTAAATGATAAAAGACAAAAAAAAATGGCAGGCGGTGTAAACTAAATTCTTCAGAACTCAAACTAAACTACAAGAAACACTTCTGTTATTGTAAAAACTACTTACAGATATACATACAGTAAATGAGTTAATAAATACATACTAAATAAACGCTTCATACATATTATTTTATTATACATCTAAATAATATATACATAAATTCTAGAAATCAGCCATACAAAGATAGCACGCACCGTATGTCATAGGATGGTAAAAATAAAAGTAAAGGAAATCTTAGAAAAACTACGGAAGCGATAGCGATAGGAATACAGATAGCTTAAAGCTGAATTACCACAAAGGATAACTTTTATTCCGAAATAAAACCTGTTCTCATGGGATAACGATTACCTAATTCAACACAGACGAATTTGCGGGCAGAAGCTAGTAGATATATAACTTGCTTGCCCTCATATATCTATTATTATTTTTATATATATAATTCTCCTGTCCGTGTGTTGACAGTGAACTCCTCCTAAAGGGCTGAACCGGTTTAAATGTTTTTTTTTGTGTGTGTTCAAGTGGATTCGAGGATGGTTTAGATTCACAAATAAACCCGGCAGATGGCGTTGTCCTGCATGGCAGATATCATGCAGGACAACGTCTGTCGGGTCCGCTAGTAGGTATATAAAACAGAACCGCTCTGTACGCTCTGTCTAAACCGCTGGGCGAAGGGACTTGAAATTTAGAGGGAATTGAATGGCGTATACAAAGAATGGACTTTTTTAAATCAGCCCCCCGCAGTACGCTACACTACGCGTACAAAGTCATATACTCTATCATGTCAGCCGAAAGACGTCCACTGCTGGACACAGGCCTCCCCCAAGGCTCTCCACTCAGACCGGTCTTGTGCTTTTCGCATCCACCGCGTTCCCGCGATCCTTACAAGGTCGTCACTCCATCTTGTTGGAGGCCTACCCACAGCTCGTGTCCCGGTCAGGAACCTTCTGACCCCATCGGCCATCAGTCCTGCGTGCGATGTGCCCCGCCCACTGCTACTTCAGTTTAGCTATTCTTCATATACTCTAGTTCTTACTAATATTTTCAAAAAGCGACGTCTAAACGAACGGAGTCGCATGCTAAAGCTAGTCTGTTTAATAAATGCAGGCGCATGAGGGACAAACGATTATGCAGATGCGCTATCTGTCGCGAGCAGATGTCCGCCGGGACTGGGGACATGGAGGGGAGGGGGGGGGGGGGCACACGCCTCTGCTGGCTCTCAACTGTGACGCTGACGCCTACCCTTTGGATTGGTTTAGAAATATGGTAGCGTTACAATTACATGTTTGCATTTTACAATAAATTTTCGAAGTAAATTACTTACAATTTTTTTAGAACAAAACGGCTATTTTAAAATAATTTTGATTGTTTTTTTAACTGACACAAACTGATCTTGATTGCTTATTGTACGTACTAAATAATTAATGTTACATAATCAATTAGGTAACTTATTACTACTTAATTAAAACAACAATGAATTTTACAGAGTCAAGGGATTTAATTAAGAGGAAAGGCAAAAATTCATTACTTACTTTTAAAATTACATACATACATACCTTCACGCCTGTATTCCCAGAGTGGGGTAGGCAGAGCTACAGAATTACCTACAACTCTAAAAACCTGTAAAAAATTAAAATTATTTAAAATTAAAATTAAAATTATTTATTGTTTTTCTAAGTAAGTAAGTATAACCAATTAAATACAAACATAAACTTACCCCCTCATTCCCAGAGTGGGGTAGGCAGAGCTACAGCATTCCCAACAACTCTAATAAATTGTTGATAATTATGTACTTAACCACATTTTGTACAATTAGGCTAAGATGTATATTAAATATTAGGGATCAAACCAGTTTTGGTGTAACTAATTCAGTATCATGTAAGTATTTGTACGTAAATACCTTAAAGTTATCTACATGTTTTCTTTAATAAATTACAAACTTACCTTGATCCATACAAAACAAATTCTTAAAAGGATTGCAAAAATCCACGACCGAAACAAATTACTGGCATTCACCTCACAAATACTTACATACATCTTCCGTGTTGACTTTTGTATGGGCTGAATTACGTCCGAATGAAAATGAATTAAACCAAAGGGAAGTACCGTTCGTTAGCTCTTAGAAAGTGCTTCGGGTTTCTACTCGCCTCTCACTCACTTTTATACGCTCTTATTAAGAGGAAGGTGAGAGAAGTACACACCTGAAGCACCATCTAAGACCTATCGAGCTGTCGTCACGTTCGCTCTACCCAAATGCTGGTATTAGGAAATGCATTTCTGTACATTAATGTATATTCTGTGCTCGTGTTGATGTTTCCGTCTCTCCACCCAGGGCATTCTCCTGAGCTGCAACGCCATGTCAGCCGAGTACCTGTTCATGACCGACAAGATCTACGACCCTCGGTACGACACCGGCGACAAGGTCATCCAGTGCGGGCGACACAACGACATCTTCAAGCTGTGGCTGCAGTGGCGCGGGAAGGTCAGTGTCAGCATCATCACCATATTTGGTGCATTCCCACTACACAACAGATAGTCCTAGCCGCGTCGCGGCAAAGTGGAGCAAACCTCAAGAAATGCGAGCACTAGGTACTTGCTCGGAACTGGCTTCTACGCGCATTTTTTACACTTATAAAGAACGTAGTAAATTTTCCTAAGGACAGTCTCATATTCGCATTAAAACAAAAATGTTTCACACGATGCATAAGTAGGTAGGTGAGTTTTTATAGGTATTGAACACAATCAGGAATAATCAGGATAATAACAATAACCTAACGTAAAAGGAAAATTAGACATAAAACAAGACGTTGGCGTTTTACATGTTACCGTTTTGTTCCACTCTTTCTAAACTAATATTATAACGAGGTAAAATTGTGTGCTTAATTGTCATTTTTTCGTATGTTTAGGGAAACTACTAAACCGATTTGAAAAACCTTCATAATTTGTTGACACCGGAGCTAAGCGAAGGCGGTTCTCTAGTAACTTACAATAACTTGGTGCATCAATGCTATAGTCGGAACACCGCAGTGCTCGTTCTAGGTTGGCACCTATTGAAAGTCAAAGTCAAAATATTTATTGCATGTCACATTACATAAAACAACAGATGGAACAAAAGACAGAGGTATACATGTGACCTGTAAGGGCACAGCAATATGCGGGAGGACGACTATACATTATAATATTACTACCTATTAATTAAATTACATTAACTTAAATTTAAATTATTTTTAGTTCTTTGCTAAATAGCGAAAATTTGACAACATCCACCATCAATCTCAAGTCGTTCCACCTTTCTCCAGGGGACCTCCGGCTTCGAGCGCCTGATGGACCGCCTGATGGAGCTGACGGCGTACATGGTGCGCCGCATCCGCGAGCAGTCGGACCGGTTCCACCTCATCCTGGAGCCCGAGCTGGTGAACGTGTCCTTCTGGTACCTGCCGAAGCAACTGCGCGGGCTGCCGCACGACCCCGCCAAGGAAGTGCTGCTCGGGAAGGTGAGGTTCCAGCTGGACGTAGAACCCTCCTAGTAGGCCAAGGTTTCTAGGTATATAGGCCACTGAGAGGTTCATATTATGATATGAGTCCATAGGTACAGAATTTACGAGCGTCGCAAACTCCTTGATTTAACGTATACATATATCAAATTCGTCACAATACTGCCCTAAGCGCGGTAAAACTCTTTTCATGCGGGTATTTTCCAAAGTCGCCTTATGTCAGTGAGTTGCATCTTAGATTAGCAGTTGTCACCTTTATACTTGTATATGTATATTGACGATTTCATCATAAAAATAGGTACTAATGTAATTCATTTGAATGGATTTCTACAAAACTGAATTTGTTTAAATATAAGAGGCATTCCATCTTAGCCCTCAGGATGTCTATAGGCCAAGCCCACGTACAATCAGGTAGCTCGTACCTTTGCCATCTACAAGCCATAAATTGCCCCCAGGTGTGCGCCAAGCTGAAGGGCAAGATGATGCAGGCAGGCACCATCATGGTGGGCTACCAGCCCGACGACCGCCGACCCAACTTCTTCCGCAACATCATCAGCTCGGCCGCCGTCACCGAGAAGGACGTGGACTTCCTCCTCGCGGAGATGGACCGGCTGGGGCATGACATCGTCGTCGACTAAACTGATTCTTTGTATCCAATACCCTGTTGGAAATTATTTATTTGCCTGATACCCTGGTGGAAACGGTTTCTAATTACGATCGTGATTCTGATTGTGGATGTAATGTATGAAATTGCTAATATGTTCTGGCTGGATTTAGAGGCATAGAGAGAGGAAGGGAGGGGTCTTGATATTTTAAGGAGCTGGGTAGGAAGCTTAGATCGGAGTTGTAGGTATTCTGAAGAGACTGCGAGCTCCTTAATTGGGAGTTACGCTCCAACTTAAACCAAAACAATTATGTTACATAAAACAGAGCCAGCATTTATGGCAAGGCTCTTTTTTTAAAGTTTGAACGCGTTGGTGGCTCCTTCAGGCGTTTTCTATCGACTGTTGTGGGACAATCTAGACTCATTTACGAGATGAATGAAGGACGTATTCACTGGACAGGGAGAAGTGAATGAGAAGAAGGGGGCCTTTGCCTAGCATTGGGACATACAAAAGGTAGTGAACAAACAGCTATTGTGAATTATATTTCAACGGGGTATTGGTTAGTTACTTGCGTAGTCTGGTCTTTGCTGTACACCTCGTATAAATGTAGTAGTTATTAAAATATAACCTTCTTTTAATCGAATTGTGGACTGGAATGATATAGGAAAATATTCTGCGACTCTTAGAGGACATTTATCTATATGTATGTCGATTTGATATTGATTTTGAATGAGATGTGTATAAGGTTATCTGAAATTGAATGTTTTAAATGTCTGGTTATACGCACGATTGAAATGTTGCCATGTTTAAAGTTAGTATTAGTTGTATTTCTGTATTTACTTACTTAATGCTCAAAATTCTACAAGCATGAGGAATTGGAAAGATTGTAAGTAGTTTTGGTATAAATAGTGGTCCACTTATTCAAAAGTATTTTCTAAGCTGGACACCCTTCGTAGAGAAAAAAAACATTTTTAATGCTATGACAACAACTAGGCACATTTTGTTTTAAAATTTACTGCTTAAATTTAAAATATATAACTTTAAATTATTTGATCCGTCTAAGTATAAATGTATCAATATTTAAAATAGATACTCATCATAACTTATAATAAATGTTCAGTGTTCTGTGTCTTGCAAAATGTCTAAATGTTTGTTGACAATGAAAATATATTTTCATTAGTTTTAGGTCATATCGTAATAAATGTCTATAATGTAGTAAGGAATTTCCAACATAAGGCCTAAAATATAATTCGTTGGCAAAATATATGTATTAAAAACAATAAATGTAGCTAAAAGCATTTAATTTGCGTTGGAAATATATATTTATCGCTGTGGAATTATTAATAATTTAACGCATAGCGTACGTTTGAACATATTATATGTATAGCGTTAAAAAAATCTATCAGAGACATACATGCGAGACATATCTCCCATTTTGCCAATTAAAGATATATTTTATATGTTGTGTGGTAGTTGGCTTGGAAATTAAAGGGAAAATTTATTTACGCATATTGCAGTTATGTTATTTTTAAAGCAGATATATTTTGAATTATATAGTTACGATGAAGCCAAAATTGTTAGAAAATTGTAATAAATATGTATTATTGTGTATTAACGCAATAAATAATTATAATAATACGCGCCATCATTCGCCATTATGTTAGAAAATTAGGTATAAGTATAATAAAATAATATAGTTAAAAGTATTAGAAATCTTAATAGAACTTTTCTTTTTAGTTCTGACGTTTGTTTTATGTAATACCTAATACTTATATTAAAATTTGATTTGTATTATTTTCAAGTTATGACTACTTACTGCATAATATAACCATTTATTTTATGTACATTATACTAGTTGATACCTATTTTTTTAAACTAAACTATAATTGTTTTCCGAAGTTTAATTACTTGAAGTACATATCTCATATTTATCTATTATTTTTAGGATAAGATGTAAATATACGAAAATACGAAGATGTGACAATGACAATAATAACAGTAGAATAAAAGGGGAGGGGGGAGGGGGTAAAATAATAAATGTTTGTATTTCTGCGTGTGTGTTACGTTCTTTCTAGTTGTCTGTAAATTTCTGTCGTAATATTTGTAATAAATGTCTGCATTTATATTATTTTTTGTCAAGTGTTGTTATAGTTCATTTATTTTAGGATGAGAAAAGAAAAGAAAAAGAACCAGTAGTCGTCAACTCTAATACTCGCTGGCAGAATCAATAAGAATCTAAGCACTCAATATATTGTATCTGTGCATGTGTCATTAATGTTTTTGTGTTGGACAAAACATTGGGTCTCGATATTATATAAAAAAAATACTATAAAACTATTTGAATATGTATATATTGGTTTCTAACTGCTATACTTAATTGATTTACCTAATTTAAGACTGACTGTTCCGGATGAAGTGTGATCGTTTCTCCGCTAAAGAGTGCGGTAGTAGGGTAGAGATTAAAGATGTAGACTAAACGAGCAGCTGCCAACTTTAACAAGGAAATTAACAACAAACAACTCACAACAAAAACAACTATGGAACAATATCAACGCTCACGCTCTCGAACTCGAGAGAAAATGACAACATAACATGGGACATATCACATAAGGGCGTTGTGACGTTCAATCTGTCAAAAAATGCAAACTGTGGCGTTATTAATGATCTATTTAAAATTCACTAGTTTCGCTATATTTGACAGGTGACAGGATAGTATTTGATTTAGTCGAGTTATATGCTCCGACGTTTCGTTATTTTGTTAACACAGGTTTGTAACCCCTGCTTCTTTAGGTCTTTTATAGACCACGTTTCTAATTGAAGTAAATTTAATCAACACAAATAAAAAATGCAATGTAAATATTAACGAATATGACTTAAAGTACTACTGCAATAGATTATAACGTTCATTTAATATTTACTGTCAAATAATAGCAGTCAAAAAAGACGTTTTGGAGCAATATTTTTGTATAATTATTATGTTGCGTGTAACGTGCCCAATAAAATACCTTTATTTCTTTCTGTATCATGCTAAAATAAATGAACTATAAACTCTCTCAATCTGCTTCAATCTTCAAAATACTAGCGCCATCTAGCGGTCAGTAGTGAAACTAAACATTTAAATGTTTCTTTGGTCTAGATTTGTAAACAATGTTATGACTAAAAGTCGATTCTTTTCGAATATGATAAAACTGTCTGTCAAATTATAAATAAATTAAATGTAAATATGTAGTGTGCCTGAAGCGTGCGAGGTTAGACTTTTCGGTTATAGTGGTTTGCATTTATGTATTAATTTTGTTATTGCTACGTGAAACGGTAATGAAAGTTCAACATCCTGTCCAAGTAGTTTTGCTATTCGCCTATAGGTGGCAGTATACGAAAGCTCCAATTGGCTGACTGTCTATAGTCGTCAATAATTATAATTTGATTTGATATTAATGAATACTCTAAGGTTGCCAAATTAAATAGAATTATTTATACATTCAAGTTTTTTAGAGTTGTTGGTAATTCTGTAGCTCTGCCTACCCCACTCTGGGAATGAAGGCGTGAAGGTATGTATGTATGTATTTATACATTCGGTGTTGCTTTTCATAATAACTACATAAATAAGGGAGGCCGTCATCCCATAATGCCTTTAGGCTATGTTATGTATTAAGAATTGTTGTTAATTATTTTTGTGATGAGAGTGCGCGCGAGTAGTGAATAGTGATTGTCAAGAAAATATATTTTCAATGTCAAATTTCAATAAACAACAAAACACATAAGTCTTCCATGGACGATGTCTTCCATTTAATGTAAGCGACTGTAAAAGTGCTTAGTAATATCTACCCGCCAATAGATGGCAGCACTTACAGTTATTTATTATTAATGTGATATTTTCTGTTCATCGAACTAAATCTAGACATAACTAGTGTTTCGACGAGTTTAGTGTTTAGAAGCAATGTACCTACCGTTCACTTTTTGATCACTTATAACATTAGCCAAATTGAATTATCCTATTATTGTTGCTATATGTAAGAACCTGTATAACCAATAAATGGTATTGTTGTTAGTTTGTTGTCGTTTTATTTTTTTAACTATAGATCGAGTATGTTGTTTTGCTGTGAAAACTATCCAATTACATTGATAAAAATATATTTTCATTCAGAACAAGCCTTATCGACGTACGTCAAATTACATACATTATAGAATTAATCAACTAACCGACCGACCGACCGTTGAATAATATTCTGTATAACTCTGTGAATGTACTTGGTCTAATTGAGAAACATAAAAACATGTCCCCTTTTATTTAAATAAGCTACCCTAGAATTTAACAAGATTTCCCTCAGTTCGTCCTTCTCACGCCATCTAGTGTCAAATAGTAGTTTTGCATATCGGCAGGCGGCAGTGTTTTCGTGGTGATTATATTTTTATTATCAAATCGCGCCCTACTTGATTTTATGAACATCGACTCGATCATGCAACGTTAATTCAACTGGGGGAGGACATTCACTTCCCAGGGACATGCATTGTGCAGTTCAGTTTACGGTGATCGAAAGAACCTACTTCGATCTAAACTGAATTGCTTAGCCATGTCATGGTAATAATTAACAAAAATAAACTTACTTGTGGAGCTTTACGGACCCGTTACGTTACTCTTAGCTAACGCCATCTAGTGTCGAATAGTAGTTTTGTATATCATAGATGGCAAATAATACCCGGGTTTTAACAACCATTTTAATAATAAAGTGACAATGGTGAATTTGAACGAGTCCATCTCACCATGTTATTGTGACAACCTAGCGACATCTAACGGCAACTTGTATCAACCAACTCGCCAGCGCCACCTGCGTCATACAGCGGAACTAAGTGTTCTACATCGCGCTAACGAAGTTTCTACAGTCGCTTAGACATTATATACTTCCAACTACATCCCAATGGACTTCGGACTCCAAGCATAACACCCGTCTATTACCCTCTCTTCCTACTTTGTAATAAAATTAACCTTACGAATCCTGGCGTCAGGACGGGGGAGGCTGGACTGGACCTTGTTTTTAGACGTAGGGATAGGTTAACACAGAATTTTATGAAAGGCGTAACTCCCGTTACCATTTATCGGTTCTTGAAATTTGTGAGTCCATCTGGGACTCCGTTCAACTCGGTTAAACGGTAAAACAAAATTGCTTGTGACATGGAATCAGGGCGCCTCTATTCACTTCGGTAATAAACCATATCGTGTTTGAGCTGTTAATTATTATTGTCACCGTTGTGATAGCTCTTATTTACTTGACAGTAATGGTGTCTGACGTCATGGCAATAACGTAACAATAACTATGATATCGTTGTTACCGCCTAGACCACCGGCCCTGCGCCTTTATTCAACACAACCATATCGTGTTAGAGCCGCCTTTACTTAGTAAATAAGAGCTATCAAAACGCTGACGGTACGATAACATGTCCAACACAGTGTGCATTTACAACATTTACAGAGTCGAGCCCATGGCCATTTAGGGTGCGTTCCTATATTCAAAACCGTTGGTAGACTTGTGACGCCTCGTTAAAATTTGACACATTTTGTATGAAGCAAATGTCATAACGTTACTGCCCGTAAGGGAAACGATTCGTTTCTTGAATATAGGAACCGGGCACTATTCAACAGGGTAAGAGACCATGTTGACTGACGTGTTTTTAACTGGACCGCCATTATAAGTTAGCGCACGTTGACCTGTCAAAGCGATATGATTTTAACCACTGTCAAGATTAGTTGGCTTCAGAGTGTAAATGTTTGATTAGTAGGTGGGTGTTTTTCAAAAAAAGTGTACATTTTCATTTTTTTTCAGAATTCGTGTTTTTATTGTTTTTCTTACTCAGAATCGTTGATACTATCGATCCTCATACAAGAAAAAAAGTGTCCTAAATATTCCGTTCCAAATCGTCACATTTTTGAATGCAGTCTTTTTTTATTTATATGGACGTGACGCACTGGAAGAAAAAACTTACATAGTAAAATCTGGGACACTTTTTCTTGCATGAGGATCGATAGTATCAACGATACTGAGTAAGGAAAACCAAAAAAAAACTAATTCTGGAAAAAAAAGTTAATGTACACTTTTTTTGAAAAACGCCCACGTACGACCGACGTAACTCGCATACGAAGGAACGATAATACGATTTTACCGTTTTTCTTGTAATTTTTGATATAATCAGTTTGAAAAAGCTGGATTAAAACAAAAAATCGATTTTAATCATTTTATTGGAAACAAAATAATAATTATGCTATATATTGCACGTGACTCGGAAGTCTAGATTCACACATTGAGCAGAACCCACTTTCGCTTACAATATGTACCCGCACTGAGGTCAACGCAAAATGGACACTGACACATTACAAATTAAATGTATTTTAGCTTGATTTATATGATGGACTTGCGTTAGTACAGACTAATGTCGGGTTGCTATATTCAATCCGAGGATAGATAAGGCTTACCTCGGGTTAAAATTTGACATTTGCCCATACAAAATGTGTCAAATTTTAATCCGAAGTAAGCCTATCTGTCCGCGGATTGAGTATAGGAACCGGACGTAAACCATTGAGTGTTACGGATAGATGACGTCACCGTCGATCAATATTTAAAACAAATTTTATTTTTCTCTTTCAAACCGACAACACACAAGCAGAGGGGTATAATAAGTCTCACGTTTGTATCCGTGTCTGAATGTGGTAACCTAGCTCCAATGAAACAATTCACACGCGGCTTTTCTTACAGAAGGCTAGTTTTACTAGGGCGTCTCTGAAAGTAGCAATTGCCACTATGACGGGTTTTTTTTATTAACAGTTACTATTTTGTTATTAGAAATATTGTTTTTACACTTTCTGTACTAACGCTGTGCACATTGTTCCATGCTACGTACAACCTTCAAATTAAGTGTCGGTTCATCACTTCCACGGCTGACCATTATCCAAATGCCGAAGCACAGACTTATTTTGAAGACTGTATGTAACAATCATACATTTCTTACATATAAGAGATTCATTTTATTGACATATCTTTCATGTGAGTTAACTCCATACAGAACCGAGACGTTTCAGATTCCAGCGTCTAAGTTCAACTCATAAGAAAAAAAAACTATGGTCCCTTTACCTTTTGGGATACTACTTTAAAAGAGTTGAGTGAAGTTTTAGAAATACTTTTCACGATACAAAACCTTTATATACTAAGCACAGGTAGCCTATCACAAGTCCGAGGTCCCTATAAAATATTTCATACAGATAAAACAGTTGGGAGCAACAATTCGAACTCAAGATAGGGAACCCAGAGCAAGTTCACATTTTTCAAATGCCTCAAAAAGATACGTAACATAAATCATGAAAAATATTCCGAAACCACAAACGGCTCAAAAACCGGCCCAAACCAAAATACTCAACATCCAAATGTCAACAACATGATTAACAAAAAAATGCAATACATTCGTAAAAATAAACTAATACAAAAGTATTTCTCCGAGTGAACATACTGTATTTGGTACAGGGTGGTCATTTCAACAAATAAGGTAAGGCACCCAAGATGCCAGATAATAATAATTACCTCTGAAATAAAGTTTCATCATTCAAAGAGCTACGCTCTCGTCAGAGTAATTTCAACTCTACCGTATTCCAAGCCTTCTCTTTAACAAACTGATACGGTACGTTTATTTTCCTTTTTGTTTAAATTTAATGGTGCCAGTAATTGGTAGAGAGCCAACAATAAGACCGTTTCCCCTAAATCGGAAAATTCGGACTTGTGATAGAATTAAGATGAAAATTATACAAAGAAAAATAAAGGTAGGGAGGCTGGTGTTCAAATACAGTATATTCAAACTAGATAAGTATGAACGAATAACAATAGAAATGCCTTTTCTAACATGTCCCAGTTTATCTCACCTCTTCGTACATCTCGTGTCGTAGCTGCGACTCGGCCGTGGCAAATACAATCTCAAACATTTAATTAGGGAAGTACATATGATAATAATACTTTTTATTTCCCGGCTTACAAGCGTCCTTCAAGTCGAAACGCCACAGCGATCTATACTAGCAGCCGTTAAAAGATTGTCCGTTGAAAAATGAATAGCGCACCTGACGCTCGAGCTTCAAATATATCGTTTGGAACATTTCTGAATGACACGTTCAAATCGCTAGCACAGATTATCAAATGTAGTTATTTCACTAAGCTGGCGGCCCCAGTCCAAATCACTATTGCTTCGTTATAAGTGTCATTTTAGTTTGACTTGGGGACTTTAGTCACTTTATTTCTAACTACTAAATTTCATTTGAATCCTTGTATACATCGAAATAATGTAAAAGTAATTATAAGAAATTACACTACCATTTCTTAGTCTTTAAAAAAAACACTATTTCATGAAATGCAAAACTCTTTTGATCACGCTGAAATTGAATAATTTCCAACTAGATCTTCTGAATCGCAATCAACAACGAATACATCCCAGCGAATTCATAAAGAAAAAGGCCCTTTAACCTGAGATTCCATTGAGACTATTTGGAGTAGTCAGACTACAACCAGATACGTATAGCAACAAGCTTTCTCGAAAACCAAATGCAAAAAAAAAGGTTTCATTTAATTTCTTTTAAGGAGACACTTAGTAGACATGACAGTTGTATTAAAACGTAACTGAAGTTTCAATTTTAGTGACAGTATAAAAAATCTCTAAAACATGTCGACGCTAAATTTTTTGTAGTTAGCCTAGAAAAAGTATCCAACTATACGTATGACCCATCTTTGAGATTGTTGCTTCATTCCTCTTCGACCCCGTACAGTCGTCTGCGTTGAGAACGAGGCCGACTGTATCACGCTGCGTATTCTTATAACGCAGTTCATTTGAAACAGTGTCATTGTTTTGACGTAACGTATATCACCACTTATTCTACAATAAGCTCAAGTATGATCGATGCATTTGAATTAAAAAACGACAACAAACAAAGCACACTTTAACCAGAATGGTATTTAAGTTTGTGAATAAAATTAAGTCCGTAAATAGAACGCGGCGGAATCGGAAATTAGTTCTTTAAAAAAAAGTGTCTGATAACAAAATGTTACCATGACATATTAACGTTCCTTTTAATTCTGAAAGAAATATAAACTTCCGAGTCTTGATGTATTTTGGGGAGGACCAAAAAGTTGGACCTTAAGCGCAGTTAACCATACAAACAACGAAGTCAAAAAGGGTCCGTTGTGCGACGAAAAGTATCCCTACAATTGTATGGCTAATGTTAGTGTCACAACGGAAGTTTCATAGAAATTGAGTGAATGTGCCCAACTTGTTGGTCCTTACCCATTTCCATCTACGCAGAGCAAACTGTATGTTAAGATGGCCTCAGTATACTATTTATTTTATTCAACCAAACCAGTCTTTTAGATTTATAACTAGGTATATGACGAGAAGACTATTTTCTAACCGGAGTTAGGTTTTGGGTTAAAATTGCAGCCGAAAAATTTCATGATTTATATTGAATTAAATTCAGAAATATCCAACCTACCTGTAAGTATACTTACACAAAACAATGACAGGTTCCATTTCCCAATCAAACATCATTCTCTCTCACTCGCACTTGTCACGCACAACCCTATTAACATTAACTATACCTAACGCTCGCGCCGTCTGTGTCAAATTAAAAATCGATATTAGAAAAATACTTTCCTAACAACTTCGATACTTATACTAATAATTTGGTTTCGAATAATGGCAAGATATAACCTTTTTACAGAGCGACACAAAAGAGTAGAAATAAAATAAAATGGAACTAAAAAATTGTCGCCATGTTTAATTTTACGTCAAAAATGTGACAGTTACGTAGAAAGTGGCGCCCTCATTTAATTTCTACTCTTTTTTGTCGCACTCTACTGATGAAAAGTATTAAAATAATGCGATAATGTGATATACCTAACGGTGTCAAATAGGCGTATGAACTAAACGATGTTGACTGAGTTTTGTTTATGACATGGGGAAGTCAAACAAGCACACAAGGGGAATCCAAATGCGTTGCCAAGCCTGAGGATATATCTTTATCTTTATCTTTAATGCTTTCACGCTAGTAATTTTACCGGTTGCGTCGAAATGATCTGTCCTTGGGTTGACGCTTGAAAGTCCAATCTTTATTCAAGACACTCACATGTCCCAGTGTACCATTGCGTTCATATTCATCATACTATTTCACTAATATTATAAACAGAGCTCGGCAGGGTGATCCTTGTCATGCAATGGTAGATGTGGTGTAATTTAGTAACTAATGTTTTTTTTTTATTTAGGCTGCTTTTCTCCTACGATCTTTACGTCGCCATCAATACAAATGAATTTCTCAGCAGAAACAGATTTGGGCGGAACTTACAAACTATTTCCATACAAATAGGAAAGTTAAGCATGAGGAATGTTTTCTATATTAGTATTGTCTTGAGATGGGCCACTCAGTCAAGATCATTTTATTGATACGGCCTAAGGTCTTGGGCTTTTTTAAACTTTCCTTAAAGCATCTTGAATCGAGTCCCTGATCTAATACAGTTGAGAAACGGATAGATCTCAGTTCTACAAACGTTAATTCGTGTTGACTTGATAAGATATTGGCCTCTATGGAATACGGACCATGTGGTCTACTGTTATAGTATAATTATTTAATATCGGAAGTAATATACTACTGAAGACACAGACAGCGCAAAACTGGGTCGAATCCAAAAACAAACTCCGCAACGACGAGCCGTCCTTCTCACTCTCACGTAAACAACCAAGGAGTGAGCAGGACGGCTCGCCGACGAACTCCGTTGAAGACCCAACAGTCGAAGTAATACTAATGCCACTCCCGCGGCTGTTTGCTATGTCATAGCGATTGGTTTTCTTTTGTCAAGAATGATCATAAACCATGATAGTTTCCCATATTTAATAGTCAAAACGCGGCAGCTTATTAAAAAAATCAAGTTTTCTTTTATATATTCCCCTTTGAATTGTGTAGTAGGGACTTAGCTAGCGAAGAAAGCGCAGAAAAATTGTTCGCTAGCCGTTTTCAGTAATTCCCCCGATCTACAGAATGACTAGAAGAAAACGAATTCATAGTAACCCTTACGAATAAGCACCATCTTAAATCAATATCATCTCTGAGTCCACTTATTGATCATTTTGTCAATAACGATCATGATCAATTCAAAATAGTCCTAAGTGAATAATTTAATGAAATGATTTGAATTGTATTTAGTATTTCATGTCAACACAAGTCAAGCGCTATGACACAACAAGGACATCACAGTCAATATAACTGGGAAGCACCTCCCTGACAGCTTCATTCCATTTTGACATTCAATGTGTTTTATACATCTTTAATTTTAACTATCAAAGCTCGGCACAAGCTCCACGTATTTTTACGTATCGCTTTGAAATAACTAAATAAGTTATTTTTTAATTGTAGATATTCTACTACGACTAATATACATATTGGTCACAATTAGAAACGCTTGCGTTTCCTAAACAATTGGCTACAAATAAATGGCTAAAAACCAAAATAAATGTACATAAAGACGCTATTTAACCTTTCGTATACTTGTACCCGTCGTCTGCCGGGCTATGTAGTCATCGGCGTCACGTGACCGAGTTCTTCTTCTTTCTTTGCCCCCGCGGCGACTTGAACAGCTACTACCGCGGGGATATGGCGTTTCCACGTGAAGTGATTTCGCCAGTGTCAAGTATATATAAGTATAAATCAATATAGCAATAAAACACAATCCAATCTTCTCTAGGAAGATTGGGGGCAACGTTGTACGGTGATTTGTATGTCAGAGATCAAGATAGTTTTAACCTCTGCACCACTGCGAGACCACTTGAAACGAGAAGAAAGATGCCAGATACACGAAATGCATAAAAAGTACAACACAAAGGCATAAAAAGTACAAATCACTATCAGAAAAGAACTTTGAACACCTAATTACCCAAAAATTAAAGTCTAAAACAAATTACACGTCCGCCATCTTTTAACGTTGCAAATGGACCCGACCGAGTTTAATAGCTCCTAGCTCGAAAGTGATTTGACGTTTCGAGCAACTGAATGCTATCTATGGAAGATTGATTTTTTTTTTAGTTTTTTTTACAGACAAATTAGAACCCTATCTTTAAGCTACTAGAATCCAATTTCAAAAATCCCCTTAGTGACGGATACGGAACAAGCCATACGAAAGGTTAAATGTCACTTAAAAGTATTTCTAACTTACAATTAAGTACGTCGTATTTTACGGTGACAAAACTCTTCTTAAACTGGACATTTATTTTGGTTTGTACCCAAATATGTTTTTTTTTTATCTTTTATTTTGACAACCAATCAGAAAGTTACTAATTTTACTGTTAGTAATTTTAGGTTAAGAAATATGTACGTACGATTATTCTCAGTTGAAAACAAGGCTTTAATTTTATAAGGATTTGAAAATGTAATTTACTCTCTGTATGCACGCGGCAGCACTTAGTTTTTTTATCTATACTATAATTATAAAGATGAAAGATTTGTACTTTTGTATGTTTGTAACGAATAAATCCAAAACTACTGCATCGATTTATAAACTTATTTCACCATTAGAATTCTACATTATCTCCGAGTAACACAGGCTACTTTTTACCCTGGAAAAATGAACGGTTGATGTTCGCAGACGAAGTCACCGGC
Source organism: Acleris emargana (assembly GCA_927399475.2). Classification (NCBI taxonomy): domain Eukaryota; kingdom Metazoa; phylum Arthropoda; class Insecta; order Lepidoptera; family Tortricidae; genus Acleris; species Acleris emargana. The sequence continues at coordinate 12,081,234 of OV656863.1, forward strand.
TTAAGCTAGTCCCCTATAAAATATATTTTTCAACAGTTTATTGATTCTATAAATTGGTAGTAGCAATAAAATTGTTAAGCACTTTTTTAATAGTGGCCAAAAAGTCGTATTTGTAGTCAACTGTACAGAAGCAAGCGTTTTTAAATATCTTTGATGTCATACCCCTCATTTGAGGAATCACTACATATTCCACATACTGAAGTCAAAATGGCGGAAAGGCGTCAAGGCAGTGCTAGTTAAAAACACCGACCGACCGACTCCTCCATATATAAATAGATATTTTATTGTTATATATGATTAAATTGTACAGTTAGCTGCAGAAAATAGAACAGCTAAAAAATACTCGGAACTTTATTTTGGCCGATTTAACCAAGTAAAATGTAATAGATATTAGAAGGTAAAGGATTGATTTTTTTTAATGAATAATTTAGTTTTTTTCCAGCTGCTAACTGTACTTTTTACCTTAATTATATTATACTGGATCTTGACTTACGAAAATATCGCGTCCCGTACACTGGTACAAAGCTGGACACGCATTTCACACTTAGCAGGAAACTAACCAACATCCTTCATCTTCCTTTTAGTTCCTAAACTATTCATAAAAACTAAGTGTTATCATTCCGTTTTAATTCCTATTAAAAGTTACTTTCAAAGACGAAAGTACTGTAAAGCTTTAGAAAAACAATAGATCTATGACTGGAAGAGATCTTTTTTAAGAAAAAGAGCGTGTCAAGTCTTTTTTAAATCTTTAAATATAGCGCTATTGAAATCCTATTTGCTTTTCAAATTTGTATAGAATGTTCAAGTTAGATATTTTTTTACAAAAAAAACGGAGTTTTAGTTTTCGTTTTGTACAGTCAGACGAAAGCATGGAGCATCTTCGAACCGCGCCGTCGGCTATATTTTAAGATGGTCAATATTTTCTTTGCGGTTCTGTACAATCCAAATTTTTATTCAAGTCATCGGCTGTCTATCTGTCATACTCATACACATTACATTTGCAATCAGAGTTTTTGAACTAAGAAAGCCGATTCCCTCATAACAAGTTAGGTATACTGTAATACCTTTGAAAAAATGTTCTAACTATACTTCATTTAATTAGGTACTAAGGTAAAATGTCAACAACAAACCACGTGGTTCAGTCAACAGTCAATCAAAATTGTGTCGAGCTTCGACATATCAGCACAGATAGCACAAGTTGTAGTTTCTAGCTTGTTGCTCAGTGCGTCTCTATCGTTACAGACTAGATAGAAAGGGAGATCCGAGCGACAAACAAGTCACGGACAACATGTGCTAGCCGTGCAGCGTACAGTCCTTCTTAACCTTAAATTGACGACGTGGTTTCAGTGCATTCTTAAATTAACCCTTAGGCCATGGCGACATAAAGTTCAAAATAATAATCATGACGTCTGTGAGACAAAGACAGTTAAAGGTTAATAGCGAATATCTTCGTTCTATGAAACACGAGTGACAAACATAATGTCAGTGGTGAGTGCAAGTGGGATAGTAATAGCTAGCCGAAAGCTATTAAGAAGCCTGAATTGTACTGTTTCTATTGGCTGATGAACTATATCACGTGGTTTTTGTTTACATGTTTGAAGTACCTAAAGGAATGGAATCTGTATCACAGTGTAACACTTAAGTTTTTATAAACAATATCCAAGCGATCTGGCTCTCATCTCCATACGAGTGACGGACAGACAGTATTATTGATGTGATTGATTACCAAGTCGTCTTCGGTGTCCGTGCCTAACCGTCATGTTGATTTAACGCCACCTGTAAAGAGAGGGTTGTATAAGGTCTATAATTGTATAGCAATTGCGTTAAAGTATTCAGTTATATATGTTACGAGTCATGAAGCCGCGATAAGTTTAATCCGAGGCATGAAACTACGTTAATGAGACACGGTCAGGAAACTTGAATATCGACACACAAATTTATGTATGATCGTTTTACTTAAATGGAGGACGTGAAACCGAAAATTTAATTTTAAACGAAACCGTGATCTTTTAAATTGGTCACGAAAATGTGATTTAAATCAGAGTTTCGAAAAGTTGATCAGTTTAATCTGAGTGACGAGAACGTGATCATTTAACTGACTGCAGAAGGGGGTTCTCAATTCGTCATGTTTTGTTCGTGTGTCAACGGATAACTCCGGCAAATATGGACCGAGATTAGAATTTCGTTTTTGATCGAAAGGTATATATACCTGCGAGATGGTCCAAATGTAGCGAAGTCAAGTTCGGAAGACGGGATCCATGAGGAATCGACGGAACCCCTTAAATATTATAGGCACATGTAAAGCGATTTGAATATTTTCTATAACAACGCAACTATTCACGTTCCGAGAGCATTACTTGGTGAAGATATTTGGCTGATCAAGATAGATGCGGCAATACGGTAGAACTGATGATGAACAAACCTAATCATTCAAGTTTTTTTTGTCATGTGTAATTATATTAATCTGAGTTCTGAAACGGTGATCATTTTAATTTCAACCATGATCAGATTAATCGGAGTGACGAGACTATGATCACGGTTGAACATGATCAGATTAACCAGTTATAAAACTGTGATCACTTTAACCTCAATCGTGATGAGGTTAATCTGAGTAAAGAAACGATGATCATTTTAATCTGAGTTACGAAAGTGTGATCAGATTACTGAGTCACAATATCGTGATTAGTTTAATCGAAAACATGAAACTGACCATTTTGATTTCAATCTGAGTTACGAAACCGTGATCATTTTGATCTCAACTATGATCAGATTAACCTGCGTAACGAGTGTGATCATTTAAATCTCAGTCGTCATCAGATTATTACGTGTTACGAAACAGTGTGTTCAGGGTAGACAAAAAGGTAATCAAATCATTGAAATCTGAAATACGAAATCGTGATCAGTTTAATGAGTCACGAAACCAAATATATAAAACCGTGATATTTTATTTGAAGAACGCAATCGTATGAGTATTTAGAATGTTGTTGCATACGTGAGATGCAGCAACTGGACTGCGTAGGTAATTAAGATACTGGCTAATGGATAACACGCTAGTAGATTCACTCAATATTATTGATATGTAAAAGAGCCCTGCCGTTTCGTCAAAATATTTTTGGTCAAATGTATCATTGACGACGCGTCGGCCTAGTTGGTAGTGACCGTGTCTACGAAGCTAGCGGTCCTGGGTTCAAATCCCGGTAAGAGCAGACATTTGTGTGATGAGCGCGAATATTTGTTCCTGAGTCTTGGGTGTTTTCTATGTATTTAAGTATATATTTCTCTATATAAGTATGTTTATCGTTGTCTAGTACCCATAGTACAAGCCTAGAGCTTAGTTTGGGACTAGGTCAATTTGTTTGAGATTGTTTCCTGATGTTTAATATTATTATTTCCCAAATTTTAATATCCCGTAATTATTTTGTATTATTATTGTTTTATATCCGGGATATCGAAACAGATCGTTACTACTTTGGAAAAAACTCGTATCTGTTATTTCGAGATGTATGAGCGTGTACTTAATTCTCTTCACGCTTAAGTCTAAAATGGTACGTCACGAAATATTTATTTTAAAGCAATGACGACATGTTAGGTTAGGTTAGGTCACACTCGTGACTGCATAAAAAATATATCAACTGCGACGGTAAAACACTTTATGGGAAATGAAAATTTGGAAAATGATATATTTTACCAAAAATATTTTTGACAAAACAAAGGTAGCCTGTAAAAGAGCCTTCATGTGGCCAATTTACTGAACAAATCGCACCTTGAGAACTATAGTGACATAATTGAGAAATTCTGATTTTCGAGTTAGGGCTCTATCATAATCAATTTATGACTTAAAGTTTGACAGCTGAAATTTAGAATTAGGTCACTATCGGTCTGAAGGAGCGAAATATTTAGAATTTGAACCTAGTCCTCGCTGGCCTGCGAGTTCGTGTGTCAAGCTGGGGCGTGCTCGAGTGTCAGCGCGTCCCCCGGTACGTACAGCACTTGGTGCGGCTGCAGCGCGGCGAGGTGCGCGGGCGAGGGCGGCACGCCGGGCGGCGCGGGCGGCAGCAGCGTCTGCGCCAGCCCCTCGAAGCGCCCGCCCGCCTCGAACCCGTTCTGCTGCAGCACACCAAGGTTATACGCTCATCAGTTTAACGTTACATAACAATAAGCTTCTATCTAAGTTTTCATTTTGGGACAAGCTTTAGTAGTGGGCTGTAACTGACCGAGGAGAATAATGTGTTTATCAGTATATGTATGTATGTTTGTTCCTTTGTTGCGCTGTAGAAACTTAGCCTCCTGAGTCCCCGCGTACAAAAAAATGTACATAATACGGCCATTGCAATAAAATATCAATTGTAAAGAAGATAAAGTTGAATTTCTATTGTTTTTATGACTGGCAATTAAATTAGAAAATAGACTTTATTGCAATCGCAATAAGTTTATTTTCCACTGGCAAATTTCGTTGTATGGTGGGTCTTAGGAGGTGACATGGACCGATTTTGATGATTCTTGTGGCAATAGGCTATTTGACAAGGTGAAAAAAAAACGTAATAATTATGTATATTCATATAAGTTATGAGTTTTAAAATCGATTTAATGTGTTATTACTTTAAAAAAATGGATCTTTTATCCAAAAAACCACGATAAAACTAAATAATTTTTTATCTGTAGCCATTTTATCGAAAACGGCGCAGAATCCATGATGACGTCAAGGGTCGGTAAATATCACAGATTATAGAATGTCTGTATATCCTGTAATCTGTGATGTCTGTAAATATTGCATCTGTCGTTAATGTCGTTGTCGTTCTGTTCTTACGTTCATTGGTTCTTGCGGTTACCACAGACAGTTGACGTTTGTTTGTTATTCTGGCTTTGCTATGATTAGCCAATGTCAGTTTGTTTATGTATTGACCACTGACGTCACTGATTCCTGTGCGACGCCATCTTGCCCAAGAAAGCGTTTTGGCGGCATATTTTAAAAGTGAATTTTTATTTCCTTTTTTTAGACGAAATACATAAAAGAATTTAAAATTACCACTTTTGGAGTACTCAATAAACACCAACAAATAATCTGAGATGGTTTTCAAAAACCTGTCAAATAGCCTATTGATTTGTCTTAATCTTGACAGTGCCACTAAAGATATGTCATGAGCCGAAAAAGACGACAAATTATGAGAAATGGCGTATCATTGAATAGGTATCATCTTAGGTTTCTTTTATCATTTTTCATTTTAAATGATCATGTAGGGTTTATAAAGATTTAAAGTCGGTTAGCAACCACAGTCAGGCTTGTTAATGCTTGCCTTTTGTTATTATTTGCAGAGGGCGGAATTTTCATGGCAAAAATCAAACGTTAATAGAGTTAGAACGTTGAATTTTATCGATTATCGATAAGTTATATTTACGGAGCGTATAACAAATATAGACTTCAAATCCATATTTAAGCAACAACAAAAAAACATGAGACTGTAAAAAAACGATATCTTAACTTGGTAACTAAGTATTGCATTGTTAAAACTACCTAAGTTATAATAATGCAACCTACAAACTCTTAACGCGAGTGAATTTGTTTCATCGGAAAAAAACAGTATCGTAATCTAAGTCTGTGCTAATTACGTTACTCTCGTCTTCTCAGTACTTAGCCAAAGGACATTCTTAAAATTCTCAACGCATTTGCAAAGGCAAAAAACTGAAACAACTAGAAAAAAATGTACACTTGTCAAATTGCTGTGCTTTACATTTCTGGCAATGAAATTTTTATTAGAAAGTTAACAAAGCCTAAAAAATTGTTTATTAATTCAATTAATGTCATGGTTACGTTACAGATAGGTACACGTTATTTTAACCTCCTTTTAAAAAGCCAGGGTGCTGGTAACACACTGTATATCTCGCTAATCAAAGAGGTTCATGTTAAAAGTCAGCAATATAGAAGAGAATAAACTTATCGATAGCTGGAAAAGTCGATAAAATTTAACATCCCAACCCAACTCTATTGACGTTTGATTTTTGCCATGGAAATTCCGTCCTGATTATTTGCAATGTCATTCTCTACTTATCAAGACGAACACGGTGGATCTACGTTAAGTATAGCGGAGATCCTGTCGCCAACTTCCGACTCCATCATTAAATCAGCTCTTTGATAACAATATCGCATTGCTGTCATCCTGTTTACATCTGTGCTCAAAATTTCAGCTCATTTCACTAACAGGGACTGGTTTAAAATTGACTTGCAAATTTTGACAGACAAGCTACATACACATACAAACAGTGCAAGTTAAATAAGTTTGTAAGAATCAGCTTCAAATGTGTCTTAACCTCATAAGGCCCAGTGTGCAGTGGGATGTACATACTCAAGGCAATTGACAACAATTCATTTTGTGCTAAGGTAGTAAAATAAAATACCGTTTCTAGATTTTACACTGCTGATTACAGTAAAAATATCTTTGGATTTTTTTATGCAGTAGTTTTTTTTTTATATTTAGGAAAAACAGTAAAAAAAGTTGGATTGTGAATGTTAGGAATACACTTATAGTGCCCTTAGTCCATTTATTACCAAAGGAATTCAAAAAAATATACACCTGTCATGTTCATTGTTTATCTGTCTGACGGATTACTTGATTCTGTCGTGTCGATTTCAATTCTACGCAAAATAGTTTATTTATTTTAATGGCGTCTACAAATTAGGTAATTAATTAAATTACGCAAAATAGCAAATTTATGAATGAACGGCAGCGAATGATTGACATGACATGACAGTCAGTTTTGTTTACTGTTTAAAGTTACTTTTTTAAATTTTATATCAGGCTAAGATCACGACATCAGTACTCCTAACTTTGTATATACGGTCTTTTTAATGACCATTACTTTAATAAATTATTAACGACGAATTTAAGTTAAATAAAGAAAAACCAAGAAATACGGGTAGTCTAATTTTTAACCAGCTATTATAAAAGCAAAAAAACAATAATGTTTTTTTTTTTTGAAATGTTGTCAATTGTTTCAATAAGAATTAGGTTTATTTTCCTATCTTCATAAGCTGAAAATGGCATTATCGAACAAACGTAATTGAACTTTATTGCCTTGATGGTAGATTCAAAGTCCACTTACAAAAAACTCCCTGTTTGTAGTATGGTGGGCCCTGCGAGGTTAACACAAGTACGAATATCCTTGCACCGGGTAGCCGTGTCCGTGTGCGCTACATACCGGTATCATGATGGTGGGCCGCAGCTGCTGGATGGACGGCTGCATCTGGTAGTACGGGTAGTACTGCACCGGGTACCCGAGCGTGTAGCCCGGGTAGCCGGCCGCGGCGGCCGCGTACATAGCCGCGGCCGGGCTATACATCTGCTGTGGAGTTCAATGCTAAACTTGTAATACTTATCATGGTTTAGCGACGAAAATGTACAATTTTCTTCTAAGTAATATCCGGCAGACCTCGAACTACGCAAAGCCTGTTATACACAACTAAAACTTGCGTTTTTTCGGAAACGACCAAAAATAGAAGTGAATTTTGCTAACGCCAGCCAGACTTAGCATAAAAAACTAAATCCAAAACGAAAACCAATCACAGCGTAAGCTAAACTGTGCCTCAATACTTGTTACAGATGTAGTGCATAATCCTTTCCCATCGTTTTTTGTCGGGAAAGTTCTTATTTATCTTGCTTTCTCATTTGGCTCATTGATGGGTACTGAAGCTAATAGAGACAGCAAGACAAATACGAACTTTTCCGGCAAAAACGATGGGAAAGGATTATTCACTACGTCTGTACCTTAGGTCAAACTTATTTCATAGTTCCCGGCACGTAAAAAGCCCGCTGGCGATGTACCTGCGCAGTCGCGTTATTATCGACCTAATTGGTGGTATGTAGGGGCGGGACGGGGGAACACTTCGCTGGTATGCTTGTGCGCGCGTGCCATTGGTTGGCGACTGTACCCATGCGCAAACATATCCCCTTCTCGCTCAGCGGCCTTTTTACGTGACGGGAGCTGCACGCTGGACTGAGGCGGTCCTTACCGGGAGCTGCTGGCTCAGCGCCGGGATGGCCTGGTGGTGCTGCAGCTGGTCATACGGCGGCGGCGCGTACATGGCGCCCCCGGCCCCCGCGCCCGCGCCGCCGAACGTCATGCCGTACGGGGACCCGCCCGCCACTGTCGACACACCCTTATGTTGAGCATCATTATGTAATGTAAGGGTAGGGGAACAGGAGGATTGACTAGAATAAAGGCATTCCATCTTTATCCACAGGGATTAGCATAAAACCTGCTTAGAGGGATGCCACACCAGCGTTGACAGTGCGTTGCGTCGCCGCTGCGTTATTCTACATATAAATTAGACCGACCTGCCGGGTTGGGTCCTAAAGGCCTTACTTCCATTTAGCCTTGGTATTCAAAACGTCTCAGTAGTACACTGACCAAGTATGCAAAATGACTGGTTTATCTAATGCCATGGTTACAAAATTGTCTTAGTTTCAGTAAGACTTACTTAGCAAAACGTCTAGGTTGTGAAATGCACAAAAAGGCAAAATGGTGATGATGATTTTGTAAGGTCTTGATTGTATTAAGGACTATGTAATCTAACGCCCTTCATTGAAATCGCAGCGTTGCGAAGATGCAACCGTACTGCCAACGCTCGTGTGGCATTGCTCTTAAGACGGCAAATGTGTATGAGCCTTAAAGCCTGTGGGCCTGTGGGGTGGGTGTTGCACCGTAATAACCGGGCAACAGCAGGTCGGACCATGCCGTGTGGGGTTCAGAAGCTAGCCCGAAAAATAGGTATATCTGTTGCGGTCTCAGACTATTTTGGTAAATATAAAGCTACAAGCACTCTGGTCGGCTGTATCTCAGGATACAATCAAGTCTACTTCGTCGTATACGTTTCCTTTTAAATTCGTATTAATGTGCTCTTAAGAATATTTTCCAGATTTTATTACTTGTTGTTTTAGCTGTAGGCTAATCAGAGTCCTGTATGTAAAAGGGGTCAATTCACCAGTTCACAGCATAGTCAGGACTGCGGCTTCGTGGAAGATTACAAAAAAAAACATTGATTAGGTAGGATAGTGGTAGCGTTAGGACACTGCACAAGGTCCCATCACAACTGACTTCTTATCCACACGTGATATCCACTGACCTCCATACTGCTGAGCGGCCTGGTGCGGCGGAGCCGGCAGGAACGGGCCCTGCGGCGGCTGCGGCTGGGGATACGCGCCCAGCGGCGGCGTCACTGCAACAACGGACACGTCACGGACCCGACACGACCCGCCCGACGACCCGACACACCCCCCCCCTCCAGCGAACAAGGCCACGGGGATGAGGATGTTTCTTTGTAGAGACGATTGAAACTTGCTTCTTTGGCAGCTTAGAGCATAAAATCACGTTTTAAACTTTAAATCAATTTGAGATGTGATTTTTAGCAAAAAGACGCAGTTTAAGGTTGAATACATCTAAAGCATCTACGGTGATATGGACTTTGTCGAAGCAAGTTTTAATCGCTTGTTATCAGGCATTATTGTGATGCGTAGTACACTACCGAGTATCAAGAGCTACGGTCACTCCTCCCAAGAAACTGCGAGCTTAATTTCAGGGGTGGTGTTATAGTTTTAATAGTGGGTATGTGCACGGGGTCTCTACAAAGAAGGTCCTCCCTGAGGTGTGTCGGCCGCGATATCGGGTCGCTGTCGCGCTTCAGCGCGCCACAACCCAAGCCCGAGCATTCACGCTTGACGCAGTCGGTGTGGCCATACTAAAACAAATATGTACTGTACTATTTTTTCAAAGTAGTAGATATATTGTGTCAGCGATGAACCGCTTTCTGCGTTCTAAACCGTCCACAGTTTTGGAATGACGTTGAAATTTCGAAATAATTTCAGGCATCACCAACGTTTTCTAACCGGCCAGTTTCAAATCGTTAAACTGTAAATTTATTGTATTTAGTTTGTTTTAGTATGGCCAAAGTGAACGTAAATAGACAATGAATTACATAAATCATTTCTTTTGTCATTCTCGTCCACGGCGCGCGTCACTGACGTCATTGTTAACGACAAGCGATGCCCATACAACGCATTACATTATACATTAACTGGTGAATCGTTTCAAACTTGCTGTCTCGTTCGAAAAAACTCATCAGAGGTGACAAATCTTCGGTGCAATTTATAAAAATTGCCCCGAATGGTAGGTTAAGGTTTCACTCTGTGATACCTACCATACGTTATTTACAAGGCATTCCTTCATGATCACACTAGCTATAGGCGTACAAACCAACTGAGGCGGATTCATAGTAGACAATTACTAAGATAGCTAACATCCGCAAAAAAATCATTATGAAGTGTCAGAATACGTTTCAGTTAATAAGTACCGTCAACACCAAAAGACACAGTATTAACATGTAATCAAACTAATATAAACATTAAGTTTTAGCGACTTTTGGAGTGGACCGTCCGCCTGCAACCAACTGCTCGAGTGATTCTCGCAGTCAGAAGTTTTAGTCAAGCCGAGTGCAAGAATAGCAGGCGTGATCATTTCATCGGTCGTAAGTAGAGAAAAACAATCACACAATAAAGAACCTTTAGGAAAAGACATTAATGTTTATATCTATTATCTAAACTTCAGATAAAATTGAAAATATTTGAAGTTTAGACTAAACCCCACCAAAATTGGCAGCGGGTGGATACAATGTTGTGAACATTCCTTGGAAAAAAACATTTTATCTATTCAAATAGCTAAGTAAAACACGGTGTACCAAGATTTATTGTCCATTAAAAACTCCATACATTTTGCTGTTCAATAAAGCGATGCAAAAAAAGCCAACTTATGATAGTGCATTGAAGGACAACGATCATGCTAGACACAAAATAAAAACAACAAAATAACTCATGCCTCTAGTCTAGCTAACACTAAACAAACTGAATCAACAACTCAAAGTCACTGCAAAATATACCAACATGCCTAAACTGCAATATTCATTAATAACAAAAATCCTGGTATTTCCCATATCTATCTTAGACCGCTACTTGAGCATACCATATCATTGACAATCTAGATTATTTCTCTTCAAAATATTCAACTTTATAACCCTGAACAAGCTGAACAAAAAACGAATCGATGTAAGAAATGTTTTTAGGTCATTAAATAAATTAAAACATTAAGGTGTAACCATGACTCAACATGGAGGATTGCCTAATATGGTATGCTTCAAAATGGCTGACATGACTGTCAAAATGTAAGCTTATTTTTACAGTAACGCAACAAGAAAGGATTTGGTGTTATTTTCATGGTGTTATATTCACACAATTACAAGATCTCTGGACCATTGTGATCTTGCCCTGCAGGAGAACAAAGCCTCATCTCACGGGTCGAAGGAACATATCGTCGGTGATAATCCAATTCAGCGTAACTAAGAACTTCAATAAGTTGTAAAATGTACCTTACTGACTTACTTGTTAAGGTGCATTTCGCATCTTATTTAATTTGTTAGTTACGCGAAATTGCCGTATCAATGACGATATTATGCTAGAAGTAATACATTGCTTGTTGCAGCAATGGCTTCAGTTTTAACGTTAATATGAACTTCTCAATGTAGTGCTAATAATATCTGCAGCCATCGACCTATGAAAAAAGGCCATTACAGACATTAGCTATAATATAAAAATTTATATTATACCATAAGAATTATCAGGAGACCCACAACATGCATATTTTTTATTTTAGTATTAACGTACCGAAACGATACACAAATATAGATTAAAATATTACTTCCTTCGTGTTTCCCTTACTTTTCATACGAAAAAGGCATGTATTCATATATATTAAATTTTGTTATCATTTGTGTATGTACTCCGAAGCTGGTCTCGTAATCTAATATACATTTTAATACATTACAGCTGTAATCCGTAACGCCCTCAGCTCAAAGCTCCCAATAACACCACATCCTCAACACGTATCTGGTTAGGTATTAAAACCCCACGATCCTGTATAACCCTGAAAGACGGTAAAAAAGATGTCGAAAGTGGATCCTAGAAACAAAGGTGTAAAACTGGTAAAGTCGTAAAGTGGCCGGATAAAGTGACCGCTGGCATACCTCCTTGTCCTTCTAAAGCTTCGTTATGCATGCACGAGGCAGTTATGATGCCTTAGTGCATGGAGATCACAAGCATGTGGACTGTGCTGAGCTTCAACTGGGCAGAACTAGACCTTGAATGGGATGTCATGAACTGGGCTAAGTTTGTTTCATAATCTTTATTATAATAGAAAGGTAATTAGACTCCGCTGGTAATTACAATCAGAAAAGTATCTTCCAGCCAACAATTGAAATGTGGGATAGGAGATAGTCTCTTTCTACTTCTATAATCGTAGGCAGGTTTTGACTGTCAATGGAATTCATAGAATTTTCTGAAGGAAATCATACCACAAGTAGAAAGTAAGCTTTTTTATTTAAAAGCTGAAATTACAATAAAAATACTGGGTAGAGGAAATTTCAAAATACTATAATATATTTACTAAAGGAAACAAAGCTCTATCAGCTCTGTTTATCACCTTACAATTCCACATTCTTGAACCCATTATAATTCCACAATCCATCCCCAAATAATCGTTCAATTATTTGTCTACACAATCCCACACATCAGCCGAGTAACCTCAGTCCAACTTATAGTCTCCATGCACTTCCTTATAATATTCAGTATCACACACACACTAATTGTGAGCTCTGATAGTGATATACCGTCTGTTTGACCGCCATCAATAAATGAATTTAAATTTTACAACTACAGTTCCATAAAATAACTACCTACACTGGGGTCCTAGTGAAAACCTTTTTCACTTGATCTTTAGAATACTTATACCCTTTTTTACACAGCGTTTACACAGCTTTATATATATATTAGCTCCGCAACCTCTGCTCTTTCCTATTCGGCGCCAATGTACCACAATTGCCTATCATGAGAGCAAAATTACTAACCAGTTCCTTCCCTAGCTAAAATAATTAAAATATAGATAGCTATCGAATTCGTTCGTTACATCAAATTCAGATATTCTATCTCTTTATCTAGTGTTGGTTATAATTTAGTTACCTTACTACGTATGTTAACCGAATTAAACAAGCATTGACGCCAAGACGGTGCAGACGACAGACGACATGTATTTAAAAACTGCATGAATTTTAAGTTAAGTCGTTAAACAGTTTAGTCGACAAATCCAAGTACCCAAAAACTCGGCAAAAAAATCTTAAAAGAAATCACATCTTTTCCTGTTGACAGCCAGCTCATTGTGATTCTCAGAATGCAGCCGCAAGAAAGAAGGACGAATACAAATGGACGTTTACGGTCGACTGCAAAAGCGCATGCATATAAATAGTTGTTAAGTCGCAACCGGTTCATGAGAACAACGAAAGGCCCCGCCGAAAATATAGCGGAGCGTGCGGAGTTCGCAATGTCTACAGCGGCTTCTGCCCGTGACGTCGTCACACGGGAACAGCGCAGATGCCGTGAGAGCGGGATGCAGTATGGTTTATTCCCAGTTGTCCGCACCCCTTTGTTCACACTGCGGATAAGCCTGCAGTATCAAACTTTCAATTTATTTTAGGGATATTTATTCTATTGAATAAAGTAAAATAAAAAGAAAAAGTTAATTTCTTATTAATTCTGCATAAGTCATTTATAAAACCGGTATTTTTTGAAATCAGAAGTAGCTGAATCTATTTGAACCAATCAGAAGGTGCAATTTTCCTAAGACGGCTGTCAGTTTATTAAGACACTCCTCCTCTTTTTCAAACTCGGCGAATCCAAATTAAAATCTATTTTTTAAAACCCTTTAAAGTCCTTTTACCCTTCTAAGTATTCCAGTAATTTTCTCAAAATAAAGTTCGTTGGCGACGTTCGATATGTATCTATCGACACATTTGTAATATTGTTTTACAGTATTGTTTTAAATCATCTAAAATAAGCATTTTATATTTTTGTATAGTGCTAAACCGGCGCTTATCTCATTGGGCGAGGTCAATATCCAGCCGTGGACTAGCGAAAGCTGATGATGGTGATCATTTGATTACCGGTCCAGATTTTACGACACACTTCCAAAATTACCCCTGTGTTTTACTTGTCGACTACCCACAAAGGGTTTTATCTACATTTTCACCTCATTACAATGAGATGGCGGTATGACGCGTCATTTTGCAAAGTTAGCGATGAGAGGCCTTTATTTCAATTGAGACAATTAGTTATAAGGCCTTTTGACCTTCATTCAGTCATTCTCGGGTGATGGAAGGCGGGATTTAAATTATCATCATTAATTCATTATCTCAATCTTAAATCCTACTGAAAAATAATAATTAAATAGTACTCCTGAATAAAAGGTACAAAATTTTTAATTCAGAAGGTCACGGCAGATGGTATATCACCATACAGATATACAGTCCTATATTAGTAAGTAGTTACAATTCTGTCCAAGACATAACATAGAAACTGGTACAAAAACATTGAAAAGTAATTTTGTATCAGTCTTACCATCACCTTAATAATAAAATAGCCACAAAAATGTGGCCATAAACAACTCAGCTCTTGTCAATTACAAACTGATTTGTTTATGGTATGTTAGTATAAACACACATTCTTAAACTAAGAACGCAGGATTTGAAATTTAATTAAAAATTCAAATCTTGCTTGAGCACAATATCAAACATTGTGCGAAATAATGGAATGCTTAAAAAATATGTCATAGCATGTAATGAGCTATAGTTTGGCCGGTATTGGTTTCTAGTGTTTCGCGGTTCTCTACATTTTGTGGTAAAGCCAATTTGATGATTTTGTGCTAAAACAACATTCCCGCACGAGCGTTAAAATGACAGGAAGTGACGATTCACAACGAGTCATCCATTTGTATATGTTTACTGTAATTTCATTTTCCAGATTGTGTATAATTTTGCCAGAATTCTACTCTGAATTCAAAACTCAATTATTATTGTATCTACTTATGTCGAATTCTACATGTCACGGCATCAATTGTATTCGGGTCCATCAACTATTCTTTGTACACTATTTTATTCAAGTTTGTAAGGCTTTTGTATAAAGAAAAACTAAATGGGTTTTCTTTAAAATATTGCGTGTTTTTATTACATAGCTAAACAGTGAATTCTATGACCCAGTAGATATATTTATAAAACAATCAAAATATATTTTTTCACTGGTGACGTGTGGACAATGTTGTCCCCAGCTTTGTATAAAATAGTGGTTTGTCCTCTAAGTTACCGCTTAATAAGTGGCATATATGTTATTCTGATTTGGATAGCTTCTTTTCACTTGTACAGACAATGAATCTATTGATAAAAAAATGAAGTTAATACCGGGCTGTGGTTTAACAGTGTTAAATAGTATAATTAAGACTAAAATGTACAAAGAATAGTTGATTGACTCATTTATCTGTGGTTAAGTAGAAAATGAACAATGAAAAATTCTTATTAGACCCTAAACAAACAGTTCTTCGAAAATGATTTTAGTCTAAAACTTTACCACTTTAGAATTAAATTACGTTAGTGGCTGGCCTCTGCCAAGTAGATCATACGTATTTTCTGCCCCATTGTCAAAGTTTTAAGATTCCATTCATTCAAAACAAACAAGAAATGACGCATTTTCAGTGTAAAACAACATCATCACATCCTTTGTTTTGAGATATTAAACTAAGTTAGCTTTATAACTAGGTAAAAACAAACAAAAAAAACTGGAAATGATGCCTCATTTTATTAAACAAGTCATCTTGCAGATACAAAGACAGTTTTAATTTTACTTATTTTAAAATTGAGTTCTAATTTAATTTAAATTAAAGTTACAGTTAAGTTTAAACTAAAATTTGAGTATAATTGAAATCAGCAAATATTAAATTACATTTAAATCAACTGCCTTTACATCTATGAAGGTGCAAAAAAAACTAGCAAAAAAACTAAATAATGATTAACCATTTAAAATGGCCAATCATCATTAAAAAAATGTGAAAAACAAATAGGAAAAAAATAAGCTGTGGAACTAAACAAGTACATAGAAAAAAAATAACTCATAGCAAAAACACATAGATAGTTTAATAACGAATTACATCGAGCTATATCCGGTTTTTGGATAACACTCTCTTACACAACTTATTTTTTTAACTTTTATGGTTAACTATGAACTCTTCAAGTGTGTGTGTTTGCAAGTATCTGGAAGAACCGATCTTTAGTTACACCATACAAATGTCAAGCCAAAAACATCTACTGTACAGTCAGCCAATTATGACAACCCTGGTTCTTCCAGAAAATTGATAAAAATTATACTAAAATCCATAAATTACTTAGTTTTATTATACACAAACACTTGAGAAGTTGTTAATAAACGCTTAGGGACTTGAGTGCTACTGAGTCTTTTTTTCTTTTAAATTGCTCTAAAATTACTCAAAACTAGTGACTTGAAAAAATATTTATATCTCATTCAAAATCATTTGCATTATAAATTAAAACTTTGTCTCTGTTCAGTCATGGATACAACAAAACATACAAACATGTTCACTTTAGTATATTGTTAACTAGTATAACACCCACTTGCAAACATAATCGTTAAAACAAATACAGACGTAACCTTCCAGCTCAGCATTTTATTTAGATTTAAGAAGTGTTATTGAAGTGATGAGATCAGTGTCTGTTTCTCAAATTGCGAATAAGCAAGTGGATAATGTGTGTGTTGAAATCTTTTCTAAACACAACTGATAATAAATGACGAGAATCTATCCATCATCCATTTAATTTGTTCAAGACAAATTAAATCAATGCAAAAAAAACTTACCTTACTTCTTTACCTTCTTTATTTTATTACAATATCGTAACACCCCGCAAAATGTTAAGTTCCTAAAATGACGGGTAATTGATTCTAATATTTTACACTGAAATGAATTTTTCAGAATCTGAATGCTTTCTGAATAAAATAATGCTCATGATTAACTTAATATAACCAGTAGTAGCTCTCAAATCCCCATCCCATGTTACAATCAACACATACGTTCGCCCACACTTTGTTACGCACATATCATATATCTGTCTCTTCTATGTATGTTTGAAAGAAAAAAGAAAAATGTCTATAGTGAATCATTACATGGCCGCGACTAGTCCGGGTCCCTGCGCCGGCGCCGACGTCCTGCGGGGGCGGGCTGGGCGAAGGAGGTTCGTTAAACATAGGTCAACTGAGGGGGTCGCAATGGTGACAGACCGGGTGAACATCTCTGAGCCAATTTTAAGGTATAAATTTAGATTTTAGACCAATTGTTGTGAACAGCTTACAAGTTAAAACCATGTTTGACACAAGAGCAAATTTAGATCAATAGTTGCCAATCCCTGACACAAGTGTAAATTTAAACCAATGGTTGCCAATGTTAGTTGTAATTTATAAATCTAAACCAATGGTTGATAATCTCTGGAGCCAATTTAAGCCATTTTAAGATCTATAATAATTTATCATACTTTACAGGAAAATGGTGCTTATAGTTATGTTTAAGTTTAGCTTGAAAATGTTCTGATACAGTTAATGACAAACATATAGTAGCAGCAAGTTTCAAATTAGGTCCAAACAACTCCATTATCAACCAATTTGAGAAAGCAAGCATTCATAGGCCTCTAAGCCCACTTACCTTTAGATGGCCTCATGCTTGTTTACCTTCAATATGGCATTAAAAAAACATATGCTTGAGAACTGTCTGTTACTATATGTTTATCTATGACTGAGCAGATGATAAAGCCATTGTAGCCCCTTTCTCTCTAAAATTACTAATCACTATATTTCAAATATGTTACCAATTCTACTAAAGTAGCCAATCAGGTGGAGATTTTATATTTAGCTCTCCGGAGAAGTGATATGGCTTTTTTTAATAGTGTACTCAAGTTGTATTTAATGTTAATGATACACACATTGTGACCCCCTAAAATCTTCAGGCAATGGCTCTCGCCACGCAGCCGTTCAGTTCAAGCCAAACCTTTCCTTAGATTGAAAATAATCTGGTCAAAGAATTCTTAAACCATTATTTTTCTTATGTTAATTAGAAACTAAGATTGTATATGAAATGTTTAGCATTTGTAACGCCAGCAAGGCCGCATACTAATGAGTTATTGAATTCAAATCCGTGGTTTTAGATAGGTAATGATGGGCGAGGACAATGCATGAGTATTCAAAGGGATTATTTAACTTTACAGTTAAAACTACCTCATTATATAACCGACGAAAACTGGAAAACAAATATAGATTTATAATAAACTAAATTTAAATGACGACTCCGTAATTTGCAATAAAAATCCGAGTTTGAGTTTGGAGACGTAGTAAGCAACGCCCTCGGCAGAAATTACAAGTTCTTTTAAGCAGATTAAACCTATTTAAAGGTCTACATTATCGTAAATAAGGATCATAAGGTAGATTATTGGATATTATAGCCAATATTGTCCGATTATTGGAACAGTCTTCGATCTTGTAGACAATAAAGATGAACAAGAACAGTCAACCATCTTGGATTTCCGAAATTATTGATCTACCGCAACAAAGTGCGAATACTTCGCAATATAACAATAAATACTTTACTTTCAACGTTGAAATCAAACGTTTTGTATGATTACGAGACGCAGGAAGTATAAATTGTTATCAAGGTCTCCATGGCGTTACATATGCCAACGCAAAGTAAAATAATAAAAGATTAATAGTAAAAATAAGCGTATAAATACCTTTTTTATCTGCCATTTAAGTAACAAACGATTGCGTATTAGTAACAAATAGGAAATAACAGTATAACTAATGAGATTATCGAGAAAATACGAATATATTCTTAAAACGTAGTCGCGGACGGTACGCTTCAACGATTATTTTTCGCAGTGATTCCGTCCGAGCGCTAGTGATGAGCGTCTGACGTTTCTAATCGATCGATTATGGGGTTGTCAAAGACAATATATGTTGTCAGATTCCATAATTTTATAGCAAAAAGACAGAATTATTACGTTAATCATTACATTCAAACTAAACTGATGTTTAGTTAATTAATAAAACCCAGTATTATGAACTTAGTACTAGATGTGGAACAATATTTTCTCACAGCTAGGCAAAAAAAAGACGTGGCGACAGGTTGATCCAAAATATGGTGATCTTAGATTAATAAAAAAGTTTTTGGTAAAAGTTGCATTATGTTGCCAATTCCACTGCAATTATACCCGGCACATTTTTTTCCAAGCTCTATTTTATATATTTTTTCTGCCAACTAATTAGTGTGGTAAAATAAAATGCCGAAGAGAAGCAGTAGATTAATTAGAATATACGGGAGTAAAATAGTAGAATGAAATCAGTAGTACTTCCTATTAATTTTAAGAAATGTGTTAGCATTATATTATTTTATTTAAGGAGTTGCTTCTAGTTTAAACCCTAAAGCTAATAATGCTCTACCTGCCCATTGACAAAAGATATTAGTAGTGCAGCGTTTCTGGCGTGATAAAAAAGTGACCTTTACCCAACAGTAAATCCGGGCTTAACACTTTATAACCTGCTCTTCCAGATCTTATTCCAGATGGTCATAATAAAGTTTTGAATGATACTATGGGTATATGTGCATAGAAAATAGTAAAGAAGTTTGTTTACTAATTCCTAGTACGTAGTTATATATGCTGACAAGGCCAGTTTTTGTTATAGGTACAACGGAGGGGTGTTAAATGTTCATTGTCCGTGGCATTTTAGAAGCCAAACGAATGAACCGCAATAAAAAAATAGAAAGCTAGTTTAACTGCGCTAGGTCAGGTGTGATGACGTTGGGCTTTGCTGTTTAAGAGTTGTCAGGTCCTTTCATCCCCATCACCTCAATGGACGGCAGTCTCCCTCCGTGCGTTTTATCCTCGTAAGGCCCAGTGTGCAATAGGATGTAGGTACATAATCATGGCAATTTACTTTGAACTCTGGTCCAGTAATAATAAGGTTTATTTTCCTATGTTCATAAACTGATAATGGCATTTTCGAACAATCGCAATTGAACTTTATTCCCTTGATTGTAGATTCAAAGTCCCAGTTACAAAAAACTGCCATTTTGCAGTATGGTAGGCCGCACGAGGTTAAACGAAACTTTTGCCGCGCACGACATTTCCTGCGCTGGTATTTCCGGATCGCTACGATTAGGGACTCCCAAGAGACAAGCCTACTCTTTTTTATAGGATGGCCACACAGCTGCAATTCCTCTCCTTGTGTTTTATCTAATACCGAAAGTTGAAGTTTAACAAGATAGTTTGATAGTTTATCAAGTCTTTCTTTTAGATCGCAGCGCTTATTGAGGCTTCATCCTCACTATACGCCCACAGATTCTGGTATTCCTAAAAAACTTTACCTTTTGAACAGTACACAATTACTCATCTTAGATAAGGGTAAAACCACAGATCACAGAAACAAGGGAGATATGTCATGAACGCCAATTCGTACAAGACCCGGTGTCGCCACTTTTAAACATGTGTGCGTCTTACGCTTACGCTCTATTAACTACTACAAAAACAACCTCCTCATAATTGGTTACAGCTTACGAACTAAAAACGCCGTAACATAGTTTTGATAGTAGCAGAAAATTAAGCTTTATACTAAGTTCTCAAGGTTGAAAAATGCTGAAAGATCGTTTTTTTCCATCGTAGTTCAGTCACTGAACGTAAGGTAGCGCTTACTCGTCACTTAGCTGCCATCTATGCGACGAGTAATTAATTAGTTCCTCAGAGCTAGATGGCGCCAAGATAGTAGTCCCTATGTTCAGCAGGTTAAGGACTACCCACACACAGCGACATCTAGTTATACTTTTTTCAAGAGGTGTGCGTTTCTCTCCTGTCGTCCACTTAGGGATGCCACAAGGAATGTTTCAAAATATATCGATAAACAATTCAAACTTGTTTGCAACGTTAATATAGGTACTATTCAATTTACAGGCAATAAGTACTATTTTTATTATTTTACTACTAGGTTAATACAATTACATCATTTAAACTTAATATATTATTGTTAGAATAGAATAATATTTTATTAGCAAATACGGTAACGAATACGGTTTGCGTAAAATTGATACATAACATTTTAAATTTGGAACGATACCTATATTAGAACGTAACAAAAAAATGGCCGAATGTCTTTGGTTAAATTTTCTGGAGCTGTTTAAGATTTTCGTTTTGATTAGTACATAAAAGTCTAAATTGTAAACTTGGACTTTATGATGTTAATACAAATATACTAATAAAATGGGTTCGGTTGAGTGTCACGTCACAAGATCTCAGTTTGGGACAAACCAGTAGTTTACCGACTTGATTATGTAAACTTTATTTCATAAATGGTACAAATTACTTAAAACAGAAAGATAGACTTAATACTTGGGGCAATCTCTACCATCCAACCTTTAGGCTTGAATCCTTTTAAGAGTGAGTCGGCGCGAGCTGTCAATCAGCGCTATGTGCAAACACAGCTCAATACTGAGCCAGAGCCCTTTGCCTTTGTAGTTGGTTAATTTATTTTTATCTTAATTGTATGATTTGCCTACTTATATTTGAATTGCTAGAGTCCTTCGTCGTTCGTTAATATTGTAAAGAAAATTAAATTTTGTATAACGTGAAAATTTGTTAAAATTACTTTTCTTCTGTTTTAAGCGTGTCGTGGTAGTGATAAATAACTAGAACTATTAACACATTGAATTCTATTGATAGCTGTAGAATAAGCCATTTATCGATAGTCGATAGAAATCACGTCAACACAACTTTCACAACCTTACGCTCTGAAATCCATTCAAATATAAAATATTCATTTAAAAATATAAATAATGCTTAAAAACAAAATTTACCGGTGGTAAGTTATGCCCTTTGATTTTATATTAACGTTTGTATTTCGATTTTTGCACACTTTCACGCTACATACAGTCATTTTATCATTTAAACGGAGCTTCTATACTGACAGCGTTCAGTGAGTGACTGTGTCAACGCTTGACACGCCTCGTGCCGATATGGTCAATTTGACCATATCGAGGCGACACGAACCACGCCCCCATAACATATCTCCCTTGTTTCTGTGATCTGTGGGTAAAACCGATAAGTCCTGACGTTCGCTTTCGACTTGCTTTGATCCCCCGATGGAATACTGACGCCCTCTACGCGATCGCCAGAAAACCGTATTTCATTTCTGCAATCTGCCATGATTAAAGAAAACCCGAATGCACAGAAAGAAGTGTTATATTATTTTTCTTCAGATCGTGATTAAACAAAATAGAAATAAGTAACTACTTGTTTTTTACTTTCGGTATTTTATTATTCGATATGGTTTGACATAAGTAAAGGAGTATTGCCCATCACTACTAAATTCATCATTCAGAGACAATTTCATTATGGCGGTTTGTTTACATAGTTAGCAAGTTCCATAGAATTAGACTTTAGTTGATCATCGTCGGTGGTTGAAGAAGTGTCTTAATTTGCATTACTCTAATCAGGCTTAATTACCTTTGACAGGTTATCGTATGTAAGGTTGTCAAAGTTATGACAGCTCTTATTTACTTGACAGTAGGTAATGGCGGCAGAGATAAAAACAATGCGATAACAATACGTGTAGAGATCAAGTTGAATAAGACCCCTTGATGATTTGATTACATACATACATACATAAATAAACTAACGCCTTCATTCCCAGAGTGGGGCAGGCAATTGATGATTACAATTAAGCACTAAGCTCGAAACTTCAGCAATCTGAAGAAAGGTTACGTTACTGCTTCGATTTTCTAAGTAGTGTTTGGCCTGAGGTCCGTAACGAAGGATATGCACCTTGTTAAAACCAGGTTAAATAAAAACAATTTATTCATTTAAACAGTTTTTTTTATTATTCTTATATTTACAAATTAGAAAAATACGTAATTTTATGCTTAAGTTATCATATTTAATAATTTGAGACCAATGTCCATTTTCCACCACATCTGAAACAAATAAAAGACAATTCAATGTTATTGATAAAATAGATACATGGGCATTTCTATTTTTCCTTGTACTCAATTAAAAAATTGTTAACGCAGCGTTAAATTAGTCCATTTGGTAACGCATTTTTTTAATGCTTAAATTTAAAAATATATACTTCTTGTTAAAAACTTTTTATTAGATTTTTCTGATTGATCTTAAAGTTTTTAACAAGAAGTATATTTTTAAATTTAAGCATTAAAAAAATGCGTTACCAAATGGACTAATTTAACGCTGCGTTAACAATTTTTTAATTGAGTACAAGGAAAAATAGAAATGCCCACATACCTGTGACTTGTGAACATAGTAGGAGAAGATAAAATAAAATAACATATATAGCATCGCAGTCGCAACCAAAATTCCGAAAAAGCATTGATTCTTATAAAACGCTTACAAAAATACCTAATATGTTGAGACACAAAATATTGTTTATTTATATATTCCGACAGCGTAAAAACACTTAACCTTTCGTATGCCTAGTTCCGGATCCGTACCGACCCTGGTCCTATGCCTTGTTCCGTATCCGTCACTAACGGGCTTAAGCGGGTTATTTGAAATTGGATTCTAGTAGCTTAAAGATAGGGTTTTAATTTGTCTGTAAATAAAACAAAAAAAAACAATCTTCTGTTGCTATTCAGTTGCTCGAAACTTGACGTTTTCAAGCTAGGAGCTTTTAAACTCGGTCACGTGACACCGATGACATCATAGCCCGGCAGACGACGGGTACAAGTATGCGAGCCTCTCCAGCATACGAAAGGTTAAGAGCGGATACTCAAGTGTAATGGGTAGGGCACAGGAGTTTGGTTAGATGGATATCTTTTAGGTAACAATATGTTGATAATGACATGGACAATTGGACAGTGTTGATGTACCTGCATGCAGCCAAGAATCTTCCATCATACGCTCTCTGCATCGGGTGCTTGGCGGGGCGCGCGGCGGGCAGTGCGCGCGCGCCGCAGCGGCTGCACTGGCGCCACTTGGCGGCACGGCGGCCGCCGCCGAGGAACATGTAGCTACAAATATGCGATTCTTTTTGAGTTAAGATACACTCAGGGACAAAAAACACGGGTCAGAGTGCGTTTTTCATACTACAGAGGCTATTTCGACGACTTGGTTCGCCAGGGGATGCTTTAAGTGTAATCTGATGATGGATACCCCGAGCATCGGTACAGGACTTCCAGAGTGCCTAGGATACCCGACTGATTGAATCTGCGGCTAACGCCGGAATTGATCATGTTCAGAAAAACATCAAATATGGCAATAAAATGTAAGGAAGTCCGAATGCTGACCCTAACTCTCTCGCTGTCGTGTTAACTGATTGTGCGATAAGTTAGGTATCTTAAGAACATTTGACCTCCTCTATTGAACCTCGGAGCAGCCCCTGGCCAGGAACCAAAGCTTCAAAATAGCCTCGTTTGTATGAAAAACGCACTCTGACCCGTTTTTTTGTCCCTTACTGTATATATTATTTACTTGCACTTTTACACACCGCTGCGAAGATGAAAGATGATATTTAGCGACCACCAACAGAGAATACAGCTAACACTAAACTATAAATACAAGACTTTGAAAAAACCGTTTTCCAAATAATGGACGAGCACAGCATGAATGTTCCGGTGTGGGAATAGGACAAACGATGAAATAACGAGCATAGAGGCATTCTATGTTAGTTTTCACAGTTAGCAACACTTGCAGCCTTGGCTTTTGCAGTCTTTAGAGTGTAGTCTTAACAATGTAAATGTCTATGCGTCCTACCCTACTTAGCATCAAGTGGCCTGTTCTACTTGCAAAAAAAAATTTAAAACTACATGTATATTTTAGACCTGATTTTAACAGTTCTTAGGATGGCTTTACTTTTTTTTTACAAGATTACGTTTTAAAACGAGTCTCTACATATATTTATAATAAATTTCTTTCAACATAATTTTGAAATTCTAGTGGCAGAGTTTTTTAGGGCGAATATTCGGGCGTTTCAACCGCCGTCATTGTTGTCTTCAATATATTGACGAAAATAATGATAAGTACCAGCAACTTTTGATGTCAAAATCAACCGACCTGGGGGTAGTATCCATTCCATTAAGAAGGACAAAAAAAAAATGAAGTTTATCTTGAATAACATGCGAAGACTCCTTCCTTTAATACTTACCGTATGCAATCCATCCCATTTGAAGGTACGACTTCGCACTGCCCGTAATTAGGAGGCTCTGGCGCGTACCTGAGCGCTTCGGGTTCTACGCCATATTCAAACTGTTGAAATAAACAACAAACATATTTATTTTATTTTATTTTATTCACTGAATTCACCTGTATCAATTCAGAAATGTATTTTCCCAAGAATGTAAACATTTAAATTTAAGTAGTTATATTCTATCCACAGTATTTAAACAAAAACCTTTAATTTAGTTTTTAGTAAATTACAACTATACTTAGTTCAATTTTTAACATTATATCAACAAACTGTATGGAAGAGCGAATTCCTCCTAACAGAAGTGTTTAACTTAAAAGAAGGATTCGACATCGCTGTTAAAAAATCTTGCCGAAAATAAAAATAAATGTTTTTTAAAACAATACTATACAATAATACAACAAAAATGTTTGCAAACAACAACCCCAACAGTTTAAGTATAATCGATCGATTCAGTTTAAGACATGGGTACATCCCTAATTGTGATGCAGAAATAGACCTATTATAGGTTTCATGAAAATAGCTTAGGCCTTTAAAGCCTTGGCGTTTTTTAACGTACATAGTGCGGCCAGGGCTTGCCGTGCGGCGCGGACACGGTGCAGCGCGGCAGGGACTCCCACACGCGCGGGGACGTCAGCTGCATGCACAGCGACGCGCACTCATCTGAGGGTATACAATGTTAAAATATAAAGTCCATACCATCTGTCTTATTAAGTAAACACTTTTATAACCTCGAAATTAGGGTATGCAGTACCGGTCCCGGTTCCGAGAATTCCATTTCCCGGTTCTAAGCAGGGACGGTACCGGGATTCCCGGTTCTCTCGGTTCTTTTTTTATACTTCAAATTACCGCCAATCGTGGACATTTGAGAAATAAAACGATTATAAAACATTACGAAACTTTCGCCCGGCGGCGCGCACCACCACGACCAGCTTGCGCAGCAGCGTCAGCGCCGCGGCGTCCGTCCACGTCTCGTACCTGACGCACCGACGGGAACAGTGACGCACCTCGCAGCTCCTTGCTGGCGGGCGCCTGCTGCAGGCGCTGCAGCGGCCGGGACAGCGCCTCCCCGCCGCGCCCGGCGGCGCGCACCACCACGACCAGCTTGCGCAGCAGCGTCAGCGCCGCGGCGTCCGTCCACGTCTCGTACCTGACGCACCGACGGGAACAGTGACGCACCTCGCAGCTCCTTGCTGGCGGGCGCCTGCTGCAGGCGCTGCAGCGGCCGGGACAGCGCCTCCCCGCCGCGCCCGGCGGCGCGCACCACCACGACCAGCTTGCGCAGCAGCGTCAGCGCCGCGGCGTCCGTCCATGTCTCGTACCTGACACACCGACGAGAACGACATTAGGCACTCGTCCACCGCTGGTGAGCGAGAAGCGAGTAGAGCCTGTGATCAACTGCACAATATATGCGAATCTTTTATTTACACAGGATACACAAGGCGTCGGGTTTCTTGTGGTCCAAATAAAAAAAATTAATAGGTCATCTTGAGGGCTACCCAAAATACCCCCATGTATGTTCAGCGATTTTTAGTACTTTCAGATATATTGATCATTTTAATTTTAACATGTTGTATTTTATTGTTGTTGTGAATAATGTTATTCAATATACTAATTTTATGTTGTATTTTGAGACCGTGTTACGAGTACATATTTGCATGCCGTTTGTCAACAGCTGAAAAGGTGGAATAACTTTTAATCTAACATCATTACACTATTATTCACAGTTCTTTTAAGTTTTATTAGGTCTTACATATGTGTGCATTGTTTTTTTTGTTTTAATTCTTATTTGGTTGTGGCACTGTTGTGCGTGTGACTAAGGTGTATGTATCTTAAATTATATCTATTTGTGAGTTCCTGTAATTGGCTCTGTACCTCTATTTAAGTTAGTATAACAATTGTAAAAGCTGTTGGTTCTCCTACAATAAATAAATAAATAAATACCACGAATCTATTACTCCTCAACTAGGAGGGCTGCTACTAAAATTTTTAGTTAAGTAAAAACTATTAATTTTTTTTCTAAATGACTTTAATATTTTTCAAAATATACTCCTCCAAGTTCAATACCTACATCGCCTTATTCTAAAAAAACAATCATCAAAACATTTAAAAAAGGCGTTCTGCGGAAGGTCAAAGAAAAGTCGTTCAAATTCTTGTACTGCCTCGTTCGAGTCCGTAAAAGTCCGGCCACGCATCATTTTCTTTATAGTGGGGAATAAGAAATAGTCGCACGGGGACAGGTCTGGGCTGTAGGGCGGATGCGTCACCAGCTGAACACCCTTACTGGTAAAAAAGTCCATTGTTATTGCCGCGGTGTGTGCAGGTGCATTGTCATGGTGAAAAAGAATTCCACGGGTGCCGCTCTTTGGACGATCCTCACCAAGTTTGTCAAATGCCTGGAGTAGACAGACCACTGTGTACCACTGGCTAGTAACTGTTCTTCGATCTTCAAGCGGAATTACAGCTACTGGGCCCCCGCGGCGAAAGAAAACGGCGATAATTTTTTTGTTTACACTACGGCCACGAACAATTTTTAATGGCGGCCCATCTTCCTCGAACACCCATAGCATAGATTGTTGCTTTGTTAGAGGGTCATAGCAGTATATCCAAGACTCATCAGTAGTAAGGATATTAGACACCTGTTGGGAATTGCCTCCGTCGAACTTTTTGAGCATAAACTGACACCAATCTACTCGCCGGGCTTTTTGCTCTTCGGTCAGCAAATGCGATATCCAACGCGAAGCAATCTTCCTGATTCTGAGATGATCATCAAAATGCTCGCAACTGCGGGTGATCCAATGCCAAGTTCATGCTCTATTTCCCGATGTGTAATATTCCTGTGTTATTTTATCAACCATTCGGGTTTGATCACGTTTTCCGGCGTTACAGCACACGACGGCCGTCCTGGTCTCGGCCCATCTTTGAGGTACTCCCGACCCCGCTGAAACTCGCGGTACCAATATGAAATTGTGGCTAACGATGGAGCGGAATCCCCAAATGCGTCGTTAATTTTTTTATGAGATTCCTTAAAGGTTAAGTTCCTTTTGTAGTCGTAGAATATCATAGCACGAAACGATTCTCGCGACAGCTCCATTGCAAGAAACAAAAATGGACTGACACAGCCAGCAAAAAAAATTTAAAAAAAAAACTAACCGGCCAGTATGCCATTTTATTTTACAAAGAGGTTTATAGCTAAATTACTCTTAATTTGCCACACACTTTGAAAAGTAAATGTAGTTAGTTTTTATACAGCTAAAAACTTTCGTAGCAGCCTATGTACATACATACGGTACATACGGTGCTACATAAAAATTCAACCTATGACGAATATTTACAATTTAGTTTTTTGTTGTTATTTCAGTGATATAATATGATAATGTTGTATCGTGTCGTATTCCAACTGTAGTTTTTAGTTACGTTCTATTCAAAATAGGAACGACCTCGTGATATCTGAACAGGTTTTTATATCTATAGGTTATGTCGCTAATAGGTGCCAGGCGGTCGTGCTGGGAGGTTGCAGGTCAGACTTCGTAGATATCCCTTCCGGAGTGCCGCAGGGCTCTCACTTGGGCCCATTGTTAAATAATGCTTACCTGTATGACATATACCCGATATTTCAGAAATCTAAATTTCTTATGTATGCATATGACAAGAAAATTTATTTAGACATTAGTAATCTTAGTGACTGTAGCGAGTTGCAGGAGGATTTGGGCCGATTGTCTGAATATTATTTACTCAATCGCATAAACGTTAATGTAGCTCATGCGCTTGCAAGTGCAAAATGCGCTCAGATCTCTTTCACTCGTAGTCCTAGCCCGATTAGATATCAGTATACCATTAGCGGTCAGCCTATTCAACATGTCAGTTCAGTCCGTGATCTAGGAGTAATGCTTGATGCAAAATTGACTTTCGAACAGCATGTTGACGATATTGTTAATCGGTCTTGTAAGAATTTGGGCTTCGTTTTGCGGGTTTGTAAGGAGTTTACTAATACAAGCTGTTTAAAGAGGGTTTACTTTGCATATGTGCGAAGCCTGCTTGAGTATGGCAGCTGCACCTGGTCTCCTCAGTACGTCACATACAGGGACAGAATTGAAAAAATTCAAAAGAAGTTCTTAAGATATTTGAATTTTCGTGTCAAAAAATGGGACGCAACGTACGAGTTAATGTGTCGCCGACATCATGTGTTAAGCCTAGAAGATCGCCGTCGCTTAATGGACGTATCAGTCTTACACGATATCTTGTCTGGACGGATCGACAGCCCATCATTACTCTCAGAAATAAAGTTTTAAGTTCCTGCACACCGCACTCGGCATTTTGAACGAACCACTTTTAGCCTCTCTTTAACGCAAACGAAATATGCACAAAATTCGCCGCTTATTCGTATTCTTAGAGATTATAATAAACGATTTCACAACGTAGACCTATTTGACTGTAGTAAGCTTGTGCTTAAGAAACGTGTCACTCTCCTTATGGGGAATCATTAGGTGTATATACACACACACGCACCCACACTCACACATGTATATTACACACGCACGCAGACACACACACACACACACACCCACACACACACACACACACACACACACACACACACACACACACGCCCACGCACACACATCACATAGTGCTAAGTTTTGTTGTTTTGTATTTTTCTCACCTCATATTATGCAAGTTGTTAAAATTGTATTTTTGTGGACATCTTTTATTGGCTTATTGTTTTGTATCATGTTGAACTTGTTTTTATAAAATGTATTGCTGTTGATGCCCCAAATAAATAAAATAAAATAAAATAAAAATAGGTGCAGTTGAAACTACAGTACTTACGGATGACTGTGGTGCAGGGCGGCGTGGTGCACGTACGTGCCGGCGATGTCCAGACACAGCTGCAGCACGCGGCGCAGAGGCGTCAGCGCGGCCGTCTCAATCGACAGGTCTGCCTTCGATTCTAGGGTTAGTAGCGTCTGAAAAAGTTGGATTATACAGGGTTACTGGTTAAGTCGACCTAGATCCTTTAAGAGGTTGTAGTTTCTATTATTTCTGACCACTTTGACTAAGAAACACCATATCCTAAACTTAACCGTTTTCAAGATATTTAACTTTTAAGATAATTATTCTTAAATACCGATTTATTGTATATTGCAACATTTTTTTTGGAATCCTTTCATTTAATTTGTTTGTTTATACAACAATTATGTAGCAGATAAGTTGCTTCAACTTTATCGACACTTGAATTGCCATTAACTGAACAAATCGAGTAGTAGAATATGAATGATAGTGCAGGGGCGAGGGGTGGTCTATTTAATAGCCTTTCTTCCCACGTATCCCAAAAATACGAAATAAAATCTGAGTTTTTCCGAATGAGGTTTAGAAGATTCACCAACAACGTACACTTAGAAAGGGGGTAAAAACTCACTGTTTTTGTGGTATCTAGGCCTTCTGGGCGTTACTCCGCTCCTTCAGACGAGGATTAGGGGTGGAGAGCTCTCACACACTGCCGTCCTGGATGTTCTGGTGCACTTAGGTCTAGAGTTTCCAACTTATTCACACAGCCTGTATATTAACTTTACACAGCACCTTCTAAATGTACAATTAGTTCAACAAACCACGATTATTCGCCAAAAATGGCGGACACAAAAGACCAACGGGATAAAGGTCTATATGCGATAATCTCCGTCAACCGACTAGAGTCCTTCATCAGGCTCGTACACTTTTTTCATACAGCGGGTAGAGTTCGCTTTGCGCTGGTTATCGCGTACGAGTGAGTTTTGTAAGAGGGCGGTGTGTATGTACCTTGTTGTTAAATATCTAAACCTCATTTGGTTTTGGCTCTAACAGATAGCTAAAGAAGGAAATAAACTTTCACAAAATATTTTTAACCTAATCTAACCTAACCTAACCTCGTAATAAAGACATTAAAACTTTTGGGTTACGAGGTTAGGTTAGGGGTTAGATCCGGACTTCTAGCTGGCCATGGTATGGGCCCACCTCTCCCAATCCACTTATAACAAATTAAAATTTTACTACTACCTGGGAGACTTTCAACTAAGATTTTTCAATTAGTTCTGATAATAACCAAAATTGCTATACCTCGTTGGATAGCTGAAGAAATGTAGATATTTTTAAGATTGTCTGCAGTATTACTGCCATAGACTTTTTTTTAAATATTGGTATAAGAAAAAAATATTTTGTGAAAGTTTATTTCCTTCTTTAGCTATCATTCATATTCTACTACTCGGTTTGTTCAGTTAATGGCAATTCAAGTGTCGATAAAGTTGAAGCAACTTATCTGCTACATAATTGTTGTATAAACAAACAAATTAAAAGAAAGGATTCCAAAAAAAATGTTGCAATATACAATAAATCGGTATTTAAGAATAATTATCTAAAAAGTTAAATATCTTGAAAACGGTTAAGTTTACGATATGGTGTTTCTGAGTCAAAGTGGTCAGAAATAATAGAAACTACAACCCCTTAAAGGATCTAGGTCGACTTAACCAGTAACCCTGTATACAATACCAGCGGACCCGACAGACGTTGTGGGAGGGCCTTGTGCAGGGTCCGTCCTGGTTGGTACCACCATCTTATCCATTAACCTACCGCCAAGCAGCAGTGTTCGCATTGTTGTGTTCCGGTTAGGGGATAAGACAGCCGGTGAAATGACTAGCATAGAGGCATTCCATCTTAGTCCTCAGGGTTGGCAACGCATTTGCAGTCTTAGGATGGCGGTCTTGTGAATGCGAATGTCTATGGGTCACAGTTTCCACTTACCATCAGGTGGCCTGTGTGCTCGATTGCCTTCCTATGATATAAAAAAAAAAAAAAAAAGGAAGTTGTCCAGCATGATATCTGCCATGCAGGACAACGCCATCTGCCGGGTTTATTTGTGAATCTAAACCATCCTCGAATCCACAATCGGTTCAGCCGTTTAGGAAGAGTCAACACACGGACAGAAGAATTATATACATAAAGAAGATGAAAGAATTGTTAGTTTAACCAAAATATGACGTTCAGGAAATGTTGATTAAATAAATATCAGCGGACAATTGCAGACAAATTGACCTAGCCCCAAACTAAGCTCTAGGCTTGTACTATGGGTACTAGACAACGATAAATTTACTTATACAGAGAAACACATACTTGAATACATAGAGAACATCCAAGAATCATGAACAAATACTCGCGCTCATCACCCGGGATTTGACCCGGAGCGTTTACTGCTAACCAGGCAATCGTTGAAGGAAGGTTCACTGCCCACTAGACGAACCCTCTGCAACTGTGGTGACTTTTTTAGAAACATTCTACTGAGGTGGATCTGTCAGACGTCATTTTTGATAAAATATAGAAAAAATACTAATAGTGTATAGCATGTTTATTTAATCTGAATGCGGAATTAATAATATACATGTAGGGTCAGGTGGGGTAAATATAAGACTAAGTTTTTAACACTCAAAAACTTACTCTACTTCATTCCTATTCCATTTAAAAAGAAGCATTAACACACAAACAAAACAACCTTTTAAATGGAATAGGAATGAAGTAGAGTAAGTTTTTGAGTGTTAAAAACTTAGTCTTATTTTTACCCATGTCTTATATTTACCCCACCTGACCCTATATGAGCTTTTAAGTAAAAAAATATGTAATTTACTTGAATAAGGTAAAAAAAACTGATATTTTTCACAAAGATTAACTTACAATGCCGCGAGTCCTTAGAAGAAGGTACTATACAGAGCTATATCACGGTATACGGCAAAAAATTTTTGGCGACGTCTGATAGCCGTCACGTCTGTCGCAGAGGGCTAACGTGTCGTCAAAACATTAACATTTTTATGTCGAAAACTTTTAGGGATAGCAACGCACATTCGTGAGCCACATAGTATTGAACTAATTTACCTTCTCTGTGTCTGCGTCTATAATTCAGTGACAGATTAATCTAACAATAAATATTGACTGATCTGATCACACTCTACCTTCTCATCGGCGCAGTCGATCAGCAGCGCATCTAACCTCGTCGCGTCAGTATCGCGCTCTCGCTCGCGCAACGCGCTCGTGCACGCTGCCCACGCGCAGTGCGCCGTGTACAGGCACGTCAGCGACGATACGCAGCCTTGCGCTGCTGGGATTACTCTAACAAACGGATACAATGAGGGTTTCCGCGCATCAGTTTTTCCACTAGATGGCGCCTGTGAAGTGAG
Organism: Acleris emargana; assembly: GCA_927399475.2. Taxonomy (NCBI): domain Eukaryota; kingdom Metazoa; phylum Arthropoda; class Insecta; order Lepidoptera; family Tortricidae; genus Acleris; species Acleris emargana. The sequence continues at coordinate 12,114,586 of OV656863.1, forward strand.
GTCTTTTTGACAGTTGATGTTAAAATATATGCCTAGAAGAAGACCAAACTACTGACAATTTAGTTTTTCACTTGACTCATTTCAAATATTTAGGTACAAAATTATATTTTTTACGTATTATCAACTGTCAAAAAGACCTTACTTCCTAGAGGCGCCATCTAGTGAAAAAACTGATGCGCGGAAACCCTTATTCTATGAAGTATTTCGATTTTATGAGCAACGTACGAGAACGGTGATGTTTCAGGATGGCCGTGTCGGATAAAACGAGGTGACCTTGGTTCTGCACCTAGGCATACGAGTGTGTGCGAATCCTACTAATATTGTAGCTAACTGTGAATGTTTGTCCTGGTTTTTGTGTGTTTCAATTATGCACAAAAGACAATGAATTTGAATAAAATACTGCACATAGGTAAGTCTTGGATTCAAAATCAAAATATTTATTCAGTAAATTGGTCACATATGGGCTCTTTTACACGTCGGTAATGAGTGAATCTGCTAGCGCTTCGGACAAGACCGTCATTGCGGAGAAGAAGCTCTGCCAGCAACTCCAGAAAAAGTAATTTTTTTCAAAAATAAAATACAATAATACTTAAAGTAAGTTACATTACATGGTAACGTAACAAATTAACAAACATTGAAGTATTAGAACTAGCACAAATAAAAACACAAACAAAAAAAACACCAACACCTACAAATGCAAGGTCAAATACATTAAACTTAAAATAAAGACTAGGCGAACAACACGACGACGTCTCGGATTAGCATATAGGATATTTTTTCCCGGAAAATTTGATAGTACCTAAGGGAAAAAAGTCTCAGGCCATGGCTAGTATTGGAACCCTGATTAGAAGGGTCCTGTGGTAGTATAAGGGCAAGCAAATAAAAACTAGGTACCTGCAGAGCGCGATCCTAAGTTTGAGCCAGCTGTGGTAGTAGTACTGCTGGAAGGACTGCGGCTGCCGCTGGAACGTTTCGGTTAACCTACAAGTTAAAACAACTTATTTTTCTCAAAAATGACCGGAAATGTTGACATTACTAACTCCATACTGAGACGCGAAGTACATAGTTTACAAACAGTTCCCAAATAAATAAAAAATACATTGCGTGCTCGCTACACAAGCCCGCAATGTTGCATACAAATTTCATTGTTATCTAGTTTGTAACTTTTAAAAAAGTGAAAACTGCCATACTAAAATCAGGGCACAAGTCTTATACATCCATATATTATTCGAAACGTAACTTTTTTATCTGTGTCTGGAATAGCTTGAGTTATTTTTTCCAAAAAAGCTTGTCATAAAACTAAAGGCGGTAAAGAGTGATGGTTTTTTCACGTGAAGTTTCTGCTTGTATGCAATTCAACAAATGAGTGATGAAGATTTTACTCCAACACAATTTTTTTCTTGCGATTTTTGAGAAAAGCACTATATATGCCTCGGCAGGAACGGCAATTGCGGGCCTCGTATTTTTAAACAGACTCGCAAGCTCGTCCGTTTAAACCAGTACTCGGCCCGCAATTGCCTGCTTCACTGCCTAGGCAATAATGTACTATTATTAGTAGTAGGTTGCGCAGAACAGGGACCTCTAGGTTTCCCCCGCCACTCTGTATACACATATCGTTACTACTTTGGAAAAAACTCGTATCTTATAATTCGAGATGTATGAGTTTGAACTTAATTCTTTTCACGTGTAAGTTTATAATAGTAATTCACAAAATATGAGATACGAGGTTTTTCAAAGCAACGACGATATGTAACGGTAACCTGACCAATTTTATAAAGATCGAATCAACGTTACTCAAGTTATCGTTGAATGCCGATTAAAATCACACAAAAATCTCACTTCCCTCAGAAACAGGACTTAGTTAATTGTTTAAACACGTATTTACCTGGACGTCTCAATTGATCATGTTGCAACGACCGTGATGACGAGCACACGGAAGAGGCTCTATTTGTCTACGTAGTGGGCGAGCATTTTAAACCACCCGCACTTAGTATAGTTTTAATTTATTCGAACCACTAGTATCATATTGTAAAAAATAGCTACCATTATGACAGGGTGACTTGTCCAATTAGATGTTTCAACCATGATAAATTGATAAAATACACAACTTCACACAATGACTTGCCTGAAAGTACAGTGCTACCAGTTTTTAGTAGCAATTGACAATCTTGGTTTTCTCTATGTAACACGAGTGCCAATATACTGTCTGTTGCAGGTGCAAGAGTGACAGCGTTGCGCTAGCGCTGGGAGTACTGTATACTGCAAATAGGCCTTCTTGTAAGCTGTAAGCTGACCAATATTTTGCCACGCGAGCGGCATTGCTAGTGGCGTCATATAAGGTCGGATTTTTATTCCCACAGAAAAAATGTAAGCAAAGGTGTTGCCGTTAACGAAAATCATTTGCAGAATTCAAAATATTTATAATTTCCACATTTATAAGAAAACTATATATTCTAATCAAGATTGAAGAATTTAATTTGTTGATGGCTAACTTTGTTTTGATTTAAACTCTTCGTTGTATTAATTTAAAATGAGAAAGCTGTTTTTGTACGCATAATTTATTTATTGCACTGGTATCATTGACTCGGTACACCTGTGTCAACAAGTTGAGGGCCGCTTGATTGATGTGAGACTGTGAGACGTCTCTTAACTTGCGTCGCTTCACAATTCGTGCTCCCGTATCGTAATCGCTTTCCAGTGATTCATTTGAGCGATTTTAAATTCAATTATTTCTCGAATTTATTTTTATATCACGTTTCGAGCGAAATTATAACTCAATATTATATTTCTTGCTGGTCCAAACTTTGAGATCTACTGAAATGTCACTTTGACAGTGACGTAACTTTGTTTACATTATTTCTGTGGGAATAAAAATTCGATCTTAGGTCCTGATGCGTGTAGGAGTCGGGGCCGCGGGTTTGTTCAGGAGATGCGCCAAGGACTGTGGAATAGGCCTTATCTAGTTGACTGACCTTTCATACACGGCTTCGACGGCGTTATGCTTGAGCGTCATAATCACGTCTCTGTAGTCGATGCCGGACACCATCGCGTACTCCAGGAGGGAGGTAGCGTGCTGAGCCGACAGAGGGGTCGCTGTGGACATATGCGTTTGGCAGGTTTGAGATATCGTGCGGTGACGCTCCATCTTTTTTTTTTTTTTATTGCATGGGAAGGCAAACGAGCACACAGGCCACCTGATGGTAAGTGGAAACTGTGACCCATAGACATTCGCATTCATAAGACTGCAAATGCGTTGCCATCCTTGAGGACTAAGATGGAATGCCTCTATGCTAGTCATTTCACCGGCTGTCTTATCCCCAAACCGGAACACAACAATGCGAACACTGCTGCTTGGCGGTAGGTTAATGGATAAGATGGTGGTTCCAACCCGGACGGACCCTGCACAAGGTCCTCCCACAAGTAACATCATTGCATCATATAATATTTTTCATCTTATTGTGCCTAGGACAGATGTCGATTCTGTAGATTCGTATTCTGTTATAAACTTGTTATCTTCGTATAATTAACCTACCTGCTATATAATAAGGTATCATAAATGGTCTAACATCAAACAAAAAGAAAAACGGAACCGTTATAGGATCACTCGTGAGTCTGTCTGTCCGTCCGTCACAGCCAAGTTTCTTCGAAAATACTAGACAGATTGAGTTGAAATTTGGTACTCATATGTAAATTGAAGACCCAAACACAGATGTGCAAAGTAAATACATTTGTTTTTTAAATAAAAGTATTTTTTGGGGGACCAATAAGAAAAAAAAAAATGTAAGCCTTACTGTGTCATATATCAAATGAAAGGGTTCTTTATAGTGTCCGACCGAAACACGATTTTTAGCCGAAACCGAAACCGAATATTCGGTTTTTTTCTGATTTCGGCCGAAACCGAAACCGAAATTTTTGAAGACTTATGAAATTATTCAAAATTACTGTACAAATCGTAAGGAAAAGGTTATTGCAAGGATTTCTTATATGAGAACAGCTACTGTTTTAGTTAAACAAAATAAAAAACGTTTATTTTTAATGAAAATAGATATAATTAGAGGTAAACTATGAAATTTTAAACCAAATAAAATCAAATTTTTAAAGTTTTAAACAAAGTTACCTAATTAATATAATACCTGGATAAAGTAAATCACAATCACAAATTGCAAGATAAATCACAGCATACTTTAGGTACTTATTTTTTATTTACGAACAGAAAAAAAACTTACTAAAATTCGATCTAATTATTGTTTTTTGAGTATTAACTAAGTATTTCTTTTCTGTTTACCAACCCTAGCATAACTATGACTAACCTACAAATTTAAGTTTTCTGTCACTAGGTAATGCTATTTATAACGTTATAAGTTAAGTTATTCACTTGTTATTTAAAATAACATACCTACCTACATATGTAAGGTATAGTAATAGGGTTAATTTAATAAGGTATTATTTAAAATATTTTACTGCAGTTATCAAGACTTCACTAATTCGCGGCATAGGTATTATATTATTCAAAACAAACAACCTATTCTTATCACGTCTAAACTAAATTCACAATCCTAATATCAAACGTATCGTTCATTAATCACAGCATAAAATGCAGTAACAGATTTTAAAAAATAAATAATAATTTAATAAATAAACAACACTCACCATATTTTCTCGCGCGCCACGTGGTTCACAAACAAACGTCACAAACGGGATGAATATGAATACTGTCGGTGGTCCCGGCTGGGACGGCCGCCGATGCATTACCTATACCTACCCGGCCGAGCGCGCCCGAATTAAGCCGAGCGCTCCCGATGCGAGAGCCGCGAGAGGCCGCGAAGCAATTTCGGCCCGGCCGAAAGTTTCGGCCGGATTCTGGCCGAAACCGAAACTGCGGCCGAAATCACTTTTTTGGCCGAAATTGGCCGAAACCGAAACCGAAACCGAAACTTCGGTCGGACACTAGTTCTTTATGAGAATCTCAATTGACATTGACGAAATACACATTGTTAAAACAAGGAGTGAAAGTAATATATTCAGAATAAAATATTATTGTCTGTAACAATTGATTACAAATTAACCAATATAATATTTGTGTTAAATTCAAAAATATATTGTTTTCCTTAAGTAGTTGCAGCCTCACCATAATGAAGTATACTCACGGATATCAGGCTGTGTGTGTGGCAGCTTGTACAGATGCAGCTGCGCGTGAGTGTCTATGGCGACGCACACGCCGCCCAGCCACGACAGGTCGACGCACGACACGATGGCACAGGGTGCGCCCGTCTGACGATTACATACAGGGTGTGATTGTGGACAATATGATATTAATAACTGAAGTGTGGCATAAACTTTTTATACTTGAAGCATTTCAATTGTTTTGGATTTTAAAGACACACTTTATACTAAAATACAATAATTTCAATTGATCGCTTTTATTTATTTCATCAATTTATCAATTACAAGTTTCTGTCATAATATGATGTTTTTTTTAAGGCAACTCCGCTCATAATGGTAAGGGAATTTCTTCTATTTTCTATTATTTGCCAGTTTTGGTGTGATGTTTAATAAATAGTATTTGTACTAATTAATTTAACATAATCAAGTATTGTAAGGCTTTGTCCTTCAACAGTCATAGCGCATTCCTGAGTAGGTTCCTGCGGTAGTGCCGCGGTGCGGGAGGGTATGGAACCGACGATAGATATACGCCAACGCCACCGCCACCGAGCACAGCTGCGGATATATGAGTGTGGTGGTGCGGATATATGAATGTGGTGGTGCGGTACTCACGGGCAGCGCGCTGCCGCGCCGCGGCTTCTTGGGGGGTGAGCCACCCGCCGGCGCCGCGCCCGGCGCGCCCGCCACCGCCACCGCCGCCGAGCACAGCTGCGGATATATGAGTGTGGTGGTGCGGATATATGAGTGTGGTGGTGCGGTACTCACGGGCAGCGCGCGCCGCGCCGCGGCTTCTTGGGGGGTGAGCCACCCGCTGGCGCCGCGCCCGGCGCGCCCGCCACCGCCACCGCCGCCGAGCACAGCTGCGGATATATGAGTGTGGTGGTGCGGATATATGAGTGTGGTGGTGCGGTACTCACGGGCAGCGCGCCGCCGCGCCGCGGCTTCTTGGGGGCGAGCCGCCCGCCGGGCCCGCCACCGCCACCGCCGCCGAGCACAGCTGCGGATATATGAGTGTGGTGGTGCGGATATATGAGTGTGGTGGTGCGGATATATGAGTGTGGTGGTGCGGTACTCACGGGCAGCGCGCTGCCGCGCCGCGGCTTCTTGGGGGGCGAGCCACCCGCCGGGCCCGCCACCGCCACCGCCGCCGAGCACAGCTGCGGATATATGAGTGTGGTGGTGCGGTACTCACGGGCAGCGCGTTGCCGCGCCGCGGCTTCTTGGGGGGCGAGCCACTCGCCGGGCCCGCCACCGCCACCGCCGCCGAGCACAGCTGCGGATATATGAGTGTGGTGGTGCGGATATATGAGTGTGGTGGTGCGGTACTCACGGGCAGCGCGCCGCCGCGCCGCGGCTTCTTGGGGGGTGAGCCGCCCGCCGGCGCCGCGCCCGGCGCGCCCGCCACCGCCACCGCCGCCGAGCACAGCTGCGGATATATGAGTGTGGATTTTTTTGAATAAAAAAGTGCATCACCGAAATTTTAAGTTTTTTTTTAAATTAAATAACATATTAAAATTGATAATAAATAGGTACATTCATAAAGGTGATGTTGATTTTTTACCAAAATAAAAAAAATAATCACAAAGATAGTATGGGAAGACGATTGCTCTTCCCGCCTTAGGCGTGAGGAAACGATTAACTATCGATTATTTTGTCACTCAAAATACGAACAAAAGTAAAGATCCCGTGTCATGAAAAGACACAGAAATATTATTAAGTGATCACACTGTCCGCAAGAACTCTTCACTAGTTAGTCCAAACAAAAAATATAAATACCGTGTTAATAAAAGACACACATAATTAATAGTAATAATACTCGCTTCCGTCATCGTCGGTGGTGGAACCAATGCCTTAACATTTTTCCAAGCCGTGCTAAAGTAAGGATACAAGCAAGGAATGGAACAGAGCCACGAATTCGTAACTTTCTGAAGGATACTGATCCATGAAGTCATATTTCGGGAAAGTTCAATTAAATTTGAGTCATAAAATGTACGTAGTTAAATTCGATTTTGATTACTATGCCGTGACATCTGAATCACGCATCTTAATTTTAGTTGTAGATTTAATTATAGTTTAAGCTTTTAATGTTTATTTTACTTTTTTTTACTTTATTTTAATTATATAAACGTGTTTTAATTTGTCATGGCGTAATATGTGAATAAAGATTTTTATCTATCTATCTATCTATCTATGAAATGTACAATGCCTGGAAAAGGGTTAAACTGGCACAAACGAGAAGTGCCCTTCGACAGCGTCCCGACTCACGTAGTGCGTGTCGCGCGCCAGCAGCAGCCGGTTGGGCGCGCTGGTGGCCAGCACGTGCAGCGCGGGCGCCGCGGGCAGCCGGCGCGCCGCCACGTGCGCGCCGCACCCGTCGATGGGCGCCGCCGACAACTGCTGCCACACCTGTCCGAACAAAGTTTCGGTTTCGGCAAGTTTCGGTATAAAAAACATATTTCGGCCAAAGGTTCGTTTTCGGTCAAATGAAGAAGTATTCCAAGAAGATAGTTCCATCGTCTTCCAACATGACGGCTGCCCGGCGCATCGGAGCATTGCCGTGAGGGAGCATCTAAATAACGCCGGGGTGGTCCAATTGCCTGGCCTCCGCGGTCACCAGACCTCACTCCGATCGAGTTTTACGTTTGGAGAAGGGCTAAGGAGTTGGTGTTCGTAACCGAAGTAGAACATCGTGAAGATTTAATAAATCGGATAAATGCTGCCTTTGATGTAATGAAAGCAGAGATGCTGCTCAAAGTAACGACTGTAGAAATGAGAAATCGATGCCGAGCATGCATAAATAATCAAGGGCATCAGTTTGAGCAATTTTTATAAATAAATTACATAGTTAATGGTCAATTTCTGTGTTTTCTTTATTTCCTGTAGGTTATTATCACTTTCCTCAAAAGTAGTCTCGTAAAAAATATGTTCGCCTTGTTAAAGTTGACGAATAACTTTAGATGTTTTAAAACAAATTGGGATTATTGTGTACCGATCGCAAGGGTATAAACTGAAGATGTTTTTGAATAATTAGAAGTAGTCAATCGTTTTCAATTTTGTTTTAAATGCAATGCAAAGTTGGCTGTTTAGATTTAGTTTAGTTTGAGGCCCCGTATTTTTTTTTAGCTTTTGTTTGTAAATATGTAAGATTTTAGTATTAGCCCAGGTAAAAAAAAGTAAAAATGTTGCTTGTTTTATCATTTTTAAAAAAGTTATTGAGGTTTTAAATCTTGAAAATGGTTTTTTTTTTAAATATCTAAAAAAATTAATAAAACAAAAACCGACCCAAAGGGCCGAGGGATTTTTTAAGTGGACCGCGTAGCAGGTGGCATCACCTATACCCTGTATACGTATGTCCATCCATCTGCCAAACACCCTGTATAACAGACAAGTAACGTCTGATGACAAAATAAAACCAAAAAAAAACCTTTATTATAATAAGTTTCTATGTCCTGTCAAAATCTAGTCATCATGTCAGCCGAAAGACGCAGTGGACACTGCTGGACATAGGCCTCCCCCAAGGCTCTCCAATGCTAATGTAGTATCGTAAAAAAATGTGCAATTAAATTAGGGGAAGCTACTGGACAAGGGCTCATAGTCGCCCCTCGTGGAGAAAGATTTTGACTTACCACGGTATTGAAGCAGTCGGAGGCAGGCTTCTGTCCTCCGCCAGGAGTCGTGCTGCCCTGCAGAGGACCTGAAAAGATAAGGAGCAGCAACTTACAAAAATATTAATCCTTTAGCAAAAGCTACGGCTTTTAATATCAATATTTTAAAGCAAAGTTTGTGTAAAGAAAATTTACTCGCCTTTGGAGAGTAGTTTGTGTACAGGATGTGACCGTTCCGTGAGCTTCCAAACCGACAGGGTGGTCCCTGCTATTAGCAAAGAGTCCGTGTCTTCGCGCAGGCACCAGGTTAGGGACACTGCAAAATACATTACGTACTAATTTTTTTATGTGGATGAGTGGAACACACACCACACATGTACTTTATTAGTAAAGTAAAGTAATAGTAGTAAAGTTTGTGTTAATGTAAATATGAAAGTAAAAGTAACATCTGGTTGAAATAAATAAAAAAAGAAACACATCAATTGAATATAGAACTTCCGCCGTAAGATAAGACAAGATCTCCAGATAAACAGTATATAACGGATAAATTTTAGCTCTATCATTTTCTTTCGTATGAGAAAACACACACAGATATTTTATTTTCACTGCGAATTAGGTACATAGATAGCTAATGTTTTCTTCGGGTATTCAAAGATGTTGAGAGTGTTTTTGAAAGAGTAAATTGGTAAAGCGCGGACGTCGACGACAAAGAATTTCGTACATTGACCTTTACTATAGAGCACGCGCCGCCCGCCGACACCACAAGGTCGCCGTCTGCCGGGGCACCACTAGCGACATCATCATCAGCCGACACACGTACCTGGCGTGTGGTCGAGGTAGACGGTGGGCAGCGGCTGCAGGCGCAGCGCGGGCGGCTGCCGGGGCACCACAAGCGACATCATCGTCAGCCGACACACGTACCTGGCGTGTGGTCGAGGTAGACGGTGGGCAGCGGCTGCAGGCGCAGCGCGGGCGGCTGCCGGGGCACCACTAGCGACATCATCGTCAGCCGACACACGTACCTGGCGTGTGGTCGAGGTACACGGTGGGCAGCGGCTGCAGGCGCAGCGCGGGCGGCTGCCGGGGCACCACTAGCGACATCATCGTCAGCCGACACACGTACCTGGCGTGTGGTCGAGGTACACGGTGGGCAGCGGCTGCAGGCGCAGCGCGGGCGGCTGCCGGGGCACCACTAGCGACATCATCGTCAGCCGACACACGTACCTGGCGTGTGGTCGAGGTACACGGTGGGCAGCGGCTGCAGGCGCAGCGCGGGCGGCTGCCGGGGCACCACTAGCGACATCATCGTCAGCCGACACACGTACCTGGCGTGTGGTCGAGGTAGACGGTGGGCAGCGGCTGCAGGCGCAGCGCGGGCGGCTGCCGGGGCACCACTAGCGACATCGTCGTCAGCCGACACACGTACCTGGCGTGTGGTCGAGGTACACGGTGGGCAGCGGCTGCAGGCGCAGCGCGGGCGGCTGCCGGGGCACCACTAGCGACATCATCGTCAGCCGACACACGTACCTGGCGTGTGGTCGAGGTAGACGGTGGGCAGCGGCTGCAGGCGCAGCGCGGGCGGCTGCCGGGGCACCACTAGCGACATCATCGTCAGCCGACACACGTACCTGGCGTGTGGTCGAGGTAGACGGTGGGCAGCGGCTGCAGGCGCAGCGCGGGCGGCTGCCGGGGCACCACTAGCGACATCATCGTCAGCCGACACACGTACCTGGCGTGTGGTCGAGGTACACGGTGGGCAGCGGCTGCAGGCGCAGCGCGGGCGGCTGCCGGGGCACCACTAGCGACATCATCGTCAGCCGACACACGTACCTGGCGTGTGGTCGAGGTACACGGTGGGCAGCGGCTGCAGGCGCAGCGCGGGCGGCTGCCGGGGCACCACTAGCGACATCATCGTCAGCCGACACACGTACCTGGCGTGTGGTCGAGGTAGACGGTGGGCAGCGGCTGCAGGCGCAGCGCGGGCGGCTGCCGGGGCACCACTAGCGACATCATCGTCAGCCGACACACGTACCTGGCGTGTGGTCGAGGTACACGGTGGGCAGCGGCTGCAGGCGCAGCGCGGGCGGCTGCCGGGGCACCACTAGCGACATCATCGTCAGCCGACACACGTACCTGGCGTGTGGTCGAGGTACACGGTGGGCAGCGGCTGCAGGCGCAGCGCGGGCGGCTGCCGGGGCACCACTAGCGACATCATCGTCAGCCGACACACGTACCTGGCGTGTGGTCGAGGTAGACGGTGGGCAGCGGCTGCAGGCGCAGCGCGGGCGGCTGCCGGGGCACCACTAGCGACATCATCGTCAGCCGACACACGTACCTGGCGTGTGGTCGAGGTACACGGTGGGCAGCGGCTGCAGGCGCAGCGCGGGCGGCTGCCGGGGCACCACTAGCGACATCATCGTCAGCCGACACACGTACCTGGCGTGTGGTCGAGGTACACGGTGGGCAGCGGCTGCAGGCGCAGCGCGGGCGGCTGCCGGGGCACCACTAGCGACATCATCGTCAGCCGACACACGTACCTGGCGTGTGGTCGAGGTACACGGTGGGCAGCGGCTGCAGGCGCAGCGCGGGCGGCTGCCGGGGCACCACTAGCGACATCATCGTCAGCCGACACACGTACCTGGCGTGTGGTCGAGGTACACGGTGGGCAGCGGCTGCAGGCGCAGCGCGGGCGGCTGCCGGGGCACCACTAGCGACATCATCGTCAGCCGACACACGTACCTGGCGTGTGGTCGAGGTACACGGTGGGCAGCGGCTGCAGGCGCAGCGCGGGCGGCTGCCGGGGCACCACTAGCGACATCATCGTCAGCCGACACACGTACCTGGCGTGTGGTCGAGGTAGACGGTGGGCAGCGGCTGCAGGCGCAGCGCGGGCGGCTGCCGGGGCACCACTAGCGACATCATCGTCAGCCGACACACGTACCTGGCGTGTGGTCGAGGTACACGGTGGGCAGCGGCTGCAGGCGCAGCGCGGGCGGCTGCCGGGGCACCACTAGCGACATCATCGTCAGCCGACACACGTACCTGGCGTGTGGTCGAGGTACACGGTGGGCAGCGGCTGCAGGCGCAGCGCGGGCGGCTGCCGGGGCACCACTAGCGACATCATCGTCAGCCGACACACGTACCTGGCGTGTGGTCGAGGTAGACGGTGGGCAGCGGCTGCAGGCGCAGCGCGGGAGGCTGCCGGGGCACCACTAGCGACATCATCGTCAGCCGACACACGTACCTGGCGTGTGGTCGAGGTAGACGGTGGGCAGCGGCTGCAGGCGCAGCGCGGGCGGCTGCCGGGGCACCACTAGCGACATCATCGTCAGCCGACACACGTACCTGGCGTGTGGTCGAGGTAGACGGTGGGCAGCGGCTGCAGGCGCAGCGCGGGCGGCTGCCGGGGCACCACTAGCGACATCATCGTCAGCCGACACACGTACCTGGCGTGTGGTCGAGGTACACGGTGGGCAGCGGCTGCAGGCGCAGCGCGGGCGGATGCCGGGGCACCACTAGCGACATCATCGTCAGCCGACACACGTACCTGGCGTGTGGTCGAGGTAGACGGTGGGCAGCGGCTGCAGGCGCAGCGCGGGCGGCTGCCGGGGCACCACTAGCGACATCATCGTCAGCCGACACACGTACCTGGCGTGTGGTCGAGGTAGACGGTGGGCAGCGGCTGCAGGCGCAGCGCGGGCGGCTGCCGGGGCACCACTAGCGACATCATCGTCAGCCGACACACGTACCTGGCGTGTGGTCGAGGTACACGGTGGGCAGCGGCTGCAGGCGCAGCGCGGGCGGCTGCCGGGGCACCACTAGCGACATCATCGTCAGCCGACACACGTACCTGGCGTGTGGTCGAGGTAGACGGTGGGCAGCGGCTGCAGGCGCAGCGCGGGCGGCTGCCGGGGCACCACTAGCGACATCATCGTCAGCCGACACACGTACCTAGCGTGTGGTCGAGGTACACGGTGGGCAGCGGCTGCAGGCGCAGCGCGGGCGGCTGCCGGGGCACCACTAGCGACATCATCGTAAGCCGACACACGTACCTGGCGTGTGGTCGAGGTACACTGTGGGCAGCGGCTGCAGGCACAGCGCGGGCGGCTGCCGGGGCACCACTAGCGACATCATCGTCAGCCGACACACGTACCTGGCGTGTGGTCGAGGTAGACGGTGGGCAGCGGCTGCAGGCGCAGCGCGGGCGGCTGCCGGGGCACCACTAGCGACATCATCGTCAGCCGACACACGTACCTGGCGTGTGGTCGAGGTAGACGGTGGGCAGCGGCTGCAGGCGCAGCGCGGACTGCTGCCGGGGCACCACTAGCGACATCATCGTCAGCCGACACACGTACCTGGCGTGTGGTCGAGGTAGACGGTGGGCAGCGGCTGCAGGCGCAGCGCGGGCGGCTGCCGGGGCACCACTAGCGACATCATCGTCAGCCGACACACGTACCTGGCGTGTGGTCGAGGTACACGGTGGGCAGCGGCTGCAGGCGCAGCGCGGGCGGCTGCCGGGGCACCACTAGCGACATCATCGTCAGCCGACACACGTACCTGGCGTGTGGTCGAGGTAGACGGTGGGCAGCGGCTGCAGGCGCAGCGCGGGCGGCTGCCGGGGCACCACTAGCGACATCATCGTCAGCCGACACACGTACCTAGCGTGTGGTCGAGGTACACGGTGGGCAGCGGCTGCAGGCGCAGCGCGGGCGGCTGCCGGGGCACCACTAGCGACATCATCGTAAGCCGACACACGTACCTGGCGTGTGGTCGAGGTACACGGTGGGCAGCGGCTGCAGGCACAGCGCGGGCGGCTGCCGGGGCACCACTAGCGACATCATCGTCAGCCGACACACGTACCTGGCGTGTGGTCGAGGTAGACGGTGGGCAGCGGCTGCAGGCGCAGCGCGGACTGCTGCCGGGGCACCACTAGCGACATCATCGTCAGCCGACACACGTACCTGGCGTGTGGTCGAGGTAGACGGTGGGCAGCGGCTGCAGGCGCAGCGCGGACTGCTGCCGGGGCACCACTAGCGACATCATCGTCAGCCGACACACGTACCTGGCGTGTGGTCGAGGTAGACGGTGGGCAGCGGCTGCAGGCGCAGCGCGGGCGGCTGCAGCGGCGCGCGCGCCGGGGCCAGCGAGCACACCGCGCAGCGCACCGATCGTGCGCCGCCGGCTGCCACCACCAGGTTGCCGTCTGCCGAAATAACATGTTTTTTCAAATCAAATTTGGTATAACTACAGTAAAAATACTGATTAAAATTATACAAAAAATAGTCCAGTGTGGGTTGGCCTCGTTCTGATTCCGGAACCCTGGGTGCGCTCGAGTTTTTATTTATATATACACACTCACTCTTGTGCGCGACGCTGGCGGCGGGCACGCGGTCGCGCGCGGGCCGCAGGCACTCGGTGGCGCTGAGCGCGCGGCCTGGCTCGCCCGCCGGTGTCAGCGCGCCGATCAGCCCGGTCGCTGTGATGATGCACGCGCCTTCGCAGGCTACGCCGCTGATGATCAAAACAAACACCCCATAATTTTCTTCATAATTGGCTGAGCGGGGCAGAAAATTATAATATAATCATAACGATTCCATACCCAAAACCTTTAAGAGTTGGTGTGGGCCGCAGCAGCTGTATCCGCTCCGTGATGGGAGCATCGGGTTTCTTCTCTACAGCCACCACTCGGCGGCCATTGTGGAAGAATGCTGCTTTTATTATGTGCTCTCCTGGAACGTTACAAACTATGTTTGTACTTGCAATTTTAAGTGATCATCATTAAGTTAATAAATATAAACTTATGAAACGTTATAACAGATATCATAGTTATATGCCGTGGCCCGTGGTATAGTTATGGGTCTCAACAACTGTTTTATCATTATCAATTGGTCAAGTATCAAGGTAGTGGCTCAGTCACTTCCGTAGATTGTGAACTGACTTAAACCTCGAATCATTGATATACGAACCTGGAAAGGAAGCAGTATAGAGGCTGACCCAGTCATTCAGTAAGTATTCTTTCATGCCGAAAACAGTGACATCACCCACAGTGGTGCCCACGAGGAGCTGCTTGCCTTCACTGTCCCATTCTAGTGCTGATACCTACAAACAGAAGGATATAGAGATGTGAGATGACATGATTTTCTAGTTTTTTTTAGGTTGAATGAATAAAAATTAATGTTAGATCATAGTTTATTACATCGAGTTGAATTTAATCTTGTACTTATAATAAAACTACTGTACTCACTGGATGCACAGTACTGGTCACTTTATAGCTGTCCCAAGGCGTATCCAAGTCACAAACATACACATGGCCGCCCCACGTACACCCATCAGAGTCTGACAACTCAGTAGGTGACGAGAACGCTACAATATTACAGGCTGATATGGTGCAAATAGGTCGAACTACTTCTGGATCAGACGACCTGAAATAAACATTTTGTTAATTTAGGCAGTTTATAATCCAAAAATTTGTCCATTTGGAAGTTTTTGAGAGATTACAATAGGTATTTAGATTTACATTTGATTGAAAAATCATGCATGATGCGTGTAAATAAAATGCTGCAGTTCACATACGTTTCAAAGTGTGGCGGTTCGCATTTTAAAGGTTTTCGGCGCATGGAGTAAATTAACTCCATGTTGAGTTTGTTTTGATAGATATTTGGTAGGTTATAACAGCGTTTGTAAGACTATTTCATTAGTAAATAAATAAGATATGAAGAGTTTATCAGGAATGGTTTGGTAGGATTGTCATGTCAGCTGTCATGTGCGTTTTATTCAACTTGCACATACATTGAAGTGTGTTTAAAACTTAATATCATTTTACTTGCAAGCTGCACAACATTGAAATGCTTTTTAAAATAGTTCTTAATATATATTAGGTAAAATGTTGTTAATTTAATATCTAAAACTGTAAATAATAAAACAAAAAGCACAATCGAAATAAAGCGAAACGCAATCGGTTTCCTCGATTCAGCAATTTGACAGCTAGAGCGCATCACTACTCTTGTTGCCATATTCGCACAGCAGTCGCCTCGTAATGCGACTAACTTCAGAGCAATGCAAGATGATTGTCCCGGGCAATGCCCTTTCGTTATTGAGTTTCTGAACGCAGCCAGTCCCCGCCTGCCTGCTTCGAAACGAACATGGCGACTGCACCTTTGTCGCTACATCGCGCACTCTGACATTATCACACAAATTTAACAAAAACTTTGTATTAAAATGTGATAATCATGAATTAAAACAAGTGGTGTTGTGTTATTTAAGTGTGTTTAATAATGTGCCGAACCGGGATGTGTCGATTTGGTATCAAGAACTGGATTTTTTTGGTCGTTTCGGTGCATTTGTTTACATACGTTCAAGGTGAGTTCCTTTCTGATAAATATTACCTTTTATCGATCGGTGGTTAAAAACGCCGCTGCATTAACTTACGTCCTTATTTAAACTTTTAATTACTCTAATAGCTGACTTTAATTTAGTTAAAAACTACTTTTAAAATAACGCTTGCAGTTCACGATTTCTCTTTGCAACAAGGGCTGTTTGTTATTTACGAGTTTAGATGCGTTAGTAGTTAAGTTATTTACGTTTTGGTAATGGTTTAGAGGTAGAGTTGATTACGGGTCGCGTAAATGTCGGGGTGATGTACGGCCGGCTCTATTTATTGATATTAGGGCTCCGCTGACGGCGGTAATACTCCCGGGAAATGTAATTATTTACGTTAATAATTAACTGTTTCAGCTCATTAATGCAACTTGAAAGTGGAATGCGGTTTTGTTTTTAATTTTATTGCTTGACTTTAGTGATGTGCGGTGTTGACGTCGATATAAAATCGATATTTAATTTCGATGGATTAAGCAAGTTTGGTTCATGACTTCATGTGCAAACCAATAAGAACTGCTCTAGTTAGGTATATTTTATGACTGTTTTTCATCGAAATTTTGTTTGAATGGAGATTTATTTAGTTGAGTACGTTCGTAAAATGAAGCATCGAATTTTTACTTAACAATTTTCTTTTTATATTTTTTTAGTTGTTCTTGTTCATCTTTAAATGGGTCTAAATATTTACCAGAATATAGTGTATAATTAAACACCACAAGACTAGATTTGAGTCAGGTTAGCTGGATTCTGAGTTGTGTAGGACAGACAAGTTTAGAAAGTGTGTTAGGTAATGTACTTAGATGGTGCTTTGTTCAAGATCCCGATCTGTGCATTTCGCACCTATTACTAATTTCCTTTCCTTATGTCATTTTATCAGGATGAGTTAAGTCACCTCCTGTCAAAAAATTGGCGACGAAATCACGGACATGTGGGCTTTTTATAAAATATTTTGTGATTTGCATTTGATATCGTAACAAATAACAAAAAGGCATTAAAAATTGGTTATTGTTATCATTTAAAGCTTAAAATTATTGTTGCTCAGTATGCGACAGACGCACTGAGAGACAAACAAGACAAAACTATTATAGTCGTATAGGTTAGTGTATACTGATGCAGAATTATGTAGGTATATTAAAGCATCTCTCATAATTGTCCTGTACTTGTCATTGGCTGTCACTAAGAGCATACGTTTTTTTTCTTTAAAGAAAAAAATCCGAAACAAGTAAAGTAAGTACCCACTACTAGTCTTTATAATTATCTACCGGTAAATAGAGATTGCGGCGTTTAACCGCATGGCGCCGGAGATGCCAGACTGGGCCGTATTAGTATTAATAAACCGATCTCGACGTGAGATGCCCATTCCAGGACACGTCGACATAAGTGTCATCTCGCTATCGCCTTGACGAGCATTTCCCCGAAGATCGGTTTATTCATACTACTCTGTCTCTAGGACCTACGAGCTTTACAAACCACTTAAGAATAAAGCAGAACATAATTGTTGCAAATTCTATACCAAATTAAAATAAAGAAAATATTTCAAATAGATATTGCTGTTTAAGGAGCCAGCTCAGCATTTGCTGCGAGTGCGGACAGGCCACGTCTGCATAGTTCTGGTTTAATTTTATTCATTGGCCTTGATAGGTTATTTATTAAAAAGGATGAATATACGACCAGAAATTAAAACAATATTAATATGAATGATTGATTAGGCAGTAATTAGTTTATTAACTACACACTCTAATAACGGGACATGGTATGCGTAGTCAGACGACGACGCGCTGTCGCTAAAGCTAAAGAGTCCATAATCAATATTTAGGTCCTAGATATTGATTATACTCCATCCAGAGTACGAAGGTACATAGATTCTAGGTAACTTCGTACACTGGATTTTACTTCGTTAAATATTTGTCAAGCCAATGAATTCCAAACAATTGCGAGCATTCCTTAGAAACGGCAGAAGGCTCATAAGAAATTTATTTAGTTAAGTACGTTTGTAAAATTAAAGCATCGAATTTTTACTTAACAATTTTCGTTTTATTATTTTTTAGTTCTTCTTGTTCATCCTTAAATTGTTCTAAATATTTACAAGAATATAGTAAATATTGACACCCAGAAAGCTCTCCTTTTTTATTTCAGAAATAGGTATATTTAAATAAGCTCCATTGTAATCTTCGTCGTTGGTACCTAGGTACGTTTTAACCGCTATCCCAGTATTGGCAGGTCTGGTTATTAGTTCCTTAATGATTCTGGCAATCGCATTTCTGCTATATATTCGTGGAGAGTGTCTGAACAAGAAATTAAGATTCTGCAGAAAGCTGAAAACATATAAAAATATATGTAGGCACTGTAACTATAATGCAAACGTCATCATCCTTACACATCAATTCGAAGCACGTTTGTTTCGGAGAGGGGAGATCGGTAAGAAAATGCTATTCGTCGTTTCTTTTCAGCAATGATGGGCTTCTGAAGTAACGGTAATATGTATGTATTTTATGAATAAGTATTGTATCCACTGAATAAATGAATAGAGACTTACAGAAATTGATAAAGGCTACGGGCTCAGTCGTTAAACAGCTTCTCCCTTCACTTATGTAATAGTCATTTCAGTAGTTATCATTATCTAACGTCGAAGCCACTGTGATATAGATGTGATAATACAAACACCCTGTCCACCTGAAGAAACATTTTCCATTATGCTAATTTGTGTTCGTGATGCATCGAGTCACACTCACAGGTGTTCAGTATTTGTAACTTCAGGGCATCTTGTTATAAGATCTCGTCTTTTAAAGCTCCTAGTCCTAGGGTAATACAGTTTAGCTGGTTATAAAATACAGAGATATGTGGCCTGTTGAGAAATAACTTCTCTCATAACACAGGAAATCCTAGTTTATAGGCTAGATTTGTTAGTATTGTTTTGCCTAGAAAAAACATGATTCCAAGACTACTCCTAAGCAACGCAGATTAGTTCTTACTTCTTCTTACGGCAACGAGTCCCGTGCCTAATGGCATAAATGATTATGCGTATCCATTATTATGATTTTGAAACTTTAAACATGTCTATTACTAATAGGATTCATTTTTAAGTTTTCAATGGATCCAGTCTTGACGATAATCCTATATCATTCCTTTCCAGTACCGCTCTTAAACCCCCAGTACCAAACTTCTAGGCCTCCATAGTAAATCGACCCGTATTTGGGTACTTGGCTCTGAATAACCTCAATATCCATTACCGAAATGGATCCAAACACAAAGCATCAACCGTTACCCATAAATCACATTTTAAAGCCAAATCCCGCGTCAATACCCCACACAATGGTGTCGGGCTTTTTCAATTCTTGGGCACATGTAGCGTAGAGCGGGTCACGACTCCGTCGTAAATCAGCCTGGATATGTCGATGATCGACTGGAAAGCACGTAGGTTTGAGATTGGCTTTGCTCGGAATTCGTATGAATAGTGTAATGCTGAGATGGTGAATGGTGTTAAATTCAGAGATTCCTGCGATCGATGTGTGGTTTGCGTGGTTATTGGAGATTTTTGGAATCTATGTTGCAATTAAATGAATGATAATTAAATAATTTCTAATTAGTGTTATACCCTTCCGCGTATATTAATAATACAACTTTTTAATTCATCAAGAACTTTACCTGACTTCATACAGCATTTGACGTATATACAGTACACGTAAAGACTTATATGGTGACTGACGGAACTAGAATATGCTCTTGCCAACTACCACATTTGGCAGCAGTTTTTGCAGTTATTTAAATAAAAAATGGCGTCATGTTGGTAATTTCACTTGGAGCGACGCCTGTACAGTCAGCATCAAATATATAGACACAGTAAAACTTCCAAAAATATGTAAACACGACTCTACTGCGAGGGAATAAGGGTGTATATATATTTCTGAAACCTTGTTAACGTATATATATTTATGACGCTGACCGTACATATTCCAAAAATTTGCTAAGTTCGCTGTTTTGTAATGATTTCAAACCTCTGATACAAATACAAATGCAAACAAAGATGATGTGGCTAATTATAGACCAGTGGCTTTGGTGTCGATATTCTCAAAAATATTTGAAAAAGCAATCTACAACCGTCTTAATCAATATTTTGAATCAAAGAATCTCTTCGCTGTGGAACAGAAGGGATTCAGGAAAAATAAGTCTATAAATATGGCCATCTTTGATCTATTACATACGACAATTACCCACGTCAATAAAAGGATACCCGTAACAGCATTGTACATGGATATGACCAAGGCCTTTGATTTCGTTGATCATAGGATTTTGCTCAATAAGCTGTACACATATGGAGTACGTGGTAACACCTATAACCTCATAAAGTCCTACATAAGCAATCGTAAACAAGTCACTCAAATAGAAAAAATATGTTCTAAGTCCAAACAAGTACAAATTTATTCATCGGATTTAAAAGAAATCCAATTTGGTGTGCCGCAGGGTAGTGTTTTGGGCCCACTTCTGTTTCTGATATACGTGAATGACATGCCCAGAGCCATTCGACAACGTATGGTTCTCTTTGCGGATGACAGCACCATAGTCTTTACTGGCAAAGATACAAGTGAAACGGAGATTCATAAAACGCTGGGGTCTATAGTGGAATGGTTGCAAAATAATAACCTGAAAATAAATTTGAGTAAAACCAGTGTTATGAAATTTAAATCAAATACTACACGTAATATAAAAAACGATTTTTCTCTTGTTTATAATGGACAAGATATTTTGGAAACAGAATCAACTAAATTTTTAGGTTTAATAATCGATAACCGAATAACATGGAAAAAACAAATTGATAAAATTTGCAAAAAGTTAAGCCATTACTCGTATGCCCTTTATAAGCTTAGAATAATCGTCAGTCAAGGAGCGGTCATGACAGCGTATCATGCATACGTCACATCGACGCTGAGATATGGGATCATATTTTGGGGTAATTCCACTGACCGCGAAATCGCATTTAGGGCCCAGAAAAAATGCCTCAGAGCAACAATTGGTATCAGTACAACCACATCGTGTCAAAGTTACTTCAAAGAACTTAAGATCCTAACTCTCCCCGGCCTTTATATATATGAAACTGTGTTGTTCTGTAGGAGCAATATGAATTGTTTTAAAAACTTTACTAGTTTGCGCCTCAGGAATAAAATTAGTGCATTCCCTTCTAAAACTGCACTCTTCAGCAAGAGTATACTGGGCATGGCACACAGAATATACAATAAGCTGCCAATAGAACTGGTGACTATTGATAATGACAAACGGTTCAAAAGCTCACTATTTAAGTTCCTCGTAAGTAAGACCTATTATTCGATAAATGATTACCTAACTGACATAAACTAATTATATAAATATAAATTTTGAATTATTATTATTATTGTAAATTTTATATTTTAATTTGTAAATTTGATATATGTGATGACATACCTACAATATGTTTTTTTGTAAATGAGCATGCTGCATGCTATAAGGCACGCTATTTGTACGCCGTCAGGCAAAGCATAGTGAAACGAATAAATCTATACTTAATACCTCTGTAAACCTATGTTTGACAAATAAATAAATTACTTACTTACTTACTTACTAAACTTGAACAGAACTTCTAATTAAATGAGTTAATTTGTTACTTTACCTTTAGTCGATAAATCTCAATAAGATGGGAAGAAACTTCGGAAAGTTTCCCTAAAGACGAGACATTCGTGTACGTAAAGTTTCCAGTGAAATTGTAATTTAATTACAATTCACGATCGATGCGAATATCTGATGCAATGGAAACATTCTACGGAGCATGCATGTTAAGTTTTAGTTTAGGTAAAAGCCTTGCCTCAGGACTTATTTAGTTAAGTATAATTTTGACGATGGCTTTCTTTCTTCCTTTCGTTCGATTGAAGATTATGTGTATTACTTGTACCTACTTTAGAACTGTCGTGTTAGTTCGACACCAAGGGACAATCTCGTACAAATAGACCGTGTCCCAAACTGAGCTGAGCAATGTTTAATATGCTTATGTTAAGAAATACATACTTAAATACAATAAAATATCGTCCCTTTACTTTCTCAATCTCTTATCTGATCGAATTCCTAGATAGAAAAAATACTCATGTTCCAAAGTTTATAAAGACTACTTTCCTATCAAAATATTGGATCAGATAAGAGGTTGAGAAAGTAAAGGGACGATATGTAGATATTACCCAAGGCTCAGGAATAAATACTCGCGCTCATCACACAAACCAAAGGTTAGCTGGAAGAGATCCCTTAAAGGGATAAGTTCGCCTTTGTACATTCTAACTCTGTATTGTATTAGATTTTCTGTTTCTTTTTTTTGTGTACAATAAAGTGTTTACATACATACATACATACAAACATATTCCCATACTGTTGGCAGAAGTACTACCACGTAGACTAAACGCGTCATGTTTAAATCAACGGTCATTTACATGCGGTTAACTGTTATCTAGTAGAGCAAACGTAAAAGCCTGTGGAGTCGGAAATAATCTGTATTCCAGATCCGACGCCCACAGCGCTGTCAAAAAGCGCGGTAATTTGGCAGAATGCCCGCGTCTGCCTGCAACGCACGGAGTAAAGCCTCCATGCAAACCGTTAGTAAACGTACGGCGGAAAAAGGAAAAAGAGGACGATTAGACAGAACACATGCACTATAATAAATAGGGGAGACTCAACCTTCAAAGTTGTACAATAAGGTTCTTTCTATTTTGAAACATATGTGTCCTATTTTTTATAGAGCAATAAAGAAATGGAACGTAAGCATTTATAGTGAAGTAACGTTGTTTTGTTATGCTTAGTTATTAATATTATAGAGATAAATATGAATCCGAGCGAAATTTAGCTTGAAATTGAGCCTGAGTTTGCAGTCTTGAGATTTCAGCCTTTAAAAGTCAAATCAAGTGGTACGTGTGTTCATTTTCTTTCTCTGTGCCATTTTTTTTTTATTCATTTAAGTCGTCTTGATGCATTCCATATAACACTATTTCGTGCCTAGCCACTGATGATACATCTTTAGAAGCCAAGTCTTTCGCTTATCTGTTTTTATTTCCTCAAAATACATGTATCCTTAACCGTTCTCCTCTTCCGTACCTTTATGCGTCACTTGAACCCACAATATCTCCAATTCCCCACCGTACCACGGGGAAGCATTGTCAGCTCCAACACAGAAGTCTGCGTGGGAACTATTGCCTATTCTCCCAACGAGAATGCCTCTCCAGTGCGTAATAGGCTCAATATCGTTATTATTTATTGAACGGGCGATAGAAGAAAGTCCGTGGGTCGGCATTTGGATGTAAATGATAACTGATGCGTACAAACGGCATTGGAGTATGTTGTGAAAGTTGTTTTTGCTTGAATGTGCTTAGTTATCATAAATAATGATAATTGAACTGGCTTCATCAGGAATAACCACCACAACTGTGACGACATGTTATGATCATCATCAAAACGTCAAAGCTAGGCATAGAGCGTCCTCAAAGAGTTTCCCTAAAGACTGTTTCTATTTATCATTTACCGATTATGACCACTGTGCTGCGAGGAG
The DNA here is from genome assembly GCA_927399475.2 of Acleris emargana. Classification (NCBI taxonomy): domain Eukaryota; kingdom Metazoa; phylum Arthropoda; class Insecta; order Lepidoptera; family Tortricidae; genus Acleris; species Acleris emargana. The sequence continues at coordinate 12,138,283 of OV656863.1, forward strand.
TAAAGTGCGGGGGTATGAATTCGATCATCCCAATGTTTTTATGGCAACGAAACGATTGCACGTTTTAAAACACCACTAGCGCCATCTATCGGCAGCATTTAGCAAAATAAGACTGTCAGCCAAAACTGTCAGCCCGCAGTCTAAAATCTGTGAAGAGAAACTGATCGTTCTTGTACTAAATACGATGAACCGACAGGCCAATATTATCCCGAGAAACTGTTTGACTGACACTTTTATTTTGTTTATATTGGTAAGCACATAGTGATGAAAATAATTTTAACATTGAATTATTTTAGCCTTTCCTATCTCAATCTTATAATTCATGCATAGTCTCAAAACTTTGCTGATACCCGCTCCTTTGAGCTGGGTAATTGGACCCTCTGTAGTTTTGACGAAAACGTAACTGGATTAACTTGGACCGTCTAGTTTCCATCCAGTTCCCTAAATGTTTAAATAATCTCGGACCTTCGAGTTTGAGGGTAGTTTTACGAACAAGTCACGGAAATATCGGGTACACGAGAGTTGGTTAAACCAATCAGAGAAGTCAATGTTGATCCGTTCTTTATTATTACATTTTTACTTTCTTTGTAACTTTCAGTGTTACATGATTTTTTTTTCACCTTTTAGTATGTAAATTTGGTTCCTAATTGTGGATTTATTTGAAACTGAAGCTATTAGCAACGCCTAACCTTTAACTACCGACCTGGTTTTTACGTAGCACTTGCACCGATGTGGTGTCTGAGAGACGTAAATTTTAATCTTCATTAATAATAATATAATTTACATGCTAGTTTTTTTGTAGTTTCCCTTTTGCATAAACACTTGTTAAAGGTAATTAATTACAGGATAATACAAACAAAGCCAGCTTTTTTTTTTGAATTATCAGCATTTATCAGAGTGATCATAAAATCATAGTACTAAATTTTAAGAACATTAATCAGTCTTCGCGTTTTTCTTATAATTAGGGAAAATTTTACAAAAAAACATGAAATATTCTTACTTCATGAACTATTCAACAAATTGAAAAAATTAAATCACTTCTAAATTAAAATATGAAAAAAATTACAACAGTCAGACATGACACATTTAATGGGCCAATTTGCAGTCACTGCCTATCTCAAGACAGCACGTAGGGCACATGGGTTAAAGCATTCGCAACAAGAGTACTTCGTACGTCTTTTTAGACGGCTTGGACAGATAGCACAGGTTTGCGAACCCCTGGTTCCTGATTTATGTCGATTTCAGTTGGAGGCTCGGGCATATATTCGGGTCAATTTTTTTGTACATTAACACCGTACTCACGTCTCTCAGACGGCAATAGCTTCGCGACGGTCAAGTACGCACTCACCGGGCTAGCGGCGTCGCCTGACGGCCAGCAGACGCGGAACGGGGAAGGTAGCAGGAGGGGCAGCACCGCGAGTGGCGTAGTTTAAAAATTATTTTCAAAATAAAAGTAATGACGTCTGTGAGACGTATAGGTCGGCAGTTAAAGGTTAAGTGAAGATAAACCGGCCGATGGGGTTAAAGATATTTAAAGAGGCAGACGCAGCGTGGGTAGACCAATAACAAAGTGGACTGACGACGTGGCTAAGGTTACGGGCAACCGATGGATGCAAGGGCCCAGGACAGGTCCTTGTGGCAAACCTTGTAAGAAGCCTACGCCACTAAACAAGGTGAAACCACATAAATACTCATTGAATTTCGACGAGAAGGTTCTATGATAACTCGAAAATTAATGGCCGCGGCTACAAGCGGTTTGGTCCATAACACGGTGTTCTAAATGGCGTCGTAGTCGAAAGTGAGATTACTGCATCTTATTAAGAACCAGTCTGCAACATGCACGCAACTGGCTTCAGGGAATCGAATATAAATAGGTTCTCTTGAATTGAAGGTTGCGGTGTTTGTATGTAATTGTAAAGACATCTCGACAATGATTTAAGTCACTGATACACGTCACAGTGGTTAAGTGATATTTATTATCAATTGCAATAGTCATTTGCCTAGTTAGTTGTGATTTAGTGTTAGTGACCCTGCTTACGAAGCTAGTGGTTCTGATATGGCACGGGTGTTTCCCTATGGTCCTTGACTAGTACCCAATGGGTACTACCCATAGTACTAGCCTAGAGCTTAGTTTGAGACTTGGTTAATTTATGTGAGATTTTCCCATGATATTTAATTGGTCTCACGTACAAATATGAAAATAAACCGAAACGGGTAGCTACTAACAACACTAAAGTCTCTGAAACGCACGAATACGCACTTGTCCCTCGGCACGCACCTATTTACGATTATCGGAAGTGAAGTTATTTTAATTTCAGCACTAAAACGTCCATAAAGTCGTCGTTACGTTCGGGCGTTTCCGTGGTCCGTCGGGACGCCATTAAGGCGCCCATTTTTATTTCAAATGGCCGAGTTTTCGTGTGATTTGCATGCGTATGATGATTATTCATAAGGGTGAAGTGATGCTTTAAGCCTCGCTTGAGGTTTTCGTTGTACGAATCTTGTGTGACGAAATGGTTTTGTTAGCTGTGACCTTTTATTCCTTACAAGATACGCCTAGAGTACCCTAATGTCCCCTCTAAAGTCTAAGTCCCTAGGTGCAGTGGTTTAGGCCTTGCGTGGTCAGTCAGTCAGTCAGTTACGGAAGTATACTGTGTATAGATTTTTAAATTCTTTGTAATTCTGTAGCTCTGCCTGCCTCACTCTGGGAATGAAGGCGTGAGTGTATGTATGTACTTATGTATTTTAAAATGTATGCGATATTCTGCGTGCGTGTTTAACTATCAACGCTTTTTGTATTATTATTTTTTCATTCATATTCATTATTGTTTTTTAAAAATATGTCTTTGGTTTTTCTATGAATTGTTTCTTATTTTCGTGCAAATTTATTTTCAACCATAATCGTAGTTTTCGCATGCAAGTTATTCGATCAGCCCAGAGCACATTTCATAACAGGATGGGAACCCGAAGCTAGAACAATGTGCTCTTGCGCATGTTTAGTATCAATTCTAGGTAGCGCATTGTCTCCCATCGATAGAGCATTCCATAGCCGATACAATTTATCGATAATCGTCGCCACATCACTATAAATGTCAAAAATCTAAGGTTATACTATCGGTGGCGTAACAATGTCAAAAGTAAACAAACGTTTCGAATTTAAGTATGATATAATACTTTTGTTGATTTTTACTAGACAAGTTTTTATTTTTTCCGTTTTTTGATTTTGTAACAAAGAACGAACCCTAGGAGACAATGTTGGTCCGTCTGTATGATACAACTATTTTTTTTCTTAAAGCCTGCGGTCATAGATTGCTTGAATTTTTTAAAGCTTAAATGAATAAATACCAGGGTACAGTCACATAAATCAAGCTCTAGGCTGGTGCTATAGGTACTAGGCAGCGATATCTAAACAAAAACAAATAAAAAAATACTTATATAAAGAAAACACCCAAAGACTTATCAACAATAAATAATAGTCGAGCTCAACACACAAATATTAGTCTCTGACCGGCAATCGAACCCCGGCCGCTAGCTTCGAAGCCAGAGTTACTACAAACTGTTCTAATTGTGTCGTCCAAATTGTTATTGTAAGTTACGAGTAAACCAATTAAAATGAAAGCATAATAATTTGGGAGCCAGCTTATTATTTTATCCTCATGGGGCTTCAAATTTGTTATGAAAGTTGAGAAACTTGACGACCCGTTTGTTACTAGTAGACTAAACTTGACTTTGTGAATAAACTTGGGCCGCCTCTCGTACATTCCAGGGTCGTAAACACAAAACTGTGTTAGTCGGTGTTGCATTATTCACAGGCAATCTAGCCAGGACCTAGTTTCTGTATAACTGGCATAGAATATAGGACGTTTCTAATATTTATACTAGCGACCCGCTCCGCGTCGCCTCGGTTTTTGTGGTTTCCGTAACACCCACATTAAATACACATAGATAACGTAAACACCTCAATCTGTATGAAAACCAACCGTGTCACCTTTTTCTACCAACTGGGTACGTATATATGGGCGCGCGCACAAGCGCCACCGTGCGGCTTAAATTGAAACTATATCTAACAAAACAAATGTTTCATTACAAGTTATGTTTATTTAAAACTTAAATAATTGTCACCTTTACATACATACATACATACCTTCACGCCTTCATTCCCAGAGTGGGGTAGGCAGAGCTACAGAATTACCAACAACTCCAAAAACTTGTTGATAACTCTGTAACCACAATTTGCACAATTGTCACCTTTAAAGACATCAAAATTCATATTTACTTTAATTATAAGTAAATAACCTTTGAGATTATATGATATCGACGTTGTTATTAAAGTAAAGTTTTAAAATCAGATATTTGACAGCTAATTCCTCCAGGAAACTTTTCATAAGAATTGTTATCATCTTGCATTTTAATTAACAAAATTAGAGTTATGGCATCAACATATTTTGTAATAGAACGTTATAATTAATCAATTTTAATATTGTTTGTCGGTTTAAAATATTTTTGAATGAGTTTTATGTTTTTAAATCTATAGAGAAATAATTTATGGGACTTTGTTTTGACTTTCTGCAAATCAGAGGTTGACCTTGCGATGGCGGGAAATTTGATATGGTTTTTCTCTGCCGCCGCCATTATGGTCCGGTAACTTGTACTAAAAGTTACTCTGAATTGCTTTTTATCAAAATACGTTTTACGCGAGTGTTAGAGGTTCCGAATAATAGTATTTTGTTTAATCCTATAGTAATTATATTTTGTGTTAGTGACATTATAGAGTGTTGTGTGTGCTAAAGTGCAATTTTATTTAAAATCCTGTGATGTCTAACTCTCGCGACGCGGATTCGCCCCTGCCGGGCAGCTCCGCGCCGACAGCAGCGGTGGGATTACAACCTCCAAACAACGAAACACAAGGGTTGATGCATAATTCTACATCTCCGCATTTTACCATGGACCAGGTACTGTCGTTAATGTCATCAATGACTAGAGAAGCTACGGCGAGCGCGGTCGCTGCCGCTTTCAGCAGTTGCCAACCCCATAGAAAATTAATGACTTTTATTTGCCGCCATTTGATCCTGATGAACGATCGCACGACATCCGCGATTGGTGCGCCCATGTCGATGACACAATAAAGGAGCTGAAGATAACACAGCGCGAGGCGCGCATGAAAGCAATTTTGCAGCTACGCGGTCGAGCTAAAACATGGGCCGATACGTGGTCACTGCACTCTACATCGTGGGATGAAATCAAAGTAGATTTAATTAAACATTTTGGCTCCGAGTTTCGTTATGCAGATGACGTGTTGAAGTGGAGAAACTACACCTCGGATCATGCTAGCAGCTACGCCGAGTACGCGACGACGGCGTGGACGCTGTTCAAGAGGATTCGACCCGAAGCCGCGGATTCAGAGGTGGTATTTTTCCTGAATTTATTCGCGCTGAACTGTTGCGTAACACACCGGACAATTTGCCAAATTTGATTATCACTCTAAAGACTTATCGTAAGCGCAAGCATGACGGGCTGTTACCTTCTGGTTCAAAGAAAATGCGTAGTGACTTTAGTGTCAAACCCGTGCATAGTGCTGATTTAAGTAAAATTACTTGCTTTAATTGTAATAAAAATGGACATTACTCGCGTGACTGTGCGGTTAAACCTAGTTATGGTGATCAAAGCAATGTATCGGTTAGTTCTTATTCTAAGCCACAACAATATGTCGAATGTACATACTGCTATAGAAAAGGTCATTCTATGTCAAATTGTTTTAAACGGCAGAGTGATGAAAAAAATAAGTTATCTGTGTCAGTTGTCGCGTAAGAAAGGGTCCATCTGGCTCAAGGCAAATAGCTTTACATCCAATAGGAAAAATCACGTTCCTTTTCATACAATTCACGCAGATATCACGGGACGAATGAATGGCCTAAGAAAAACTACCGAGTAAGCCTTTGTTTATATTGATGGGTTCACAAAATACGCATATAAGGTTTATACAAATGACCGCACCGCTGAGACTGCCATAAAGTCGTTTCAAGAGTTCATTTCTGTGTTTGGCACACCGACTCGTTTAGTAACAGACCAAGAAAAAAGTATGACATCCACTGAATTTAAAAAAATCTGCTCTCAATACGGTATTGAACATCATGTAGTTGCAAAAGGCGCCAGTCGAGCGAACGGTCAAGTAGAACGGCTAATGAAGGTTATCAAAGACAGTATGTCTGTGGTCGAAGCCAGCAAGCCCTGGCATACTGCTTTGAGAGACTTACAGTTAGCCATAAACTGTTCAGTTTCAAAGGCGACCGGCAAAAGTTCTATGGAATTGCTGTTAGGTAGGAAATGCTCCCCTCCTGGCATTAAGTTATTAGAAATAGATGACGTTGAAAATTGCGAAAATATAAATGAAATAAGGGCTCAATCAAAAAATAGGATGGACGAGCGGGGAAGTTACGAAAAAGCTAAATTCAACAAAGGAAAAGCCCAAATACGTCCATTCAATAAGGGCGACTTTTTTTAATGCGCCGCCACGAACGTCATACTACTAAATTACCCCTAATTCGAGAGGCGTCAAAGGCGCCAAATTCGAGGGACCAATGGAAGTTATCGAGATACTTCCCAACGATAGGTATAAAGTTAAACATGTTAATCTTCGTGGGTGCTCTGAAAAAATAGTCAGTCACGATTTTTTGCGGCCCGCTCCTCTAGGTCAGACTGACCCGTTTGACGACGTTACTGATGAGGCCGTATGGGGAAGTGGTGATGAGGATGATGTTCACGGCAAAGTTTGTAGAGACGATGGCGATGATAACGTCGATAATGCTGACATTTCGGGTTAAGAACATTTATTTTTCTCAATAAGAAGATATACAAACTTCACTTACACTGAGAATCTTAAATTACTTAATGTAATAAGTAGGTAGGTAGCATATTAACACTGCCTCGCCTCGCCCAGTCGCTCGTCCTTTTAGCGTTAGCGGGTAGATGTGCGCGATCTCACATTCTACGGCTCGCGGCTCGGTCGAGCGACGTAGCGGCTAAGCAGTGTCAATAACGAACTCTTAATTCTAACTTTATATAAATTAAACATGCATGTTATTCCAAAAATCCTTTCCAACAGAAAGAAACAAAACCTTAAAATATAAACTTAAAAGTAAAATTTTAATACTCAATTTAATTAATTATTAGCATAGGTAAACACTGTAATTTACTTATTTATTAGGGCCCATTCGTTGTAGATGTTTAAAGGACCACCGTATTTTTACTTTTAAACTTTTATTTAAGTAGTTAAATGCAATAAAGCAAAATGTGTGTAGCAATAATTGTATAATTTGTGTTCCTTGTTGGTTATTATTTTTATTAGACCGGATATTTTTGTAATATATGTAATTTCAGATCTTTTTTGAATATATTTATTGTTTTTGCATTTCGTACATTTATTGGTAGGCTATTATATAATTTTACTCCTTCGTAGGTAATGCTTTTTTTACCATAATTAGTTCTCGTTTTGGGTAAGGATACATTGTTAGCACTTCGCGTTTTTCTTTGTCTTATTTCATTATTTGTTACAAAAGATAATTGGGAGTGAACCTGTTTGTTTCTGATTTTCTGTATTAAAAAGCAAGTGTTATAAATATACGTTTGTCTTATATTAAGTATTTTTGTTTCTTTATATACTTTGGATGTGGGTGTTAAAAAGTCGTAATTAAATAAGACTTTTAAGACCAGTATGCGTCAATGCCGTTGAGCATCCGTGTCTTTTCCTTTTTGACTCGACTTATTTAGGGTCCGACGTCATAAGGAATTATGTAACTGTGCTGCTGCTGACTAGATCCCGACGGGTGATGTCATTGTGATTGGAATGTGTTTGATTTAGTGGCTAGATACCGCAGTTGTTGACGCCACATTTGTTTTGTTCGTCGCGACCTGGTCGTTTTCGAACTCTTTTATGTTTTGATTGGTTCTTATAGTTGTAAACCCTTAAGTAAAAGTGTTGAGTAAAGTTGAATTGTACTGATATTACATTTCGTAAATTAATATTTACAGCGCCGAGAGCGCGCTGTTAACAGAATGGCCGTATGGGCGCGCGCACAAGCGCCACCGTGCGGCTTAAATTGAAACTATATCTAACAAAACAAATGTTATGTTTATTTAAAACTTAAATAATTGTCACCTTTAAAGACATCAAAATTCATATTTACTTTAATTATAAGTAAATAACCTTTGAGATTATATGATATCGACGTTGTTATTAAAGTAAAGTTTTAAAATCAGATATTTGACAGCTAATTCCTCCAGGAAACTTTTCATAAGAATTGTTATCATCTTGCATTTTAATTAACAAAATTAGAGTTATGGCATCGACATATTTTGTAATAGAACGTTATAATTAATCAATTTTAATATTGTTTGTCGGTTTAAAATATTTTTGAATGAGTTTTATGTTTTTAAATCTATAGAGAAATAATTTATGGGACTTTGTTTTGACTTTCTGCAAATCAGAGGTTGACCTTGCGATGGCGGGAAATTTGATATGGTTTTTCTCTGCCGCCGCCATTATGGTCCGGTAACTTGTACTAAAAGTTACTCTGAATTGCTTTTTATCAAAATACGTTTTACGCGAGTGTTAGAGGTTCCGAATAATAGTATTTTGTTTAATCCTATAGTAATTATATTTTGTGTTAGTGACATTATAGAGTGTTGTGTGTGCTAAAGTGCAATTTTATTCAAAATCCTGTGATGTCTAACTCTCGCGACGCGGATTCGCCCCTGCCGGGCAGCTCCGCGCCGACATATACCAAGAGAAGACAATTTTCCGTATTTCGCGCAAAATCGATTCAATGTCGTCGCTTTTTCGGGCTATTGTAGTTTATTATAACGCAACGAAGCATTTTCGTAGTGTCAAAACTCTCAATAACTAATAAGTAGTAGTAATAAAAGATAAATAAATAAATAGATAAATAGTAATTTTAGTGTGGTTATAGAATTAACAACAAGTTTCTAAAGTTGTTGGTAATTCTGTACCTCTGCCTACCCCACTTTGGGAATGAAGGCGTGAGTTTATGTATGTATGTATACTTACATATGACGGTGCCTTACCTTCGTCTGCGATTATGAATAACTATATACTAAAATCATGCCTAAAACTTAGATATAATATGACAAACAATGTCTTTATCCAGAAATCATCGGATACTTCTCCCGAAAACTGTGATAGTTTTTAAGGCAATAGGGATAAACTCGTTCTAGACAAGGCTTGTAATAATATGGTATTAGCGTGCTATTTATGTTATGTGTGTACGCCAAGTTATATCATGCTCTAACAAAGAGCCAAGAGGATACGCCAACACAAAGACTCCATACAAAACCTGTTCCCATATTTTTCCGCGGGTTTGCCTTTAGAAAACCTTTTATTTACATCGCACGTTTGTACATCATAAGAAATAGTTTATGTTGAAGGGTAAATTCTACTGTTTTTGGTATCATGCGATATGATACGCTTATCTTCCCAACTACAAAACGTATTTAACCTTTTGAACGCCACAGTCGGCTCTGGCCGACAACTAAAAGTCGTGCCACTGACGCCACCGTCGGCCACAGCCGACACAAGTTAGAGATTAAAAGAGACTTTGTTTCGTATGGATTAAGTTGTAATTTGCGTAGTATAGCAAACGTGTTTGGCGTGTGAGTGACGCATTTTGTATTTGACGTACGGCGTTCAAAAGGTTAATGCGGGTTTTCATCAATAGATAGAGTGATTCAAGAAGGTTTTTATTTATGAAAATCTGGATAATGTACCTACGGGTGTTGCAGAAACCCAAGGGAAACGAGGTCGGGGCGCTTGCTAATGATATTTCCTAGTTTATCCTCTTTGAACGTCGAAACAGAGCATAACAATGTTATTTTGAGTGCAAACATTTTAGAACATCCTCAACAATATTAAGAAAAAAAAAACTGTGAAAGAAATTGTATATTTATTTACTACGAATGAATACTGCGTGGAGCTTTGCTGCGTAGATATTTATTTTTAAAATGCAATAGACAAGGTTCATTCCACGTTCTGATAGTACCTAAACACTTTTATAACCTTAAAATACATATTTTTGGGCCAAAACTGCCGTTTTATGGTATACATATAATGCAAGTAGAGCGACTTGGCTCATCATTTTACCGATTTCACGTCATGGATGGTTTTTTTATGAGGAAATTGTTATTTTAAGCGAAAAAGGATCATTTTGAGGTTATAAAAGTGTTTACTAAACGAGACAAGTAGGTAAGATGAAATGGACTGCATTTGTCCGTGGGTGGCCGTATCAAATTTCTTTAAAGGTACATCAGCGCGGTTTAGTTGTGAAGACGTAACGAATAGACAGAGTAACGGATGTTTCACTAGTACTAATATTTTTAATATGAATTTTCAATTTTTTACATTACATTTTTAATTGGTACTTTTGTTTTTATACGATTATCGATAGTTATGTTACGACTATGCTCTGCAGAAAGCCCTAAAACATACTGTTATTTTAATCAAAACGCCGACAGCTCGCAGAGTGCTCCAAAAAAAGAAACGAAATAAAATCACATTTCTGTTTATAACGTGCCCGAAGTCTTGTGATGTAATTTTTATTTCACACACGTTTCCCGTGGGTCCCTCTCATACACATACATCCCTAATATGTATACGTAGCCGGGTAACGCCATTTTTTATCAGAATTCAATGAAGCCGGGGAGTATCCGGGTTTGTAGGGCGCGTACGTTTTTAACGGGTTTTTAAATAATAATCGAGTAATGTAGAACCTTACCTTTGGTAAAAGATTTTGGAACATGCTGGAAAATTCGGACATGCATTAGGATAAACTGACGATTAGGAATTCCATAACCAATTATACCAGCTGTTGCTAGCGACGGCATCGTTGGGATCGTTTATCGCTAGTCCGTCGGGAACTGTCCAGTTTTCTGGGATAAAAAGAAGCCTTTGTGCTATTCTAGAGCATTTTTTTTTATTGCATGGGAAGGCAAACGAGCACACAGGCCACCTGATGGTAAGTGGAAACTGTAACCCATAGACATTCGCATTCACAAGACTGCAAATGCACTGCCAACCCCTGAGGACTAAGATGGAATGCCTCTATGCCAGTCATTTCACCGGCTGTCTTATCCCCAAACCGGAACACAACAATGCGAACACTGCTGCTTGGCGGTAGGTTAATGGATAAGATGGTGGTACCAACCCGGACGGACCCTGCACAAGGTCCTCCCACAAGTAAATAATCTATTTCAGCCGTTCTGGTGTGATTGAGTAACCAACATCCACACATTCGCATCGATAACATTAAGTAAGAGGTAACATTAGTAAGGATTTATTTATTTGGCTGTTTAATTGTAAACTAAACGCAACAATGAATAAAATCACACACGCAATACTTGTGTGGGATACAAAGTCAGATGCGATTGTTATGCCGTAAGGGTAAACATTTGTGTTATGCGATGAGCAGGAGTATTTGTTCGACGTTGTAAACCAAATCATAAGAAGTCTGCTTACGTTTTGTTTTACAACGTCACTTTAATAAATAAATATGACATAAATTGACTAAGCAAACTAAGCTCTAGGCTTGTACAGTCGGCATCAAAAGTAACCGGTCACTTCAAGCTACTTTTGTACTTTATCGCATTAACACATTAGACAATCTTGTTTGACATTGCTTACGTGACAGTAAAGCGACAAGGTATTTAAGTGATCAGTTTCTTTTGACGCTGACTGTACTATGGGTACTAACAACGATATACATATTGAAATATAGTGAAAACATCCAAGACTCTATTCCCGTATTCACAAACGTCACCATGAGGTCTCTCAGTGCTCACGAGCGCACAGGTTCAAATCGTCACATAAACAAAAGGTCGGTCAAAAGGGACCAATCACAAGGCTGTATTGAACGCATGCGTTTATTTATTTATTTACATATTACATGAGCCAAAACAGTTTTCACTACTAAGTAGCACAATTTATGCTCAGAGGAGATAAAAGCGTGATAAGCAGAATTTTATTTAATAATAACCTTTATGAACGGAAGGAGAAAGCAAGCAAATTTGGAAGATGAGAAAAAAAAAAGGAACACAAAAACAAAAACACTAATTACTAGCTACCGTTTTCTGTTTAAACTGTTTTCACTGCGGAAATAAATTGCCCAAGGCGCATGCTAAAGGGTTACACTGAGGGCTTCACTGAGTAAGAGTTTACTCAGTGAAAGATCCCTTAAGTATTGTCTATGAATACGGGTGTCAGGAACTAATACTCGCGCTCATCACACAAATATCTGCCCGTACCGAGATTTGAAGCCGGGATCGCTAGCTTCGTAGGCAGGGTCACTATAGTGACCAACTAGGCTTACTTGTCGTCAACATGGTCCTTAATGTAGTGGCCCAGACATTAAATTGGTTGACTGGTTCACTGTACCCCCGAGCTCAATCTTCCTGCGCCCTGCTGCTGAGCGGTTGTCTCCTGATTGTCAGGATTCCGTGCCCGGAGGGTCCATCGGGACCCTATTGATATGCCTCCGCTGTCCGTCCATCCGTCCGTAACTAACTTAAAAGAGATGTAGCTTTCGAACCGTAATACAGCGGGTTTTCTAATCTATGTTATTACGGAGGATTTATTTAGGGAATACATGAAACGTTTTTTTTTCAACGTCTTTTTATTTTTGTTGTTTCGTAGTAGCTAATAACGGTAAAACACACAAGCGTCTGGTGTGATCTATAATCACAACACAACAAATCCTGAAGAAAATCATACTAATAAAAAAAAAACCTTGAGCCCTGCCCCGCTGCCGGCGGCACCCGTAGGTTATAGGTTTTTATTAATGTTACTTTTTTGTATTGGTATTGTTATTTTACTTTTATATTTGAAACCCTGGGTGCGTGGTTCCGGCTCGCACTTGGCCCCGTGTATAAATAGACACGCCATCGTTGACGGTGGCAGATAGTTTAATAGATCGTTAACTCGACGGCTCGATCGGATCGGCAATTAACTCTGGGATATGTCTGTAAACAAGCACGCTGCTTTGAAGGATGCCGTCACCGGGTAAAGGAAAGGAAGGGAAGAAAACGGCTTGTTTTACTCTTGTCATGCTATGTTGTCCTAGTATTTATAAATCTTAATAACATCAAAAAACGAGCGTAATTTCTTCTAAGTTCATTCAGTTTCATACAAAACTCCTGTTTGGTTCACTCGGCGACGCAAAATGAGTTGGACTTTCGTATAAAGCAGAAATTACGCGACCGAAAATATGCGAGTCACATCTCAAAAAGTCCTCAAAAGGTACAGCAGCCCTCTATTACTAACCGACAAAACACACTGTCCACCAGGTAGGTCGGTTAGTAAAAAAAAATCTTAACCTACAATAAGCCTAGTTGGTTGTTTACAGCGGTTTGGGCTGTGAGTTGATCGATGATTTAGTCAGTTTTTCCTTTTATAATCAATTATATTTTATAATAAGATACATCATCTGCGCGCAAAAGCGTTTCTCAAATAGGAAGGTAATTTACCTTACTACTGATTAGTTGCGCCGCGGCCGCTGACACGCACGCATCAAAGACAGTACAATTTTACTATAGAAAAGTAACAAATATATTTCATAAAGTATGCCGTCTTCTAGTAGAGGCTGCCGAAATTATACCGTAACTGTCAAAGGAAGAAAGGATGTCCCATTTCATTTGTAATTATTGTAAATATGTTTTACATTTTGTTTACATCTCTCCTTAATTTGTTTAATTTGCACTGGCGTCATTATCACCTGTGACACATGACATACACAATTAGCTATCGCATGAGTGCGATAAAGACGGGTAGCTACATGGCCGCCGTGAGCGGGCACTTGACTTGGCGAGAATGGCGAGCAATTTTAAACAACTATTTATCTCTTTCTAACAATAGCATTCGCTACGGATTACCGTCTTTGTCCGTAGAAATAGGGTAACTTAGCAACTGTCAGTAATTAGAAACGGGTTTAACCCCTCAGGTGTCCTACGCACAACATGTGTGCGTAGATTTTTTGACATTACGTGACTTATTCATTTGACATAAAGTTTAATTTTGATGTACATCAATTTTGACATATCGCTCGACGGGTTAAAATGCGTTTAGTATGAGCATAACGTATCTAAATATAAAATATAATTGTTTATAATAGAAAATAGCGTCGCGGGCAAAAGCTAGTATAAATATATATGAAATACTGGCGCGAGGGTATGCCGCGCGCGTTCGCAGCGGCGCATTCTGCAGCTACCCGCAAGTGCGTAAACAATTTATCTAGCGCCGGTTATTATTGCCGACGTGACCGGCGTGCGGCGCGGGCCCCCTTCCGGTGAGTGGAGGAGGGGGGAGAGGGGGGGTTTGCAATAGAAAGGCTTACAAGGGCGCTACTGAACTCTTTCATAGATCGGGAGTATGCCATTTAAATATTAGAATGAGGAATTATAGGTTAGATAGTTATATTTAGGTCCCCATATAGCAGTACTAGCAGGTAAATTAAGTTCGGCAGCTTATGCTGTTAGGAAAATCAGGCAACATACTAATGTTGAGACAGCTCGCTTAGTTTATTATAGTTATTTTCATAGTGTTATGTCGTACGGTATTCTGGTTTGGGGAAAAGCTGCTGACATACAGACTATATTCGTGTTGCAAAAAAGAGCCATTCGTTCTATATATAATCTAAACTCCCGTGATTCCTTAAGAGTACTATTTAAAGAAATTAATATTTTGACAGTAGCATCACAATTTATTTATGAGAATATTATTTATGGTAAACATCTTAGCCTGTTTATGCAAAATGTGGTTACAGAATTATCAACAAGATTTTAGAGTTGTTGGTAATTCTGTAGCTCTGCCTACCCCACTCTGGGAATGAAGGCGTGAGTTTATGTATGTATGTATGTATATTATTTATGTCATTAAAAATCAAGACTATTTTGTTAAGAATTGTGATGTACATAGGTAATTTGAATACGAGAAATAAAAATAAAATTGCTATTAAAAAATTTCGTGTCCGTAAGCTTTATAAATCATTTGTAGGTCAATGCATCCTTTTCTTTAATAAATTACCTGACGTTGTTTTAAAGTTACCATTTCCAATACTTAAAACTTACTTGAAAAAGTCGTTGATGTCTAAAGCTTACTATAGGGTCGAAGACTATCTAACAGATAAAAATGCTTGGCCAACACCTAAATAATTTAATAATTTAAATTAGTCTTAAAAAATATGTAAATATTGTATTATTGTCTAGGGGACACGGTTTCTGTAGGAGAATGTATCGAAACTTTTATGCATGTGGTCTTGCACCGTCACAGGTAAGTATAACTTGTATACTTTCTATATATATATTTTTTTTATATTACTGTTGCTTATAAGTTTTGTGACAATTCTGAGTTTTGACACGTTTTCCTGCTCAACTGCGCATTAATACATTTTTGGTGTTATGTGAGATTCATTGTTTTATATAATGCTAGGTTAAGTTTATTATTGTATAATATCATTAGCAATATTTAAAAAACGACTTACTGTTGAGTTTCTTGCGGCGTTTCTTCTCAGCAGTGGTCTCTTCCGAAGCGCTGGTAGATTTTTGACGTGTAAAAGTGCCCGTGCGGCCTACTTACTGAATAAACATCTTTTATCTTTTTTATCTTTAGATAGAGTGAGAAAGAAGAAAAGAGTGTAGTAACATATCGTACATTCAATTTGATTTTAATTTTAGTTGTAATTTTGATTTACTTTCTTTTTACTTTTTACCCGACTGCGTCAGAAGGAGGGTTATTTATTAATTTTTTTAGACCATTTTACTAGTTCCTAGTGTTCCAATTGCTGTTGAAATTCATTGATTCCCTTGAAATATCGACAAAAATTTCATCGAATGTGTCATTTCACCGAATTTAATTTCATCGAAAACTAATTTCTGCTGAAACCTTATAGTTTGCAGGTTATCTTAAGCATTCGTTACGTAGGTTAAGTTCGGTTAGGTTAGACTTGTGACCACGATTAAAATAAAGCTCATGCACGTGGAAATGCCTGTCGATGAAATGGAAATTCGGCGACGTGAATCGTTCTATGAAATGAGTTTCGATATTTCAAGGGTAAATCTGCTAACGTGAACGATAAAAAGTTCGTTATTATATTGTTTTCTCAGTAGGGTTCAGTACACATCCACAACCCATAGAAAATATCAGATGTGTACGAACTTATCCGACAAAATACGAGTCATAAGGTTACTACATTTGAAACCAAAAGGAATACTTTTGACATGTTGTCGTGTGACTTGGTTTGAAACTATACTGTAACATGTCAAGAGCAATAAGGTTTTCCCGTATAGAATAGTGGCCCTGTAACGATCCTAGGAAGACATGTTCATCAGGAAATCCACAATAAAAACTTGACAACAGTTAGATGTCAACAAGAACAGGGTTTCAAAGAAACTGCCGCCGCAATCGAGTGTGTCTATCGTTGAGTAATTAGCCGCTATCTATGCATCTCAGCAATGCGATGCGGCTGGAACAAGCGACAGGTTTGGAAGGTGGTAGCGAGCTACCGGTATTGAAATAGTACGGATGTTAATAGAATTTATGTCTGTGTATCCTATTGACCTGGACAGAGTAGGAACGGTTCAATCAACGAATCAAAGTTTCATCATCATCATGTCAGCCGAAAGACGTCCACTGCTGGACATAGGCCACCCCCAAGGCTCTCCACTCAGACCGGTCTTGTGCTTTTCGCATCCACCGCGTTCCCTCGATCCTTACAAGGTCGAAGGTTACTGAAGTGGCAGTGGGCGGCACATCGCTCGCATTGATGGCCGATGGGGTCCGAAGCAGGGACCGGAACCGCTTACCCTTTAAAAGGTTTTCGTTAGGGTATATAATTGACTGGTTTTTACAAACCCTAACGATGCGATAAGCATATCTTCGACTTACCCCAATGAAGAGCTATCCCATACGATACAATTAATTCGACTAAGCGCTTACCAATTCCTTAAAACCCTCGTTAGGCTTTCCCTATGAAGTGTTTATTGAACGGCTTCAAGCTATTTTAATCTCTACGCGCAGTCCATACAAATTATTTTTGCACTACTTAGCAATTGATTGGCTATCCACACACAGGCTTGAACCAACCAATCACACGAATCTGCGAAACAGAGTCAACGGAGAGGGAGAATTAATAGGGTAACACTAACGTAATGCTAAGCGCTTAAATCCGAAACCCTTACGAAACTGGTAACCTCAATGGTTAATCATTCATTAGGGTAAGCCTAACGATAGGGATACGCTAACGTTTGGGAGAGCATATGATGTAGTTACCCGATCGATAGACTTAGTCGAATAAAGGGGTTTTCCGGTCCCTGGTCCGAAGGTTCTTGAGTGGCGTCCGCGGACCGGGAGACGAGCTGTCGGTAGGCCTCCAACAAGATGGAGTGACGATCAAAGGTCTGGCAATTGCCAGATGAACGGACGGACGGCGCTCGGGCCTGGCTTTGTCCTACCGTCCTACCACCCATACTTCATTTCAAGTGGAAAGAAGTGGTCTCTGCCTACCCCTCTGGGAAACAGGCGTGATTTAATGTATGTATTTTTTATTCTATTTTCATGTAATCTTCTCGTGTCGTTAACTCTCTAGATTTTTACAGGCTGTGAAAGGTCCATAGATAGTTAAGTATAAATGATATGGGACCTACTTATACATTATGTTATGGATTATTTAATTGCAATACTTACTTACTGGACTCTTATTCATTTCAAAATCACTCGATTTTTGTGGATACTTTCGTATCCAGAAACTTCAACCTACTGGCTCCTGGTTACTGGTGATTACATTACATCGCATTTTTGAGAAAATGTATAAACATTTAAGCAGTTTTTTTCCTAAGTACTACAGTATAAATTAAACAAATAAAGTTATGCTCTGCGGTCACGTCCAGCTCTAGCGATGCAAATTTAAACTGTTGGTTTCCAACTTTATATCTTCTTACGCTATTCAGGTTTTAATATAGTCCGCCATCTTGTTTATTGCCACCAGTAAACTCGAAAGTGCTGCTGGTTGAAGTTGGAGCTTTAAAATTCTATCAAATATTCTGTAGAGCGAGCCAAGGACGACTGGGAGATGAGATCACATCTACATACTGTTCGTGATTTATTTGAGGGTAGCTGGAAATTAGAGTGAGAGTAACCTAGATTTCTAACCCCCTATTAGGGATGAGCAAATGAAAAAAATATATCGATAATATCGTTATATCAATGTTATTTATGTTTTAGGCAAAGGGAGCAGAGCCCTTACAGCCGATGATTTACTCATTCATTCATTGCTTTCTTTCTAGGCCGCGTTCGCAAACAAGTTAAATTCCCTCGGTAAAGTATAAAGTGAAGGATAGCTTTATGCAAAACATTAATGTGTGACTGAAACAGACTACTGTCAGGTAATAATTAACTTGGTTTGCGAACGCGGCCCTAATCGAGAACTGAAGTCGAACGGAAGCTCATAAAAAAAAACGAATTTGATATCCGGAAAAAATATCGATTTTTGATATATCGAGATTTAAAATATCGACGATAATTATCGATTATTTATTGAATTAATATTGATATTTTGAGATATCGATATTTTTTACAAAAAGACGGATGTTATAATTTTGTGTGTCTGTTTGTTTGTCTGTGGCATCGCAACGACCGATTTTTTTTTATAATAGAGAGGCGGCAAACGACCATGCAGTTTAGCTGATGGGAAAGTAATCACCACCGCCCATGAACACTCAGCTCAGATGAGTTGTACGTGCGTTGCCGGTCAATTAGGGAAATGTAATGCCTCTCCATACTATCGGCAATGATCGTTGATCGTGTGTTCGTACGTTATGGGTACGATCATATTACAAGCATCCACACGATCGTCTGTAGTAGTTGTCGAACGGCAAGCGTACCTACACAAGATGGACGTGGAATGTGTTGCTGCTGCAACCATTTATTGACGTCGAACGAGCGACCGGCGATCGTGTGGCTCATCGCTCGGCGTGCTAACCTTCGGGGAGGGAAGATCAGATGGCCGACTGAAAAATGCCCGGCTTTTACTTTTGTTAATTTTGATTCACCGTGCTATTTACTGATGATTGATGATTATACTCTCTCACTGACACTGGCGAAATCTCTTGGTGGACCGCCATTAATTTAAAGAAGAAGAAGAGTGTCACTAAAGATAATAATGACATTAATTAAAATTCAATATGGCGGCAACTAGACGCCATATTTTAAAAGATTTTAAAAAAAAGTGGTCGTATTATGACAAGTGTGGAATCGTTGAGGAAGTAGTCTGTGAGTAATTTGAAGAGGCTTCGGTGTAGTACTTCTCTCTCACTCGCCCTTAATAAGATCGTATGAGAGCGAGTGAGAGAGGAGTACTAAACCGAAGCCTCTTCTACTTAAGTGCTCACAGACTGTATCTTTTTAAACATCATCTTTCCGTTTCGTTCACCATTTTTCATGTTGAATGATCCTTTAGGGTTTATAACGATTTAAAGTTGGTTAGCTAAAGTCATGTTTTTAAAGCTTGCTTTGGTTATTTTGGTATTAGGTGCGGCAGAAATTTTCATCATGCTATTCATATAAAGCGAATATTTAATGTTATTTGTCTACCCTCTGTTTCGCTGAGCTAAATTAAAACTTTGGCCGCCGGATTAACCTAAAAATCGCTGAAAGCTTTTTAGTTACTTACTCCATTATTCACTTAATCATTATTTTTGTAGAACTTTTTGTCTTTGATGGAACGAGCGAATTCAAGGTCGGTGCTCTTATTGATAATTGAGTTGAAAGAATTTTGGATTATAATGAGCTGTTGAAGATTGTTTATGAAGATTGCTAGATAACGCTGTTATATTAGGGTTCCGTAGTCAATTATTATTATTATTATTATGGGGGGGGGGGGGGGTTGAGATGGCCTTGTGAGCCACTTCGACCATTGCTGATCTTTTGTGGCAGCCCTATGTTTTTCAGTTCACTACACAGGCCCGTTGCGTCTAAGAATTTCCAGATGCTTTGGGGAGTGAGTAGTTGTATCTCTTGTGGGTCAATGATATGTCGCCCTAGGTGGATAGTTCTGTTGCGCATTAGTGGTCCGCACGAACAGAGGATGTGCATTGCTGTTTCTTCTGTTTCCTGACAGAACCTGCATGTCGCTTCTTGTTTCATTCCCATTAAAAACTGATGTCTGTTCAGTTTGCAGTGGCCAGTTAGGATCCTGGTCACTGCGCAAGTCTTTTCTCTTTTGAGTTGTAGAATCTCTTTGGAGAGCTTGCTTCTGAACCCTTTAATAAGTGACTTCGAGTGGTTTTGTCCTTTTGTGGATTTCCACAGCTCGGTCGCTTTATATCTGTATAGCTCGCTTAGCGGGGAATAGGCTTTTCGTTTTGTGATGCCACAGAACGCCTCCGTAGTCAAACTAGGAACCCTCATAGTTTCGCCATGTCCGACCGCCCAGCTTACCTTAGAAACTTTTAGTTCTTCTTCATCTTCAAGTGTCTCTCCAAGTAGTGAAAGTTGGCTACTAACTTCTGGAATGGTGGTCTGTCCTTAGCGAGTCGAAACAGTTCAGACGCGCTCGCTGTTCCAGTCCACTCTCGGATGTTGCGGAGCCTCGACTTCTTTCTTTGAGTTCTAGAAAGCTGTTATTTGGCACGAATATACATACAAGTCACGCCGACAACGTGGTCAAATGAAAATTTTAGGATACCTCCTCAACACGTAACATTGGTTTTTATTTCCTCGTCTTCCCCATAGTGTGGGTGGATAGGTCTTTGAAACAAAAATGTTGCGGGTTTGTAAAAAAAAAACGAAGATTTAAAGTGATAATTTTTGTTAGGAGTTTAGTGTCCCCCCAGCCTTAGAAATGGAAAGTTCAGTTACTGCCGCTTTTTTGTTATTAGGGTGGGTAGGAGGGTATTAGGGCTTATATTATATAGTTAATACTGGATTAGAAAATTCATGCCAAAATATACTATTTACCTATACTATCCCAAAGCTTGTCAAGGTCCTTCCACGCTCCTCTTGTCATAGCAATTCTTGCCAATCCTTTAAAAAAACCTTTCATTCTGCCATCACCGTCGAGTCCTAAGTCTAAAACATAATTTTACAAAAGTTAACGTCAGCGCCATCTATTGGAAAACCCAGTAACACACATGTATGGTTCAAAGCTCAAAGGTATTTTATCGCGCAGCCTTTCGTCATTATCATCTAAACGACTGTTTCCAAAGCCCACCTTGATCCTCGGATCGAAGTTTACGAACTGCAAAGGTGCCCCATAAAGAACCTAATAAATGGTCCAGTAACTCTACCCTTTATGGAGTGGAAGTTGTGGGTGGATTTTAGAGTTTAAAGTTAGGTCAGGTCAAGTTATGAATAATAAATATTAAACGATCTTTTTATTAATTTAATAACTTATGGCTGCGATTGCGCTGCTTATGGTTTTCGGTGATTTTTTTATATTTTTTTATTATTTTTATTTATTAAAATTTAGTTACGAAAACAATTAAACTACATCGATAGAACATTGTCCCACAAAACTGTTTACACAGTTTAGTATACAAATTTCAAAAATGTAACTCATCACATCGACATCACTGTTAAAGGGTAAACAAATACGCAAGATTAATTTATATTGCTCTTCTTCTATCTTAGTAACTGTGTAATATGCGTAAAGAACAAAACATATTTTGTTAACTAAATAAAACATTTACACAATATTTTTATCTGATCTTTGAATGAAATTGGTATTTGTTTTACTTTACAATTTTAGAAAGAGCGCTATGTTTTTTTTCAGTCCAACCGTTTCAGAGTGCATGCAATAAAACATGGCTAAATAACTTTCTAAACATCTGTGTTGTTTGATATTAGGACAAACGGACAGACAGCTCGTTCCCGTGGACTAATTGCCTGACGAACTTTTTAGCTAATAGTTGTTCTGAAACAAACTTTTAGCATTTTTGCTTATTCAGTAATCCTGAGGGATATATCAGCCCACTAGTCTCACTTAACTAACGTACGAAAATGTAGTTTATGGCTACCTTGAAATAACCTTGTCATATTGACAGCGTCAAGTGACGAGATAGAAATAACATCGGTATTCATCGTTGGTCTTAAGCGACAAGATTCTATAGTGGTTCATCAATTAAAGTCCATGACCGGATTTACGTACATCACCGTCAAAACGTAATTTATAGATACAAATCTGTTATATCGGCTAAAATTCATATTAAAAAAAAAAACAAAATTTACCTTCAACGATGAGATATAATTTTGAAGGGTGTTTTTTTTTTTGGAAAATATGAGTTTGAGCCGATACAACAAATCGTTATTTATTCATGTTCTCAAACATATCATAATTTCAACCAGTAATTAACAAGCAATTTGCTTAAACGAAACTCTACAGAAGTTAGACGGTTTAGTTTACTTTTATTTTAGACTACTCTCTAACATATATCAAAATATATCACATCGGAGCCGGACAGTTGAGTAGGTACCTTTCCTTGTTTGTTTTACTTTCGTCTCTACTTAGAAATTAACTATATGTCACAGCGATACGTAACGCAGCACAAGACAGGGTAATTTGCGTAAGCCCCGAATAGGGTGTGAGATTCGACGGATCTCGTAAATTGTATCAGAGATTCGGCGACTCTCCTATTGTCATGCTAAGCTCCTGGCTTGGTGTTTCGTAGGTTTTTACGCAGGGGTTGTCATTGGTTCGTGACAAGGATAGGCGAAGGTCGCAGGAAACTGGGGCGATATACTATCTCGCTTTTGAATTCGTTGGCGAAATATCAACGGCAGAGATAAAGCCACCACTGTGTACCCACAACGGTATTTGTGCGAAACAAATGCATGCATGTTCAAACATGATGCAATTTCTACATGTAAGATGTTTGATGTTTGTATGCCTTTGAGCGGAATGTAGTGGCACAACATAATAACGTATAAAAATGTAACATCTGTTGTACCTATGTTTAAACAAAAAAAGTTGACCAGCGCAATCCTAAGCACGTTACAACATACCACTTACTTACCACCACCACTACCACTTCTTACTTGTTTACTTGTGGTAGGACCTAGTGCAGGGTCCGTCCGGGTTGGTACCACCATCTCAGCCTTTAACCTGCCGCCAAGCAGCAGTGTTCGCATTGTTGTGTTCCGGTGTGGGGATAAGACAGCCGGTGAAATGACTAGCATAGAGGCATTCCATCTTAGACTTAGTCCTCAGGGTTGGCAGTGCATTTGCAGTCTTAGGATTGCGGTCTTGTGAATGCGAATGTCTATGGGTCACAGTTTCCACTTACCATCAGGTGGCCTGTGTGCTCGATTCCTTCCTATGACATAAAAAAAATAAAAAAAAAATGAAAAAATAACTTAAATTTAGATAACTAATTGATGTTAAAGTCTAATTGTAAAATCAGTGTATTACATACTGGCCATGTAATCACTATCTCATGGTACGGGGGCGACATTACCTTGGTACGAGGGCTAAAGGAAAATGGAGAATTGGATCGCGTACATTGAAAATTAGATTTAACTTGTATGATAAAAAATAAATTTAAACTGAACATATTTTTAACAACTTACAGAACAAAAGAAGTTTAGTTTCAGGAGTAGAATTGATCTATGCATTTAAAGCCCCAAGGTCAGAGGCACCCTGTATAAACTCACGCCTTCATTCTCAGGGTGGGGTAGGCAGAGCTACAGAATTACCATCAACACTAAAAAATTGTTGATAATTCTGTAACCACAATTTGTAAAATTAGGCTAAGATTTGTCTACCAGTGTATTAGTGACAGGTTGCAAGCCCGTCGCCTAACAGTACTACAAGCCTTTATTCCCTTAGTCGCCTCTTACGAGTATGACATCCACCCAAACTCGACTTAAGTACCTTTATATGTTTAATAAATAGTCTCTTGTTAGTAGGTCCGATCTGAATTTCCGTAACTTTTAAAAATAAGCTACAAAAGACACTCGCTTTTGTAGCAAAAAAATAATTTCATCATCCATTTCCTCCGGCCCTCTGATGTGTCTATTCCATCCATTTCAAAACGCCGACAGATTCACCTCCATCTTTCCTTAAAACAATTATCCCCCATTCGTCCACCGCGCCCCCTGCTGAGCGAAATTAAAACTGACAGCCATCCACTTTTTCTTCAATCATCTCTTTCCATCCAAAGCGATATCGTAACAGTGAGACCGAGATGGATGTTTTGATTTCAGTGGTCTTGTCACGTTCGAAGAAAATTGTATTTTCTCGGGTTCCTGAGGAATGGTTTGATTATCATCGGTTTTATTGGGTGCTCCGTGACGTGACGTCTTGTCTACGTCAAGTACAATTGGACGGGTGATAAAGGTGTTACCTGCCTGCAAGTAGGTTGCCATTTAGGAATTTGAAAAGTCCTGACAAAAAGCCTGACATTTCCATAAAAGTCCAGACTTAGTCACAAAATAGAAAAATTACTCGCTTAGTAACAGTGGTATGATACATACATACATACATACATACCTTCACGGGGATCCCTTTGACTGCCATACATTTATAGTTTCTATTATTAAAAGTCAGACATTTGTACCCATATCGTTTATGTTCATAACTATCGGAAGTCATAACAATTTTTCGTCATAACGCTTTATAATTCGAACGTTAACTATCCATAATGTAAAAATTATATATACAAAAGTCATAACCTAAAACCCTATAACATTCAAAGGCATGTTAAAAATATTAAATTAAATATTTTAGGACATACTTTCATACTATCAATTATTTTAATTCATACGGTTTTTCTACCAAACGTTAATTACATACAACTTTTTTATATAACGAAAATATTAAACACTATAATTTAAAGAAAAAATAATTATTATTGAATGACAAATACACTGCAACTCAACATACCTCTTGCTTTTAATATTCTTATATCTACAATTATGGAAACCATTAAAAGGCAACACTTGTGGTAACGGAGGGGGTTACGGGGGGCAGAGCCCCCTGCCTAACCAAAATACCCGTACTATATACGATAAATCTAGATCAATAGGTTAGGTTAGGTTAGTATTGCGTCAAGGCCGAAGGCCTTAACTATCCAGAAATAGGAGCTCCGCGGAGCGGAGCTCCGTCGACCCCGTCACATCATACATGTCTATATTTTGTTTAAACATTGAGACAATAGTATTTGGACATGGACTTTGTACGAATGTTTTAAAAAAAAAGTGAGTTACTTCAAATTGTATTTGTTGTACTGTTATGACCTACAAGTTTTGACCTAAAAACATTTATAACAAGTACAATTATTACCTTTGGCATTATGAACTTAAATTATTATGACATAAATTGGCATGACTATGAATTTTATGACTTCCAACAGAAAGACCCGCAATAATTTACATTCCGATGTACAATCATCAAAATTATGACTAAAAACATTATGACTATTAATACGTATAATGTAAAACGACTTGGCAAACAATAATCGAAACTTTAACTTTATGGCAGCCAATAGAGATCCACCTTCACGCCTTCATTCCTAGAGTGGGGTAGGCAGGCAGAGCTACAGAATTACCAACAACTCCAAAAACTTGTTGATAACTCTGTAACCACAATTTGCACAATTAGGCTAAGATGTTTAACAGTGTATATTAGTGACAGGTAGCAAGCCCATCGCCTAACAGTACTACAAGCCTTTATTCCCTTAGTCGCCTCTTACGACTTCCACGGGAAGACATGGAGTGGCACAATTCTAAGCCGGCAACCACACGGCACAGTGGTATGGTAAGCCATCTAATTAAAAAAAAACAGATAATCAAATAATGAACAAACTAAGTAACCTGTATCAATTTTAGCCGGCTAGACCTTCAACGTTATCCGTGCAAAAAATCCCGAAAAGTTGTTGTTTAGTTTTTACATGATAACGTAAATATTAGGTAAGCAGGGGGTCTACCCAAGGTCTCTGCCCACTACACCGTATCATACCATGACCGTAATAGGAACGTGTCAGGCACGGAATACAACCCGATACGGACTACTATGCCCATTATACCGTGTCAACGGCGTTCCACGCACGTACATAACGGGTTTGGTGACCGTAGCATCCGCGTATCATCCCCGCAGAATCTGCGTACCTGCTCCGTCGCAGCTCGCGTGTCATATTCGCGTTCCGTTCTGTGTATTTGTGGTAGTTCATCAGTGTTCTCGCGTGAAGTAGACAGGGAACAGTTTTCAATATTTCGTGTCTATACGATGGCTAAAAGAACATTGTCGACAAGAGAATTGGCAATGATTGCCATTATTTTGGATGAGGAAGAAAGGGAAGCCAATGAAAAATCTCAATCAAGACGTTACTGGGTTCACGATGCTTTAAAGAAAAGAAAAGTCGAAGGAGAATACTGGACATTATTTAAGCACTTAATTGATGACGAAGAAAAATTTTACATGTACTTTCGCATGACATCATTTCAATTTAATGAATTATTGACAAAGGTAGAAAATGTTATCACTAGAAGAAATACCACATTCAGAGACAGTCTTACGCCAAGAGAAAAGCTAGCAGTGTGTCTACGGTAAGTAAAAAGACTATAAGTTGAAACAAATATTTATTTATTTATTTTGTATTTTTTTCCTTTAATTTCTAAATAATGAAATAACAATGTAACTAAATATAAAGAAAGAAAATATAGTATTTGTTAAATTTCTCATTGCATTGCATTGTCGGTCTCGTCATTCCAGTTAGAATTAGCTTGGCTAGTCTGATCATTCCAATTTTCAGGACTTATAGGCATTGGCGTTGCAGCACTGCAATTCTGATCATTCCAGTTTTCTGGACTTGCAACACTTCCCATCTGCGGGGACGGTATGAAGGAGTATCTAGTCGAGTTTGGTGGGGCAAGCTGTTGCAATTCCATTTCAGACACTAGACTAAATATTTTATTTTTTGCTAGTGCTTGAATATATGGCGAAAACTTCTTAACCGTGTCAGAAATGTTTAAAAAAAAACGATCTAGTTCGTCATGTTCCCTAGATGGCTGTGATTTGTTTTGGTCATCCAGTAATTTTGACATTAATATAGCAGATGCTGACATCTGTGGCTCGACAGCTTTTCTCTTCGATGCTTTTGACTTCTTAATAAATGTATTTTGTTGTGGCTCATTTTGACGAAGTTCGTCAGAGGTTTTAGTTCCGTTAGCATCACTATTAGCAACTGCAGGAGTACCGACAATCTCCGTATCAGTATTGGGTTTTTCTAAAGTGTTAACATGTACTCGTATAAGATGGTCTTCGGCATTGTCAAACAATTCTTCATCGCTTGTAAGTTCGAGGGAATCTTGAGTTTTTCTCTCCATGAAAAAGGGAGCCACAAATGCCATTTCATTTTCGTACTTCCATTGTTTAATATTTTTAGCTGCTTGTCCACTTTTTCCCTTTTTTTTATTTAAAGCTCTCCTGTACGCATCTCTTAAGGATTGCCATCTTTGTTTACAAGCAGCAGCTGAAATATAAAATTGTTGTTAAATTTATAGTTGATTAATATGGACAAGCGGATAAAATAAAACATTTCATGAATAATAAGAGCATTTCTCAAATTTAAACATATTTTTGATAATTAAGGTTTTGTTAAACTCTCGATAGAAATATTAACCAATATCTCAAAACAAAATGTATTAGAAAAACTAAAAAGTTGGTAACAAATTAGGAATCTATAATTTTTTGTGTCAATTAGCAGACAGGATGTTAACTATGTACAAACTTTTTGAGAAATGCTCATAATTCATAAGTATAATAATGATGAGTACGATTATTTCCACTTTGACACTTGGCAATTGGGGTATACACATTTTTTTTCTTTAGGATTTTATATTTTTATTTTATGAAATAGGCTATTTTAAGATATCAAATTAAATTACGCAAAAGTGTATGATAACGTCACTATTTTTACATAATTACGATTAGTTTACTGTTTTGTGAAATGGAAAATGGATGAAAAGTTAAAACACGCTTCAATATTGCTGTTATCCTTGGAAACATACATGCTTATTCCACCCAATACAAACTAAGGCATTTTTATATTTTTTTTTCATTTTCCATTTCTACCCCATTTTTTAAAAACTTTATAATGTATAATAACAAACTATGTTTAAATATAAACTATCTTCATTACAGGTACTTAGCAACCGGCGATTCGTTTACTTCAATTGCTTTTAGTTATCGCATGGGATTAAGTTCAGTAAGACGTGCAGTTTTGGAAGTTTGTGGAGCTATAATAGACACCATGTTACGTGAAATGATTCCCACACCCACTACAGAGCAATGGGAAAAAAATATTGAAGAATTTTGGAATAAGTGGAATTTCCCTAATTGCGGCGGTGCCCTTGACGGAAAACATGTCGTGATTTTATCACCTCCAAATAGTGGATCTTTATATTTTAATTATAAAAAAACTTTTTCCATTGTGCTTTTGGCCTTAGTTGATGCAAATTATAATTTTATAGCTGTAAACGTAGGTGCTTTCGGTAAAGACAGTGATAGTGGAATTTTATCCAAATCAAAAATGGGAAAAGCTTTGATACAAAATAAGTTAAATCTTCCTGATGATATTTATCTTCCTGGGTCGACTGTAAAGACGCCATGTGTTATATTAGGAGACGAAGCTTTCCCCTTAAGAAATAATTTGCTAAGACCCTATCCATCACAGCAATCAATAGCCGATCCTAAGAAACGCCAATTTAATTACCGCCTTTGCCGAGCTCGACGTGTAGTCGAAAATGCGTTTGGGATCTTAAGCCAAAAATTTAGGATTTACAATAGACGAATGCATTTAAAACCAGAGTACGCAGAAAAGGTTGTTACAACAACCTGTATCCTGTATAATTTTATAAGACGCGGTGAATGCACAATTCCAGCGGCAGCGGATACTGTTCGATTCAATAACCTGCGCCATCAAGGGGGTAATGCAATTTCTTCCGCTTTTAATGTACGCAATCAGTTTGCTGACTATTTCCAAACGTCAGAAGGACAATTAGACTGGCTTTCTTAAAAATTGTACGTATACAAATACAACAGAGATAACTAAAGAAAATGAAAATGAAAGGGTATAGGGTATAGGCTAGTTAACATTACTAAAAAAATGCCACAAACTGAACACTCACGTTTGCTTTTGTCGGAAGTATGCGTAAATATCGAATACGAACGAAAGAAAAATAAATATATGCATTAATAATAACTTACCAGGTTGTTTTAGTTGCTCCCCAATTTCCTTCCAAACAAGGTCTTTCTTGATGCTATCCATATATTTTGGATGTTTTAAATTATATATTAACTCGTATTTTCGGACACTTTCAATAAGTTTTTCGTCTTCCATTTTAATTATTATGATGTGACTCACAGAACTGATGCTATTAGACTGACAAGAGCGCAAGTGAAAAATGGCAACGCGTTGCAACGAGTTTAGAACGGTCATCATACGCGGTTGTAACCCGTGTCGCCGCCGGCGAGCAGCGGTCTGACAACGTCGCGTGCCGGGCAAGGAGCGCGTCCGGACCGGCAAAATATTCCCTCCGACAATTCACGACGCTCCGTGCATGGCACGCTACGGTGATGGTCGGTGACGGAACGGTCTAGTGGGCATGGTCTCATACTTTTCCATACAAAGAATATTTTTTTGTCTGATACGTTCCTATTACGGTCATGGTATGATACGGTGTAGTGGGCAGAGACCTAAAACCGAAACAAATGCCAAGTGGTCTATGAGACAAGTTTGGGGACCTCTGAAATAGGCTAACGCGTCGTCAAAGAAGTTTTTTTGGGTGAGTCCACTTTCAAAACTAAGATTTCATAACTGGTTATGAATAAGGATTTTTATTCACTGTTTCATAACCAGTTATTAAACAAGACTTTTTTCCATTTTCATAATCAGAAACTAGGTAGGTTTAGGTTATGTTAGCTTTGCAGCAGGCCCGGAGGGCCGAGCCACCCAGATCCGTCGACACTGTCCAATTGATTTGAAATAAAAGAAAAAAAAGTCTTGTTTAATAACTGGTTATGAAACAGTGAATAAAAATCCTTATTCATAACCAGTTATGAAATCTTAGTTATGAAAGTGGACGAAACGGTTTTTTGGTTTTCTCTGGTCAGACTATGAACAGCCCGCTTGATGTAACTTCTCATTGAGTCGTTTTCGTGTAACAAGATGCGCGCTCCGTTTAAAACTTATTTTAGCTTTTTTAAAAGGAAGGGAGGCGAACGAGCATTTAGGTTAGCTGATGCGGAGTAATTGCCGACCAAGAACACGGCGGCAGTTCAACTCAATTAAATTTAAAAAATATATACTACCTAGTAAGGCCCGCCATACTGCAAAATGGGAGTTTTTTGTAACTGGGACTTTGAATCTACAATCAAGGGAATAAAGTTCAATTGCGATTGTTCGAAAATGCCATATTCAATTTATGAACATAGGAAAATAAACCTTATGTTTATTGCAACAGAGTTCAAAATAAATTGCCCTGAGTAAGTAGGTACATCCTATTGGACACGGGGCCTTACGAGGTTAAGACAGTTATATTTACTTAAGTATTTATTTGCGTGGTCAGCGTACATTTATAACTATTTGTTTTTAGTATTCACGATTAATTACTAACATAGTTTCTCCCCAACAAGCAAACTTCTCCTACGACTAGCGATTTATAAGAGTAAAGTTCTTGTAGGACTCTTATTAACGTTTTGACTTTGACCACTTATCTTACAACAACATCTTACAAGTCGATTTGAGCTACAAGACCTTTCAATCCTACAACTTAGTCTCATGAACCTTTACAGGATAACTTTGTAAGACTTGGGCATGGCCTTATAAACGCATGTCATAAGACTTTTAAGCAATGTTGTCCTATAAGCGCAATTAATAAAACCATTCAATTCTATTAAGGTCTTAAATATTTCCTCTATAGGATATGTAACCTTATAAATGTTATAAAAATTGCCTCAATAGGTCAAGCATTTACAGGATCCTATAAATGCATGTTATAAAAATGTTTACTCCTATTAACGTCTTACTTCTTTCCTCTATAAGATATGAAATCTTATAAATGTTATAGAAATAGTCGCTACAGGTCAAGGATTGTATAGGATTGCTTAGTCTTGGTCGTGACTTCTAAGAGAATAGTAGCACCAAACTTGCACGGTATCAAATTGATAAGTACGTTTTTACCTATACGTGTCTTACACTTGCTATTAAAAGAGCGACTAGCGATTCAACGCCATTTTGTTTTAATTTCTTAAATTTTCTTTGTTCGATTACTGTCATGGCTGCTATTTGTTCACATATCAAATAAATAAATAATAGACAAACTATTTCAAAGATTCATGTTGAAACGCGGGGCGTGTAAATATGTTTCTCGTAGTCAGTTACTTTATCAATAAAGTTAATTTCCCATCTTGATTTGAATGCTTTATATAACAGAAAATGACAAAATATTATAAATATAAAATTTAAAATATGTATTTTTATTTTTTACACTGCACGGCGTCGTTCAACTGTCCAATGAAAATAAATCAATGCTCTTAGTAGCATCATGCTGATCACTGTAGGATCAATTACACCAGTAACGGCATGTGCCAGATCCTTAAAGGAGTAATCGCTCTTGTTCAGGCGGCTTACCGGATCCTTATAAGAACATTTATTCTTGTAAGTGCATACAACCAGAACAATATAAAATTGAATGACACGATTCCGGACCGTAATAAAACGAGTATAGGACGTAATAGCCATATAAAGTGCGCCCAAATGCGGTTTTATAAACGTTCTTCAGTATTCTATAGGACTAAAAAATAAATGCTCCCGGGATAATTACATGACCATATTTTGCTACTTGGGTCGTTATAAAAAATCCCGGACACCCAACTTGTGGGGGAGCTATCTTAACTAATACTCGTAGTTTTCAAACAAACATTCTCTCCGAATTTTTCAAAGGTTTTTAAAAATACTTATAATCATGGTATCATTTCCTCTCATTGTTTGAGAAAAGCATTAGATTAGAAACGAGAATTTACATCAGAAAATCCATAATCCATTTGACACCATATCTCTAATAAATAAGGTTGTCTGGGAGAGAGCTAATGAGCTATAAGAGCGCCATTTGTTTACCCGTGTTATTATTAACTATGCCGTTTCTCTATACTGTTTTTGTTTGGTGTACATTAAAGTGTATTGTATTGTGAAATAAATACCAAAAAAAAAGCTATTTAAAAAATATGTCAACCCTAGTAAACTGTCAATCATACCACTTCTATGACTCACATGACAGCTTAATAGGGTTGACACTAATTTTATCATTTCTTTTTTTTTAGGTATTTTTGGAACACGTTGTATACTACATACAAGGCCTCCCCCCCTCCACTTTCTGACTCTTCACCGATTTCAATACTCTCCGGGCTGAAGGACCCGGTCTCCGCACGTGTTGCGTATACGCGCCGCAGACGTAGACGACCTGAATTGTAATGCGAGTGTGATTTATTGTGCGGCTGGGAATTGAGACTTGAGACGTGGGAAGTTGTTGATTGTATTAAATAACTAGAGAATGCCCGCGACTTTGCACGCTTGTTTTATTCCGATTCGGATCCGAAAAGGCCCTAAATACTCTCATGTATACATGTTCGAGAAAAATACCCAAAGAAAATAAATTATAATAAATTATGCCAACCCTAGTAAGCTGTCATCTCAGTCATACAACTTTATTGACTGAAATGATATGTTGTAATAGGCGTAGGTAGTTTTTGAAACAAATCGGGAAAATATTGGAAAAGGGCCGAATCTTAACTACCCAAAACCGACGTGCATTGTATGACTCAATGTATGAATGTGGATTATGTGGAAGAAGCGAAAGGGATTTGTCAGGGTCGTAGCAGATGGAAAGAAGTGGTCTCTGCCTACCCCTCTGGGAAACAGGCGTGATTTGATGTATGTATTGTATGTGTGTATACGCAACACCAACATACACAAACTTGTGAACTGATCTTTTGCGCTTAATATAATAAGTCGGTGGTAACCTATAAATCGCCCTACACTAAATCTGTGTAAAAAACATTGTAATAATTAGATAAGGTTGGTGATTAAAGTTGCTGCTGTCACTTTCTATACTATAGCAATAGAATAAGAGAGAGAGCATGTCACTAAACAAGCATTAAATTTAATTGTCGTTTTTGAGTGCGGCAGTAAGTTAGTAATGCCATCGGGTGTTCTGACCCCACAATGGAACATAACAATGCATCGCGAATTCGCGGCTTGTTAGTAGGCACGGTCGGGTGATAGTGTGATAGGGATCTAAGTGTGGCAAACGGACAAAATAAATCAAGAACGGTATTTTCGATTTTTAATTACAGCATACATGCATACATACATTAAATCACGACTGTTTCCCAGGAGGGAAGCCAGAGACCACTTCTTTCCACTTGCTACGATCTTGACCAATTACTTCCTCTTCCACATTGATACATCAAGTCATGCACGCACGTCGGTTTCGGGTAGGTACTTAAGATTCGGGCCTTTTCCAGTATTTCTCCAATTTGATTCGAAAAAGTACGCCTTGGGCGGCCCCTTCCGACCCTTCCACTACAGCAAAGCGTAATATTTTAAATCTAATCATATGTTATTTTTTTCTAGGTAAGACAGTAGTCAAACGAGTACCTACCCACGCCCGTCATATAATGGTAAGCTTCACCAGAGGAAAGGCAGCATTCTGTCTTAATACTCGTACTAAAGAAGGCAGCTAACTGTAATGTAGTAGTCGAAGCATTCTATACTCTATTCGTATATACAATAAATTTAAAATGCTTATACTATTACTATGTAGTTAGCTACTTTGGTATGACGGCAGCATTGCGAGCGTGTCGTCACTGGTGCCAAGAAGGGAAAGAAGGAACACAGGGCGTGTATTCAACACGGTAAAAACAATATCGTTTTTGACCTGTTATTAGGGTTGTAAAAAAACGGTTTTTTTTTCTGACTTGAAAAAAAACATGAAAAAAAACCGTGAAAAAAAACCGTTTTTTTTCTGGAGTACGTTTTTTTTCAAAAGTATGAAAACTCAAAATTTGCAAGGCAGTTAATACTTTTATACGGTTGTTTTACTTGTTTTAGACTTTATGTTAACCATTAAACCAATTTAATTTAACAACTTTGATTAATAACAACATAAATGAAATCTGTAGTGGGAGTTATCGCAATTTACTGTTGGCAACAGTCAACACCAACGCCTCTCGTCGCCGCATCGGGGAATTCAGGGATTCCCCAAAAATTAGTTAGTGCTGCTGATAGTGCTGATAGTTCTAGTGAATAGGTTTAAAGTTCTTTTTGCATTTACTAAAAATAGTTTAGTTAAATAAATCACGAAAAACCGTTATTGTGGCATAATTTTGTTCATCTGAAAAAAACCTAATTTAGAAAAAAAACCATGGTGCCAGGTTTTTTTTCATGTATTTTTTCATAAATTTAAAAAAAAACATTTGGTTTTTTTTCTATTTGCAACCCTACCTGTTATTGTAGTGTCAACGTTTTTATAGCTTTTATTTACTTACTACTACAGTAATGGCGGCCAAGTTCAAAACAATACCATGACAGGTCAAATACGATTTGGGTTTTACACAATTATTTCCCTTCCATAAAACTAACGTGTTAAAGAGACCGTTTTAGTAACTTTCTAAATTATTTTGTTCCGATCTATTCCGATCAAACTAGAGATTTAAAAAACATTCAAGATAAGATAACACAAAATTTGCCTTCAGCAGCAAACGAAGGCAATCCCGACCCTCGATAGGATTTATTAACACTACATTTTGTTTTTGACGTAAACAAAAAGACGAACGAAAAGTTAAAATTATCTACTACATGCCAAATTTTACCAAAATTGTCCAAGTGCCATATTACTGCAACTATCGCATTGATAAAATTAATTGGGGCATAGTCGAGTCCCTAGTGGAACGCCGACCAACGCAATAGTCAACTCGACTCCTCTTGTCAGAACAAAGTGTCAGCCCTTGGAGGATTGGTGAATTTTAAAGAAGCAATCCGTTTACAACCTCTAAAGTTTCTAATTACAGTCGATCTCTAATATTCGTAACTTGACCAATTAAAAGGTAACACAGATTACTTTGTCGCAGATAACGCATTTGATAGCTCCATTATGTATACTGCCCAGGGTCCGTAATACAGACTCAGTATTATGGTCGCCTATCGCGGTGGATAAAGCATCCGTCACTCTCGCACTTACATACTGGTCCGAAAGTGACAGATGTTTTATTCACGTTTATACACATCGATAAGCACGACCATTATAGGCACGGGTCCCACCACCGACTAAGAGCGGGAAGCGAGTACAGCTAGGGATCAACTATTAATATTTGTGTCTCTTTTATTGACACGCGGTCTATATTTTTTGTTCCGACAAACGTGTGGAAAGATTTCTCGCCGGCAGTGTGAACAGCCAGCGATCAACTATTAATATACGTGTCTCTTTTATTGACACGGGATCTATATCTTCTTAAATGACTTCAAAAAGGAGGAGATTCTCAATTCGACAGTTTTTTTTTTCCTTACGCTCGCTGAAGGAAAAGGCAGTAGGTATAAATGTATTGAAGGCAACTTATGCAACATGCTTAAGGAACTTTGCTTAAGCGAAGTTGATTGCTGTATTACTTTCAGTTCTATAGCAAGAAGCACAATGTTGCTGTCTTGTTCTTACTCAAAAGCTACGATATCAGTCAACTTCTGCAATTTTTTTTGCTAGTCTAAACCTCGCGCGACGTCTGTAGCTGTATTCTTAACGACATATGCATCACTGATCAAACTATTGAATTCTAAGGTCACAGTAATGTGAGCCTTAGAGGCATCCCATCTTAGTCCTCAGGAAACGCATTTGCAAGATTGTAGTCTTAACCAACGTGCTTAATTTAGGACATTTGTTAAAGTGACTTTTGACTAGTTGACCGACACAAGATTCTTTTGTCAACCATATTTGACGTGGCCCTTACGAGGTTAAGAATGCATATGTATGGGTCACAGAGGCACTTCTCTGAAAATCGAAGTCCAAATTTACGTTAGCTTCATCCCTGTCACTCGTCATTCGAGACTAAATCGATAGAAAGGGATGGATTCCACTTAAAATAAAGTCGTAAGTGTGTTTTTTTTTCCTTCTCCAAGCCTTAAAAAGGCTCGCATGCTTCATTTCCTCTACTTCCTTAAGCCTAATGGTGATCGTCAATAAAAAATGGATTATCTGTTAGTGTTCTGTGCTGCGCCGGATTCGGAGCAACCTGAGCTTTACTAATTGAAAGAGGGGATTAGATGCGCCGACAGTGACGCGAGCGCCGGGGGCTCTCAGAAGGGGTGCGGAGGACCACACGGGAGGAGTTAGTCGCTTGAAGTCAATCTACGAGTATCTCGAAATATTTCAATGGAAGTGCAATTTAAAATTTCATAATTATATCCGTAAAATAGACTCAGGACGAGTTGCGGTACCAGTCCGATATAAAATACGAAATAACTATTAATGGCGTTATAGTATTTATTGATGTTAACAATTAAAAGGTAAAACTAAACTTA
Source organism: Acleris emargana (assembly GCA_927399475.2). Taxonomy (NCBI): domain Eukaryota; kingdom Metazoa; phylum Arthropoda; class Insecta; order Lepidoptera; family Tortricidae; genus Acleris; species Acleris emargana. The sequence goes on from OV656863.1 coordinate 12,174,901, forward strand.
TTTAAATTAAATTAAAACTAGGCTACTTAAATATTCAAGATGTGAATAACAATCTACACTACAGACACTACTATAAGAACACCACGCCACCACCCCCTTTGACACTGGCTGCATTACCTCTCTGGATGACTAAAATATAATAATTTTATTGTATGTATGTAATCTATTTATTGCGCACAAAAACAATTGCAAGTAACGTGTACAATGATAAACTTATCCATTTAAAGGATTTCTTAAAGTGGTCCTGTCATATATATACATATATATTTTAATTGCGTAAGACCCTTTCTTTCAGAGCTCGGCCCAACCGATTTTCATGAAATCTATCTAAAAACCATCCCATCCCATTACACTAGCTTTCGTTTAAAAAAAACAGCATAAAAATCGGTCAATCCGTTCGGGAGCTACGGTGCCACAGACACACACACATACACATGTTAAACTTATTACACTCCTCTTTTTTTGTTGGGGGTTAAAATTTTGACCAGTCAGTGAATATAATGCTTACGGAGTTAAACATCTGTGAAAAGGTCGGGGTGATTAAGATAAAATTACCTGATCCAACAGCGTTGAGCAGATTTTTCGGTTCAGTCAGCAGCAGAGCAGATATTCATAATGACCCTGTTTGTTACACTTTACAAACTCAGCCAAACGTATAAAAACAACAAAGCATGTTTTTTTGCTATAGAACCGAGATCCTTATTAAGAAGGTAGATTAGAAAACTTTGCATAACCTTCTTGTTCATGTTCCAAGGTTGTCTGAAAGATATTATTAATAAGCTCGTCTAGCGCCCGCAGGTTGCTTGGTTTTTATTACATTACTTACTTTTAGGATTATTTTTTTACTTTCCTTCATTATTCCTCGTTATATAAAGTACTAGCTTCTGCCCTGTGGATTTCAATTATTGGTCTAAGTAATCGGGAGAAAAGTTGCCTTTGTCCTTTTCCAGACTACAATCTATCTCTGTGCCAAATTTCATCCAGATTGGCGGAACAAACATCCAAACATCCACAATTTGTATGTATAATATTAGTAAGATTTAAAAAACTGTACCCTTACTAGCATTCTGATTGAAAGAAAACGCACAGTTTTCAATAGCTAATCTAAAAACATAAACATTCGATTACATACTCGTAATGTATTGTATATAAATTTAACGTCCAACGGGAAACAGGAAGAAATCTACGCGTACGAAGCTGCGCCAATACTCTAGTGTAGGATGATCAAAAATAAAAAATAACGATGTATGTAAACCCAAAGCCAACAAACTTTTTTTCAAATTCAAACATCCTGAGTCCCGAATCCTCCCCTCATTACAACTTTATTCAATAACCCTTAGTTAATTATTCGGTAAATCCTGCAAAAATTTAACGAGTACGAAAAGTCTTTTGTTCGGATTTGAACCTGCTACCCGGTTTTAATTAAGCACATCAAACGAACGGACCCTGCAGCGTATTTGTGACATTGGGCTTGGGGTGTATTTTTTTTAGGGTGCATGTTTTGGCACTTTGTCTGCTTAATTAAATGTCGTTTAGAAGATTACTTCATTTGAATAAGCAATCAACGCTAAGGTAATTGTTTTCTCTGAATTTATCGCTCTTCTCAATAATAAAATCTGAATCTGAATCTGAATCTTAAGATGTTAAGAATAGGGACTAAATAAAGTACTAGTCAAATACCGTGCGGCCAAAGTATACAAAAAATCTAGTTCCGTCCCGAAATGTCTACTCTTAGAGTTAAAAAAACAGATTACCGGATAATATTAAAATCTACTCGGATCAAACCCCAGCTCAACAAAACTACCTAAAAAGGCTAAGAGATGAATTAAAACGTCGTGAAGGAAATGGTGAGAAGGAATTAACGATCAGATATGTAAATGGAGCGCCGAAAATAGTTAAGACTGATCCAAAAAACTACAAACAGTAATTTCTTATGAAATACGAGATAGCTATGACAAATTTCCAAAAAACAAGTCCCGATTTACTTGCCTTTACCTCAATGCTCGAAGTATACGAAAAAAAGCAAACTGGACGAACTGAAATGAGTTTTGAGAGCAATACCAAATACTGTACACGTCATTCTAAAAACAGAAACATGGATTCATACAGACGCTCAAGCTTTACAGCTTCAAATCCCAAACTACACTCACTATTACAATATCAGAACCGATGTTAGCGGAGGCGGGGTATCAGCATACATCCATAACAACCTCAAACATAGTTTGTCAGAATCAAAGTAAAGTAAACTAAAACTAGCATTGTCATTAATAAATAAATAAACTAACGAATGAGTTGAATGGGTTTCACCCACAAAGCTGTAAAGTAGATAGTAGTTCACCACTGTTTAATATTTGCATGTCTTAATTCTTGTTGTCGTTCATTATCATTTATTATTGTTATTTAGATATTCATTTAATTTTCTATAAATTAGGTTTTTTACATATTCAAATATAAAGGTAAAATAACAATACCGATACAAAAAATAAACATTATAAAAAACCTAATCTACGGGTGCCGCCAGCAGCGGGGCAGGGCTCAAGCTACCGGTGGTTAGGGCTGCAGAGAGAGGAACCTCCTCACAATGCGTGCCGTGTCGAGGAGTACTGCCTTCTGTATCTGGCCCTTGATCCAGCCATCTAGCGAGAGTCTCTTGAGGTGTTGGTCGAGACTCTTCGCTATAAGACCGTTTGCCGAAACAACTATCGGGACAATGATCGTCGAGTCAACATCCCACATGGTGGTCACCTCGTGAGCCAAGTCAAGGTACTTGCTGAGCTTATCCTTCTCGGCCTTCACGAGGTTCTCATCATGCGGGATGGTGACGTCGACGAGCACTGCCCGACGTTGAGATCGATCTGTCAACACGATGTCAGGTTTATTGGCGACAATAGTCCTGTCTGTGATAACAGATCGATCCCAATAGAGCGTAGCACGACCATTTTCGAGAACTGGCGCCGGTGTGTACTTATAGTACGGCACTTCAGACTCAACAAGACCGTATTGAAGAGCAAGCTGCTGATGAATGATCCTGGCTACGAGGTTATGTCTGTGCAAGTACTCGCCGTTGGCCAAATGCGAACAACCGGAAATTATATGTCTGAGGGATTCGCCGGGACAACGGCACGCTCGACAAATGTCGACCGTGCCATCCCTCAGAATATATTTCCGGTAATTGTTCGTCATTATGACCTCGTCAGCAATTGCACAGGCAAAACCTTCGGTTTCCCCAAAGAGGTCACCAAACCGTAGCCAGTTCACGGACGCTAAAAAGTCTACGTCGGGCCTTGTTAGGGCCCGGTAGAAGCGTCCGTGTAGCTCCTTGCTCTTCCATACGTTCTTGCGGTCTTCAGTGCTCAACACTGTTGGTCTACGCCAGTTTTCGTTTGCCAAGGAGAGAGGCGTGAGGCTCCTGTCTACTGCAACCACATCACGATGCATCCCACACTCATTGCCAAGGAAATAATCCCTGAGATTGCACACCTCGCGGTTATGGAGATTCTTAGCATTTAAAATGCCTCGACCTCCACATTTCCTCGGGATGTACAATCTCATGACAGATGAGCGTGGGTGCAACATGCGATGTGATTTGAGCAGTAGGCGGACCTTCCTATCCAGGGCGTCCAGCTCAGTCTGAGTCCATCTTAGTACGCCAAAGGAGTATGTGAGCAGCGGCATCACCCAGCCATTGAAGGCACGCACCTTATTGCCACCCGACAAAAGACTGTTAAGAACTTTTGTCAAGCGGCAAAAGAAGCGCTCCTTCACTGACTGCTTGACATCGCCGTCCATAATACCCAAAGACTGTGACATACCAAGATATTTGTAGGTTTCAACTTCGGAGAGAGATCTGAGGGTCATTGTCTCAGAAAGCTGCAAATTAGATGAATTTACAACTTTCCCTCTTTGAACATGCATGACCGCACACTTATCTACACCGAATTCCATCTTGATCGCACTACTGAACTCTTGTGTGATTTTCAATAGTGCGATAAGATCTTGGCACCCCGATGCAAACAATTTGAGGTCATCCATGAACAATAAGTGAGAAATGACTTCAGCCTCTCTACGAAGTCGATAGCCAAGCCCGGAATCCTTCAGCAAAGAGCTGAGAGGATTCATGGCTAGGCAAAACCACAAAGGACTCAGACTGTCACCCTGGAAGATGCCTCTTTTAATCCTTATCAAGTTAGGCGAATCAGAGGGGATGTCTCGACCACCTGGTTGACGAAGGACTGTGACCCACTGCCTCATACACACACCTAAAAAGGACCTCAAAGTTGTATCAACTTTATACAACTCTAAGATCCTTTCAAGCCATGAGTGAGGCACCGAGTCATAAGCCTTCTTGTAGTCAATCCAAGCAGCCGAGAGGGCCGCCTTGTTTCGCCTAACTTGCTGACAAATGGTCATGTCTATGAGGAGGAGCTCCTTAGTACCACGGGACCCAACCTTACATCCATTTTGAGCAGAGGCCAAAATATTGTTTGCAATAAAATGTGCATTTAATTTTGTGCTCAAAATGGATGTAAGGAGCTTGTAGATGGTAGGCAAGCATGTAATGGGTCGGTAATTCTTTGGATCCGCGGTACTACCGGACTTGTGGAGCATGGAGGTGACACCAGTTGTTAATAAAGGTGGCAAGGAACCGATTTCAAGGGCATTTTGGAGTTGTGCTGCCAAACACCCATGTGAGGCTTTGAACCATTTAATCCAGAAATTGTGCAATCCGTCCGGCCCAGGACTTTTCCAGTTCTGAGCCATTCGAATTGCACAACTTACATCTTCGGGACAGATGGTAATAGGCCCCATTGGTTCAATAGCCTCACACGTGCGCTCAACAGCACGTATCCAATCTCCTTCAGTGTGCACGACCGGCACCGACCAGATATTATTATTATTTGTCTTTACCATTCACGGGACTATGGGAGTCCCGGACCTTTGGAAGGCGTACATGGAGCCGAAGCCAACACGCAGAGGCCCTTTAGACAAGTTTAATTTAGTAAAGTGATGGGACACCAACCGGCGATTGTCCCTGAGTTCAAACTATGGAAGTATGCTCCCACGGACAACCGATGGTTAGTGTAGGACTATTTAAGAAGGATGGAAACATTAATAATGGGCTCTATGTATGAACTGATATGGATTGGTGAACTAGGCTATTGATGAAACTACGGCGCCTGCCTGGCCAATGCTAATTACTTTGGTTGAAATGGCAGGCGGTGACTCGCCAACTCAATGGAATGGGCCTCCCGAAATAGCCGCATATATATAGCAGCAGGGAGGTAACAGTTCCAGAGGGGCTAAGGGTGGAGAGGTGCTTCTGGACTTTAAACGACCATAAGGTGCCCACTCACCACTTATGCAACACATCCACCCTTCGAGCATATAGCTCTTGCGACTCCACTCTGACCGGCCAATAAAGGCAAGCCAGAGGTGAGGGTCTGTTCCTCGTCATTATTCACTCCAGCCGGCCGGTGAAGGCAAGCGTGAGGTGAGGAACAGGACCTACCCTCGGGAGCATTCAGGTCCGTGGTGTCGCCACTCACCAACAGCTAGCCACTAGCTGCATTATTATTATTATTTTGCATTCTTGCGGTGGCAACAACCAAGTCAGATACATGTTATTTTTTTTGTTGTTGTTTTATAACCATGTTCTCATGGAAGTGATGTATGTCTTATATGAGAATAAATGTCTTTAAACCTAAACCTACCTAACTATACTTATACATATGGTTATCCCCAACAGTTTCAATAAGGCTTAAAACTTTCACAGACAACTTATAATACCTTAATAAATTCGAGGACCCAGTAAGCTGCCCTGAGGCACAACTAAACTTCTCAACCAAAGGAGCAGCACACAGGGCTCCAGACTGCCGCACGCCCTCTGGTGTTTGCATTCAGCACTTTTAATGAACTTTCTTTGTACCAATGCCGGGTCGAGAGGAAACGAGGGGAAGGTTAACAATCACCGCCCCGTCGAAGGCTTTAGTGAGTTCAACCGTCCGTAAATTTAAAGATGGTAATTATGATTCATATAAAGCTTGGCCGTTTACAAGAAATTCCCTAATTTTTTTGGTGGTTCCGGATATTTTTCGTCGTTGTATCCTTCTTCCTACTGATATTGTAAATGTATTGTTTGTGATGATTAGATGATTGTATATTGGTGAGATGACGTTTGACCGGCTAGACTAATACAATGTCCTGAATTCAAACATTAATTGTGTATCAGAAAATGTAATAGTTCGTTCTGCACTGCACAACGGTTCTACGCGGCCAATATTAGTAGTAATAGCTATCATATGTTTATTTCTAACTAACGACCGGCCCGAATAAAATCTACGAGTGTGTATGCATATGAGCATTCCGGAGCAAATTCTCTAAATTAAAGTAGAAATAGCGTCAAAATTTATTGCGTAGTTTGAAATAGCTAGAATTAAAGCTAACAAACAGTTCTAGTTTAGTTTTCTTTGTTTTTACTGGTTAAGTAGGTATTTCCATTTTAAATATGTTTCTATATGGTAGCTGCATGTAGGTATTCTGTCGCTAGCTATAAGTGTCTGTTTAATAGTATATATTTTTGTATTACACTATTTATTCGTTTAGCGTACCGTCCATCTGTCACAAACGGAGTTGGCTGAGAATTAACACCTCAGCATTATGCTGAGCCAGGGTCCGATTCACTGCCGCGAAGACACACTCGCTACTCTTTTTATTATTGTTGTTTTTACTTTTTTTCTGTGTGTCTTATGTGTGGAGTGAATAAATGTGTTTTTCTTTTCTTTTTCTGTTTCTTGTAGTTTTTTATGTTATGTGGAAGGCGAACTAGCATACAGGCCTCAAGATGGTAAATAGGATCTGAGATCTGTGACCCATACACATTTGCATCCCCAAGACTATTATAATCGAGCGCAAGACCGCAAAACTATGACCGCAAATGCGTTGTTAACCTCAGTCCTCAGACTACGATAGAAGTCCACTATCCTAGTAATTCTGAGGGTTGTCTTATTCCTAAAACGGAAAACAACAATGCTAACAGCGAATAGGTTAAAGCATAAGATGGTGGTACGCTGGTAGCGATCCGAACAGATCTGCAAACAGCGCCTTTGTTTCAAAGATTCAATTAAGGTGTAACTAATAGGTGAATAATAATAACTAATAAGTAACTAATAGGGAACGCGGTGGATGCGAAAAGCACAAGACCGGTCTGAGTGGAGAGCCTTGGGGAAGGCCTATGTCCAGCAGTGGACGTCTTTCGGCTGACATGATGATGATGATAATAGATGACGCTTGAAAAAAAAACAAAGTTCAAAATATTTATTCAGGTAATTGGCCACATGAGGGCTCTTTTTACACGAATTGAATGAATTGAATATGAAACCCTTTCCAAGGTTTGCTTCATATCGTTTCTAGACTTTTAAATCATTATTTTAACCTTCCATTTTGTCCGGCCGGCGCTAGCCTCACCCCGATTTTCCGGCTGACTGCCGAATGTCACCGCGCGATGATTTAATCTGACCTTTGACTTGCGTCGTAGGTCAGTGGATAGATTTGTCTTACCTAGTCTTTTGTCGTCTGTGACTATGACGCTTCCACTTAAGTTGTACGTGCATTTTTAATTTTTATAGGGATTTTTATACATGAAAACCTCCGTTAATAGGGTCCTACTTTTAGGGCTAGTTACTATTAAACTGCCCAACCGATGTTCATCAATGCTGGCTAAGAACTACGTCAATTCAAATAGCTTTTTATTAAAAAACTATCCCTTCTATCCCTTCGGAAGAGACAATGCCATACAGAAACAAACGAGGCCCCGTCCCTTTCTCTCGGTTGTCTCGAAAGACGAGTGACAGTAGTGGAGCTGACGTAACTTCGAATTTAGATTTTCAAAGTAAGGCCTCTGGCTGTTTGCGTCAGGATTAAAAATGGAACGGATTCGCCAATTGAGTTTGTAGTTTTTTTCGGCATTTCGAATGAATATATGTGATCTTACAACGGAAATGGTACAAATTTAACTAAAACGGATTAAACTCTACCCTCGAACCGACGCAGCGAACAAACGGCAGGTCAGACGATAAATCTGACGACAATGCCGATGTGGAGCTGCGATATGGCAGCGTAATGTAAAAGCGAGAGCGATATACTGGTACTTCGACTCATTTAGTGTTATGGTTCTTGTTTAGTCTCGTGATTACATATATCTTAAGTTTTGAACTAAGACTTCTTGTAACCTGTACTTTTTACCGGACTACGGCAAAGCAAAAAGGAGAGTTATTTAATTTTTTCATGCACTATAAAGTATTTACATCCATACATCGATAGTTGTTTACTATCACGTGAGATTGCAATCAAATGCGTCGCAACATTGTTTTCGGCGAAGGATTGCATCTGTACTTGCTAAATGTCTGAAACTGTTGTTACTTAGTATACCTAAACCGGTACAGAATACAATGACAACATAAAAAAGTGAGACGCAGACAAACTAATACACAGTCCACAATAAGCTTAGGGGATGCGTCATGCGATCAGTCATCTTATTTAGTGATCAACAAGCTGGACCGAAGATTCCGCAGTCAAACTGTGCCAAGCAGCAGTGTTTGCATTGTTGTGTTCCGGTTTGAGGACAAGACAGCCGGTGAAATGACTAGCATAGAGGCATTCCATCTTGGTCCTCAGGGTTGGCAGTGCATTTGCAGTCTTGTGAATGCGAATGTCTATCGGTCACAGTTTCCACTTACCATCAGGTGGCCTGTGTGCTCGTTTGCCTTCCTATGCCATAAAAAAAAGTTGTAAGACGTTGTCGGTAAAGTTGCTTCACGTTGTAAGACGATGTCGGCATTTAAACGCCATCTTATTGTGGACGCACATGATCAAAAGTTTCTCATTGTCAAGCAAATGTTCAATTATGATCCGTCACGACCGCAGGTTACACTGCACTCGACAACAAACGGCAGGTCTGACGGTACATCTCATGACAATGCTGATGTGGGGACGATGTTGTGTGCGAGTGAGACCGGTACATGGATGGATGGAATATGAAATAGAAGGGTCTCCTTCGTTTCGTCGAAAAGTTTTTGCCAAATTGATTCATTTCCCAAAAATATAATTTGGATGAATGTATTTTTTTCCGGAACTGTAAATATTTCAGGATTTTTATAAAACTAACCTAACCTATTGGGTTGTACAAGAAGGTCCTGAAAAAAATCCTAAAATATTTACACTTTCGGAAAAAATGCAGTTTGGTCAAATGATGTTTGGGAAATGAATCAGTTTGGCAAAATCTTTTTGACGAAACGAAAGGCTCCCGAAATAAAAGCCTTATTTTAAGCAGGTGAAGCAACAGTTGAAAGGCCAGTGGCCATACCGGCTAAATCAATTAGGTACTATGTGTGAAGTGTCAATTTTGAAGAAAATCGTCAAACGCAATGAAATTGCGTTCAATATTTTTTGTAATTGACACAACATTATGTTAGCGATCGATCATATTTGTGGGAATTTAATTTCGTAGTTTGTAAAATTATTATAATTTCCTTGTTGTCAATGATTGTTGTCTGGACAGCGTTAATGACGGTTCATCGCTTAATTTGCTGAAGCTTTTGTAATGTATGTTAGCTGTTATAATGTTTAATCCCGCTTATTCCTACTTCTTGCACTTCACCTATACATTCAAATATATCCTTTAACTCACATTAGATTTCTATACGATAATTTGTGGCGTCGCTTACTCCGGCCCAACTAACACCATATCCCGTCGCCATAGAACCCAAAACCCCTTGCAGCTGCCTTCCTCCTGCGATGGTATCTTCAAAGAAGCTTGATTTGTTCTTACAATCGGTATAATCTTGTTTGTTTTCATACAATAATTCAATTTTTGCTTTCGACTGTCGTTTTTCGATCACGAACTTGGTTTTAGTTTAATAAGTTTTTTCGTCGCGTGTTGGGATTATGATTGTCTATTGTTACCTTGTTCCTGTGTTATTATCAAACTCTTTAAAGGTTGTGTTCTTACATCAAACTTAATATTTTGCTGTTCTTTTGGATATTAACCACATGTCACCATGACCACGTATAGCTTCTACAGGGATGGACCGGAATGAAAGCTGTTTATTATTTGGGATAGCTCTTACCTAGATTTGATAGGGTAAGGGCCAAAAAACGGCCATGTTAACTCACTCAATTAAATTGTATATGAAACTTTTCCGTTGTGACACGAAAGTTAGCCATACAATTGTTTGGATGGTTAACTGTGCTTAACTGTAGTCCAACTTTTTGGTCCTTACCTTTATAAGCATTTAAAGTAGAGGATCGGAATTACGTTTCAATATTTTTTAATTCATTAACTCCCAGACCCGGCTACTGGAGCACTCACAGTGCAATGTCAGTTTAAATTTGGAGTCCTTTAGTTTATATAGGGTCGATACCACTAACTTTTCCTTTAACTTGTCGCCTAATAAATAAATCCGCTTACGTCAATCATCGTAATAATTAAAAGTTAAAACTAAACTAACCTACTCAAATATTAAAGATGTAAATAATAATCACCACTATAAAAAGAACACCCTTTTTAGCAGGTCCGCTCGCGGCATGGTCCCTATGGCACTGGCTGCATTACCTCTCTGGATAGCTAACCCAATCCTTTGGGAGAGGTAAGCACCAGCTCTAGGCTCTCCGGAGGTGTCTATGACCCGGGATGACAGAGCCTTCATAAAGCTTTTCATATCATCTTATCCATTTTCGAAAATTGTTATGTCGGCGGTTGTCCTGTACGCCTTGTAGTTTTGTTGTGGGGATAAGACAACTAGTGAATTTATTGGTATAGAGTAGGGCATGCTCCCGGGAATTCCCGGTACTAAAAGGACCGGAAAATCCCGGGAATTATCATTTCACCTGGTACCGGTACTGGCGAAAAAAAATTCACGTTCTTCGGTTCCTTCGGTACGAGTTTGTGACTAGACTAATTGTCATTTTCTCTTTTCAAAACTACGTGGTGGCCTGGTGACGCTTTCCCCCCGCCGATTCGCACCAGCTCGGTTTTATTCGGATGCGATATGAGACCCCAGTCGCCCCACCCTTCGACCCGACGCCTCGACCTCGATCCAGTCCAAGGCCAACCGGTCGGGCCGACCGACAGGTAGTATGGTAGTCAGAAAGATAGCTGTTCTGATTTGGTAAACTCGTGTTCTGGATTAAATAATTAATAATTATTACTTAACTGGTGTCTAAAACCATTAAACAAAAAAAATACAAATAATTTACTCAGTACCGAAAAGTACCGAAATCCCGGGAATTCCCGGTTCCGACTCAGTACCGGAAATCTTAGTCCCGGTTCCGGGAATGGTACCGGTACCGCATGCCCTAGTATAGAGGCATTCCATCCTAGTCTTCAGCATTTGCACTGTTAAGATCAGTGAAAGGTAACTTGTGGGAGGACCTTGTGCAGGGTCCGTTCGGGTTGATACCACCATCTTATCCATTAACTTACCGCCAAGCAGAAGTGCTTGCATTGTTGTGTTCCGGTTTGGAAATATGACAGCCGGTGAAATTACTAGCATAGAGGCATTTAGGGAACGCAATCTAACCGGTTATTAACCGATTTTGTATGAAAATAACCGGTGATAACCGGTTATTTTCATTCCCTAGAGGCATTCCATCTTAGTCCTCAGGGTTGGCAGTGCATTTGCAGTCTTGTGAATGCGAATGCCTATGGGTCACAGTTTCCACTTACCATCAGGTGGCCTGTGTGCTCGTTTGCCATAAGAAATAAAAATAAATAAATAAAGTTAGTTGTGAGTAAATTTACATGTGTTGTTCTGTTATAATAATAAGCTGCTTCGAATATTGACTTCCGATTTCCCGTTCCCGGAATGCCGTGCTATTAATACCATTAATAGGGAACGCCTGTAATACCTCACTTCCCAGCCGCATTAGCGGTTCACACCGCACGCGGAGCTCGTCGCTAACGACGCTAATCCCGCTAACTGTTTGTGTGGACGGTGTGTTTGGATAATCCGTTATACAGATTTGGGTGTGAGATGTTAGCGTAACGTGTTAGATGCCGTGGGAGTCCAATGTGTGTCGACTTTGTATCGGATGCGATGAGTACCGGTTCGTATTGAATTTATAAGTGACTTTTATTTTGACCGTGCAGACGTCTTCTAGGAGAGGTGCCACACGGGCGTTGCGTCGTCGCAATAACCCGGCAACGCTCGTGTGGCATCGGTGTATCGCTCTTTTTGAGAACGCTTCTATTTTCCAATAATATTTTTTTGAATAGGTACAGTACCTTGTCTATTTAATGTCATGGTCAGACTGCCAAATAGGAATTGGGATTTCTCATATTTTTACAATTACTCTAATTCGAAAACTATATTGAGGAATAGGGTTTTAAAGTCGTTCTGCATTATTAAGTGTTTGAAATATTTACCTGTTTCGGAAATTTCAACAAAAGTACATTTGACCTTTGTTTGACTTTCGTTTTTGGCTTGAAGCCCTCCTAGGTGTACCTTACGGGTTAGGCGAAAACCGCTTGAAATAGTATGTTTGAATACACTATTACAATCACTTTTCATTAGTAGATATCATTTAATTGTTGTAATTTATGAGAAAATGCCAACCCAAAATTAAAATAATCATGTCATCCATAAAATGTCTGCTAAATAAATAAAGATATTAATAAAAAACTATTGCGTCAAATACAAAATTAACGAAATTGTTCTCTTAAAATTACCCATTCTTTCGAATTGGAATGTAAAAACCGTGAGTATTTTTTTTGATCTATCCCAATTGTTACAGCGATTAAAGTGACAAGGTATTAAAGTATACATATTTATGAACTTGACTGTATAGTGGAGGAAATTGATTTATAGACCATTTTTAACTTTGTCATTGTGACGTAATCAATCAAAACGTAAGAGACTTCTGATGAGTTTATTTACAGTGTCATTTTGACATAGTTCAAAATGGTATACGAATCAATTTCCTTGACTGTACATAGAAAACATCTAAGACACATGAATATTCGCGGAATTTCACAAATTCGCCCCTGCCGGGTATCGAACCCGGATACCGCTAGCTTCTTCAAACCTACCGCATCGCCAACGTAAAGTTTGTTTATATCTCAAACCAGTTCCAAAGATTAGTTCTTTATTAGTTTATTTCGTCCTTGATTCCCGGCGCGTTAATGCACCCCATCTGCCGCTGCAGTCGGGACGCTAGACGGTAATGCAGGTTATGTTTAGACGCGGATTCAGGAGTGACGCATGCGCGAACGGCATGGCCATCATTTTAATAGAGTTATACGACGCAGTATGCAGGTTTAAAGTCATCTTAAACACCGTAGTGGAGCTAAGTTCTTGGAATATGATCATTGTTATTATCTATATCTATCTTATTTATTATATGTATAAAAATTAACCCCTATTACTCCTGGTCACGCAACTTGAGGACGGCTGAACCGATTTGGCTGATTTATTTTTTGTTGTGTTCGCTACTGTCAGGACAAGGTTTGTATGAAAATAAAAATCACCGGGGAAGTCAAAATCAGAAACAATAATCGTTGAAATATACGTACGCGCATAAGTTCCAAACGAATGAACCAAATTCAATAATTATTTTTTTGTCGGGACAAAGTTTGTATGAAGGTATAAATTTATGTATTATGCTATGCACCGGGATAGTGGGGAATTTGCAGTGGGGTGAAGGAAGCCGGTGGCGGGCCGCTAGTATGTTATAACGTTTAAATAAATAAATCTGAAAAATCATAGAAATATTTACATAATTGCGACCCCTATATCTACTTTCTGATCTGACATCACTTAAACGGCTCAAACAATTATAATTAAATCTAGGTAAGAACCACCCTAGTGTCCCTTAGCCAAGATGTTGTGTTTATGTTGCGTGTGTGTGTGTTTTCTTTTCTATCGCTCAAAAGGTATGGGATGATAGCTAACCACGTGGTCTATCGTAATGCACGAGAACGTCCCATACATTTTGAGCGGAAAGAAAAACAGTAACTTTTGTGTCATGGCTCGGGCCCCGGCTAAACTAGATTTCTATTTTTTAAACTGCGTCCAAATCCATTTGGGAGCTATGATGCCACAGACAGACAGATACACACGTTTTACTTGTAACACCATTCTATATGTTTTTAAAATGAAACCTTATAACCCTTAAACATTAACCCCGGGGAAGAGCAGAGGGTACCTTTTATTATACCTACAGAAAAATTAATCAGTTCCCGAGGGAACAGCAATAAGAGACGCACACGAAGTCACTTACGCAGGTTGACAACACGAGTCACCATTATTGCATTAGCGATATTTGGAGTTTCTTGCGGCGCTTCTTCTCCGCAATGATGGTCTTGTCCGAAGCGCTGGTAGATTCACTCCGTGTTACCGACGTGTAAAAGTGCCTTCATGCTGCGAATTTACTAGATAAATATTTTGAATTAAAGTGCTACAAACCCTCTAAACACCAATATGGGATATACAAAGACAGCAATGTTGCGCAACACTTCCGAAAGAAACATCTGCGCAACTCTTCCATTAACCGGTAATTGACGGTAAAATAAGCTTCAAACGGGAGAAAATGTTTCCGAGGTACCACGTGTTAGCGCTTGCGCAGGGAGACGACGGAAACTGTAAATTACTTGATAGCAATGGGCAGCGTTTTATTAAAAGCTTTTATTGAACTTGTTACATACACACATACATAAATTCACGACTTCATTCCCAGAGTGGGGTAGGCAGAGCTAAAGAATTACCAACAAGTCTTAAAACTTCTTGATAATTCTGTAACCACATTTTGCACAAGTAGGCTAAGATGTTTCCCAGTGTATTAGTGACAGGTGGCAAGCCCATCGCCTAACAGTACTACAAGCCTTTATTCCCTTAGTCGCCTCTTACGACATCCACGGGAAGATATGGAGTGGCACAGTTCTAAGCCGGCAACCACACGGCATAACTTGTTAGGTGTTATTTATTCCTTTTCTCTCTTTATCTCTCTCTTAAGATTTTCTTGTGTTTTCCTGCGGAAACTACGCAAGATGTTTGATATATTTTTTTAATTTACTACATTTACATAATGCTAGACTAATACTTTATTGTAAAACGACATAAAATAATACAACCATAACTAAATAAGACTAAAATTAAATAAGACTAACTCTAAATATATAAATTAACTAAAACATTAAATCTAAGAATGGCCCCTGCGGCATTGTACCAAAGATGCTGGCAGCATTTCCTCGCTGGATGGTTAAACTTATACGTTGAGCGAGGAAACTGCCAGCTCTTCGGTCTCCCGTGACGTCAATGAGCCTCTTCGAAATTTCTTTGAAGAGGCTTCGAGCGCTAGGACCCCACGGACCAAGGGTCTCGACGCCGAATGGAATAAACATATATTCTGGGCCGAGACCATTATATTTTCCTACCTTCATGCTTTCGGCCGCTTCAGCTGCCGCACC
Source organism: Acleris emargana (assembly GCA_927399475.2). Taxonomy (NCBI): domain Eukaryota; kingdom Metazoa; phylum Arthropoda; class Insecta; order Lepidoptera; family Tortricidae; genus Acleris; species Acleris emargana. Next base: position 12,190,361 of record OV656863.1, read on the forward strand.
AGCCCTATTAGAGGTCCGATGGAGATGTGATGGGGCTAGCGTGTCTACACAGGTTGCATCCCACACTAGCACCCGTCCCATATTCCACGGGACCAAGGTCATTCCGTCAGGTCTCTTGCCATCATTTCTAGAAATGCCGGTCGGCTCTAAAAGAGCCGGGACCTTTATTGAGGCAAGAGACCGACGAATGATGTCGTTTAGTGCGGCGTGTCTGGAAAAGCGGCCAGCACTTCTCTGGCAAGAAAGTCCGTGATGTCCTAGCCGATCTACGTCACTTCCGCAGGGGCACCGATGTGGAGCGCAGACCGGGACCCCGAGGCGAAGGCAAACTGAAAGTCGGAGTGTGTTAGGGTCAAGGAAAGTACCAGTGCTTGGCGAGGGATGAGCTTGAAGCCAGTATCCAGCCTCCTTTGTACCGACTGCTAAAATTCTAGCACGATCCGCTGCGCAGCACTGGCTAAGAAGGGAATCAACAGTCAATTTACATACTATGTCATCCCAACACCTCTGCGATTTTAGGTTAACAGGAAAATTTTGACCGGGGCAAGCAGTTAACCACCCATTCTTTGCGTCCTCCAAGCCTGAAGTCTCATAGTTTAAAGGGAATTCCCTAAGGATTTGTCCTATGAGGCTAGAAGAGCTATGGATCGACGAAAGAAAAGCTGGTAAAGCAATACTAGAAATTTTGCGGATCCCTATCCCACCGTACCGAATTGGGAGGGATCCTTGAGTCCAGGAATGCTCGCTTAGCTGAATATTAAGGATGGATTGCAGGTTACTTTTGATCAAAGTATCAATTTTTGACAAAAGATCTTGATGTTTCCAAAACGGACAGCAGCGAAGCACATAAGTAAATTTAGGGACAAAAAGACAGAATTTAATAACCAAAAGTGCAAAATGTGGACTAATGTCAAGAAGCCGATGGGAATGATTTTGAAATTTAGAAATAGAATTTTGAATATAATCTGAAAAACTTTCTTCAAAAATAGGTGACCCCAGGAGGCAAAGTGTTCTTTTATCTACTATTTTTATATTTGGGGCAAGTTCGTTGAATTTTTGTGTTATGTCATTGTCAGCGTTGGAAGGTTTTTTGATGAAGAGTTCACACTTATCAAAATTTAGCTCTAAACCAATGGATTTAAAGTTATTTTATAAAAAGATGAAAGATCGGAAAGTACTGTATTTACATCACCTCCTAAGGTCCCATCATCTAGATACCAAATATTAAATTTTGAAGCTAAATTTTGAATTAGAGGATTAATAGCCAAACTGAAAATTGCTGGCCCCAGGGGATCCCCCTGCTGACAACCAACTTCAGATGACAACTCGTTTGATCGGTACATCAACTTCGTTGGATCTGAATAACAGTGAAGAAGATAGTTGTAAATTTCAGGAATGTTGGATTTTATTTCAGACAGCAGGGTATCCCTATTTACCGAATTAAAGGCGTTTTTAACATCAATTTTGAGTAACACTTCGCATTGGTCGTCGCTAAGGTAGGTGCGAAGAGCATGAACGGCAGCCTCGCAGCCTCCCTTAACGCCAAAGCCTAACTGAACGGGTTCGAAACAAGATTGTAATTTTGGTAAAATATGTCGAACTGCGATTTTAGATGCAAGGCGGCGAAGTGTTGCTCCAACAGCAATAGGTCTCACCCCACCGTCTTTTTTACTGAGGGCAATGAGGTTCGCACCATACAAAGTCGGTACAATGTCCGGATGAATGTTGCCCGAGTACATCATGTTAATAAGGGTAGTAAGGCCACTGACAAGATGCTCACCAGCATCACCCACACACCGAGAAGTTAGATCTTTTAAATGTTGGGGTGAGAGTCCATCCAGGCCCGCAGCAGAACCGGGTTTAAAAGATAATATTGCATTAGCGACGTCGTTGTTTGTAATTTGCAGGCAAGCATGGTTTGCTGTTGGAGGGTCGAGAAAATAAGGCGTTGCAGGGGGGGGGGGGGGGGTGTTTCGTCTGTAGGGCCAGAAGTGTATCAGGATTATCTGGAGAAAGCACGTCATTAGAAAAGAGAAGGCGGGCGGCACCTTTGAGATCTCCGTCGCTAATTTTATTTTCTATTGTTTTCAGCTGATTGTGGGAACTATTAGTGAATTTATGCGAGGGTAAGGGAGTGGAAAAGCTTGTGCAGTTATTTTTAATTTTTTGAGTCAAAGATAAATTTGAATTGTCTACTTTAGCATGCAAAACCAAAAAAGGAAAAAGGAGCAGGTTGTGCCAGTCTTGAAGGGAATTATTTTCTGTGCATTTACATATGAGATGAGATAAATGAGATGCGACGGAGATTCTGGCGCCGCGGGGGATTCGTTTGACTATATTCACATTGTTTTTGAGATGGCTGAGTCGAACATGGAATGGTTGTTGAATAAAAGGCGTAGATGAATCTAAGTTTAAAGGAGAAGCATCCTGGCTTAAGCAGCTGCGATGTGATTTACTTTTATGGATGTTTAAGCCACGAATGGATTTGAACGATTTTGAACACAAGTTACATGAATGACTGTTGGTTGACGTGCTCACACCAGATTGGGTCGCAGCCTGCATGTAAAAATAACTTACCTATGTTAAAAACTTAACAAAATAACAATAACAATAATATTTTTTTAGAAAACACGCTTTGAAAATTTTCACTGACGATCACAACACAAAAACACAGGCGTAGTGAATTATATGTATATTATCTTTGAGCACAGGTTTCCATAGGTGCCCGTCGCGTAGCAACAACGGCGTCCCAGCGTCAAAATAGAAACATTGTAGAAATCATGAAAAAAACGGGATAAAAACCCCGCGAAACAACAATAATTGTATCCAGAAACGATCCACAACGGAACGCTTTATTATATTAGGAGAAAAAGTTGCGGAAATTATTTTAAAAAAATATTTAAAGAGGAGGTCAATATTGACATTGAGTTGACAGTTTATTTATTTAGTATACCATTGTAATATTAAATATATTTTAAAAAATGACTGACTTTTAACCGCAGGGCAGCTAGTGGCGAGCTGTTGGTGTGTGGCGACACCACGGACCTGAATGCTCCCGAGGGTAGGTCCTGTTCCTCACCTCACGCTTGCCTTCACCGGCCGGCTGGAGTGAATAATGACGAGGAACAGACCCTCACCTCTGGCTTGCCTTTATTGGCCGGTCAGAGTGGAGTCGCAAGAGCTATATGCTCGAAGGGTGGACGTGTTGCATATAAGTGGTGAGTGGGCACCTTATGGTCGTTTAAAGTCCAGAAGCACCTCTCCACCCCTAGCCCCTCTGGAACTGTTACCTCCCTGCTGCTATATATATGCGGCTATTTCGGGAGGCCCATTCCATTGCGTTGGCGAGTCACCGCCTGCCATTTCAACCAAAGTAATTAGCATTGGCCAGGCAGGCGCCGTAGTTTCATCAATAGCCTAGTTCACCAATCCATATCTGTTCATTCATTGAGCCTATTTTAATACTTCCATCCTTCTTAAATAGTCCTACACTAACCGTTGGTTGTCCGTGGGAGCATACTTCTATAGTTTGAACTCAGGGACAATCGCCGGTTGGTGTCCCATCACTTTACTAAATTAAACTTGTCTAAAGGGCCTCTGCGTGTTGGCTTCGGCTCCATGTACGCCATCCAAAGGTCCGGGACTCCCAATAAAGTCCCGTGATTGGTAAAGAGAAAGACATACAAATAATAATAAATCATTTATTTTAGACCAACGAGGATCATTGTGTTAGTAATACAAACAGATAGATTTACTATTTATATAGTGAAGTTCCAAAACAAATTTGATTAGATTTCTTGTTACTACTACTTATTAGTTCTTGTGAGTTTTGACACATTTTCCTGCTCAACTGCGCATGAATGTATTTATTTATTGTTTTATGTGAGATTCATTGTTTTATATAATGCTAGGGTAAGTTTATTATTATATAAGCAATATTTAAAAAACGACTCCCTGTTGAGTTTCTTGCGGCGATTCTTCTCAGCAGTGGTCTCTTGTGAAGCGCTGGTAGATTTTTGACGTGTAAAAGTGCTTTCTTACTGAATAAACATCTTTTATCTTTTTTTTTGGCCGTGTGGTTGCCGGGTTAGAATAGTGCCACTCCATGTCTTCCCGTGGATGTCGTAAGAGGCGACTAAGGGAATAAAGGCTTGTAGTACTGTTAGGCGATGGGCTTGCCACCTGTCACTAATACACTGGGAAACATCTTAGCCTACTTGTGCAAATTGTGGTTAAACAATTATCAAGAAGTTTTAAGACTTGTTGGTAATTCTTTAGCTCTGCCTACCCCACTCTGGGAATGAAGGCGTGAGTTTATGTATGTATGTATGTATTTTTTTTTTTTTTAATGAATTACCTATAACAACTGCGTCTGCGACGTGATAGATTCTCGACGAAGCTCTGTTCCCGTATCTTTTCTCTCAACAATCAGAGCTGACGAGTCCGCGGGACCATCTGGCGTATGTAGAGTTGTCGTGAGCATGACTTATGACTTGCGGGACATATGGCGTGGAGCAGTGATTTATGTTGACTACTTACGCGATGACAGAGTTATTTGTTGGTATATGTCTATTTATAACACTAAATCACATCAGGCTTAGGTATGTCGGTCGCTTGCAAGCGCCGAAAACTGTTTATTCTGTTATTTATTTGAAGAGTTATACAGGGTGTCCCAGGAAGTAGTGTCAAGCGGAAGTCCAGAGGTAGAGCACCTCAAGGGGCATCTGAATCACCCCCATGTATGTTCAGCAATTGTTATTAGTTTCCGAGATATTGATCATTTTAATCGGAATTTTTGTCATTTTTCCTTATGTCCGTGCTACGAAAAATCCCTAAATTCATGTATTAATTCACATTTTTTTCAGTGTTTTCTTGCATAATTAGAATCACTGTAAAATAAGGAAGTTTTTAAAGCTACATGCCAAATTTTTTTTCGTTACAATTTTTTGAGAAAACTCACAAAGTTTGTTTTTCCATACTAGGTGAAAAACAAACGCGGGGTTCTCTTAGTATGGAGAAAGTATCTCTGTGCGTTTACTCAAACATTTGTAATAAAAAAGAAATTGGCATGTAGCTTTAAAAAATTCCTTTTTTCACAGTGATTCTAATCATGCAAGAAAACACAAAAAAAATTATGAATTAATACATGAATTTAGGGATTTTTCGTAGCACGGACATAAGGAAAAATGACAAAAAATCCGATTAAAATGATCAATATCTCGGAAACTAATAACAATTGCTTAACATACATGGGGGTGATTCAGATGCCCCTTGAGGTGCTCTACCTCTGGACTTCCGCTTGACACTACTTCCTGGGACACCCTGTATAAAGATAAAATAAGATAAAAGATGTTTATTCAGTCAGTAGGCCGCACGGGCACTTCTACCAGCGCTTCGCAAGAGACCACTGCTGAGAAGAAACGCCGCAAGAAACTCAACAGTCAGTGGTTTTTTAAATATTGCTTCTAATATTATACAATGATAAACTTAACCTAGCATTATGTAAAACAATAAATCTCACATAAGACAAACAATAAATATATTCATGCGTAGTTGAGCAGGAAATATGTCAAAACTCAGAATTTTCACGAGCACTAATAAGTAGTAGTAATGAAAAAAATATAAACTATACAAATTATATACTTATATTAACTATAAAATGTAACATTCAAACCCTATTGAAGTTGATTTTTACCATGAAAATTCCGCCCTTTGCTTATATTCAGTGATCGGATCTCGGATGCAATTTGGGGTGAACGACCTCAAACGTTATGCTTAACATGGATGTGACACGGGATTTCCCGGGATTTTGGGAAATGGGTTATTTTATTATTAATAATTAATAACTTTTGTCGAGGGTTAAACTAAATAAACAAAATGAAAATGTTCGCTATCTATCTATAATAGGTCATTTATTTGACACATACTTTTAAAACATATTTTAGATATAAAATAACTCTACTTTTTGAAACAAAATTTAAAACTAAACATCTTAATAACATGCAACACAATAGCATACTAATTATATCCCTTGCAATAATACCTAGACAAAATAAATAGTAACATGACAAAAACTTAACCTAAAAATAAAATGATATTAAAACTACTATGTTTTAGTCGTGTTTATATAATTAAAGTAACATACTATTATTTTTTCAATATTTTCAGGCGTTAATCGATTTCTTTTAACATCTAAGATCCATTTGTAAGTGGAAAAAGACCTTTCGACTTCTACTGATGTAAGCGAAGCGAATTTGTAAATAGAATTTTCGTCACTTGTAGATTCATTTGACATCTGATCTGCGTATTCCCGCACAGTGTCAAGGCAGGATTTCGATTAATAACTGCTTCTAATTTGTTTATGATAGGTAAACTAGAACACCAATTAACAACTATCCTCACTTGATCAAATTCTACCAATGCATCAACGATTGATGTGTTGCGTTCTTGTAGGCGAATTAAAACTACCTCGATGATTTTAAAGTTTTCGTCTATGAAGTCTAAATCTTTTTTAAGGTCGGGTTTCTGTAACACTTGCTTAGCTTTTCTAATCGCCACTGAATCTGAAGCTCTTAAACATGATAAAACCGAACTGATTTCATTAAAGTATTTTACGTAGTAAGAAACGGCAGAGAGCCAAGTACCCCACCTAGTTATCACTGGCTGAGGAGGTAAAGGCAAATTCGGGTATTTTTCTTTTAACAGTTTCACACGACTGGGAGATTTCAAGAATATTTTTTTCAAGTTTGCGATCATAGTGTCTACATCAGGGTATTGAGATCGAATGTTTTCAGCTACTCGATGCAAAGCATGAGCTAAGCACGTAACATGAATCATCTTTGGTAAAACACTTTTTTAAATTCGTCCGGCCTTTAACATATACGCAACACTATCTGTACACAACATAAGAACATTGTCAACTTTGTCTTCGTAAGATTCACCCCATATTTTTCTAAACAATCAATAACAAAATTTGATATGGTCTCCCCATTAACTACTTCCAAGACTTTACACGCTACTAGATAAGTTTTTTCGGAAACAGTCGAATTCAAAGGCTTCACCAAGAAATGAACTACATATCTACCTAGAAAATCTGTTGTTTCATCCAGCGATATCCATATTTTTTTATTTGCCAATTTACCGTGTATGGCAGCAATCCGGTTTTGATAAAATTTATCCAAGTAGTTTTTTCTAATTGTTGACTCACTAGGTAAGCGATGGAACGGCCGATTACCACAAGCACAGTGTGAATACTTTTCGAAAAAAGATAAAAATGCTGGATTCTCAATTTGCAACCATGGAATATTGCATAGTATCAGAAACTCTATAAGATCAAAGTAAAAGTCTTCAATTTCATTTTTCTTTGAACACCTTCCTCTGTGTATAGCTCCTTCGACGTGTTTCTGAATCGTACTCTTTCGACACCCAATATAAATTTCACATTTTGTACAATATATACTACGCTTAGTTGATTCGAACATTAAGTCAGGATACGATTTAATCCAACTTAGAATAGTTTCTTCCTTAGGTTGCCACGCCATATTTTAATTTCTACTTGTCTAGGTACGTTTTTTCTAAGAAACCACCACAATCCAAAAAGTCGTCAAATTAAAAATACGTCACTTAATATGTGCACACTTAACGAACACTAGAATTGTCTATTAGTAATGGTTATTTATACCTGAAATTATTCTTATTTGTCGTTAATGAGAATGTGATATGATAAGCAGAGCTCGATCTGAATGACAATGTCAGTCCAGACATTGTCATTCAGATCGAGTGCTTATTTCAAGTAGCCATATCATTTAATAAAAGAGGTTGATAAGTGGTAATTGTTTATGAAAAGACTATTAAGATAAGACGTACACGTTACGTTCAGTTCTTCTATGCAGTACTGTAAAAATGTTGTTATTAACTTATTAACTACATATTATTTTATTACTTTTATAGAGTAAACTACTTACAATTAAAAGTTATTCACCTTTTTATAAATGTAGGTATCAAAGAGACTCGCGGGATTGTAAGTCATATCCATGTTAAGATAACGGACTTAAATCCCGGGAAATTGCATCCGAGATCCGATCACTGCTTATATTATACTTTCCTATGACGGTGCAAGACAATCCACATGAAAAGTTTCGATACATTCTCCTACAGAAACCGTGTCCCCTAGACAATATATACTACTCAAAACAAAATAGCGCCCACGGTATATTCTGCATACTAAAGAACTGTTTTCGGAGAAGGATTATTATAACAAATTTTAACCTGTAATTTTTGAATTTAGTATCATTCGAAAGCTGCAATGTTCAACTTACAAGGTTTTTAATTTCTTTGACAATTGTTTGGTTTTTACCATGCGTGTGGTTTTTAAATCAATTTTCAAATTTCATACAAAATAAGCAAAAAAAATGCAACTTTTTTAAAAACCACACGCACGGTAAAAACAAAACAATTGACAAAAAATTTGAAAATCTAGCATGTAAGTTGAACATTGCAGCTTTCAAATGATATAAAATTCAGAAATTACAGGTTTTGTTATAATAATCCTTCTCCGAAAACAGTTCTTTAGTATGCAGAATATACCGTGGCCCCTATTTTGTTTTGAGTAGTATACAATGTTTACATATTATTTTTTGTGACTAAGTTATTATTAAGTTATTTAGGTGTTGTGGCCAAGCATTTTCATCTGCTAGATAGTCCTCGACAGTAGTTGTGAAGCTAGTGGTACCGGGTTCAAAATATATGTGTGATGAGCTCGAGTATTGTGATTCTCTATATAAGTATGTTTATCGTTGCCTGGTGCCCACAGTACAAGCTTAGAGCTTAGTTGGGACTTGGTCAATGTGTGTGACATTGTCCACTGATATTTATTTATTTGGGTGGATCAACTTTTTTTTGTTGTTATTCTGCCCCGTAAGCCAGGAGACAACAGTGATAGAGTTTCTTAGAAAAAATGTTATAATATATACTTCCAGCACACTCAGGAGAAAGGCCATAAAAGAATGGGTATGTAATTGTAATTGCCAATAAAACAGTTTTTTAGTGGACTTATATCCTTTGAAATCATAGTTTTAAAGAGTGACCCAGGAGACGTCACCATGGCAACGAGCTACAAAGAAAAGTTGATTGACCCATTTACGTGCAAAGTTTAATAAAACGGTTGTATAAAGGACGTCTCTGCTTCGTTTTTAATATAACAAGGTTGCGTTTATAATACCAGTGAGAATGCTAGGGATTGCCCGCAACTCGGTGCGGAATTTGTTCATTTGTATGTCTGTACGTACAATATTCAGTGTGAGAGGAATTCCTTACATGCACAGATTCAGGGGGAGAAGCCTTTTAAAGGATAACACCGTGAGTTACTCCTTCACGGTTAGGCTTTTACTTTTGGTAATTTTGATTTACTTTTCTATTTACTGATTATACTCTCTCACTGACACTCGCGAAATCACTTGGTGGACGAAGAAGAAGCTTGGGTGAAGTATACCCTAGATCTGGCTTACTTTCAAAACCATAATACCTACGGTGTAAGGTCGTTTACGTTTTCAAAATATTAATTTCGTAATTGTAACTACATTATAATCCTCAATTATATTTATAATTCATAATGGCCTGCGCTGTCTTGGGATGTAAATTGCGCACGGTATTTAAATAAAATGCACCCGAACACATTAGCTTTCATAGGCTTGTCGCCATTTTGTTATTATTTAGTTATTCCTGCAATGATTTTGTACCTTTAAAAGCGTAGAATTGCAGATATTTTATGAATATTGGTACATACATAAATTCACGCCTTTGTTCCCAGAGAGGGGTTAGGCAAACTACAACTCTAAAAACTTGTTGATAATTCTGTAACCACATTTTGCACAATTAGGCAAAGTACCAATTTCACCAAACGATATTAAATTTAATCAAAGTCAATCGACTGTTAGTTCATACATTTTGACAGCTGTTAACGCTCTAACCGGATGATTTGGATGAAATTATGAATAGACATATAGCTTATAACCTAAATTAATACATACGCTACTTTTCATCCCGGAAAACTTAAATGTTCAAGAGGGAATTACGATAATCTAAATTCCCGGCAATATTGAACGGCCTAATAACTTATTCTACGTGGACGAAGTCGCGAGCAGAAGCTAGCTACGAGTAAATGCTACTTTAATAATACTCTAAGATCGGAAAAACAATAAAAAGGAAGTTTGTTTTTTACATGAAACCCCCTCCAGGCAATCTCGGACGTTGTACAGTCGCCATCAGATATATGGTAGCGGTCAAGGTACTCAAACATTTCGGAGCAGCATTAAATTTCAATATATTAATTACGCTAGATAAGGTCTATAATATCGGCCCATATAATTCGTCATAAATTTAGGAACTTTTCAATAAATTCGTAACATACAATTAGGTAAAGATATCGGAACTTACAGAAGTCATAAATATCGAAGCAGCCAGGATGATCATAAAGACCGGAACATTTATGGAAAATATACCTTAAGTCTGTGTCAAAGTTACAAATGAAATAAAGCAATCATGCTGCCCTCTAATTGCCCAGCCATGTGCACGACTGAGATGATCTGATCTCTTATGAGCTACACCACGCGGAGTAGTAGTTGTGAGCCATGAGCAGGGTTCGGACTTTTCATAGCACGGTAAGACGAAAGAGAGCTGTGGAATCGACGTTAACATTAAAAGTGAACTCTTATTCATACTCATAGTCATTCATTTATTTCATTCCAAAATGCTTGCAATTAATATCACACATTAAAACTAATAAAAACTTTTTATGAACAATGAAAATCCTGTTATTATAAATAAGTAATAATATAAGATGTGGTGTCTACGACCGACCGATCTACAAACTCTAAACAGGTGCACGCGTACTTGCAAGAGCAAATAGAATATGCGCCCGCGCAACTATAATTACAATGCGCGGCTTCCCTCGACGGATGCGCTCGCGTTGCTCGTGGTGCCTTTTGTTTACGCCGGGGGATTGGCTTAGCTGGTGTGCCTCGGGTTGTAATTATTATTTTAATATAGCTTTTGCCGCGATTTTTAAATACATGTATAAATATTTTTTGATGCATGTTCCAGGACAGGATGTTTCCCAAGACGACTTACTACGTACTCTGCAGTACTGTTGTAATTCTGAATAACAATTTACAATTTACGAATTACTGAGGGCCGTATTAATTAACTGATCTCGACTGTGATGCTCGTCTCAAGATGTGTCAAAAGTGACAGCTTTCTATGGCTTGACGTTTACTTTGACGTATCTTGTGACTGGCGTGCCAGCCAGGATGAGTCTATTAATACGGTCCTGAGTCCCAAACATCTGATCATCATGCGAACTTTAAGTATAAGTACCTCTAGTTATTGGTACGCGTACAAATATTGGTGTCGATAGACTTTCGTCCAGTACGCATTTCGTCTTAATCCTAGTGCCGTATAATACCAATAATAATACTAGCAACGTATTTTTAAATTATTGTTTTTTTACAAGCTGTAAAGAGCAAGCAGGGCTTTTGTTTTTATATACACACACACAGCATATGCACGCATGCATGCATGTTTATATGCACACGCTGAGTCGGCTCCTTTTGTCACTCGAATGAGATAATTTTAGAACATATTCATGTCATAAATTGTACTTTCTATTTGTATTTTTTCTTGGTGTGTGACAATAAACATTTTTTATTTCTTAATAAACGGATTTCGACTTAGAAGCCCGTCCCCGGACACGTCAAAGTAAATTTTAAGTACAGTCGCCATCAGATATATGGTAGCGGTCAAGGTACTCAAATATTTCGGAGCAGCATTAAATTTCAATATATTAATTACGCTAGATAAGGTCTATAATATCGGCCCATATAATTCGTCATAAATTTAGGAGCAGTGACTTTTCAATAAATTCGTAACATACAATTAGGTAAAGATATCGGAACTTACAGAAGTCGTAAATATCGAAGCAGCCAGGATGATCATAAAGATCGGAACATTTATGGAAAATATACCTTAAGTCTGTGTCACATAGTTCATATTTGAAATCGTTACTACACTCATAGACCAAATTAGCGGAACATGTCACAATAAACCACTCTGTTCTTAATTCAAATTGTTGACAACATAATATTAATCATGCGTGTCTGAAACCTTATTTTAATGGGTCCATCGTAAAGTATTTTGAACTGTGACACAGACTTAAGGTATATTTTCCATAAATGTTCCGATCTTTATGATCATCCTGGCTGCTTCGATATTTATGACTTCTGTAAGTTCCGATATCTTTACCTAATTGTATGTTACGAATTTATTGAAAAGTCGCTGCTCCTAAATTTATGACGAATTATATGGGCCGATATTATAGACCTTATCTAGCGTAATTAATATATTGAAATTTAATGCTGCTCCGAAATATTTGAGTACCTTAACCGGTACCATATATCTCATGGCGACTGTACATAGTCCACCGACTTTTTTAAACTTTTGTTGCGATGTTCATCACAGCCAAGACCAGAACCCTTGCGCTCTGAACGCTCTTCCCCTCAAAGTATTGTATTGGAGTGAGAAGGACAGAGCATTCGACTCTCTAGCCAGTGCAATCACTGTAACTCATGGTTAAAAAAAAAAACAAAATTCAAAATATTTATTCAGTAAATTGGCCACATGCGGGCTCTTTTACACGTCGGAAATGTACGGTGAATTTACCAGCGCTTCGGACAAGACCATCATTGCGGAGAAGAAGCGCCGCAAGAAACTCCAGCAGAAGGTCATTTTTTCAATCAAGGTAAGGGGGTAAGGGTGTGAAGGGTGCAAGGTAAAGTTTGTTAATACGGCCCTTAGTTCCGTAGGGTTAGAAGCAGTTGGTCCAAATCGCAGTTAGTCTTAAGGTACACATTTGTTGAAAATGGTTCCGTGACAGCGGGTGACCGTGACCGGGTGCTGAGAGCGGTAATTGTCATGTTACGACGTTCTGTAACGATGTGACCCATAACAAGCGCTTAATTTACACTGTCCATTGGACATTCAGCGTAAAATGTCCTGTAGATTTGCCACGCAGTCCGATCCGATAGTGTGGACCCACTTTTACACGCAGTACGACCGATATTCAAAACGTTTTGGACAAATATTCTCGAGGAAGAAAGAGGAAAACAGCTGTACCTACAGATTGTGGGTGGCCCGAGCGGATCGCTGCCACCGTGTCAACGGTATTTCAGACTGAAATATTGCAGTCCAGAGTCGTCCAGGCCGCTCGACTGTCCAATATTGATGGAGTAGAATAGAATTTATTTATTTTTTAAAACACGGGTATAAAAAAGAGATCTTATAAAAACCTTTTTTTATTATTTTTATTATGGAAACAAACAGTCATTACATTATCTACAACTACTACAACACTTAGGTACTAGTACAAAAAAAAGACAAACAGTGCCCAAAAGAAATACTTAAAAATAAGTTAATACTGTTAAAGATTTATAAGTAAGTAAAGTAAACTATCCTTAAACTATCCATGCTTTGCCCAAAAGGCGTGCAAATATTTGAGTAGGTAGGAGACCAAAGTGCACACATTAAATAATTAATGCCTGAAGGTTACATTCGTACATCGACGTTCGAGATCGACCGACCGCCATGTGACGACGATCATTACGGTGGCGGGCTGCCACCGCCACCGCAAAGCCGAGGCGTCAGACTGTCCGACCGAGATCGTCGCGCGCCTTACACTGAACTGACAGGCGCATATAGTGTTAGTAGTGTTAACCCGTGTGTGTTGCCCTTTACCCTCTAACCTGCCAAGCAACGGTGGTTGCACTGTTACAATACAATGCAATACAAATACTCTTTATTGAACACAAAACATAAAACGGAACAGTACATTTTAACTATAGGTACACAACAGGCGGTCTTACTGCCAATTGCGATCTCTTCCAGACAACCTTGGACAGATAAATAATAAAGCCAAAAATACATGACAGGCGATGTAAACTAAATTCTTCAGAACTCAAACGAAACTACAAGAAACTACATATAAATACACAAACACAAAGTAAATAAGTTAAGAAATGCATACTAATCAGGAATTATAATTATATTATACTAATCAGCCAAACAAAGATAGACGAGGTCCTAGGATGGTAAAAATAAAAGTAAAGAAAATATTAGAAAAACTACGGAAGCGATAGATAATAGTCCTTTAGCTTGCTTTTAAAAATAAATACTGTTGTGTTGCCCTGTGGGTGAAGACAGCGAGAAATAAATATCAAGGGACTATGTCACACAAATTTACCCAGACCCAAACTAAGCTCTAGGCTTATACTATGGGTAAGACAACGATTGAGTTACTCATCAATCATGTCAGCCGAAAGACGTCCACTGCTGGACATAGGCCTCTCCCCCAAGGCTCTCCACTCGGACCGGTCATTGTTTCCCGAGAAATAAACTCCCGCAAGTGTTCGGCTTGGCTGGTCGGACCAGTGATCCAGGACTACTGATGTGCAAGTTGCGGAAAGTTTCCAAAAAGTTGGAAAAGATGCAAGAAATTTCCGGAAACTTTCACAAGAAATATAGGAAATTTAAATTTAAGAAACGGAAAGTTTCAATCCCCATACAAAATTGTGAGAAGTTTCCGAAATTTTCCTACATGAAATTTTCCGCAATTTTGGAAAGTTTCCTTTGGCACATCAGTATCCAGGACGGATGCGGTCGCGGCGAGACCGGACACTCTGAGAGCGTCTCCAACTAACAAATTAACTATTCAGTTAATTAACACGGAAGGGCCTATATCGTCGGTGATACTGAAAAACCGCGTAACTAACAAATTTATGATAGAGCAAAATAAACCTTACTGTCTTGTTAAAAAGGTGCATTTTGGTACTTATTTAAAATGTTACTTACGCGGTTTTATAGTAGTTTACCCGAAAGTTTTTCAACTTGCGGGTTGCCGAAAGTGTAACTCTGGGGTAACTAGGTAAATATAAAAGTATGGATTGTAGCTACTTTGTCCCAGACTAGCTCGGGTTTAAACCGAGTTTTCCCGAACGGGACCACATCTCTACATAGTATAAAACCAGATCGCACCAGAGTCCTGCCGTCTGTCCGTCTGTATGTACGGTCAGATCTTTCAAACTACGCAACGGATTTTAATGCGGTTTTTATCAATAGATAGAGTTTCAAGAGGAAGGTTTTTAAGGTTTATGTACGGTCGCGAGCTTTAATTTGGGACCCATTTCAAGAAAAATATGCTTGAAGTTGTCAATGTCATTAGAGATGTCAAGTCATTTGTAACTTATAGGAAACTCAACCTTATTGTTGTAGAATGTCAGATTGAGTTTGGACCTAAGGTGGGTACTAAATTTAATCTCGTGACTGTACGTGTTGTAGAAAAGTCACATAAACCGAAGCGAAGCGAGGGCGGGTCACTAGAGATTTTTGACCCTCAAAACCCCAATTTTCACAATTTTCATCAAAATACCTAGTGCCCATTTCGAGGATGCGCTTACAATTCATTTTATAAACATACATACATACCTACCATGCGTACCTACCCGTACGCCTTCGTTTCCAGAAAAGGGTAGGCAGAGCTACAGAATTACCTAGTATAATTCTGTAACCACATTTTGCACAATAAGCTAAGCTAAACCCAAAAAAAAGGTATCTGTCGCTGTCACGTTTGAATTTAACTGGCAGGGACAAAGCATGGTGTAGCTCCATGGTTACTTCACTTATATTAATAAGGACAAAACAAACAAATATGACAGTACATACATACATTAAATCACGCCTGCTTCCCAGAGGGGTAGGCAGAGACCACTTCTTTCCACTTGCTACGATCATGACAAATTTATTTCGCTTCTTCAACATTCATACATCGAGTCATGCGCGCACGTCGGATTCGGCCCTTTTCCAGTATTTCTCCGATTTGATTGGAAAAGTACGCCTTTTACTTGTGGTAGGACCTTGTGCAGGGTCCGTCCGGGTTGGTACCACTGTCTTATCCATTGACCTACCGCCAAGCAGCAGTGTTCGCATTGTTGTGTTCCGGTTTGGGAATAAGACAGCCGGTGAAATGACTAGCATAGAGGCATTCCATCTTAGTCCTCAGGGTTGGCAACGCATTTGCAGTCTTGTGAATGCGAATGTCTATGGGTCACAGTTTCCACTTACCATCAGGTGGCCTGTGTGCTCGTTTGCCTTCCCATGCAATAAAAAATAAAAAAAAAAAAAATATGTACTTATAACGGTAATTTTAATAATTGTCAATTTAACCAAATAACTAATATCCGAAGTCCTCCGCGCACTCCGCGACCACTTTGATGTCTCGAGAGTAGTGATGGGTCGCGGTAATATTCCCGTTACCAGTAAGTTTCCATTTGGGAATATTCCCAGTAAGTTTCTAATGTTACCAGTAATATTCCCAAAAGGTGGGAATATACTATACTGGTGATTTATATGAGATTTAATGATTATATAGTTAGTTAAATAAGCAATATGCATAGATATATTCCTTTCTCTTTTACACATATCACCTTTTTTCTCTTTCACACAAACTTCTTATCTGAAATGGCACAAACACAAAGGACTTAGTTTTGCCCTTGACTCGACTCAGTGCACGTGCTTTTTGTGATGATAGTGAAAAATGTGATAATGATTACTAAGCTTAAAAAAATCGTTTTTCATGAAAAGAGGAAAAACATTTATTCACGCCAAAATTACACAATCTAAAAACATAACAAAATTAAAAAAATACAGTAAAACAAATTCTTAAAACTAAACTTAAAACCTAGTGTTACCTCCCCAATCCCTAATTACAGCCTCCATGCGATCCTTCATTGACCTCACCAACGTCACGATTCGTTCTTGAGGAATGTCACTCCACTCCTCGACGACGGCGTCCCGAAGCTGTTCAAGGGTAGCAGGGGCAGTATCACGAGACCGCACCCGGCGTTTCAGATCATCCCAAAGGTGCTCTATGGGGTTCAGGTCAGGACTTCTCGCTGGCCACTGCATCACGGGGATCCCAACCTGATCCAGGTAGTCCCGAACAATCAACGCCGTATGAGAGCGGCCGTTGTCGTGCATGAATGTGAGTTCAGGCCCGACAAAACCAGCATACGGGACCACGTGGTCCTCCAGGATCTCTGTGATGTACCGATGAGCAGTCAGGGACCCCTGGCCACGTCCACCTCCAGTGCGGGAGACGCACACAAGGTCAGTTTTGCCCTGGATTATTCCGCCCCAGAACATGCAGGATCCTCCTCCGTAGCTGACGGTTTCTTCAAAGCAGGCTTGTGAGTACCGTTCTCCCTGCCTCCTGTACACTCTTCTACGCCTATCGTTGCAGAAAAGGCATACCCTCGTCTCGTCGGAGAAGAGGACAGACTCTGACAGAGTCAGAGTCTGACTCGCCTATGCTCTGCTGTCAATTTGGGGCCCGTAGCAGCCCTACGAGGCAGGATTTTCTTCTCTCGCAGCCTTCTTCTTACTGTGGAGACGCTCACCGACGTCTTCCGAGCTGTTCGGAGCTGCTGTTGCACCTCAACAGCGTTGGAGAATCGGTTACGCAAACACGTTGACACAATATAGCGGTCGTCTCTGTCGGAAGTGAAACGTCGTCTCCCAGATCCATGCTTCCTGATGTAGCCTCCAGTCTCCTGGAACCGCTGGGATACTCGTTTCACCCGGAAACGGCTTATGTTGAGTTGTCGAGCAACATCAACCTGCCGTAGTCCTGATTGCAGTAGTGCTACCACTTGAGCTGCTTCTTCTGCCGTGATATCCATTTTTCAGAGTTTTCTCTTACTGGAGCTGTTCAGGTGTGACTTCTGTGATGTCTGGATAGCAAATTACCCATAATTAATTTTTACCCCCCCTTTTATTCGTGTTCAGGGTGGCACAAGTAGTGAGTCCTCTAATGAGTTTTCCATCACTTTTTTTTAAAGACCCTAACGTGTCGTGATCATTGTTTTTACGAAAAAGAACGATTCGCGTTTTTAAAGTTGATTAACTGTGCTTTCAAATGATACTAATATTGGTAGGGTACAATAAATAAGTTAAGAGCTTTATTCGCTTGAAATCAAAATTTCAAAAGTTGCGATTTTTTTGACGCCGTGTGTATTTGTATAATTAAACTGATTTTCCTACTTTTTCTTTCATTTCGATCGAAACTAAGATGTTTTTACCGTGATTTAAAGTGTACTTGGCCATAATTACACGATGGGAATATTCCCAGTAACATTGGAAAAATACCTGGTAATTTTGGGAATATTCCCGGTAACATTGGGAATTTACTTTCTGGGGGGGAGCTCCGTATTTTTTTTAATTCTAAATTGTTCCAATGTTCACCAAATAAGCATAAAACACAAAAAAAATATTACTTTATAATTCAGTTTTTCTATATTTCCCTAAATTTCCAATACTTGGAAATATTACTGGTAACATTACTGGGAATATTCCCGCCATGGGAATATTCCCGGTAACGACCCATCACTACTCGAGAGTCTCTCCGAAACATAAACAATCCTTGCGACCCCTGATCATAATAACCTCAAAACTCACAACCAACTCTATACTTACGTGTTCAAGGCTCAAAATGCGTTAAACACATCACCCCTCTGTTTTTAAAGACGTTTTTTAACGACCTAACAAATTAATAACGACTTCTAATTGGTTTGAATGGATGCTGTTCGAGTTTTAGCTTTATGGAGTTGTGGGTAAGGTTGAAATTGAGATTGGGTGTTTGGTAGATTTTATAGGGTAGTTTAAAAGTATGTATATCGTAGTTTTACGGCTTTTATGGGGTTTTTTGTTTGTTGATAGTTTTTAGAACATATGGCACTGGTGAGGATCATAACAAAATGAAGTCGTTAACAATTAAAAAGTTTATAGTATTTAATACCCACTTGGTTTGATCTCGACTCTATCTGCGCACAAGACATGTTACCTTGAAAAAAAAAAACGAATAATGAAAGATAGGACAAACCAACCAACAATAGTTACCGTACGAGTAATATTGGTAGGGAAATCATCCACTACATCATGTTTAATTTATAACATTATAGCTTTTTCTAAGTCGCATGAAATCAAATATCAATTTTACAACTTGAAGGAGTTGAGCTTTTGCGGAGCTTCTATTCCTGGTTGGTTTGGCCCTTCGCGCCTGCTGTAAAACTAGCGTAATCTGTACCTACCTAGATTATAAATAAATAAATAATGAAATTAGGAATGCGAAAGTTTGTATCGAAGGGATGTTTATCTTTCATTCACGATTAAATAAAACGAAATTTGCCACACAATGATACATGTATCCCCGAAAACCTGATAGTTCCCTGAAGAAAAGCAGAAAATGACTTTTGCTAGACTCAGGTGTGACATAAACAAAAGTCGATCCTCTAGTTTTATGATATTATATTACATGTCTGACTCTGTTGCGATATTACGTGAATTCCTCGTATATTGGGTGGCGAGGAGTAGAATGTCGTTCGTCTGGCGCGGTATTGGATTTGCCGACGAAGCTAAAGTGGTGCTAAAGGCGACTCGAACGTGTGAATGAATACATGTGTGATATCTGAGAAATCGCTCTGGTGATGGACAAAACAAAGTGATAAAGCTATACTACACCAACACTTTGGCTAGACTTATGTTATTTAAATTTTTATAAAAGTTAAATGAAAAAGGTGATACAGATTCGCGCAAAGGGCCTGTGCGGTGAGCTCTAAAAAATGGGCTACTAGTGCTGCCACAAAATAATTATCAGGAATGGGCGAAGCGGCACACAAGGCAAAAAAGGAGGTTAAGATAGCTAACCCTCCAACAGTGAAAATAAAGACTTATGAATTATGGGACCAAAATGATTGCTAATGATCTCCCCCCATAACCCCTAGAGGGGAAAAGGTCGACTTACCAATAACCCTGTATACGTATGTCACTCAATAAGTTTTGAGATGCTCGAAATTTAAAAATGGAACGCATGGGTATTATATATTTTTAAAAGGCAAATTTATTTAAAAATAGAATGCCATAAGCAATTTATTCAATTTAAAAAAAAATACGATGTTCTTGTCATTTTACTACAACGCTTCCCGCGTTTTTTGGCTGAAACGATGGAGCTTAACCGCGAACATTTGCGTGCTATGATCTATTACGATTTTAAATTTGGTTTAACCGAACAGTTAAGTTTGCAACGACTACAGTCGGCATTGGGAGAGTCTGCTCCTTCACGGGCAACAATTTTTAGGTGGTTTAGTGAATTTAAAAGGGGCAAAACTAACCTCGAAGACGATCAAAGAAGCGGACGCCCGCAAACAGCAGTAACTGCAGAAAATGTGTGGACTACTGAAATGTTGGTACGGGAAGACCCACGAATTACATACAAGGACATCGAGAAGATCCTGGGCATTACTTCGGGGAGTGTGAACACAATCCTACACCAACATCTCGGAGTCAGGAAGCTTTGTTGTCGTTGGATCCCGCGAATGCTCTCCGAAACTGAAAAACAGGCTCGTGTGGATTGGTGCCGTGAAATGCGTCAACGTTTTGAAAACGGGGCGTCGAGACGTGTTTCGGAAATCATTACTGGTGACGAAACATGGATCTATCAGTATGACCCTGAAAGTAAGAAGCAATCTTCGGTATGGGTCTACTCAGACGGAGAGTTACCGACAAAATTGCAAAGACCACGTAATGTTGGTAAAAAAATGGTGGCTAGTTTTTTTGGCCGGAGTGGATACTTATCGACATCCATGCTGGAAAATTGTAGGTCAGTTAACTCGGAATGGTACACAACAGTAGCATTGCCGAAAGTTATCCAAGCTGTGCGAGAGCGTAGACCAACGGCCGGGCTTCGAGGAATCATGCTGCATCACGATAACGCTTCTTCACATACGTCCCTCAGAACGAAGGCGTTTCTTGAGGAATCTGGTATTGAAACTCTAGCTCACCCACCCTACAGCCCTGACTTAGCTCCTTGTGATTTCTTATTGTTCCCAACTGTCAAATAAAAAATTAAAGGAAAGTTTTTTTCGAGTGCCGAAGAAGCCGTCGCTGCCTACGAAGTAGCCATTTCTGACCTCTCAGATCAAGACTGGCAAAAGTGTTTCCAGAGTTGGTTTAGACGAATGGAAGTTTGTATAGAGCATCGTGGAGAGTACTTCGAAAAAATGTAAAATAAATTGTGGTTATATGTTGGATACTTTTTTTTTATCTCAAAACTTATTTAGTGACCCACGTATTTAAGGAACTAATTATGATCTGTGTGATTGTTGTGCTAACGATGAGAAATTTACATTGTTTTTATCTTTTATAGGTAAGAATGGCGGCAAACCTCCAACGAGCCGCGTCTCACGAATGTAAGCCATCATGCCATCTGCAACATCAGAGGAATAGCAGCTTTCAAGGGAAAAGTTGAGATAGGAAACGAGACCTGAACTTTTACCCACCATGGAACCCTGGCAGTATGACAGAGACACCCCACGAGAGAGTGGAAATTATTCATTTTCTGCAATAGGCTTCTACCAACAATTATAAAAAAAAAGTTAAACAAAAGTGATGTAGCTATTCAAAATTATCGTGTACCGATGGGTCTTTCTCATAGTCATAGTCACTTATTCAAGGTGGTTGTTTTTGCAGGACCAGTGTAAATCAGTTATTACTTAAACCGGGTCAGTAAATAGTTGAATGACTAGGTCGCAAAATTACTTAATCGCAAAAAGACCACATCGCTTTTAGCCTACCTTTTCTTTTATTGTTTGTCTTGGTAAAGTTGACGGAGCCCCAAGAAGCGGAGCTCCTATTTCTGGGCGGTTTGCCTTTCGGGTATTTGAACGCACATGAAGTGGTTATTTAGCAACATGGAGATTTTATAATGTAGAGTAAAACCGCTATGGCCGTATTGCGGGTTCGGTAATTTTGCGACGTAGTCCTTCTGAGTCCATCCGCCACAGTAGCATAGCATGTGGCATCGGCAGTATTTTTGGCACAGTTAAAGTACTCTATTTGTTAAGCGTAGGTAAAGTTGTAATTACTAGCCCTGGCGCGGCGCCAGCGCCGTGAGGAGGCAGAGATGTTCTGAATCGTGACTAGATAAGATTTTCGCAAATCCGGCTCGAAGGACCATATTAGTAGGTTAGTGAATTTGTGTAAAATTATAATATGCATTAACTAATCAGAAGGCTATATGTGTTGCATGCTGCGTAAGCTAACAGCTGTAAACCTATTAAGATGTATGGAATAAAAAGATCTTATCTTATCTTATCTTACAGATAGGCCCTTTCGAATACACTTTGACCCTTTAAGATCTTTTGTGCAATTACCCTCTTACACACTCAGCTATTCGAGTGTGCAAGTTTCCTCACGATGTTTTTCCTTCACCCTAAGAGCATCGGGTAATGCGCTTAAGTTAGAAATACTCATTGGTACCTGGTGACCATGTTGGTTTTTTATGGCTTGAAGAAACCGTAAAATTTCAATTTGAAGACTGCAATCCCAAGACTAGTTTATTTTGTAACATAGACCCAGAACAAATGTCCTAAAACTATCATACATACATACATACATTAAATCACGCCTGTTTCCCAGAGGGGTAGGCAGAGACCACTTCTTTCCACTTGCTACGATCTTGACAAATTTCTTTCGCTTCTTCAACATTCATACATCGAGTCATGCACGCACGTCGGTTTCGGGTACTTAAGATTCTGCCCTTTTCCAGTATTTCTCCGATTTGATTCGAAAAAGTACGCCTAGGGCGGCCCCTTCCGACCCTTCCACTCACTTTCGATCTGTATATCTCTTTCAAAACTATCAACTAATAAAAAATGTGCACAGTATTCCCAGCTTCTTAATAGCACTCGGTTGGCTATCGTTATCACGCTTGCACTCGCAACTGACAGTATATTTGTCACACGCGTGTCATAGAAAAACGAAGATTGCCGATCGCTATTAAGAAAACGGTAGCACTGTATGTTATTCCGTTAACGATGGTGGAGTGCCAGCAATAGATTTTTGTCATGTATCTGTAATTTTTGTTCTTTATTTATTCGCCGTGTGGTTGCCGGGTTAGAATAGTGCCACTCCATGTCTTCCCGTGGATGTCGTAAGAGGCGACTAGGGGAATAAAGGCTTGTAGTACTGTTAGGCGATGGGCATGCAACCTGTCACTAATACACTGGGAAACATCTTAGCCTACTTGTGCAAAATGTGGTTACAGAATTATCAAGAAGTTTTAAGACTTGTTGGTAATCCTTTAGCTCTGCCTACCCCACTCTGGGAATGAAGGCGTGAGTTTATGTATGTATGTATTTATATGTAGCTCATTAAGACTTCTGTAATTGGCTGTATTATCTTGTTTTTACTGTTGCTATGAATTTTAATATGCTGTGGATATCCTTCTCTCCAACTAGTGAAGTTTTTCATAAATATGTCTCTCGGTCTATAAATAAATAGGGTTCCATCCTAATCTTTGGTCACGGAATCCTAAAAAATCTCATACATTTTTCTGGCCCAACTATTATTCGTATTATCTTAAATAGCGCTTGTCTGCGTCTACGAGTTCAACGCACCCGTTACGCCGTAGAGCCGCTACGATCGCGCTACGGATGTTTGCTACATTGTTTTTTTTGTAACTACATAAAGAAAGTAGTTTCGTGGGATTGGTGGTGGAACGAAATAAAACTGTAATTGGGATAGACAAGTTAGATAGTGAGTTTATGGATTTTATTCAATTGTACTTGAAAATGCTAATATACATTCAGTGAATACAGTGAACTTTTTTTTAAGTTTATTTAGCAGATTAAAAAAAAACTGTTCCCCTGGTCAATCTTACTAATATTATAAATGAGAAAGTTTAGATGCTTGGATGTTTGTTACTCATTCACGCTTAAACCACTGAACGGATCGGGATGAAATTGGGCACACACATGTTAGGTCCTGGATAGGACATAGGATAATTTTCATCCCGGAAAATTTTAAAGTTATTCCCGCACTATAAATAACCGATTTTTGGCCTTTGTACACAAAGTTTGCCAAAGCCCGTGTGGCTGCCGGGTGAAAATAGTGCCACTCCATCTCTTCCCTGGGATGTCGTAAGAGGCGACTAAGGGAATAAGGGCACAACTTAGCCTAATTGTGCAAAATGTAGTTACAGAATTATCAACAAGTTTTTAGAGTTGTTGGTAATTCTGTAGCTCTGCCTATCCCACTCTGGGAACGAATTCGTGAGTTTATGTGTGTATGTATGGCCTTTTTGTTTGTTTAAACATCAAGCCATTATTATTGGATCGATTTACATTACATAAAAACGAACGATTAGACTTAACATATTAAAAAAGTTTAAAACGTGGGCGGAGTTGCGGGCTAGCGCCAGTTTAATTAAAAAGTCATTAAGGCGAGTTAATGGTGGATTGACAGCCGGCCAGTCACGTCGTCACTGTCAGCTACATGCGGGTAACAATTAGGGGGAGAGTGTCAGTCGCCACAGTTGCCATCCTGCGGCGCCACGCTGCGCTGTTAGCCTGTCTTACTTCCATGTAAAAATCATGTTGACGACGTTATAGTGTTTAATTTCAGGTTTTACTTTTCGAACCGGTGTTTAATGCTTTTAGACATTCATAGGGACATTATATTACGAAGCTAGCGGTCCGGTAATTGCAGATATTTGTGTGATGAGCGCGAATATTTGTTCCTGAGTCATGGATGTTTTCTATGTATTCAAGTATATATTTCTCTATATAAGTATTTATATCATTGTCCTAGTACCCAGAGTACAAGCCTAGAGCTTGGTTTGGGACTAGTTCAACTGGTGTGACATAGTCCCCCGATATTTATTTATTTATTTATTATGCCTAAATTGCCGTGTGGTTGCCGGGTTAGAATAGTGCCACTCCATGTCTTCCCGTGGATGTCGTAAGAGGCGACTAAGGGAATAAAGGCTTGTAGTAATGTTAGGCGATGGGCTTGCCACCTGTCACTAATACACTGGGAAACATCTTAGCCTACTTGTGCAAAATGTGGTTACAGAATTATCAAGAAGTTTTAAGACTTGTTGGTAATTCTTTAGCTCTGCCTACCCCACTCTGGGAATGAAGGCGTGAGTTCATGTATGTATGCCTAAATTGATGTTTTTTTTTTGACTTTGACTTTGGCCGCTCTCTCCGTGACTCCACTTGGCGTTTTTAGGGTTCCGTACCAAAATGTTAAAAAAGGAACCCTCGTGGCGAGACTTCGTCGTCCGTCTGTCTGTATGTCACAGCAGGTTTTCACAGCAACTACAAATGCTATCAACTTGAAATTTCGTGTAGTAATACAAATTCTCTGCCCGAGACAGTATTAAAAAATAATTGGGGTTGAAAAATAAAAGGAAATTGACTATAGCAAATGGGGTGTCATATGAAAGGGCTCAATCTGCTGATTTTCAAAGTATTTTTTTTTATTTCTGTGATATGTTTGGATTCATACTCAAAAATGTTAAAAAATATGATCGCCTTATCTCCAAAGTTAAAAAAATAAAATGAAATAAAATAATAATAAAATAAAATAATATTATCAATCAAAAAATCGGAAAAAATTGTGACGTATACATAACTAATTACTTATACCTATTTTACCTATTTTATGGGAAAAATAATTTTTTTCTATGTATTTAAGTACCTATATATATTTACAGAGTACATACGTAAGAGTCCTAGTATGATTATGATATCGAAACTAGATGTACACAAATAATTAAATTTGGGACCCACGTTAAGTCCAATAGAGGCATTCCATCTTAGTCCTCAGGGTTGGCAACGCATTTGCAGTCTTAGGATTGCGGTCTTGTGAATGCGAATGTCTATGGGTCACAGTTTCCACTTACCATCAGGTGGCCTGTGTGCTCGATTGCCTTCCTATGATATAAAAAAAAAAAAGTCAATCTTACAATAAGGTTGAGTTTCCTATAAGTTACAAATGACTTGGCATCTCCAATGACTAATGACATTGAGGACTTCAAGCCTATTTTTAAATGGGTCACAATTTAACTTTCGTGACCGTTCTAACCTGACGTGGAATAGAGGCTCATTATACATGCGAAGCTGAATCGCATCGAAGCGAAGTGGCAAACCGAAGTGCAATCTAGCTTCGGTCATCTGATGATTACAAATGAGTACCTTAATGTGGACCGACCCGGTTAAACCCAAAACGTCGACCTCTTCAAATTGGGCTGCACCCAATCAAAACTAGGTTCACCCGGCCGTCGAAACGAAACGATAATCGATCGTTACCGCTGTCGACAATGCCTTCATTAGCGACAGCGACTCGTTCCGCGCCCAATATCGATTCATACACACATTCAGAGCCGATGTGGTGAGATGGAATTGGTTGATTCGAGTATTTTGTTTGTATTTGACCGTTTTGTTTTTTTCTGTGATATGAAACATAATAAATAAATAACATAAACAGAGTGTTCAAAAATATGTGAACTCGATTCTGTCTATTGTGAAAGGGATTAAAGCGATTTTTCGTACATTCATATAAGTGTGTGTGTTTTATTCCACTTATTCTTCTTATTCTATCTTAAGTAACTATTAATACTTTATAATATTTCTCCTTAGATTACTTGCAATTTTACATAACGGCAAAACCTTTGACCTCTCAACTGTCACTTGTCATAACACTGCCACAGATAATTACAAACCGACACAAAGAGGTTTATACGCAGCAATACTGCAATTATGAATGAAGTAAAACAGACTTCATTTACATACATACATATATGTGTGATGTGAGTAGGTTTGTTCGTTAGTCTTGGATATTATGAATTTATCTCTCTATATAAATATGCTTAGCAAGAAAGTATCCAATCACAAGGCAAAACAAGAGTTAGTTTGTGATTGGATCAATTTGTATAGACACTGCTCGGTAGCCATATCGATATAAAATTATTTTGCGCATACGATTTGTTGGTTATTGACGATTTGCTTTTGATCTGAGAAAGAAGAGAGGTGTTTCTTAATACTATTAATTAGATAATCGACTAACCGGCTGCCACACCGGAACAGAACACTGCAAGCACTGCTGCTTAACGGCAGGTTAGAGGGTAAGATTGTTGTAAAGATCCAAAGATCTAAGAATAACGCTTTGTTCGGTCTTGAAATGACAAAAAACTTACTTTCGCATTCTAAATATTAGCTTAACGGAAGAGGAGGTGTTTCTTCATTAACACTAATTTTTATGGATAACAATTTTAATGCCTTACACACTTTAATTAGATACTAAACTATTAACTACTTTATAATGGTCTTAATTGTCTTTATTTGTCACTATTTACTACCAGCTACTCAATCATGAATTTAATGGACACTACGAAACGTGTGACAGTTCCTCGGCACGCGCCTAGCTTGGGCACGATCCAGAATTGAACTGCGACTCCCTCTGTGGCCGCCCGAGACTCTGCCGAAGCATTACATAGCTAGATGTATGTGCTGCTTGCGTTTGTAGTACCATCAAGTAACATGACCTCTCCGACACTGCCATCCTGCGAGACACACGTCCTCGTGTGTTTCTCTTTTTCTTTTTTTTACTCTGCAAAATAAATTTTCACAAGGTAATATCCGCTCGGCCAAATCTGACCCTACTCAAACAGTTATCATTACTCTTAACATATTACAAAGCTGGGGGTGTTATATCCTGAACACAACCATTTCATTGTTCTCAACAATAAATTTAAACTTCAAGTACCATTTCATCGTTCTCAACAATAAACTTAAACTTCAAGTACCATTTCAACGAACCATTGTTCGCCGAAACTTAAGTGTCGTTACAAAGAACCATTGATCGTGTCACCTTTAACTATTAACCATTGAAAATTCAACTTTCAATCTCATTCGTTTCAAACCACAACAATGTAATAGCTCTGTCTTCTCAAACCGCCTTTAACTCAGGCACCAGGAAATAACCATTTCCTCTATCTCACACAATCATGCCTGCGCATTTCCACATGAAATCGCAACATGAGCCTATCATGCCTGCGCATTCCACATGAAATCGCAACATGAACCTATCATGCCTGCGCATTCCACATGAAATCGCAACATGAACTTCCACCAGGGCAACCGCATACCGCGTACTCACGGACTACGATTGTAGATACCGATTTCTCTTAAGCTACGGCTACGGAATACCACTGGCACAACACCATTACCCAATTCCAGAGAATGCAAGCTATTCATTAATCTGAGGCTCTAATTGGCCTTCTTCATCTGAATTCCGTTCTATAATAGACTCGTCAATGTTCCTTTGATCACCACTATTACCAGGTATCATTTTAAGTCTGTCATGATGTCTGATATCTCTTTGTCTCGCTGCTGTTCAGCTTTTAACCAATTGGAAGAAAGTCCTGTCAGATCAATACGTTTTTGTTCAACTCGTTTTGACTGAGTCGGCTGCTGTTTAGGAATATTTCGCGAAAAGAAATCTACGTGTGCCAAATCTCTGCCAGAATTGTAAACAATATTAAAATCAAATGACTGTAGAAATGCCCACCAACGGTGAACACGCGGAGTTAAGTCAATCTTCTTACGGGAACAATGAATTACAGTCTGTTACGACTGTAAATTTACGACCACTTAAATAATGCCTGAAGTGTTTGATCGCGTTGACTACGGCTAGTGTTTCAAGTTCATAAGAATGATATTTAGATTCTGTCGCCGAAGTTCGTTTACTGTAATAATAAGAAACTACGTGACGTTTGTCTCACCTTTGATTTGGAATAAAATACTGCCATAACCGTCGGCACTAGCGTCTGTGTGTAATTCTACGGGATATTGAGGATCAAATATCATTAGGACCGGCTCTTTAGTGAGTATCGAGATAACGTTCTGGCGTATTTGTTTCATGCCGCATTGTCCATTGAAACTGAACTTTTTCTGAGGTAAGATTATAGTGGTCCCATAATTTGAGAGAATTTTGGAATAAATTGGCGAAAGTATGTTGCAAGCCCTATAAATTGCCTTAGTTGTGCTACTGTTTCGGGTGGTGGCAAAACAGTTAAAGCCTCAATTTTGCGTCTATTTGGTCTTATTTCGCCTGCTTGGACTTCATAACCCAAGAACTCAAGTTTAGTTTTTAAGAAAGAGTTTTGTTCATTTTCAGTGAGAAACCCGCTTTTGTCAATACTTGAAGTACTATTCGGAGACGTTTTATCCCTTGCTCTATACTTTCTGATATGATCAAAATATCATCCGCGTAAATAATCACGTACTTATTTGCCAAATCACCTAAAGCATTGACAATTGCTCTTTGAAATACTGACATACCATTACGTAATTCGGTGTTTCTGAAGATAAACTATTCACATGCAAAGATGTCTTTGTAACTGCAACATCGGACTCCGATAGTCTTACAACAAAACCCTCCTTTAAAATTTCACGGCCCAACATTATATTACTACGCAGGTAAATATCCGGCAAGACATGAAATAAAATTTCTAAACTAAATTCACAAACACGAACATTACACAAAATTTGTTCGGTGCTGAATATCGTCCCTTGGCTTGGCCTATACCAGTTAATGAAACTGTATAGAAAATTCTCTTTCCTGACCATTTTAAGGCCACACTTTCTTTTACTAGCGAACATTCAGCTCCCGAATCAAAATAAAAATCGTACAACACACCTTGGTAGTCAAGCTTTCCTGTAGGGGCTGCACCGTGCACACATCCACACGCCGCTCCGCGTGAGCTGCTGCGCCACCGCGCGAAGAGGACGCGGCGCCGCTACTGCTGCCGGCTGAGCATCGTGACGCGATGTGGCCCGCTGCACCACATTTGTAGCATATAATGGAAGAATGCTGGGGTCCTTCTCGTTTTGCAGTTGGTGAAGACAGCCTCGTAGATGTTGAAATTTTCTTTTGTAATTCTGTCGTTCTCAGCTGTCGGCACTCAGCTTGTGTGTGTCCAATTTTCCCGCAGTGGTAACATTTCATTATATTGGGCTGCGTAAAACGCATCCGCTTATTATCACTCCAGGTTTTGTCTTGTACGTTTTCAGTCTTATGTTTTTTGTACGAAAAAGCTTGCAACTCCTTCTGCAAACTTTGGCGCGTAGTTGTTTCGGTTGTGAACGCCATGCGTTGAAGTCGAGTGTCCATTCTTGCCAAATGTGATAGCACAATAGAAATGATGATCTGCTCGGAGCTAGTATTTTTCCATTGGGCCATTAAACATGACACCAAACGATTCGCGTATGCAGCATAGGTTTCACCATCACTTGGTTTATCAGTGCTTAAATTGATTAAAGTAGCGGCAACTGTTTCGGTAGTAAGTAGTAACAAATCTCTCAAGGAATAGGCACTTGAATTGTTCCCAAGTTATGCCGGGATAAGTGACGCGGGCGAGCCACGTAGATGCCGCTCCTTTCAAGGCCTTGCTTACGGTTATGATAAGTTGGCTTCCTTCAAGTGGGTGGTCGTTGAAACATAAATCAGCGGTTGCGCACCAGGATTTAGCATCTGTATCTCTTTTGTCAGGATCAAACTCAGGTAGCGTGATTTGTGTACTCACATGCGGTGTCTTCAGTGTTTTAATTAATGCACACATTTGCTCATTCTACATTTTCAACATTAGTCGCCACCGGGTGTAATCTTGGTCATCTTCTTTATCCGGTTGAGATCCCACTTCTGATGACGGAAGAGGAGGTGTTTCTTCATTAACACTCATTTTTATGGATAACAATTTTAATGCCTTACACACTTTAATTAGATACTAAACTATTAACTACTTTATAATGGTCTTAATTGTCTTTATTTGTCACTATTTACTACCAGCTACTCAATCATGAATTTAATGGACACTACGAAACGTGTGACAGTTCCTCGGCACGCGCCTAGCTTGGGCACGATCCAGAATTGAACTGCGACTCCCTCTGTGGCCGCCCGAGACTCTGCCGAAGCATTACATAGCTAGATGTATGTGCTGCTTGCGTTTGTAGTACCATCAAGTAACATGACCTCTCCGACAAGCTTATATTAATAAGCCTTATTTTATTTGCAAAAACACAAGGACCGGATCTCGAACAAATTCAACATTTACTTAGTAACTGATGCGAAACAAGCACAAAAATGGCTTAAAACCACCCAAACAAAACTAAACCTTATCACAGACGCACAAAAGCTATTTTGTAACGAATATCGCGAGAATGACTCGAGCTTTGTTGAAAATTAACTCTTGTAACAATGAGTCAGAGTTTAAGTTTCTTGTAACAAAGTTTTGTGTTAAATTTTAAAGTCAATATGCCACCGTTGTGGGTGTTTGAAGTCGCGTTGAAGGCCCAGTGGCTCGATCTGGGGTTGGTTTCGTATGGGGATCTGACGCTTGGGCGGTTAGGGGTAGTTTACTTATAACTGTTTTTGCGAAGTTTGTTGTAGCGTCGGAGTCAAAACGTACTGCTTTTACTTGAAGGAAAAGCTTTAAAAATACTTATGTGTAAGCATACGAGCGATGTAGAAATTGATTGGAGCTCGCCCGCGACTTTTACGCGTAGCATTGGTTTGCCACCACTCTCGAAAAGCTATGGGCTATGGAGAGGGCTATGCTCGGGGTTTCTCTGCGTGATAGAATCAGAAATTATGATATCCGCAGGAGAACTAAGGTTACCGACATAGCCCGAAGAATAGTGCAAGTGGCAGTGGGCCGATGGGGTTAGAAGGTTCTTGAGTGGCGTCCGCGGACCGGGAGACGAGCTGTAGGTAGGCCTCCAACAAGATGGAGTGACGACCTTGTAAGGATCGCGGGAACGCGGCGGATACGAAAAGCACAAGACCGGTCCGAGTGGAGAGCCTTGGGGGAGGCCTATGTCCAGCAGTGGACGTCTTTCGGCTGACATGATGATGATGATCGCAATAAAGTACCAAACAAGCGTAGTTTAGTCCGGGGCTTGGTCAATTTGTATAGAAATTATCCGGTAGCCATATCGCTGGTCGCCCGTGAGTTATTCCAACAGGAATGATAATGGCTGATGCGCCGCGTCACGCCGAGTCATCCCCTAATTAATTACAAAGCGCCCGGATAAAACCTATTAGTTAGAGGTTTTGTTTATAATTAGGCCAATATGTTATTTAAGTAAATTACAATTTTATCACGATCTATTCACCCTTCAAGGCTGTCAAAAACAATCATACAAATTATTTTCCAGCTACCTACTATGCAACTATGTCATTTTCTCTCGACAAATGACGCAGTTGCATCATTCCACAATCTTCTACCGGTTTAGAGTCTGTTTTCAGTATGTAAAGTCAGAGTTGTTGAATAAGAAATGTAAAAGTAAATATTTATGTGTTGATATTTTCGAATAATGTAGTAGTTTGTTAATTATATTCCCATGGATGATTATACAATACATATCGTCGGTGATACGTAACTAACAAATTTATGATAGAGCAAAATAAACCTTACCCTGTTATTGAAAAGGTGCAGTTTGCTCCTTATTTAAAATGTTACTTACGCGGTTGTGCAGTTTCACCGCCGATATGTCAAGTTTGGGAATCGCAAATGATACTCGTGGCTATTTCTCGACAAAGAAACCAAAGGTATACCGCTAGGCAGAGTTCTTTACGTCAAGTCCGGACATACCCTGTATACGACTAACGCTTTTTGCTTGTAGCGTTTGAAAAGTTGAACTAATTGATTAGATCGTTGCAAATCTAGAGGGAAAACATAATTAAAAATTAAACTGCGTTGAAATATGTTGTATCCTAATTTAGGTGACCTCTGTGGCTGTGACATCAATTTTACCCCCATTTGTTAGTGTTATAGTTAGTTTACCCCGTGTGGTTGCCGGGTTAGAATAGTGCCACTCCATGTCTTCCCGTGGATGTCGTAAGAGGCGACTAAGGAAATATAGGCTTGTAGTACTGTTAGGTGATGGGCTTGCAACCTGTCACTAATACGCTGGTAAACATCTTAGCCTATTTGTGCAAATTGTGGTTACTGAATTATCAACAACTTTTTGAAGTTGTAATTCTGTAGCTCTGCCTACCCCACTCTGGGATTACAGGCGTGAAGGTATGTATGTATGTATAGTTATAAATCCCGCTGCTTTATCTGTTATCTGCGTGAACAGGGCTCCACAAATATTGTCTAGACGGGACCTCGTTTACATACAAACAGAGTTTTTATGATGGATAGAGTCAACTCAAGCGCCACCACAAATGACGTTTTTTGTACTTTACGTAGGTATTTAAATATCAAGCGAAGCTCTAGTCTTGTACTATGGGTACTAGGACACACATAGTACATTACACACATATACCTAGTTGGTTACTAAGTTCTGTTACTAAGGTTGATGCAAATAAAACTAACTTATATTTATTTTTTAATTTCAATATGTATAAAAATTAAAAGCTTAATTAATATACATTTTGAAAAACATTTTTCTTAGTTTCCGCAATTCCCGATACGATCTTTTAACATTCACAGCCGGCATCGATGAAATTACGCATGACTTTTCTGTAAATTTCATTTTTTGAAATCGCTTAAAAGTTAGTATTTGTTTACCAAAGAACTTTTTTTGTATAATATTATAAAAAATCCTATCTCTGTATATGTTTAGAGACCAAAATTATATTTCTCAACATGACTTAATTCCAACTTATGAAGCAAGAGATTTGGTGTGTTTTCGTATTTCTGCTAAATCATGTGAAATCTTAAAGTCGATTTAATGAGTCATCAAGATTGACCGGTGTCCAAGCGGATCTTTAGTTGCTTTGAATACATTCGTATCAGAATTTAAAGCTAGAAGTCTGTTCAATATGTCACGCAAATTTGAACTCTACTGGAACTCTTACAAAAGTTGGGGCCGTTATCAGTATCATCGTCGTGCGTGATTTTAACTATGATTTTATCGTCCGAAATGGGAATACTTCAAGCTCGTACATCAAATAATTGCAATAGTTTAGATTACATTATTTTTATTATTATTCTATATAAATCAAAGTTTTGATTAATATACAGGTTTATGCAAAACTGCTTTAAATTATTTTTTTAATTGTAATTTATCTCAGTAACAGAACTTAGTAACCGACTAGGTAAATACATACATACATACATACCTTCACGCCTGTAATCCCAGAGAGGGGTAGGCAGAGCTACAGAATTACCTACAACTTTAAAAACTTGTTGATAATTCTGTAACTACATTTTGCACAAATAGGCTAAGATGTTTACCAGCGTATTAGTGACAAGTTGCAAGCCCATCGCCTAACAGTACTACAAGCCTATATTCCCTTAGTCGCTTCTTACGACATCCACGGGAAGACATGGAGTGACACTATTCTAACCCGGCAACCACACGGAATAATAAATAAACAAATAGTAAACGCCCATAACTCAGGCTATTCCGGGAATGCAAAAATGTTCTGTAATCTCAATGTTTGACTATATGACTTATAATTTGACATGTCGTGTAATTTTAACATTCTGTAACATAGACACCTCCGGAGATCCTAGAGCTGATGCTTACCTCTCCCAAAGGATTGGGCTAGCTATCCAGAGAGGTAATGCAGCCAGTGTCATAGGAACCATGCTGCGAGCGGTTCTGCTAGAGGGGGTGTTCTTTTTATAGTGGTGATTATTATTTACATGTTTAATATTTGTCATCGAAATCGATGAGGAGGACTATATATATATATATATGAGTTGCTTAGTTTTATTTGAATTTAAATAAATTTAGTTTTAACTTAGCGACAGAAATTTGTCAAGATCGTAGCAAGTGGAAAGAAGTGGTCTCCGCCTACCCCTCTGGGAAACAGGTGTGATTTAATGTATGTATTGAGTAAATAAATCTGAATTCTGAAACAGTAGGAAATTTCGAATATAAGCCGATTTGGGCACGCAAGGCTTGTCCCGCACTAAAGCCTGTTTCATAGGTCGCCGCATGCTTGTAGCAATCCATTGACGGGTTGTTTTAACCTCGTAACGCTCACCATACTGTAAAATGGGAGTTTTTTGTAACTGGGACTTTGAATCTACAATCAAGGGAATAAAGTTCAATTGCGATTGTTCGAAAATGCCATATTCAGTTAATGAACATAGGGAAATAGACCTTATTGTTATTGCAACAGAGTTCAAAGTGAATTGCTTTGATTATGTACATCCTATTGCACACTGGGCCTTATGAGGTTAATAGTACATTATTGCCCAGGTAGTGAAGCAGGCAATTGCGGGCCGAGTATTGGTTTAAACGGACGAGCTTGCGAGTGAGTGAAAAAATTGTGTTTTTAATTGCAAACAAACAAAATCTTCACATGAAAAAACTATTACTCTTTACCGACATCACGTTTATGACAAGGAGAAACACAAGTTTTTTTAGAAAAAAAAAACTCAAGCTATTCCAGACACAGATAAAAAAGTTACGTTTGAATAAAATAGGATGTATAAGACTTGTGCCCTCATTTTATTATAGCCGTTTTCACTTTTTAAAAAGTTATAAACTAGATAACAATGAAATTTGTATGCAACATTGCTGGCTTGTGTAGCGAGCACGCAATGTAATTTTTTTTTAATTTGGAATCTGTCTGTAAACTATGTACTTCGCGTCTCAGTATGGAGTTAGTAATGTCAACTTTTCCGGTCATTTTTGACAAAAAGATATTGAGCCGAGAGCTATAATAATTGCAGCGACGCAATGTATCACGAAAAGCAAGCAAGAAAATGAGCCTTAGAGCCCGTGCTAAAAACGCCTCCACCTCGCTGTGAGGACGCTTACGTCTCCGCTCGCAGGGCGCTCGCGGTCCTGTCCCCAAATTCCTGCATAATGCCGGGCGTCGAACCTGAACCATACGCCGCTAATTACCGCCGGGCATTAAACACTGTATTTACGCGCTTTTGGAAAGTTAATTAACTCTTGATTTGGAGATAGTCGTTGGCCGCGACTTCTGCATCTTTCAATTATTAATTATACCAACAATTATACCAAATATCAGTTTTCTACACTGACATTATGAAGAGGAAATATTTTATTATTTGTTTGTTTGCATTGAATAGGCCCCGAAACACCTTTAGCTACTTTACTACTTGACCGACTTGAAAAATTCTTGGAAAATAGAGATTATTCTAAATGAATAATTACAAATAATTTACAGATTGACATTCAAACAAAAATAAAACTTAAAGCTTATACCGAGCTGACAAAACACCGCTGTCCTGATTTGCCACAGAAGACGTTGTGGTCGTTGCTGGTAGGCTGTAAACCACCGGGACATGTCTACGGCCCAAAGTCAAAAAATCCATACATTTATACTAATCAAAGCAAAATATGAGCCACGCTATGTTCTATATACAAAATACCTGTTTTCGGAGAAGGATTATCATAACAAATCTGAACCCGTATTTTTTAAATTTAGTTCTTTTCAAAAGCTGCAATGTTTAACTTAGAAGCTGTGTTTTTTTATTTTTTGGTCCCTTGAATTGTTTTTATCGTGTGTGGTTCTTTAAAACAATTTTCAAATTTCATACGAAATGAGCAAAAAAATTCAACTTTTTTAAAAACCACACGCGCAGTTAAGTCAAAACAATTGAACAATTAAAAAAAAAGCCGTGCTTGTAAGTTGAGCATTGCAGCTTCCGAATGGTACTAAATTAGAAAATTACAGGTCAAGATTTTTTATAATAATCCTCCGAAATCAGTCCTTTTGTATGCAGAACATAGCGTGGCCCCTATTTTGTTTCGATTGGTATATATGAAACCTGTCATCACAACTTCAATAGTTTTAGGCATCTCAATCAGCGTCAGTATAGCTATCATATCATAGAAGTGCAGCTGCCATCTATTGATCAGCTGTCACCGCGTGATACTCGTAACTGGCACCACGATGTATTGCGCGGACGCAACAATGCAGTTTGACAATGTTCGCGCGCACCTGGCCGCGCCCACGACGCCATGTTATTGTAGACTGTGTTATACGCACTATTATGGATGATGAGGTGTCATTGGTCATTTAACGAGGAATTTATTAGAACAGTAGAAAGAGTTGACGACGCGCTGGCCTAGTTGGTAGTGACCCTGAATACGAAGCTAGCGGTCCTGGGTTTAAATCCCGGGAAGGGCAGATATTTGGGTCATTCTACTTTTCGATACCTAAAATAGAAATGATAATTTAACATCCATTATAAAAATTCGTAGATATCTTGAGATAATTTCACAGCAGTCCCACATTAATTTTCAACCAGATCTCACGTTATATTGTAAATTTACCCACTATTTTTGTCATTTTTGTATATAAAACACGAATTTGCTGCTCAAATTACCACTTCGTTACCAGTCTCAGCCTCCCTTTACGAATAACGACCACTGCGTTACTATTATTGCCTTTTTTTACACAGCCCAACCCAATTTAGAAATAAAAAATATTCAAGTATGTCGATCTGAATCCGAATATTGTGTGCATTTTTAAGATTATCTAGTTTTGTTGAAAATTATGACTCCAAATTTACGTTCACGTTAAGGGACGTTTTATTAGGCATCGAAAAGTAGAATGGCCGATTTACTTGATGAGCGCGAATATTTGTTCCTGAGTCATGGATGTTTTCTATGTATTTAAGAATATATTTCTCTATATAAGTATTTATATCGTCTAGTACCCATAGTACAAGCCTAGAGCTTCGTTTGGGACTAGGTCAATTGGTGTGACATTGTCCCCTGATATTTATGTATTAGGTTTGTGTTAGGTATTAGTAGAGTGCATTTTCTATGTGACTTTTTTTAGTTATCATCATGTCAGCTGAAAGACGTCCACTGCTGGACATTGGCCTCCCCCAAGGCTCTCTTCAGTCTTGTGACCTTCTGACCCCATCGGCCATCCGTCCTGCGTGCGATGTGTTTATAGTTATCTGTCAAGTAAAAATTTTTGCGTTAGTAAAATAAATACATATCAGGGGACCAGGGAAAAATTTCACTCAAATGGACCTACTTAGTCATTAAACTAAGCTCGGCTTGTAGGATGGGCACTAGATGAAGCGGCAACGATTAGATTTCCAATGGTAATTTTTTATTCGCATTGCCAAGGAGTGGAATACTCTCCCTGCGTCTGTATTCCAGGAATTGTATGACCTTGGTGTTTTCAAGGCTGTTTTCTGGGTACACGTGTACCAACCTCGTCCCCGTCGTCACTTAACATCAGGAGAGATTTAATTCCAAACGCAAATTCCTTTTTGATAAAAAAGGAGAGTTTTATGGCATAGGAAGGCAAACGAGTTCACAGGCCACCTTATGGTAAGTGAAAACTGTGACCCATAGACATTAGCATTCACAAGACTGCAAATGCACTGCCAACCCTTAGGACTAAGATGGAATGCCTCTATGCCAAACCGGAACACAACAATGCAAACACTGCTGCTTGGCACTAGGTTAATGGATAAGATGGTGGTACCAAGCCGGACGAACCCTGCACAAGGTCCTCCCACAAGTATAATATACTTATACATTCATAGAAAACATCAAAGACTCAAAAAACAAGT
The DNA here is from genome assembly GCA_927399475.2 of Acleris emargana. Taxonomy (NCBI): domain Eukaryota; kingdom Metazoa; phylum Arthropoda; class Insecta; order Lepidoptera; family Tortricidae; genus Acleris; species Acleris emargana. Next base: position 12,228,840 of record OV656863.1, read on the forward strand.
CTGGTTTATTACTAACAACAAGGCTCCCGCGTCACCGAAAAAACCAGGCTAAAACAGACTAAATCAATTCAAACTTTGTGTACAAGTCTGACACTGCAATCAACTTAATCAACACTGGAATACAGTTACCTTAAATCCAATCGAATGATCCGGTCGACCCGCGCCCCAGCCGCTCGTGATTGATGTGCCGTCGCGTGCCTGGAGCTGGATTATGTTTCGTCTTAAATGTTATAAGACGAATTAGCTATAAAACAGACATACCTTATAGTTAGCTTATTCATCTAGCTACTAGTCTCAAATTAAAATAAAACTGAGCTACTCAAACATTAAAGATGTAAATAATAATCACCACTATAAAAAGAACATCCCCTCTAGCAGGTCCTCTCGCGGCATGGTCCCTATGACACTGGCTGCATTACCTCTCTGGATAGCTGCCCAATCCTTTAGGATCTCCGGAGGAGTCTATGAGCCGGGATGACAGAGCCTTCATAAAGCTTTTCATATCAGCTGACTAAGGACCAATGGTCTCCACTGCAAGCGCCACAAATTCGTAATTAAGTATTTAATAATGATGAATATTTTCGGCGCTTGATAGTTTGGGCCTGATCAGCTGCTGCACCGGCCCGATTACGGGTTGACTGGACGTGAGAAAGGGCGAATTTGTCAACACTCGTCGCGTCCCATACCAGTGCCCTACCCAGTTTCCACGGCACCAAAGTAGCTCCGTCTGGTCGCTTGCCGTCGTCTCTACGGGTCTCTGTGGACGGATCAGATCATTAATTAGGGTTTCCGCGCATCAGTTTTTTCACTAGATGGCGCCTCTGGGAAGTAAGGTCTTTTTGTGCCGTGGCGGTACAAACGGCCAGCACATCTAAAACATGACAGACCATGTCTTCCCAGAACATTAACATGTATTTTACTAAGTAGAAAGTAGTAGAATGGCATTGTAACTTAATTTAATTACTTATTCAAACTAGTTTTAATGAACTATTAGTACCTAAGTAGTACTTAGTAACTTATTGACTTGTAACACTCTTTTTACTGATGAATATTTAATTTCATTTTCATCTTAAAAGGCGGTTTATTAACAATAAATAAAAATAAAATTAAGACATGATTTAGTCAGTATTTTAAATTGTGTAACAATATCTGTGCTGGGCTGGTGCCTCTTTTTAAGTATACAAGATAAATACCTTGTGTTAAGAGAACGCCGCTCCTCCACCAGGTGTATCTTACAATAGAGTTATAAATAAGACTAGGTGTAGTTCACGATATTTGCGTGTGCGGGATACGTAACGATAACGACACGTGTCTCGGTGACAATCACTGTTGGTGTAGGTGCGACATTCCGCTGCCCACGTGTGATCTAGACACCGCGAACGATCTCTCACGACACGATATCGTCGGTGAAACTGCAAAACCGCGTAAGTAACATTTTAAATACGGAGCAAAATGCACCTTTTTAATAAGACTGTAAGGTTTATTTTGCTCTGTCATAAATTTGTTAGTTACGCGGTTTCGCATTATCACCGACGATATGAGCATTATAATTATAATAACTCCTGGCCGCGACTTCGTCCGCGTAGATTTTTATTATAGTTATTCCCCCGGGAACACCGAAAGCGATCATTTAAAGTGTGCTTTGTGTAACATACTCGTAGGTACTTACAAAAAGTATACACTTACAAGTGAGGCTGGGAGCGATCACTGGTGTAGGGGAGAAGCATCGATACGTGAGTTTATCGATATAGAAACAATTCAATATTCATTCAATATTGATTCCAAAAAAAAACTATATATATTACAGTGATGAAAAGTAGTCACCTCTGTGCGTCCAGTGAAATCGGAATCGAATTCAAATCAAAATATAATAATACCTACCTACCGTGCGGTGGTACGGAGCCCTCAGTGCGCGAGTCCGACTCGCACTTGACCGGTTTTTAACATTTTATTTGTATTACTAGCGACCCGCCCTCGCTTCGCATCGGTTTACATGGGTTTTATATAACACCCTGAATTTATTATAAATAAAAATTCAAACCAGAATTTATTATACTTAAAAATCTTCCTCGAAACACTATCTGTTGATGAAACCGCATTAAAACCCGTTGCGTAGTTTGAGAGATCGTAGCGTTCATACAGGACAGACGGCGGGGACCGACTTTTTATACTATGTAGATATTTATTTATATAGCGGGCATACTAATACATTACATACATAACATACATTAAATTTAAATAAACTAATTTACTGTATTTTTAAAGATCTCATACTCGCCACCTTTTTAAATTATTGTTTCGTGTTTCTTGTAAAGAGCAAGAGACCTTGTGTGTGTGAATGAGCGGACTGAAAACCAGCGCGGGCGCAGACGCGGCTGCGCCCGCGCTCGCAGCACACGCTGACTCCTCCCCTTTTGTCACTCGAGTAAGATCATTCTAGAACATATTCATGTCATAAAATGTAAATTCTGTCCTTTGTCAATTTTCTTGGTGTGTGTTAATAAAACATTTTTTATTCTTAAACATTTAATCACAAATGTTTCACAGAGGGGTAGGCAGACACCTGCATCAATAATATACACACAGTAACCAAATTAATTGTCCACTGACGAGTTGGACGCACGGACAGACGGACAGCGGAGGCTTAGTAATAGAACTCTATTACTAAGCCTCCGCTGTCCTTTAGGACCCTTTGGGTACAAAACGGAACCCTAAAACTACCCGCAATTCTCTAGTTTAACCTTGATCGTGTCGAACGTGCATCAAAACGTCACATCTCAAAAACATGAACATAACGTAGAGATCCCACTTTGTTCTATCTCCCGTCCGCTGCACAAAAATGCATCCTGGCGCCGGGATAAGTCACCTGCGCCCCGGCCGGCTCCCGGGAGCTTATCCAAAGCTTTCAAATAGACGCGTTTGCTTTAAAGCTCGGGACCTGTGAAAGGGTGGATATGAACCCGATCGGGTGCGAATTGAGCGCCGGCGGTATTTTGCTGCGGCCATTTTGAAATTCCGTGTTCTTTTATTTTACCTATAAGTCAATTGTAGAGTACATTTGTCAGTGACGCGGTTTGTGTAGGAAATATTTATAGCTTTTCGATTTGGAATTGTATTTTTTTTGGATTATAATGAACTGAGTGCCGGTTTCCAAGCAGTAAACAGAACCATTCCGGTTAAATTATAGCTTTGAACAAAAACCTCTTTCGGATCGTTCCATAGGATACCATTATCAAATCAAATCAAATCAAAATCATTTATTTCAGACAACTTTGGACCACAATAATAATAATAAAGTGTTAGTAAATTAAATTAAAAATTAAACCTAATGTTAGTTGTGTTCTAACTATACACATACCTAGGCTAACCTACTTGGCTTGATGTGCCAGAACGTGAATCAGACAACAATGACTCACATACTGACAATCGAACCTCTGGGCGAACAACGCCAAGATGCTGTTGGAGCTGGCCCGCACCCTGCGCACCAGGGATGTGCAGCGTTTCCGCATGGTGGCGTAGAAGCAGTCCACTCTTGCATCCATCTTACATCCATATAACACCCCTCTTTTCATTTTGGGATCGTACCATGGCTGCCGTGACAAAGAATCAAACGTGTCCGTACCGACTGCTGGTGTCTCGTCCTGCAATATTTAATATTTAATTGATAGATGCCAAGTTTTTTCTCAAAATAATCGCTTTTATTGAAAAAGATGTTTAAAGGTATTTAACTGGTAGGTTTAAAGAGAAAATATAAAGCGAGAGCCCTAATGATAGTGATAATCAATGCACACGATTGAATGCTAAACGTGAGCTGAAGCGCAGTAAGACTTTTACGCAATTGCGTTTAACTTTGCGGAATGTGAGACGTACTATTGGAATCCTGACGCACCATAGAACTCTGTCACAGTGACGTTATGATTCAAGTCATAAGAAGTGTCAAATAAATTGTTTTATAATGTCACTGTGACACCGTCGTGAGTCAGGGTTCCAATGGGCTGACAGTACATGCTGCCGCGCGAGAGATGAGAACGATAAAAACTAACAACCTCCTTTAAGCGATACTCCACAGTTATCTATAAGCAATAACCCCCAAGGGGTGAGGGGTGGGCTGCCTAAACCAACAGTGTCAGTTACCGGAAGAGCCGCCAGATGGCGCGACCGTGACACCTGTCGCCGCCGAGACTGCCGCCGCTATCAGGCGGGTTCCTTTTAACAACTCGCCTTTCAATTTGAATATACAGGATGTCCCAGAAACCGACGTTAACCCGCCTAGGGTTGATAGAGCAACTCATAAGCTATCGATTTAACCCCCATGTATGTTCAGCAATTGTTCTTAGTTTCCGAGATATTTATCATTTAAATCGGAATTTTTGCCATTTTCCCTTATGTCCATGATATGAAAAACCCCTAAATTTATGTATTAATTCATATTTTTTTCAGTGTTTTCTTGCATGATTAGAACCACTGTGAAATAAGGAAGTTTTTAAAGCTACATGCCATTTTTTTTTTCATTACAACTTTTGTGAGTAAATGCACAAAGTTTGTTTTTCCATACTTGGTGAAAAACAAACGTAGGGTTCCCTTCCCTATATTATTAAAACATATTCCATGCTATGACCAGCCACATGAATTCTAGGCAACACCTTGTTCCAGCACCCAGCAAGAGCTCACGAATATATCACTTGAAAAAAAAAGGAAAAGATCGACACAGACTTTACTACTATAAAAGATACATAGCCGACGTAGCCGACCTTAAATGACCTGTCACTTTTGTATAAATAGTGAAACTTGGACGCTGAGCGTCGGCCGCGTGAGGCTAGCGTCATCAGGCTTTAGCGTCAGACAGGCGTTAGCGAGTTATCCGCGATATCGTTATCGGATCCATCGGGCACCTGTCGAAGGGCCAGGGCTGGCGCACCGCGCACTTTATATTACTTATAAATGTGAAAGTTTTTGGGTGTGTTAAATTTTTGCTTTTAAATCACGCATCAATCGTTTAAATGCGGTTAACTTCACTTCGGGCGCTGTCTTGGTCTTAAATTGTCCAGTGTTGTACACTTCATAAAATGACCCCTCCTTGAGGGGGAAATAGTACTACTTAGACCTCATTTGCAGAATAAGATGTAACTTTTCAGGAAATGCATTTGTGAAATCTAGCTTCTCAAAAACTTGCAATAGCTTTAACGTTAATATGATTTTAAAAACAATTTACTCTATTTTTTTTATTAACGTTAATATGTATCCGATTCTCCAATCCCGTGAGTTTACTCAAAAAGTTGTAATGAAAAAAAAATTGCATGTAGCTTTAAAAACTTCCTTATTTCACGGTGATTCTAATCATGCAAGAAGACACTGTTTTTTTTTTAATTAATACATGAATTTAGGGGTATTGCGTAACACGGACATAAGGAAAAGTGACCAAAATTCCGATTAAAATGATCAATATCTCGGAAACTAATAACAATTGCTGAACTTACAGGGGGGTTAAATCGATAGCTTATGAGCTGCTCTATCAGCCCTAGGCGAGTTGATTTCGGTTTCTGGGACACCCTGTATATTCAAGCACGATAGCTCGGAATGAAAATTCGCATTAATGTTAAATATTATTGATTTTCATAAAGCATCTCTACAAGGTAAGTATTTGCAACAAAAAAAATCTTTTATTTTTTCTGGTTTCCATACCGAATGCAGTGAGAAAGCTTTGAAACGGAATTGGATAAAATTCAGCATACTTAAATTTTATTTCGACCTGGATAAGTACACGGAAAACGGTTCGCCCTGTATAATTTCAAGCGAAGCGTAGCCTATTGATAAGGAAGCTGACCCGTAACCCGTAACTATTCCTTGACCAATTTGTCCTATCGGCATCCTTGCCCTGCCTGCCGTAAATCACGGGAGATAACCCCCCCCTGAGTTATGGCGACGGAGGGGAGATAGCGTCAGCGGCCTCACTGATCAGCAATTGTTGTGGCTGTGGCGGTTTTGATTCAGATTACTAAAGCGTAGGATTATTAATGAGTCCTGCTCGTAAAATAGGTGCAGTGTTCTGAAATAATAGGAATTTATGTCTGGATAACTACTGCGAACGTGCCAAAATTCAGTGGCAATGACAGCTAGAAAAAGGACTTTTATTTTTTTATGGCATAGGAAGGCAAACAAGCAACTGGAAACTGTGACCCATAGACATTCGCATTCACAAGACTGCAAATGCATTCAAAAACCCCGAGGACTAAGATAGAATACCTCTATGTCATTTCACCGGCTGTCTTACCCCCAAACCCGAACACAACAATGCGATCACTGCTGCTTGGCGGTAGGTTAATGAGATGTAGATGGTGGTACCAACCCGGACGGACCCTGCACAAGGTCCTCCCACAAGTAAATTCGCAGTGTGTTTCACTCACCCCGCGCGATTGTAATTGCTTTTTCTTTTTATTTGGTAGGTATTGACAATACGTGCCACTCAATAAATTTTCAAGATTTGTAATCCAGTATCTAACTATAAAATTTGTGTTCAGTTTAAAATAAAGTGTTTATTATCTATCTTTATCTCATTAAAAACTCCGAAAAGCAACGTCATTATAAATGCAATGAGATATACCCAAACCCACTGTATCATTTTGTTACTGCGAACAACAAATATAATACTTTTTACAGCCGCAATTCCTTAAAAGCCTCATTAGCATACATCTCGGCCATAAACTCGTCGCCAATTTTTATTCAAATCGCTCTGCATTATGCATTAGACGTGCGTGCGCCGCCGCGGTTAGCGAGCGACTGACTGGCTCAATGCCAATTTTGTACACATGTGGTGTGGCAAAGGCTACCGTATACTGTTCTTACATATGGTTTAAATTAGAATGAAAACATGAGATGGCGACTGATCTTTACTTAGTGTATAGTGCTATTTTGAAGGAGACTTTATTATTTGCCGTGTGGTTGCCGGCTTAGAATTGTGCCACTCCATGTCTTCCCGTGGATGTCGTAAGAGACGACTAAGGGAATAAAGGCTTGTAGTACTGTTAGGCGATGGGCTTGCTACCTGTCACTATTATGCACTGTTAAACATCTTAGCCGAATTGTGCAAATTGTGGTTACGGAGTTATCAACAAGTTTTTGGAGTTGTTGGTAATTCTGTGGCTCTGCCTACCCCACTCTGGGAATTAAGGCGTGAAGGTATGTATGTATGTATGTACTTTATTATCATCGTATAGGGTACTAGTCTAAATTAACAAAAAACCATATTTTTTCAAGATACGTGTGCAGTCTTCTCTTCAGTTAAATTATGAATACATTCAGTAACAGTTTGTTTCTTGTTCCAGGTAAAATTCATGTGGTGTTGGATGCAAGAAGGAACTACTTACTGACATTACCCCGTGTCAATTTATTGAGACCAATAGTTAATACTTTTATTTTTAGCGTTACCGGCAAGTGGACCTTTAGGTTGTGTAAATTCCAGAAACAACTTTCAAATCTTACACTCTTAGAAACATATTGGTTCTTTATTAGTGTGAACATGCTGACCATCGTCGGTTGGTTTTCCGTCACATAAAAAAATGAAGTTTAAAAGATATCTGCGTGCTGGGGTCGGTTCCTTATGCAAGGTAAACACTCAAGGTGGAATTTACATACTCCCTGACATAAATAAGACAATTCTTGGAAAGCAAGGTTTTAATCTACATGAAACTTTAAGAGAATGACAACGGACGAAAAATGCAGTAAAGTTAGTTTTTAAAGAAGATTTTCTCTACACCAAAACCTCATTATTTCAAGCAAATTTTCGCTATTATTTTAACTGTTTGAACTAGCATTGTGCCGAAAAGTTACATCTCAAATTGGGAAAGTTTCTTATGAGAATAATAATTCTCGGAAATTTCTAAGAACATTTTCATAATTAACATTTATTATTATAGTACAATTAAAAGTTAAAACTAAACTTATTTAAATTAAAATTAAACTAAGCTACTCAAATTAAAATAAAACTATGCTACTCAAATATTAAAGATGTAAATAACAATCACCACTATAAAAAGAACAAAATATTCTTAAATTGTGTATGGAAATAGAACATTCTCAATGCTCTCAAAGGTTTCCGATAATATTCTCAGTAATTTCTTAGCTTTTGAGAATGTTCCTCCTTGTACTCTCTTTTTTTGAAAGGGAATATTTAAACACAAAACAACAGTACACGTTCATTGCAATATAATTTAGACAATGTCGTCTATACGTAGAGATAAACCCCGAAACAAGGTTTAACGTTAAAGTCACATGCTGCACATATTTCACAGAGCAAACGAGGTGAAAAACTGGCAATAACCCTTTCTCTGCCGTCGGATACACTGTAAATCGGATATTATTCGAGCGGTAACACAGCAATAAACAAATGAAGGCACATGTAAATCGTTTATTGTGGCGGCTTTTGGCATTCTAGATAGGAACGACTCAATTGGGACTGTTCATATTTTTACAATTACTCTTTCGAAAACGATTTCGAGGAATAGGGTTATAAACCCGTTCTGCATTATAAAGTTTTTGAAATATTTATCTATTTCGGATACTTCGACAAAAGTATATTTGACCTTTGTTTGACTTTCGTTTTCGGCTTGAAACCCTCCTAGGTGTATTTTACAGGTTAGGCGAAAACCCCTTGAACTAGTATGTTTTAATACACTATTACAATCACTTTTAATCATTAAATACCATTTAATTGTTGTAATTTGTTAGAAAATGCCAACCCAAAGGACACCGCACGGAAAGTATGGAAAAAAAAACATCGGTGAATTTTGATAAAAAAAATATATGTTACGCGCCTTGATCAATATATAGAAATACTTGGAGGGCAATAAAATCCTATGACTAGTTTTTGTCAAAAAAAATATTTAGTGAAAAATCAAGGGGATTTGGTTCCATAGAAAAATGTATGAAGTAAAAAAAAAGTGTTCTGTTTTGAACGAAAAAAATATATGTTTTAGAAACCATTAAATTGATCAACTTCATCGAAAAAACTTATTTAAAAAAGAGTTTGGTTTTTAAGTTATAGCGTTTCATAAAAATAAGTAAAAAAGGTATTTAATTTTTTGATTTTTTTTTTATCGTTAATATTGCCGTTTATGGCGATAGTAAAAATAAGTAGAAAGATACTGTGTGCATCTTTTTTACTTACATAAGTTTTGTATCACAGTCACCTGTTTTTCAGTATTTAGATTTGAAATGAATTTTAAGGAAAAAAACTTGGTTTTTCGTGATTTTTTTTTAAACCGATCGGTGAAAAATTGTGCCTTTTGAATATTTTATAAGTTGTGTTATTGTTAACATAAATCATTAAAATTCAAACATATTCTATGAACGGATTAAAAAAAAAACATTTTTTAAGTCTTATTATTATTAAACTTTACACTCACTATAGCCCCAGCCCAGCTTATCTATATACAGTATTTTTATTCTATAATACACTACTCATGTTCATTCGGATCTCGTCGACGAATTGGTCGTTGCCCAGCGTCAATAACATTTTCGAGAAATGCGGTATCGGGGTACCAAACATTTTGCGCAGCCCAAAAACCACAGAACGCTAATTACAAAGTATTTATAACTACGTCAAAAACACAATTTGCATTTCAAGAAAAGGCCAATCCGAATACTGGCTGGAAAGACACAAACTAATGGCTTTCTGAGCATAATATAGCCGATTAAAAAAAAACTTTTAACTTTTTAACTCCTAGTATTGGCGGGAAAACGATTAAATTTTTTTCAACATAATATGTAAATGTGATTTTCATTTACTTTTGCTGTGAGTCAGTAATTAAATAATAAATTGATCAAAGGTCCGAGCCTAATTATCCCATTGAAAACAAATATGAAATAACTATTTACATCGAAATAATAATAAAGAATTTTTCTCAAACATGCTATGTAATGTCGGCGTTATGTTAGTTATTTTAGGCTTCAAAGTGCCACGTTCCCGACGGAACAACTCGAGAGAACTGTAAAGGAATTTCATACAAAATTGAAGGCCTAGGCCTGGAAGTAATTTTTTTTTAATTTTAATATGGCCATGACAGCTGGTTTTATGAACAGGCTGAATAGCTGAAAATTGTTTTTTTTTTGTATCTGTGTGGTTCGGACCAAAAATATCCGCGTTAATGCCTATTACACAAATGTTTTTTGAGTGATGTTTTTTTTTTATTTCATTGCATATGTTTGAGAAAAGCACTATACATACCTCGCCGTGAAAAGGGGTTGCCAGCCTCGTGACTATCCGACCTCGCTTCGCTCGGCCGTCTATATGAACTCGGCCTGCAACCACCTACTTCCCGGCGTCTGTAGTAATGTACTATTAATCAAAACTTTTGTTCACTCCACTTTCAAATAATAATGAGCAGTAACTTCGTAAAAACAGTGAACCTACCTCTTGAATCAAAGCATTTTCGTTAATGCGGCTCATTTGTGCCGCTAACTGTGACACATTGCACACAAAACAGTTTAGACGAAATCTAAAATACATTTTTATAATTTATTTCGCTCTACAATTAATGACAATCGTTTTCCCGCCAATACTAGGAGTTAAAAAAGTTAAAAGTTTTTTTTAAATCGGCTATATTATGCTCAGAAAGCCATTAGTTTGTGTCTTTCCAGCCAGTATTCGGATTGGCCTTTTCTTGAAATGCAAATTGTGTTTTTGACGTAGTTATAAATACTTTGTAATTAGCGTTCTGTGGTTTTTGGGCTGCGCAAAATGTTTGGTACCCCGATACCGCATTTCTCGAAAATGTTATTGACGCTGGGCAACGACCAATTCGTCGACGAGATCCGAATGAACATGAGTAGTGTATTATAGAATAAAAATACTGTATATAGATAAGCTGGGCTGGGGCTATAGTGAGTGTAAAGTTTAATAATAATAAGACTTAAAAAATGTTTTTTTTTTAATCCGTTCATAGAATATGTTTGAATTTTAATGATTTATGTTAACAATAACACAACTTATAAAATATTCAAAAGGCACAATTTTTCACCGATCGGTTTAAAAAAAAATCACGAAAAACCAAGTTTTTTTCCTTAAAATTCATTTCAAATCTAAATACTGAAAAACAGGTGACTGTGATACAAAACTTATGTAAGTAAAAAAGATGCACACAGTATCTTTCTACTTATTTTTACTATCGCCATAAACGGCAATATTAACGATAAAAAAAAAATCAAAAAATTAAATACCTTTTTTACTTATTTTTATGAAACGCTATAACTTAAAAACCAAACTCTTTTTTAAATAAGTTTTTTCGATGAAGTTGATCAATTTAATGGTTTCTAAAACATATATTTTTTTCGTTCAAAACAGAACACTTTTTTTTTTACTTCATACATTTTTCTATGGAACCAAATCCCCTTGATTTTTCACTAAATATTTTTTTTGACAAAAACTAGTCATAGGATTTTATTGCCCTCCAAGTATTTCTATATATTGATCAAGGCGCGTAACATATATTTTTTTTATCAAAATTCACCGATGTTTTTTTTTCCATACTTTCCGTGCGGTGTCCTTTAAGATAAACATGTCATCCATAAAATGTACACATACATACATACCTTCACGCCTGCATTCCCAGAGTGGGGTAGGCAGAGCTACAGAATTACCAACAACTCTAAAAACTTGTTGATAACTCTGTAACCACAATTTGCACTAAAATGTCTGCTTAATAAATAAAGATATTAAAGATATTAAACCAAAAGTATTGGGTCAAATACAAAATTAATTAAATTGGTCTCTTAAAATTACCTATTCTTTCAAATTAGAATGTAAAAACCGTGACTTATTTTTTTTGTCCTCTCCCAATTGGGATACACGCATATTAGCACTCTCGGGCACTATAAAAATTCAATTTGTTAATTAAAACATGGGCTATCTTTGTGTCGAATTTCGTTATTAACCTTAAGCTATTCATCACATTTATAATATTAGCAAGAAAACAAATAAGTTGGAGCAAATAAACAAAATCTGGAATATCGCCGATTTAAAAATAACTTTTTTGCACATTTGACGGAATATTTCAGATTGCTTTTTATTTCTATCTTATCGTATAAATGTAGACATCTTGCATTGAGTTCAACTAGCAACACTTGAGATACGTTCAATATGGATCTGATTTTAGTGATAAAAATGTGATAGTGCGTTAAAGTGCATTGACCCGTGCTTACTGATAGGACGTGATGATCTCCTGAGATAGAGTTCACGCACACGACATCAATCCAAAGACTGCAAAAGCGTTAAATTGTGAACCCTGAAGACTTAGATGGAATGCATCTTTGCTTGTCAATTCACCGGTTGTCTTACCCCCACACCGGAACACAGCAACGTAAGCACTGCTGTTTAACAACAAGTAAAGGGTACGATGGTGTTAGCGATCCGGACGGACCCAGTAGAAAGTGCTTCCGCCATTAAATGTTGGCCATGGATTTGCAGTCTTTACAATTATAACTTACCATTCGGTGGCCATGATGCTTGTTGTCCTTCTCCATCCCATTGATTAAAGGTACAAGAAAGCTTTTCAACCCTTAAATTGGCAAAAATAAAAAAAGTCGTGAATTCAAACCCTATTTAATTTGAAATCAGCATAAAAAATATAGTAACCAAAAAATACAAAAAGTGAACATTATGGTATGTGCATTATTAGATACGTTGCCAATTTAAGGGTTAACTAATATCATTAATAACATTATAAGTGCGCTTTCGTGAATTAAAAATAATCAGGAGATTAGGAGAGCCCGGTCCAGCAATTAGTGATGATGATGATTTTTACGTTGTGGTTGCCGGGTTAGAATAGTGCCACTCCATGTCTTCCCGTGGATGTCGTAAGAGGCGACTAAGGGAATAAAAGCTTGTAGTACTGTTAGGCGATGGGCTTGCCACCTGTCACTAATACACTGGGACACATCTTAGCCTACTTGTGCAAAATGTGGTTACAGAATTATCGAGAAGTTTTAAGATTTGTTGGTAATTCTTTAGCTCTGCCTACCCCACTCTGGGAATGAAGGCGTGAGCTTATGTATGTATGTATGATGATGATTTGCGGGCAAAGTTTTACTGAATAATTTGCACGTATAATCTCTATGCAGCTCGGTTACAATGGCTGGTGGCAGCCGACCGGTCGTTATCCCTATTCGATTACTCGCCTTTTTGCGTAACACCGCGGGATAAAGGCAATGTTTTTGCTGCAAAACAAACACTCGCTTCGGTGAAAAATATTTTCATATTGAGTCAGATGAACCGAGCTGCGGTAAAATAGTAGCGAAAAAGTTTGTTTTTTGGGCAGGGATAGGGGATATTGTAGAGGCAGAGAATGCAATAATATTGATATAAAAGACTACTCATATGTACCACTAAAAACTTAACTTAGTTGACTGGTAGGGAATGCTTGTAGCATTCAGTCCGCATTTGGTACACTATTTGAATTTATACATCATCCTCATCATGTCAGCCGAAAGACGTCCACTGCTGGACATAGGCCTCCCCTAAGGCTCTCCACTCAGACCAGACCCGTCTGGTGCTTATCGCATCCACCGCGTTTCCGCGATCTTTACAAGGTCGTCACTCCATCTTGTTGGAGGCCGATAAATTAACAAAATTAAACAGTACCATGACTGAGTGACTGACTGACAGACAAAGCTCAGCCTAAACCGGTGGACCTAGGGACTTGAAACTTGAAGGTAATATTCGTAGGGTACCCTAGGGGCGCATTTTCCGATAATCAACCCCCATCGGGAAGAAATAGGGGGAGTAGTCGCGGGCGTCCTCTAGCTAATAATTGAACAAAATGGACAGGTGTTGAATTTCTTTATTTATTGTAGTATATAAAGACCTTCTTAAATTAAGGCTTTACATTTCAGAAACAGCAGGCACTTAAATATGTTAATTCAATACAAAAACTAACATCGTGTATTGTGTACTTTACTTATCTCTCTGATAAATGCGTTATTGGACGTCATTCCCACCGGCGGAACAATGCAACGTTCATCGATAGAACCGCGGTCGCGCTGTGATTGATATCTTTATAAGAGGGCAGATGTATGCAACGCTACAGGTTCACAGGAATTCACTTGAACGTTATTAAACAGCAGATGTGATGGTAGAGCCAACCCGGCAACGGATTAGAGGCCCTGGAATTAGAGTTGCCAAAATACTATATTTCGGTCATTCCTTATAATATAATACATATGCAGTTTGGGTTGGCCGTTTCAACCAGATTTTAAGCACGAATGGAGTGGAGAAATTGCATTTTTCAGCTGAGATAGTTGCCAATAGCAGGCAGAATGTTAGTAAGTTGTAAATATTGTGCATTATATTTAATAAAGTACTAATTTACACACTTTGTACATTAAAAACAGTTAACAGTTTTAGAAAATTATTTACGTTGGCGTTCAGCAACGTATCTAGTCTCACAGATCATTAAACAGATAAGATCCCCGGTATATTGGAGACCCCTACTTTGAGCGCTAATATTGCGTAATAAGCGATTCATAAAACCAAGCTCAGGACAATCCCGTTTAAACTAGTTTTCTTAAAGCAAACCGCGTCCGATGCGGACCATTCTTTGGGATTTACTATGTTACAGACACACAGATGAACAGAACACCCCTCATTGCGTTGTATGGAGTTAAAAATGGACGCATCTGCGCCACAGTGATTGTAGAGGATCGAATGTCAGTAGAGATTGACATCATGCGAAATCATAACCAAAGTTATATACGCGTGGCAGTGCCCGTCCCTCGCTGACTCACACAGTCATTTGCCTCGTTATCTTATCTAGCTATTTCTTTGACGACACGTTGGCGTAATTGGTAGTAACCCTGCCTACGAAGCTAATGGTCCGGGGTTCAATTCCCGGTATGGGTATTTGTTTCTGAGTCTTGGATATTTTGTATTTAAGTATTTATATCGTTGTCTAGTACCCATAGTACAAACCTAGAGCTTAGTTTGAGACTAGGTCAATCTGTGTGTCCCACAGCTGGGCAAAAGCCTCCCTCAACTCTCGGCACAAGTCCCTTTCCAGTGAATCTTGAGTCTGGAACTGGTTCATTTCTGTGAAGACTGGGCTCAACCAGTCTTCACAGAAATGAACCAGTTCCAGGACGTCCTGCCATCTCCTTCTTGGTCGGTCTCTTCTTTTGTGGCTTTTTCATTGAATGGATATTTGATACAGATCGAAAGTGACTGGAAGGATAGGAAGGGCCGCCGTAGTACACGCTATTGAAGAGGGAGACCCGGCGAGAAGGATCTCGTCGAACTAGTGCCGTCTGTCCGCAAACACTGAAGGATTTCTTCATCTTGAGCAGTATTATGTCGAGGTCTTCCAGCATCAACTTGGCGGCGTTGAACTGATCCTCTTTCCCGAATAAGACGGTACGATGAACCAAACACGCTTGCGTGAGGTAAACGGCGGTTAGGGTAACGACGTTGGTATTCCCTTCTATCTGCAGCCGCGTCTCCATCGCAGAATCCGTAACAATAAATGATATCTGCGTATTCTTCGAATTGGCAAGCAGGCATTTGAGAAAGAAGCTTAGTTATCAATATCGTCCGAAATGGAAAGAAAGTTGAAAGTAACTGATTACGTAGGTCACTCAAAAAGTTTTGAGATACTCGAAATTTCAAAATGGAACGCACTTTGTTTTTAAAAAGCAAATTTATTTCAAAATAAAACACTATTAGCCGAATTTAAAATGGAGAACGATGTTCTATTAATTTTACTACAACACTTCCCGCGTTTTTCCGGTAAAAATGGAACGCACTTTATGTTTTTAAAAAGCAAAAGAACACGATTAGGTGAATTTAAAAACGATAACGATTCCGCGATTTTTAGTTGAAACGATGGAGCTTAACCGCGAAAATTTCTGCTATTTTTTATTAATTGTACATTTTTAAATGAAAATTAAGTTTAAAATGTCATAAATTGTACTTCTTTAGAAAGTTTATGATTTGAGCAAATTATTTCTGTCATTTGTTCGCGAAGTGTCATACTTTTTTTTTAGTTATGCTTTAAAATGTCACAAAATTTGGAAAATAATTACTTGAACTTTCAACTTCAAATCCTGTTATTTGCAAAACTTTGCATTTCTTTGGCATTTTTTATTATTTTTCGTAATCAGTAATTCATTGGCTATTTGAAAAATGCTTTTTTTTATTTCTAAATGACGAAGTTTTTACACAATGACTAGTTTTAGATCGAAAGGCGGGTATTTTTAAAAAATTCTAAAAACGTGAATAACGCGATAACCAATGAGTTTTGACCCCTGGTTGACTGGACTTAAATCGTTACAAATGAGCTGTAGAATAACCCCTTTCAAGGAATACTGCGAATTTCCAGTCACCCTGTAGAGTCGCAGAGCACTGCAGGCAAAATGCAACGGGCCCCCGGTCTGAAAGGCCGTGAGCACAGGAGGAACCTCATATTTATTACATTTTTAATCAAAGTAAAAGGAATTTAAGGGCCCTATCTGAAGAAATGCCATGGGCCTCAGTTGGTATTAGTTAGGGAGGCGAGGTAGCTAAATGGCGTAATTCAACGGCGCCGTCGAGACCTATCAAAATCGAAAGATAAAATAATTTCGAAAAGAAAAGCTCGTATGGTAAAAACCATTTTAGCGGTGGGTTTGGCGTGTACGGTTTTTCAAAAATGTTAAAAAAAACAGTTACTTGGGCATTCTCGAGCGTGACGATAAGGTACGATGAATTTTTGAAAATGCAAAAAAAAAAGTTTTTTTGAAATACTCGAGAGCGTCAGATTTTCATAGGGGAGGTTTATCTCGGTATCCTGAAAGCATATTTTCTTAATCTGACAAAAATGTTGGTGGGTTCTCTTAATCTGACCGAAAAAGGTTTTTTGGTTTCTTTTTTTTCCTTTCTTTCTCCTTGATAAAACGGGGAATTTAAGAATGACAATAAAGCGATAGATATTCCCTTTTTTGTTTATTTAAACTTTTTTTTTGTGAAATGTATCGTTCGCGACTTATATGCCGCAACGCGTTTTTCGGAAGACGAAATGGCTCCTCCACACTTCCGGTCATGCGGAAACCGGCAGATTTTGTATTTTTAGTAAGTTTTAGATTATATTCTTCAAAATAATAAAAAAAAAATCGCGCTCGAGAATGCCGGATTAACGTTTTTTTTACAAGTTCGCGACCCTATAACTCGGCGGCGTCAAGGACTTATCGTCAGATTAGTTAAATTTAGTCTTAAAACACTAAAATCAACCCCCAATATCTTAATCTGACGCGCTCGAGTATTTCAGACTATCGTTTTTTTTTACTAATCTGATCGTCTATCCTAGGCGCGCGTCACCCGCCTAGGGCTGATAGAGCAGCTCATAAGCTATCAATTTAACCCCCATGTATGTTCAGCAATTGTTATTAGTTTCCGAGATATTGATGATTTTAATCGGATTTTTTGTAATTTTTCCATATGTCCGTGCTACGAAAAACCCCTAAATTCATGTATTAATTCACATTTTTTTCAGTGTTTTCTTGCATGATTAGAATCACTGTAAAATAAGGAAGTTTTTAAAGCTACATGCCAATTTTTTTTCATTACAACTTTTTGAGTAAACACACAAAGTTTGTATTTCCATACTTGGTGAAAAACAAACGCGGGGTTCTCTTAGTATGGAGAAAGTAACTCTGTGCGTTTACTCAAACATTTGTAATAAAAAAGAAATTGGCATGTAGCTTTAAAAACTTCCTTATTTCACAGTGATTCTAATCATGCAAGAAAACACAAAAAAAAAAAGAATTAATACATGACTTTAGGGTTTTTTCGTACCACGGACATAAGGAAAAATGGCAAAAATTCTGATTTAAATGATCAATATCTCGGAAACTAATAACAATTGCTTAACATACATGGGGGTTAAATCGATAGCTTATGAGCTGCTCTATCAGTCCTAAGCGGGTTGACGTTGGTTTCTGGGACACCCTGTATAGAGCTAAATACTTTACAAGGTTGTTCTATTAGGTCTAAGGTATCTCTCATATCTTAAACTGCCACGCTCGAGTATTACCGAATATTCCCCTATTCGCCTCCCTAACTATATAGTTACCCCACTGGCCACTAACATCTCCGTGAACAAAACAGTCGATAGGTATGTTTCTGTATAAAACCAAAACAGTTACGAACAAGCAACGGCGCTCATTTCATTATATCAGTTAGTCGATATTTTGTGTACACATCTATGTATTTCGGGTGGGACACGAGGGGACGAACGGAGCAGGTTGATGGATGACCTGAAGGTCTATCACTTTGTCCCCCATTTATGTTCAGCGATTTTTAACATCCTCTATTCAATCGCAGGCGACAAGGCAATCTGTTCGCTTTCTCTTGTGTTTTTTTCGCGAATGATAATGTAAAAGCATTAGTATTAAAAATATGAATGATTAAAGTTTTCAATATTGATATTGTTGACAGCAGTAAAATAATAGTAGAATAGTGTCACTCCGTGTCGTCCCGTGGATGTCGTGAGAGGCGACTAAGGCAAAAAAGGCTGGTAGTACTGTTAGGCGATGGGCTTGCAGCCTGTCACTAATACACTCGTAAACATCTTAGCCTAATTGTGCAAAATGTGGTTACAGAATTATCAAAACTTTTCAGAGTTGTTGATAATTCTGTAACCCTGCTAACGTCACTCTGGGAATAAAGGCGTTTGTTTATGTACGTATGTGTATGTTTACAGTAGAAATACTTTGATTACTATTCCTCCAAACACAACAAAAAGTTTAGCGTTGTTTATCTGCCCTCAACATTATCAATATTCAGAAACTTAATGGTTGTTCACTGTGTCAGGATTGACTTCTTATCAGCCAAGCACTATAGTTTTAGGCTGCGTATCTAACTGATCTGGACGAGGCAGCAGAGCGGTGCGCGACTAGAATATCCACCAATAGGATTCCTTCACTATGTAAGGCTAGGAAAATGAAGCTATTCTATTGGAGGATACATTACTCGCGAACCACCGCTACCGCTATCTCTCACATCTCTGGTGGATAAGCAGCCTTATGTCAAGACATTCACATTTTAATAACTGACTCTACAGTAGTTATATTTTTCTATAAATATGTAGTTAAATATATTTAGTTCCTTTTTTGTTTCGCAACTTGTTGTTTTAGACCATATTGAACGTGTTTGGAAGTTCGTCAGCGTAGCTTTAATTTGCCAACCCATGTGAAATTAACAGAAAGGTCATTTGTCCCTCTCACCGATCTATTTACTTTGCAGCTGCAGACGCCGCGCCGACTCCAGACAAGAACCTAAATATTTGCTGACCATTATCGGCCCTATTTCCCCTGAGACTCACTGCCCCTTAATCAAACAACCAATTAAATTTTGTCTTTAATATGTTAGAAACAAAGTTCAAATTAGGGTGATTGTGTTCTAGTTAGGCGAAGCATGTGAAAGGTCGTTAAAATGCAATGCAAAGATATATTTTTTGTAAATTGTACTTTAAGTTTATAGCAACAAGGTGGGTTTTTGGTTGTAATGTGGAATAGGGGAGCTGAGGGCACGTTTATTTGACAATTATATTAAGGACGGTATTGTCCTGTGGCCTTTCTGTAGTACAAATGCAGGTAATTCCGTCTTTTATGCCTTTATTTATGACGGTAATTCGGATGTTATGTTTGTTTGTTTAATTGCTCTGAACCACGTATTTTGGAATAAGACGTGTTTTTGTTGTACGTTGTTATTCTGTACTAAATTGCGAGGTCGTTGAACCGTTTGTTGGGGAATCTGAGCTCGATAGTTTTGATGCGAATAATGACTCGTTGTAATAATAAATTTCTTCGAATAAAATTCAACGAATAACGAAAACTCGTGACCTTTTGGTTTATCGATTACTTTATTTACGAGCTTAACGTTATCCGTTATTAGTTCTGGGGCTCGATTCTACTCGTTTAAACCATATCGTTTCAACATTTTATCATATTGTCAACGTTATCATAGCTCTTATTTTCTTGAGAGTAATTATGGCGGGGGAATTAAATACGATGGCATGTCGAAAGCAATATGGTTGTACCGAGCCGAATAGAACCCCTGTTTTAGTTTTAATCCTGTAATTTATTTGATATGATTTTGTAAGTTGCTTCGGAGACTGTCTACTTTTCCGTCCACTATAATGTATTTCTATCCCCGTCAGCGTATCTTTTTTTAACAAGTAATAAGTAGAAATTACATTATGTGTCTGTATGCATGTATAAAAGCTGTTGGTTATATATATATGGATAGGTTTACATACATACATACCTTCACGCCTGTAATCCCAAAGTGGGGTAGGCAGAGCTACAGAATTACCTACAACTTAAAAAACGGTTGTTTAAAAATGGTTGATAATTCAGTAACCACATTTTGCAAAAATAGGCTAAGATGTTTACCAGCGTATTAGTGACTGGTTGCAAGCCCATCGCCTAACAGTACTACAAGACTATATTCCCGTAGTCGCCTCTTACGACATCCACGGGAAGACATGGAGTGGCACTATTCTAACCCGGCAACCACACGGATAAATGGATAGTTTTAATATAAATTATATGGGTCTGGGTCAATCAAGAAATAGCTATGAAAGTAGGGATTGCTGCAGGGGTGGACTTTACCATTACACACAAATCGCAAGCACCGCAACAATGACCTATAGCAGGCAGACTGATGCGTTCTGTCTAGACACGTGGCTTATCGTCCTGTAGCGCTGGGGTGGTGATCAGATTGTCCGGTCGGCGTGGCTAAGTTCAATGTGACAGTGACACGCGAGTACTGACAAATAAAATTGTCGCGGTGTTTTAAACTTCTGCACAGACAGGACACCCGTTTTACGATTAACAACCGTATTTTTATACCGTTAAAACGCCTTAATGAAATATTGTTGGTCTTATATCTTGTAATTATTATTATACATATCGCACCTTCGGTAGGACAAGGGGACAATTGCCCCTACAATCATATAGTACAGTCGCCATCAGATATATGGTAGCGGTCAAGGTACTCAAATATTTCGGAGCAGCATTAAATTTCAATATATTAATTACGCTAGATAAGGTCTATAATATCGGCCCATATAATTCGTCATAAATTTAGGAGCAGTGACTTTTCAATAAATTCGTAACATACAATTAGGTAAAGATATCGGAACTTACAGAAGTCAAAAATATCGAAGCAGCCAGGATGATCATAAAGATCGGAACATTTATGGAAAATATACCTTAAGTCTGTGTCACATAGTTCAAAATACTTTACGATGGACCGATTAAAATAAGGTTTCAGACACGCATGATTAATATTATGTTGTCAACAATTTGAATTAAGAACAGAGTGGTTTATTGTGACATGTTCCGCTAATTTGGTCTATGAGTGTAATAACGAATTCAAATATGAACTATATGACACAGACTTAAGGTATATTTTCCATAAATGTTCCGATCTTTATGATCATCCTGGCCGCTTCGATATTTATGACTTCTGTAAGTTCCGATATCTTTACCTAATTGTATGTTACGAATTTATTGAAAAGTCACTGCTCCTAAATTTATGACGAATTATATGGGCCGATATTATAGACCTTATCTAGCGTAATTAATATATTGAAATTTAATGCTGCTCCGAAATATTTGAGTACCTTGACCGCAACCATATATCTGATGGCGACTGTACATTATGCCCTTGTTCTACCGAAGGTGCGATATGATGAAAAAATTACTGAGTGATCGATCAATGCACCGTCGAAATCGTAGGACTTGAGACTTGAAAGATTGTAGCAGGATAGCCCTTCAAAAATTGCCCCCAAAGCTTTGAGTTTGGAACTATTATCAGATGATGCCCCGTGGGGAGAAAATACTTCATACCAATTTTTAACCCTCCACTGCCCCCTGGAACCGTACGGTATTAATTTAACCATAATGCGTTTTTATCAAAAATATATATATCCAATAGAAACTATTAAAAACATACCAGCTCTCTACTTACTTCTTTCCCTGGAAAAAAAATAAAATTTAAAAATAATACACCCTGTATAACCATTCGGGCTCGCAAAAATATGTTTGCCAAATGTATAATTTCCCAACTTTTTCATTTGCCAACCCAATGATATATGTATAAAATATTCAGAATTTATTTTAGTACCATCGAGTAGAACCCTGCAGGTTAGGTTAGTTTTTACAATATCCTGAAATATTTACGGTTATAGAAAACGAAACGGTTGGAAAAAGATACATATGCCAACATATTTTGCCTGAACAAAGGTAACCCACTTGCAACGCTATCCTGCATGGGTGCATTAAGAAAGAATTTTTGAAAATCAACTCCCACCGTGAAGAAATAGGGGACTAGCGGGAAACTAATATTACCCGTACGAAGTCGCGGGCGTCCTCTAGTTCTAATTTAAAGCAAAATTAAGACTACTTTGATTTTATAAGTACATATAAACTTTGGCTTAAGGGTAAACCGACATCTTGTAGATCAAAATCGTCCTTTCGAGTAGTCTCTCCCGAGACAGAATAAATACACGAGGACATCCGCATTATCATTACGCGAAAGACCTCCATCATTCTCATCATATTAGACCTCATTTTCAACATCTTCTTTTATCAATTTTATAATCAAATGACAACCTCATCAAACCTCGATTTTATTTACAACTCCTACACCAAAACGTATTTCCAGATATATTTCGGGATTCTATTCCGAGAAAGTTCGCAGATCCCGTCAATGCCCGGATTGACACTTACTGTCGCCTTATTTCACTTAGTTTTATGGAGGGTCCGACCGGATTTTCCGGAGGCTTGGATATTTTGCATAGATGATGCCAAGTATTTGGGACGAAAGAGGAGAAAGGGCGTTCAATTTGGGACCTCGTCTGATTACGTTAGGATTAGACTGTGACAATACTTTTTATACAGGAATTAGAAAAAAACGACATTGTAAGTAAGTAAGTAAAACATTTATTCACAACAATAACACAACAAAAAATAAAAAGTAGCAATAAAAATGAAGAAAATAAGACCAGAGAATAGATATGTGCTAATGTCTTGTTTATTTACTGTTTATTGTCGATTATAGTTGACGTAAACTTAATAAATTTAACTAGCCATAGTTTAAAGAAGTTCACCTTCTACATCATCCTCATATGAATGCATATGTCAAAGCATTCCTTTCTGTAAAATTATGTACAAGTGTTTGTCCGCTTGTTTTTCTTAATCACGCAAATCGTTGCGATGCAGTTTTCAATTACATTTACTTGCATATCTGTATGATGCTCGTACATTCTAATAAAATTCGTAAAAATAACACCATTTCTATGTCAAAGGTTCCACGTTATATTACTCGAAGAAAAGGCCCGAGGCGAGAGTTCTATGTAATAAATAATAATGTTCATGATGAAAGTAAAGATACAGCGTTCACGTTAATATTATATCAACTAAGGAAGGGAACTACATAGGGGGCTTAAAGTAATTGCTCAATGATAGAACCGCGCACTTAGTAGCCGAGCACTAAGGACTTAAATTGTAAAGGCACTATAGAACCCTGTCATAATGACAGTTCTCTCATGTGAAAGCTATTACGTCAAAATTGTTCATTAGCTTACTACGACACAGATCTATATGGTCTCTAGAATTCAAGTTAGTGATCGTACATACTTGATAATATGCTACAATGTTAGGTACCATTTAATAACTTGGTGTATTTTTGTCGGACACATTTTGAACGTGGTCCTGGGCCTGGGAGAGCCGTATTGATGCCTTTTACGATTGTTTGGGGAGGGCCATTTATAGAAAACGGTGGTCACCAATTGAAAATGGCCACGACAGCCTTACGTACGCATTTATTTAATCATATTTAGGTTCTGTTTGCGTGCTGTGCCGATAATTAAGGGATTAGTTAGTTAGTTAGAAACTTGAGAGGAGTGGTTAGAGAGAATTGAAAAACGGATCAGTGCATGTTTTTGCAACGATAACACTAGTTTTATTAAAACTAACTTCTGTCTGTCTGGTTTCGGTGATTTTTTTGATGGCTCCTAACTGGGTTTAATGAAAATCGGTTGAAGCGTGAAAGAATTACTATCATAAGTAGGAGACGTTAATATGTTCAAGAGTTTATATTTTAAATCTATTTAAAGTCATACACGAGAACCGTACTGATGGGTATTGAACCCGCGGCTTTGTAGTCCAACTATTGAGCCAACCATTAAAGGTTTTTCCTGCCCGTAGGCGTGTGATCCCACGGGAGTCGTAATGGTGCACTTTATATTGGCCCCACGATGGGCGCCAGTTAACGAGCACAAAGAGAGGTCCACTCTATTTGTAAGCTGACAAGACGCAAAAATTATTTGGCCAGTGAAAATTGAACCATTTGGCGCTCTGGGATACTATGGAACAGCTAGTTGACGGTTTGTTTTCGCAGTATTTCAAGATATTTACGTTTCCAACAAAGTTTTGACACATCAGATAGTCGTTGGTATCTTACCGTCACGCTGAAGCACAACAGTGCTGTATGTATGCATTCTCTTTTTGTTGACAGCTTTTTTCTTTTGCCATTGTATATCTGAAATTATATTCAATAGATTCAAACTGTAGTTACATTATTTATATCAGTCTCCCCTCTGACCCCTCCCTCCGGCGCCATAGGTCTGTTGTTGATATTCTCTTGCAGCTCGTGATAAGTTAGATGATGCCGATTTATGTTGATGATGTGCAGTACGTGGGAATACTTGAATAAAGTCATTTTTTATTTTATGCTAAAAATACATTAATTATTAAAACATTAGTAAACTTCCACATTTTGCACAAATAGGCTAAGATGTTTACCAGCGTATTAGTGACAGGTTGCAAGCCCATCGCCTAACAGTACTACAAGCCTTTATTCCCTTAGTCGCCTCTTACGACATCCACGGGATGACATGGAGTGGCACTATTCTAACCCGGCAACCATACCTATTTGTGCAAAATGTGGTTACAGAATTATCAACAAATTTTTAAAGGTGTAGGTAATTCTGTAGCTCTGCCTACCCCACTCTAGGATAACAGGCGTGAAGGTATGTATGTATGTATTAGTTAACTTTTTCCCGGACGAGACTCTCCGTCCGTGTCTACTTTAATGCGTCGGACAACTTAAGCTCACCATTATATCAGCCGAAAGTCGTCCACTCCTGGACGTAGGTGTTCCCCAAGGATCTTCGACGACGGTCGGTTTCGGCTTTTCGCATCTATTGGTTTTCTGTGATCTTAAGCTGACCTTTTAATATTTCGTACACCAATTGAGATAAAAAATATTTAAAATGACACGATGTGACATGACATACAAGTTATAACATAGGACTAGATAGATCAACGTCATTTCTATACTTTAATAATATATTACGACGTGGCTAGGATTGAGGGTTGCGGGAAAACGACGAATACAAACGACGCAAGACCGGTTCTTGTGGTAAAACCAGCCAATGCCCAGCAGTAGACGTCTTTTGGCTGAAATTATGTTGATGATTGTAATGATTATCCCAAATGCCACATATTGTCTGCTTCTATCCAATCACAAATGACTCCAGTTTTCCAAGCGCAAGCTCCCTTGCTATCGGTTCACTCATGGCAAACGTCGCCAGTAATGCTACACGAGCGACCGGGCCGCGTATAACGCAGCTCTCCGGCGGGCACCGCGCGGGAAAACACTAGGGCGCTGAGTGCTTTCTTCATGAAACATCACCATTGCAACTAACATAACCTCATTCAATAAAATTACAGTAGGTTCTTTGTTAGTACAGTCAACAGCATAAATAAGTGATCATTTATGTACCTTAACATTGTATTTGTAATTTTATACAAAATTGTGAAACGATTGAAAGCGACAAGGTACAGAAATGATCACTTATTAATGCTGTTGACTGTACCCATAGTTACAGGTAAAAGAACCATGCATAGTTAAACTATTTAGCCGATGAATAATAAAAAACATTTCGTCGGTGATACTGTAATATCGCGTCACTAACATAATCAATAAGTTGGAAATTTTAAATCCCGGTATTGGTAAATAATAGTGTGAAGAGCACGAGTATTTGTTCCTGAGTCTAGGATATTTAAGTCTATTTCTCTATATAAGTATTTTCCTACTCCTGTACTTTTATCTGTCATTTATATAGTCACGAACACTAATATAAGAATATAGATAATATGTCCGCAGAACATTCCGTAGAAAAGTCTATCTAGTCTATTCCCCTTAACAGCACTTGTGCTTTTTTGAGCCAAAACGATATGCCTAGCTGCCAAAGCTTACACCTAGGTTAATTTGACCAATCAAAATACTTCACCAAATTAAACCACCAATCACAATATACATTGACTGTCAATCGGAACGTTAGGTTCTTTTTGGTATGTAAACTCTTTTAATAATTTAACTCTTTAAAAAAACATTTTATTTGGTATCAACCAACCAGAACGCAGCTATATTAAAATCGACCAATCAGGTAAAAGAATTCATTTCTCAAATCATTAGGTGTTTTTTAGTCCCTATTTCACAAGTTAAATCGATTGTGCAACTTTTTTAAAAAATATTAAACCTGGCAAGTGCACATCAATTTAAAAACAAAGTTAACCATAGACACATATTTTGTTGTTTTCGAATGTTTCTCGCTCGTTTGTTGTTCTGTGCTTCGTTCGTTCGTATTCTAACCTAGGTATATTAATTTAATTTTGCATTTTATTTGAAACCTAGTCGTAGAAAAAGTATTGTATGCAACGGTGTATAACTAAGTCAAAAAATACTCGTGGCGTCTTGCTTTACGATGTTCGCCTGTGGCTCACATCGTAACCACACCACTCGTCTTTTTTGACCTCTCTTATACAACTGTTGCATAAACTACTATTATATCATCGTCTAGTGCCCATAACACAGGCCTATAGGTTGCAACGGGCTGTTTTCCGCAACTCAACGACTCAATAATTGCGCCTTTATTGCGTGCAAACACCAGCCTATCTAGAGCTTAGTTTGGGACTAGGGCAATTTGTGTGACATAGTCCCCTGATATTTATTTATTATTAAATTGGTTCGTTTCACGGTATTGCGGTATCACCGACGATTTGTGTTTTACTATTTACTGGAGTTACTATTTCAATAAATAAATAAATGAGTTGTACATTTAGATGTTTAGAAAAGCATTTATAGTAACTTTTTTTAATATGAAAAAGTATGAACAGTTGCTCTATTCTAATCGGTAAAACAATATTGCTTTTAACAGGTTGACGTATTGTTTTTTACTCGACCGCCATTACCGTCTCGTAAATAAAATGAAAGTCACACGTCGACAATACGATTACGTAGATAACATGTCAGAAGCAATATTAGGAGAATAGCGCCCCAGATCTGAGAAACGAATGATCACATGTTTACTTCTGAATCCAAGAAAATTATATCACATGCCTTGAAAAAGCCAAATAATCGTACAGGCCACCTCACGGTAACCAGACTTGGCTCAAGAAAATAACTGTGTTGCCAATCCTGCGGATTAACATAGAATGTGTATATGCTAGTTGTTACACTGCTGTCTTATCCCACAACACGGAGCACAGCAATGCACTGCTGCTTGGAAACAGGGTCAGGAGAAAACGCGGTACTTTTTCCTGGAAATAATTAATCTTTGGAAAACACTTATTATTTCCGTTTCCTCTATCATAAACACGTCCCACACTTTAGCAATAAACATGGCGAAGCACGCGGCACCTAACCCATAACATTAAGAGCTATTATCACTTGACATCTACACCCAGTTTCTCATAAACCTATGACTTTAATGTCGACGTATTATAGTTGAAATTTGTACAACGTTTAGGCCACGTGAAACTGTCGCGACGCTAAGTGCACTAAAGAGTCAAAAGCTGTTAGGCTACTAGAAAGAGGTTCAAACGAATTTGAATCCTAGAATAACAGTATATAGTTTAAATTGAAATAGCAACTGTATTTTCTGGTGTGTCGTTGTAATGGTATTGTGAACTTTACAGTAGTGGTGTTATGGTTGTAAATGCTTTACGAGTGTCGTACGTGTGGAGAGCCGTTTGTAGGTCCTAAGGGACAGATTGGGGGTAAGCCCGTGGATTTGATTATAAAAAGTCCGGACTGGGAAGTTGTGGAAAACTCTACCTTAAGTTTGCATATTTGTGAGCCACAATGTAGTTCTGTATTATTTTTCATGTTGGCGTGTCACAATACATCGTAATATTTAAAATTAGCAGAAACCTATAAGGTCATTAAGTAAGTTGTATAAAGATTATAGTATTTCTTTTTCAACGGTCGTGGATGATTTTCTTAAAATGGTATATGACTTCTAAATATACATAAATACATAGACAGTTTAATGTTATTTTTCTAAAAAAGGATCTTACAGTAAATTATTACCTCAATAATATAATCGAATGTATTTGAATAGATAACGTATCTATTCCACGGTAGCAACGCTAATCGAAGCGTCTCCAGGTGAACTCGAAACTTGGACAGAGCTCAAACACTAACTTAGTTCATTTCATCAACTACCATCCTCAGTAAAAAAAATGCATACTATCTGCAACTTCATAGCCAAAGTATTTTAAACCCTCTTTCGTAATGCATAGAGGCTTAGTTACCATTTCTATTGGACCGTTTTGCTAAGAAGGACGGAACTAGTTATCTGCATTGTTAAGGGCAATGACCCCACGGCGTTTGAGCTACGAATAAAAACGTCGTCTACTACCCTCACATGTTCGCGGCCGCAAACTTATATTTGTAAGTAATGTATACACAATATGTGTGTCGTCGGTTTTGAGTTGATAACCGAAGAAAAAAGGCTTTATGGTTACAGAAATGTTATTTCATTACGAACTTATTTGTAGACGTGGAGAGTTGATTTTATATTGAATTGAAGATGTTATACTTATTAGGAAATGTCGATGTCTTGTGATAGATTGGACGATAAGGTTATTAAAATTAATAAAGAGGGCAGTTAGTTTTCGAATATAAGTTATTATATTCGTGTTTGATTGTTTTGATTACTTTAGTATTAGAATAAAATATACGTTAAACAGATCAACTACCTTATTGTATTTTTATTATTGTAATGTCATAACCACATGTTTGTAGGACACATTCTATTTAACAATGTCAATGTTTTAAATATAATACTTCCGTGAGACTTAACACATTAACGAGATAACAAAATATGTCGAGCTATATTCAATATTAATTACGTGAGTTACTGTCAATGTTATTAAGTATTATTATTATTATTATTTAAATAAGCACAAATATCGTGTAGTTGTACTGAACTGAGGGAAAAATATAGGCCGGCATAATTGGCGCCCAACGTGGGACTCGCTGACTTGGTACGTCTGTTGCCACTGACTTTTAATTTAATGTGATTTCGACACGCTAGGCGAATTTGTGGCACTGGATGGAATGTCACCATCAGTAGAATTCGTGATGCAATGTAGAATTAACTCCTTATCGAGTTCTTTTCTACTGAACGTGTTTAAATTACACAGGCACTTATTAGAAAAATCAACTGTAGTTAGACTGATTTTAACATGATTTATTTAGTCTGTGATCGTATGTTATTTCATTATGTATTTGTCGTAAATGTGTCAATTGTTCTAATACGAGTTACAGTTACATAAATTAAATGTTTTTATTTCATTTAATCCGGCATCACACTTTTCTAAAACGGTTAGTGCGTGCAATTTTTTGGGAAATACGTGTATGTGAAGAATATAAATTGATAATACATGTTTTAACACGAAGATAAAGCATCTTTCTTTTTTTTATTCCCGAATTAATGTTCAACAAATCCTTAACGCGCTAAAAAAAGGCAATGTCAACGTTAAAAAAGTTCCAAATAGGATACAATGCCACGCTGAGCCGCACAACTTAATTACAGCTCACTAAACGACGGCGACAGCGACGACAAGCGAGGGTAGGAATAGAAAATAATGGAACAGAGTTAATTGGCGCCCATCGTGGGCTCATCCGGGGTTAGAGTCCCGCTGAGCCGGCTAGGAAACCTTACCTGGAAAATTGTGCTTATTTAATTTAGACTTTAACAAACTGGGTCGCTGTAATTGACAACAATTCATTTTGTGCTAAGGTAGTAAAATAAAAAACCGTTTCTAGATTTTACACTGCTGATTACAGTAAAAATATATTTGGATTTTTTTATGCAGTAGTTTTTTTTATATTTAGGAAAAACAGTAAAAAAAAGTTGGATTGTGAATGTTAGGAATACACTTATAGTGCCCTTAGTCCATTTATTACCAAAGGAATTGAAAAAAATATACAACTGTCATGTTCATTTTTTGTCTGTCTGACGGATTACTTGATTCTAACGACACGCTTACGAATCTACGCAAAATAGTTTATTTATTTTAATGGCGTCTAAAAATTCTGTAATTATTTAAATTACGCAAAATAACAAATTAGTGAACGAACGGCAACGAATGATTGACATGACATGACAGTCAGTTCTGTTTCTGTTTAAAGTTACTTTTTTTATTTTATATCAGGCTAAGATCGCGACATCAGTATTCCTAACTTTGTATATACGGTCTTTTTAATGACTATTTCTTTAATAAATTATTAACGACGAATTTAAGTTAAATAAAGAAAAACCAAGAAATATGGGTAGTCTAATTTTTAACCAGCTATTATAAACGCGAAAAAACGATATTTTTTTTTTTTAAATGTTGTCAATTGTGTTCTAGCTAAATAATTCATTGTATTTTTTTCAGAATGTGTTATTTCGGTGAATTTCCTAATAAATTTAAAAATATCAAATAACCGGCCAAATGCGAGTCGGGTTGACGCACGAAGGGTTCCGTACCATTATCTATATAAAAAACACGTTTGTTGTATGGGAGCCCCCCTTAAATACCTATTTATATTATTCTGGTTTTAGCTGAGATGCTCATCTCAAGACTGGTCAACGTAAACGTTAACACATAGACAAATTATATTTATGACGAGTCTTGAGTCAACTCATCTCAGCCATGATCAATTGGGACAAGTAGAGCATTTATTCTTGCGCTAATCCAAAACCGAATAAGTAAAAATTCGTAAAATTTATTAGCATTTCTAGCAAACACAACTTGTATTCTATCTTATTTAAAAAACCAACAGATTTTACTAACAATTGTAGTCATTTACCCACTTACAATGTTTAATACATAGCTAATAACAGGTCTTCTTAGAAAAAATAATAATAAATAGAGGTACAGATCAAAACTTGCTCGCTCTATCACTTGTCCAGTATCCCCTTACTGGTTCTTTTAAATACCTATATGTCTTCTTGTCTATCTTAATACTTACCAGATCGCCACTATATTTTATTAACGTACCGCCAAACAGCACCGTTCGCATTATTGCGTCGTACTTTTTGCGTCTTGGTACAATAGTAAGATCACTTCCACTTTACTCCTTAGGAGTAGGAACTGGCATCGTATTCGTAGTCTTGAGATTGCAATCTTGAGATTTCAAATGTGTATAGGTCTCAGATCCTACTTACTAAGTAAAGTGCGCTCGTTTTTCCTTCTCCATGGCAATTTTGTATAACCGAATGAAAGTGACAAGTGCTCACTTACACATGTCGCGATTTCAACCGCTGACGTCTAGAAAGCATCCCTAATGAGCACTCCCCGCTAAAAGTCGAGCTTGGCAGCTTTTCTTTATTTCCGAGAAGCTTACGAATGTTTATTTAACACGTCGGATTGGGGGCGATGCCCGATGAATGCTCACTCGTCGCTTGCGCCGTTGATTACTTCTCTAGACATATTTACCCTTATTACCTACATTAATATATTACATTAAAACGAGTTAGTTAAAACTAAACTTATTT
The DNA here is from genome assembly GCA_927399475.2 of Acleris emargana. NCBI lineage: Eukaryota > Metazoa > Arthropoda > Insecta > Lepidoptera > Tortricidae > Acleris > Acleris emargana. The sequence goes on from OV656863.1 coordinate 12,260,705, forward strand.
AAATTATAATAAACCAAGCTACTCAAATATTAAAGATGTAAATAATAATCACCAGTATAAAAAGAACACCCCCTCTAGCAGGTCCGCTCGCAGACATATTTACCCTTATTTCTTTATGTAATTACATTAATACGAGTTAGTTCAAACTAAACTTATTAAAATTAAAATTAAACTAAGCTACTCAAATATTAAAGATGTAAATAATAATCACCACTATAAAAAGACCACCCCCTCTAGCAGGTCCGCTCGCGGCAAGGTCCCCATGACACTGGCTGCATTACCTCTCTGGATAGCTAGCCCAATCCTTTGGGAGAGGTAAGCACCAGCTCTAGGTTCTAAATAAATAAATAAATAAATATCAGGAGGCAATCTCACGCAAGTGGCAAACTATGCTCTAGGCTTGTACGAGAACTACTCGTAGACAACAATTAACATCCTTATAAAGAGATAAACCCAATCCAGATTTGAAAGTCAACTTCTCTCTACACTACTTGCTCGCGGCGTTTCCCGCAACCAAGGAAAATGTAACGACGCCTCATATTTATGTTAAAATTCATCAAGCCGTTTATGCTGCAGAACGTGCCAAAGAAAAAGACGTCCATATATGTATAGTGATGCAGTCGGATAAAAAACAAAAAAGGGGGCTTCCATGCATTTTTTTATGGCATAGGAAGGCAAACGAGCACACATGCCACGTGATGGTAAGTGGAAACTGTGACCCATAGACATTCGCATTCACAAGACTGCAAATGCACTGCCAACCCTGAGGACTAAGATGGAATGCCTCTATGCTAGTCATTTCACCCGCTGTCTTATCCCCAAACCGGAAAACATCAATGCAAACACTGCTGCTTGGCGGTAGGTTAAAGGATAAGATGGTGGTACCAAGCCGGATGGACCCTGCACAAGGTCCTCCCACCCAAAACACATCCAAGATTCAAAAGCATATCTCGCGCTCTTTTCATGTTGACATTGTTTTGCCTTTATATTCATTATACTAAAACTCTTATGGACCCAGAGTATGAAATAAATATATTTAATTTAATTTAATGACGCAAATCACCATCACCATCAACTACTTGTCGCGCGCCGCGTTGTCATTTATATGTGCTAAATTAACTTTTCTTAATGTTTTATTCAAGAAACGAGTAGCTGAGATTTTTGCGGAGAACAGGGTGGATTTACTCTTGTTTTTTTTTTTTATGTAAAAGGCAATCAAGAAAGGATATTAAATAGATTAGGAATTAAGATTGCCAAATGTTTACCCTGAGGATTAAGGTGGAATGCCTCCAGGCTAGTCGATTTACCAGCCGTGTTATCCTACACGGGAACCAAATAAGTAAACACTGCCGCCAGGCGGCAGATTAGCGACATGATATTAAGATAACGTGTTTATTTATATAAGTTTATTTTTATGGGAAGTAGAAGGAAATCAAGCCCACAGACCATGTGATGGTAATGGGGATCTGGGACCAGTAGAAAATTGAATTCTCAAGAATGTAAGTCTAAGGGTCGTATTAATAAACTTATTTTGAGCGAGTCGCCCGTCACTAGATTTGTCAAAGTAAACGTCAAGTCATAGAAAACTGTCATTTTTGACGAATCTCGAGACAGGCATAAGTCAAGATCAGTTTATTAATACGGCCCATAGATAACTGTCATTTTTGACGCATCTTGAGACTGACTGGCATTAAAGTCAAGATCAGTTTATAATACGAACCTAAGACTGCAAATGCGATGCCAACCCTGAAGCCTAAAATTGAATGCTAGTGACTTCACCAGTCTTATCCCCACACCCCTGCTGCTTGGTTATCCGGACGGACCCTGCGCAAGGCCCATGTAATGCCACCATTAATGATTATTAAATACCATGTTCACCCGTGACTTCGACCGCGTAGATTTCCATTATTCCATCGGTTTTTTTTTTGGTGGCCTGTGTGCTCGATTGCCTTCCTATGATATAAAAATAAATAAATAAATAAATAACCCAAGTAGCACACTCGGTGGGAAATAGCTCGTATATCATATCTATTTAGATACTTAAGTGAAATATATAGCCATGACTAAGTTCTATATATAGGTGGAAAGAACCCTTAGGCAACCAATATAGAACCACGGGGAGAAAAATTGCAGCTTATTTTTGGTTCTATATTGAATCCATAAGAGATCTCACGATTACCTTAAGTGGCAATTAGAACTATGGGTGAAAGTTATGCGCAGTGAACGACGATTATTGAACGAATGAATAATAATATTTCAGTTCGGTCAATGAGTGATAAATGGGACGCCAAAGTTCCTTTGAGTGACAACAATTAAGTCGGTAAGTTTTTTAAAGTGAATGTGATCTGCCATTTTAATTTTGGATTTATACATCTGTTTGGTAATTGATTAAAATTCACGTTCAGGCATTGAAATAAGCACGAAATTCTTGCGAATGCTTTTTTACCGTGAAACTATAGTATGGTTTCTTTGTAAATTTCGATGCGCCTTTGATTAGATCAGGAATATTTAAAAAGAGAGTGTTAAATCATATAAGGAATTGATACTGATAAGAACTAAAACTGTAAAAACCTGACCTAATGATTGTAGGTTACGTACAATGTTAAAGTAACATCGTCACAACTATCAAAAGTCTATGATTATGCGTCAGTGTGATAAAATTCTGTTTAAAATAAATCATTTTCAAGGACTCCAATTTGTAAACATGGCGAAACAAAAAAGATCTTACAGTGTTTATTTTCACTTATTTGTTTTCTATTTGAAACTATCAGGTCTGAAAATCACTTATTTGTATCTTGCGAGTGGCACAGCAGTGAATGCTATGCCCTAGAGCTTTTGTGCTGTAACACTAGCGGCTTGCGTTAAAGCCTAAAACGGCACAGAGTTCGTGCTTCCTATAAATGCTATGAGAAACAGCCGGCCGTGGACGGAGTTCCGTTTTTGTTGTAATTAAAAACACCGGCCACAGCCGTAATGCCATATCACGAGGGTCTTAGTTTACGTCTCTCGACGTACTGTCCGTGAACGTGTTAACATTGTTTGACAACACTTATAGCTTTAAACACAACTCAAAATTGTATATGACTTCATCTTGTCACTTGTAGTTGCTTAGGAACGTTTTTTGTTTCCACTTTATTACATGGTTGGGTAAAGTCGATTTTGCTACTTAAAGTTGCATGCAGGTTTTAATTTTCACTGAATAAGAAGCAATAGTGCTATATAAGGCCCTAAAGTTACTTATAAGCAACTTTTACATATAAGTGGGAGCATACCCTTATTTGGATCTTTTAATTCCAAATGACTAGTATAATAGAGTAGTATATCACCAATAGTGGCTAAAGAGATAATTTTACGACCCTTCTAGGCCTTAAAGTTGCAATCACTTTAGTTTCCAAAAGGGCCGTAAAATTATCTCTTTAGCCACTATTGGTGATACACTACTCTATTATACTAGTCATTTGGAATTAAAAGTTCCAAATAAGGGTATGTTCCCACTTATATATAAAAGTGGCTTATAAGTTACTTTAGGGCCTTATATATCACTATTGCTTCTTATTCAGTGACAATTACAACCTGCATGCAACTTTAAGTAGCAAAATCGACTTTACCCAACTATAAGTAATAAAGTAGAAACAAAAAACGTTCCTAAGCAACTATAAGTGACAGGATGAACTCGTATACAAGTTTGAGTTGTGTTTAAAGCTATAAGTGTAGTCAAACACTGTTAAACCACTCATTTAGAACACAAAGCTATAAGATAAGCTGCAAAATTCACTAATGTGCTGCTTGGGAAATGTTACCTGTGCGTTAATCTAGTGTATATAAGCTATTTTCATTCCAAACATCACTCAATGCAACGGATACAAGGACTAAAATTAACATTGTGTTAAGTTATGATATTAAAGACGCACGATTGTACAAAAGCCATACGAATAAAATAAAATTCCAAACATTCCAATCCGTCGAGCGGTTGCAGCGTGAACGAGTAACAAAATATCACACGAACTTTCGTATTTATAATACATACACATACATACATAAACTCACGCCTTAATTCCCAGAGTGGGGTAGGCAGAGCTACAGAATTACCAACAACTATAAAAATTGGTTGATAATTCTGTAACCACATTTTGCACAAATAGGCTAAGATGTTTACCAGCGTATTAGTGACAGGTTGCAAGCCCATCGCCTAACAGTACTACAAGCCTTTATTCCCTTAGTCGCCTCTTACGACATCCACGGGAAGACATGGAGTGGCGCTATTCTAACCCGGCAACCACACGGTTTCGGGATAATATTAGTGAGATTATACAATAGTAAAAATAAAGGTGGTTGAATGAATGATATTTATTTTCCAAAGTAACTAAGTATTTATTGCATGTTATGTCAAAAGTACAAAAAATTACATTGGAATCGTCAAAAATATACACAAAATTTGAAATAATCAAAAATAGAAATAAGAAGTCAGGATAACAATAACAATACAGAACTAAGGAGTTATCACCGTTAAGGATCGTCTTAAAAATACCATGCAACCAAATAAACTTTTAAAAAAAAAGTAAATAGTCAGAACATCAGAAATAATAATTACAATAACACATATTAAATAAAAACTTAAATAGGGAATAAAGGCTTGTAGTACTGTTAGGCGATGGGCTTGCAACCTGTCACTAATACACTAGTAAACATCTTAGCCTATTTGTGCAAAATGTGGTTACAGAATTATCAACGAGTTTTTAAAGTTGTAGGTAATTCTGTAGCTCTGCCTACCCCACTCTGGGATTAGAGGCGTGAAGGTATGTATGTATGTAAATAAAAACTTTTCAAATAATATATGTAACTACCTAATTATAATTAAGGTCCATAAACTCTTTAACTGAGTGTAGTACATTTTCCAATAAAAAAAAATTCAGCCGGCGTCCAAATGCTTCGTCGGATGGTTCATTCGGTTAAATATTGATTTTTTTAAATATATTTTGTAAAGATGGCCGTTGTCATAATTTGAATCATGATCGTTTTAAGCCCCCGCGATCGTTGGAACGTGCGACGTGCGCCGGCGACGCGATTATGCCGATCGCCGTTATTATGAGAAATTCGTTTTGGCGAAACACCATTATGGTAGGGGGAGCAGCCTTCGCGGGTTGAGATGAACGCTCGGTTCCAAGCTAAGCTCTGTTTGATAACTTATTTGCGTGGTAGCAACAACAACATTCTTAAGTCTTGGATTTTAAACATTATTATATATCGAGGTCAAGTATTTATACTCGTAGCATTATTGCTTAGAGCTGTGTGTTAAACATATAACATGAAGCCATGGAACATACAACAAAAACGAGTACAAGGGGCATTATAAGAAAATTTGTTAAGGAGTGACCATTTAAATATTGTTCCTTACATCGGTTACGTGAGTAGCACAAAACTGACCGTCGGAGAAATCATTGGAGTACCCGGTATGTCCAGCCGACGTATTTTGGCTTGCATAATGATGATGATGATTCTTCTTATGATATGAAGAAAGAAAACGCAATAAATCACACAGGCCACCTGATGGTATGTTGAAGATACTCGTACCTTGGTTCAAAATAGCATCGCAGATAATGAGAAGTGGTGAGGCTCTCTTCTCTGCTCGGCCTTAGATTGCTCTTCTTGTTTACTGTTTACATAGCGCTTTAAAGAGTCGTTTTAAATGCGTCGAGCGCTGATGGGCCTCTTCGCGGAGCCTCAAGCTGCCAACAACGAGGATTTACCTCATATTGGTCTCACTGGTATTATCTGGGGAGCGTGCTGGTTGGTTTATCCTTTATATTGTTTATGTGAAAGATCCCTCCCGGCTGCCATCGTCTTACTGGTGAAATAACTAGCATAGACTGTAAAGAAATGCAACAAATTTTAAATACTCGTATTATTGTTTTGGTTTTTCTTTTGTACAATAAAATGTATGCATGCATACCATGGACTAGGCCAAAGAAACGGAAGAGGCGAAAGACTGGTAGAATATGCATTTGAATATAGACTAGCAATAATCAACACTTATTTCAAGAAAAGACCCAGCAGAAGATGGACTTGGAAGTCACCAGACGAAAGTGTTAAAAACGAAATTGACTACATCATGACAAATGTTCCAAAAATAGTCCAAAATTATGAAGTTCTCAATAACGTGAAGTTCCGAACAGACCATAGATTACTCAGAGCAACAGTCTTACTGAGCCAAGCGAAAAAAAGTAGAAAAGGCTTTAAACCACCACCAAAAATCCCGAAAACTGAAGAGGAAACAAGACACTACATAGACAGCCTCAAATTGAACATTGAAAACGAACTAGTAGATACCAGAAACGTTCAATCCTACTATGATGCGCTAGAAGTAAGTATAACAAAAAGTTTAACGAGCCAAAACAATCCTAAAAAAGAAAAACGACACAAAATATTTAGCGAAGAAACAATAGCCTTAATTAACAAACGCAGTGAACTAACTATAAAAAAGAATAAAGATGCTAATACAAAGAAAGAACTGAGCAAATTATATAAGGAAACTAGCAAAGCGATTAAAAGAGACTATAGTAATCACAGACAAAGGATAATAACAGAAAATCTAAACAAATTCAGAAGCACAAAGAAAGCATTTAAAGAATTAAACTTAAGAAAAACTTGGATACAAAAATTAGAAGGCCAACATAAAGAAACTAAAACAAGAAAAGAAATCATACAACAGGCAACCACTTTCTACCAAGAACTATACAAAAACAAAAACAAAACCATCGAGGAAGCCATAGAATCACACAATTGTTATAACACGGAAACAACTAGACCTATAGAAGAAAAAGATATATATGCCCAGCTGAAACAACTAAAGTCAGATAAAAGTCCTGGTCCCGATGGAATAACCAATGAAGCTTTGAAAATAGGCGCACCAGTTTTACTCAAACCTCTCACAGGATTATTCAACCTCATACTAAAAACTGAAATCGTACCAATCCAATGGTGCACGTCAGACATCATACTACTATATAAAAAAGGAGATCCTCTTGACATCAATAATTATAGACCAATTAGTTTACTGGCAAACATATACAAAATCTTCTCATCTATAATTCTTAAACGCATAACACAAGAGATCGAAAAAGCACAACCAATAGAACAAGCTGGCTTTCGCTCTGGGTTCAGCACAATAGACCATATACAGGCACTGGAACAAGTTATAGAAAAATACAATGAATTTAATAAGCCACTCTATCTAGGGTTTATCGACTACAGCAAAGCATTTGACAGCATAAGCCACAACTCTATATGGAAATCACTAACAAAATTAAACATAAATTCGAAGTATGTAAATATTATAAAATACATATACAACAACAGCATAAGTAATGTCATGCTAGAATCTAGAGGTGATGCAATTAATATCGAAAGAGGAGTCAGACAGGGGGACCCCCTGTCACCCAAATTGTTTATTGCGGTTTTAGAAGATGTATTTCGAAACACAGACTGGAAAACTAGAGGCGTAAAAATAAACAACAGCTACCTAAGCCATCTCAGATTCGCGGACGACATAGTTATACTGTCAGAAACAGCAAATGATTTAGAAGATATGCTCCGCTCTCTTGCCCAAGCAAGCTCACAAGTAGGATTAGAGATGAATGCTACAAAAACCAAAATCATGACAAACAGCATAGAACGACCCATCAAGGTAAAGGAAAAATCTATAGTATATGTCCAGAATTACATCTACCTAGGCAAACAACTATCATTTTTGAAAACGCACAACGAAGATGAAATTGATAGAAGAACAAACATAGCCTGGAAGAAATTTTGGTCACTCAAAGAAATTCTAAAAGGAGACTACTCAATAAACCTTAAGAAAACGGTATTAGACACCTGTATACTGCCTTGTCTACTGTATGGCTGCCAAACTTGGATATACACGACAAAAGCAAAACAAAGAATCACAACAACACAAAGAGCTATGGAGAGAAGTATCCTAAACATAAGAAAAATACAAAAAGTCAGGAGCAAAGTAATTAGACAGAGAACTAAGATAACAGATGCCCTCTCACAAGCTCTAAAATTGAAATGGCAGTGGGCAGGCCACGTAACGAGATACACAGACACCAGGTGGACAGTTAATACTACAAGGTGGAAAGGGCCAATCGGCAAAAGAAGGGTAGGGAGACCGAAAAAACGTTGGGCAGAAGATATTACCGAATTTATAGGGAAGGACTGGCAAACTATCGGCAAGGACAGAGTTAAGTGGAAAAGACTGGAGGAGGCCTTCACCCGAGGAGGGGTCCATATCGAATAGCAAACTAACTCTTACTAACAATTAGAAAATAAGTAAATAGCTAACTAAACACTAACAAACAAAATACCACATCTGAAATGTAAATTAAGGATATGGAAATAAAGGCTTTTTATTATTTATTATGCATACCATCAAAGCCTTCAGACTAGGATTTCAAATCGCAATGTACCTGAGACTACTCACTAACCGGTGGCCTGTGTGTGTGCTTGATTCCCTTCTCGATCCCATGACAAAATCTTAGGATTTCTTAGAGTCCATTAACTACTAGTCCCCTTTTTCAGAAAGCTGACAGTCACAGGCGACTAGAGACAATTTTGTATACCTACATTGGAAAGTTGACCAGCTCCGACGTGGTCTTTATCTAAGCTACGCAATGTATACCAAATTGTCACCTGTCAACTGTCACTGACAGCTTCGTGAAATAGGAGGCTAATGGTCTGAGTTCGAGTGTCTATTTTTGATTTAATATAGATCAAAATTTCAGAATATTACATGAGACATTGAAAAACATTATTTCCTGATGTATCTAAAAACTGTATGCCCTACTTAGCTTATCCTATTTTTAGCACTCGCCGCGGGCAAATTACCGTTTTATAATGAGTTTATGCAAAATCGATGCTAATGGGTTGATCACTTGATGCAGAGATGGGGGATTCATATTCATGGCGTGGCAGATTGAATGCTGATTTTTTATGGAGTTTAATCCTTTTTTGATTAGCTTGGCCATATGCTCGCTTAGATCGTCAAGTGCGAGTCAGTCATAGTTATAGTGATTAAGGGTTGGACTGTAAAGATATCTACTAAATATTACTTACAATTAGTACAGTTAGATAACAGTTTTTAAAGACCATTTAACTTCCTAAGTAACTTAGAAAAAGCCATTCAATTAAAGTTCTCTATTTAAATTGACTTCGCCGGGCTTCTGTTTCTGCGTTTGAGTCCTTCGGGCACGATATTTAGGAATTCAATTAATTATGACGAAGAATATTTCTGGAAAAGTTAGACTTGAGCACAGCTTGCGAGATATTACTGGGATACCTATTTATGATTAAAAGTAATCAATGGACCCGATTCTACGTGCACATCGCTGAAATAGCCTCAAACTAAATTGTCTAATTTTAAGACATAATACTTTATTGTAAAACGACATAAAATAATACAACCATAACTAAATAAGACTAAAATTAAATAAGACTAACTCTAAATATATAAATTAACTAAAACATTAAATCTAAGAATGGCCCCTGCGGCATTGTACCAAAGATGCTGGCAGCATTTCCTCGCTGGATGGTTAAACTTATACGTTGAGCGAGGAAACTGCCAGCTCTTCGGTCTCCCGTGACGTCAATGAGCCTCTTCGAAATTTCTTTGAAGAGGCTTCGAGCGCTAGGACCCCACGGACCAAGGGTCTCGACGCCGAATGGAATAAACATATATTCTGGGCCGAGACCATTATATTTTCCTACCTTCATGCTTTCGGCCGCTTCAGCTGCCGCACCAGCCCTATTAGAGGTCCGATGGAGATGTGATGGGGCTAGCGTGTCTACACAGGTTGCATCCCACACTAGCACCCGTCCCATATTCCACGGGACCAAGGTCATTCCGTCAGGTCTCTTGCCATCATTTCTAGAAATGCCGGTCGGCTCTAAAAGAGCCGGGACCTTTATTGAGGCAAGAGACCGACGAATGATGTCGTTTAGTGCGGCGTGTCTGGAAAAGCGGCCAGCACTTCTCTGGCAAGAAAGTCCGTGATGTCCTAGCCGATAAGACATAGTTTACACGGCAGATTTAACCAATGCTGTTCCAGAATGTCAAGCTGACAATGTATAAGATCGCCTAAGAAGCGTCAGATTCAAATTAGCGCTGTCATTTGATTATGACAGCTGCTCATAAATTAGCAAAGTGTTAAATAAAATTAGGAAGTTTAGAGGCCACTGTAGAATCGGGTTCAATGTTGCTATAATTATGTTCAAAATAGAAATACCGAGGTTAGGATTTTCAATGATTTAAACATTTGTTTTATCCTTTGATATACTTACTTAACTTTATTACAAAATATAAACAATTATAATCATGATAATATGGGATTGGCATACATAGACGAACGCACAAGAGACGACAATAGTAATTATTAGACCTAGAGATTTTCCTAGCACGAACGACGTGTTGTTAGTGCTTGACACAATAAAAACATCGACCATCTTGTTATCGATAAGTCCACTTCATTGTCAGAGAGCTATTTTCATTGAAGTATGTGCCTAAAATATTAATCAATTGAAAGTTTTGTTATTAACTTATTCCCGTGTGGTTGCCGGGTTAGAATAGTGCCACTCCATGTCATCCCGTGGATGTCGTAAGAGGCGACTAAGGGAATAAAGGCTTGTAGTACTGCTAGGCGATGGACTTGCCACCTGTCACTAATACACTGGGAAACATCTTAGCCTATTTGTACAAAATGTGGTTACGGAGTTATCAAGAAGTTTTAAGACTTGTTGGTAATTCTTTAGCTCTGCCTACCCCACTCTGGGAATGAAGGCGTGAGTTTATGTATGTATGTATGTATGTAACTTATTATTCTTATCTTACTTTTTCAAACGCACCACATTGTTATATATAATATGACATAATGATTGTATTTTTTTCCTTATTGAAATGATTTTACTATTTTCTTATTAGGCACTTCAATGAGTTTTAATTTTGATTATTTTCTTAATAACTATGTTATAATGCTGTACAATTATTTCCTCTATGACGTTGCAGTAATGGTTATCGATAGCAGGATTGTCGATGTTTTTACTGTGTCAAGCACTAACAGCACGTCGTTCGTGCTAGGAAAATCTCTAGGTCTAGTAATTATTAATCAAGACATGAATGACACCTATTTTACACGGAACAATAATGACATTAATGACCTAATTCAGTAATTTAAAATTTCGAGTTTGGTCTCTATAATAATGAAGTTATGACTTGAAGTTTGAAAGCTGAAATTTTGAATTAGGTCACTATTGTGCTAAAGGTGCGATATTTTGGCGCTCGAGCGTAGTAACCACTTTACTTCAAGTGAGGAACCGTGATAATAAAACTTATTTAAAAGTAAGACTCAGTATAGCTTTACTAAAGAGTACCTAGCTGTAGATAGTTGTAGCTGTTTAATTGTTGTTGTTTAATTAATTATTATTAATTGTTCTTGTATTCTTTGATTATTAGTATTTTAAATTTTATAATCTTACTAAAGAGAGGCTGTACGTATAGGTTTCTACTACTGCACAGGTCCATTGCCTTAGTTCTTTTTTCAATTTATTTTTGCTCCCTAGGGTTGACATGCATAACTTTCAACCCGCTTCTAAGATAAACAATGCCCTACTTTCAGAGAATAAGACACGAAAAACATTACACTAATATATATTTGGCTTTGGCCAATATTGAACGAGACAACGAGATTACAAGTGTGTGTCACAGCCCCTCGCGCGAGTCAATACTTCCTAATAAAGGTTTTTAATAACAAGTGTGCCCCTGCACGTGCCGGGGCCCTATATTAGGGGTCCGTAGTATTGGGGTTCCGTGGGACAATGTGGGGGTCGTTGTGGTAGGTCAGTTAACTGCAGTTGTAAATCTAATTTGCTTTTTACGTCTTAACTCTGGATGCATGTCTATTGTATGTTTTTAACGGATGGACTAATTTAAATACGGCTTTTTTTAATTTAAAATTCGTTATATCTTCGAATTATCTTCTTCTTGTTTAATCGAAATCGGTTGCGCCGTCCTAGAGTTACCAGCTCTGAAGAGGTTCCGATGATGTTGCTCATACTCATTCGAATATTATATTGCTAAATTTAATTTAATTTTAAATAGGGATGATAATTTTCACTTTTAAAATTCATTAAATTGAGATTAATATTAAATAATATTTCATTACTTAACTTAGTAGCTTTATTAGGTGGTTCAGGGCGAATATAAAAGCATGTTAGAATTAAATATACAAATGAGTATGAGTAAGAATTGAATTTTAATGTTAATGTCGACTCCACAGCTCTCATTAGTTTTACCATGCTATGATAACTCCGAACCCTGTTGATAACATTTGAAAATTTAAATGAACACTTACTCGTAAATAATTAGGAATAACAAAAACACGCGAAGATCGTTGACCGTTTTGTTTATTTACACGTAGCCGAATCTAGATTACTGAAACTAGGAATACTATTTTAGCGGTAAACAGTCGAATGCAACGAATCGCCGACTCGGGGAGTTTGCGGAAACGAGGACGAACCGAATGTAAATACAATAAATCTGTGCCCACTATTTTATTTATCCGGCAGCGCTCGCTCGCCGGGTAATTATTGAGTGGGAACTGTTTATTCGGATATTTTAGGCAAATAAGCAGCGAAAATTATGCTGTTTTTATTCACAAACTGTAAAAAAAACAATATATTAGTGCCTTTAAAGATGCTGTTGGGTTTGACGCCAATATATTTTTACGTTGCTGCGTCTCTTCCTAAAGTTATCTGGAAGAGATCGCTTATAGCGTTAAGACCGAGTGTTGTCTACCGTTTAAGATGTTCATGTATTTGCCTTTCCTTGTTTATTTTTCTTTGTTTGGTGTTCAATTAAGCGAGTCTAGTCTATAGTCTAGTAGTTCTAGTACCCATAGTACATACAAATAATTTTACTGCCTTAGCTTAGTTTGGGACTAAATAGGTCAGCTTGTTTAAGATTGTCCTCTGATCTTTTTGAACTACTATGACTACTATCATCTCAAACTTTGTATTCGTTGCCTAAGCGCCATAATGGTAATATTTCCGGCACGGAACCCGGCGCGGGCGCCCCCGCAGACTGCGCTTGACCGAGTGGTATGTGTGCCAATGTGTTATGGGGTCCTTACTCCGTGGGGAGGGAGTATTGATTATCATCGTCTTGCTGCAGCTTGAGGGGGCTGCGATGATGAGGAAGATTAGACGAGTTGTATTTGCTGTAGCTAATGTGCAGCCTGCGGCATCATCAACATATTAAAGTTTTATAACATTTCTACAAGAAATTGCGCTAAACCATTTAAAATACTGTACATGAATTTAAAATATAAACTAATTCGTGCCTCAGGTGACCATAGGGCTCTTTCCTCGGCCAGCGGCTAGCAATAGCTATCCAACGAGGAAGGTGTAGTCGGTGGCAGTAGCCTTGTGGACATTTATACAGATCGTAATTACTTAGAATAAGTTATTTTATTTCATTTTAGTTTTTAGTCTTAGTTATGTTTTTATTATTTTTCTGTTTAAGTTTGTGTCTTAATAAATATGCACATATATCTATTTTATACCTAAAAAGAAATTTACGTACAGAATAATGATAGGCAATTTAAACTACCTCAACTGGTTGGGTGCTGTCCAGGAAACAGTATTATTTAATATTTTTGAGTCATGTAAGCTGATGTGTTTGATATCGTTAAAGTCAAAATGTGACCTAATAATGCAATGCATAGTCATATTTAATCCGTGCTTGTGGTTTATTCGAAACGCTGTCATTTGGTTTGATGACAACAGTTTTGTAATGAGCGTCGTCATGGAAATAAGTACCTAATTGTTATTTTAAATAAGGATTCTATAATTTAAAAAAATGCATTGTTATTTGTTAACACGATTACGCTCATTACGGATCAGTAGGTAATGGCGTTAGCAATTGATGGATCAACTTTTTTTAATAATTTGAATGTGTAACAATACGTAATACTTACATGTAATAATAGATCGTTACAGAGAGTAACATTATTTATTCATAAACACGGTATTCCTACCTCGAAAAACAAGGTACGCTGTGAAAAAAATTAGTAGGGCTGCTTTAACTTTTCTTGCTTCCTGAAATACATATTTTTTCTGGTGTACCGGGGCCCTAGGTTATGCAGGACCCTTAGCCCATGCGGGGCCCCTAGGCAGTGTCCTACACTGCCTAATGGATAATCTCCCCTTTCTATTCAAAGAACCAGCAAACCATCGAAGAAGTTTCATACACAACTTACGTTACGTTTAAGTTCTCTAACGTGTAAAAACAAGTATTCATTATCTCTCTCTTGTTGCAGGTAATCCACAGACGCAGCCTAACCACGCGGAAGCAAAACGTTTGTGCAACCCCCTTTACAATCCTCTCCAACCGACAACGAACTCTAACCATCACGAACAAGACTCAATTTACCTTGTTTAACTTTAATAAGGGTTGCGAGATCAAATCTGTTTATTTTGAACTGTCTGTCGAAGAGGCAGGGTTGGGTTTAAGTTGACGTGGTGTTTTGCGGACTGATATCAGAGTTTGTTTTGCGGTCGCTCCTAAGTTAAAGTTGGGGCGTTTGAGATTGTGACGGTTTAAAAACTGCGACGTCGAATTGTTTGGTTTTGTTGTGATGTGTGACGCGGCTTTGGAAGTATTTTCTTTGGATCTGGAGGTACTTTCGAATGACGGCAAATAGCTAAATGAGAAGAATGAATCTATAGAAATTGGAAATGGGCAAAAGTTTATACAACACAAATTATTTGACACTCAAAATAATTTTGTTAAGAAATCACATAATTTTTAGATATTTAAAGGCGCCTGGAGTTGGTGGTGATGGTCATAGTAAAACACGGTGCTCTTATAATTACGTTTCGCGACTAATGACTTTTTATTAAATGACGACCTCCATTTAAAATTCACAAATTTACATGCGTAAGGTGAATCGAATGATCTCAACATTTATTATAACCCCGTTTCAATCTAAAATCATCATCTTCATCTTGCCCTTTTTTTTTTTTTTTTTATTTATTTAATTATTAGGCACGGTACAAAAGTAAATATATAACAATATTCCCGCAAAACTGTTTTTACAGTTTGTCTGCAGGCAGGAGTCTCTATTTAGCTAAGTAAGTAACAAATAAGGTAAGTGAGTACAGACAGGTACATAAGGTTATAAATATGATGCACACCTGAGTGACAATTGCTAATGAAAGCAGCTGTCACTCAAGTGTCTGTGTTATCCCAATATTTTCTCTTCCCTAACATCTCTATCAGCCATTATCTCAATATTCACTTTCTTGTTTTTATATTATATCTTCCCATATTCCTTGTGGGAGGACCTTGTGCAGGGTCCGTCCGGGTCGGTACCACCATCTTATCCATTAACCTACCGCCAAACAGCAGTGTTCGCATTGTTGTGTTCCGGTTTTGGGATAAGACAGCCGGTGAAATGACAACCATAGAGGCATTCCATCTTAGTCCTCAGGGTTGGCAGTGCATTTGCAGTCTTGTGAATGCGAATGTCTATGGGTCACAGTTTCCACTTACCATCAGGTGGCCTGTGTGCTCGATTGCCTTCCTATGCCATAAAAAAACACCCACAGTTTTATCCTGTTTTCTTGATCGACTCGTAGTAAATTTCGTGGTGCCAATAGCGGTGAGAGCTATCATTTTATTGGAATTTAATTGACGAGAGTGGAAATTGACGCGTCCATCAATTAGAAGAGCATGAAGCTGTCGCGGACCTTAATCTGCCCAGAGCGTCAGTCGTATTACCAACCTTATTGATAAAGATAAAGATAAAGACATTTATTCAGTAAGTAGGCCACACGGGCACTTTTACACGTCAAGAATCTACCAGCGCTTCACAAGAGGAGACCACTGCTGAGAAGAAACGCCGCAAGACACTCTACAGTCAGTCATTTTTTAAATATATTTAATGTTACAATGTTATACTTAGTCTAGCATTATATAGGCGCCACCATAGATAGGCGCTGCCATAGATAGGATAGGTCATGTGAATGTCGTTTTTCTTTGCTTGCTCCATGTCATGTAATTCAAGTAAGGCTAAGGGACTGTTGCTCTTTCAGCCATCTAAGGACGGGCATGTTTTTGCGAAACTCAGAGCTTTGTTTTTATTTTTTACTTTATTTTTCTTCTTGTTTTGTGTTCATTTAAGTATGTGTGTGTAACCTTCCGTGGTTTCACCTGATGGTTCCAACGGAAGACCAGCGCTGACTTTAACGCCAGCATTACGCTGAGTTGGGACCATTTCGTAGCTACTTTCTTCTTGTATTTGTTAATCTGTTCTTTGTTATGCATGTCACGAAATGATATAAATCTATAAACATTAGATTAAAAAATATATCAAATGCTGCGTAGTTTCAGCAGGAAAACACACCAAAATCTTGCGAGAGAGATAGAGGGAGAAAAGCGAAAAGAAAAGAACACCTACCTAGGTGTAAGTATATAAGACGGTGCAAGACGACCACATGCTTTTGTTTGACCTGTTATCGTATTGGCAACATATAATAGCTCTGGCAGTCATGGCGGCCGAGTTGAAAGTTAGATGACACGTCAACAGCATTTTTGTTTTACCGCGCTGGTAGCGGCCCGGCCCGGGGGTGTTTGCAATAATGTAGGTAAAATGCTCAAGTAAAGCCTCTTGCATGTAGTTGTAACTCATCGCATAGATGTAGAAATCTGACGTAAATTCCATATTATTTTTGTAGAGAACTACATGCAAGCGGTGCGATGATACCCCACTTGTCATAGTTCGTCGACTTTTTTTTTATTTTTGACAATATGGCGTCTAGTTGCCGCCATATTTAATTTTAATTACTGTCATATCTTTAGACACTCACAAGATTAAGACAAATCGATTGACATAAGAATCATCAACTAGAACGACCATTTGTAAGAAAATGGGTTTATTTTCTTACAAAGTACCGATTTTATATCTAAGACCATTTCCCCCTAGAAACCTTTCCCGTTTTAAAATCAATCACCACCCCTAATTTCCTTACCAACACCAATCATAACCAAAAATATGCTCTACCACAACCGAATAAAGTCGTTTTTTCATCGTTATTAAGCTTATTTTTAAAAAGTTATTAATAGACTTGCATTATGCGGCTGACGTGCGATTTGTAACCTTAGTTAATGGATTTTAGGTAAATATTTGTTCGGGCGGGAGGCGGTGATTTAAGGGCTGCTAATGGCGGGGGTTGCCTCTTGCACGACTTTTCAGAGTAATTATGCTTAAAAAAACATTAAATGCAAAATCATGGACGTACTTAAGTAGATTTAGACTTTTTATCTATAATTAAAAGGTTCTGAAATGTGGTGATACCTTCTGGCCCCTTTTCCAAAATGCTTATAGTGACAGGTAAATTCCTAGACCAAATTGTCACTGTCACAAGTTCATGAAATATGGTCCGTCAAAATAGCTACCACCGTCTTATAGGTACTTTAACCTATCGCCAAACAGCAGTGTTCGCATTGTTGTGTCTCGGTATGGGAACAATGCAACCGGTAAAATAGCGATTAGCATAGAGGCATTCCATCTTAGTCCTCAGGATTGGCATCGTATTTGCAGTCTTAAGATTGAAGACTCGAGTTAGCGTTTAGCCATCGGTGGCCTGTGTGTTCGTTTGCTTTTTCATGCCATAAATAAATCGTATGGTTTGTTCTCAAAGGGGTTACCATTTTAATACCCCAGGAAAGTTACGATATCTTTATATCGATTCGTGCCACAATCAGTAATTTTATTAGTATATAATTTTATTTAGTAATAAATATTTTTAATAAGTAATAATTTTAAAGTAACAACGAGTACGGTAAAAGAGTGTGGACGCGTACATTGCCCGGCATTTTAAATGGGTTACCATGTCATCTAGTAAGTAAACTTGTAAATGCAACATGTAAACAGGTAAAGAATATACTAAAGCGATATTTACTTAATAATAAAAAATAGAAAGACAATGAATGATATAATGTTAATATAAAAAAAAAGTATTTATAATAAAACGTAGAACTCGTATCGTTGGTGATACTGCATAGCCGCGTAACTAATTAATTTATGATAGAGCAAAGTAAACCTTACCGTCTTATTGAAAAGGTGCATTTTGCTCCTTATTTAAAATGTTACTTGCGCGGTTTTGCTGTTTCACCGACGATATATATTCTTAACTGATAAAATCTTTGATTAATTTAAGATTATAAGTTAAGATAAATTAATAATGTATTTGTTTTTTGTGTAAGAAATAAACAGTTTTTTTTTTTTTTTATTAAGTCTAAGTCAAGTCCATAAAATTATATTCCTCATAAAGTATTTTTTTTTAACTCGTTTTGATGTTTTAAAAACTAAAACATATAGGTACCATGAAAATATTAAAGATAAATTAATTTTCTTTCATATAAAATCCGGGTATTTTTGTTCTTGCATCACCGTAAATATTAATTTGTAATTAATTGTATGACTCGAGTGAATAAATCATGTCATATCGGTTTAGTTTTGGTAAGCTAACTACGCTAAATGTTTTACGAATATAAACGCTTCTTTAGGAGCCTTTGGTTTCGTCAAAAAGTTTTTGCTATACTGATTCATTTCCCAAACATCATTTTACCACACTCCTTTTTTCGGAAACTGTAAATATTTCTGGATTTATTTCAGGACCATCGTGTATGTACATTATGTACAACCCTATAGGTTACTTTAGTTCTATTAAAATCCTGAAATATTTACATACTCAGAGATACTCAGAGATACATATATAATATTTATATATACCTTCACGCCAGTAATCCCAGAGTAGGGTAGGCAGAGCTACAGAATTACCTATAACTTAAAATATTTACAGTTATGGAACTAAAAGTGTTTGTCCAAATGATATTTTTGGGAAATGAATCAGTTTGGCAATAACTTTTGGACGAAACTAAGGTAACCCCGTTTCTTGTCATATACTCATATTACGAGTATGCAAACTGAATCCAATGTACGAAACACAGCAACCACTTTCTGTTAATTATTTTAATGTTCCCTAAACTTTATTTGAATTTTAGTTTAAGTCCTTTTGTCTGGTGTCAATCAGTTCATTTTCACCATAAAAATAGGTAAGTATAACATTATTGCTGAAAAATTCCACCTTTTTTTTAGGCGTAGAACATTTTTCTAGTAACTTCTGGTACGATATTTCGGTAGATTAAAAAATAAAGTACGTAAAAAATCACGCTCTACGAGTATAACTATTTACAAAACCTTTAACTAACTGTAAGTGGCCCGAGGGTTATACCGATATTCAATTTTCTGTTAAAAATGAAGTATTGCGTACTTCTCCACTTAAAGTTGCAGGTGAACTTATAAGCCCTAAAGCTTCAAAGTTCAACAGCACTGCACACTACTTAAAAGCTCCATTTCGTCAAGTTGACAACTTGCCGGGAAGTACAGTCGCTGTTTAAAGTTTTTTGTTGCAAAATACTCACAGAATACTCATAACTCACGCCTTCATTCCCATATAGTGGGGTAGGCAGAGCTAAAGATTTACCAACAAGTCCCAAAACTTCTTGATAATTCTGTAACCACATTTTGCACAAGTAGGCTAAGATGTTTCAAGTGTATTAGTGACAGGTGGCAAGCCCATCGCCTAACAGTACTACAAGCCTTTATTCCCTTAGTCTCACAGAATAATTGATTGATTAATGTGAAAAAAAGCTGTAATTAATATCAACAGTAGATACTATTCTCTCTTTCTCTATCTAGCTATTATTAAGCCCACTGTTACGATCTCGAATTAAGATAGGCTAATAAAATGTGCAACAGAAACCAGGGGCCTTGTTCTACTTTGTTTTACACATATTCCGTCAAGTTAATAGGCAACCAATGAGATGTACTGACGATCTCGTTAAGATTGAGGGAGAAATTGTATGAGGAAATCTCAAAATTGAAAGAGATGGCGTGCATTAAAAGAGACCTACACTCATTGGGTGGCGATAGGTTGAAGAAGAGAGAAAAGAAGACAGTGACACATAAATAAGACCTGTAGTAACTGTCGTGGGCTTCTATCTGTTAAACATTGTATTAGCCAATCTTACTTCGATATCGAAATCGTAGTGAGGCCCTATATAGACAAGATGCATTCGGCGTTCGTTATCCTTATGCAAGACTAGCGACCCGCCCTGCAAATTTCTGACTTCCCCGGTGGATTTTTCAATTATTTTCTGTCATACAAACCTTGTCCTGACAATGACGAACACAACAAAAAAGAAAACAGCCAAATCGGTTCAGCCGTTCTCGAGTTTTGCGCTTAGCAACACATTTAGCGATTCATGTTTATTATATAGAAGATGTATAGGATTGACGTACGATGTCAGATGGTCGCGTCGAGCGCCTACGTCAATTCCATACATTTTGGATTCCGGTTCATTACAGCCAAATATCATAATGCCCTTTTACATATTTTACTAAATATCAAATTGTCTTAGTTCCAAAATGCCTTAATTCCCAAATTGACTAATTTTCAATACAATAAAATGTCATAATAACATTTACGCATTACATCCGATATCCAAATTGTATAGTTTTTTCACTAGATGGCGTCTCTGGGAAGTAAGGTCTTTTTGACAGTGGATGTTAAAATATATGCCTAGAAGAAGACCAAACTAGTGACAATTTACTTTTTCACTTGATTATATATACACATTTCAAATAAATAGGTTCAATTTATATTTTTTACGTATTATCAACTCTCAAAAAGACCTTACTTCCCAGAGGCGCCATCTAGTGAAAAAACTAATGCGCGGAAACCCTCATTACTCATTGGTTAAAAACTGTAAACTTCAACATAATTTTAAATATTTTCCATATTGAGTTTTAGACATTTTGGGAAATGGTATATTTGAAAATTCATCAAAACATGATCAAGTCAAGTTTTAGACATTTTGGGAAATGGTAGAATTGGAAATTTATCAAAACGAGATAGAGTCTAAATGAATTATAGTCATATTAAGAATACGGTAATTTAAGAAGTAGGCGTAAGTCATTTCGATCTTTAGACATTATGAGAATAATCTGTTTTGACATTTTGATATTCTAGGAACACGTTATTATGATATTTGGCTGTAACGAACCGGAATCACATTTTGTCAGTTTTCGTAAATCGTTTACGTTAGCGTTTACCATCTCATCTAGCCTCACTGATCACGTCATTAATGTCATCATAACTCTTTTTCGTTTAATAAAATCGTATGGCGAACGCACCTAGTTGTCAATAAAGTCTGTCGCCGCCTGTACCCATTGTGCGGCACAAGACGTCAATAGTTTGACGAATGCTCCGACAAATGTCAGTCCCATTGAGTCGAGCGACGTTCTCGAGAAAGTACTGAGAGTCGTGGCTTGATCTATTTCACAAGGGTTTTTATCAACTCCACGTGTTTGCTTATTGGAATGTTTAGTTCAAGTCTTGAACGATCAATTTTGAGCTAGCTGTAGTAATTTAGCTGACTAGAGGCGAGGAGCTGTTTTCCAGCATTTACTGCGTAAAGTTATTTCGTAATTATTATTTAGATGTATGAATGTTGAAGAAGCGAAATAAATTTGTCAAGATCGTAGCAAGTGGAAAGAAGTGGTCTCTGCCTACCCCTCTGGGAATCAGGCGTGATTTAATGTATGTATGTATGTATGTATTTAGATAAGGTATAGAGAATGAAAAGAACTTCAGTGGTCTCCTCCTGGGAAGCGCTGGTAGATTTTGACGTCTCAATGTCCCCGTGCGGCCTACTTACCTACTGAATAAATATCTTTCATCCTATTCTATTTTTATAGCATCAGCGAAAATAAAGTATTATATTACTTCTACTTTTTTCATACGCCTTTGTCAATCTACTCATATATTTCTTGTTTTTTAAATCACTTAGGTGGGTGCCTTTATAAAAAGGGGGCGTGACAAATTGTAACATAGTTTTTTTCTGAGTCATGGAGGTTTTCTATGTATTTAAGTATATATTTCTCTATTTAAGTATTTGTATCGTTGTCTAGTACCCATAGTACAAGCCTAGAGCTTAGTTTGGGACTAGGTCAATTGGTGTGACATTGTCTCCTGATATTTATTTACTTAGTCGCAAGCAGGCATATTCTACTCGTATAAGAACTAGTATTTTTGTATATCCTTGAAAATACAACCCAATGAGGTCGGTCTTGTAAAACGCGGGGCATCTCCGGTATCTGACGCCCGGAAGCTCCGTGTGTTGGCTGGCGGAAATTGCAGGACAAGCCCGCTGCCTCATTTCCCGACAGCGATCGGGTTCGGGCCGAGGCGGCGATAGGGTTAACGAGGCCTTTCACTCTTAATAAAGGGCTTGGAATTTTGACATATTTCCGATATAACGAAATTGTATGTCATCTGTGTTACTACACAATCACAAGTGACACAATTTGAATAGGTCAACACAATAAGATGGAATTCCAAAAATTTCATCCCTTATCTGTACAATATTTAGTCACGAAAAATTCGAATTGTTTAAATTAGGTAATGTTAAACGACTCCTACGCGGCTAAATACCTAGTGTTCCAAATTATAAGTAAAGAAACCTCTTGTAGCAGTAGTGACGGCAACTCGTATTATATGTCTTAATATTGTATAGCTTCTGCCTACGACTTCGTCTGCGTAGTTTTCGATTATCGCCACGGGCACTTTCCGGGATGAAAAGTTGCCTACGTGTTCAGGATGTGAGTTATCTCCATTTAAATTTTATCCAAATCCGTCCAGCCCTTACAAACGTTAAGGAGTAACTAACAAACACACACACAATCGCATTTATTATATTAGTAAGATTGAATGGAAATTATTTCCAATTCTTAAATACATACATACATACATAAACTCACGCCTTCATTCCCAGAGTGGGGTAGGCAGAGCTAAAGAATTACCAACAAGTCTTAAAACTTCTTGATAATTCTGTAACCACACTTTGCACAAGTAGGCTAAGATGTTTCCCAGTGTATTAGTGACAGGTGGCAAGTGTTAAAGGAAAGCAAAGGAAATATTTAAATAAGATTTATTGTAATGGAAATAGAAGCTTTGTGCTACAACAGAAGGAAGGAAGAGAGAGAGTTGCCAGTAAATAAAAAACTAAATCTAAAACTTTATGTTACCAACATAAATTGCGGGCCCAGAAGTAACAACTACTTCTATTAATGCTAAAAAAACCCAACTTATTTACTTAAAGAACTAAGGACATAATTCAATTTATAGGAAGGACAACTAATTTGGAAACAGCACGAGTATGCAACTTGCCATTTGGCGTTTTGACTTCGACCACTCTAACTCTCGCATCATTCCCGCTAAAAGTCTTTGTGACTCTACCGAGACGCCAATGAAGAGGTGACACGATCCTTAGGTAATGAACCCATTAATTGTTCGGCGGTTTCTGCTTTATGTCTGTGGCAAGTGACACATTTAGAAATTATACTTTTCACCTCCCGTACGGAGTTGATAATGTAATATTTTTGAGATAAATTACCCAAAATAAGCTTAAGACCACCATGCAACATAGACAAATGTTCCTGTCTTATAATTAACGTGGTAATATGATAATGTTTCGGCAAAATTATAGGAAACTTCTTTGAAAAATCTAGATCTGAATTATGCAATCTACCAGAAACTCTTAAAATCATATTTATGTCTAAAAAGGGACAAGCACGCATAAGCTGGCCCTTGATTGGCCTATTTTCTGCAAGGCATTTTAATTCATCAGAAAAATAATACAGTTGAATACCTTTAATAATTGCAGTGAAAGCTGATCTAAACTCTTCAAGCGAAAGCTTACCAACTTCGGTGTTAAGTTTTTTACACCCTTTAAGGAATCTTAATACATATCCCATCACAATTGTAGTCTTGTATAAACTTGAGTATTTCTCGAAAATTGGATGGATAGGCTCCTTACTTGGAACTGCTAAACACGAAACTTCATCGTTGCTGCTGGTTGGGAGGGACCTTTCAATTTCAGATAAATAAAGATTATAACTGTCACATTCATACAAATAGTCAGGCCCATGCTGCCATAGCAAATCATTTACAATGTCCTGAGGATCGGACCCTCTTGACAATACGTCAGCTGGATTAAATAAACTAGTTGTAAAATGCCAATTCATGCCTTGTGTTAGTTTATTTATTTCCTTCACTCGATTACCTATGTAAGCAGGCACCTTTACAGCTGAGGTTTCCAACCAGGCAAGCACAATTTTCGAGTCACAAAACAAGTGCACATCACTAACATGCAGTGTGCAAGCTACATTTGAAACAAGCTTAGCTAATAGCAGCGCTCCATTGAGCTCCAATTTGGGTATTGTCAATTTAGAATTTATACCAGCCAGTCTGGATTTAGAGCAAAGCAGGTGAATGTGAGTGGTACCTTTGACTTTGACCTTAATGTAAATGCAACAACCATAAGCACGGGCCGACGCGTCACAAAAGCCTACTAGCTGAACTTCACCTGCATCTGCATCTGCAATTTCTACATATCGAGAAATGCGTAAAAGATAACATAAAGTTTTAGATTTAGTTTTTTATTTACTGGCAACTCTCTCTCTTCCTTCCTTCTGTTGTAGCACAAAGCTTCTATTTCCATTACAATAAATCTTATTTAAATATTTCCTTTGCTTTCCTTTAATATGGTGCCGAAAAGATATTCAGTTTTATAATTACTCTCGCGTGTGAAGTTATTTCGTGTGGATTCATAAAAATAGTGGTCAAATCTCTCAATTTTCTTCTCGAAGGGCACAAGGAAAAATCGCCATACCTATTGCTCAAATACGCAAACGTCAAAAAAAAAATTGTTTTCGTTGAGCAAATTTTTCAAATTGCTCTAGTGCCGCACGTTTAGTTTTCGATTATCGCCACGGGCACTTTCCGGGATGAAAAGTTGCCTACGTGTTCAGGATGTGAGTTATCTCCATTTAAATTTTATCCAAATCCGTCCAGCCCTTACAAACGTTAAGGAGTAACTAACAAACACACACACATTCGCATTTATTATATTAGTAAGATTGAATGGAAATTATTTCCAATTCTTAAATACATACATACATACATACATACATAAACTCACGCCTTCATTCCCAGAGTGGGGTAGGCAGAGCTAAAGAATTACCAACAAGTCTTAAAACTTCTTGATAATTCTGTAACCACACTTTGCACAAGTAGGCTAAGATGTTTCCCAGTGTATTAGTGACAGGTGGCAAGCCCATCGCCTAACAGCACTACAAGCCTTTATTCCCTTAGCCGCCTCTTACGACATCCACGGGAAGACATGGAGTGGCACTATTCTAACCCGGCAACCACATGGAATGTTTTTCTGAACATGCACGATTCCGGCGTTAACCGCAGACTCAATCAGTTAGGTATCTTAGGTACTCTGGAAGTCCTGTATTAATGCTCGGGGTATCCATCATCAGATTTCACTAAAAGCATCCCCTGGCGAGGAACCAAGGCTTCGAAATGGCCTCTTTAGTATGAAAAACGCACTCTGACCCGTATTATTTGCCCGCGAGTGTATACGCATTTGTAAATGGACATTCGTCAACCCCCAAAGTGGGTACAGCTCGGCGATCATTAAATTGTGTCGTTGACGCCGCTCGGCCCGAAAGGGATCGTCGTAATATCGTCGGGCCCAGGGCTGCCTGGCCTTACCAGTGACGCCGGACAACCTCGCCCAAAATAACGGATATTTCATTATAACACCTGTGAAACTTCACCCGCTGAAAGTCCGGACATATTTAAAAAGGTTTAATCAAGTTTAAAATCCAACAAGCGAATCGACATCCAAAGAATTTTTTGTTGCCGCTTGAACTAGGTATATAAATAAATATCAGGGGACAATGTCGCACCAATTGACCTAGTCCCAAACTAAGCTCTAGGCTTGTACTATGGGTACTAGAGAACGTTATAAATACTTATATAGAGAAATATGTACGTAAATACATAGAAACAAATATTCGCGCTCATCACACAATTATCTGCCCTTACCGGGATTTGAACCCAGGACTGCTAGCTTCATAGGCAGGCTCAGTACCAACTAGCGCGTCATATATTTTGCAACTACGCTAAGTCAGTTGCTCTACGTTAGGTATATCGTCCTGTGCCACCTTCCGACTTCATCATCAGATCAATTGTTTTTAATTCAACTGTTAGACACATTAAGAAAAATATTAAAAGATAAATGTCCAAATATCAGCCTTATCAATAACTGGAACTAGTTTAAAAAATTAATTTCACTGTAGTTGGGTGTCAATTAAAATTGGCAAAGGTGTAAAAAACTTAGTACTGAATCAAAATAAAATAATCGAATTCTTCGGTGCTGTTTAAAATAAATACCATAACCATGTCTGACACCGGACGGTTGTACAGAACTCCGACCGGACCGCGCCGGACGTCCTCCAAACTAGGACAAATCCGGAGGATTCCGGACGGATGACGGCCCTAGCACCATCTGAAAGGGTTCCCCACTTTATTGCATCAAGAAATTGGGACACCCCTTCCAATCCTATATCACAAATATCAATTTAATTTGGAATTTCTGACGCCGCCTCAAGGACTAAATTTGATTGATGGTTTTTGATTATAATGCCATGTTGCCAAGGCCTTGGTCTCGAGTACTGTTGATTGAGTTTGTGCTTTAGATCACTAAGCTTAGGTTGGTAATTGATTGGTGAAGGTGGTGAACAGAAGGAACAGGGTTGTCCAATGGCGGTAGTTAATTAAAATTCTTGCAAAAGGTAATTATCGTATTTCACGTCTTAATTCATTTATTTTAAATGGGGTATTGAGTGAGAAAGTGCGTCTGGAGAGTTATTAATTTATTGGTTGCGGGTTTTAATCAAGTATACATACATACATAAACTCACGCCTTCATTCCCAGAGTGGGGTAGGCAGAGCTAAAGAATTACCAACAAGTCAAATGGAAAAAGTGAAATTGCCTGAAATTTGAAATACACAACCCTTGGAAACCTTATGACGGTACAGTATCATGGTATCTAAGAGCTGATCTGATGATGGAGCCGGAACGTGGCGACAGGATCTTTGCTATACTTATGATGGTAGACTAGACCCACCGAATTGGGTAGACCCATCGTTTTAAGGGTTTTAATGATTAGATGATGAGTGATGACTGTGCAAAAAAAAGCCATTTAGCAACAAAAGTTTTGCCCAAAAATATTTTTCTTATAGAAACTTTTATTTTACTATAGCCCACTTTGCTTAACTATAGCAATTAGATTGGTAACGTTAACAATATGATTACGATATCGAAACAAAATGGTTTAATACAATATGGAAGCCCCTGGGGCTCTATTCTACTCGATAAAATTTTCTACAAGATACAAGTTTTTGACATGTTATCGTATTGACATCGTTATGATAGCTCTTTGTATTAACTTGACATCTATAGCAGTCCAGACATGACAGAAGCAATTGTCGATTTTACTTAGTAGAATATAGGCTCCTGAAACGTTGTATTGGCTTTTCCACACAAGGAACGCACTCGGTTTATGATATACTTGTGGGAGGACCTTGTGCAGGGTCCGTCCGGGTTAGTACCACCATCTTATCCATTAACCTACCGCCAAGCAGCAGTGTTCGCATTGCTGTGTTCCGGTTTGGGGATAAGACAGCTGGTGAAATGACTAGCATAGAGGCATTCCATCTTAGTCCTCAGGGTTGGCAGTGCATTTGCAGTCTTGTGAATGCGAATGTCTATGGGTCACAGTTTCCACTTACCATCAGGTGGGTTGTGTGCTCGTTTGCCTTCACATGCCATAAAAATATGAAATGATTCTTAGTGAATTACTCTTGCTTGTCTTGTTGGAAAACAAAACCTATTAATAATATTTGCCGTTGCCTCCGCAAGCGTTGTGCCTGGTAAATCAATCAAAAGTTAAGATGGCGGGTGGAAACCTCATCGCCTGCATACGAGCTGTGATTAGAACGAGATGTGTGATGCTTCAGAGATGTTTTGTGATCACAATGATGTCTCGTATTGTGGCAAGACCGAGGACGGAGGGATCTATTTTATAAGAGTCGCTATTAAATTGACTTAAAATGCTACCGGTATCCGATCATTAGTTATAAGTTTGACTGGTATGTGTGTGTGTGTACAAAAATATGTGTGCACTTGTTAACTCCCTGTTACTCCGTATCCTCTTTCCTCTTTTTAATGTACAAAAATCTAGGTCAATTCCTGCCTCAAAACACGGACCTACAGAACCAGTTCCATATTCAAAATAAAACGCACCGTTTCTTTCACAAACGGCTCGGCCTAGATCGCCATTTTCCATCATGGCCGCTCTTCGTTTGACAGCTGTTTTTTTTTTCAATCATAATCCAGCCTTTGTCCAGAGTGGAGCGGTGATTGCAAGCGGGATCGCTTTTGTGGAGATGAGAGTCTTTGACCAGAAGATTTTCATTGCGATGTCGATTGTCGATGGTTGTTTCTTTTTATTTTTGGTTGCAGTTTTGTGATATTGAATTGACGCGATGACGTTTTATTGGACAATTTTAACGATTCATAATCATAACTTCACACTCGTGTGAAAACACAGTTCTATGGTGGTTCCATTTCCTTATGGAGTTTTGTCAGTGTGTGGCTTCGCAGCACCAGACAGTGGACCACGACCGATATGGATGCGGTTTTCGTTAGTAGAAAGCTAATTAAATCGACGTGGTTATTAGCTTGGTGACATGAATAGATTGGGCAGTTTAAGAGTTATCAGATCTAAAAGTATCGCTATTAAATCGAGGGCTTTTGACTAAAGATAAAACATAAAGATTTATTTATTTATTTATTTATCTAAAAATAATTACACAGCATAACAGCTGAACACTAGAGCGCTGCGAATTACATACTAATTATAAATTAACAAACACAACCAAATGAGCAATAAAAAATTAAAGTAATACAAGACATGACATTATAATGTAGACAGAAGGAAAGTATTTTTTAAACTGAAGAAACGCGGGCATCCATCTTCTCGCATAACCTCAAACATTCAATACACACATCCTTCCATCCACTGGCAAATACATCACAATCAGGGGTAAACTCTAAGATAAAGACATTTATTCAGTAAGTAGGCCGCACTGGCACTTTTACACGTCAAGAATCTACCAGCGCTTCACAAGAGGAGACCACTGCTGAGAACGAACGCCGCAAGAAACTCAGCAGTCAGTCAATTTTTTTAATATATTTAATATTACAAAGGTTCTACTTAGCCTAGCATTATATAAATCTATAAATAGTTAATTATAAACTATTACGGCCTGTGCATAATAAATAAATAAATAATAAATAAATATCATGGGACAATGTCACACCAATTGACCTAGTCCCAAACTAAGCTCTAGGCTTGTACTATGGGTACTAGACAACGATATAAATACTTATATAGAGAAATATATACTTAAATACATAGTAAACATCCATGACTCAGGAACAAATATTCGCGCTCATCACACAAATATCTGCCCTTACCGGGATTTGAACCCAGGACCGCTAGCTTCGTAGGCAGGGTCACTACCAACTAGGCCAGCGCGTCGTCAAATAATATGCGGTTTTAGTCAACCTTATTTGCTTGCAAGGTTACGTTCTGAAGTATCTTAAAGGCCCTAAAGGACATTTATGTTTGCTGCACACTTAACACTTTCCCTGCCGTCAACTACAACTCGTGCGTAATCTGTGCGCGCCACGCCACGCCACGCCACGCTGTGCGTGCAGCGGGCAGGGGACGGGTTAAGCTTTCAGCGTAACTGCCGAAACTTTCGCAATCATGTACTCAAACCTTCAGATAATACTATGTTTCACTAACATCGTGGATTCTGAAACGAAATCTATTACAACGAGATAGAGTTCAAGTGTGATTAACTAAGCGGGTGGTACTCTTAGTTTGAAGTAGAACATGAATTTTGTGGTTAACGTTGGCGAGGTTGCGTCAATTACAACTCGCTTAAAGCTTTGGCTTTAATAGTTGCTTTAAAAAATACCTTTTTCTGACTGTACTTTTTTTGTACAGTTAGGTATAGTCATATTATTATATTAATCATCTGCTTAACGAGACCAAACTAGGAAGTCCAGGTCAGTGGGTCTGCATCAAGTACTGCGATGATTCTGTTGCCACCTTCCTACTTTGTCATATCAGCTCATAGACACCATATTAGTTACTGCATTTTCCTCTGGTATACGGGCAAGAATGTGCCCACCCATCAACAGAAATAAAACATATTTCAGTTTGGAAACATGATGTATTCTTACTATGACGACGATCACCATATTTATTTATTTATTTTATTTGGGACATCAACAGCGATACATTAAAACAGTAATACAGGGGTGTAATTTGAAAAATTATAATCGTATCGTATGGAATTTGTTTAATGATACACACATTCTTGCCTTGTTTGCTCTTAAAATGTTTATTTTCATTAAAAACCCCGATCGGTTTTGCAACTAAAATGTATTTAGTATTTTTTTGGGTCCTAATGAACATATATTTACAAACACCCCGTGAGTTTTGGAGGGTGTGGAGGGGATCCGTGTCCTTACAAAATCCCCCATCACCCTTTCAAGCCAAGATCGGTGAGGATGTACAGTCTGATAGACATACGAACATAGCAAGCTACAATTAGAATTCAAAGCATTTAGTGTTTTGTGGATAATCGTTGGATGGAGAAAAATTGGGAAGACATGCCCAACGGTGGGCGAAAACCCGCTGATGAAGAGAGAGAGGGAGAGAGAGAGATAGTTTTGTTTTACTCGTTAAAAACATACGTAAGGGATCTCAAAAAAAGAATCAGACAAATCTAGCTTGCCTAAGTTTCCACTTAAAGATATGTGATAAAATCTTGGTACAAGTATTCGAGGGTCGACTTCGGGAAACTTCGGTGAAGTTCGGCAAAGTTCGTGCGAGCGGGCCTCGGGTGACGGCGCAATACTCAAAATTAAACGACCGTCGGTTACACCGACACGTAACGAAACGTGTATTTTGTGTTGTAATTTCGAATCTAAGAACTGTTGGTCAAAGGTCACTTCTCTTTGATCATTTCTTTATCATTATCTAGCGACGCACCCTCGCTTCGGCTCGGTTTATGTGAATATTCTGTAATACCCATAAGTAAACCTGCAATACTCGGATGTAGGAAAACATATAAATTATCACATACATACATACATACCTTCACCCCTTCATTCCCAGAGTGGGGTAGGCAGAGCTACAGAATTACCAACAACTCTGAAAACTAGTTGATAACTCTGTAACCACAATTTGCACAATTAGGCTAAGATGTTTAACAGTGTATTTAGTGACAGGTTGCAAGCCCATCGCGTAACAGTACTACAAGCCTTTATTCCCTTAGTCGCCTCTTACGACTTCCACGGGAAGACATGGAGTGGCACTATTCTAAGCCGCAACCACACCAATAATAATAATGTAAAACTTCTAAGGATAGGCAATAAAATCCTTTGACTTTTGTTCTTCCAGATTGCTGCGTTATCAAAATGCATAAAAAATAATACTTATTAGGTAGGTAAATGTAGTTTCGGGGTGTATATTATTTTTAGTATTACTGTTATTTATTTATCATAAAGCTAAATTAAAGGCTTTTTTCTTACTCTTAGCCGTCATATTCGGCACGGTGTAGGTACGTGCTCGTCGGATCCCTAAGAATTTTCGTTATCAGCAGTTTGGTTGGAGTTGCAGCGCATAGCTCGTTTACTCGTCACGCGGCTGACTGTACCTCGTACATTCTGGTTTAAATGGCTGTCTAGCAAAGCAGAAACCCAGTGATTTTATATGGATGGCTTTAGGGATGGTTCGTATAAAACAGTACGAACTATAAACGTTATTCGAAAATAAGGGAAATAGCTTAAGAGCTGATTAAGTTCCTAAGGACTGTTCAATTTACTAAGCGGACATCAAAAATAGGTTCATTTACGGATTTTTTATAACAAAATATATCTTTATTACGGTGAATATTTATTTACAATATTAAAATAAAGTAATATATAACACAAGAAAAAAAGAATTAATTATAACGGTAAAAATTTCGGACTTTAGCCCGGATTCGTCGCATAAGTGTTTGCACATCGCTTTTGATACTTTTCTACATGCAGCAAACCGCATGCGTTTAAATTCTGCCAATGTACTAGCTTCTCGGCCATCCTTCCTCAAGTATCTTTTTACAATGGCCCAGTATCGCTCGATGGGGCGGAGCTCCGGGCAGTTTGGTGGGTTGTCTTCTTTCTTAACAAAATCGATGTTTTTTGAATTTAATAGCCCCACAGTCTCACCAGCATAGTGAGCACTCGCTAGATCAGGCCAAAACAAAGGGGGAATACTGTACTTTCTATATATAGGAAGTAACCGTTTTGTGATGCATTCCTTTCTATAAATTACGCCACCAATAGTTCCAGTTGCAAAATAAGACGTACTTTTGAGGCCACAGGAACAAATTGCCTGCCATACAAGGACTTTCTTCCCGAATTTGTCATTTTTTATGGTTTTTTCGGAATCGGGTACAATTTCTCCTACAGCCGCATTGTAATACTGGGGCCCCGGTAACGTACTTGTGTCAAATTTCACGTACGTTTCGTCGTCCATGAGAATGCATAGAGATTTATTTTGCAGCAAAATATCGTATAAATTGCGGCATCTTTTTTTGGACCGTATTTGTTGCTCGGCACTTCTTTTCGGCATTTTTTGCTTCTTATATGTCCGTATATTATTTCTTTTCTTGATATTTTGTACAGTGCCTACGCTAATACCTGCTTTTTTAGCAATTTCACGAACGGACATGTACTTTGTTGATTTTAACAGCCGCACGACTTTTTCTTCGACATTTGGGTTTGACGGGCCACTTCTCCGCCGCGATTTTGGTAAATCGTCGTGCTCTCCAAATTTTTTTATGATTTGAAACACGGCTGACTTGGAACATTTAAACTCATTCGCAATTTTCCGCAGTGAAAATTGGCCTGTACACCATTTTTGCAAGATTAGTTGGCGTTCTTTAATATTAATTCGCTCCATCGTGACAATATTTAGACAATTAAAAAAAAAAAAAATGACACTTGATAGACTTGTCTATGTTTATTTTATAACCAGCCACTGCCTATCAGTATTTTTTTAGTTGAAGGATTAATATTGAATTAAGTATGTCCGCTTAGTAAATTGAACAGTCCTTACTACAAAAGTCTAATAAAAGTGCGCGAGATAAGCTAGCCTTTGTTTTTTTGTTCTTTTGTAATCTCTATTTGAAATTCGGAACAATGGAATGACATGACATGTAATTATTAATTAAGTCTTGTTATTGGAGGTAACGTTAGACAGAATACAAGGCGTTCTAATAAAAAACACAAGTATGTGTGTATGTATATATAGGTACTGTTTATTGTGCAGGAATAAAAGAAATACAAAACACAGGCAATAATAGGAAGCTAGCGGTCTTGGGTTCAAATCCCGGTGAGGGCAGACATTTGTGTGATGAGCGCGAATATTTGTCCCCGAGTCATGGATGTTTAAGATTAGTTAAGTATATACATATATCGTTGTCTAGTAACCATAGTACAAGCCTAGAGCTTAGTTTGGGACTAGCTCAATTGGTGTGACATTCTTCTTCTTCTTACAGTGCCTCTCCAACTAGTGAAGGTTGGTTGGTTACCTGTTCAACCTCGCCAAAGACCGAGAGAAATATGCGGTGTGACATTGTCCCCTGATATTTATTTATTTAATAAAACACAAATAAACAACATGTACAAACAAGTATCACAAGAATCTTAATTATGTTACATTTCTGTGCATTTATCCATTCAATCTTTTCTCCGGACAAAATAAACGAAACAAGCGTGTCTAATCTACGTTGACGACCCGAAGCGTCCAAGTGGTCATATTCCCGAATTACGAGCGCAACACAAAAGGCGGCGGCGGCAGCTACGCCAGTAACTCAGGCGCACAACAACGCACAATACATAATGTACATAACATAAATAATGTATGTTTCGCCGAGTTTGGGCGCCCGACAATCTCCCTACACGCTCGCTTGATAATGCGTATAAAATACTTGTATTTTAGGTCTCTAGAAATCGTTAAAATGTATGGAATTGACAGCTAATGCACAGCGTAAGTCAATCCTCTACAATTCTTTGATTTTACAGAAGTTAACGTTCCCGAAGTGCAACTGTAAGGAGGGGTTCAGTAAAAAAGTAGCAATGAATTATCTGGTATTTATATTTTATTGGTTGCTAATTCTGAAGCTGTTTTGTTTTTAAGTAATCTGTAAATATCATACTATTAAGTAGCCCATCAAACGTAATGAAAAAGCCATGTTTATGACTTATGACACACACCGAATTCTCTGAGAAGACGTTTGTTCAATTTTTTTTAACTGAGATGTGTTATGTAAAGGCGAAAATTTTAAATCGCCCGTTAATTTTTAACGCATTGCTTAAAAATTACCACAAAATAAAAATAATACCATATTATACCCTGCTACTTTGTTTCTGGACCACTCCTTATATGAATAGACCCGCCTCGGATCAAAATGACGTCAACGATATGATTACGAAGTAGAAACAAGATCGACATATATCTTGACCTAGTCCCAAACTAAACTCTATGCTTGCACTGGTACTAGACAACGATAATATAGAGAAAAAGACATACATAAATACAAAGAAAATATCTAAGACTTCAGAACAAATACTCGCGCTCATCACAAATATTTGCCCCTACCGGGGATCGATTTTGCGACCCGTAACTGCCGGTAACAACGATATTGTCTTCGACGTGCTACGACAATACTGTAACAGGTCAAATACAATATGGTCCTTACCGCCAAGAATACGGTCCCAGGCTAACCGCGTCACAGAATATGATTTCAATCATGAGACTAACTCGACTGATACTCATAACAAGACGGTATACCCATTGCTCTGACAGATGTGGCGGCTACGAGCTGGGCGTATAGCGCGCTCCGGAAGCGAACCCGCACTCCTGGCGAATGGATTAGCAATTGACCTAATTGCCATCGTCACGGCCGCTGTTGTCGCCGGAGAGACGCTCTTTGACAATGTTACTGAAAGAAATGCGCTTCGACAGAACTTGGTGTTCTTTCCTCGTTTGTATTTGCCTGTTTGAACGGATCTGTCGCCAGTGTTCTCTCGTGGTTTGATGGCCTTAGTTCCGCGCCCAAGGGGCCTCCAGCGGACCCTGTTGTTGTGCGTCCGCTGTCCGTCTGCTCATCCTAAGTTTAAAGAGCAAAATAGGTAGCGCGTTGTTTTTTTTTAGAATGTGTTATTACGGTGGTTTTACTAACAAAAAAAGTGATATAATAAAGGGGGCCCCTAAATAAGGAACTTACGGACCCTTGGTGCGCGAGTACGACTCGCACTTGATTGATTTATATTTTTATTACAAGCTTATTCTTAACATCATATGTCAGTAGGTATATATGGTTCAAATATTGCTAGTCAATTTCGAGTCATTTTCCGTTAATGACATGGGCTTTAATTTGGAGCACGTTATTTAAACTCGAAGACACTGATAATCATAAAATAGGCAGAGTTGTGACATATTTGAAATACTTGTATTTAAAATACAAATACAAAATACGTATTTTGAATTTTGTACTTAAGTACTTTTTTTTTAAAGTATTTTGTATTTTATTTGAAATACTATTCGAGACGTATTTTGTATTTGTAAAATGCTTTGTAAAATACAAAATACTTTTTTATTCTTAGCTTCATTTTTCTAAAGCATTCCGCGATTCAGTAAAAACAACGTGTGTGACGCAACATGTCAGATGCTCTTTTTGAAGAGCTTGTGATTTTAAAATCTTTAATAAATAAAGAAAACCAGTAATTTTACCATAAAGTATTTTATTTCAATAAAGTATTTTGAAAATACATATTTTGTATTTAGTATTTAAATACAAAAGGCAAAAGTATTTTGTATCTTGCATTTGAAATACTATATTAAAAAAGTATTTGCATTTTGTATTTAAATACTTTTCGAAAAGTATTTTGTACATCTCTGAAAATAGGCAATATTACATACATGCATTCATTAAATCACGCCTGTTTCCCAGAGGGGTAGGCAGAGACCACTTCGTTTCACTTGCTACGATCTTGACAAATCTCTTCCGCTTCTTCCACATTCATACATCGAGTCATGCACGCACGTCCGTTTCGGGTACTTAAGATTCGGCCCTTTTCCAGTATTTCTCCGATTTAGCCAATATTATGAAGCTGTTAAATCGTTTGAAGTCAGAGAAAGAGATAAAGTTATCGGAGTCATATCCCTTTCACTCACTGCATGGAACTTGTCAGGTATTGAAAGCTAATAATACTTCCTCTGATCTGATTATGCGCCTTTATTTTAGCTCACGTGTTTGAACGTGATAAGCAGCTATAGTTCATTTATTTTAGCATGATACAGAAAGAAATAAAGGTATTTTATTGGGCACGTTACACGCAACATAATAGTTATACAAAAATATTGCTCCAAAACGTCTTTTTTGACTGCTGCTATTTCACAGTAAATATTAAATGAACGTTATAATCTATTGCAGCAGTACTTTAAGTCATATTCGTTAATATTTACATTGCGTTTTTTATTTTTGTTGATTAAAATTTACTTCAATTAGAAACGTGGTCTATAAAAGACCTAAAGAAGCAGGGGTTACAAACCTGTGTTAACAAAATAACGAAACGTCTAAGCATATAACTCGAGTAAATCAAATACTATCCTGTCACCTGTCAAATATAGCGAACCTAGTGAATTTTAAATTGATCATTAAAAACGCCAC
Source organism: Acleris emargana (assembly GCA_927399475.2). NCBI lineage: Eukaryota > Metazoa > Arthropoda > Insecta > Lepidoptera > Tortricidae > Acleris > Acleris emargana. Next base: position 12,297,602 of record OV656863.1, read on the forward strand.
AGTTTGCATTTTTTGACAGATTGAACGTCACAATGCCCTTATGTGATATGTCTCATGTTATGTTTAGTCATTTTCTCCTGAGTTCGAGAGCGTGAGCGTTGATATTGTTCCATAGTTTGTTTTTGTTGTGAGTTGTTTGTTGTTCATTTCCTTGTTAAAGTTGGCAGCTGCTCGTTTAGTCTACATCTCTAATCTCTACCCTACTTGGTAACTCTTTAGCGGAGAAACGATGACACTTCATCCGGAATAGTCAGTCTTAAATTAGGTAAATCAATTAAGTATAGCAGTTAGAAACCAATATATACATATTCAAATAGTTTTATAGTTAATTTTTTATATAATATCGAGACCCAATGTTTTGTCCAACACAAAAACATTAATGACACATGCACAGATACAATATATTGAGTGCATAGATTCTTATTAATTCTGCCAGCGAGTATTAGAGTTGACGACTACTGGTTCTTTTTCTTTTTTTTTCTCATCCTAAAATAAATGAACTATAGTGACAGCAAAATAATCAGTTGGTAGAAAAAGAGCTTCTCTCAAAATATACTTGCGAGCACAGAAATCGAGCCACTTTGTACTGAATTTCCATAGAAAGTGGCTTGATTTCTTTGCTCCCAAGTATAGTTTAGTAGTAACCGCGCCTTTGGTCCTGCCACGAGTGTTACACAAGTATGTGCTAACTAGCGACTTTGTCCGCGACTTTGTCCGCGTCATCATCATCATCATCATCATGTCAGCCGAAAGACGTCCACTGCTGGTCATAGGCCTCCCCCAAGGCTCTCCACTCAGACCGGTCTTGTGCTTTTCGCATCCACCGCGTTCCCGCGATCCTCACACTTCCTTACTTGTCCGCGTAGAACTCGTTTATTGCATTTCATATTCCAGGGAACTATCAAATTTTCTGGAATGTATTTGGACTTTTCACAAAATTTCATTCATATTTGTGTAGCCGTTTCACCAAGGAATAACAAACACGATCACAAAATCGGATACAGTGTACGCATATGTACGCACTAGGTTATGCGTGCGACTTCGTCTGCGTATTCGGGCATTCCATGTTGCGGGGTATTTCGATTATTGTTATTTCCTCGGGAACTTTTAAATTTTCCCGGATAAAAAATAGCCTCACACTATACACACACACACACACACACACACACACACACACAAACACACATACATGAACTTTCGCATTTATGATAATTCTTTAGTGAGATATTTATTCCGAAAACAGCACAAAAATTTGACATCCACCCCTACTTTTACGTAAAAATGGCACATTTATTTACATGTCCAATTTAACCTTTATCAATGCGCACACGCTTCTCTATAGTGTGTAATAAACCATACAACAAACAACATTAGTGACGTCACGCGTGCCACAATCAATCGCCGACTGTCGATCTCGACAATACGACCATCTGCCGCCGTCTCCCTCTGTTTGCCTTGATCTCGTGTAACAGAATGCGCAGGTGATGTTGTGTTTGCATTTTTTTTGAGTAGAGCACTTGAGATTGATTATAAGTACGCCATTGTAAGTTGTTGGCAATATTTCGACACGTTGGTATATTGACGCTGCATCCGAAGATAGCGATCTCGGGTTTTAAAAATAATTATTTATTACTTTATTACCGAGTAATGTAACTTATTTTTAAATATTATTGTATCTGTTTAATAATTGAAAAAATTACCTTCTGCTGGAGTTTCTTGCGGCGCTTCTTCTCCGCAATGATGGTCTTGTCCGAAGCGCTAGTAGATTCACTCCATATTACCGACGCGTACTCATGTGGCCAATTTACTGAATAAATATTTTGGATTTGAATTTTGGTTGATTCCTGGTAGGGGCAAATATTTGTGTGTAGAGCGCCATTGTCATACTTCATAATCATATTTATTCATTGCTTTAAACGGGTATATAGTACAGGGAGTTGTTATTCTGATAAAAGTATCTTAGTCTTGGATGTTGTTTGTATTTCTCTGTATAATTAGGTTTTTAAACTCGTGTACTATAAACCGCTAATATTGATTTCGTTAACTTAAACGTTGGCTTAAAAGCTGATTAGGCAACGCTCATCATTGAATTGTTTTCCCGCTTCGGTTACGCTATAGGTGGTATTCTGATACCATTAACGCAATATATTATTGTTTTTAAATATAATACCTGCTTGTCCAAAACGGTTTTTACAACCATTTGAATATGTCATTCATTCATTCATGTCAGCCGAAAGACGTCCACTGCTGGACATAGGCCTCCCCCAAGGCTATCCACTCAGACCGGTCTTGTGCTTTTCGCATCCACCGCGTTCCCGCGATCCTTACAAGGTCGTCACTCCATCTTGTTGGAGGCCTACCCACAGCTCGTGTCCTCAAGAACCTTCTGACCCCATCGGCCATCAGTCCTGCGTGCGATGTGCCCCGCCCACTGCCACTTCAGTTTCGGGCATTCTTGAATATGTAAAAATACGAAAAATATTTAATTAAATACCATAATAGGAGCATGACATAAATAATAATTAAGAAAAGAAAAATGAAATTAATTGGTTCGGCTGTTATGCAACTTGGCGTCTCAGAAATGGCGTTTAATGAATAAAATTGACATTACAATTCTTATACTTTTTTGTTGCTAAGGTACTCGTGCCTGTCATTAGAGCTAGAAATCTCCCGCTCTAACCTCAGCAATCATAGCCTAAGAAGCTTAATTATGTACCAGTTATAAATAAATATTATCGCTCTCTAGTATAGTTGGTTCCAGTTAATATGACGAAAAGCACTTAAAACCAACCATTACCAACATCTATTCTTCAATTGTTATCTTCAAGTAGGGTTGTAAAACAATTACGCAGGTACGGCCAAAGTATACTGTGAACAAACAATCTTGATAGTTTTGATGTTGCCGGTATTTTACTTAATAATTAAATGTTTCTAAAATAATAATTAAATACTGTGTCAATATTACTTTGTACAATTTAAGAATAGTATTAAAAATACATTTTTACCTGAATGTTAACCGCACACTTAAGTACTTAGAAAACAAAACACCTACTTAAATGTGTCCGGTTCAGGTAAAACCCAATGATCAAGAAGGGTTGAGCTACTCCAAGGCACGTGCCACACTTCGGTCGTCCCTTTGATATCTTTTCCTTTCATATTTAGCAACAAAATAAGTTGTAAAAACCTGCGTTAAGTGCATTTTCGTCATTTAAACTGGAACCAACTATACCTGTAGTATAGGTATAGTTAACGGAATGGATTTGACAATCAGTGTGACATTGTTTACGTGGCTTTAAAGCGACAAGCAGCGAGGGTACTCAGGTGTGTACCTACTTTCTATGTTGACTATAGAAGTCGTGTGACATTGGACCCGATTCTACGTGCACATCGGTTAAATAGGCAAAAACTAAATTGTCTAATTTTAAGACATAGTTTAGACGGCAGATTTAATCAGTGCTATTCCAGAATGTCAAGCTAACAATGTATAAGACCGCATAAAATAAGAAGCGTTAGATTCAAATTAGCGCTGTCATGGCGCTGTCATTTGATTATGAGAGCTGCTCATAGAATAGCAAAGTGTTTTAGTGACACCTAAATAAAATTAGGAAGTTTAGAGGCCACTGTAGAATCGGGTCCATTGTCCCCATATTTATTTATTTAGTGCCCCTGCTAAGTTTCTACGTAAGTTGTTAATCGTAATGTCAGATGCGCTCACGCATGCGGGCGGATCTGCGCTCGTTACGGAGATTTATAGTCGATTAATTGATCATTTTTGAGCGTCCATTGATTTGGTGGCCGAGTGACGCGGCCGGCGGGGTGCAAGGGCTGTTATAACAGGAGTGGTTGACTATTATAATTAATGGTTACGCTTTTAACAATACAATACAATACAGATACGCTTTATTGAACGCCACACAAAGAAAATAAACTTGGAAAGACAAATACATGATCTTCCAGAACGGTAGACAGCAGGCGGTCTTATCACTGTAAGCGATCTCTTCCAGACAATCTTAGGTAATGTTTCGATTCCCAGGATGTTACTACATAAACATCGATCCACATAGAACTTAGTTTGCGACTTGATCGATTAGTGCGTGATTGTCCCTTGATATAATTTGTAATCGTCAATATGCCGTTCAATAAATTTAAGTCTCACATCAAGCGCTGCTTGTTGGGTAGGGCTTATTACACTGTAAATGACTTCATTGGTGACCAAGATGTATTTTAGTAGTGTCATTTGTGTTATTTATTTTATTTATTTATTTTATTTTTATTCGGAAAGCTTACTGCCTAATACAAATTGATCGACCATATTTATATCTAAAAGCAAATTACAAGCTTCCACACATTCACTTAAAGAATAACATGCAAGTCTCGAATTAAATGTGTAAACAATAACAAATTTACTTCAAAAGAGTCAGAACAAGCCATAACTACAACAGTCATGAGTTCAAATTCTCAAAAAAAAAAAACAAGCAGATAAGAAAACAAAGAGTACAATGACGCTAAAATAAAGATGTGAAAACACTATTACGATGTAGTTACAGATGTTATTTTGATATAATAATATTTTTGACAGAGAGAGTGCCATTAAAAAAGAGGTCTATTCTCGAGTCAGAATTCAAATCATTGAACATTTTAGTAGTGCGTGGGAAAAAACATTTTTTACGGATATTAGTGTGACAAAGAGGAATGTGAAACAATCCTCTTTTTCTAAGTTGAGAGGCGGGTGTATAAAAAACTAACTTGCTAAGGAAAAAAAATAAAAAAAAAAAAATATATATATATATATATAAAATAGCCTCTAAGCAAATTATGTATTCAAGCACTGACTCAGTCAGTCGACTGTGATTTACTATGTTGTAGTTGTTAGTTTACTACATTGTATTTTATCTTTTCTACTCTTGTGTGTACAAGAAGATTTTAAATGAGAACACACTGTCATGTTTCTCGCCGGACAGCTGTTTCACACAATATTACTTTTGTTGTCCGGCAGCATGAGCATGTCATGCTCGCTTAAAGGTCTTTGCTTACGGCGGCGTCGTTGATCGGGTCGCCACTTTCCCGATCACATGGTTGAGAGAGGCGATGGCTGAGATACGCGTCATACTCGTGAACGGGTGCTGTTTGTGGGGTCCGGACTGTTCACGTTTGCAAGGACTTGTTGTTCAATTTATTATCCAAGTTATATGGCTTTTGACGTAGAGACCTCGTTGTGTTGTTCTCATAGTCATTATTTTATTTTAAGGTTTATTGACCTTACATTTGTAATATTTTTATTTTTGCTTGTTTTAAGAATTTATTGTTTATTACTTTATTACCTTAATATTACTTAATGTAACTTACTTTTAAGTATAATTATGTTTTTATGATTGAAAAAATGACCTTCTGCTGGAGTTTCTTGCGGCGCTTCTTCTCCGCAATGATGCCAATGATGGTCTTGTCCGAAGCGCTGGTAGATTCACTGTACATTTCCGACGTGTAAAAGAGCCCGCATGTGGCCAATTTACTGAATAAATATTTTGAATTTTGAATTTTGCTAGTAATGTATATATCATATGACATTATAAACCCGTAAGTATAACAATATCCTCGAGAAAAACCATCCTTTTAATCTTTAAAAAGTGAAGGTAATTTGTAAATGCCAACTAGCTTTCATGTTAAACAGATTTGGCTTTGCAAAAAATAGTAAAGCCTCCATCGAATGGCACAGTCATAATAGCATCCCTACCTTTATAGTGACAACACCCACGTGTCCCTTTAGAAATAGTCTCGCCAACCGGTGCACAAGTATTCTTTGATTGCATTGTTGACGACCCTAGCATATCGGAAGCATCTACAGTGGACAAAAACAACAGACAAACAAACATGAACCCTATTCTTATAGTACGAGGATTCACGCAAAGATTTGCCAACGGTAATATGAACTTTGTTGCTTGCACAATTACCAATTTATTATTGCTTTTGAAAAAGTGATGTGAAGTTGAAATTAAAACCTTAAGCTGTTGAAATAAAAGTTGATTTGGTTTTTAATAGCGTAGTATAAAGTTGAGGTCCTGTAGGCTATGGATGGCACTTCAAGGTTTTAATAAAGGATGTTCGGACTGTTTTTTAGGGTTCCGTACCTCAAAAGGAAAAAAACGGAACCCTTATAGGATCACTTTGTTGTCCGTCTGTCTGTCTGTCAAGACCCTTTATCACGGGAACGCGAGGAGGTATCGAGTTGAAATTAAAACCATATACTCCGGTCTACAGCCCCGTGAAACTGTGAAAAAAACAAGCTCCTACGTTAACGTAAAAAAAAGATACGGCCGTTTATGCCGCAAAAAACGTGTATTTCGACACTGTCGAGGGAATCAAAATGTATAGGGTATTTCCCGATGACCTAGAACTATGAAATTTCGCAAGTAGCACCGTCTTATACTACAAGTATAGGAAAAAGTCTGAAATTTGTAAATTTTAATTAAATAACCAAAAAATCAGGGCCTTTATGCAGGAAACGACGTGTGATCAATGAAGTGTCAGCTACTCGCTAGCAGATGGCGTTAGTAATCGTAAATAGAACTTTGATATTTGGTAAGTAATACTGTCATGAACTACAAGTATAGGAAAATATCTGAAAACTGTACATTTTTAATTAAATCACAAAGAAAGGGTCTATGCAAGGAACGGTGAAATAAATTTGGTGTTATAAATGAAGTGTTAGCTACACGCTAGCAGATGGCGATAGTAATAGTAAATGATGGTAATTTTGAATGTTACTTCTACAAAAGAAAACCAAGTTCTCAATAGATGTCGAACACAACAACGACGAACGACGCAATGTACTTGTACTGGAATGCTTTTGCTGGAATAATGTGAACCGGGCATAAGTAATTTCCTACACGATTCTTGATTCCTAAGGGGCATTTTAGGGGGATTCGTTTTCATTTTGAAAATCGAAAGCTTGTCTGAATACAAAATGAGCACACTTGTTCCGCTTTAAAGTCGATGGCGACTGCGTGTGCGTGAGGCAATAGACCCGCTGAACTATTATATATGTACCTACGAATTTGTGCGGAACCCTCGGTGCGCGAGTCCGACTCGCACTTGACCGGTTTTTATTTAGACGATGTTGTCGTTGGTTTGAATTTGCTGAGGCCTTTTAAAACTCTATAATGCTTTAAGGATGTTCTTGGACGTCTGTTTTCATTGTTTTTTCTAGCGCTTGGGATTGTATGGATTAACCCGCTTTTCTAAGATTAGACACGCTTTAGTTGTTCTGCGTTTCGGTATATAAAAACACAGCTGTTTTGTCTCCCCTGGTTGAATGACGTCTTCTTAAATAGATTGAAAGAGAGGCATGTGTATGGCGTAACCTCTTGTCATATTCGCACTCATCCGATTCAGATTTATTTTCTGTTAATGAATTGATTGTTTTTTTATGTTTGTGATTGAATTTTAATGATCGGTATGTTTAATATATTTTTAAAGATTATCCCACGGCGGCTAGCACACCTAACCTGTGATTTATTCGTCGCTCAGAGATAGATAAGGCGGTTCAGCTGGACAAGATTTTCAGCTGGACAGATTTACAGCTGGACAGATTCTCAGCTGGACTGATTCTCAGCTGGACAGATTTTCAGCAGTTGAAACTATCGAGGCAATGAAAATATAAATGTGTTATTGTTGTTGCAGGAGTGGAGGAGCTGGTCCCAGACGAGGGCGTGCGGCTCGTATCGGAGCCGCTGGACGCGGTGGTGGAGGAGGGCGCGCGCGCGCAGCTGGCGTGCGCCGCCGCGTCCCCCGCGCGCCTGCGCTGGCGGCACCGCGCCGCCGGCGCGCCCGGGCCCGACGATGACCTGCCGCACCAAGACAAACACAGGTCAGTGTCGGAGCTTATTTGCTTTATGCAGGTTAGGTTACCTGTGTGGTCACCGGGTTAGAATAGTGCAACTCCATGTCTTCCCGTGGATGTGTTAAGAGGCGACTAAGGGAATAATAAAGGCTTCTAGTAGTAGTGCTTGGTAATTATGTAGCTCTGCCTACCCCACTCTGGGAATGAAGACGTGAGTTTATGTATGTATGTAGGTTAGGTTAGATTTCTCGGAATTTTGATTAATTTGGAATGATCGCCACCGGCTGTTTTAGGGTCTTCCGCGTTGACAGACCCTTACTCTCTCCGAAACAACAGTGCTAACAGCTTGATCCCAGCCAGTAACGTTTCTCCTTGGTGGTTCCAGGAAGCAGCTGGCCAACGGGTCGCTGGTGATCGAGAGCATGGCGGCGCCGCTCGCGGGGTACTACCAGTGCGTGGCCGCCGGCGCCGCGGGCAGCGTCGTGTCGCGCGTCGCCCTCGTCCACCTGGCCGGTCAGTCTGATCATCCTCATACAAACATTCCATCAAACTTATTTGTGGAGCATACAATATTGGCATTTTGGCAAGCATCTAGCATTCATGTGGAAGAAGTGAAAGAAATTTGATAATATCGTAGCAAGTGGAAAGAAGTGGTCTCTGCCTACCCGTCTGGGAAACAGGCGTGATTTAATGTATGTATGTATGTAACTAGCATTTATTCCGAATCTTTTTTTCCCTGTTCTTGCTATCATCAAACGTCTAAACTAGACACGAGAATTGGAGAACTGCTCAGGAATGGATCTCTTCATGCTGCTTCATAATATTACTATCACTGAACTTAGATATACAGTTCAATAGCAATGCGTCCTTTGGGTTTGTTTTTTTCTTGCCCTCAAATTTCTTGTACCGACTGTACCCAAATCCAAAACATATTTTATAATCTTGCATTGTACTTTGGATTGGATAGGATAACACTACTTTGATTTTCCATATGTACCATGTGCCTACATGAGCATGCTTCATCTTTGATTTGATTGATTTGACTTCATCAGAATTTGGTAAAATATTTGCTTTTAAAGATTTTTCTTGTTTTTATCATATTAGATACTAAAGTAGGTAAACGAGATATAGCTCGATTCTCGTTAGATTTTTACACCTTACGAGTATAATACAGCCTCAGGACTGTTTCCTCCTGTATAAAATTAACTTCATAAGCCCCTTATGTTAAATTCCAGAGGTCCCCCCGCTCCTGCCGGGCCCGCGCAGCGTGCTGGGTGCGGCGGGCGCGCCGGCGCTGCTGCCGTGCGCGGTGGAGGCGCCGGCGCGGGTGGCGCTGCGGCTGCAGGGCCCGGCCGCGCCGCCCGAGCGCAAGGTCTACTCCGCCGCCAGGCTGCACAGCCCGCCGCCTGTGCTGAAGCTTAACGTGAGTCTGATGTGTAGCTGGTTATAATGGCAGCATGGAATAGGCAAACTACTAGCAGCAGCTTCTTCTTAAAGTGTCTCCCCATCTTAGTGAAGGTTGGCTATCAGCTGCTGGAGTCGGTCTATATCTTTTGTGAGGAAGAAAAATTCGGACGCGCTCGTAATTACAGGCAACTTTTGCGAGGCCTTCTTTCTTCTCTTGTTGTGTTGCGGTGTGTAGATATATTACTAACAGATCCATTCCATCTTAGTCCTCAGGGTTGGCAACGCATATGGAGTCTTAGGAGCAGACTTGAGAGAGTCTCAGATCTGAGTTAACATCAGGTGGTCTTTGTGTTTGTGTGTCATCTCCTTGCCATAACAAAAAACACATGCCTGCGAATGCGTTGCCAATCATGATCAAAATGATTACCAGATGGGAGAAGTAAAGGCGAAAAGAAGAGAAAGAGGGGTTGGAAATCACTGGACTAGTAGCTCAGGTCGAAATTGCTTTTAGGAGGTAGATAGTGTCCCTTAGAAAATAGTGTCAGTGTGAATTTCACTGGACAGTGGTGTTCCTTGTGCTGTGACCTTGAGCCTTGAGTCCTTGTGTCTTGAGCTTGTATCAACAGACACCAAAAAAGGAGTCCAAAATACACAACGGTTGTAATTTTAATTTGTTATCATAGTTTCACAGGCTGTGTCCTGTTCCAGGTGACATGGCTGAAGAACGGCTCCCCGGTGCGGCTGGAGGCGGCGCGCGTGGCCGTCACCCCGAGCGGCGCGCTGGAGCTGGACCCGCTCCGCGAGCACGACGCCGCCTCCTACCAGTGCCGCGTGGCGCTCGGACACAAACACAAGTCAGTCATAAGATTTGTTAGCTGACGCGGGCCTAGGGGAGTACTGCTGCCGAGGATAGTGGTTTGGGAAAACTCTCCTCTTCTTTCTTAAAAACTTATTAATATTGTTTGAAATGACCAGACATGTATTCTACCCTACCCTCTTTTTCTATTATTTTTCACCCTTGAGCTGATATTTTTACTCTAAATTGAACGGTTATTTTTGTTGAAACTTGAGTTCGAATTTAAAGTGAACGGACGGTTTTGTTGCGATTTAATTCCATTTCTACGTAATTGTCATATCATAATTCTTGCGGCACTTTTTCTCAGCAGACGTCTCCTCTTGGGAAGCGTTAGTAGATTTTTGACCTGTAAAAGACCCCGCGCGGCCCGTTACTTAATAAACATCTTTTATCTTTTGATATAAACGCTGCGTACGTTGCAAATCGTCGGGGATACTGCAAACCGCGTAACTAACAAATTTATGATCTAGAGCAAAATAAACCTTACCGTCTTATTTCAAAGGTTCGTTTTGCTCCTTATTTTAAATGTTACTTACGCGATTTTGCAGTTTCACCGACGAAATGACAAATCGGGTTTTAAACTAAGATTCAATTTGTCGGATTATGTCTGGTTTTTACAGTTTCTCTTAGATACCACACTGTGCCTCATCAGTGAAACCGTTCTGAAAGTGCGTGTGTGTTGTCAGGACGAGCGAGGAGATCGAGCTGCGCGTGAGTGCGGAGCCGGAGGGGGAGGAGCCGCCGCGGTTCGTGGCCACGCCGCGCGCGCAGACCGTCATCGAGGGTCAGTACAACCCGAGGTCGCCGCTCAAGTAGCACTCGGGGCTCTGTAAACGATGCCCAGCCTCTTCCGGCCCACCACACAACGAATTTGTCAACGGAATGTAACTCTATTCTGAATATCATACAGTCGATTTTCTAATTCGATTGTCAGTCGTAAAAACAAAAGAATATCCATTATATGTACGTTGTTTATTATATTTCCTTTATTCTAATGGCTTTATTAAGTACCGGACCGGAAGAGAAGCTGTAGGTAGGCCTCCAACAAGATGGAGTGACGACCTTGTAAGGATCGCGGGAACGCGGTGGTTGCGAAAAGCACAAGACCGGTCTGAGTGGAGAGCCTTGGGGAGGCCTATGTCCAGCAGTGGACGTCTTCGGCTGACATGATGATGATGTATTAAGTACAGTCGAGTTCTTAAATATGTGAACACTTTAGTACCTTGTCTATTTAATGTCGGTTTTATTGCAAATAATTTGAATAGTCACTGCGGTTAAAGTGACAAGGTACTAAAGTGTTGTGTATACGTCAGGCCTAACGAGGCTGGTGGTTGAAATCTACTCTACAAGCTTTCTTAGTCGACTGTATAAGAGCTGTAGAGCAAGCTATACAACCCTTATGCGACCGATTTAAGGTGTGACCCCACCGCTGCGTAAAATACGGTGTCGTTGCGTAACCAAAAGACGGGGTCATAGTAACAACATGGCGCCGTTTTCGACGCACCGTAATATAAGCACCTTCACGGCACAAACTATACAGCGTTAAGTTTACAATAGCTGCACAGTAGCAGAATAACAGCATTTAAATAGCAGTAGAAGAAGTAATAGTGGAATTAAAGTTGATTAACGAAGCATTTGGGAATTTATGTGATCAAACCAACAGACAAGAGCGGGAATACGGAGTAACAAGTGACTAATTAATACTATACAGCACCATAAAATCGTCTTTATTATGGTCGATCGATTGAATAAATGAACTGTAGAGGCCAATGATGATGATGAATACGAGGAAAACTTGTCTGTTCCAAGCTAAATATTTGAAATGAAATGAAAAGTATTTAATCAATCCCTCACACAGCACCATCACCAACTTGCGCTCAAAGGCCAATCTAACCCTCGCATTCCCATCCCACAATTCCAAATCCTATTCCAAATCCTTCTCGGTGCATTCTGTCAGATTGTGGAACCGGCTACCGACTGGTATTAGGCAATCACAAACGGTAGATTCCCTAAAAGGCAAATTAAAGAAGTTTTGGCTTGACTCTAGCTCCTAAATATCAATTATCCTCTAGGTACGTAAAATGTAGTTTATGTATGTACATTTAACTATTAATATATATTTCTGTATCTATTTATGTAGGTATTTGAATGTAGTTTTATTTTAATTTTATTTATATAAGTTTTATTGGTTACTTAATGTGTTATATTCTTCTTCTTGTACACTTGTTTACTCGTTGCACAACCTTTCACTCCTCAATCTCTCAAGGGTTAGCTGGAAGAGATCCCTTAAAGGGATAAGTTCGCCTTTGTACATATTTTTATATTAATTGTATTGTTCTGTTTGTTCTTTTGTACAATAAAGTGTTTACATACATACATACATAAACATATAATTTAATTATTATTTAATGTTAACATAACATGTTTATTCCACTGCTCTCAGGTGCGTCCGTGACGTTCGACTGCGCGGCCGTCGGCAACCCCAAGCCGGAGATGATCTGGCTCAATAATGGCGTTGCCATCGACCTCAAGTGAGTCCATCCATCCATCCATCCATCCATCCACCGATCCATCCATCCATCCATCCATCCATCCATCCATCCATCCTCCATCGTCCCAATTTTTTTTGAGTAACACTAAGCAGGAACTCTGCATCTATGCTGCTTCAATAAAGCTTATAATACCAGTATTTTTATCATCATTCAAAAAAGTTTAAACTTCATTGCCCCTATAATCCTGCTTCTCAGGAGCCTAACCTAAAGAAAAGTGTTAGTCATCAAAGGTATGATTATATTACAAACCCTGAACAAATACAATCATATGGTCAAGTGTGAGTTGGGCTCATGCTGTTTCGTGCAAAATTAGAATGTAATAATACCTATTGTGCGGCGGGAAGGAACCCTCGGTGCGTGAGTTCGACTCGAACTTGACCCACCACTTCCCTAGAGAATAGCGATAAAATTCAACAAGAACTTAGTCGCGGCTCAAGCTAGAATTAGGCTGCCTGTCCACTGGAGCGGAGCGGGGGAGCGAGGAAAAAATCCACCAATAGGAGAGCTGCGCTGAACGAGGCTAGGAAGATGAAGCTGCCTCGCTACGCTCCAGTAGACAGGCAGCCTGAGATTAGGACTCGGAACTGGTGTGAACCGGTATGCTTCCCTGTGCAGCGACCTGGACTCGCGCTTCTATCTGGTGGGGTCGGGCTCGCTGCGCGTGCAGGCGGCGCGCGCGCTCGACGCCGGCGCCTACACCTGCCGCGCGCACTCGCGGCTCGACTCGGCCGACACCAGCACGCAGCTCACCGTGCAGGTACCTCGCCCCACTGTACCGCAGCAGGGGAATGTGCTGATGATGGGAATGATGACGGAAGTAATGATGGTAGTTATGGTGATGCTAATGATGCTAACGATGATAATGATGATTATTATGGTGATTCCGATGATAGTGATGGCTGTGGTGATGATCATAATGACGTTAATGGTCATAATTTTGATGATGATAGTGACAATGACGGCAACCAACAGTATAACGGTATTTGTGAAGATTATAGTGATTATATTACCGATGTGTAAAAGCCCGTATGTGGCTATAAATATTTTGATTTCACCTCTTGACATAACATTGCGCATATGATGCGATAATATGTTGGCGTCGCTCCAGACGGCGCCGCGCGCGGTGCTGCCGGGCGGCGCGGTGGCGCGCGCGCGCGAGCGCGGTGACGTCACGCTGCGCTGCGAGCTGCGCGGCCGGCCCGCGCCCGCCGTCAGCTGGCTCAAGGACGGCGAGCCGCTCTCGCCCAACCAGCACGACATCGCGCTCGTCGACGGGTCTGTATCGCGCTGGCTAGACGCTGCATAGACCTATCTCGCTCCTGCTACCCCAGTCACCCCCGCCCTCCCTAGGAGTACGGTGGTGTAGGACTTTCAAATTCCGAAATTAATTTTCAAATGTCCTTTCATCCTAATTTAACTTCTTTCTAATTCTTTCGTTGATACTGAACGGATAATAAAATTGCTGTACGTAGATAGTTCGACAAGAAAGTCTTCAATCGAAAAATTACGTTTGAGATTTAAAAAATAGAGATTTTGATCATTACGAAATTAAGTAGTATACCCATTAAAGCACGTGAAAGTGTGTCTAATTACCGAACCGAACCACTTGCACCAACCAGGTTGATGTTACAGATTTTACAGATGCTGTCGACAGTGCTTATAAAGAGAGAGCCGAATGCACAGAGAACCGGTACTCTGTGCGCACTCGGGAGTACCTCAGGGGTCAAACCTGGTTCCATTGTATCCTACCTGTTAACGACATTTCATCTCAACTTAATTATGCACCCGCTTTCTTGTTTTCTGATGATTTGACAATGACTAATCAAGACTTAATCCAAATGATGAGTGATGTCGACAGTCTAGTAGCAATTACCTCCTCAACCCGCCAGGCAGGCTCACCAAATTTAAAAAAGCTATCCATACATAAATATAGAAATAAGTAGGAATATCTACGTATTACAAATTTTAAAGTGGCAGGAAGTTTAAATTAAGGCAGGTAATGCCGTAGAGGTAAATGAAATTGTAGACACCACTGGTGAGGCTGTGGTGTGTGGTGTTTGCCCCCTCTGACCCCGCGTGCGTCCGCCCCCAGCAAATATTCTAAGTGCTTTTTCCCAGGCTCTAGAATATATTACTAATTTAGGTAAAAATTACATCATATGCACCACATAAATTCACATATCGTACATTAATACTTCCGGGTAAAAATATAGAGCCTTTAAAACGTAAATTTCCCTTAACCAGTACACCATAAAGTCAGAAACTTAAAGGTTGAAAATGAGCAAAATATAAGGTAAAATTAACTTCGAAACTCGACCAATAGTTAATATATACTTCTAGGTGCATAATAGGTGTATATGTGACGTATTTTTTTCTTACACTGGGGACCTTTAGGTCCACGATTTAAGTAGCTTTTGCTACCCATTTCGTAGTAAATATTACCTTCCATAGATACCAACTTGAGACAAACAAAGTTATAAACACTTGTAAGGTACTAAAAATACCATAAGGTTTCATTTACATAACCTAATAGTCAAATTAACCCTAAAAATAACTAATAAGTTGAAGTTTGAGAGGCGACTTCAGGTCAAGTTTATTTTACTCACAAATAAGTTATTTCTCGGTGAAATAGGACGTGTTTACCCAATAGTTATTTCGTTTTTAAATCAAAAGTAGTGTTGGATTTACAATGGCCAAAGACAAAAAAATATATAGACATTCCAGCAGTTACTATAGGAAGTGTAAGGCTAATATGAAAATTCAAAGTGAAATATTAAAAGAAGAACAAAAGTGCGAATTACCTTCTAAATCCAGTTTTCATGAATATTCAACTTTGTGTCAATCTACTGATAGTACTGATACTGATACCGTTTCAATGACACACACAGGCAAAGATCTTGATTATATGGATTCGTATTATAATGAATTAGGAAATAAAATATCTGATAATATAGATGAGATGAGAGATGGCTATGAAATCGGTGCAAACAAAGAATCGGAAAATAAAGACTCTGGATATATGAAATCAATAAAACTTATGGAAGACCTAATAAAATGGACAGTTTGGTGCACTTTCTGAAATTTGGCAGTTTTGGCACCTCTGATCGTAAGCACACCACCTACGCCCGCGCTGTCAAACAATAACTGAAGAAGCGGACACAGCGACGTTGTGATGGCGGTCGCTTCGACTTTGAACGGTTACTTTGCACCATTAGGTCGCAGAATTAAGTATATATTACGTAAATTGTCTTAAATACCAGTACGTCGTATTTTTAGGTAAATTTTAACTTCTTGGTCGAGCTGACATTTTGTTTTGTTATAATTAGGACGTGTTATTGCAAATTGCATAATTTAGGTATATTGTAATACCTATAACAATCAAATCTAATGGTACATTTATTTTCATTTACATGAAAAAATATATAAAGTCAATTTAATATATTTACAAACACGGAACACAAATTTACGAACCCCAATTACAAGCAATAATACTACGTATGAGCTTAAAAAAAAGTAATACTTAAGTATTTCGAAAGCCTATCAGTAGTTTTGAATAAAAACCTAACATACTGCACGAGAAAATTTTCAGCGCACAAGATTTTATCGTATAATTCCTGCGTAATCGACCTAAATAATTATTTTACGCCAAGTAATGGCCGCCATTCTCGTTGCAAAACTTAAGATTGATTTTTAGTTAGACATTTTGTTTGTAAGCGAAAAGATAATACTCTCGTAATATATTTGACTCTTTCTCTGCATGATATTTCATAAAAAATAACCTTTCTGGGTAAATAAATGGTAAAAAACACGTTGAAATCATGTTGAAAAATGGTAAGTCTTACCAATTTTGTACATTGCAACCACATGACACGTCGTGGCGACGTTTAATCCACGTCGCAAACATCACCTATGTAGTAACCATTAAGTCGCAATTACTAAATTTACGTGGAATCGACGTAGCCGGCACGTGCTTTTTTTTCCCCACTTTGGTGGATTCCACGTGGATTCCACGTCGATTCGAGGTAACTCATTTTGGTCACTGTCAGATTTGCGACCTATAATAGGTGGTTTTATCGTTATTTTTACCAAAAATGTTTGCTGGGCCAGGTCGTCGCTGCGCATCCAGGGCGTGCTGCGCGTGGACGCCGGCATGTTCCAGTGCGCCGGCGCCTCCCCGGCCGGCAGCGCCGCCGCCGCCGTGCTGCTCGTCGTGCTGCCGCCGGACGACGGTGAGTACCACCAACAATCCGGCGAGGAGGACCACCTCGGAATACTGTGAAACTATGCTTATGTTTGTTTGACAGGTCGTGCGCTTATTTCTCTTATGCCTATTGCTTTTTAGCACAAATGTTTATGATACGGTCACGGACCTCAGTTGATCCATTACAGAACCCCGTCATAAAGATTTAATAATACATTTAGAGGTCATCTCTTTCATATGACTTGACGCTGTCCATCATGACAGTGGCATTTACATACATTTTGATGATGTTCTATGCTGTGTCCGATATCCTGTTCATAGGACAAGTTACGTATGTCGAAAGCTGATAATTTATTTCAATGTTTCCAATTTTTATTTATTTATTTAATGATTATAAGAATATTTCTAAACAACTTCTACGGATAATACTGATACAATACCTTTAGCTTATGATTTTATCCCAGAAACACCTGATTTTACATTATTTTCCTTACATTTTTATTTTTTCCTATTTTTATATCGCGCCTAATTTTATTTTTTTATTTTTTAAGCCCTCCCCAGACTCCCAAACACCACCGACATTTTCAACAGCCTCATCTCCGAGGACCCGACCCTCGATCCCTCCCAGTACGACCTCGACTTCCTCGGCGAGACCTCCTCCGCCTACACTGAGCCCGACTATTCTTACACGCTGACTGAAGGACTGGACGTGAACAAGGAGAACGGCACTGTGGTCTCTGCGCCCAGGGGCTTAAGGGCCGTTATCGTGAAGCACCGGTTCGTGACCTTGAGTTGGGAGGAGCCGGAGAAGAAGAATGAGGAAGTTACGGGATATGTCGTGGTGTACCGAGTCAAGGGTAGCGAAAGGTGAGTCATCGCGCAGGAGATTTTTTTCCTATGACTTCGTTGAAATATCTATTTTAATCTCCTATTTTATTGCAATGGCCGTATTATGTACGTTTTATTTGTACGCGGGGACTTAGGAGGTTAAATCGGTTTTGAAATTTGTTAGTACGTTAGTTAAGTTACGTAACATTATGTTTTGTTGTTTATATTTTAATCTTTCTTGTAACTTAATATGATGATGACAATCCCATCTTGTCTTTTTAAAGACACGGTAAAGACCAAATTTAATAAAAAAGTACATGTTTTATTCAAGTAGTTTTTGACGTTATTTTTAAATAAATTGTCATGGTAACGCTACAGCTGATGCTACCCCACAGAGAGCGCGTCTCCCGCGGCATAGCATCTCGCTTCGAGATGAACGTGGCTTCTCTCCAACCGAATACCACCTACCAGTTCGCCGCGAGAGCGCTCACTGCCACTGCTATATCTCCAGCTACTGAGGTCAGTGCACATCTGACACTAAAACCGGTTTAATCTGAATCATCAAATAATTGGGTCAGGTCACATCGAAAAGGTAGGTCATTTTCTATCAGACACTGACGTCAGTTCACTCCCCAGTACTGAAGTCAGTTCTCATCTAATACAGAAAGCTCAGGTCATATTTGGTTTCATTTCACTTTAAATATTTATGCCAGTCAACACACTTATTTAGGTCAGACTACATCAAAAATTAAAGGTCAGTTTTCATGGGACACTTCGGCCAGTTCACATCGTCTACTGAAGTCAGTTCTCAGGTCATATCAATAAGTGAGGTCAGTACACTTTCAAAAGTAAGGTCAGTTAAAATTAGAAAGTGCGGATAGTTCATATGAGACACTAACGTTAATTCACTTTTTACACTGAAGTCGGTTCACATTGGACTCATAACTCGGAGATGTTAGTGATTATATTAATATACTAGTATATTAACTTGGCTTCTGGGCCCTATTTCACGAAAGGTACTAGTCTAGTAATACCCGTCCATGGACTAATATTTTGTACAAGTTTACAATTGTGGGTTTCAACAAGCTACAATTGTAAGTTACTAGTTACTTCTTTGTAAAATTGTAAATACTAGGATTACTAGTGTACGTTTCTCGAATCTACAAATATACGGCTTTACTAGTTAGTAGTAACTAGTTAATATGTACAATTGTATAAGTCTTGGTAAATCACGTTTCATTACTTTTTTTACAAGACTTGTAGCTAGTAGCGGTGCACAGACTAAAAATACTAGTTACCGAATGGCTGTTTACGCTATTATCAAGGCTGAATTAGGTACCAAAATTTTTAATTCAAAGAATCAGTCAAGTGAGAGTCGAGCACACATTATTTTGAGGTGCCGGATCTAATTAGGTTAATTAATTATTGTTTAGTATCCTATTAATTATTAAGCGTGTAAAAACTTGTTGCGATTTTAATGGTAATCGACACAAGACTTGGCAGTATGTCTTAAACCCTTTGCCTATCTGTGGGATGAATGTAACAAACATCTAAAACGGCCCGCGATTTTTTGATTAGCTTCATTCGTGTCGTGTCCTAATAAATTGAACAATAATAACTAATAACAATGGAATTTAAACTTACAGTTTTAAGAATAATATTAGAGAATAAAGGTGTTTTATTTGGGGGATTCTCTAGTATATTAACAAAACAAGATAAACGCCAGAATTGGATAGAAATAACGAATACGTGCCATTCTAAACTTCACAATACACTTAAAATCGACAAGACAACACTTTTCACAATAAAATCGATATTTTTGACAAGAGTAAATTCAACTTGTAATTTTTACAAAGCTTCCGACCTTGGTAGGTTTAGGCTTGTAATTAACAAGTGAATTTATTATTTTTAACTTTCGTGAAACAAAAAGCAGTTTACCATGGTGAAATTAGGCCGTATTTACTAGTTGGCGACTAGTAACTGGTAGATTAATATTGTAATTTGTGAAACGTAATCTTACAAGCTAGTGAAAAATAATAGTCCATAGAATAGTAATACTAGTCTGATAGCTTTTGAGAAACAGGATTCCACTAGTCTAATAAGAGGTAATAGTGAAACAGGATTTACTAGAACTTGTAATTGTAACACTGGTGACTGGTAACAAGTAAATCCGTAGACTTGTAGATTCGTGAAATAGGGCCCTGGTCGAATGAGCGAGATAGTCAAAGATTTTTTTTTAAATTTAATTTAATAAGTACTGCTGTACTACTGTCGACGTTATATTTTTAGACGATCGAAGCACACACGCCACCAGAGGAGCTCAGCTTCGGCGCGCCGACCAACGTGGTGGTGGAGGCGCTGGGACCGCACAGCCTGCGCGTGCGCTGGACCGCGCCCGCGCCGCCCGCGCCGCCCTCCTACACCGTGCACTACACTGAGGTGAGCGAGGCAGGGAGCGCGGGGAGTAGTCTGAGACAGGGGGAGTAGTCTGAGACAGGGGGAGTGGTCTGAGACAGGGGGAGTGGTCTGAGACAGGGGGAGTGGTCTGAGACAGGGGGAGTGGTCTGAGACAGGGGGAGTGGTCTGAGACAGGGGGAGTGGTCTGAGACAGGGGGAGTGGTCTGAGACAGGGGGAGTGGTCTGAGACAGAGGGAGTGGTCTGAGACAGGGGGAGTGGTCTGAGACAGGGGGAGTGGTCTGAGACAGGGGGAGTGGTCTGAGACAGGGGGAGTGGTCTGAGACAGGGGGAGTGGTCTGAGACAGGGGGAGTAGTCTGAGACAGGGGGATTAGTCTGAGACAGGGGAAGTAGTCTGAGACTGGGGGAGTGATCTGAGACAGGGGGAGTAGTCTGAGACAGGGGGAGTAGTCTGAGACAGGGGGAGTAGTCTGAGACAGGGGGAGTAGTCTGAGACTGGGGGAGTGGTCTGAGACAGGGGGAGTATAGGCATGATTGATGGTGTTGCAGGTGGAGACTGGGCGCTCGCAGGTGGTGACGGGGCACGCGGGCGCGGACGGGCTGGGCTCGGCGCTGCTGTCGGGGCTGCGCGCGGCGGCCGCCTACCGCGTGACCGTGGCCGCGGCCGGGGGCGGCGCCGCCGGGCCGGCGCCCGCGCGCACCGCCGCGCTGCCGCCCGCCGCGCCGCCTGCCAACGTCAGCGCCGAGCCCGCCTCGCCCACGGTGTGTACACACACACACACACACACAAACAAACTTGTACACTATATTAGTGGGATTTAAGTTATTTTTACTGTGATCATACTGATTTTTTTCTATCGTTTTCTGTTTTATATCTTGAGAAACTTCGAGCGAGCTTTTTTTGGCTTTTCCTACTGATTCCTTAAATGGTCGCTCTCTATTTCTAGTCGATCCTGGTCCGCTGGGAGCCGCCGCCGGCGCGCACGCAGCGCGGCGCGCTGACCGGGTACAAGATCCGATACCGCGCGGCCGGCGCGCGCCGCAAGGCCGACGCGCTCACCACGCCGGGCGACGCGCGCCGCGCCGAGCTGCGCGCGCTGCTGCCGCGCACCACCTATCAGGTGCCTTTTACTACAGACGCCGCGCACAAGTTAAACTTCTGTTTGTCAAATTAGACCAGCTTGACTAACTGGATTCCTTCATAGAGACTTGACTCCACTTGAGAAATGATTTAAATTAGAGCAGCCGGTAGGATTTCAGTTAATTGTATTCATATTGACTTTATCAGCTAATGTTACGTCGTTCTAGATCCGTGTGTGCGCTTTGAACGCAAACGGCTCGGGCCCGTTCAGCGAGTGGATTACGGCTGCCACGCAGGCGCAGGCGCGCGATGAAAGCCGCGTGCCCGCGCAGCCGCCGCCGCTCAGCAGTGAGTCTGTCTGACATATACAATACAATACACATCGTTTCAGCATGAGAACGCGCCGCGTTCACTCTTTGTGTGATTGTATTTGCAGCTCGCGCCGGGCGCGACTGGATCTCCGTGTGGTGGGAGGAGGGCGGCGCGGATTCGGGCGGCGAGCCGCGCGGCTACCGGCTGGGCTGGGGGCTCGGCGTGCCCGACGAGCACGCGCGCGACCTGGCCGCGCACACCGCGCACCACGTCATACGGGGCCTCGGTACGTGCCCTAGCGGGGAGCTGGGCTAACCAAACGAAACACAGTAGCGGACAACCAGTAGTAGTTGCAACCGCATACATACTAGATGAAGTTTGGCATCGTGAACTAGCAAAGGGGCATAGATCAGGCGAGCGAGGTGGCCAAGCATACGCATGTTCTCATTCATCCTTAGAGGCTTAGGGATCACATTACTGCATGAGCACTAGCAGAAACCTCTCTCTTAAACTACTTTAGTCTCAATCAATAACGGCCTAAAAATAAAGTCTTTGGTATTTATTTCTCCTGACAGAATCGAACGCGGAATACGTGATATCCCTCCACGCGTCGAACGCGCTGGGCGCCGGCCCGCCGGTGTACGCTACTGTGCGCACGCGCGCCGCCGCCGCCGAGGGCGACGACCCGGATGATGAGGAGGAGGAGGAGGAAGAGGAGGAGGAGGAGGAGCGCCCTCCGCTCATACCGCCTGTTGGGCTCAAGGTAGGAAGTTTTTTCGAAAGTAGATTTTTTGACGTGATAACGTCTTCTAAACCGATGAACGCCTGCTCCACGCACGTAAAAACATGACACATAGTAACGTAACGTTTCGCCTGAGCCTGGTTCAGCTCAGCTCAGCTCTTACTCATTTTAAGGTTAAGCCGTTAGTTGTACCGTTTGTGGAAATCGTGAAAAATTTATGACATACTGAGCTCTTGGCAGGTGATAATGCTGAGCGGGACCACCGCGGTCGTGTACTGGACGGACCCTACTCTACCCAAGGGACAGGTGAGTTCCAACAGTTATTATAAATTTATCTCAAAAGGGAGTTGGAATGATGAATGTAGTAATGCTCATTTAAATCCGCCACGATTAATTTGCACTTTTGTGTTACAAGATTACATGGGTGTTTATAGAATTTTAGCTTTCGATGGTAAATTTAAAAATATTCTAATACAAAAAAATACTTTTCTCAAAAATTACCGGAAAAGTTGACATTACTAACTCCATACTGAGACGCGAAGTACATAGTTTACAGACAGTTCCTAAATTAAAAAAAAAACATTGCGTGCTCGCTACACAAGCCCGCAATGTTGCATACAAATTTCATTGTTATCTAGTTTGTAACTTTTTAAAAAGTGAAAACGGCCATAATAAAATGAGGGCACAAGTCTTATACATCCATATTTTATTCGAAACGTAACTGTTTTATCTGTGTCTGGAATAGCTTGAGTTTTTTTTCTAAAAAAAACTTGTGTTTTTACTTGTCATAAAAATAAAGGCGGTAAAGAGTGATGTTATTTCACGTGAAGTTTCTGTTTATATGCGATTTGTATCTTTCGATTTTTGAGAAAAGCACTATATATGCCTCGGCAGGAACGGCAATTGCGGGCCTCGTATTTTTAAACGGACTCGCAAGCTCGTCCGTTTAAACCAATTCTCGGCCCGCAATTGCCTGCTTCACTGCCTAGGCAATAATGTACTATACGTTGTCATCACACGGTTTATAAGTATGCTCCTAGAGGTACGATTAAGAGTAAGATATTGGCGACCGCGGCGTCGCGCGATCGGGTCGTTTACGTTAGTCAATGTTCCATATAAATTAATACTAAACAATGGGTCGCGCGACCGGCCGCCGGGGTCGATCGTTAACATCGGAATCATACCTTACGCTGCGTGCGTGTGTGTGTGTGTGTAGACAGCGACGGACGGGCGGCGCTACGTGGTGCGCTGGGCGGCGGCGGGCGGAGCGCGCGCGCGCTTCTTCAATGCCTCCGACTTGAACTGCATGCTCGACGAGCTGCGGCCCTTCACGCTCTACGAGTTCGCCGTCAAGCTAATTAAAGGTAGGACCGAGAATACCCGACTCTTTATGTTCTGTTACTGTGTAGAGTATAAAATATCCGAGTGTTTAAAAGTGGAACAAAAATCGTTACTAAAATGTACATACAATAAGGGGCCTGACAAAGAGCCTTGAGGCACGCCATAGGAAATAAATACTAAGCCAGAAGTGAAACCATTAATGACCTCTGCTTGAGACCTATATTGTTCATAAGAAGTAAACCAACTACACAGATTTCGATGCATGCCAGAATTATTTAGTTTCTGTAGTAATATAACGTAAACTAATCTATCGAATGCCTTGCTAAAGTCTGTAAATGTAGCGTCAGCTTCACCGACAGACTCTATGTTAAGAGTAGTAAACTCAATTTATGTATGACAATTTTCACATGATAAGACTAAGTCACTAAGTGAATAACTGAAAAGGGACTATTCATGGTTTTTTTACAGATTCAAATAAAACCTGATTCGTGTAACAAACAGTTGAAAAAAAAAAAAAATTTACTTTTGGTGATCTCTTTTAGAGTACTTTTTGAGAAAAATCCACGCATATTCCTTATTCCTAAGTGATTCAAAATGATAACGAAGTGTTGTCGACTCCAGGCGGCCAGGAGTCGGCGTGGTCGATGCTGGTGTCGAACACGACGCTGGAGGCGGCGCCGGCGTCGGCCCCGCGCGAGCTGCGCCTGGCGCCCGCCGCGCCCGCCGCGCGCGCCGCCGACCTGGCCTGGGCGCCGCCCGCCAAGCCCAACGGGGTCATCACCGGTCAGTGCGAGGGGGAGGAGGAGTTTATGAGAGAAAGAAAAGAAAGATAAAACATTTATTAGTGACAATAAAACATATCAAAAGGAACAAAATATTGACATAAACAAGAGGCGTGTTGTTACGAAATGGTTCTAACTCAGCGTTATACTGGCATTAAAGCCAGCGCTGGCCTTCCGTTAGAACCATCCAGTGAGACCACGGCAGATTACACACACATAGCACCGCACTAAACTTAACTCAATAGAAGAAAAAGAAAAACCGCGATATAAGCAAACAACCAAGTAACAAGCCGTAGGAAAAATAATATAATACACGTGAAATAAAATTCTTTGAAAATCGATGCCCCAAGTTAAGTTAGTACAATCTCTTTCTCTCGATTTAGCCGTGACTGACTCATGAAAATAACGGGACAGCCGACGCTTCGAAATTCGCATTCCAAAGCAGTGTTTCATCCTTTATCCCTTTCTCCCATTGCTATCGCGTTAGAAGACAATAATTAAGTATTTGTGCTAGCAAGTGTGGAAGGAAATCAAGCAGCGGTTAGAGGAGAAACTATAGCAGCTAAAGCCAGTGAAAGGTCGGATGACTTAGCGTGGGAAGACGAAACCTTGAAGTGTAAAGGCCATCCAAGCAATAATTGTCGTTTTCCAGGTTACATAATAATGTACGCGCCGGTCCCGGAGGGCTCGGAGGTGGCGGCCGACGGGGACTGGACGGCGGTGACCGTCGGCGGCGACCGGCCGCGCGCGCGCGTGGACCGACTGCGCGCGCGCACCACCTACAGCTTCAAGCTGCAGGCGCGCAACAGCAAGGGGCTCGGCCCGCTCAGCGCGCCCGTCGCCTACACCACGGGGGTCGGTGAGTGCACGTGTACATGGCGCTGGTACTTGGCGGAGCTTAGAAGTGAAATGTAACAACTGTCATATTTGTGATGATAGTGTACATGTTTATAAGTTATTTGAATAGCAGTAGCAGTTGTTAAAATCCTTGCTATATGTCCTTGTATTATGTGCAAAGACCGGAATTTTCATGGCACTTTTTATTTACGCTAGTGAATGCTCATTTATCGATTATTTAACTATTTAAAAGTTTGGTTTATCGATATGAAGTCGATAGATGAGAAGTCATTACTACAGCACAAAAGTGTCTTTAATATTCCGATCTCTGATTATGTGTAAGGTATTATTACAATGGTCTCGGCCCGCAGACACGGGCGGCGGAGGGGGCCTGGCGGGCGCCACGTCGGCGTGGCTGTGGGCCTCGGCGGGCGGCGCGTGCGCCGTGCTGGCGCTGGCCGCCGCGCTCGCGCTCTCGCTGTGCTGCCGCCGCGCGCCGCCGCCGCTCGAGCCGCACACCAGGTAGGCCTCCACCCAGGGAGGAGCCCTCGGCGGGCGGCGCGTGCGCCGTGCTGGCGCTGGCCGCCGCGCTCGCGCTCTCGCTGTGCTGCCGCCGCGCGCCGCCGCCGCTCGAGCCGCACACCAGGTAGGCCTCCACCCAGGGAGGAGCCCTCGGCGGGCGGCGCGTGCGCCGTGCTGGCGCTGGCCGCCGCGCTCGCGCTCTCGCTGTGCTGCCGCCGCGCGCCGCCGCCGCTCGAGCCGCACACCAGGTAGGCCTCCACCCAGGGAGGAGCCCTCGGCGGGCGGCGCGTGCGC
This sequence comes from Acleris emargana, assembly GCA_927399475.2. NCBI lineage: Eukaryota > Metazoa > Arthropoda > Insecta > Lepidoptera > Tortricidae > Acleris > Acleris emargana. Next base: position 12,323,611 of record OV656863.1, read on the forward strand.
CGTGCTGGCGCTGGCCGCCGCGCTCGCGCTCTCGCTGTGCTGCCGCCGCGCGCCGCCGCCGCTCGAGCCGCACACCAGGTAGGCCTCCACCCAGGGAGGAGCCCTCGGCGGGCGGCGCGTGCGCCGTGCTGGCGCTGGCCGCCGCGCTCGCGCTCTCGCTGTGCTGCCGCCGCGCGCCGCCGCCGCTCGAGCCGCACACCAGGTAGGCCTCCACCCAGGGAGGAGCCCTCGGCGGGCGGTTTTAAGTCGGACTAACATTAAATTTTGTTTAGGTACTACGTCCAGCAAAACATACAAAATAACGTTCAATATAAGGTTATCATCGTGATTCTAATTGTTGGTGTATCTGATTCCAGCACGTACCAAAAGTCATCGGCGTCCGCGGGCATCAAGCCGCCCGACCTGTGGATCCACCACGACCAGATGGAGCTCAAGCACCTCGACAAGTCGCTGCACAGCTCCGCCAGTAAGAGTACGCTCTCTCCCGCACACTAACCTACCACATGTTCAACTGCAGTTGTTCTTGCAGCGCCATCCTACCGACTGCGCCAATCATAGCTTTATTTCTTCATTCACATCTTTATTTTATAAACAGAAAATGTTCTAAGTTATGCAGATTGGTTTTTGATTAATGTTTTATCACGCAAATCAACTTGCACTTTGATGGCCGACGAAATGCCGCCATGTACCGTAGCTTTTAACAAGTAAATAATAAGAGCAATGTTTTGGTCTGGCAGTATCGGCGGGCAGCGTGGACGGCCCGTCGGCGCTGGCGTCCTCGACGCTGACGCTGACGCGCGCGCCGGCCGAGTACGAGCCGGCGCGCCACCCGCCGCCCGCCAGCCTGGACCGCCGCCACTACGTGCCCACCTACGTCGGTCAGTCACCATTACCGTCTCCTGTCCGTCATCACATATAGAGCTTCACCGGGCGGCTTGGACCTGACGCTGACGCGCGCGCCGTCCGAGTATACAGAGCGTCACTTAAAAAAATATTTCGAATACTCGTGTCAATAAGGTTTATAAATCCATTAAATTGGTGTAAGTATATATATTTCCTAAGGACTTCAGTGGACGTCGGCGTGCAACACTTCAGCAAATCTTTACAGCAGACTTTTACTACAACATGAACGAGTTTTTTTTTCTATTCATCACTGATTTACAATTAGTTACTTATATAGGCATTTTTCATTAATTTTGCTTTTGACGGTGGCGGAAAATTTGTTAATATTTGACGTAAATATAGCCAATATTACAAGAATAGCAGATTTATATAGGTATTTACGATCGCATTCATATTTTTTATTTTTTTACATTGTTTTACTATATATAATAAACAACACATCTATTATTATTTTTTTATCGTTTTTCTTTGTTTCGTTTTAATAAAAACGGTCGTATGTTTTGTTTTGTTTATGTTCGGTTGTATTCGCTGACGCGTAGACGCGCGGCGCTCGCCGTCGTGCGCCGGCAGCGACGAGACGGCGCCGCTGCGCGCGTCGCCGGCGCCCGCGCCGCGCCGCGACCTCTGCGACTACAGACGTGAGGCTGCACTTGATTCTGTTCCGTTTATTTATTATTATTTACGTTACTTTCCTTTTTTACACCTTTAACACATCATTGTACGACCCACTTCGTATATTTCGCATCATCATCAACTTACGTCGACTTGCGTTTATGCAGGTCAATGCGCGACAGTTCACCCATATCAGCCGTTGCGTGTTCTCTTTATTATTGAGCACGGTGGACGCTGGCGTAGTGACAAACAAGAGTCTATTATGGCTCAATCGTTTATTTACTTACTTTTCGATTAAAGGTGTTAATCACTTTAAGTATTTACAAGGGTAGTAAATAAGTTTGTTGGTTTACAGCATAACAGTGAAACTAGGGAAAGTGACAATTATACAGGGTGTTACAAAAATACCCGTAAAGCCGAAAGGGGGTTGAATGGTGCCTTATAACAAGTCCATTTACAATATTTGAGAACCGTACTGTAACTGTATGACTTACCGCCAAAAAAAAAAAACATTATTTTTTTCATTGATGTGCAAACCCTATTTCAGTAAAATTAAAGAGTAAACTACGCAGAATGTTTATGTACATTTTTACCTGATTCGCGAAAAATATTACAAGTCGAGTTTTGGAAGATTTTAAATTAAGAAACCTAAACTAACACTTACTTTTTCGTAATGAACGTCAAATTTACAGGAACGGCTCGGTGAGCTCCGCCTTGCTCAATGCACAAACCTACGATACAGTTCGCGAGCACTATTTTAATTGCTATCTTCATGGCCTACGCATAACATCATAAATCGTAATATTCTGAGTTAGAAAACATCATCATTTTGGAAAAAAATATGGAAAAACTACTTTTTTTTTTTTCGTCTTGACATTTTTTGATGAAAAACAGAAAAACCATTAAAGTTGACAATTATTAAAATTGGTCTCTCTGTTAAATAATCTATGCTAACTCCGGTTCCCTGACATGACAGCTTACTAGGGTTGACAATATTTTTGGCTTTGATAATTTATTATATTTTTTACGGGGTATTTTGTAACACGTTGTATAACCGCTCGCAGACAGTGCTTTTATCCTTCTCCTTTATTAAGAAAGATAATTCTAAGTTAAAACTAGGCTAGACTACTAAACCCCGAAAGTGGACGGAAGCGCTAGTGTGGCTTTTTGTTCTAGAAGTTTCCGTGCGCAGAAAGAAGCGTCAACACAACCCTTAAAAAACATGAAAGATAAGCAATGCCATCTGGTGTTGAGTGGAGGCATTGCCCAGTTGTTCTGGATCTGTATACAGGCTGAGCACTTACGCTATTAACCCCTAGAGGGGTCTGATAGTAATAATACCTTGCATATTGATTAAATGACCATCTTTTTTATATCGGTCACTTGATGATAATTTCACCATCAGGGTAAGGACCAAAAAGATGGACCATATTTAAGCGCAGTTAACCATGCACACAACGCAGGTGAAAAAGTTCCGTTGTGCGACGAAAAGTATTCCTACAATTTGTATAGCTAATTTTCGCGTCACAACTAAAGAGGGGATCCTGCTGTTTTGACAAAATTATTTTGGTAAAATTTCACTACCCAAACAAATTTTCGCAGCTGTTTTTTTGCCAATGCAATCTTTGGCATAACTATAATACGCTAATTTTCATTTCGTCAAATTTTCATTAAGCAGAGTTTAACTTAGTATTATGAGTAGTGTGTTTTTATATTGTAATTAGCATAATAGGTGATTTGGTATGCACTGTAAGCCTGTTATTGTGTATAAATAAATAAATAAATAAATAAATAAATAAATAAAAAACATTACATAATAAACATTTAGGCAAATGAATTGATATGACAAAACATATAAAGACAAAAATCGGAGTTTGTTTAAATAATATAATATTGGTAAAACGGCACGATCCCATATATACAAAATGCACTGCTATTTTCACAAATACATTTATTTGTGTATTACAACTGCATTTGTAACTTACAACTTTAAGTTTGTTGCAATGCTCATTAGCGTTTTTTGTAAGTTTATGTGCTTGAATTTGTCTGAATTTTTTTTAAAGTTTAAGTAATAATTTTGAACAACAATAAGAATTTATTACCGAATTGCTGCCAGGTAAGTAGGTAAGGATAGGTTAGAACTTAGACCCCCAACAAAAACGAACTGCTACAAGAACAGTAGGTTAGGTTAGGTTAGAACTGCGACCATAATAGCGCGCGAGCCGAGCGAGTAAAGCGAGCGTGCCGCGGCAGCGGCCGGCGAAGCGCCAGAACGCAACTGCTGCCAGGTAAGTAGGTTATAGGTTACAAATTCTACCAGTAAACTAGGTTAAGTTAGGTTAGAACGACCCCCAAAATAAATTCACCATTTTTATACCATACAAATCATTTGCCTTATTTTGTTTTGCGTAAAATATGTTATGCCAACTAAAACATTTGACTAAATGAAATTTAGTCAAATGTCCAGTTGGTAAGCCAGTCAATGACTAAACATTCATGTGCCAATCATTAGGTTTGCGTAACTATTATTTGTGAATAGTTAATTTGGAAAACAATTATTTGGCAAATGAAATTTTACGAAAAAATTATTGGGAAGTGATAATTTGTCAAACATAATTTGATAAAACAAAGGGGATCCACTAAAGAGTTTAATAGAAAATTTTACTGAGTGAGTTAGCGAGGCCAACTTTTTGGTCGGTGCCCATCGATTAGTTGGTTTTAGAGGGCGGGTCAGTTGGTCTAAAATGTAATGGTATTGCAAAGGCGCGGCAGCTTTCCTAGTGCCATGATCTAAAACATGAGTTTAAATGTAAGCAATGGTCACTTGAACGAGCAAGTCGCTATTGAAAATAAAAACGTTCATGTGCGAATCGGACTCGCGTACCGAGGGTTCCATACTGAACTCATACTTGACAATTTTTAGTAGGTTTTTTTTTTTCAGGGTCTGAACTTTTTAATCATACCAAAAACGCTTGTATGTTTGACCGTTTTTCGATAGATATGTCCAACAAAAACAAAATTACGTTTTATGTTTGGGAAAAACTTAAATCTCCAGCTATACAGCATAGAGCAGGGACCGGATAATGTCCCAGCTCCACTGAGCCGAGTGTAAGCTATGAGTGACGTTGTGGTGTCCGGTTGCAGCGATGACGGCGCTGGGCGGCGTGGGCTGCGCGGCCACCTGCGAGCGCCGCGCGCTGCGCCCGCCGCACCCCGACCAGGTCAGCCCTCCCCGACACTATCCACGCTGGCTCACGATCAGTACGCAAGCCAGATTCAACCTTCCCCCGTTACCGATAACTAATGCGCGGCTCCCGGATGCAAATTACATCTAAATAATAAATTGTGGTTTTTGCTGTTATTATTTATTTTAAAATTAATTGTCCTTATCTCAGTGGAAGGACCACCTGAAAGTTGGAAATTAGTTTGGTCGTAGGGATCTTTGGTAATTTTGTTGTGAGGATTTTAAAGCCTGACTAGAAAAATATAAAAAAACTCGCCATGAATGTGTTCATGTATTCATTACTTTAAATGTCACTTTACATGTCCGTGTGACCTCTTTTGTGATTGTAATTTCTCTGAGTAAAGTCAACGAACTCCATGGGTTTCAAGGTACAGGCTCAGCCTAGTTTGAAATGCACCGCTTTATTTGTAACTAGTCACTTGTGTAAATGAAAAATATTACATTCAATTACTGTCATCTCTATTGCAATTCACGAAACACAGATAAAAAATATATTAGTGGCGACCCCTTTAGATATTTTTTATTTTTCTGCTCAGGCTAGATGGCGGTCTTTAACAATGTTTTCAGAGAAGTCTCCGTGTTTTCAATACAGATGGCGCTATCGGGGATTTGTAAGATTACGTAGTTTAAATACAGATGGCGTCCGGAACTCGAGTTTACTCAATAATATAATTGTACAATTTATACGAATGTAATGAAGTAATGCAGTGTTAGTTTTAGTAGCTAAGATTAACTCAGTAAACGCCTCGAGGCGCTATTGCTAATCAAATGATTAGACATTTTCAGTGTACGCGATACTTTTTAACCAGTGGTAGTTCTGTATAGTAGATTTATTACGAAAAAAATTTTTATGACGTTATTGTCAATAATAATTTCGTAGTTAGTAGCTCGAAAGTTTTTATCAAAACTTTATTATGTACAAGTTTATTACTCAATTATGATAGGATTTGGATGATATTTGGCACATGTAGAATACAACGTTATTCAAAGTGTAAAAACGAAGTGATTGCTTGAGGAAGCGGTTGTAGGTCGTAATAGTAGATGTGATCTGTCGGAGTTTTTCCAGAGCACTCCGCTGCTGGCCGGCATGGCGCCGCTGTCGCCGCAGGCGTCGCTCGGCTCGCTGCACCCCGCGCACCCCGCGCACCACACGCTGCCGCACGCGCACCACGCGCACGCGCCGCCCGCCCCCTGTACGTACTCGTCCACTAACATTCCACTACATGCCGCATTAACATTTCGTGGATATTGAGGCCACTGTACACATTGGGCCAATGCTTTGGGTCAAATTATTGCGCCAATATACCGAATCACATTTACACATTGGCGTATTGGTCATTCTGTATGGGCGCTTTGATAAAAGATCCATTGATATGTGCACGAAAAACCGGCACTAGCCGGTCAGCCGGCCAGTGTTGGTCGCTAACGCTAACTACTAACAAGCCAGTAGCGTCACCAAGTAGTCCCCTAACGCATTGGCCCAATGTGTACAGCGGGCATAATGTCTGAAATGAAAACTTACTGATTTGTTACACGTTTTAGTATTGGATTCTAGACTAATAAGTACCCCAAAAAAGGTGTCTTGTGTCTTTCCCTTCTCTTTCCTACCTGGTCATTACCGTGTCCCCCCAGGCGGGTCGGGGTCGTGCCCGCTGGGCGCGGCGTGCGCGCCGGCCGGCGGGGCGCCCGCGGGCGGCGACATCTACGCGTGCGCGGCGCGCGAGCGCGGCCACTACGTCGCCTACGAGCCGCTCGGACACTACACGCAGTCAGTACACCACTACACAGCTACTTTGTACTACTCCTAGCTACAGGAACCGTGGAGGAGGCAGTCACAAACTATTGACCTTGCTCAATGACACGTATCTTACGGCTTAGGCCCGGGAAACCATGGCGACGCAACCAGTCGCCGCCAGCATCAAAATACAATACAAAGCGGACGCGAGGTGAGATATCGTCGGTGAAACTGCAAAACCGCGTTAGTAACATTTTAAATTAGGAGCAAAATGCACCTTTTTGATAAGACAGTAAGGTTTATTTTGCTCTATCGTAAATTTGTTACTTACGCGATTTTGCAGTATCACCGACGATATCTTCCATAGTGCTGTATAATATTTTGTTGGTGGCGGCGACTAGTTGCGACTGGTTGAGAAGCGGGTATTATGCCGACGTGGAACGTGGCTACATTTATCTTACTAATTGATGTAAAAAGTACACACGTGTCAACTATACTCAAGCTCAGATGGCTGGAATTACGTTGTGCAGAATCCCATTTAAGAATAGTACTTTTTGGTGTCACAGGCCTGAAACGGGTTACTATCAAATTCCCTTTTCGCCTGATTCTTCACGCACCGCAGACAACATTGGAACTTCTTGATGTTTTAGTTTTTCATGAATCAGATAAGATTATGTTAGGGCCCGCGTCTGTATTTGTCAAAAACTTTATTTTCCCTACTTCTGTTGGTATATCAAGACGTTGCACTTTATTGCTTCAACGTACTTTATAATAAATGCGCTCTTGGAAAACTTACTTCGTAACGCATGTATGATTGCAGTCGTGACTCGCTGAGCAGCGAGGCGGGCGCGGGGCCGGGCGCGGGGGGCTCGCTGCAGCGCCGCGCATGCGCCGCGCCGCTGCACAGCTTCGGGGACTCGCCGCACTCCACGCCCAGCCACGGGCAAGGTCAGGCCTTACACCTATGTACCAAACATATCTATCTATGTGGTTCCCCGGAAGACCAGCTCGGGCCTATATACCAGTAACATAGTGAGCAGGAACCATTTTGATCCATCTGGCACAAGTTTCGTTCTTTTTTTTGTGTATTTTTTTTTCTGTACCTGTGTTAGATGTAAGCAAATAAACGTTTTGCCTTTCTTTCCTTATTTTTTACTATGTGTTATTTACAATACCAATGGTTTAAGATAAAAACGAACGAAATAACTGGCGCAACCGGTAAGATGTGCTCGACCAATAGCTTAGACTAGTGTTGACTAACCACCTGATTCATAAACGCACAATAAACCTAATTTAGGTACAGGGTTTAACTTTGTTTCTCCGACACTCATTTCATAGAACGTATCACTTCGTTCTATAAAATGATTGTCGATGAAACAAGGAGACTCCTAGTTACAGGGTACCTTGTCACTTCCTGTCAAATTCGAAGGTCACGATGTAGTAAATGGTCAAAGCGTATTTTAAGTATGGTCTTGTGCTTTTCTGATTTGTTTGTGGGTAAGTCGAAGTCAATAGCAGATCACATCCTACCGGCTGCGCCAGATGCAATTTTGGTTTTCATTTTGACAGTAACTGCTGAATTTTTTTAGTATAAAGATGTCATATTTTCTTCACACACTAGAGTAGTTTTCTTCCTTACAGGTAGTGTAAGAGAGACGTCACCATACAAGAAGAGCGCCAGCTCCTCGCCCGGACACATACCCAACAGATTACAGCTTGGTGAGTTCACGAACTATTTGACGCAGCGAGATATTTTATGGTCACTGTACACAACCGCGTCAACTTTTTCGTGTAATTTTAATACAATTGACCTAACTAAACTAGTATCCTTGACGTTAATTTAATCAGACAATGATGAAATAGAATAGAATTGCCATAAATCTATCAATCAATCGTTGCCCCGTGATGTCCCCAGGCGGCGGCGTGCCGCACTGCCCCGAGGAGCTCGAGGCGCTGACGCCCTCGCGCTCCACCGAGCGGCTCGCGCGCGAGATGCAGAACCTCGAGGGGCTCATGAAGGACCTCTCCGCCATCACGCAGCAGCAGTTCCACTGCTAGCGCCGCCACTAACACCACCTAAAACCTTGTCGCTCTAGCTGCAGGTTTGGGACCTTAAATGAAACTGTATGACGAATAAGGTGCAAAAGTGATCTATTTATGACGCTGACTATATTAGTGTTCGGAATGGTGACGCGAGCGATGACTTATATAGGCAAAAACGCCCTTCTGTACTTCTACCGAAGGTACGCATGAGCAACGGAAATTCGTAACCTCTACCGTAAATAAATTATTAGCATGCACAATTTGAAATAAGTACTAAATATTTATATTCGCACTGCTAGATCAAAACAGTAACTCAAAATATAACTGTATTTAAAAGTCAACTTTAATACAACTTTTATGAACTTGAAACAAAACTTGCGAGGATTTTGAGTTGATACTGTTTTGATGTAGCAGTGCGATATAGATGGCGTTGTTACTCGAGTGACAGCGCCATCTAGTGACGATTGCGTTTAGGCATCCGTTCTTAGGATCAAAGTTGAGAGTTCCTCAACTAAAATATAACACCAATTTTTATTTTTTATAAAACTTCCAATATTATAATAAGAAGTTAGGTAACGAAATGGAATTAACTTATGAACTACGATCTTGACACTCGTTCTAGACCCAACCTCTGTGCTCAAACGCTAAGACTGTCGACTGCTACAATCTAGCGAAATTTACAACTGTAGTGAAATTTATACCTTTTCTCCTTGGTAGTGTCAGTGCCGAGGGGTTGGCGGGGATGGCGCTCATAACGGCCTAAGCGACATGCAAGTAACGTTTGATGATTTGTTTGGTAAATAGCAATGGGACAGGTTTACTGAAAAAGTAAAGATATTTGAAACAAAATGTTGATAATGCATTTAAAATATGAAGTAAGAGAGATATGGAAGAAGTACAAATCATGGAATGTTATTTACATGAGCTAATGAAAATAACGAAACTAAATTGAGATGAAGTCTTGTAGATTTTTTACATAGCGAAAGTTTAGATAAAATATTGACACTTTTGAAAGTAAGTACTTAATGATTGATTACTTCGGGATGAGACTTTTTTTAACATTAAGAACTTTTATAGTACGATTTATCCTGAATGCAATCGAAACTGATTTATGTTTCCCCCCACCTTTTGAAACTTCTCTGTTCGGTGACAGCATCGAATGAGACCGATAATTCATTTAATAAAAAACGAAGAGATTGGTCTAACTCTAACACAAATGAATCGTCTGCTTAGGAACTGTAAGTTATACAAATTATAACTAGCTTGTATTATACATTGTGATTATATGTAATGTAATGTATATAGTCTAGGTATAGTTACGTTGTAAGTTTATTTACTAGAAATTTAAACTGACATTGGCCTGACATGTATTACAACGGCCAGAAACAGTCTCAAACGGTTCAGTATGTACAAAAGGCTGTATTGGCGTTCTATACAATATTGTACCAGTATATGGATTTTTAGGCTATTCATTCAAATTAAACTGACAGACTTATAGAGATATTTCTGTTTAATCATTTTGAAAATTTTATGGTGGTACTTTTGCGCTGCGTTCTTTATATGTACTTGTTCCAATTTGTTCACTATATATATTGAACGACAAGCAGACAGTCGCATCAAGTGCAGTGTTACACCGGAATTGTGTGAAACTGTAAATTGGTTACTCAGACATTATCAAACTTTGTACGTGAAATGTATTTGGAATGACAATACAGTCTTTTTAAGCTCAACGAGATGTACTTGTTTCCAGCAGAGTCGCATTCACAATGATAAGGTTGATGACTGTAATATTAAATTCCGAGCCGGGATAACATTACTGCTAATGGGTAAAATGAATACGCGACAAATACTACTAAATATCGACCAAATAAAGAGTTGCGACCTACTCAACTTGAATTGCTGGGACGGCTCTGAATTTAAAACCTTCAACGTATATTTCTCAAGGGGTTTTCCTTTTCGATCTCGCTCAACGTTACAGAAAGAGAAGGTGAACCCCGACTACAGCGGTGTGCGACGTTAGTAAGTTCGTGTATTTATTTGACACAGCTAGAGTTTAGATTTAGAATGATTTAACGGTCTGTAAGATAAACTTTTTACTAAATGTTTAGAGTAACGTTTATGTAATGTTTTAACGAATTTATTTATTTTATAATTGAACAGGTAGGGTTTGTATGTCACTCGTCGCCCACGTATTTGTTAACTAGTCAGTGCGCTTCACTTAAAATATTTCATCATTTTGTATTTATAAGTCATCATTCGATAATAGTTATTGGTGGTCCAAAAACATCAAAGTGATCTAGACGTCATACTACACAAAGTCGCTCCCAAGTTGATTTACCTTTGGGTAGTTGATTTAACAATTTCACCTGTGTCATATTAGCTTTACTGCCAAATTATTTTCTATGGTCCACATCGATAGATCGCGCTAGCTTGATCTTAGATAATTGATCGTGTGTTTAACATAAAAAACACGATTCAGCCAACGAAAATCATTGTTAAAATCGACAGTTTTCTGCTTTGTTAAGCGATGGCAGCTGTATTACACATGTATAAGCCTGTGTGGTCTTCGCTAGGGCCATCTATAGATTGAACTTCGTATCACGAACACATTCTCGGAATTATCTCTCACACATTAACTATTAACTGTGGTGTCCTTAGGTTTGTATAAAATTTTGATACGATTTATAAAATATATGTAAGTTCGCTGTTCGATATACGATTTCTATTTGGCTCGCGATTTGAAATTTTACCACCATACGAAGTTTTATATTTGCACTTACATTTTGTAAATATTTTATACTTAACATCTTTGTTGTAAGGTATTATATTACCGTTTAAATGTTGCACTTTTTGTGACTTCCTCACGGAAATTTTAAATATTGACAACAGCGCCACCTGTATGTTTGCGCTGTAACTGACGCGCGCGAGTTTGCCACCTTTGTAAATATTCCATTATAGGTTTTTTAATGTAACATCATTATAACAATACACTGTAAGGAATTGCGAATGAATTGAAAACAATAGGATGGTTCGCGTGAAAACACAGCAGTCGTTATCTGTATAACAAATCTAATATTGAAATAATATAATAATAATATTGGTGAAATGACTAGCATAGAGGCATTCCATCTTAGTCCTCAGGGTTGGCAACGCATTTGCAGTCTTAGTATTGCATTGCAGTCTTGTGAATGCGAATGTCTATGGGTCACAGTTTCCACACCATAAGGTGGCCTGTGTGCTCGTTTGTTTTCTCTATGCCATAAAAAATAAAATTTATTCATTTACTAAATAAACTATTTTCTGCAATATTAGTATACAGCCTGTACTTCTACGGTCTCTAAGTTTAATGCTTGGTGATTGAAACGACTAACAACCTAATGTGTCACACTTGTCACTCAACTGAAGTTTAAAAAGTTGTACTCACCCTCAATGTCCTTAAATTTACATCGATCGATCGATCAAACTCGATCACGACTGCTGTTGTTTCAGGCGACGTCAAACTGATCTTCCTCTCTTCTTCCATCAACCAAGTCCTCCGCAGATTTCATAGCTTTACTTTAGCCGCCAATGCCGCAGCCGCCTTAGAAATGGTCTCTTGATGCATGTATTGGGAGCGCCGCCGTGCTGCTTATATTGACACCTATTGATTTGTACCGTCTCATGATTGTAGATGGCGCTAGAATCATAAGAAGTTTCAGTTTAAAAATGTCTTTGATTACTTGATCTCAGGAACTATTGAAGCGTAATCACTTTTTGAATGTATTACTTTTACACATTCCGGCAACTGCCCTAATAAGATGTTGCAATGTATAACTGGAGTTATTTCAAGAAAGGGATCTCAAACTCCGGTTAAATCGAATATGATTGCGGCCTATTTTAAATTTAGTACCATCAGGCGGCCGCGACACGCCGGCGGCTTACTCTATATTAGTTTTTAAGAGAAACTATTAGACTGATTTGTGTATCATTTTAATGATTTGAAATTGTATTTATTTGTATTAATATTTAGAATGTAATTTGGGATTATTTGGGTATGTCTTTAATCCAGAACTAGGATGCTTGTCAGCGCCACCTGGTACTGCGGTGCGGTGTTAAAATAAAACTGCCATAATTATTTGAAAGTGTTAGCGGGTCTAAACTTTTCACGTAAGCTTCCTATGGCTCAAGTAATGGATGAAAATTACAAAAAAACGATAAAATAATTAAAAGAAGTTTGGTTACTGTGCGTTTCGTTTTTACTTTGTTATTTTAAATTATTCCCCGAGATGATCTCAGCGCCATCTAGTTTACTAAGTTAGTAACATCAGATCGAGGTAGGTTTTAAAGAGGGCGCCTCAAGACTTGTTTTTTCATCCATTATTTTGCACCTGTTTGTCGTGCATTAAGGTCGATTCACAATGAGCATGCAGCTTGAAAATACTACCTACACAAATGGATTCTATTCGGTCTTGGGTCATTGAAATTGTGCAGAAGTAGTAATGGAATATTACTCGCGATTTGTAGTGGCGATTTTATATCATGCTATGTTTCATTGTGAATCCACCTTAATGCATCCGTCTCTTTCGCGCAAACTGGTGTAGAAGAAAGTATTACAGTGATTAATACTAACGAGTCTTTGTATATATTATTTTATTGCAATCCGCGCAGAGCTTATGAGCTCCCACCAAACGAGACTGCACTGAAAGTTAAGGTCTAAACTGACACAGGTATATAAATCGCAGCTATATGTTATCTCGTTGCGTTTTATCGCATGATATTTTACACCTGTGGGGAAACCTTTATTTAAAAACATTTGTTTAGGATTTATTTTTAATTTGTAAGTGGTTTGGAGTGTCTGTACATTGTGTCTCCGACCGCGGCCGAGCTCTGAACAACAATAAACTTGTATTATTTATTTATTGCTTTCGTTTTATTTACCACACCCTATTCTTCAAATATTGTTTAACCGTTTTAAGGCAGAAGAAGAAGAAGAGAATAAGCTTAAAGGTGGAAACCCATTACACTGTGTCATGCTATGACCGTGCTATGAACGTGTCAGACAAAAAAATATTCTTTGTATTACAAAGTATGAGGCTATGCATACTAGCCCGTTCCGTCACCGATCATAGTGGGCATAGCCATCCGTACACGTTCATAGCACGGTCATGGCATGACACGGTGTAATGGGTTTCCACCTTTATACTGATGTTTAGTCACCATTTCAACTTTACTACTTTGAATTAGGGATTAAAGTTATATTTTAAATGTCATGGAATTTACGGTAAATGCTACTTGTCCTGAAATTAAGTCTCAATATGAAAATAATTCTGATATGTATACTATTCTTTGTTATGGTAACCCTTCGTATGTCAAACTCGGTCGCACCCGTCGATATAGTATTCATATTTCAACAAGTAAATGTTCTTCGTTGTAGTCGCTCAACTACACTCTCGGTCAAATAATACGGGTCAGAGTGCGTTTTTCATACAAACGAGGCTATTTTGAAGCCTTGGTTCTAGGGCAGGGGTTGTTTTGAGTGAGGTTTAATAGTGGATACTCCGAGGTTCAATAGAGGAGGTCAAAAGTGCTTAAGATACCTAACTGATCGCACAATCAGCTAACACCACAGCGAGAGAGTTTGGCTCAGCATTCGGATTTCCTTACATTATATTGCCATTTTAGATGTTTTTCTGAACATGCACAATTCCGGCGTTAACCGCATATTCAATCAGTTGGGTATCATAGCCACTCTGAAAGTCTTATATCGATGCTCGGGGTGTCCATCATCAGATTTCACTAGAAGCATCCCCTGGCGAGGAACCAACGCTTCTAAATAGCCTCTTTAGTATGAAAAACGCACTCTGACCCGTATTATTTGACCGCGAGTGTATTTCAATCAGGATATCTTATCGCCACCCTTGAAATAGGTACCGTTGAGGAGTTCCGGTGGCCATCTGTGGTCTTCATCATCAGTATGAGCATATCTTGCTCGCCCGCATCTATTTAGGAAATATTTACTTACGTTAGTTATGTATTTGTACAAAATAAAAAAACATTTACAGTAAATTGGAAATGTAGTCTAAAGGAGTTTTTAAAATAAATAAATATCAGGGGACAACGTCACACCAATTGACCTAGTCCCAAACTAAGCTCTAGGCTTGTCATATGGGCACTAGACAACGATATGAATACTCATATACTTATATACAAAACATCCATACTCTGGAACAGATATTCGCGCTAGTGACACAAATGTTTGTCCTTACCAGGATTTGAACCCAGGTCCGCTATCTAGGTTAAAAAAAAAGTTAAATTATTATAAAAACTGAATGGCCTCATCATATATTTTTTTATATTCTTTCTTATACGTGTATAGGTTAGCTTTGCTGTCATTCAGGATGGGCGTTAAAATGAAGGTCATAACCAGGGGTCGGAATTTTCGTAGCACTTTTGAGCTGTCATAGGGACTTCTCGTTTATCGACTTCGGATATACATATTTTATCGATACATTATAGAACACAACATGTTAAAGAAGATTAAAAGTATAGGTAAACAACAGGCGGTCTTATCGCTAAAGAGCGATGTCTTTCAGATAATGACAATCTATTTATTTTATAGAAAAACGAATGAAGAAACACTTAGTCTTGTTTGCACTAAAACAGACTGAACATGTAATTCATAAATGATAAAACACTGAACTGAACTGATTAAAATGTTAACTATTAACTTTTCATTATTTTCATTGCAAATCTCTATTTCAAGTTTTCAATTACTCGAAAGTTATTTGAAAGAAATCGCTCTTTAGCGATAATACCGCCTGTGCTTTACCTATATTTTTAATCTTCTTTAACATGTTGTGTTCTATAATACAGTATCGATAAAATATGTATATCCGAAGTCGATAAACGAGAAGTCCCTATGACAGCTCAAAAGTGCTACGAAAATTCCGACCCCTGGTCATAACATAAAAGTGTAGACTCCTGCACGTTTTCAATAGCAAATGCATATTTATGAAGTAGCAACAAAGCACCAAATGTCTATATACCTCATAGTCGTGCAGGCGTTTCTGTCATACTCGCGCCGTTCCAAATGGCCTGATTTGACAGCTGTCAGTACAGTACCTACAGAGTATAGATAGAGTCAATCCAGGGAGTCGTGACACAAGCATTATTTTCTAATTCTTCACATGGCAACAATGTTCCCTATGAATCAAGCTGCCACATTATGAGTCCCTACCCAGTCGCTACCAAAATCAAATCAAAATAATTTATTACCTACTAATAAAGTTTTTATAAAAACTTGTCGAATCCTCCTTTTAAGTTTTACACTTGTGTTAGCAGGTATTCGCTCTTTCATCCAAGGTGACTATAATGTTAACAATACAAAAGGTGGTCCCTATAACTTAATATTAACTTAATCTAAAGAAATTGGTGTGAACAGGAGTAGGTATATCCCTTATTGGGATGAGGTTGTGCATACATTTTAGTGCTTAACCTCTCTTTTTTTTATTAAAAATATATCTTAATTTATTACGAATTAATGTACGTGCATGAACGTGTATGTGAGCGAATGTTGTGGGTATAATCTGCTACTAAGCTATGCATTTCGTCAGCTAGTGATATCTTAAGTTTGCCCCCATTTTTTTGGGTCACCACTCACTGGTCAGACTCTAATCACAAACATGCCCCAAATATATATTTTGTGGTTTTTAACCGACTTCAAAAAGGTAGGAGGTTATACGTTCCACTGTATGTTTTTTTTAATGTATGTTGACCGATTTCTCCGTCAATTGTAGACCGATTTAAGAATTCTTTTTTGGTTTGATAGAGTATACTTTTGAGGTGGTGCCATCGTCACCAGATCTGAATCTGATGAAGGGATCAGTGAAGAATTGAGGGAACTCCTCAAATACCGCTAACATAATAATGTAGCGATTTTAGTATTTTTGGTAACAAATCTAGCATTTTCATTCAGAAAGTATCATTTGGTGAAGTGGAACTCATACTCCTATGCCAAATTTCGAATTGAATTGATAGGTAGGTTCAGTAGTGGTTGAATGACGCAGACAGGCAGGTAGACACCGAAGTCTCACTATAAGGGTTCCATTTAAAAAAATTGGCACGGAATCCTAAAAAAGATGTGATTTTTTTAGGCTTTATACGATGACGATGATACGATGCTTCGGTACGCGATGGCTGAGAGGACAGGCCATGAGCTTTAAAAATCAAAATTTGAAATGGTCTATCTGCGGCCTACTTTCTCTATTTCTTCACGAAATGAAAGGAAATGGGTTATAGGTTATAGGTTATAACGGGCCGTTTTCCGCAACTCGACGACTCAATAAACACACCGCAATACCCCAGTGTATGCATGTTTCCTGGATCTGTCTAAGGCTTTTGACCTGGTAACATACGAGATCCTATGGGAAAAGTTGGAGGAAATAAACTTACCGCGTGAATTTGTTAACATCTTTAGGTTCTGGTATGCTCATCAGGTCAACTTTGTCAGGTGGGCTGGGGCAATGTCGGAGTCGTATCAGCTTGAGTGCGGGGTGAGGCAAGGGGGATTGAGCTCTCCGTCACTCTAACCTCTACATCAACGCACTGATCGTCGCACTCAGTAGCCAGCATCTCGGCTGCCATGTGGACGGAGTTTGTATCAATAATCTGAGTTACGCAGACGACATGGTGCTGCTGAGTGCGTCGGTCTGTGGCCTAAAAAAGCTGCTACAGATCTGCGAGGAGTACGCCTGTGGACACGGTTTAAGATATAACGAATCCAAAAGTCAGCTCATGGTTTTTGAGGCCGGCGGCAAACGACCGTTTAGCGTAGGTACCACCCGTCCGTTTGAATGGCACGCCACTAGTAAGGGTGACACAGTTCAAGCACCTGGGTCATATTGTCACGTTCGACCTCAAAGAAGATGCCGATATCGAGCGGGAGTGGAGGGCTTTGTGCGTGAGAGCCAATATGATCGCCCGAAGGTTTGCGCGTTGTTCTACCGAAGTTAAAGTTATGCTTTTTAAAGCTTACTGTACATCATTGTACACGTGCAGTTTTTGGAAAACTACACTCGAAAGTCGTACAATGCTCTCCGTATACAGTTCAATAACGCCTTTAGGGCGGTGTTGGCGTTGCGGCGCTGCTGCAGCGCCTCTGGCATGTTCGCCGAGGCGCGCGCGCTCTGCTGCCACGCGACCATGCGCGTGCGCGCCGCCTCGTTAGTGCGCAGAGTGCGCGCCAGCGCTAGCACCGTCCTTGAGATGATTGCCGACAGGCTAGATTGCCCTTAGGTATATACGACACTGCTGTGCCAGACATATCACCCACCAAAACATTGTAGTTTAATTTAATAATGTATTATTCCACACGATTATTATTCTATTTAATTTTTTGTCTATAATTTTGACATTTTGTTGTAAGTATTCTCTCTGTTGTCACGTCCTACCGGGTGGCAAGAAAACTCGATAGAGGTTTATAGAATTTATTAGAAAGAACTCCGGTAGTGTGAACAGAAGAGGGTAGTAGGTTCGTAGGGTGTGGTCTGATTCTGTGAAGTGGATAGCACTTCCCTCGTAGTTAGAGTGGCGCGGAGCGGCGGTGGAGGTAACCCGTTGGCAGCCCGACGGTGTACGATGCCAGGATCCTGGCGTCAGGGGGATAGCACCCGGTGTGTAGCACCGGACCCCACTCGACGATCCTGGTCCCGGAGATAGACGCCGCGCCGGCCAAGTAGGTGCGTAGAGGAGGGGTAGATGGGTAGCAGCGTTGGTGTACTCTTAGCGGTGAACGCTCCCAGCGGAGGTGTACTCCCAGCGGTGAACGGTGAAAGGTGAACGGTGATCCCTGAACGGTGAATCGGTGCTCGCTGGAAAACCAAGCATTGGCTGTGTGAGCCTGGTGTCCAGTATTGGGATAGTTTATGCCAGCCGCCGTTGGGTGAAGCCCGAGGGAATAGCGCATTTAATTATTGGCGGTGGCAAGAACTATCGGAACGGAGTTACATAAAACAAAGAAAAGCTAAGCCAAAATAACAATTTACTAAGGAAGTTAATATACTAACGACCGTTATGAAGTAACGGTCGGTTATTAGAAATAAAAATGGTTAAAAGAATAATTTGGAATAATCTAGAAGAACACACAATAAGAAAATATAAAACACGATAACATTACACAGCAATATAGAAGTAGGATAAATAGTTAATTTGTTGCACTGAACTTACCCGATTTGGGGATTTGCACCGATTTTATAGATAGGTATTAAGTACCTACACGAACGTTAACACAAGTGTTCCAGGTGTAGGTAGTAGTTGAGCCGGTAAAGAGGACGAATGAAATGAGCGCGGCCCTTTTATAACCTTTCGCCCATTTCTGTTAATTTTGAATATGAGTAGGGCGAACAAAGAAATGCTAGAAAGCCAATTCGCGTCATGAGTGAAAATATCGGGTCATGTAGGTAAGACACCAACATACCCTCCATTATTTTCTCATGCGCTGAATCGGATAAGAAAGAATACATTATTTTATTATTTTATGAACGAGTAACAATTAAAAGGTTATTTATATTTATGTTGAAGTTAATTTTATTAAAAGATTTAAAAAGTTAATCAGAATGGCTAGTAACGCCATCTGTTGGATAAGTGTCGTCAACACTTGACAAAGATCGATTTGTGGTTAACGCAACTCAAATAATCTATGGAATTGAGCTGTCTGTTTGACAGTTATTAGTAAACAAATTCATAAAGATGTTTATAATACGAATTTAAATGAAAATGAAGTGAAATGAAGTTAAATTGAAGTGAATTAAGCTTGTTTGTATGTTAAAATGCAGCACAGGTAAACAGCGTAACAACTGCATTGTATGTATGTATGTTTTTTTTTTTTTTTTTTATATCATAGGAAGGCAAACGAGCACACAGGCCACCTGATGGTAAGTGGAAACTGTGACCCATAGACATTCGCATTCACAAGACCGCAATCCTAAGACTGCAAATGCGTTGCCAACCCTGAGGCCGAAGATGGAATGCCTCTATGCTAGTCATTTCACCGGCTGTCTTATCCCCAAACCGGAACACAACAATGCGAACACTGCTGCTTGGCGGTAGGTTAATGGATAAGATGGTGGTACCAACCCGGACGGACCCTGCACAAGGTCCTCCCACCTTTAAAACTCTTTATTGCACAAAAATATAAATATTACAATATAAATATTAAAGTAATGTACAAAGGCGAACTTATCCCTAAATGGGATCTCTTCCAGCTAACCCTGAAGTTAATGAGTTAGGACAATGCATAGGGTTGGACACATACAAGTTTGCACAAAAAATATCAAAAACAGATGATAATACAAATAATTAGAAAAATAAAATAAAAATATTAATCGAATAAACCAGTAGGTAACATAAACTTAGGTACCCACATATAAAATACACATATTATATAATATATATATAATATATATACACCGTGTTTTTTTTGATTCACGACAACTGCAACTGCTGCATTGTTACACTGTATTATCTGATTTTAATCTACTTTATTTTTACTTTGTATGATTGTTTATGATATTGTGTACATAATTATGAGTCCCAGTTACTCGAAATAAATGAATTTGGATTTGAATAAATGCGCCTTATTGCGTGCTGGGTTGCTGACGCTACTCTTGCCAGCCCAAAGGAAATGGGTTTTGAATTTTCAAGTAAAAGCATGTTATAAAACGAATGCAGTCGCCTAGATGGTTACAGTCTGTGTCGATTGAAATAGGTAGCTAAAGTTGCAAACAAATTAGTACTGTTTGACACATAACCTCAAATATTCATCAAGCGTGTTTTTATTTAAAATACTTAACTGATAATTTAATAGTTGTTTAATCTTAAACAGAAAGTAAAATTAAAGATCAAGTGTATACATCATTGCTAAGACCTCACTTGATCTTTAAAAGCACGTGATCATCTAGTAAGAATGGTAAAATGCTTCGTTTGGTTGTGTTTAAGTACATCTTTACCCATTTCAATTGCCACAGACTATACCACGAACCACTAAATTCGAAAACTCGAGTTGCGAGTCCCTGTCACTCGTCACTGGAGACTAAATCGAGAGAGAGGGATATAGCTAACATAACTTCTAATTTAGATTTTTAAAGTAGGGCATCTGACATTCAATAACAATTTATAACCTCAAAACCAACAATAGGTTATGTTAGAAATGGGTTTTAAATTTTACACTTTAATGACGATGAACATTGATTTTTATTAATATATATGTTTACGGGGATGACTGGTGAGAGGATTCACTTCTATCTTCCTATTATTGTGGTGTGATTTAGTACTTCGTAGTCGAAGTTCGATTTTGGGCATAGAGAAACTGCATTAGGATAGAGCGTTAGTTTACTGGCTAGCCAAAAGATGGCAGCAATGTCCTTGAAAAACAACCAATCAGAGCTAACGAATTGACGTAACTTGACAGATAGGATGTCAGTCATAGCGGTGATAACTATGCCTCAAATAATTTCGCGCGTTTATTATGACAGACGGAAATAAATTCTGACAAATGCACATAGAGACAGAGAGTAATGGGGTATTTTGACGGATACGATACAGTATGCAGTGTTGCTTTGCTTGTATTTTGCTTGATTTGTATTGTGTTAAATCAGTGGACTAGACATTTATTAAGCTTACTACCTTAACATTCCTCTTGGACGTTTGGAATATTCAATTCAACTAAGTATGGTGGACTAATAAAAATGTTCGCTTGGACCTGATGTCAATATTTAGTTTACTATTGATCAAGTTTGATCATGGAAACTGATCGTGATCACTGTGTTCACGTGAAATGAAAATATCATTTATCGATGAATCGTCGGCTCTAAAGCTTTACAATACTGTAAAGCGTTTATTTTAGAAAATCTCGAAATGGAGCCAGAGGTTCGTAAACATACATACATACATAAACTCCCGCCTTCATTCCTAGAGTGGGGTAGGCAGAGCTACAGAATTAACAACAATTCAAATAACTTGTTGATAATTTAGGTTCGTAAACATGAACTGTAAAAAATATTATTACCAACATATTGTTCTTGTACAATTTTTTTTTGCGGTACCTAGTAAGTGATCAATAAAAATCTTTTTACCCAGATCGCGCTTTAATAGTAATTATTTTTATCTTTACTTTTTGGAAGTGTACATTTCAACAAAGTAAGGCATTTTAAGTTAGTTTCAACAATTATATTCAAAACATCTTTGAAAATATTTATTAATTATTCTTATATTAATTATTTTATAAACCCTAGGTATGCGGGAGGTGAAATAATTATCAAAGTTTGATCCCTTTTTATACAATTCTTTCTAACTTTTGTGAAAAGGGTGTTAACGTCCAAGTAAATAAGGGGTTTAAATTAAGCATAGTCTTTATTGTTTATTGCGACAATCTGAAGATAGACTGGGTTGTCATTTTAGAAGTACTTCACGGAGAAGCGCCTGACACAGTTCGCAGCCAACTACAAGAAATTCCCAGTGTTATGGTGCTGTTGGCATCCTAAGTATGCTGACCAGGTATGTACGCCAGAACCTTACTTAACATGTTGATGGACAGTACTCCTTCAGCCACTGTCCTTTAAAAAAACTGATACGTCAGTATGCCTCTCGATGTTAAATGTAAGCTAGTAACTGTCCATCAACGTGTTAACAAGATAATTTACTTTGTTACACAATGTACATTTCCTCTACTTTCACACAGGCTAAAGATTCTTTATTGTGCCTACGTAAGAACTAAACTTGACTCTACAGTACCTACACTAACTGCCACCAACATCCATTTTGTAAGAAAATCAGAGCCCTGTGTGAAACTGTAAAATTTATTTGCTTCACATTAATTAACCCATATAGTTGTTCTAAATATATAAATGTCTGCCAAAAGCACCATTTAGTACCATTACTTAAGCATTGCGATTGTCCTGAATTACTTGTTACATCTCTCAAATAGGTAAAAAATATATTCTACCTTTTTTCTGTTCATTTGCTTTTTCTAACTACGGGCAAAACAATTTTCTTCTTTTTATTAATGGCAATGTGTTTAAATTGGTTATCCGCACCCTTTGTACCCCTTCTCTGTAATATGTATTAGCTATGAGAC
The DNA here is from genome assembly GCA_927399475.2 of Acleris emargana. NCBI lineage: Eukaryota > Metazoa > Arthropoda > Insecta > Lepidoptera > Tortricidae > Acleris > Acleris emargana. The sequence continues at coordinate 12,346,258 of OV656863.1, forward strand.
GGTTGAAGATTGACGATGCGCTGGCCTAGTTGGTCTTGGTTTCAAATCTTGGTATAGACAGATATTTGTGTGATTAGTGCGAATATTTGTCTCTGAGTCGTGGATATTTTCTGAATATTTAATTATACATTTCTCTGTATAAGTATTTATATCGTCTAGTACACATAGTACAAGCCCAGAGCTTAGTATGGGTTTAGGTCAATAGGTGTTGACTTTATGCTATGTTATTTGTTTTCTGAATTCACTTAAGTATTTATTGTAGTTGTGTTAGGTGTTACTTTTCTTTAAAGAAAAGTCAGTATTCATACTCCCTTCAAGTAGCATAAAGACTTGGACTGAATGAAGTGGTTTGTACTCGTGTTTGTTTCCAGGCGGACCGCAGCCGCGCGTACCGCCGCCTGGCGCTGGCGCAGGGGGTGGAGGGCGGCGTCGGCATCACGCGGCGCATGGTGCTGCTGTGCCAGTACTTCCACCGCAGGGTGAAGCAGGAGGTGGGCCGACAGGGCAACCGTTATAACTGAGCAAAACCACTAATAGTAAAGTGGTACAATAACAGAAATTTTGAATTTTTTGAATTTGGTGCAGTTGGTTTTTGACTTTATTTGTTACAAACATACAAAAATATTAGTGAAGAAAAATGAAGTCTAAAACATAGGCAAGCTTTTCCCTGTAAAGTATCTCTTCCAGCTAACCTAGAGAATGAGTAAAGACAATTCGTAACTGATATGGAACATAAACTGAAATATACTTCAAGACATGTCATGAAGACATGTCTTGAAGTATATTTCAGTTTTCAAGGTCAAGTTGGGCGAGTGCGTCAAACCATGTATTTTTTAGGAGATATTGTTTTGACGCACTTGCCCTGTAGACGCACTTTCCCCTTCTGGCTTACATGTACTGCATGCAAGTAAGCGAATTTAGGTAGGAATAAAGTACGCAACATTTTAGTCTGTATTGACCATTGTTTAGCGAAATGTAAGATAAGTATTTAAGCCAGTGTTTCATGTTTTAAAGGATCTCTCGCTGCCACGCGAAGTGATGGTGGGACCCAGCTCTAACCATAAACATAGAATATACTAGTGCAGCTAGTTTCTCAGTATGCTGCGCGGAGCGCGGGGCTTGGTAAGGCCCCTGCAAAGGCGCCGCCGTACCATACATTTTTTTAAAATTTATTTCCGTTTAACTTAACTGAAACACCAGGGTTTGCTTATTAATTAAAAAAAGTTTGAGAACCGCTGTCTAGCGTATACAAGTCCAATGAGTGCAAGTGAGAAAATATTATATCAAGAGAAAACAGTTTGGGTAAAAATTGCTTCTTCTCATTTTTTTGTGTAATTTTCTGTAATTGGCAGTGTTTATTAAGTAATCATTATTTATTAATAATGGTTAATTGTTTTATTATTTGTTGTGATGTTACCACCAGGGATTTGAATTGGCAGAGCTAGTTTACCTAAAGTTCACAAAAGGATATACTGTGATTTTTTTTGGTGATCAGGAACCAATTTTTCTAATTCAGTTATTAATGGCGATAACGTTTAAGTCGCAGTTACATGAAACAAAACTTCTTTTTTTATGTTTTTATTTTTATTTTGAAAATAACTTTTTGTTGAAATTAATTATCAATTATCACCCTACTAATTGTTTAGTCTATGAGTTTACAACCTTTTTCAAAAGATAGTAAATTTAATGACAGTGAACAAATGATTAGTAAAAAATTGTTAGTAAGTAATATCTGTTAAATTTCCCGCCAAAGCGATGGCCCTTGACGTACCTATCTACTTCACTTCAATAATTAATGTAGGATGTCCATGTATCCAGTGGTGATTGGTTTTAACAATATCATTAACGTAAATAAATTAAACAGTGAGTTAATTGTTTGAGACATCAACCATTAAATTCCATTTTTGTTGCTTATTAATAATTTTCAACTCCTGATCACATCACCGATAAAAAATCACCGTGTATAGAGATATTTGTATTGAATCCCGGATTTCCGGTATTTTTCTGATCCTAGTCGTAATGCTAAAAATATGTGTATTTACGAGGTATTTACTCACAGTACGGGATATTTTATATGGGTTTGTGGTAAATTTCTTTGGTCCAAAGGGTGTCCATTTTAAACAGCTGTTTCTTTTGAACCGTAATAGATCATCATCATCATCATCATGGTGGCCTTTAGGTGATCCAATGTTGGATGTCTTCCCTCTTCTTCCACTCTCGCCTGCTGCCCGTCTCATCCAGTCCCAACCTCCGTAATAGATGGCCGGTTGTTTTCTTTTCTTCAGAATATGTGTTATTATGGCGGCTATAATATAATTAAAAAAATCAAAGGACAATGGGCAAAATGTCCCCACCCACCAACAGAAACGAAACATAATCTCGTTTGATAGATCTTGGCAACCTGATGATTTTTTACTATGACGACGATCGTCCTATGTATGGGGTTTTCTTGGAATCCCATTATCATATCGTATGGAATTGGTTTAAAAATGAACACATTCTTGCATTGCATGACTCTTAAAAGGTTTTTTTTATAGAAAAAATCCCATCGATTTAGCTACTAAAATAGTTATTTTGTCTTGTTTTGGGTCCTAACGAACATATAAACTGCATCCCGTGACTGTTGGAGGGTGGGGACGGGGGCCATACAAAATTGCCCATCGCCCTTTAAAAAATTAAGAACTTGAAATAATAAGGAGGGTCCCCAAACAAGAAAGGTTTTGTTTTGTATCGTAAAAACGGTAACCCATACAAACGTCACATTTGGTGTGATTATTTTAAAAACCCTGTCGAAAAAAACAAATACAAAAAAATGGTCAAGTGTGATTTGGGCTCGCGCTGATTTGGTTCTAAATCGAAATCAAAGAATGTAATAATGCCTACCGTGCGGCGCCGCGCGGAACCCTCGGTGGGAGAGTAAGCCTTGCACTTTTTTTTAAACCAAATATCGCGGTTTTAAAGGAAACGGCAATATTTGAATTTGACGCTGCAGTCACGGCGCGCTCAGCTCCTTATTTCACCATCTTGACAATGACAGTTGACAGGTGACAATTCGCAGTACATTGCAAAGTTAACAAGCTTCCAAATCAGTGGAATTCATATCAGCTGCGCCATGTACACTGAAATGTCACCTGTCAGCTGTCATTGTCAAGAGGGGGCAGATCTGTGTCTCGCGCTGTTCGCACGCACATAAAGCTCTCGAGCCAGTGCGCCTGCGACGGGTACTCAGACCGCGTGCCCGCAGATGGCGCGGCTGGCGGCGGCGGAGACGGGCGCCGCGGACGCCGCCCCGAAGGCGCCCGGGTGGGCCGTCACCGCCGAGAAGTACCTCTTCCTCAAGGCCTTTGCGAGACAGGTGAGGGATACCTACTTATTACTTGGATATCATTGTGAATGCCTGCGGATTATTTTGGTATGTCCAATTTTGAGCGTTGGTGGCTTAGGAGGTCGACTCGGGATAGTAAAGTACCGAGTTCGAACCCCCGCGGTCACCATGTGCCAATGGGTTTTTCTAGCTTAAGTTAAGTCGAGTACGAAGAGATGTATCAACTTTTGGACGTTATTACAGTGCAATACTGCCGTCATACCAACGAAGGCGGCTAACTGCAAAGTAATAGTATAAGCATTTTAAATTTAATGTGCTTACCAATAGAGTATAGAATGCTTTGACCACTACATTGCAGTTAGCTACCTTCTTTGGCAGAATAATCTTTGTAATCGACTGTACACTATCCGATGCTCTTAAGGTCGAGGAAAAACATCGTGAGGAAACCTGCACACGAACAGCTGGGTGTGTAAGAGGTTAATTGTACAAAAGATCCTAAAGGGGACGAAGTGTATCCGAGAGGGCCCTTCTGTAAGATAAGATAAGATAAGATGTCCTAATAAACAATACCTACCATAGTATTTAGATTTCCAAAGGTTTCACGTTTACTTTACAACCGACTTCATAAAAAGGACTGTTTTTTTTAAATGTTTGGTACCTCAGAACTCAATTTGATGATTATTTTTTATTTGAAAGCTGGTGCTTCCCGTGTGGACCAGTTTGAATTTGGTCCAGATCTGATGATGGCATCCATGAGGAATCGACGGAACTCCTCAAATGTTATAGGCACACCTGTAGCGATTTATGAGCGATTACTAGTATATGGAAAAATCGATAGTTGAGTTTATCGATATAGGCAATCCCTAGCTGTCTTTTAATTTTACCCGTATATTCCCAGGTCTGCTAATAAACATACATCGTTATCGTGTGAGCAAAAAAGATTTGACAGTAGTCAAAGATTATGACAAATAGGCAATAACAGAAGTGACACTCGTATCGAGAAACGTTTATACCTACGAGTTCAAAATGTCTCATATTATTTCAAATGTCTTACCTCCGTATTTGACTTGATTAGTAGTACATATTTAAAGAGATTAGATACGCAATCCTAACCTCAACCTCTTCAGTCACTTTTCCTGCTACTTTAGACATTTGTCATTCTTGATTGATTTGATATGTACAAAAAGATACAAAAATATATCTAAATTAAATATAAAATATATTTAAAGAAATTAAACTAGTTCTGGACAAAAATATTTGACTTTTATATTATTTTATTAAAGCTGACACGTTGACTTATAAAAGCGTTTACAAATTGTAAGACAAGTGTAATTGACTGTTTCCAGCGAAAATTTCGTGCAAGATATGAAGAACTTCTTAGAGGCTTAAGAGTGTATAGGCAGAATATTCCGTTTATACTGAACCGACCATCTGTTATATCTGTTCTTTAATAGATTTGTTTTTGCTCCCGCGATAACAATGTATGCTAATAAGGGCAGATTCGACCAAACGAGAATAAGATCTTATACCTAGATTAAAACCCGAATTTGTATAGACTAATCTCGGAGTAAGTCTTATTCCAGTTTGGTAAAATCGATGGTAAAGCATATACAAATATATGTTAAAATATCTACATAAAAATACATTACATTGTTATTAATTACAGTAAAATTGTCCTAAAATAAAACAATATCTTGTGATTCCAAGTGAAGTAGAAAATCTTTGGTCTGTAATTCTAACAAGACTGATTTTTTAATCACTTGCTATCTTGCGTTCGTGACCTCGCTCGAGTAGTTCGCTGAATCGACGCGTCTGACGCGAGCGATCGCGTATTTCGCGGCGTCACTTGTCGGCCGAAATAGCTCAGTTGGGAGAGCGTTAGACTGAAGATCTAAAGGTCCCTGGTTCAATCCCTGGTTTCGGCAATCTTTTTTTTTGTTGTTTTACTTTTGTATTGCATTTACTATTGTTAGTAATATTTTTGAGGTTTGGTATAATTTTACGCAAATGTATTTCTGATATAAGCGAAAGAAGCGTTTTGTATTAATTGGTAACTGATAGATGACAGATTTTATTCCTACGTTGTATGCTATGTGTATGAAAAAATATTAAAGTTTCTGCAGATATCAACGGGGTCGCTAAGCGTCGTAAGTATACCTTTTGTACTTGTATGGACCTGTGTGACGGACCTGATACCTGTTGGACTTTGAATGTAACATCACTACATAGTATAAAACAAAGTCGCTTGCGCTGTCTGTCCCTATGTATGCTTAAATCTTTAAAACTACGCAACGGATTTTGATGCGGTTTTTTTTAATAGATAGAGTGATTCTTAAGGAAGGTTTATATGTATAATACATTCCACGCGGGCGAAGCCGCGGGCGGGTCGCTAGTATAATATAAAGACTTCTTTTAATCCGGCGACTATTCTTCAGGCCCCCCGCCAACCACTTGTGTTTGACTGGTTAATTTATACTTTTATACGAATCATTGGAAAACAAAGCCAAGTCCGTGTCAAGTAAATTAGAAATTTCTGAAAATGAAAGCGAAAAATGCAATAAAAAAAAATTGTCCCTTTTATGTCCAAACCAATATTTAATTTCTCTTTTGGTGCTTTACTGGAATAAATAAGTTTTGTTTTGCTAGTGTGTTCAAGTTACGTTACGTGCTATATGATCTATACATGAGTTTAATCTTGTTGGATCTGTGATGTGACATTTGAAATTAAATTGTACAACACACTATTTAGCTCCAGGGAACAGTTATATACCTTAATAGTATCTATGTTCCAGTCTCCACATAGCACGATCTTTTTGTTCCTTTTCCTAGACAAGTCGCAAGTTAAATGCCCAAGTGCTCGAAGAAAATATTTATGTCCGAATTGGGCGTTCTGTATATAAGGTGCCTAACAAATTAGATACCGATATTTTTTTCAGCTGATAGTACTCGGCTCTCGGACTAGATTTGATTCCGGTTCATTACAGCCAAATATCATAATGCCCTTTTACATATTTTACTAAATATCAAATGGTCTTAGTTCCAAAATGCCTTAATTCCCAAATTGACTAATTTTCAATACAATAAAATGTCATAATAACATTTACGCATTACATCCGATATCCAAATTGTATAGTTGGTAAAATGAACAATAACTTCAAATACCGAATAATTATTAAGACTGAAAGTGAAAATGCATTAGTTTCAAAACTACCAAAATTCAAAAATGCCTTTTGTTGACAGGCCCGAAGACCAAAATGACACTGTCTCATAATACCTAAAATTTTAACCACGCAGTATTTTTAGTACATCATCATCAGTACTCGAACCTCCAAGCAGTCTTACTAATGAATTCTCGATTGTACAGAATAAAAATAGTAAAAAGATGAAAATTGGGATGCCGTTGATAATTAATTTAATGAGGGTTTCCGCGCATCAGTTTTTTCACTAGATGGCGCCTCTGGGAAGTAAGGTCTTTTTGACAGTTGATGTTAAAATATATGCCTAGAAGAAGACCAAACTAGTGACAATTTACTTTTTCACTTGATATATACACATTTCAAATAAATAGGTTCAATTTATATTTTTTACGTATTATCAACTCTCAAAAAGACCTTACTTCCCAGAGGCGCCATCTTGTGAAAAAACGAATGAGCGGAAACCCTTATTACTCATTGGTTAAAAACTGTAAACTTCAAAATAATTTTAAATATTTTCCATATTGAGTTTTAGACATTTTGGGAAATGGTACCTATATTTGAAAATTCATCAAAACATGATCAAGTCAAGTTTTAGACATTTTGGGAAATGGTAGAATTGGAAATTTATCAAAACGAGATAGAGTCTAAATGAATTATAGTCATATTAAGTGTCTAATATAAGTAGTGTTGCAGTCGTCCGGTAGATGGCGCTGTTACGTAGACGTAAAAATCCTACATCACGCTATCGACTTGTCCTCCCGAGATTCATAAGTATAACTTGTTATTAAGTAGTTGTTGTCTCAAATGGAATAAAGTAATGTGAGTGTTGTCAAGACCGACTTTTAATTTGATGACCCGAGGTGCAATCTTGTATATGGTCCTATCGAATCGGATGACTTGATGACAGTTTTGGAAGTGAGTGACCTACTCTTCGGTCCGTCGCACCCATAGTGGCAGTGGTTTGCTGTCCGGAGGGAGGCGAGTGTTATACAGCGCTGCAGAGGTGGCGCCATCTAGTGGCGTCAAGCGGCATCGCAGGCGGCGAGAGTTTGAAAGGTGAAACTCAGCCGTTCAGGGGATCAACGAAGAGGAGGAGCTTTTGCGTCACAGAAACAAGTGTTGTGGTTGTGTGTGTAACTGTGCAAGTGTGCATGTAAGTGAGAAAGTCAAGTGCAAACCGTGAGTACATTAAAATTATTCTGTTGTCGGAACTTCAACTTTATGAAAAGAATATCAAAACTTGGAACTTTGAACAGTTATATTAATTACGCGAATTTAACTTTATTTTCTTGAACTCAAAAACTTTTAAGAAATTAGTGAATAATTTTAGGCGTAGTAAATTTATCGATTAACATTAACTTGTAATATAAGTAAGATTAGATTTAGGACTTAGAATAGTAAGTAAAAAAACGGAGGTACGGGGAACCTATGCCCGATTTCACCTAGAATTTCCACTTTAAAAACAATTTTCAGAACCTTTGTTATGGTTTTAGTCTAAATGTCTAGTTGAAATTTGAATGTTAAGTTCATTTTAAATAGTAAAAATAAATAGTTATTATCAAAATATGGAGACGTCGGTAGAATCTTTACTTGGCTTCCAAGTAGACTTGTCGAAACGTATTTTCAAGGCAAGGCAGAACTTTAAAAAGTCACCTAAAGAGCGTGTTACTAAGGTTTACCTAGAGACTAGACTGGAGACTTTAGAACAAATATGGTCTGAATTTAGACTAGGTCACAAAGAGATGTTGCAACAAACTGATCCCAAATTATTGAAGCAGGCATCATATTTTACTGACGATGTTTACGGTAACACTGAGGAGGAATTTACAGATTATAAGTGCGAATTAAAAGATAATTTAGAAACCTTTCTAAAAAGTCTCAACCTTAGCAACCTAAACTTAAATGATGGGCAAACGAATGTTAAATCAACCCTAGTTAAGTTACCCAAAATTGTTATCCCACTGTTTTCTGGAAAATACACTGAGTGGACTACTTTTCGAGATCTTTTCGTGTCTATGATTCACAGCAATAATTCATTAGATAACGTGCAAAAGTTGCAGTACCTTAAGGGGTACTTAACCGGGGAAGTAGAGCAACTCATTCGGTACATACCAGTGACCGAAGCAAATTATACTCAATGTTGGAAAACATTAGAGGAACGTTACAGTAATAAAAAGTACCTTTCGCACTGCATTTTAAAGCGTTTGCTCAGTCAAAGGAGTGCTGCTACAGAGTCGGCAGGCTTTCTGAAGGAACTTATGGACACTTCCGCAGATTGTTTAAACGCGTTAACTAATCTAGGTGTTAACGTATCGTCATGGGATATAATTGTCATCCATCTACTTTCACTTAAGTTGGATCCCGAATCACGCAAACAATGGGAACTCAACGTAACAACGAATGTTGCTTCAGATGCCCTGCCCACTTTTAGCCAGTTTAAGGAATTCTTAACAAGTAGATATCGTGCATTAGAATTTATTGAACCAAAAATTGTAAATAAAACTGTTGCGTCTTATCCACGATCAAGTAATAACTTAAGTCATACTAAAGTTTTGCACGCCACTAACATGCCTAAAATGAGTTGTGAATTTTGTCATGATGAACATAAACTTTGTTTTTGTAAAAAGTTTGCAAATTTAGACTATGATAAAAGACATGAATTTGTATCAAACAATCGAATATGTTTTAACTGCTTAGGAAGCAATCACGGTGTACGATTTTGCCAAAATGCCACCTCTTGTAGAATTTGCAAGAAAAGACATCATTCCTTGCTTCATCCGAAGGATGATTCCACCTCCAGTGTAAGCTCAGGAAGTTCAAGTCAAACAGTGGAAGAGGCATCTGAGGAGGTCAGTGGAGCCGAGAATGTGTCAGATGAACCTCTAATAGCATCTCACATGGCATGCTGTGCTAAAAGCAAGGTGAGTACACAAGTCTTACTAGCGACGGCTTTAATAGACGCTGAGGCAAGAACTGGGTATCAAGTAATAAGAGCATTATTAGATCAGGGTTCACAGGCTTCATTTGTGACTGAAGCTGCAGTTCAAAGATTAGGTCTAAAAAAGATTCCCATAAAAAATATCATATCGGGTTTAGGTGGTGACAAGTCTTCTATGATTTCCAAGTATATGGTCGCAGTAAAAATTAAGTCAAGAACGGAACCCAATTTCGAAATGGAATTGAATGCTTATGTACTTAGTAACATAACAACATACTTACCAGGAAAGAAAGTGGCGTTAGGAAGTTGGGTAGAATTAAATAAATTGTGTCTTGCCGACCCAACATATGATGTGCCAAATAAAATTGATGTGTTGCTAGGTGCCGAGGTTTACTGCCAAATACTAAAGGAAGGTTTGATGCGAGGCCCCATGGGATTTCCAGTAGCACAAAACACCACGCTGGGGTGGATCTTCTCTGGGCCCGTAAGTTCAGAAATAGGTCAGAACAAAGTAACTGTGTTACATGCACATGTAGAAGCCGATGAATTAATAAAACGCTTTTGGGAAATAGAATCTGAACCTGTAATCAAAACAAAAATATTATCTGAGGATGAACAAAGATGTGAAGACCATTTCGCAGCCACGACATGTCGAAGCGAAGACGGTAGATATGTAGTAAAGCTGCCATTTCGCGATAGTGAGCCGATCTGCAAAAATGGAGAATCTCGGGATATTGCTGTTAAAAGACTAAAACATCTGGAAAGAAAGTTTTCTAGAGATACAGCACTTAAGGAAAAATACACTGAGGTAATAAACGAGTACCTAAATTTAGGTCACATGATGTTGGTTCCTAAACCAGATGAAAAAATAGATCAAGCAGTGTACTTACCACACCATGCAGTCATCAGAGAAGACAAATCTACCACGAAAGTCAGAGTAGTCTTTGATGCATCCTGTAAAAATAGGGATGGCGTGTCACTGAATGAAACTTTGATGGTTGGACCTACATTACAGCTAGAGTTACGCCACCTCATTATGAATTGGAGAACGTATCCCGTGTGTTTAATTGGTGACATCGTGAAAATGTATAGAATGGTGAAGGTAACAGAGGACGACGCTGATTTCCAACGAATTGTTTGGAGGGATGACCCTGAAAGGGAAATTCGTGACTACAAGCTCTTGACAGTCACCTTTGGAACAGCGTCTGCGCCATATTTAGCTGTCAGAACGCTAAACCAAGTAGCCCTTGATCATCAGGCTGAATTTCCAATTGCGGCGGCTCGCGTGGCTAAAGAATTTTATATGGACGATTTAATGACTGGCGGACAAACAACCGAAGAAGTGTGGCGACTCTACAGTGAAATGAAAGAGCTTTTAAGCAAAGGAGGCTTCCTTTTACAAAAATGGTCAAGTAACGACGACGAGTTATTACAGCTAATACACACAGAAACGAAGGACATTAAGGTCAACGAAACAAAGGATTTAGAAGTAAAGGACAACAATATTGTTAAGATTCTCGGTTTAACATGGAATAGGCAGCAGGATGAATTTCGCTACTCCGTCAAGTTACCGGATTTGTCCCCTCCAATAACTAAAAGAAAAATAATTTCAGATATTTCCCGGCTTTTCGACCCATTGGGATGGATAGCCCCGTGTGTTATCAAGGCTAAAGCGTTCATTCAGCAATTATGGATCACTGGAGTAGGTTGGGATGAAGTACCTCCCGCTAAGCTTTTAGACGATTGGCTCAACTACCGAGAAGAGCTAACTGAATTAAACAACTTCTGCATCCCTCGGTGGCTGAGCACAAAATCCGATGATCTGACGGTGGAACTACATGGATTTTCTGATGCATCAAAAATCGCTTATGCGGGAGTAGTTTACCTTCGAGTAGTCAGTGCATCGGGAAACGTCTACGTGTGTCTTGTTGGAGCAAAAACAAGAGTGGCCCCAATAAAACAAGTTAGTATACCGCGTTTGGAATTATGTGGAGCGGTTCTAGTAGCTAAGCTTCTTACAGAGATTGCCGGAGTGTTGGACATTCCTAAGAGCAATATCAAGGCTTGGACAGACTCCACTGTCGTTCTGGCTTGGTTAAATAAACACCCTAGTAACTGGAAAACCTTTGTAGCCAATAGAGTCTCGGAGATATTAACTACCTTGGATAGTGCACATTGGTTTCATGTGTCTACAAAGGACAATCCGGCAGATTGCGCATCTCGTGGCTTACAGCCGGCAGAGATCGCCCATCACAATTTGTGGAAATTCGGTCCAGATTTTTTAGGCGCTAAAGAAATTACATATAACAAGTTAAGATATAACGACACTGTGGATGAAAAAGCGGTAAATTTGCATGTTAAGGTCGGGGACACGTCGATTTTAGATAAATATTCTTCACTCAGAAGGCTGATCAGAGTAGTGGCAAGATGTAGGCGCTTTATAACAAGAAGAGACCCTCGCTATTCTGATCAAGGATCATCAGACACCGGTTTAGGCGCATGGGAATTAGACGAAGCACTTACCGTATGTATCAAATTAGCTCAAATCACCGAATTCGCAAAGGAAGTTGTAGAGGTTAAGGAAATCGGATTTATACAAACGAAGTCGTCAACGTTGGTAAACCTTACTCCATTCCTTGACGGTAAAGGAGTCCTAAGAGTAGGCGGAAGAATATCGCAATCTCAGGAAGATGAAAATGTAAAGCACCCGGTGATACTGTCTCATAAATCTCATTTCGCTAGATTAATCGTTGCGGAGGCTCATGAGAAAACGCTACACGGTGATATTCAGCTAATGTTGAACTATATCAGGGCAGCGTATTACATTACCAGAGTAAAGGATTTAGTTAAATATTGCGTGAGCAAATGCGTCAGATGTGTTAGACACAAAGCTAAGTTAAGAACGCAGTTGATGGGATCCTTGCCTTCGGTTCGGGTTACCCCAGCAAGGGCATTTAGCCGTAGTGGTGTGGACTATGCTGGTCCCATTGGACTCCGTACCTCTAAGGGACGAGGGCATCATGCATACAAAGGGTATATTTGTCTATTTGTATGTATGGTAACAAGAGCTGTGCACATTGAAGTAGTAAGCGACTTATCCTCTAGAGGTTTCTTGGAAGCCTTTAAACGGTTTGTGGCACGTCGCGGTCACTGCTCTGAGCTGTACAGCGATAATGGAACAAACTTCGTCGGAGCCTCCAAAGAACTAAAGGATTTGTTAAAAAATGAGAAATCGACTATGATGCGAGAGGTGAGAGAGAGTTTGTCGGCCAACGGAACGACTTGGCATTTTATACCTGCGCGCGCTCCCAACTTCGGCGGGTTATGGGAAGCGGGAATCAAGTCCACAAAATACCATTTAAAACGAGTAATCGGCGATGCAACTCTGACATTTGAAGAGATGTCAACTCTTCTGAGTCAAATTGAGGCCTGCCTCAATTCACGTCCTATGTCCGTGGTCAACAATAATCCTGAAGACCCCCAACCCTTGACACCAGGACACTTCTTGATAGGGGAACCTTTAGTAACAATCCCGGAATCTAATTATGAATCAGCAGCGAGCGTTAGCACATTAAAGCGATGGCAGCTCACTCAGAGAATGCTTCAAGGATTTTGGCGTCGATGGTCAGCCGAATATTTGACTCACTGTTTGCACCGTTACAAATGGGCATTTAAGGCTCCAGAACCTCAAATTGGAGATGTGGTTTTAGTTAAAGAAGACGATTTGCCTCCTACAAAATGGCTCTTTGGCAGAATCGTACACAAGTATCCCGGTCAAGATGGACTAACTAGAGTAGTTTCACTAAAATGTAGAAATAGTATAATAAAGCGTCCCACGTCCAAATTATGCATCTTGCCGGTGAGTGAATGAGTGCAACAAAAAATTATATATTGTTATTCAAGGTTTTTTTCTTATACTTTTTGGAAGATTTTACTTTTATGTTTATAATTGGTTCTATATTTTTTGTGAATAAGGGTAAATTTAAACGATTGTCTAGTTGTAGATCGATTCTGATTACTTTCTTTGTTTTACTTGTATAAAGGCTCGCACCCAAGCAAAGAGCTTCATCTTTGTCAAGGTGGGCGGCTTGGTCGAAGGACTGTTTGTCCTTGGTGGGCGGTATGTCTAATATAAGTAGTGTTGCAGTCGTCCGGTAGATGGCGCTGTTACGTAGACGTAAAAATCCTACATCACGCTATCGACTTGTCCTCCCGAGATTCATAAGTATAACTTGTTATTAAGTAGTTGTTGTCTCAAATGGAATAAAGTAATGTGAGTGTTGTCAAGACCGACTTTTAATTTGATGACCCGAGGTGCAATCTTGTATATAATACGGTAATTTAAGAAGTAGGCGTAAGTCATTTCGATTTTTAGACATTATGAGAATAATCTGTTTTGACATTTTGATATTCTAGGAACACGTTATGATATTTGGCTGTAACGAACCGGAATCCTAGATTTAAGTATAAACATTTACCCCCTTACTTATAAACATGGAATAAGCTTGGAATAGTTTATGCCATGCTTTGTCTTTATCTGGAATTGTGACATTTGCATCTGACAGAAAGTGACAAAGCATGTCATAAACTATTCCAAGCGTATTTCACGTTTATAAGTAAGGGGGTTAAGGTTTTATGGTAGTTTTTGGAAAAAAATAGGGAAACAACTTTGTGAGCAATAATCGGCAGCCGTGGTCCTGACGGGCTATATTACGACACGCTGGTGGGTGATGATGGTGGTTCTTTTAAGAGCCGCAGACGGCGGGCTCGAAGCGTCGCTGAGGGCTCTTGAGACGTGAAATATGAATAATTGTTGACTTGAACTGATTTAATCCACAGTAAACACTTATCACAATATACAGTAATACCGAGGGGTCGCGGGCTATTGGTATGAAGCGACATTTTTGGAACTTTACAGGAGAGCATATCAAAGTTTCATTTTTCGAAAAAAAAATCATAACAAAAAAGGTATCAATATTTTGCAAAAAAGTGGCCTAGGTTATTTTCCTTATCTAAATCCGCGCAATTTAGCCTAGTTGTCATTTTTTTAAAGTTGTTTTTACCAAAAATAAAGGTTGCTTGATACAAAATGACCTCGAATCACTTTTATTTAGAAACAGGCTAATTGATTGAAGCGCCATAAACTGAACATTTTAGGTTCAGGAAAAAGGATTTAAGCGATACTAGGGTGTTATGCTTGTGTAAAGCTAAATGTATTAACAACCATCGCGATATTAAAATAGAATCAGGATAGTCCGCTTAAGCACCTGAAGTATAATTTATTTTTTATTTATTTATTTTATTTAAGGAAAACCAACAGCTATGCTAAATACATTAGAAACATACATAAATTCAGAAAGCCAATTACAGGTTCTCACCGATAGAAATATCGTATCAATAATAATTACGTCGCATAAAGCCCACATTGGTGCACTGACTTAGGATTAACAATATCAACCAAATACAATTAGTACAAATACTTAGCTTAGATACTACCTACTGAGGAGAAAGGGTACAAAGAAGGTGGCAGGGTAAGGATTACCTATTGGAAAGCTGAGAGAAGGTAAGATTAAGATTAATGAGAGGGGCACGCT
Organism: Acleris emargana; assembly: GCA_927399475.2. Classification (NCBI taxonomy): domain Eukaryota; kingdom Metazoa; phylum Arthropoda; class Insecta; order Lepidoptera; family Tortricidae; genus Acleris; species Acleris emargana. Next base: position 12,361,312 of record OV656863.1, read on the forward strand.
CACTCAAAGTAAATGTTTATTAAAGTACGTCTTAGTGTCAGCGTATTAATGTTAAACACATCAATGTCAATCTCTTTTGACAATTTGTTTACATTTTTTTTATAATAAAGTAGATGCACTAAAAGTAAACTGTTTGAAGTGACAGTAAAACTGTGTGTATAATAAAGATTGGCGGCTAGAACAAAATTATTTTGCAGGATTTTAAAATCATTTGTCATTTTTTTAAAGTTGTTTTTACTAAAAATAAAGGTTGCTTGATACAAAATGCCCTCGAATCACTTTTATTTAGAAATAGGCTAAATGTTTGAAGCGACATCAAGGATGGATTTCAGGTGCAGGCTTAATGTTTGAAGCGACATCAAGGACGGATTTCAGGATGCAGGCATAACGATTTAAACGCCCTATAATACGTAGTGTATGTCAGGAAAAACCGCTTAAGTCAAAATCACGAAATATCTTGTCGGTATGAAGTCCATCTTTTCTATAAATGAATAAAATTTGTGTCGCATCAATCACATCAGACTCAAACTAGACCTTAATTTACTCATGTTTCAAGCGACAAAAAAGTGCTCAGATCGCCACGAAACCGGGCTCAAACGACGCAGAAAAATCGGGCGATTCCAAATATGTATATAACTCAATATCGGCCAGAATGTCGCTTAATACAAATAGCCCGTGAACCCTCGATAATATGAAAATATGCGTCCGCACGCTCGTGAATTGACAGAGAGGAAGTGACGTAGCAACCTCATAGCAACCATAGCTTTTTAAATCTATACATAAACTAGATTCCTAGACTATGGTTATAAGGTCGGCGACAGAGAACCACACATTATTGATAAATTACACGATGGTATAAAAGTAAATAAAAACATGTTAATTTTCCGTTAACAAACTTTGTTACGTAAAAACACCCTGTTAATTAAATAATTAATCGTCACTGATTAAGACCTCTGAATATCTTGTAGAACCTCATAACAATCACTTGACTGGCCACTTCACGTTGATAAATGAAATACTTAAATGTCAATGTCATGAGTTTTGTTGTATCAGTTTTCCCGCCAATCTGGAGATAATCATAATGACATTTGACAAACAACTGTTTACATGATAGTGTTAAATGCAATCTTGTCAGTTAATTGCACAGGTGATTATGTTTAGACACAATTTTAATTTATTTATTTGTTCGGTAAATGAAAACAAGTTTTCTTACTTTATATTTAAAGTTACTTGTTTTGATATGATCTCTTAAAATATCGGTATCTAATTTGTTAGCACCTTATATATGTAGACGAGTGTATAATGAAAATATTGAATTTGTGTACTTCGATACCGCGAAGTTCGAATTGATATTGTAATGCAATGTCAATGCTGTGCACGGTTGTCATCGAGTTGCAATCTTACGAATTTGTTGTGTTAAGTGATTACCGCTTCTGATCTGTTACTAAAATAAATAAATCATTGATCAGTTTGGGAGCCACGATACCCCAGACGGACGCTCGGACATACAAACAGATTCTCACGTTAAACTTATAAATGGACGGAAAAGGCATTTTATTCCATAAACGAGTACCTGCTTTAATTATAACTAGGACAATATTTAGGATTAATATCATGGTGTAAGTAACGCATGTTGCATGCTTATTTCATAGAACATTTGTATGCCTAATGGCTAAACATAGTTATAAATAATCTTAAGACTGTACCATCCTTACTACCTATGTTTCACAAATAAAATTGATATGATTTGATTTGACGGTGAAGGTACTGACAACAACACAGTGGCAGATGGAGTTAATAAACTTCGTCTTGCTTTCGCAGCCAGCAACACGACAACGGACTTATCTGATATGATCTGGCACAATCATAAGGCATGGTATAGCCGTATGATTGTGCCATACATCCGTTACGATATAGCACTAAATTCCGAGCTGATGGCTCATACCTTTCACGTGTCATTTGAGACTAAAACGGAAGATTACGGAGATACCTAAAGCTGGGTACTCGCGAGCCTGTTCTCTTCTAGAACCTCGTTACTGTCGCTGCTACGGTTACAGTTGCAGGCGTTACAGCTCGCTAGGGAGTACCCGGCTTAACCGAAGTTCGATTTTCAAATGAGGGCCCCAGTAACTGACCACTTGTGAATGTTGTCACCTCACGATGAGGCTCACTAGTGGTCAGTTCCGAGTGGGCGTGCTGCGAGTGTGTCGTGTGGTCGGCAGCCGGCGCCGGAGCGGCTGCAGCTGCAGCTGGCGCGCGGCGTGCGGCGCGGCGCGCGCGCGGGCGCGGGGCTGGGCACGCGCGCCGCCGCGCAGCTCGCGCCGCGGCTCGGGCTGCTCGCCTCGCAAGCCGTCAAGCTCTGGTCAGTGCCCTGCGTAACGATGTGGCTTGTTCATGTATATTTATGCCCCAGAAATTTAAGGATAGGTGGGGCAAGTGTGTCCATCAGGGGTCAAACCAACAATATCTCCCAAAAATCTATCAATAATAATAATCTAATCAATAATTTATGGTTGGTCGCGCCTACCCCACTTGACCATTTTGACCTGTTTTGATTGCTCACTAGCGCTCCATTCTACTGGGTAAAACCATATTGCTTTTGACTTGTCATCGGAATGTCAACGTTACGACAGGTCGGCTTTATGTGACAGTAATGCCGGCCGAGTTAAATGTAATACAATGACATCTTCTGTCATAGAGAGACTGAGAAGAATGTGGAGCCCTGTGTATGATGATGATACCGCTGTGACGAGCTTGTTAATGATGATGATGATGACCATGTCAGTGGAGGTGATGCTAATGAATATTGAGTTTCCGGCAGCTTGATTTCAAACCGCTGGGTTCGTGTTAATGAATCTGTAATGACGATTGTAATGATGTTGGTATTTGTGTTAATGATAGCGATGTTAATAATTATGACAACTTTGAAAATGATGGCGATATTGATGACGACGTACTTAAATGATAATGATGGCGATGGCGATGTAAATAATGTTGATAATGATGTGACTGTGAATGACGATAACGATGACGGCGGCGGTAGGCGCGACCTGCGGCACGAGGCGCTGGACGCGGTGCACAAGCACATCCTGCGCGGGGACGTGCCGGGCGAGTGCGCGCCCAGCGCGCTGCAGTGGGCCGTCGCCGACCTCAGCGTGCTCTACGGCGGAGAGGTCACCGCCGATGTAAGTACATACTCTTACACCCAGCTGGGATGGGAGAACGGAGAACGTCACAAAATTTCGAATAAACTTTTTGCCAAATGTTCATTTGTTCGAATTTTAATTTTTTATAAGTTATGCTGGAGTTATTTTAGAATAAATGTCAACGAATTAAGACAAAAGGGGTATCATTTAATATATATTTAAAAATCATCTTCAATTTCCTTTTATTATTTTTAATTTTGAATGATCATTTAGTATTTATAACTATTTAAAGTTGGTTATGAACAGTTGGGTTAATTAAAGCTTGTTTGTATGCTTTGTAAAGATATAACTGTATTTTCATGTTCTTAATAGTAGATACGCACTGCCAGATCAAAAGAGGAGTAACTCAAAATACAACTGTATTTTAAAATAAACTTTAATACAACGTCTATGAGCTTGAAACAAATCTAAAAAAGATTTTGAGTTGATGCTGTCTTGATCTAGCAGTGCGATATCATAAGGCTTCTACAATATGTGAGACACCTGTATCTGCGGTGGCGCTGTATCTTAATGTTCACATTAAATAATCGGTGACCGATACTTTAATGACATGCAATACTTTAATTTTATCATTAAAATACAACCAAAAGAACAGGTTTTTTTATATAGGCCATTTGCTTATCGTTTCTGAACATATTATAGGTAAGTTTAGGTATATTTAATCCCAATAATTAATTCCGCTGCACGCCTGTCGTTTCCCTGTAGGAGCACTTCCAGAAGTTGGAGACGCTGCAGGCGCTGCTGGGCACGTTCCACCTGGTGCAGCAGTACGAGCTGGAGCCCGCCACCCGGAGCAGCCCGGGCGCCTGGGCCCGCGCCGCGCGCATCTACAGCCGCAAGTGGTGAGGCACACGCTCACGGTCAAGCTCACGCACACGCACACACACACACACAAGCACGCACGCGCACATGCTCACGCACACGCTCATGCACACGCACGCATACGCACACACGCACACGCGCACGCACAAACACACACGCACGCACACACACACACACACGCACACACACACGCACACACGCACACACACACACACACACACACACACACGCACGCACGCACGCACCAGCTCACGCACACACGTACACGCACAAGCTCATGCACACGCACAGGCACACACACAGGCACAGGAACGCGCACACGCACACTAGCGCTGCAGCCCGCAATTTTATCCGCGTAAAGTCGTTTATCGCTATTCCCTTGGAAACTTCAAACGTTTCCGGCATAAAGAAATACTACACTTAAAGATAATTAAAATCACGGAGAAACTTGCGCGCAGTCAACCATCAACAACGAGTTTTTTTAAATGTTAATTTTAGCGCGCCGTCGAGTTTGCGCGCCAAAAGAAGTTACAGATTCGCAGGGTCCAACTTGCGGGCGGGTTAAAGCGGGTTTAATCAGAACGTCATGTGGGCTTAAAATAATACTTTGTCTTTACTTAAAAGCTGTGCTCTTGTCGGTCAAGTAATTTCCATTCTTCCCTATTCTGAGCCTTCTCTTTAACACACTGATACGGAATAACACCTACTTTCCTACATAAAATATGACCAATCCAGTGTCAGTATCCGGTATTATCGCCATTCTGGCGTTATACAATCTAATATTTTAGATTTTAAGGGAACCAAACCGCACGCACAAGTCGCACAAAAAACGTTGACAACGTCTGACGACAGATGTCATTACTTTAGTTTTTTATAATGGACTAGACTAATATGGGGCGTAGAATTCGAGTTACGCCCTTTTAGAATAAGTACATCTTCATAAATGAATAATGAATTAAATATAAATCCTAGGAAAAAAATAAACTATTGTTGTCTTCCATCTTTCGAACGGTATAGAGAGAAGTAATAAAATTAAAGTCTTAGAAAAATGAAATCTTGTCAATTGGTCTAGGTGAGTTCTGCTTGGTCTCTCTCTTTTCCATTTTAGGGCTCCCTAGTCAAACTAGGACCCTTATAGATTCGCCATGTCCGTCCGTCCGTCCGTCCGTCCGCAGCCTAGAGCGAGAGCCTAAGAGATTTAGTACTAGAAAGCTGTAATTTGGCATGCATATACATATTAGTCACGCCAACAAGGTGATAAAATAAAATCTTCAAGTAGAGAATGAGTTCATACTTGTTATTTTGGAGATGTTTGTGTAGTAACGGCTTCAGTCACCCTACACTGAGCATAATCAGACATGCTCTTGCCCGGTTTTTCCTTGTATTTTTTCGTCTATTATCATCTCAATGTTCGTCGTGCGGTGACAGGTCACCAATCTTCCCTCGTCTATTATCATCTCAATGTTCGTCGTGCGGTGACAGGTCACCAATCTTCCCTCGTCTATTATCATCTCAATGTGTTCGTCGTGCGGTGACAGGTCACCAATCTTCCCTCGTCTATTATCATCTCAATGTTCGTCGTGCGGTGACAGGTCACCAATCTTCCCTCGTCTATTATCATCTCAATGTGTTCGTCGTGCGGTGACAGGTCACCAATCTTCCCTCGTCTATTATCATCTCAATGTTCGTCGTGCGGTGACAGGTCACCAATCTTCCCTCGTCTATTATCATCTCAATGTGTTCGTCGTGCGGTGACAGGTCACCAATCTTCCCTCGTCTATTATCATCTCAATGTTCGTCGTGCGGTGACAGGTCACCAATCTTCCCTCGTCTATTATCTATTGTCTTCAATAGACTTCTCTTTTCCTTCACTATGCAGAGTACTTCCTTAGTTGTCTTATTCTCTATTCAGCTATTTTTATCCCGCTGAGTCATTGTCCACGATTCGCTGCCATATAGAGCTATGCTCCAGTAGCAGTATGTACACTTAAGTATTTTGCTAATAGCTTTTGAATAATAATGGATTTTCATACGATATTACTTCCGTGATAACGGGGATGAAATGAAATTTAATATAACTACTCTACCTAGATTTTTGAGAATTTACTTATTTACTAAGAAAGTATAAGTAAAATTATTTTTGTATTGTTTCATGCTTTTCCTAAAGGAGCAATGGGCAAAGGTAAGAAAAACGAAATACGGTCCATTCCGAATGCAAAAAGTATTCGAAGGAAACAGAGATATTGTATTCAAGATAATTGGAATAACTATAATGCTTATTTATTTTAATGTAGGCACTACAATTAAAAGTTAAAACTAAGCTTAAATAAATTAAAATAAAACTAAGCTACTGAAATATTAAATATGTAAATAATAATCACCACTATAAAAAGAACACCCCCTCTAGCAGGTCCGCTCACAGCATGGTCCCTATGACACTGGCTGCATTACCTCTCTGGATAGCTAGCCTAATCCTTTGGGAGAGGTAAGCACCAGCTCTAGGATCTGAGTGTGTTCAGCAAATCTACTCTAGAAACACGGGTCATGGTAGGGTTGAAGGATGAACACCTCTGTTGTATTTAGTAGTGATTTAATATAACTATTCTTACAACGAGAGACTACATCGCCACTTGTGTACTGATCTGATATGCTTAAATATGAATAAATACCGCAAAAACCGCGACGCCTGGCAACACTAGTCGTTGATTATTAGAAACAGCGTTAGTTGTCGGCGTACTGTGCACTACCCAGGTTTGATAATTGAGATGACTTGGTTTTTATCGGTGTGCTCGCATCGCACCTCTGGCGGTTCGGATAGCCGAGCGGAGACGGATAGAGTCTAGCCAGTCTCACATTAATTTTTTTCCAAAAAAGACCGGAAAGTTGACATTACTACCTCCATACTGAGACACGAAGTACATAGTTTACAGACAGTACCCAAATAAAAAAAATACATTGCGTGCTCGCAACGTACACAAGCCCGCAAAGTTGCATTCACTTTTCATTGTTATCTAGTTTGTTACTTTGTAAAAAGTGAAAACGGCCATAATAAAATGAGGGCACAAGTCTTATACATCCATATTTTATTCGAAACGTAACTTTGTTATCTTATCTGTGTCTGGAATAGCTTGAGTTATTTTTTTCTAAAAAAGCGTGCGTTTCTCCTTGTAATAAAATAAAGGCGGTAAAGAGTAATAGTTTTTTCATGTGAAAATTTTGTTTGTTTGTAATTAATAGTACTTTACTCCAACACAATTTTTTTCTTGCGATTTTTGAGAAAAACACTATTATATGCCTCGGCAGGAACGGCAATTGCCTGCTTCACTGCCTAGGCGATAATGCACTATTTCTACTATAAACCGCTAATATTGATATCTTTATGGTATCAGAATACCACCTTTAGCGTAACCGAAGCGGGTATTATTAGCTGTACAGAAGAATGACGGTCGATATAAGTTGTGTGTCCGTGTGTCAGGGGCGCGGCGGCGTCGGCGCTGCTGCTGCAGCGGCGCTGGTTCGAGCTGCGGCGCAGCACGCGCGCGCGCCTCGCGCCCGGCCCCGGGCTGCCCGCGCTGCCGCTGCACCGCGCCATCGCCGACAGGTACCGCGGGGCTGCCTGTCACCTAGGAGCGAGTCAGCTAGGGGGGAGTCATATAGGAGCAAGGTCATCTAGGGGAGTTGCGTAGGGGGAGAGTCACGTAGTGGAGTTGCATAGGGGGAGAGTCACGTAGTGGAGTTGCGTAGGGGGAGAGTCACGTAGTGGAGTTGCGTAGGGGGAGAGTCACGTAGTGGAGTTGCGTAGGGGGAGAGTCACGTAGTGGAGTTGCGTAGGGGGAGAGTCACGTAGTGGAGTTGCGTAGGGGGAGAGTCACGTAGTGGAGTTGCGTAAGGGGAGAGTCACGTAGTGGAGTTGCGTAGGGGGAGAGTCACGTAGTGGAGTTGCGTAGGGGGAGAGTCACGTAGTGGAGTTGCGTAAGGGGAGAGTCACGTAGTGGAGTTGCGTAGGGGGAGAGTCACGTAGTGGAGTTGCGTAGGGGGAGAGTCACGTAGTGGAGTTGCGTAAGGGGAGAGTCACGTAGTGGAGTTGCGTAGGGGGAGAGTCACGTAGTGGAGTTGCGTAGGGGTAGAGTCACGTAGTGGAGTTGCGTAGGGGTAGTCACGTAGTGGAGTTGCGTAGGGGGAGAGTCACGTAGTGGAGTTGCATAGGGGGAGAGTCACGTAGTGGAGTTGCGTAGGGGGAGAGTCACGTAGTGGAGTTGCGTAAGGGGAGAGTCACGTAGTGGGGTTGCGTAGGGGGAGAGTCACGTAGTGGAGTTGCGTAGGGGGAGAGTCACGTAGTGGAGTTGCGTAAGGGGAGAGTCACGTAGTGGAGTTGCGTAGGGGGAGAGTCACGTAGTGGAGTTGCGTAGGGGGAGAGTCACGTAGTGGAGTTGCGTAAGGGGAGTCACGTAGTGGAGTTGCGTAGGGGGAGAGTCACGTAGTGGAGTTGCGTAGGGGGAGAGTCACGTAGTGGAGTTGCGTAGGGGGAGAGTCACGTAGTGGAGTTGCGTAGGGGGAGAGTCACGTAGTGGAGTTGCGTAAGGGGAGAGTCACGTAGTGGAGTTGCGTAGGGGGAGAGTCACGTAGTGGAGTTGCGTAAGGGGAGTCACGTAGTGGAGTTGCGTAGGGGGAGAGTCACGTAGTGGAGTTGCGTAGGGGGAGAGTCACGTAGTGGAGTTGCGTAGGGGGAGAGTCACGTAGTGGAGTTGCGTAAGGGGAGAGTCACGTAGTGGAGTTGCGTAAGGGGAGAGTCACGTAGTGGAGTTGCGTAGGGGGAGAGTCACGTAGTGGAGTTGTGTAAGGGGAGAGTCACGTAGTGGAGTTGCGTAGGGGGAGAGTCACGTAGTGGAGTTGCGTAGGGGGACAGTCACGTAGTAGGGGCTACCTAGGAGAGAGTCGCCTAGGGCGGTCACATAGAAAGAACGTCACCTAGGGGGGAATTACCTAGGGGAGAGTCGAATAGGGGGAGTCACATGGGAGAAAGGTCACCTAGGGAGATGCGTAGCGAGAAAGTCACCTAGGTGGGGTATCCTAGGACAGTCGCCTTGGGAGGAATCACATAGGGGGCATGTTACATAAGCGGAAGGCATATAGGGGGAGTCGCATATAACGACGCACATAGGGGGTGGGTCACCGAAGTGAGAGATTCATAAAAGGATGCACATAGAGGGAGGTCACACAAGAGGAGTGACATGTGTACAAGTGTGTGTGTGTGTGCAGGTACCCGGCGGTGGTCAGCGGCGAGCACGCCTCCTGGGAGCAGCTGCGCCGCGAGGGCCAGCTCGCGCGCCCCACCGTGAGTCCCCCCGCTACACATTACTGTTATTATTTATGTCAAAATGGCACTCAAGCTTGGCACAGCATAGGAGCCAAGACTAGTGATGGGCGGCTTGTAAGTTTCAAAAGTGAAACTTTCACTTAAATTTCTTCAATATTTTGAAAGTTTCATAAGTGAAACTTTCACCCAAAATTTCATGTATTCTGAAACTTACCAATGTGAAATAGTTTAATTTCTGAAAATTACTTAAGTTTTGTGTAAGTAACGGAAACTTTTAATGAAATTTACCTGTGTCGGGATCGTTTCCATCTAATTATGTAACTTTCAGATGTTTTAATTTTCGCAGTTCAGGAAAGTTTTGTAATGTTTCAGATATTTAACAATTACTCACACGATGATGGTAAATTTAAAAATTGTTCATATTCTACGCTAAGATTCATCAATAATTGTGACAGTCCACGGTAAAAGGTACTTTATGGTCGGTATGGAGTTACGGGCAATTTAATAATCTGCAATTGTTAATCTATCGATATCAAAATAGATTATTGCCCTAAGAATTATAGTTACGGAGATATGATTTTTTGAAAAATGTATTGTAAATTTGCAAAGTTTAGGAAACTGACTGTTTAAGTTTAGGTCTCTGAAAAACTATGTTACTGATGTAAGTTACATAGTGGACTAGGAAATCTGGTTAATTGGGCTTCTGTCCATCAAAATATATACCGGAAATGTTAGAATTGCAAATAGAATCTTGTACAATCGGACAATTAAATATGACTACCGATTTATTTTAAGGAAATGGTGTTGTGTTATATTTTCTCAATTTTAATTGTAGATAGTCAAGATTTTAAATGTATCTATCATAAAACAAGTTATTAACAAAATATAAACAAGAAAAACAAAAATTAGTAGTCAGAATTCTTTTATTTTTGATTTTTATTCAAAATCACAAACATAACATAATTAAGTTCTAATGTAACAATAAACATTATTTTTTTGCATAAATCAACAAAATCTGTTCATTAACATCAAATATAACTGTACTTATCGTTATCAATCATTAATCTTAACTTTTTAAGTCACTTAAAGTTACATCACAATAATAGTCTTCGTTCCATACATTTATGAAAAGGTACCTTATGGAAATATGTCAATGCAAATTAGATAAATTACGATAATTTACATCCTAGAAACCCTTTTCATTCATGTTTTCTTTTATTAAATTTTTATACTAAATTATCACACATAATTATGATCAGTTCTTTTTCGTAATCTACTTAACACGTTCACGGACAGTAATAAAAAACCATTTTAATTTGACCCCCGTATTTATGACGCCCATGCTATAGCCGGTATGATACACGACTGCTATAGCATCCGCGTCCAAGAACGTGTTAAAAACTAAAATTTGATCTTATGTAAAGAAAAGGTGCCTTATGGCGGAGTTTAGTAATTTTAGCGATCTGCTTGCTCTAAACGCCTTTATACACCACCGCGAACTTGGTTCCTGTGACCCTCTTCACCACAATATGAGCATGTAGGCTTTTTGCGTTTTATGATTGGCAACTGCTGAATACCACTGGTACCAGGCTGAGGCTGACTAGGTAGTAATTCGGGAAGACTTTCTAAGGGATCATTATCTTTAGATACTGCTAGCTGGGGAGTTGGGCAAAGTATGTCTTGGGATTCAGATGGTACGAATTGCCTAATTTTTTCAAATAGATACTTTTGTCTCTCGTAGGAGAGGCCTTCTGGATGAATAACCTCAGGCATTTCATAATTCACAAATGTATCGTTAAAGACAACGTGCTTAGCACAAGTTTCAGTAGTGGAAGAATTTTTACATAAAACTTATCCGATTGACATTTGGTCCGTTCGGCGTCGGTAGGAATACAAAATACAAGAGCTAAGCATCATTTTTAAACTTATAACCGCCATAAGGTACCTTTTCTACTAAACTTGAGAACCATAATTAAATGACTTTAAACTCATTTATACGGAAAATAAAAATAGGTAAAGAATTCTTGCATGTTATATTTCTTGATAAGCTAATAAAAATATAAACAGCATTTTTACCCATTTTTACGAAACATTTAAATATCTCCGAAACTAAAAGCCATAAGGTACCTTTTACCGTGGACTGTCACAATTATTAACAGATCACATGCGAACTATAGGATTAAAAAAAAAAGAAACCTTATTAATAAACTGGTCACTTGAGTGAAAAATACATCAACTTCCGAGCTCTGCACCACCATACCATTCAAGAGGACGAGTGGCTGGTGAGTCAACTACGGACTCCTTTCCTGAGAGACACATTTTGGAGTTCCGTCCCCAAAGAGAGCCCAGCGAGACCCTATTGATACGCCTCCGCTGTCCGACCTAACTTTAACCTTTTGAACGCCACAGTCGGCTCTGGCCGACAACTGAAAGTCGTGCCACTGACGCCACCGACGGCCACAGCCGACACAGAGATTAAAAGAGACTTTGTTTCGTATGGATTAAGTTGTAATTTGCGTAGTATAGCAAACATGTTTGGCGTGTGAGTGACGCATTTTGTATTTGACGTTCGGCGTTCAAAAGGTTAAAGAACGGTATCTTTTGTACCGTATTAGCGGTTTGTTTTTATTCAGAGTATGTGTTATTGTCAGGGACCGGAAATTCGGATCGATATTTACGGATACTTTTGCACCGGCTTTGTTGTTCAATTAAATGGAGGCGGACTCAATCATAGAATGCATTACCTACTAAAATTTCTGGGATTTCAAAATAAATAAATTGCACCGGCATTAAATCATAATCAATTATTTTTATTAACTGTTTGAAGTATATTTTTCATGTATAGATTTACCAATTGTTAATTTACCTGTAACTCCTTAACCTAACGAATTTATAGGAGCAAAAATGAATGTTTCATCCTACATGTAAAGTAATTATTACGAGTATATTAACTTTTTGTAGAATCCCAGAATCCCGGAACTTATATTATTAAAATAATATTTTTAAGAAGCCGCCGCCATGTTTGCCTAACTTTTTCCGGGATTTTGCCAACTTTAGGTAAATATCGATCCGAATTTCCGATCCCTGGTTATTGTACTTACGAATGTTGAGTATTTTCAGGACCGCGTGTACTGTGCGCCTTGTTTGTTATTTTAGCATCACGATCATAATATTCGCAGAGTTTTCCGATTAGGCAGATCGTTGATATTTTTTCTAGGAACACTTTGCTTTGCACTTAGCATTATCTTGGATTTTAAAGTTGAAAAGTGGCTTCCAGGAATGGACGCCTGGACGCTGACAACTGCACGATTTTTTTACGATTTGTTGTCCGCTACTCCGCCTTCTATTTCGCGTTGGGAGTCGATTTTCCGGAAATCCACTGAATCTACGGACTTGGAACTGGGAGGCAATATTTCGATGCTACCCTAGGGAAGCAGTAATAGAATATTTTTGGAAAATCGACCCCAAGTAATATTATATGTATTGTGACTTGTCGCAGAGTGCGACCGGGCCGGCGCCGGGCGAGACCTTTTGCTTGGGCATCGAGGATGCCGAGAGCGACGGTAAGACGACTCGCCGACAACTCATTGACAACTCATTCACAGAGAGCACATTAAAATTCAAAATTCACATGACATTTATGTTTAGTTGCTACACGTAGGTTTAGTTTGGGTTAAACTATGGCCCTAATACAAAAGTTAAGACTTCAATCTAAAATAACATTCGCAAATTTTGTAAATTTGTGATTTTGACCAAATTATCTCAACTCACCAACAGCTCCGCGTCGCGGGGCCACCGCTCCCAAACATCGAACGACCGCCCACTACTCCCCGACACCCCTCCAACAATCTTGCCCGAGGCTCTTCTACATAATATGTAGAGAGATATTTAATCAGCGTATCCATTTTAGTGTTATTCTTTGAAAAACCCAATCTTTAGGCAATTTTTTGGTCAAAATTTAATCTTCAATTCATTTAAAACCACAGAACTTTATGTGTACAAAACACAAAAACACCAAGTATAGGGATAAACAAGTACATATTTATAAGATATTTCATTTTAGATTCGGCGTCGGATAAGGAGGAGCCGATTGACAACGACGTGATCCTCGTCGAGCGGGAGATCGAGACGATTGACGTCGACGCCGACGACTCGGCCGACGAGGGCCCGGCGGCGCGCGCCCGGTCCCGCACGGACGCGCATGGACTCCCGGACTTGGACGTTTGCAAACTCCCGGACACAGACGCGCGCGGCCTGGACAAACCCGAGCACGCCGTCGATACAGGACGTGACCGTGATCAACCAACAACAGTCAGCAAATACTTCAATAAAGCCAAGACACCAGTCGAAGATACGGTTGGAGTTAAACAAGTAGATAGAACAGGTGCCGGTCCCAGCGAATTACAAGATAACGGTGACATCAACCAGGATACAGGCGCAACTGCTGACGTTGAGAAAGGAACTGAGAAAACGGTTGACAAGAATGTTCGTCCAACAGATACCACTATAGGTGATTGTGCTTTAACTATTGCCAACATTATCAATCAAAATGCCGCTTGTTCAAAAACTAATATTACAGACAGCGGTTCTAAAAATATCGAAGCAGCTGTGAATACGAGTAACGAAGTCCATGACGATGTTGAAGCCGGTGTAGCAACCAAAAAAGAAAGTGCAGTTAGCAAATACAGTGACAAGACAATAGACGACAGCAAAGAAATTGTAGACTTAGACAAAACTATCGACCATAACTTATTGAAAGCATTGCAGGAACTGGACGCAGATTTTGTAGAAACATTGATAGTGTTTGAGTGCGATGAAAATGATGTTAAAGTTAAGGCTAATCCAAATGACGAGCAAATTACTGACAAAGGAGTTACTGAGAAATTCAATGAATGTTTAGAAACTTCAAGTAGTGCTGGTCAAGTTGAAAATGAATCTAAAATAGTACATAAAGTTTCAAGAGTACATACAATTTCGGGGCCTAAATCTAAGACTGCCCAATTAAGAAATAGGATTCAGTTTGAAAATGACGAAGAAGTCGTAAATACTAAAGCTCAAGACGCGAGTGACAATGGCCAACTTGACGAGGTCGATGAGGCTTCCGATTCTAGAGTTAATAATGAGGACCAAGATATAAAAAGTGCGCTGACCACAGAAAATACAAAAAACACGGAAAGTTCAGAAATTAATCTGATTTGTAGCGAAAATCTTGATAGTCATAAAGATCAATATTCAAGTGAATTCCGTCCTAGTTTCAGTAGTAGGAAAAGACGTTTAAGTGAATCGAGTGAATCAGACGAAGGTCTCTTAGTTATCGCTGACGTGGCTGACGACAGTATTGACAACAGCACGGATCGAACTGAGGTTAGTAATGAAAGTGAAGAGGTCGATGTAGTCGCCATTAGTGATGACGACACAGGTACAAACGGTTCGCCGAGTGTAGTACGGTATCCATTACTACTAGAGTTGCTCAAGTCAAAATCTGACGACTTGAACAGATATAAGAGATTTGAAGAGATCAAGAGAAGAATGAAGACGGAAGTTAAGAAATTGTTGAAACAGAGATCTGAAGAGATGGAACTAGACGCCATCGCGACGAAGGTGGTCCGCGAGAGTCTTGCACAGTCCAGCTCGCGCATCCAGGAGTACGCGCGGAACATAGTGGCCGAGCTGAGCGACGGCGGCGCGGCGGGCGACGCGGAGGACGAGGCGGAGCCGTTCGGTGAGTAGTCGCAGTGACACAGCACTCTTAACCCTTCAAGCAAACAGGGTGTTATCAATTTAACGCGTGTTTATCTGTCTCTAGCAGTAGTTGATAAACGGGGAGATCTGGGTAGTTTTTAGCTAGGTTTAATAAAGACCAGACCTTTTACATCGCTTAAGTGTTTTTAAATTGCCATTCTAGCATAAAATAACTGATCAATTTTCTTTTTCGCCATTATTAAACCAACCACCAAAAAATTCAATTACAGCCCATTTATTTTCTCAGCTGATACAATATTAAGTAAAATTTATAAATATAATGAGTTTCTCAATAATAATAATAAATGACATGTCAATCTGTCTCCACAGATGAGAAGCTGCTGATGATACCAGTGGTGGCCCTCACCCGCGTCCCGCTGCCCCCGCGGGCGGGCGGGCGGCGGCCGCGCTCGCTGCGGGCGCTGGCGAGCACGCGGCGGCTGCTGGCGCGCTGCCGGCCGTGCGGCGTGCGCCTGACGCGCTGCGACCTCGGGCCGGCGCGCGTGGCCAAGCGCGTGCGGCTGCCCGACATGGACGCCGTGCGCGCGGCCAACCGGACCATCGCCACCGCGCAGGTCGCGCCCATCAGCGCGGCAGCGCAGGTCAGTCATCCACAGGCCTAGACGAATAACAAAGGTCCTCAATCAGATCCTTCTGGCACTGCACACATACCTGGTATCTTGCCTTTTGGCCGAAATATCGCACTGCTAGATAAATACCGTATCAACTCAAAATCCTTTCTAGTTTGGTTTCAAGTTCATAGTAGTTGTAATAAAGTTGAATTTAAAATACAGTTGTATTTTGAGTTGATACGGTATTGATCTAGCAGTGCGATATGTAAAGGCAAAATGTATGGGTTCCCGATACAACTGCTTGCTGATTTTCCATATAAGATTTAATCCAGCGACGTAAGTCACCGTGTACACCGAAACTTCAGAGATTTAGTCACAGGTATCAAAAGAAATTCATTTCAATACAAATAAACTGCTTGACAGTAATCAATCAGTTCGGCGTCACCAGAGGACGATCAACGACTGATGCCGCATCTGTACTCAATAAATATATTTAAATTATTTGGGAGAAATCTTGTAATGCAATATGAATTTTTCGTGACCTTTCCGAAGCTTTCAATTGCATAGGTCATACGACTCTTATATTAAAATAAGAACATTTTGGTCTGTCAAATAATTCTCTGAATCGTATGTCTTCATATCTTAGTGATAGAACACAAACGGTTGTTGTAAACCAAGCACAGTTCATTGCAGCAGCAGCTTTAGCAGCTGTTAAATTAGGTGTGCCTCCGGGCTCTATATTAGGTCCATTCTTATTTCTGGTCTATATAAAATGACTTACCACCCACGCTAGATAACCTTTTTGATATTGTGCTATTTGCTGATGATGTGATGATACATCATTAATATTCAAGGTAGACCGAAAATCCGTCGATTACAGTAAGATAAACGCCGCGCTAGGTAATTGGTTTACTAGTAACAATTTGCTACTTAATGCTAAGAAAACTGAATGTGTTAGGTTCGCTTTGCCTAATGTTAGACCGGTAGAATCTAGTATATTTCTATGTTTATTAGCTTACGCTTAGTTTATTATAGTTATTTTCATAGTTTCATGTCGTACGGTATTCTGGTTTGGAGTAAAGCTGCTGACTTACAGACTATATTCATGTTACAGAAAAGAGCCATTCGTTCTACATATAACTTAAACTCTAGTGATTCCTTAAGATGACTATTTGAAGAAATTAGTATTTTGCCAGTTGGGTCACAATTTATTTATGAGAATATTATTTATGTCATTAAAAATTAAGACTCTTTTATTAAAAAAATACGTTATTTAAATACAAAAAATAACAATAAAATTGATATTAAAAAAAATAAGTTAAGTTTTATAATATAATTGTATAATATTTGCATTGCATAATAAGCAATGTTTAAAAAAATGTTGAGTTTCTTGCGGCAATTCTCCTCAGCAATGGTCTTTTGCGAAGCGCTGGTAGATTTTTGACTTGTTAAAGTGCCCGGGCGGCCTACTTACTTAATAAACATCCTTTATCTTTTAATTTGTCAAACGCTTTGGCAAAATCGGTTGACACTATTGTGTCCCACAGGCGACAGAGGCTGCGGGCGCGGCGGCGGCCCCGAGAGAGGCCGCGGGGCCGAGCCGGGCGCGGACGTGCCAGCACGGCGAGCGCGGGTGAGTGCCCTCCGGCTCGCGGCACACGTCGCATGCTCACATGTAGCCGTGATCTTAGCGTCAGTGATATAACACAGTATTTCACAGCGACGACGCACGCTTAACAACGCAACGTTGTGGGTTAGAAGAAGATGTAGTGACATACATACATACATTAAATGTTGACATATTTCTTTCGCTTGTTCCACATTCATACATCGAGTGATGCACGCACGTCGGTTTCGGATACTTAAGATTCGGCCCTTTTCCAGTATTTCTCCGATTTGATTCGAAAAAGTACGCCCATGGCGGCCCCTTCCGACCCTTCCACTCACTTTCGATATGTAGGTATATCTCTTTCGTCAATCTTCTTTCATCCATCCTTTCCAAATGACCGAACCATCGAAGCATGCCCTTTTCAATCTTAGTCACTAAGGTCTAATTCTATGGAACTTGCTAACTATGTAAACAAACCGCCATATTGAAATTGTCTCTGAATGATGAATTTACTAGTGATGGGCAATACTCCTTTACTTATGTCAAACCATATCGAATATTAAAATACCGAAAGTAAAAAACAAGTAGTTACTTATTTCTAATTTGTTTAATCACGATCTGAAGAAAAAATGGTACTTGAAGATGATATATCACCAGTATTTATTACAAAAGCTGCCGTTATATCATCTGTGAGTGTGATCAGCGTGAGTTAGGTAATGTGTAGGGGCCTTAATATATAGCGAACTTTAGCCACAACACTACCCATCATAGACAACTGTAGATTTTAAAAGAAACAAAAACGTCATCCCATCAGGTCCTAATAACCTAACTTATGAAACCATTTAAACTTTTAATTAAATATCCAAGTTAGACTTATATATTTGGTGATTTTGTATTTTAAAGTAACGACCGTTTTAATAGTTTATGGTTTCAATGGTGTTTGATGAGGTGGTGTGAAAATTCAAGGAGAAACAGTGACAAAACAAAGTTAAGTCTTTTGTTTACATACTTAGCAAGTTCCATAGAAATACACTATACATCTTCTTTTATTCCACATTTCTCTCTGATTTTTTCATTTCTTACTCTATCAATCAGTTTCACACCATGTAGTGACAAGGATTAATAAAGGAATGCTGAAGTGGTTCGGTCATGTGGAGAGAATGGATGAAGTGAGATTGACGAAATAGGTATATGAGGCGAGAGTAAATGAGAATGTTGGAAGAGGGCGGCCAAGGCGGACGCTCCACGATCAGATCGGGGACGTATTAAGACAGGGCCAGGTCAGGAGACTCTACCCCGACGCACGTGTAACGAGAGACTCATGAGTGTGGATTGCGAGAGAAGTTGGTCTGGATCGTAGCAAGTGGAAGGGAGTGGTCTCTGCTTACACCTACGGGCAAGAGGCGCGATTGTTTGTATGTATGTTTGCACGCTTTACACGCAGACGTGATAGTAAATTCGCTTCGTATCAAAATATATGTTTAATATGCTTATCCCGCGGCACAGTGCCGAAACGATGTCAGCGCCACACGTCGATGGTGGCTTACGTGTAGCGTATGCACGCGTAACGTGCGTCACTGTAGAATTCCAATTTACAATGTGTACAGTAACATCACAAATATAAGTTACATCGGGAATCTTCGTCCACACAGACAGGTCGGCTGCGCTAAGCTAACACATGGTCATCCTACATTAATAGTATTTAATTGAAGTAGATACGACAATCCAATTGCCATGGCTTTGGCGGGAAATTTTACAGATCTTACGTCGATAAACTTTAACTCTTGAGAGCCAGGTCTACCAACCTGACATGACAACAAAATGACTTCATCCAAAGTCAAGCAATTGCAAGTCTTGAAACCGTTACCTAGCGACTATTGTTACGTACGGAGAAATTATGATTGGTGATTTCGACATCAGAAAAACGAAAAATCCACGATTTTATTCGAACCCTGATAGTTGCTATGGCTACGTGTAAACAACAGCTACTATTGGTCAATCCTCGAATCATCTGTTTAGGACACAGTCGTTTTTAGTCGTTTTAATACGGTTGCCATGGCCACGTTTCAACAAAACTACCAAATCACATTGACGTTTAGGTTACAACACAACTATTTCCTTCTTTTCTTGATTAAATTGCATCATCTGTCTCGTAGAATGTTTGGCCAGTGTCGATTTAATAAAGTAATATCAATGAAACTAATTTGCTTAACCTTCATCGATTGAATAATTTTTAAAATAAAAAATAGGTACTTCAAAAAATATTTGGTTCCATGTAACTGCTACTGTAAGAGAATCAATTACTGAAGTAGAAAAAATATTACCTGACACCGATTAAAAATCATCGTATACAGGTTGATACATTACTCTCGTTTACGTCGCGCAGTCGGGTAGAAAATGGTTCCTGGCTGGTACAAGGTTGTCGGTTATATTAGTGGTAGTGCCTGTAGTAGTACTGTGTCGGGCAGGTACGCCTTGGGCTGCGTCGCGTGCGCGGCGCAAGCACTGGCACAGCCGCCCGGGTCCCGCGCGGCCTCCGAGCTGCAGCGCCGCGCGCTCCGCCGCACCGCGCGCCTCGCGCGCTACCAGCAGGTCAGTCGCTAGTGGTGTGCCCCCTGTGTCGGGCAGGTAGTGGGTCGCGCGGCCTCCGAGCTGCAGCGCCGCGCGCTCCGCCGCACCGCGCGCCTCGCGCGCTACCAGCAGGTCAGTCGCTAGTGGTGTGCCCCCTGTGTCGGGCAGGTAGTGGGTCGCGCGGCCTCCGAGCTGCAGCGCCGCGCGCTCCGCCGCACCGCGCGCCTCGCGCGCTACCAGCAGGTCAGTCGCTAGTGGTGTGCCCCCTGTGTCGGGCAGGTAGTGGGTCGCGCGGCCTCCGAGCTGCAGCGCCGCGCGCTCCGCCGCACCGCGCGCCTCGCGCGCTACCAGCAGGTCAGTCGCTAGTGGTGTGCCCCCTGTGTCGGGCAGGTAGTGGGTCGCGCGGCCTCCGAGCTGCAGCGCCGCGCGCTCCGCCGCACCGCGCGCCTCGCGCGCTACCAGCAGGTCAGTCGCTAGTGGTGTGCCCCCTGTGTCGGGCAGGTAGTGGGTCGCGCGGCCTCCGAGCTGCAGCGCCGCGCGCTCCGCCGCACCGCGCGCCTCGCGCGCTACCAGCAGGTCAGTCGCTAGTGGTGTGCCCCCTGTGTCGGGCAGGTAGTGGGTCGCGCGGCCTCCGAGCTGCAGCGCCGCGCGCTCCGCCGCACCGCGCGCCTCGCGCGCTACCAGCAGGTCAGTCGCTAGTGGTGTGCCCCCTGTGTCGGGCAGGTAGTGGGTCGCGCGGCCTCCGAGCTGCAGCGCCGCGCGCTCCGCCGCACCGCGCGCCTCGCGCGCTACCAGCAGGTCAGTCGCTAGTGGTGTGCCCCCTGTGTCGGGCAGGTAGTGGGTCGCGCGGCCTCCGAGCTGCAGCGCCGCGCGCTCCGCCGCACCGCGCGCCTCGCGCGCTACCAGCAGGTCAGTCGCTAGTGGTGTGCCCCCTGTGTCGGGCAGGTAGTGGGTCGCGCGGCCTCCGAGCTGCAGCGCCGCGCGCTCCGCCGCACCGCGCGCCTCGCGCGCTACCAGCAGGTCAGTCGCTAGTGGTGTGCCCCCTGTGTCGGGCAGGTAGTGGGTCGCGCGGCCTCCGAGCTGCAGCGCCGCGCGCTCCGCCGCACCGCGCGCTCCGCCGCACCGCGCGCCTCGCGCGCTACCAGCAGGTCAGTCGCTAGTGGTGTGCCCCCTGTGTCGGGCAGGTAGTGGGTCGCGCGGCCTCCGAGCTGCAGCGCCGCGCGCTCCGCCGCACCGCGCGCCTCGCGCGCTACCAGCAGGTCAGTCGCTAGTGGTGTGCCCCCTGTGTCGGGCAGGTAGTGGGTCGCGCGGCCTCCGAGCTGCAGCGCCGCGCGCTCCGCCGCACCGCGCGCCTCGCGCGCTACCAGCAGGTCAGTCGCTAGTGGTGTGCCCCCTGTGTCGGGCAGGTAGTGGGTCGCGCGGCCTCCGAGCTGCAGCGCCGCGCGCTCCGCCGCACCGCGCGCCTCGCGCGCTACCAGCAGGTCAGTCGCTAGTGGTGTGCCCCCTGTGTCGGGCAGGTAGTGGGTCGCGCGGCCTCCGAGCTGCAGCGCCGCGCGCTCCGCCGCACCGCGCGCCTCGCGCGCTACCAGCAGGTCAGTCGCTAGTGGTGTGCCCCCTGTGTCGGGCAGGTAGTGGGTCGCGCGGCCTCCGAGCTGCAGCGCCGCGCGCTCCGCCGCACCGCGCGCCTCGCGCGCTACCAGCAGGTCAGTCGCTAGTGGTGTGCCCCCTGTGTCGGGCAGGTAGTGGGTCGCGCGGCCTCCGAGCTGCAGCGCCGCGCGCTCCGCCGCACCGCGCGCCTCGCGCGCTACCAGCAGGTCAGTCGCTAGTGGTGTGCCCCCTGTGTCGGGCAGGTAGTGGGTCGCGCGGCCTCCGAGCTGCAGCGCCGCGCGCTCCGCCGCACCGCGCGCCTCGCGCGCTACCAGCAGGTCAGTCGCTAGTGGTGTGCCCCCTGTGTCGGGCAGGTAGTGGGTCGCGCGGCCTCCGAGCTGCAGCGCCGCGCGCTCCGCCGCACCGCGCGCCTCGCGCGCTACCAGCAGGTCAGTCGCTAGTGGTGTGCCCCCTGTGTCGGGCAGGTAGTGGGTCGCGCGGCCTCCGAGCTGCAGCGCCGCGCGCTCCGCCGCACCGCGCGCCTCGCGCGCTACCAGCAGGTCAGTCGCTAGTGGTGTGCCCCCTGTGTCGGGCAGGTAGTGGGTCGCGCGGCCTCCGAGCTGCAGCGCCGCGCGCTCCGCCGCACCGCGTGCCTCGCGCGCTACCAGCAGGTCAGTCGCTAGTGGTGTGCCCCCTGTGTCGGGCAGGTAGTGGGTCGCGCGGCCTCCGAGCTGCAGCGCCGCGCGCTCCGCCGCACCGCGCGCCTCGCGCGCTACCAGCAGGTCAGTCGCTAGTGGTGTGCCCCCTGTGTCGGGCAGGTAGTGGGTCGCGCGGCCTCCGAGCTGCAGCGCCGCGCGCTCCGCCGCACCGCGCGCCTCGCGCGCTACCAGCAGGTCAGTCGCTAGTGGTGTGCCCCCTGTGTCGGGCAGGTAGTGGGTCGCGCGGCCTCCGAGCTGCAGCGCCGCGCGCTCCGCCGCACCGCGCGCCTCGCGCGCTACCAGCAGGTCAGTCGCTAGTGGTGTGCCCCCTGTGTCGGGCAGGTAGTGGGTCGCGCGGCCTCCGAGCTGCAGCGCCGCGCGCTCCGCCGCACCGCGCGCCTCGCGCGCTACCAGCAGGTCAGTCGCTAGTGGTGTGCCCCCTGTGTCGGGCAGGTAGTGGGTCGCGCGGCCTCCGAGCTGCAGCGCCGCGCGCTCCGCCGCACCGCGCGCCTCGCGCGCTACCAGCAGGTCAGTCGCTAGTGGTGTGCCCCCTGTGTCGGGCAGGTAGTGGGTCGCGCGGCCTCCGAGCTGCAGCGCCGCGCGCTCCGCCGCACCGCGCGCCTCGCGCGCTACCAGCAGGTCAGTCGCTAGTGGTGTGCCCCCTGTGTCGGGCAGGTAGTGGGTCGCGCGGCCTCCGAGCTGCAGCGCCGCGCGCTCCGCCGCACCGCGCGCCTCGCGCGCTACCAGCAGGTCAGTCGCTAGTGGTGTGCCCCCTGTGTCGGGCAGGTAGTGGGTCGCGCGGCCTCCGAGCTGCAGCGCCGCGCGCTCCGCCGCACCGCGCGCCTCGCGCGCTACCAGCAGGTCAGTCGCTAGTGGTGTGCCCCCTGTGTCGGGCAGGTAGTGGGTCGCGCGGCCTCCGAGCTGCAGCGCCGCGCGCTCCGCCGCACCGCGCGCCTCGCGCGCTACCAGCAGGTCAGTCGCTAGTGGTGTGCCCCCTGTGTCGGGCAGGTAGTGGGTCGCGCGGCCTCCGAGCTGCAGCTCTGCCTAGAAGTTGAGGTTTAACATTTCATAATACGTGTTCTGATACAACTTGCTTGACCGAGTCTAAATATTATCTCTTCGTTTTCAGTTGTTAGCTGACAGACAACAGGGCAAGAAACCTAGAAGTAAGTATACTTATTTATAACTATTGATTAAATACGAAGCCTCCGATATAACGGCCAGCGCGGACCTGGTCGCGGCCGGAGCTCTCCTGACTAATATTATAAACATTTAAGTGCGTCGGTTTGTTTTCTCCCTCTTCACGGTTCGACGCCTTGACCGGTCGATGGGAACTTCACTACATTAATAAGTAATAACCATACCCCGGCCGGCGACAGCAAAAATGCTTCTGCTCCTAGTGCTTAATTAAATATCGACTATTCTATCGACATATGGATGTCGATAGAATAGTCGAAATTTAATTAAGCACAATTATTATTTGTAAGCTTATATATTATTTCAATCAACTGATTACAATTATAATCAATTTATCATACTCACGGGAATGTTCGTAATAGTCTTAGGATTGCGGTCTTATGAATGCGAATGTCTATGGGTCACAGTTTCCACTTACCATCAGGTGGCCTGTGTGCTCGTTTGCCTTCCTATGATGTGAGTGACAGTTGTAAATAGATACTTTTCACATACTCGTAACTAATAGACCTCTTTCATATCATATGTGTATATCGCGATAATAAACAACTGCTATTTGACATTGACTCAAATCAATCGGTGTCAATCGTAGAAATTACATTGAGACAAATTAATTTACCATAATTTAATTCATTTATATTATCGACCCGC
Source organism: Acleris emargana (assembly GCA_927399475.2). Taxonomy (NCBI): domain Eukaryota; kingdom Metazoa; phylum Arthropoda; class Insecta; order Lepidoptera; family Tortricidae; genus Acleris; species Acleris emargana. The sequence goes on from OV656863.1 coordinate 12,385,281, forward strand.
CATGCCACGCAAGAAGAAACAGTGTACTTGGATAGCCGATTACGCGGAATATATAGAAGATCGAGGTGAACATTTATTTTGTAAAAAATGTGAAATCACAATGTTAAATTCCAAATCTTCCTTACAAAGACACATCAGAAGCAAAAGGCACTGCGGCGTTTCAACAAAAACACAAAATGTATTCAATCTGGAACTGTTAAAACTGTTTTTTAACTTTTTATTTATATTACGAAAATTACATAAAATACTGAATAAATACAATCACTTGGTTTTAATTTTGTTTACAACAATAATTAATACTTCTGCATATCATAACGGTGGTCCAGTACATCGTGTTGTTTGGTTCACTAATGTTTGACCAAAAAATTATTGACAAATGATCATTTGACAAACAACGTTTCACCAAATGATCATTTGGCAAACGAGACATTTGACAAAAGTATCATCTTACAAAAACTCACTTAGCAATTGATCATTTAGCAATTAGTTTACCTATTTCTGGGCAGAAAAAAAAACAACCCCGAAGGCCAAGGCGGGAGCCAAGCTTCTAACCTAACCTATCCGAGTCGGTTATGCCCTGGTTCGTTTTCCTCGTAAAATGTAAATTTAACTGTTGATCATTTGGAAAAGTAAATCATTTGTAAAATGACTATTAGTAAAATGATCAAGTGACGAAACATTTTTTTGTAAAACGTTGTTTGTCAAGTGTCATTTTGTCAAATGACTTTTGGTCAAACAGCAGGACACCTGTTGTTTTTATCGACATCGTCCAAAGTGTGTGTCCTCGCACTATTAAGCTGTCAAAGCATTTTTGCTCTCGCCGGCCGGGGTATGGTAATAACTCGGCTACATAGCGAGCGAATAGCATTTGTACGCGAGGCACGGGCATCAGCTGATATTGTAATGAACATTAACTTATTCTAGAAGAGGTGCAGCACGCGCCGGCGCCGGCGTACCCGCCGCGCGCCAAGTCGCCGTACGACGCGAAGCGCGCGCTCAATGACTGGCTGCGCGAGAAGAGCGTCGTCGCCGAAAAGTTCGGCATCAAGCCGCGCACCTACAAGAAGCTCGCCGCGGCCGCCGAGCCGCCCGCGCCGCCCGCCGGCTCGCAGCGGGCCATCGTCACCATGAACAGGGCGGGCGAGGTCACGCTCACCCCGCCGCTGCTGCTCAACAACTGTAGCCGGCCGACGCAGGCCGTCGCCGCGCATTACGTCGTCGACAGCGAGGGCGCCGTGCTGAGCGCCGGCGACAGGCCGCGGCCCGGCCGGCCGCGCGCCGTGTTGCTCTCGGAGTCCCCGCGCTCCGATAGCTCCAGGCTCCCCGGCCCGGGGGCGACGTCGACCGGCGCCGCTCCAGAGGGGACCGCGGCAGGTCCGGCCGGGGCCGCGCCGGGCGACGCCGCTGGCCCGCGGCTATACAGAACTGCTTTCACTCTAAACCCCGTAAGTCAAGGATATTCTCCAAATAAACCCACAACGCAAATCGTGGTCACCCAGAGCTCACCCAGCGGACAGACGTGCGCTAAAATGACGCCCAAGTTCTTCAATCTCAACTGCGTCGCGAACATCAACAAGACGCTGAACACGCTCGCCACCCACGAGCCGCCGCCCTCCGCGCCCAGGGCGGAGGAGACGTTCCTGCCCATCATCACTCACGTGGAGTCTCTGGCTGTTAACAACCAGACCTCCCCCCCTAGACCTTTAGCTTTGAGCGGGCAGACCACTATAACCCCGATTCCGACACCGACTTCGCAAAACATAACGCAACAAGGAACTAATGGGAATAAACAGGGCAATGTGTCCTCAGCTAATTCGAGCCAAGGCAACGTGATGCCGTCCGGGGGCTTTCTGACCACTCAGAGTGGATACATTATGCAGAGACCTCAGAGCGAAACGCAAGCGCACCGGTCGGCCGCGATCCAAGCGCAGAATCCCGCGATACAATACAACCCGGCCCGGCAGGGCGCCCCGCACGTGACGCCGGCGGCCGCGGCGCAGCCCCGCCCGCTCTGCCAGCGGCAAGCCAACGTGCTGCAGGTGAACTCCGTGAAGGCCGGCCCGGCGCTGACCAACTCGCTGGTGCTCGCGCCGCAGAACTCTGTCCAGGGCCAGCTGACGATGACGCTGGTGAACCAGCCGCTAGTCAAGACGAACGCGCTCCCAGTGACCGCCGTGCACGCCGGCCTGCCGAAGACAATCCTGGCGGCCAGTCCTCAGAACGCTATCCCGAGCGTCTTGAGAACGAATCAGATGAGCATGCTTCCCAGCGAAGAGCGAAAAGTTGCCCAGTTCAATGCTAATCTGCAAGCTAACGGGGCGCAACTGAGCTCTGTGCGAGCTGCCTCCTCCCAAACGAACGCGGTACTGATTAGCTCCCAGGACGCCCAGAACAATCCGGCCAATGTGATACTGACCCGGGTCGGCAGCGACCAGAGCGCGGCGCCGCAGCTGCTCCCCCCGCAGGCCGCCCCGCAGGCTGACGGCGCGCGGAGGCTCTTCTTTGAGAAATTAGGTGAGTCTAGCTGTATTTTTGTTTGATTTTAATTATAATAGCGTCAGATTGCGGCTGTTGTGATAATGTAATATGCCTAACTCGTGGCGTCTCTAATCGTCCGGATAAAGCCCAATAATGCGAATGCTTAGCAGATCCTCGCAGGCGAGCGCAGATCTCATTGTAATGCACGACCCGCGCATAGCGGAGGCCTGCGGCGTCTCTGAATCAGATCCATTATTATTATTTTATACCTGACGCGTTTATTATTGAGAGTAAATGTGGATAGAGCATCCGCCATTTCCATACTTAAGTATTTATAAAATTCAAAATTGACCACATGAGGGCTCTTCTACACTTGGTAATATGGAGGGAATCTATTAGAGCACTCCGGACAACGCCATCATTGCGGCGAAGAAGCGCCGCAAGAAGCTTCAGAATAACCTAGACACTACTTAAATACATCTTGGTCACCAATGAAGTCATTTACAGTATGATATGCCCTAGCCAACCAGCAGCGCTTGATGTGATACTTAAATTTATTGAACGAGTTTTTTTGGCATTTCAAAAGTAAGTTGTTGGGTGTAAACCACCATTCAACAATTGTAGACAACGCACCACTTCCTATCCGCTTTGAATATAAGTGAGGTACCGTCAGCAAACAAAACTATTTCATATTTATCGTGCACTACATATGAGAGATCGTTAATGGGTGAATCAACTTTTAAGGTACTCCTTTTCTTTTGCGGTATCAAAACTTTCCTAGTGACTTATCATTAATAATAATGCATGAATATTAATATCAGACCACCAAATTTACAGACCTTACACGTTAAACACCTCAAATATTATTAAATCTTTGAAAAAACCTGGTAACTCAGGGGAAAATGCACATTTTCCATACAAAACCTAGGGACAAAATCGTCCGCTGCGTTACCAACTATATTATTATTTCAAACTGTACTATTTTTAAATCAAATCATTTCATATGCTAGCCTAATTGTCTGATTTAATAAGCGTGTAAGCTACGTCGTTGGCAAAAATATAGTTTTTCTAAAAACATATAATTTGTGAAACATGTCGAAAAATGGGGAGTACCTTAGAAGTTGATTCACCCTAATATGGATACATTATAGTACATTGTGTATTAAGGTCGGTAAGTAAGGAATTACGATCGAGGCTCTGGTAGAAGCCCGAAGTCGAAGACTGAGGGCTTTCTGAGTCGAGGTACGTAATTCCTGTACCGACCGTGAAACATACAATGTTTTTCATCACATTTGCGAGTAAATAAATATAATTATAGGACAGAAAAAACTTATAATCACACACAAGTCAGCATAACTATTATTACGAATTACTTGAACTTTTTTTAAGCGGATGACGGGCGGACTCCACAGATTATACAAATGTTTCGTTCTGAAACGTTAAGGGCAAATACTTACGTAGGTATACATACAGCCCTGAAGGAGTGTAAAAAAAAACGACGTTTTGATACAGAAAACTATTAAAATCGATTATTAAGAACATTAATTGAGTATTTAAGTAACATGTAGCGAGATTGCAATGAAATTCCTGTTTAAATAACATTTTAAGACAATTTTTCAATTGCGTGTAAACTCTTTGCTTGAACTTGCATGACATGTGTGCTGTGCTATAAATTAAAAAAAAATTACTTACCGACCTTGGGTTTCATGGTAAATAAAAAGGTCGAGGGTTTTATACCGGGCATTGCGGCCAAGTTAACCTGTATGTTTAGATACTGTTTACGTGCAAGTGTGATGAAAAAAATAAAAATGGACCTAGAATAGAGCCTTGAGGCACTCCCATAGTACCAGATGATCCAGAAGATTGCGTTCTGTTAATGTCTACCCACTCAGTTCTGACAGCAAGGTAAGAAGCAATAAGATCAAGTAATTCAATTCAATTCAATTCAAGTTTATTTCAGGAACAATATACATACATTGTGTTTGAAAAACGACTCACAAGCTAGCACAAATTTTAAAAATAACTTAAGATACCTAACTATCACATTGCAGTATTAATAATATCAGTTATAGTAGTTATTGTGCACTGTTTTTGATGACATAGTGGCTGAACTTCCACACTAACGTAACATGATCAATATGATCATCACAATCAAATGGCTTGGACAGATCACAAAAAAACGCAATTACATCTCGTGATTTATCCCAGGCCGTAAAGATATGTTTCACCAAAGGGGAACCGGCATTGCGCCATCAGTAGTGGATCGCCCTTGGTATATCCGAATATATTGCTGTGACGTAGCTGAAATTGATTAAAGTATGAGGATATTTGATTAAAAATTAATTTCCCATGAACTTTTTGACAGTTCTTGTAGCATATAAACTCATACAATTTGTGCCTCTTTTCATGAATCTCCGGTGTAGCCCAATCACTAAATTTCTTACATTGTTTGGCTTTTACCTTTTTAAGACTAAAGCAATCATCAAATTCCTTAATAATACAATTAAATAAACATCATCATCATCATCACCAGCCGCCAGACGTTGGACAAAGGCCTTCCCCAAGGTTTTCCACAGCGATCGGTCCTCTGCTGCTGACATCCAGCGGTTTTCTTTAGCTTTATCAGATGGAAATATTGCAATTCGGTGAGCTATATCAGTTACTTTAGTTCTTCTGCGGATCTCCTCATTCCTGATTCGATCTCGCAAGGAAACACCTAGCATAGCTATTTCCATCACCCAACCGTTTAGACAGTTTCCACGAACCCCTCGCAGTAATCATCCACATCTACGCAATCGCCTCGGCTTTCGAAGCGGTTTTGGAGTTCGAGCTAAAAGTTTTCGGGGTTTTGCTGTGTAGTGAGGTCAGCAATGTAACAGCTGACACCGCTGATGTAGTTAGATCTTGTCAGATCATTAAAGTAACGATGCTATAAAAGCTTATAGTTTAAACCTTGACATTTACTTACTGCTTACGATGCATTACCGTAAGTTCCACACCATTAACCCTAAGCCTAGATAATGACTAGAAACCATACTATAAAAGCAGAACATTATTCGAATAAAATAGAATATTGTAGACTCTTGAGTTGTCATTTCAACCTAGTCACCTAACACTTCAGCTGGATGGAGCTTACCTAGTTGGTTACTAAGTTCTGTTACTAAGGTTGATGCAAATAAAACTAACTTATGTTTATTTTTTAATTTCAATATGTATAAAAATTAAAAGCTTAATTAATATACATTTTGAAAAACAATTAATCATTTTTCTTAGTTTCCGCAATTCCCGATACGATCTTTTAACATTCACAGCCGGCATCGATGAAATTACGCATGACTTTTCTGTAAATTTCATTTTTTGAAATCGCTTAAAAGTTAGTCTTTGTTTACCAAAGAACTTTTTTTGTATAATATTATAAAAAAATCCTATCTCTTTATATGTTTAGAGACCAAAATTATATTTCTCAACATGACTTAATTCCAACTTATGAAGCAAGAGATTTGGTGTGTTTTCGTATTTCTGCTAAATCATGTGAAATCTTAAAGTCGATTTAATGAGTCATCAAGATTGACCGGTGTCCAAGCGGATCTTTAGTTGCTTTGAATACATTCGTATCAGAATTTAAAGCTAGAAGTCTGTTCAATATGTCACGCAAATTTGAACTCTCTACAGGAACTCTTACAAAAGTTGGGGCCGTTATCAGTATCATCATCGTCGTGCGTGATTTTAACTATGATTTTATCGTCCGAAATGGGTATACTTCAAGCTCGTACATCAAATAATTGCAATAGTTTAGAATACATTATTTTTATTTTTATTCTATATAAATCAAAGTTTTGATTAATATACAGGTTTATGCAAAACTGCTTTAATATTTTTTTTTATTGTAATTAATCTCAGTAACAGAACTTAGTAACCGACTAGGTACATTTAATCGGGCGTGACCTTTCCAAGCGTACGTCGATATTCAATGAGCCTCTGACCATTCGGTGATCGCTCCGGTTTTAACCGCATGGTCACGGAGCTGGCGGGAATTCCGACTTCCAATTCCAAATTGCCCCACTCTCAACTTACTGCCGCTTCGTTTACCCAGCTTTGCGTTAGTCTCCCATGACAACGGTGTAGTGAGTTTTGGTGGAATGTATGGCTTTGGAAATATCCTCATGGGACAGTTGGTTGCCTTCCCGGAAATAAGGTCGGATTTTTGTTCCCGCAGAAAAAATGTTAACAAAGTTAAGGCGAAGGGTAGGGCAAAATTACGAAATCGAGGTGTTTTTGGATAAATTTATTGGGAAAAATATAGGAAGTGGTAGTTTTAAATATATATCACTTTAAATGAACCGTTTTAAAAAAGTTCATATTCGTTTTATTCCGGCTGGGCGATTTAGTTTGCAGCCAAACTTTCCACACTTCTTTTTACGGATTTAATGTGTTGCGTCAACTTGAATATATTAGCTTTAATAAGAATTAACAGATTATAGACTCAAAACCTATGTGCTCCTAGTGAAACAATGAACTAAATGTTTGCTGTTAAACTATGACTAGGCGTTATGAAGCTTTTTGTTGAATGTGGCCAAAAAAATATACACAAACTAAAATAAGAATTTAAAATACTCAAAAAATAAACAAAACTATATAAAGGAAAAAAACAAATTGTTTTGAATAAAAGTTGATTTTAGTGTTAGATAATGGATTTGAACTTGCATTCACGTTGGATCAGTAAAAAATCGTAAAAGTTATAGTTATAACTAGGTAGGTACTCAAAACTACAAAGCGATGAAAGCGACGTTGCGTGCTCGGTTTGGGTTGGTTGGCGTGTGTCGGCCGGCCGCGGCGTTGCCAGACCGTTGGGTTGGTTTGGTTGACAGTTCGAATGTTTCGAACTTTGTTTTGACTCCCACCCAACGGTCAGTCACTGTCATTTCAGTTGAATTGAATCAGTTGCGTTTCTACTATTCCGTGCGAACAAGTAACTACCTACTGCAGTTGTTTTATAATTTGGCCTTGGCGTTGTTGTTTTGTTTCTGTTGTGTTAATTATTTGTTTTGTTATTATATCTGTTATTATTATTGACATTGAACTTCGTGTTTTATGCGGTGAGATACGGTTACACAACACCCCAAAAATGGAAAGAAAAGTAAAGCCATGAAGCCAAAAGAAAAGAAAAAAGAAGCTCCAAAAAAAATAAAACCCGGCCATGAAGTTCTCGACGAATCGCCCCGCCTTGTCGTAGACCACGTCGAAAATAAAATATTTTAATACATTTAAAGTAGTATTATTGAAACAATTTAATCCCTATGCTTGTCGGGAACGGGCTAGCACACCTTGTTTTTTCTCGCTCACTTACGGCCAAACCCTATATTCAAACCGCGGACATTTAAGGCTTAATTCGGGTTAAAATTTGACATTTGCCCTTACAAAATGTGTCAAATTTTAATCCGAAGTAAGCCTATCTATCCATGGTTTGAATATAGGGTTCGACCATTAGTGCGTCTGTCTAGTTAGAAAGCGACAAACATGACGCGCGCAAGTTATGCTAGCCGCCGGTGATAGTAATCCTAATCACGTAGGGGTCGTTTCACAAGAGCTGGCACGAAACGATTAAATGGGGGATGAAAATATGTATATAATAAAATTTTTGGTTCGAATTATAAACTGTAACTGATAGCACTCACACAATCCTAGTAGACCAAAGTTTTCATTGATCTATTCGTGCCAGCTATTCATGAAAAAACCTTTACGTATTAAATAATTAACTATTTATGTATTTACTTATTTTTTTTAAAGCTATTTTTGACTTTCGTTACTGAATTTGAGTATTTAGAAAAATACAAGTGTACCATATTGGTCGATCTAATCAAGCGCCATCTAACGGTAAATGCTTGCCTGACTGTTTGACAAACAGCATTATGCGGTCGATCGCAGAGCTTACTTGTTAGATGGCGCGCGAATTAAAACTTTACTCGTCTGGCCGAATGAGCAAGGTCAATTGCCCGCCCCGTCGCCTTAAGTCACTGTCAAAGTGACATTTCAGGGGATCTCAAAGTTTGGACCAGCAAGAAATGTAATATTAAGTTATCATTTCGTTCGAACCGTGATATAAAATAAATTTGATAAATAATTGAAATTAAAATCGCACAAATGACTCACTGGAAAACGATTACGACACGGAAGCACGAATTTTGAAGCGAAGCGAGTGAAGTGACGTCTCACAGTCTCGCATCAATCAGGCGACCCTCATTTTGTTGACACAGGTGTATCGAGTGAATGATACCAGTGTAATAAATAAATTACGTATACAAAAACAGTTTTCTCGTTTTCAATTCATAAAAAAAATAGTATATGCAATGTAAAGTTTGCGATCAACAAATTAAATTCTTCAATCTTGATTACAATATATACTTTTTTTTATAGAAAGCCGAATTCTTTTAAATGTGGAAACTATAAATATGTTTTTCGCTAACGGCAACACCTTAGAAAATAAATCCGACCTTAGAACAGGTAACCCGACTTAAGAGTGATCGTGTCCTCGCCCTGTCTTCGGACTTATGTCCCAGCATAACCTGCTCAATTCATCCTCAAGCTCCACGATAGAGTCAAATTACCTAATATTATCAATACTACTATAACTCGGGTTGCTGTAATCCTAGTTGCCTCAACTGACCACACGCAACAAAGTTTTAAAAACACATACATACATACATAAACTCACGCCTTCATTCCCAAAGTGGGGTAGGCAGAGCTAAAGAATTACCAACAAGTTTTAAAACTTGTTGATAATTCTGTAACCACACTTTGCACAAATAGGCTAAGATGTTTACCAGCGATTAGTGACAGGTTACAAGCCCATCGCCTGAGGGTCTCCCCAGACCTATCGACGCCGAATCGGCTTGAGCCGGTAAGAAAAAGTTTTATGTCCATGCAATAAGAGCGAAAACGTCGTCGTTCCGTTAGCAAAGCCGAGCCGGGACGAGCCGAGCGGAGCGACGTCCTTTTCGCTCTTATTGCGTTGACATAAAGCTTTTTCCGTACGCGATTTGCCGAAACGGCGTCGACTGGTTTGGGGAGACCTTAACAGTACTACAAGCCTTTATTCCCTAAGTCGCCTCTTACGACATCCACGGGAAGACATGGAGTGGTACTATTCTAACCCGGCAACCACACGGGGGGAAAAAAACACAACTACAAATATTTTCCAAAATGATCTACATTTGTCAATTTGACTGATTCGGCACTTAGTTGCCTCCACCGCTCCGCTGTCGGAGGTGCGTGCTCCCTAATATTTTAAACAAATTACCTGACGACGTCCAAACGAGGATTATAATAGTAACATCAAGAACTTATGCAAGAACGCAGTCAAAACATACTGCACTACGGCGTTCAACGAGAATGGGTAATTGCTGGTATTAGTTGTAATAAACAAAACACCTAATTATTAATTACTGTTATAATAATTCATACTTATGTTGTGAGCCAGGTGAATTCATTCGCGCTACATACCTCTCACAGGTTTCCGAAGCGCGTCTTAATGTAAGATATTATAATATTTGTTTATAGTAAATAATTTTGCTCGCCTTGCTATTGTTCAGGGAGTATTGACCCCAACATGAATGTATGGTAGTGAATCTTGGGTATGGCAGAAGAAGAATGCAAGCCGGATTAATGCACTTGAAATGAGAGCTCTAAGAAGTATGTGTGGAGTTAGGATGATAGATAGAGTAAGAAATAGCGAGATCCGAGAACGATGTGGATTGAAAGAAGATGTAGTCACTAAAATTAAAAAGGGTATGCTAAGATGGTTTGGTCATTTAGAAAGGATGGATGAAAGAAGGGTTACGAAAGATATATGGCGAGCGAGAGTGAGCGGAGATGTCGGTAGGGGACGTCCTAGACGGACGTACGATGATCAGATTCGCGATGTACTGACTAAGGGCCAAATAAAAGCACCCGAAACCGACGTACGTGCATGAAGAGATTGATGAATGTAGAGGAAGCGAAAGTTGTATGTTTAGATCGGTGCACCTGGCGTTCCATAGTCTCTGCCTACCCCATTGGGAGACAGGCGTGAAGTTATGTTATGTGTATGTATGTAATTTAAAAAAAAACGTATCAATCGTGTCGTGGTCCGCAGAGCCGTCGCTGCCGGACACACCGTCGCGCACGTGGGCGGCGGGCCGGGACCCCACGGCGCTGACGGTGCTGGCCGCGGGCCCGGGCGCGTCGTGGCGCGTGGCGGAGCACATCGTGCTTTGCGAGGCCGCCGCGCCGCGCGCCGCCGAGCACTACTATTCGCTGGCGCCGCTGTGCCGGCTCATCATGCCCGTACGTATGTTCATACCGTCACCATCGGCGTCGAGGTAACATCGCCAACACGCTCGACATCCTCAACGTCCTCGGAATCGTCATTAGTTTCTTGGATTGGAACACATTTGTGCCAGAATTTAAAGATCTCCCGGATCGCTACTACCATCTTATCCATTAACCTACCGCCAAACAGCAGTGTTCGCATTGTTGTGGTTTGGGGATAAGACAGCCGGTGAAATGACTAGCATAGAGGCATTCCATCTTAGTCCTCAAGGTTGGCAACGTATTTGCAGTCTTAGGATTGCATTGCAGTCTTGTGAATGCGAATGTCAATGAGTCCCAGTTTCCACTTACCATCAGGTGGCATGTGTGCTCGTTTGTCTTCCCTATGCCATAAAAAAAAACAAATTCAAAATTCAAAATATTTATTCAGTAAATTGGCCACATGAGGGCTCTTTTACACGTCGGTAACATGGAGTGAATCTACTAGCGCTTCGGACAAGACCATCATTGCGGAGAAGAAGCGCCGCAAGAAACTCCATGTTAAATTTGGTTGTACTACAAAAGACAGGAACAAATCTTTGTTGTTTTTATCGCTATTGAAAAATGATTTTCCTCAACTGTTTGTTACATGAATCAGCTTCCATTGAAGTTGTTAAATAATGACATGAATATTCCCTGTTGTACGCCGGCTGCTCCGATATTGATAGACAATATATTTTCACCACTTAACTTTAACTGTCGCAGGAAGACGAAGATAAAATGAAACTGGAAATTATTAAAAAGCGAAAAGAAAAGAAAGCCCAGGAGGCCGCCAAAGCGGACCAGCCGAGCGGGTCCTGGCTCAAGGTCAAGTCGTTCGCCAAGATGGGCAACGACGATATCGTCGCCCAGGGAGACCAGCCTCGAGCCGACGCCGAGGGGGGGGAAAGGGGCGAGGACAGCGCGGACTCCGCCGATGACGTGGAGGTGATGCTGCGAGCGCCGCCGCGCGTCTACCTCGAGAACAAGGTCTACGTCAAGATGAGCGAGACGCCGCTCATCTACGCGAAGGTACGAGGGACAGGGAGGGCGGTTACAATTCAATTTCAGAGTTGGCGCATCTCAGTATAAAATAAATGTTTTGAAAAGGAAAAATCCCCTTCCTTTAGATCAGTCCCACTGAAGTCAGTGTTTGATTAAAAATATTGGGGGACGCCGACTCCAGTTAGACTACCATTTTAAAATCATAGTAAATAGCGTATCGCCATCTATTCGGTGCTCGTGTTAATTATAGCGGAGGTGTTACAAGTTAAAACGAAAAAAAATGTGTTTAAATGTGCAAGTATGTATACCCGGCGGCTGCGCGCAGGTGCTGCACGACGTGGCCGGGCCCGCCGCGTGCCGCGCGCTGCTGCTGCGCCGCGAGCCCGTCCACCTGTACAGCCTGCGCACGCGCGCGCTCACGCCCGTCTACGGCGAGGTCAGTGCGCCGCTGCCCCGCCACCAGGCATCGCGGCCCTGGGGGCCATTTCTCAAAGCGTATTAATCTAGTTTCGTAGGGTTAAGTTGAGAGAAAATAGGAAGACCTAGGCTTACTTATTTCAGCCAAATAAGACAGAAGGCCAATGTTGTGTCGTATCAGGTGGAAAAGCTGGCAGAGAACAAAGGAAAGTGGCAATTACTCCACTTGCTCTGAAGTTAAATAATGACGATTAGACTAATAATCAGGGATCAAAAATTAAAAAAAAAAACTAAATTCAAAATATTTGTTCAGTAAATTGGCCACATGGGGAGCTCTGTTACACGTCGGTCTACTAGCGCTTCGGACAAAGACCGTCATTGCGGAAAAGTAGCGCCGCAAGAAACTCCAGCAGAAGGTCATTTTTTCAATCATTAAAACATAATAATACTTAAAAGTAAGTTACATTATGTCATAATAGGGTAATAAAGTAATAAATAATAAATTATTAAAACATTAGTTGAGTCAAAAGCCGTAACTAGAATAATTTCGAACAAGTCCTTGCAAGCGTGAACAGACCGGACCCCACAAATAGCACCCGTTCACGAGTATGACGCGTATCTCAGCCATCGCCTCCCTCAACCATGTGTTCGGGAAGGTGGCGACCCGATCAACGACGCCGCCGTAAGCAAAGACCTTTGAGCGAGGATGACATGCTCATGCTGCCGGACAACATTAAAGTAATATTGTGTGAAACAGCTGTCCGGCGAGAAACATCACAGTGTGTTCTCATTTAAAAACGTAAAGATAAAATATAAATAGTAAATATAAAAGTCAGTGCTTGAATACACAGTTTGCTTAAAGGCTATGTTATATTGTAAATAACCTAGACACTACTTACTTAAATACATCTTGGTCACCAATGAAGTCATTTACAGTGTAATATGCCCTACCCAATAAGCAGCGCTTGATGTGAGACTTAAATTTATTGAACGGCATATTGACGATATCAGATGGTATCTTGTTGTAAAAACGTATACAGTTCCCCGCAAACGAAGTTCTCAGCTCGCGGAGACGGTGACCTGGAAGAGCGAGCTTGTCCCTATTTCTAGTATTTAAATTATGATTATTATTGAATATTGTTGTATGGAGGCGCACTCAATGATATAATTCATTAATAAAATTCCCGGATTTCTAAATAAATAAATTACGCCACGATAGATTCATTCACCTTAAATTTGATTCCCCTGTAACTCACTGACCTGACGAATTTATAGAAGCAAAACGGAACGTTTTATCCTACACGTAAAATAATGATTATTAACGTTTTGTACAATACCGGAATCCCGCCACTTATATTATTAAAAGCCGACGTCATGTTCGTGCATCTTTCTCCGAGATTTTGCCAACTTTAGGTAAATATTTATCCGAATTTCCGATCCCTGCTAATTATACTAGTGTTTTGTCTCGGAAATAAAACGACAGAATGAGACAAAAACACCAATATAATTAGACTAATACTTTTTGAGAAATGGCCCCGTTCGCTTCTTGTGTTCCGTGCGCCATGTTGGTTCAGGATCTTTATTTTGGTTGGATTCCTTGACTGCTTCAACTTTTTTTTACTATTTCAAATATATTTATTACTGTTTTATTTCTTGACTGCCTTAAATTTTATTTGTTAAAATTACTTTCATTACTTACATTATTTACTCCCTGGGTTCAAATCCTGGTAAGGGCAGATATTTGTGTGATGAGCGCGAACATTTGTTCCTGAGTCATGGATGTTTTCTAGTTATTTAAGTATATATTTCTCTATATAAGTATTTATATCGTAGTCTAGTACCCATAGTACCAGCCTAGAGCTTAATTTGGGACTAGGTCAATTGGTGTGACATTGTCCGCTGTTTTTTTTTATTACTTTGTTTGTTTCTGTCGTTACTTTCGCTTTATTTGTTTCTTTTACTAATTAAGCTATTGCATAGCTTCTATCGCGGGCCTTGAGCGCGGGGACCGAATCCAGAAATTCCGTAACGAAAAAACCTCACGCTCCCCACTCCGACGGGCAAGGAGGTGTGGCTTGAAGGCCGTGCATCGTCTAACGTCGTTTCAGTTCGGCAGTCTTCGACACGGCGTTGTGTGCGTTTGTACGACATGCAATAGCTTTACCGCGGCAGTCCCCGAGTGCCACACGTCTTTTATTTTTGTTTCCTTATTTTTCTTTAAATGCTTTACTGTATTATCGTCATTTACTTATAACTAGCGACCCGCCCGCAGCTTCGCCCGCGTGGAATGTATTATACATGTAAACCTTCCTTAAGAATCACTCTATCTATTAAAAAAAACCGCATCAAAATCCGTTGCGTAGTTTTAAAGATTTAAGCATACATAGGGACAGACAGCGCAAGCGACTTTGTTTTATACTATGTAGTGATATAAATAACTTTGCTATTTGTTTTCCCTGTCATGAGTGAGTATGGCTTATTCAACTCGACCTGATCAGAGAGGCATTTCCTGTATCGTGAGCCTCGCGATGCTCGTAGCCATCGATTGGCTCTCGTTGTTACCCTCGCATCGGGAGTATGTCGTCCCGCGTCGGTACTGACCCGAGTGTGTTTCCAGCCGTCGGCGGACGGGTCGAGTATAACGCTGACGGCGGCGAAGGACCTGTTCGGGGCGCTGCACGAGCTGGCCATGGACCTGGCGCCCCCAGGGGGCCCCGCGCCCGTTCACAAGCGGTTCGCGCCGGCCGCGCCGTCCGCGCCGTCCGCGACGTCCGCGCCGTCCGCGCCGTCCGCGCCGTCCGCGCCGTCCGCGCCGTCCGCGCCGTCCGCGCCGTCCGCGCCGTCCACGACGTCCTCGCCGCCCGCCGCCCCCGCACCGACTAAAACTCCCGTCAAACTCTGCGTCTCCGTGACCAAGCACAAGAGGTACGCCAAGCTCATGAAGTACATTTCTTACACGCCGGACATGACGACCGAGGGTACCAAAAACCTCATCAAGGACAAGAGTAAAAGTCGGGCGACGCTCGAGCGCGGGGAGGGCCGGGCCCGGGCGCGCCCGCGGCAGCCCCCGGGGCCCTGCGTGCGCATCGCGCCCCGGCCGGCGCCCGCGCCGCCCGAGCTGCCCGTCATCGACCTCGACTCCAGCGACGAGGACTAGGGACCGCCCGGCCTGACCTAACATCATCACGAGGAACAGGAGGCTCGTCATGCTAAAACCCCTATCGAGTCTCGAAGAGTCTCCACATTATTGACCTTTGCATGCTCAAGCTAGAATGACTGCGTCCAGTGTGTCCATCTGTGGTCCAGCTCCGCCGCGACAGCCTGCGAGGACACGAACCCCCCCCCCCCCCAGTCCCGAGCAAATTAATAGTAGATTTAATTTTAAGAGGTGTTTATATCGGAGATGACGGTTGATGATAAAACCAGTTATAATAGAGTTAATATTTTTGTTTATTAAATTATTTTTTTAATAAATCTCTATTCGTTGATATAAAATCCAGGTTGCGTAAATGGTATTTATTATAGTTTTAAATTGAGTTACCGAATTACTGTTCTTCCTGTGCGCTCCCTCGCTAATAAGGAAAATGCAGTTTTTTAAGAGCCGCTGGGAGCAGGACGAGGAAAATTAATGGTATCCCAATTTTAATTCTGTTATTTGTCTAATTTTAATTTAGAAACTGCGTCGTGTTTTAAAATGCATGTTAAATTTAGCGATACCATGTCCTGCTGCGACACCAGGCGCCGCTCGGCAGATCTCATTCTCTTTGAATTTAGTTATTGTGTTATATTTGTTTTGGCACTTACATCTTGAAATATTTGTTTCCTAATATTGAACCGCGACTTTTTAAAACCGATTTTGAATATGTTTGAAACAATATAACCCGTTTCGATTTTGAATCGATAAAACCCTAATCTTCGGTACCGTAAACTGGGGTTACTTTAGACCTAGGGGGTAACATTGACCACCCCAAAAATCATCTTAAAAATTTAATTATTCCTTTAAATGTTCCATCAGAAACAACCTATTTATATTGTTCTAAAATTATTTTAACAATTAAAGATGTTTACCACTAAAATAGTCATAGTTTTAAGCGTGGGCAATGTTACCCCATAGGTCTAAAGTAACCCCAGTTTACCGGTAGTCGAAAGTTGAAATTCACGACTAAGGTCTGACTTTTAATTCAATGCAGTAAAACGACAGCGCCAAATGTCATTCTGTAAATTAATGATACCATATTTATTTTAATAGTGCGTCACACGTTCATCTAATGAATGGTTTGATCAAAGAACGAACTAAATATTTTATGAATGTTACGTACTTAGCTAAGTATATTATTGTATTATATTTAACTGAACATTTTGCTTGCAACAGAATGTTAAAAATATTAATATGAGACACGACTAAGCCACAGACTAAGCAGACAAATACCGCATTGATATAACATAAAAATACAGTGAAATACTGAAATCAAGGGAACTGTAATATAATTAAACAAAAAACGTCCGATCACTTTTTAATATAATAGTAATCATTTGGTTTAGGCGTTCTAGCCTTAGACTATTTCGGCGGCATTTTTTTAACCATAGGTACAAATATTTATTAATTTCCATTTTTAATTATTTGTGTTGGTATCACTCATTTTAAATTATCATTGAAGTTGGTAATTATTCAAGACCCAACTCAACTTTAACTACGGGTATAACACAGTACTACCTACAATTACCTACGATCTACAGGTTGACAACAATCTTTGTGAGCAGCACAGAATCTTTGTGAGCAGCACAGACACGAGAGCATTAACGTAATGTTTCTTTGTTATTTTCTTAATTACTTACGTTATTTTGAATACCCTCCTAAATATGAATATTATTAAATTAATGAATCATTCAAATGAACTACATTACATCGTTCATTTTTTCATTCACTCAGTGAGGATCATCACTATTTTTTATACACCAAAAACTGACAATAGGTACTGAAGCTGTCATCCTACTGCACTGAGTTAAAAGTCAGACCTTGGGTAAGGACAAATATTCACGATTTTTAAAATTATTAAAATCTCGAAAGAATCTATGCCAATTAATGAAATTAAAACATTCTGAATTTTGAAATGTATTTTGAAATTCGGAATTAAATAATGCAAGATGTTAGGTTGTTTCAGTTTTATTTAGGTAGAGTCGCGCTGCAGGTGGGCGTGAAGTATTGTTTGTTAACTAAATAGGTGTAGAGTAGGTAGGCTCAGTAGCTCGCTCCACGGGAGCCGCCGCGCAGGGATCGAGGATCGGGGGGGAATGAAAGTACACATGTGCGTAAATTAAACACAGGTTCTTGGTTTAAAATTCGAACCACGTTTAAAAGGGTGAATGACACGTGACGTCAGTCGCGCTGCACCCGGCGCCGCTCTTGTGGAGCGACCTACACTATCAATATAAGAAACTGACTGTTTCGAGTTAAGTCTATGACCTAACGTGGAGGACCCTAAATATCCAAAGATGTAGAATATTTTATTTAAATGCGTAACTTCAAGTATAAAAGTAAGTAATTGTTAAACTTACGAATTGTAAAATAGCCAGACAAATTAAAAATTAAATTTAATAAGCTTTTTGTAATTATTTTTATGAAGTATGTTAAGCCTTTCGCTGTCTTGTCTGTCGACGAGCAACCATCCCGACCGCGGCTGGTCATAAAACATTTATAAGTATACATATTGGAAATATGGGGGTTTGTTCCGAGAGGTGCGGTAACACGATTCAATTTCCAGCCGCTGCATCTCGATGAGGTGACAACCCATTTTTCCTATTTTAAATTGTATACTAGGGTTGCCAAATAGAAAAACATAATACTGTTTTAAAAACAATGTCTGCTGTCGAAGCGTTGGCAAGATGTGGGATGAATGTGTGTATTACTTGTAGTTTAAACGACTGCAGTTCGTTCAAAATTGTGTAACTACGAATGGAATCTCATAAATTTTAAGATAAGAATTTATTTCAGCCGACTTTCCGGGAGACGGGTGTGATATTGATAAATGTATGCAGTGTTCGGAATAAATGTTACCGGGGTTGAATGTCTGTCGTGTATACTTCGGCACTAACACCAATACCAATCATTTGACAGCTTTACCTGAAGTTTTAAAAATATATTTTTGGGCGCTATTTTTCTACTGTAAAGTAATCAATCATCAATCTGCGAAACTTAAGTAACCCATAACTACTAGAAGTATATACAGAAAGGTCATGCAACTCCGGCCCTTCAGGAGCTTCAGCGTGGTTAGCACGTCTCTTGTACGCTCCGATGTGAGGACGGTCTGATCCGAGCAGTTTCTTTGCTCACTATCTGTATTGTGTTCTCCGCCGTGTCGTATTTATTGATGTTTGTACGGGTAGCGGTACGCAAGGTACATATGTTACTGTATTATTGACCCTTCATTTGGTAATAATAAAAAAGCCATGAATTCAAACCTCTTTAGATCTCAAAACTCCATAGAAAAATATTATAACTTGAATGATACACCACCAAATAAAGGGTCTTCTCTTGATATTGTACATAGTTAAGTAAAATAACCTCTTTTATTAACTAAAAAGTAGTAACGTTTAGCGTTTATATCTTGTAATGTTTTATTTAAAGTACAGTTTTTTATGTCACTTCACATGTAAAAAATATGATTCGTCCTTTCATAATGCAATGAATTGACGTAAAAACTTTTTATTAAAATGGATTTTGAACGGTTGTCGCTCGCGGCCCGCGCCTGCGCACCGTCGTGTGTTCACAAGAACGGGAAGATGTAGCAAATTATTATATAATTGTTAGCTACGGTCACTTAAAGTATCAAACTAAACGTAAATTAAAAAAAATACGGGCACATGTTCTTGTTATGCCATTCTTTTATCACCACAGAAACCCGTATTCCTAACTGGTTGGCCGCAGTTCTGTTATAAGTGTTTTGTTTACAGTGCTGCAGATAATTCGGCTTTCCTTGTAATATTACGTCAGTTTTAGGCAATTTATATAGTATGCTTACATGGGTGTACCAGAAATGTAAGAAATATTGCAATATTGTTAAAGATTTAATCGTTTTATAACCATTCACGTAACGCAGATCATTAAAGTATTAGTTGCGTCCGTTTGAGGATGTCTGTTCTTCCAGGTAGTGCGCAGGCGAGGTACGATTCCTAAAAAAAACCGTATATTATGTACAATTTGGTATATTGTGTAATGTGCGTTTTGCGGAAGCACAAAGTTTTAGGAAAAGTAAATGAATAAGTATATGTAATTTGTTTTATTTATTTGAATGATCTCCCTCTCCCTTGAACTCTGTTTCCGTCCCTGTCTGCGCCGTACACACGGCGCGTGAGAAGTGAGAAACGCGTCTTCACCCGTGGTACGGTTGGCTATGTCCGGTTGACCAATAAATATGAGGTAGGTTCAGGTTATGTTAGTCCTTC
Organism: Acleris emargana; assembly: GCA_927399475.2. Lineage (NCBI taxonomy): Eukaryota > Metazoa > Arthropoda > Insecta > Lepidoptera > Tortricidae > Acleris > Acleris emargana. Next base: position 12,404,949 of record OV656863.1, read on the forward strand.
AGCCGGCCCGAAGGGCCAAAACACTCAGAAGTAGGAGCTCCGCGTTTGAAATAGAAATTTTAGTCAACCGGACACAGACAACCGTACCACGGGAGAAGAGGGGTGAGAAACTTTTGGAAGCCACGTATCGTGATAGTTTTGCACTTCGCATAGTCTTTCCTCTATGAATCGCAACTCTTCTGTCCTACGGTAATATCCCACTCATCGCTTTACATAGAGCCTACGACACACGACTTAACTGAACGGTATGCGAACAAAAATAAACCCTTTATTCCCAGTAGTTCCGTGGAAGAAGTTCCGCGGCGCAACTAGTGAGACTTTTTCTTCCCAATAGTTCCGTGTTGGAATTAGTGACACTTTTTCGAACGCTTACCCGTCGTCCCACTACTTCGTCCCACTGCTCTTTTTGACGGAGCCCTGCCTCGCGGCAGGGCTCCTATTTCAGGGCAGTTTGCCCTTCGGGCATTTACAGATACCTATCGAACCTAACCTACCTACTTTTGCGGAATATAAATGATTTCTGACGAAAGCGGAAATGCACGGAACTAATGAGATTATACAATATTAGTATTCAATTGATGATTAGTTCCGCAGAACTATTAGGAAAAAAAGTCTCACTAGTTCCGCCACGGAACTATTGGGAAGAAAAAGTCTCACTAGTTCCGCCACGGAACTATTGGGAAGAAAAAGTCTCACTAGTTCCGCCACGGAACTATTGGGAAGAAAAAGTCTCACTAGTTCCGCCACGGAACTTCTTCCACGGAACTACTGGGAATGAACTAAATAAACAACTATAACGAATACCTAATTACAAAGAACTAGTTCAACATCTGTGTTTTTTATAAGAATTTGTGTTATTTCTGTTTATTTTATTTTGTTAGATTCTTAAGTTTAAGTTCTTTTGGCACCTTTGATTGTTAATCGCACTAGCAGACGTCCAAGATACAGGCCCGGCCTAGTTTGGAGTCTGACAGATATTTTGATGTAATGAAACCTGTTTTATTAAATAAACGATTTGATTTGATTTGATTAGATCTTAGCTTGATTGTGCACGATGTGGTTACAGAATGAACAAGTTTTAAGTTGTTGGTTATTCTGTAGCTCTCCCTACCCCACTCTGGGAATGAAGGCCTGAATTTATGTATGTGTATGTATGTACAATAGTTGTTTTTTTTGTCTTATCTTAGTTCCTTGTAAATTATTTATTACCGTGCAAGATTTAACCCTTAGCTGCGTTTGAAAAACAGATATGTAATAGAAAAATGCATTTAGATTACGGGAAAAATAATTTAAAAAATCATACTCATTTTTTTTTTTTTTATTATTTTACTCATAAATGGTATCATTTTTGATACTCCATGCAAAAAGTAGTAAAAATTATCTTCTTCTCACAAAATGGAAAAACAACAATGTAGTCTAAGAATACAAGGAATTAAATTATCTGAATTTTGTTAAAAAGACGAAAAAAAAGCCTTGTATCATTTTTGATACCGTATGCACCTAAGGGTTAAAAGTGCGAGTGTCTCGACAAGGGGTCTTCTATACCTTTACATACTAAACATTATCAACCCAGTATTAACATCTGTAGGTATTTACGTACTTAAGAATATAAAAATGATTTAATACTTACTTAAATCATGGACGACGACGACGCGTCAGCCTAGTTAGTACTAAGTGACCCTACCCACGACGCTAGCAGTCCCGCGTTTTTTTTTTTATGGCATAGGAAGGCAAACGAGCACAGGCCACCTGATGGTAAGTGGAAACTGTGACCCATAGACATTCGCATTCACAAGACTGCAAATGCACTGCCAACCCTGAGGACTAAGATGGAATGCCTCTATGCTAGTCATTTCACCGGCTGTCTTATCCCCAAACCGGAACACAACAATGCGAACACTGCTGCTTGGCGGTATTTGTGTGATGAGCGTGAGTATTCTGTTTTAGGTCAAGTGATCTGTGTGTGATATTTCTCTTTTTAAATAAGTTTATCATTATCTAGTACACAAAGTACGAGCCTACAGCTTAGGGACTCAGTAAATTTGTATGAGATTGTTTCCTGATTGGTATTTATTATTTGATTACTTTTCCATCGAAGGCACTACACGACTAAGCTTTAAAAGTGTTCTTTATTCACCTCGCGCTGGCTTGATACACTTACAGATCGGTTATGTAAAGCAGGTCGCCCTCGCCCGGCGCGGCCCTTTATAGAGCTGCACTATGTATGCACATTGCTGCCACGCGGCGGGCCAGTGAAACGAGATTGGGGACTGACCAGGGCTGTCCGGCACGTGAAGCCTTCAAGCGAGATTGCTTGGTTGATGCGATGCGATCGTTTCCGTTATGCCCTCGTAGACACGTCGACACGAGGGCATTTTAAATAAGTACCACAGGCGTACAACTTAACTGAGAGCTGGGGTAAGAATGAGGTGCGGGGGAGGGCGACGGCGACTAGTCGAGCTTTATCGAGCCACACCCCGCACACCCGGGACACCCCGCACACCCGGGACACCCCGCACACCCGGGACACCCCGCACACCCGGGACACCCCGCACACCCGGGACACCCCGCACACCCGGGACACAAGAAAAAAGTAGCCACGATATGGTCCCAATTCAGCGTAATGCTGGCATTAAAGTCAGCGCTGGTCTTCCGTTGGAAGCATCAGGTGAAACCACGGAAGGTTACACACACATAATTATTTGAACATAAAACATGAGTAATAAATGTGAGCTGACTAACGCTCAAAAATTTAAAGCGAGTGTCCGCGCGACGCCGCCCGGGGCCGGTCAGCCGCGCCGCTCGGCTCGCCGCCGGCGCCGGCGCGGCGACCTGCGTCGAGACATTCTCATTTCCGCCCACAACACCGGCCACGTGTCTCACTTCGAGTTACAATGGAGATGAACTGACTGCAGCCTGAACTAGACTTCAAATTGATGCATCCAGTTTATGAACTAGTTCAAAGCTGCATCAACGATCCAATTTATTCGTAACGTGACTCAAAGATACCTAGTTGAAGATGCTTTTCCTTCAGCTGTCGCGTTTGGCGTCAAAATCCCCTGTGCTTCGCATAACTATATCTATATATATGTTCGTAATTGTATGTTGTTCACTGTTCAAAATATTTTTTCGCTGGAATCATGACGTTTTCGAGAAGGTACCTAAAAAGTTAGGTTACTTTAGTATAGGTGCTTAAAAAATATAACACTAATGATTAAACAACATGTTTTTTATTCTTTTGATACAGACCTTTATACGCATAACGTTTTTTAGAACACCTTTTAAAGAAAAACAAGAATAAGTATCTAACTTAATAAACTAGACCGCAATTTTTGTTACCGTCGCACAGTGTTTCGTCTAGAACAAGCTAGGTGGACAATATTATTTTTCTATGTTTTTGGGTTGTTTTAGGTTCATTAATAACTAATTGAAAATTAAAAACAATTTACTTTGTTAATAAAGAAAAAAGGGGGCTCATTTAGTAAAAAAAAATTTTTCATGTAAAATTGTATAATTATCATAATAAATAAATATTTGGTTGACACGTAGCTATAAAGATGACTATTTCTTTCATTTTTCCCTTTTTTCAACCATTCTTCAAATAGTTCCATATCTTTGGTACGGAATACAGATGTTCTGAAAAAAATCGATAAAAAATTGTTCTACTCATTTCTGCTAAATAAAAAGTACAGAAAGGTAAATAGGAGGAATGAAACTATATAATATCAAAAATCCAGGGGTGTGTAAAGCGGTGTAAGGTATTTCCCACTCTATCAAAGTTAAAAAACTTAGAATAAATACTCAGTATTTCGACATATTTTTAAAGCCAACTTTTGTATAATCGTAACGGTTATTGAGACTTGTTTAAATAAAAATCATATAGGACTTACCTTCATATATAAGATCCATCACTAACACTTTAAAAAAAATACAGTATAATCACAAGAGATGTTGTTAAACAGGTATCGGAAATGCAAGTGATAAAATAATGTTATTGCACTTACCTCATTAGCTGACTTTAGCACCTCATTACTAATAACATTAGACAATTAGACATAGACCATTCGTTAATATGAGGGTTTAAGGATGTTATTTATCATATCTAATTACTCATTAGTAGTAATCTGCTAATGACTTTTGTCCACCTAGCTTGTTCTAGACGAAACACAGTGCGTCGTCGATGTATGAATAAACGATAAAACACATACTAACAATCAATTACAATGTTTATCGGATTGCAAAGTATCTTTTTCTGCGGGCCTCAAGAACAGCAAAGGACATGATATTCCACAAATTCATCTTCCTGTGACATCGTTCCAGTACCTATACATGTTGCGTGGAAGACGGACTGAGTGATAAATTAATGCTGCTCTATTCAGGCGCGGGCTCGGAGTAGTTGGTGCGCTCCACGAGCCCCTAACCCCTTCAGGCAAGCGTCCCGGCTGCGGGCACCTGGAGGCGCGGCGGCGCGCACGCACCTGCGCCCGCAATTAGCGGCGCCATCCGTCTCGCAGTAACCGAGTTACGAGCCGCGTGACGACAATTCTGAGGAAAATGGCTGACATAACGTATGGGTGTCCCCGATGTCTGCCGGCGGACGAAGTATTTTTGATCTCGTAGCTAGTTGACGACGTTAGCCAATTTAGTACAACTTCCTATGGGTGGGTTCCGGATTGAGTTCCCGGTAAGGGCAAATATTGCATGAGCAGCGGGAGGATTCACTCACGGGATGTGGATGTTGTCTACATATTTCAATATTTTATTTCTCTTTATATGTATATACATAACAACAAACAAATTCGATACCGATATTTTTACGGCTCTCGGACTAGATTTAAGTATAAAACATTTAAGTTTTTATGGTAGTTTTTGGAAAAACACCCATATCAATTAAATAATAACTCTTAACAATCACTTGACTAGATTATGTTTAAAATTGTTTTTTTGTTAAAAAATGTATTTCCGCCTAGGCAGGTCCTTAGTTTTAATATCCTACCTAGCCACACACTGCTCTAACCTCACTACGGTAATTAAAGCGGTGTTGATATATTTAGCAATAATTACGAAGAATCATCCTAACACAACAATACCTTATTTAACCATCGATAATATGAAACGTGAAAGGTGGAAATCAAAATTTCCGCGAAGTTCCGAGCGCGGCGGGAAGTGGGCGACGAACAAACAGCCGGCCATCTAATATTCAGCCGGGATGAATACTTTATAGGCCGGTGAGGGGTGGGGGCAGGGGGGATATAGTCGACTCAAACTCAATGGACGACTCGGTCGCGGTATTTGATACAACTATATCATAGGCCAATTAATCCGAAATACTACGTAGGTATTACGTGAAGCTTGGTTATGTCTTTGGTTTTATAATAAAATGTCTACGTACTACCATAACTTCTGATTTGAGCATGGTCTATGTTTGTAATGCACGAGTATGTGTTAATTCGATGTAAGTATATTATAGTTTTCAGTAGACTCTAATGCGCCGTGAGCGTGAGTCGAAACGCCATCGAGTGGGACTGGCGGGAGGCCGTGCAGCGAGCTCATTATCTCGTCATTATTATGTATTAATATGAACCCGCCGAAGAGCGGCAGACAGTCGCGCCGTAATGCTGATTAATTGGAAAAGTTGCCTCGTTAACAATCACTGCATTATTTATATAATTCCACTGATAATTCGCTAAATAATTAGCATTATTTGTGGTGTGGGCGACCGAGGTACCGTCAGAGTTGTCTTCGGAATAAAAAACAATAACATTTCCAAATAAACAAAGTACTCATCATGTCAGCCGAAAGAGGTCCACCGCTGGACATACGCCTACCCAAGGCTCTCCACTCAGACCGGTCTTGTGCTTTTCGCATCCACCGCGTTCCTGCGATCTTCACAAGGTAGTCACTTTATCTTGTTGGAGGCCTACCTACAGCTCGTCTCCCGGTCCGCGGACGCCACTCAAAAGTAAGAAAAATAACAAAGTATTCAGAAGCAAATAAATAAACCTTTTGAACGCCTTACAACAAATACAAAATTTGTCCCTCACATCACGCGCTAAACATGCTGCTATACAAATTACAACTTAATTGATGAAACAAAGTATCTTTTTATCTTGAACTTATGCCGGCTGTGGCCGACGGTGGCGTCAGGGGACGACTCATTTGTTGCCCGGAGCCGACCGTAGGGTTCAAAAGGCTGCGAATTTTGTATCGAATAAAATAAAAGAGTTATAAAACTCTTGTTTACCAGGAAGTACCGGGAGCCAACACTTAAAGTTATAATTGTCAATTACTATTATTTAAGTGGACTTTTACTCTGGCTTTATGACAGCTAAAGAGAAAGGGCTATAATATCAACGTAGGGCTGAAAAATATTATCATTATGAATATAGGTATCGAAAACTTATTCATTTAGTCTTCAGATCCTCTGATTCCCGGCACTTAGGTACTCATGACGAGACTCATACTTTTGTACCTAGGTACCTACATCAAAAATTCAAATTCTTATTATCTCTCAGCCAGTTTATAAAATAACAGTTGCTGAGGCCTCCCTTCAGACTTAAAAAGTCTGTGTTGGGACGCCGCGCTCTTCCAACAATCAACATAAATGATAGGTAGGTATAGTCTTTACTATTTGAACTGAGCCGATCTTCTACACAAAGGCCATTGTTTGTAAACAATACCATTGTCTTTCTTTATGTCCGTAACACCAAGCCGATTACATACAAAAAAGTTAGAACTACATTGAATGTACATTGAATTATCAACCCTACCCTCTTAGTCAGTAGGTTTAAAATGTAAAGTGTCAGGATACAGATATAAGTTTTGTGTAGATGATTGTATTGTGTAGGGAATAAGCACAGTTCAAATTATAAAGACTTTTATCTGTATCCTGACACTTTACATTTTAAACCTACTGACTAAGAGGGTAGGGTTGATAATTCAATGTACATTCAATGTAGTTCTAACTTTTTTGTATGTAATCGGCTTGGTGTTACGGACACAAAGAAAGACAATGGTATTGTTTACAAACAATGGCCTTTGTGTAGAAGATCGGCTCAGTTCAGATAGTAAAGACTATACTTAGCATTAATAAAATAAAATACATGAAACAGCCGAATTAATAAAATAAATATCAGGTACTGCACTATAAATTGATCTATGTAGTCCCAAGCGCTTGGCTTGTGCTATGGGTACTATGCAACGAGACAAATACTCAAGTAAGTATATAAATATTTATGTAAAAATATCCTTTACTAGGTATCGAACACTGTACTGCTGCCCGCGTTTTTTTTTTTTTTTTTTTTTTTTTTTTTTTATATCATAGGAAGGCAAACGAGCACACAGGCCACCTGATGGTAAGTGGAAACTGTGACCCATAGACATTCGCATTCATAAGACCGCAATCCTAAGACTGCAAATGCGTTGCCAACCCTGAGGCCGAAGATGGAATGCCTCTATGCTAGTCATTTCACCGGCTGTCTTATCCCCAAACCGGAACACAACAATGCGAACACTGCTGCTTGGCGGTAGGTTAATGGATAAGATGGTGGTACCAACCCGGACGGACCCTGCACAAGGTCCTCCCACCTCCAAACCACCTCGCGTGTCCGGGAGGCGAGCTGCGGCGCCGATTACCGTCGAGTGCCGCCGTGATTAGCACTCGAGGGCGCTATCGTCCACCACTACTGGTTAACCCGATAGTGGGCACTGACCCTGACTGGACCATTGCACGGTCAGCAACAGAACAACGGAACTAGGTGGACAGTCGAAAAGCTCAAATATATCTAGACACGATTCTATTATCAAGAGGATAAGAGCGTGTACCTAGATTTTGAGTTCTGTACACCTGCTTCTGCTGCTGACTGTACGTTTAACAAAACAGACACACAGAGCCAGCGGAATGGCGAATCGAATCCAAACACTATCGAGTATTAGTTACAATCGCTAGTAGATAAATAGATTTAATTGTAAAAAAATAATGACGCACCCCAACAGTTTTGATATACCTACCTACTGACTACTGAGTAGTTATAAATATATTATATTTCATTAAAATTTATAATATACATTACAGGGTGTCTGGAAAACCTTCGGAGAAATTTGGGGGGGTAATAGTTCGCACGATTCTGATCACGGGGGTATGGTTCATTTTTGTTTCTGTTAATGTAAAAAAAAAAGAAGGATTAATTATATTCATTTTGTTACTTGATGTATCGCAGCCGATATCTCGACCTTGACATTTTGACGTTGATAGTATACTACTCCAACAGTTCGTAGTATCTTACGTCAAAATTCAATGTCCGAGGTCAATGACCTGAGACCATACGTTTTCTCATGGTATGTAAACAAACAGTTCGCTCCATGTAAACAAAAATCAAGGTAGCATTATAATAAAAATAAATGAGTAATTTTAGTGCAACTTACTGTATTTTCGTTTTTGCAATTTGAACACTAATTGGTTTTAAATGTGAAATCACTAGGTCTCTTGTTCATGTTTTGCCGAGACTGATCATATCGTCCGTCTTTTACTGTCGAGATCTAACCATTTACCATTGTTTTCTGCTCTAAAGTAGCCCATATAACTGATTTACAGCAAAAATATTGAAGACGTGAATATTGAAAATAACATAATTTAACACTGACATCTAATGACAGCCATAAATTCATAGACTTCTCAAAGTTCAAATAGACGGATTGAACGATCCGATTATTGCTCTCCGTATTGAAGAAAAAAAAGGAGAAAAAGAAAATCGTTTATTGGTGCAAACCACAGAAAAATAATAATCAAATTAAATACAGTGAGAAAATAATTTAAAACAAAACCTTAAAACTATTTTATAAAATAATAATGCACCAAATTGGGTGCTACTCAGCATCATAGTGTCAGACATGCCGTGACGCTGCACGCGCTGATTTTCAGCGCAACCAGACGGGGAGAAAGCGCTGCTGGCTGCTGGTTCTTTCCTTTTGATCCGCATGGTATTTGTGGCAGTAGCCAAAAGTCCAAGTGCAAAACATTTTGTCGATGGATATAAAGGTCGTCGCATAATTGATTATAATAGGCTATTTGACAACATTGAAAATATTCTACAAATTGTGGTCATCCTATCTGATACTAGCGTAAAATAACGTATTTCACTTTATTTCACATTAAATTATGTCTATTTTTTTGGAAATTACACGAAATAATAAGGATTTTTTTTGAAATTTAATCTGTGGCAAAAACGCTATGTGATGTTAGAAATACTTTATAACCTGTGAGTGTGATGTGAAGTCACATCACATGCAAGTAAACAAAACAAACCCCAAACTAAACATCGCTTCGCTTGTGACATCGCTTCCTTGACTGATTGTGATTGTAGTCCACGTTTTATATTTTCTGGGTGTTCCTTAAGCCGGCTACTCACACACCTGCTGCAGGGGCAATACCGGTCGCACGGCGGTTGGACCAATTTTAGGCTGTTCTCTACACACTAGCCTGCCGTTCAGTGTGTAACTGATAGTCCTGCTGAACTCACGTCCACGAGAAAGCCTCCTGTATTGTCGAAACACCAGAGGATTGGTATCGCCTTGGCACTTTCTGTGGTGCTACCAAAAAAAAAAGGAAGAGAAGATATTGGGTGAAGAATTGGTTGCAGAAACGAAGCAAATTGTGCCACATGAATATTATGAAAGAATTGGAAGTAGATGATCTTAGAAACTTTTTGCGAATGGATATTGATTCTTTTGAAGAGCTCCTGGCTATGGTAACACCATTTTTTCCATTTTGTCCACTCCGCTCGGTTGTCACCAATGAACTGACTGGAATTGCCCCAATCCTACTACACACGCAGCAACCTTGCAGGGCGGTAGACACAATCTAGGGAGCTAGGAAGGTCTTGCGCCCCTGCCGCCCTGCCGCAGGCCCAATCTAAAAATTGCTCCTGCTTGCCTACACACATCACAATTAAGGAGGCAATCAAGGGTCCAATTCCCATATTGCCCCTGCAGCAGGTGTGTGAGTAGCCGGCTTTAGTGGCCTTTTTCTTTTAAGGGTTTTACCACAGAGTGTAATCACGTCGACCTCTTCTTACAAAGCGATCCTATTTTTCTCTTTCTTCTATGATACGAATATCTAGCAACAACATTATGATGCCAGCTTTAAATGTAATTTTGATAAAACGTAACGTGTAGGTAGGATTTTTTGTTTACAAATGAAACCTAAAACTCTTTTCATAAAGAGTTTTAATGGTCCAAGATTTAAAAAGATAATATGTCAAATTGTCAATAATTAATTATTGTGTTTTTTATTCGTCGGAAGCCCTGATAGTGGTACAAATCAATGAAATACAGCCATGATTCATGATCTCGTAAAAGAAGTAATGTGCCTACGAGTGCAAGTGCTATTTTAGCCGTGTGAGTGTGAGAAAAGTGTGAGTAAAAATCATAATCGTAAGTTTCAGTTTTAGATTATTTCACATAATAGCCCTTATCAGACACCGTCTTTTCATTCACATTACAGGATAATGTGTCAGTTTTCTAAACTCCATGGAGCTTTTGACCATGATTGGAAACATTGTTCATAAGGAACAACTTGTTTATTTACATTACGTTGTGACACATATCGTCGGTGAAACTGCAAAACCGCGTAAGTGACATTTTAAATAAGGAGCAAAATGCACCTTTTTAATAAGACCGTAAGGTTTATTTTGCTCTATCATAAATTTGTTACTTACGCGGTTTTGCAGTATCACCGACGATATTATGAATGAATCAGTTAAGATGGGCCACACTGAGAGCATCGTCAGGAAAGTCGATGATAAATCTGTCTGTAACTCAGTCAAATATTAACTTAAACAAAAGTTACCAATATAGGGATGATCCAAATCATCCACCCTATCTACAGTTAAAATTTCTCCGAAGGTTTTCCAGACACCCTGTATAAATTGGAAAGAAAAAGACAAAGCATACAATGGACCCGATTCTACGTGCACATCGCTTAAATAGCCTAAAACTAAATTGTCTAATTTTAAGACATAGTTTAGACGGCAGATTTAACCAGTGCTATTCCAGAATGTCAAGCTGACAATGTATAAGAGTGCCTAAAATAAGAAGCATCAGATTCAAACAAGCGCTGTCATGGCGTTGTCATTTGATTATGACAGCTACTCGTAGAATAGCAAAGTGTTTTAGCGATACCTTAATAAAATTAGGAAGTTTAGTCTAGGCTACAACAAGAAGATGAAATTGATAAGCGAGTAAAGCTAAATAATTTGTTTACTACCGACTGATCAGCTGTTTCAGATCTAGGGAATGATGCGTATCAACACCAGTGCTCCGGTCCGCGGAGCAGCACTATCGCGCGCTATCGGGCCCGTAATTAGGGCGGTCAGCCGGCCGTGCCGCCGGTCGAGGGCCGTCGAGTGCCGCGTCCGCCGGGGGTCACATTGCACAACCACCGCCGTGTCCTGAAGTCCTAACCCACCAATATGGAATGAATGAATGAATAGTTTATTTGCATAAAACAAGCGTATATAAAAGGTGTTACAAATTATAACCGATCGTATCTTGTTTTGCCAAGGCTGGCGTACAAATTTTTCATTTTAGACTTAAGTAAGTACCTATATATTTTCAAGTTCGAAATTTAATATTACAAATTGGCATTTGTTTAAGTAAAGACATTGTTTGTTTGTGGAGCAATGATTTAAATTGTAGCTCATGAGCTCATGACACAGTACAGTATGTTTAGCTTAGTTTAGTTTCTATTCCTCAATGTAACATTACAATATAAATTGCATTGCATGTCAAAAAATACAAAATTACATTGAGATCGTCAACATAAACACTAATCATCATTGCGTACGGCCCCGTCCTGCTGGGGCCAACGCCGGTGTCCAGGTGCTTCAGCCAGTGTGCTGCGACAGGCGTCATTATATGCAGCATGCCACCGGGAAAACAGCTCGGTGGCCAATCATTTACCACTAGTATAAATACTACGTAATACACAAAGAATACAAAAATAACACTCAATAATGAAAACCACAACTATAAACATCTAATAAACGGTCACTTATCTGATGTCAATATGCAAAATTCAAATTCAAATACAAAACATTTATTTCATGTACATAAATAAATAGCACATTATGTAGATTATTTTATAATTGAGGCACAGCATTAGATAGGTGAGCATTATACAACCATTTAATAATGCTGGAGGGAGCATGCAATCCCGCACAGTGTGACATAATAGCACAATCAGGCTTATCGCTTGGCAAAGATTTAACAATTTCAGTTTCATAATATATTCAATCACGGCGTTTTATATGTCCGTGTGAAATAATTTGACACAAACACAAAGGCACTTGTTTTTTGAGTAGGTAGTGGTGTCCGCTGCGCCGGGTCACGGGCTTAAACCCGGCTGGGTACCCACTCCGCTCAAGTACGAATTAAACAGATGTATTTTGACGACGCCGGTAACCTATAACAGAGCAGCAGAGTCGCCCATGATTAGTAAGACTAGTTTTGGTGCATCCTGAATGAACACTGCATTTCTCTCACGAAATTTGACATACGTTCATATTACATATTGATGTATGTTTTATTAAATAACCTATTTTATTAGGATGTAGGTAACTATAATAGAACCTATATTACTATACCTACTATACTAGAAATAATGTATTCAATGCATAGGTACACAAATTTAAAAAAGCAGATGACAAACAAAACTTTTTTTTAAATGCAACGCATTTAAGATGGCGTTGGACCGGGCCCCTCCCAGTTTTGTGCCGCAGCAAGCCGCGGCGTTGGTTTTCAGAGGGACTCTGACTTAAAAACTAACTTAAATATCTAATCCTTCTGTCCGTAAGTCCTGTGTATCCTCGGCGCCCTCTCGAGCCCGGCGGTAATCGGTACCGACGGTGTACCGGTGTCGCTCCGGCGCTGAGGCTGCACCACCACTCCCCCCCCCCCCCCCCATGCGACGCCGGACTCCTTGGAATTACACTTTTTAAGCTGTCGCGGCTACTTACTGTGCTTGTTTTTTTTTATCGAAGTCGGTGCCAAGAATGCGGTTATAGATTTCTATTGTGTACTTGCCACCGACTTCGATACTTTTCAAGCAAATATGTGTATCGTCGGTGTCCCGCCATGCTTTGTGTCACGACTTCTCCAGCCTTCACATTTCCATAATAAAAGGTAGCTTATGCTACCCAGGAAGTAAATACATACATACATACCTTCACACCTGTATTCCTAGAGTGGGGTAGGCAGAGCTACAGAATTACCTAAAACTCTAAAAACCTGTTGATAATTCAGTAACCACACTGCAAAAATAGGCTAAGATGTTAACCAGCGTATTAGTGACAGGTGGCAAGCCCATCGCCTAACAGTACTAAACGCCTATATTCCCTTAGTCGCCTCTTACGACATCCACGGGAAGACATGGAGTGGCACTATTCTAACCCGGCAACCACACGGGGGCCAGGAAGTAAATGTACAAATAAAAATCATATTTGTTGAAAACCCTTAAAACACAAATCTTTTTAACGCGATTTTTAGGTGATAACTATGTCTTGTTTAAAGTTAACGAGTTGTTGAGTAGACTGAAAAGTTCAAACAAAGCAGTGATTCCTCTCAGAGGGCGGCGCAGCTCGACTCGGGACAGAACACAGAAAACAACTGAAGTATCGTGTCCCTCATAAGTAAATCATTTGGATTCGGGAACGTTAGCGTCTCTAATTGAGGTGTCGTTGTGTAAGACAACAGGTCTGTAGGAGCCGGCGCCGGCGGCGCGTGTTGACTGTCGACGCTCCCGGGCGCGTCAACATCCGCCCGCGCCAGCGTCGGCGTCACACCGCGCCGCGCCATTAGATCCAATAAAGAGAGAATTCTAAGGTCTTCTTACCTTAGTACTTTAAATTCGTTATTTAATATTCACGTAATTGGGATAGTCCAAAAAAATAACTCACGGTTTTTACATTCTAATTCGAAAGAATACGTCATTTTAAGAGACCAATTTCATTAATTTTGGTATTTGACCCAATACTTTTGTTTTAATATCTTTTTTATTTAGCAGACATTTTATGGATGACATGATTACATGATTGACATGGTTTTCGCCTAACCCGTAAGATGCACCTAGGTGGGCTTCAAACCGAAAAAGAGAGTCAAACAAAGGTTAAATATACTTTTACAGAAACATGTAGTCCCTCTCACTGTTGTACGTTTAGCTATTTATTATTTCAAACATTTCTCAGTTGCTTAAAGGTTAACTGGAAGAGATCATTTAAAGGGATAAGTTCGCTTTGGACATTACATACCTTTTGTGTTTCTGTATACCTGTCTATTTTGTTGTATTTAATTTTTCCGTTTGTAAATAAATTATTGTTATGATATTGGTTATACCAACCAAAGCTGATAGTAGCAACAAGTTCTTTAGTGATTCAACTGACATCTTAGTTGGTGTACCTATCCTCCGTCTCGTCAGGCTCATGTGGAGTCGAGGCGTTTATGTACAACAATCACAATCCTGTTGGAAAATAACCATTGTTTTCAGTGTTCGCCGATGCACGCACTGACAGCGAAAACGCAAATAGGAATGTTGAGAGACACGATGAAACCCAAAGATTTGCGATATATTCTGGGACAGAAAACATTCTTGCTTGTTTATTAGATACATCAATATTATTTATTACTAATGTTGAGTAGTGAATTCAATTGATTGATTAAGTGTGATCTATATCACACGTGGTCAGCATTGCGAGCTCGGGGGCTGGCCGCGTCAATTAAGTTGTTATGCCTTCCTTTTTGCTCGCCGCTGAGTTTTCCATAAATCCAATGCAGCGTGTTCTATACCTTTCGTATGGTTTGTTTTGTGGCCCGTGATCGTCACCGTTACACCTTTAACATTCCCGCGGTGCGCGGCGCGGTGTGAGCGGCGGCGGGGAGGCGCCGGGGCTGCCCGGGACGGAGCACCCCGGGTGTCCTCACGACTTGCACCCAATTTTCTAAACATTAAGGCCGAACTCACAACAACGCCTCCGCGAGCGGCGGAGTGTTTGCAGCCGGCCGGCGGCGCCCCGGGCCTCGGAGAAACAATCGCAAGTCAACAGGGCGAGTCAACATCGCCCCGAAAAACTGTGTTAGTCAATCGCTGTCCTAAATTGTTTTAGTAGCTGAATTAGGTAAGATAAACAATATTTTATGTCACTAGTAGGAACAAATACAGCTAAAATTAAGTTACAAAAATTATTATAGTAAATGCACTTACTGTTTATGGAGCCATGATCGAGAACGTGGGAGCCCGAACTGTATGGACCCTCCTACGACTCCCGGTGGGGGCACATATTTATCTCTGTGTTTATTATTTCTTTTTATTTCATATGTATTGGTAAGTACGTAAATAACTAAGTAAGTGCTTATTTGTAACGTTGTTTAGCGCCCTTATAACTTTGGGACGAAGTCGAAATTCAAAATATTTATTTAGTAATCTGGCCACATGAGGGCTCTTTTACACGTCGTTAAATATGAAATGAATCTTCTGGCGCTTCGGACAAGACCATCATTGCAGAGAAAAAGCATCGCAAGAAACTCCAGTAGAAGATAATTTTTCCAATCAATACAATACTTAATACTAGAAAGTAAGTTAAATTACCTACAAGGTAAAAAAGTAATAAATAATAATAATTAAAACTAGCACCAATCAAATAATTACAGATGTGAGGTGGCAGGTGAGTAAAATTAAATTAAATATAATGACAACAACACGACGAGGTCTCTACGTCAGGAACGATAACCAAAATAACTAACTGGAAAACAGGTCCTTGCTAGCGTGAACAGACCGGACCCCGAAGACAGTACCCGTTCACGAGGATGACGCGTATCTCAGCCATTAAAGATAGAAATAGAAAACCAAATACTTACGAAAGGCTTGAAGCAGACGACATTGCGCCGCCGCCCCCGCCCTCCCCCGCACTCCCCCGCGCCTATTTTTAAAACGTAATGGATTTAAACATAAAACTCCCGCCCGAAGAACATAAATTACCTCTAAACCTCAAAACAACTCGTGAATAACGGGAAGCCTTAAATATGAGGTTTTAAGTCAAATGAAGGGTTTAACAAAGCGCTCATAACGAGGGGGACTTACGGCCGCCGGCGGTGAATGCCAGACAAATGTCCGGGCGCTGGAGACTGGCGGGACACAGCGCTGACTTATGCGGCACTAATGCGGCTTGATGGTCGAGCTGCCACACAACGAGACGCGCTCGGACGGGGCCGGGGCGCACGGAGGGCTGCTTCACGATCAGAGGATAAATAATGCGACAGGACCATAACTGCTGAACCCCTACGAGAGGGTCAGCACACGTGTACACTTTACTCCCAGTCAGTGTGTCAAAATGTGTGAACCTACTACCAGCGCTTCATAAGAGACCACTGCTGAGAAGCAACGCCGCAAGAAACTCAACAGTCAGTCGATTTTTAAATACTGCTTATATAATAATACACTTAACCTAGCATTATATAAAACAATGAATCTCACATAAAACAAAAAATAAATACATTCATGCGCAGTTGAGCAGGAAAATGTGTCAAAACTCACAAGAACTAATAAGTAGCAGTAATAAAAAATATATAATACATACATACATACCTTCACGCCTGTAATCCCAGAGTGGGGTAGGCAGAGCTACAGAATTACAACTTCAAAAAGTTGTTGACAATTCAGTAACCACAATTTGTATAAAAATATATATAAATTTTAGAAATTACCCCACCTATGACGGTGCAAGACAACCCACATAAAAAGCCTCGTACATTCTCCCACAGAAACCGTGTCCCCCAGATAATAAACAATGTTTTCATATTTTTTATGACTAAGTTATTATTAAGTTATTTAGGTGTTTAGTTTAGGCCAAGCATTTTTAACTGTTAGATAGTCCTTTTGAGAGTTAGATTTGATTTTAAGTCACAAGGCCCTACAAGTACAAGAATAGGCAGCTTCACAAGCAGAATAAGCCGACCGACTCGGGAGTAAAATTCTGTAGAAGGCAGCGGAAGGTATCTTCGCCTACCATGTAAACATCAATTTATTTTGTGATTTAATCAAAACAGTCCCGTGCATTTATCTATAGATCCGAAGTGAACGAGCCCAGCCGACGATGACTCAAATAGCACGTTTAATTGCACTTTAAGGAGCCCCGCGGCGCTCGATCATATTAAAATGGACGGTTTGATTGCGCCGTTCGGCCACTTTACAGCCGCTAAAAATACAACGTTGCTCGACGACACGTAAACTGCCGGCGGCTCGCCGCGCGCGCCGCGTGTCGGGCTTATCTGTGGCCGGACCACGTAAACGCTTCAACGGGTCCATATCGGGTTGCATATGTAACGTTGCGTTTTTATCATGACTTGAACAAACCCAAACTCTGAGAACTAGCAACATTCATCGAGTAATTTTAGAGGCTGGTAACTGCATTGACGTTTGGTGTCTAATTTTGAATTAGGGTTGTCAGCCTTAGATTTTCTACTCGATTGTTGGGTAATAAAGTAAACATCAAAGTTTATTACTTTATTTCATTTTAGATAAATGTATGAAAGTATTTGCTGAACCAAAGTTTTGTAAGAATTTAGGATTCAGGAAGAATGGTAAATGGTTGATTTCTCAATCAACGGTTTTATTGTTTTACAAATCACTAATACCAAAGTTAGAAAGTAAGTCGTTTCAGGGTAAATTCTGGGGTAAATATTGTGGGAGAATTTCTTCATTTAAGGGTGCTCCAGGGTGCTCCCGTGGTTGTGTCCTTGAGCCATCTTGGCTAGATCGTGCATATAACAGGCATCCCAAGATGTGTGGACAGAAGAAGCTTGATTCATCTTGTGCAGGACGGAGGTCCTTATTTTGATAGAAGTCTCCTGTGGCTTATGTGGCAAAGGAGCAGCAGATTCAAAGGTTATTTTGTGGCAGTAACAAAATCGTGAGTATTTATTTTGTTGGAATAATACATGTGCACCATGTAACCAAGTTTCTTAACCTCGTGGTTAACTTTCAGTTGTTCAAACCCTAAGAGAGGGTTATTTATGCCGGGACGGAGGGAAAGTCAGCGTTTGAGATAATCTCTATTGGATGGTCTCCGGTAAGCATCTTTTGATCTGCTTTACTCTGCTCTCCGCTCAATTTCTGCCATGTGCATAAGCTAATCGAAGCAATTTGGTTATTTCCAGCTGGATGGGAAATTATGAAATTTAGGAACAAATTATGAAATTTAGGAACAAATTTAGAAATCTAGATCATACAAATTTAGGAACAAAATTAAGAAATTCAGACAATGGAAATTAAGAAATTTGGATATTTAGAAATTTAGGGAAATTTAGAACTTTAGAAAATACAAATTTAGAAATTTAGGAATAAATTTAGGAAGACAATTTTGATAATACAAATTTAGAAAGGATACCAAGATAATTTAGAATGCAGATAATTTCGATTTAGATTTCATACAGTTTGTGTGCGGATAGTAATTTTGGTATTTCACATCTGTTAAGTTTGTGCTTGCTTTTCTTTTCTTCAGAACTTTGAAAGCACATGTTTAGTAAATTTCACTTTGCACAAGAGATTTAGTCTGTGAATGAAGAAGCTAAGGGTTGCTAATTTTTGTGTAATTTAGTAGTGCGGGCTAGGACATTTTACCAGCCGCCTTTTGTTTGTGTAGCAAGACCTTGACTATTTTCTTCTTTATCCTTCTGCAACGAACTGCTTAGAGCTCTTCAATGTTAGGGGATCTTACTGCTTGCGCCGTCTGAACCTTATATCTTTGCGCGCTTACTGTGCGGCTTGCACAAAGGAGTCTGCATAGAGTCGACGCCCAAAGCATCGCGTTGCAACTCACACTGCCCTGATCCTGTCTGCAGCCAGACAGCCCTTCGCAGTAAGGTTACTTCAGATTGAGGTCTGTGAATTAATTAATTATTTAAACTTTAGGGAATTAGGATATAAAAGTAAAATTGGATATTGGAATTGATGGCATTAGGTTCCTTAGAGACTAACCAACTTTAGCATAGTTAATTGTGAACCTATCATAAGAACCATAGTAATTAAGCACGACCCATGCTTTTGCTGAGCTTTTAATGTTTAAAATGTCTGGTCGCTTCAAACCCAAAGGTTTACAATTAAATTAAGTATATCTATACATGTTACAGAAAGAGTAGGAATAAAGATCGTATTCAACTTTTTAATTCGTTTCCTTTAGCTCCATGATATAAACCCACTCTTTGTCCAAGGGTCACGCCGGACATTATTATTTTAAGTTTGGTTTAAGATTTAGTACATTTCGTTTACGACGTGTTCCTTCTATTGGCCGGGTCAGGAAGGCATGTCGCACATAAAGTTTGAAGTCATATTTTTTATAAGCATAAGTACATAGTTTCCTCATAATCATCATTACGCATAACTGTAAATAGTCATACATTTAGGCGCATAACGTTTTTAATCATAATGTTTAAGAACATATTGTGTAACGCGCATACATTTGATGCGCATAAAATTATTTAACCATTCTTTATAATGTTCTTAAAGTTTTTCCGCTGTTTTATATTAAAAAAAAACCCTAACCTATCCGCGATCCGAGTCGGTTTTGCCACTTGCTTTATATTATATTAATATTATGACTAAATAAATGTATGACATTCTAAATTATACTCTGTATAATTATAACAGGAAACAATTATGCCATAGAAAAATTAATGGCAAAAAAATAATATGAGCATCAACTTTATGCGTAATGTGTTATGGCAATCGAAATTATGACAATAGTTTGTATGCAACTAGATGGGCACCCCGCTTCAACGCATTGGTAACTTTGCTCAAAGGCACCAATATTTGATGGAAACTTTTGTTATGAGACATTTGGTCCAGGCTCTCGACAGAGTGTCAAAGGCACCGGAGGCCGGGTCGGTCAAGGGTGACCCCTGTGGCAGCTCGTGACAATAAACACGAGTTACATTATGAGAGGTTCCGGATTAAAGTACTTCTTACAGGACTTAAGATACGATTTGTATATTTTACACCAATAATCCATTATATAAAAAAAATAATTAAACAAATAAAGTAAAATACAAAAAATAACACTATATATAATATACACTATACAATATTAATTATAATAATTAAGAAAGTAAACTATTATCTACTTAAAACTAGCACAACTACAAAAAGAATACTCCCTCTGGCAAATCGGTACGCGGCATTGTACCCATGATGCTGGCTGCATTGCCTCTCTGGATAGTTCGGCATACCTTAACTTTCCATACCCGAGACATGCATGATACAATAAATCTTTAAGCGTTAAACGTTTTGAGTATCTCAGTCTTCAGTCATACTTTGCTAATTTAGTTAATTAACATCTTAGGGTAATTGTGCAAAATTAATTAAATTACAGAATTATTATATTTTTTTTAGAGTTGTTGGTAATTCTGTAGCTCTGCCTACTCCACTCTGGGAATTAAGGCGTGAGTGTATGTTGTATGTACGAGTATGTAATTTTGTTAATTTTGTTTCAACGTGTATTAGTCCACCAACTGTGATGTCATGTAAACCTGTTTAATATAAATTTCTCTATGTATAGGATGCTACATTTCTCAAGAGCGCAAGCTGATCTGTGGTTTCCGCGAAGCAGCTAACTAAAGCCGTGAAAACTATTCCAGCAATTTGCTATTGACAAATACAAGTAGGTGAGATTATAAGTATTTGTGGCTCACGCGCCTACCATCAGGCTGTCGGTGCTCGCCGGTCTCCTCAACGTCAAAGGTCACTGTAATGTGTTTAGTAAAATATTAGAGGACGCCCGGGACTTTGTACGCGTACAGTTAGTTCCCCGCTACTCCCCCCCCCCCCTATTTCTTCACATTGAGTGTCTATTTTCAGAAAAACTTTATTAACATTCCTAGACCTCATAAGAGTCATAAGGAATCTACTAAAATTGGAATGTCTAGACCCAGCAGTTTGGGCTGTGTGTTGATATGTCAGTCGGTCAGTTTATTTATATAAGACTATTTAGACAGGTCTCAGCTCCCGGTGTACGGGTGGGTCGAGGAAGCCACGTGCGGCTCGCTTGGCTCGCGGTCGCGGCGACGTGATGGCAAAGGGTTTTAATTGGCAGTCCCGCGTCTAATAGACGGTAAGTATACCACTTTAAGAGGCTTAACATGCTCCGCCGGTCCGAGGAATTAATTAAAAAATGTTTTACAGAAAGTTCGATTTTGAAAGAAACAGTTTTGTGGGTTCCAGATTTTGACTCAATTAACCTGCATATTTTATTAAGAAAATATAATGTTGCATTTATGGAGTTTCCGTGACGCGGACGGGCGCGGGGGTGCGGCGGCGGCGGGGGGGCGACGCGGAGCGGCCGGCGGGCGCTCACCGAGGCCCTACACAAGATGCATTGCGTTATCCTAATCGAAAACGTATAGGATTGACGTTAGCTGCCGGACGGTCGCGTCGAGCGCTTATGTCAATTCCGTATATGTGATCAGTTTTTTAAAATCGTTTACGATAGCGTTATGCATCTTGTATAAAGTCTAGCTCTTGAGCTAGATGCATTCGGCGTTCATTATCGTTATCGAAAACGTATAGAATTGACGTAAGCTTAGACAGTCGGGCGGGTCGGGCGCCTGCGTCAAGACGGAATATTCATGACTTTTTTTCACAGTTTCAATAGAACCTGATTCATGTAAAAAACTGTTTAAAGATAACCAAGTTATAAGCCAACAAAGATTTGTTCTTATCCCTTACTAGCAAAACAGAATTTAACATGGATTTTGTATGGCCGACGTGACGTGTTACATGACGTCACAGTGCATATCGAATCTCTCCGTCCAATCGCTGTGTGTCAGTCAAAAGTTCTTGTATCGTCCGTATTTCTGGACCGATATTAATTTTAGTTTCACTCTTGGTGATCTCTTTTACGGTATTTTCATATTTTGTTGAGAAATGCGATGCAAATAATCCATACAGATTCCGTATTCCATACATTTTGTAAGAATTCTAAAATCGTTCACGTTAGCGTTAAGCAACTTGTCCAGCCTCGCTGCGCTGGTCAGGGGCCGCTCTAGTAAAAGTAGTAGTAAAATAAAAGAAGTAGGAAGAATTAGGTCAAGTTTAAGAACACTTCACGTCACGTGACTCCCCGCGCAGAGAATAACAAGTAATGCGCCGTAAATAGGCTATTTGACAGGTTTTTGAAAACCATCTCAGATTATTTGTTGGTGTTTATTGAGTACTCCAAAAGTGGTAATTTTAAATTCTTTTATGTATTTCGTCTAAAAAAAGGAAATAAAAATTCACTTTTAAAATATGCCGCCAAAACGCTTTCTTGGGCAAGATGGCGTCGCACTGGAATCAGTGACGTCAGTGGTCAATACATAAACAAACTGACATTGGCTAATCATAGCAAAGCCAGAAAAACAAACAAACGTCAACTGTCTGTGGTAACCGCAAGAACCAATGAACGTAAGAACAGAACGACAACGACATGAACGACAGATGCAATATTTACAGACATCACAGATTACAGGATATACAGACATCCTATAATCTGTGATATTTACCGACCCTTGACGTCATCATGGATTCGACGCCGTTTTCGATAAAAAAATATCAAGTTTTATCGTGGTTTTTTGGATAAAAGATCCATTTTTTTCAAGTAAGAATACCTTAAATCGATTTTAAAACTCATAATTTATATGAATATACATAATTATTACGTTTTTTTTCACCTTGTCAAATAGCCTATTGTACCGAAATGAAAAAACTTACAACTCCGCGACACCGCAAATGTCTCAGGCCTCTGATCTCACTCGCCATCGCGGCTACTGTTCAACTCGTTAGAACCATATCGCCTTTGACCTTGTTACGGAATTGTTTTTAACTCGGCTACTATTATTGTATTGTCAAGTGAATAAGAGCTATCGTAACGCTGACATTACGATAACATGTCTCAAGCGTTGTTTCGCCGAGCACAACCGACCCTGCAGTGCAGCGACGCCCGCGGTCGTCGCCCCGCGGCGCAAACACGCCACTTCTCGATATAGCGCCGATTGCTCCCGCTACGGCTACGTGCTACGAGCCACGGCGTAGCGACGTTCTACGCGTGTAAAGTCGAGTTCATATAATATGTGTACACTTTAGTACCATGTCTATTTAATGTCATGTTTATACTGCCATTAATTAATTGTCACAGTGATTAAAGTGACAAGGTACTAAAGTGTACACATATTCATTACGGGGCTGTATACTACTCGGTATTACCGGAGATAACACTACTAGAGAACCGTAGTAGTTTAGTTTCTAACTTCGACAATGAAAAAAAAAAAAAAAATGCCTAAATGAAAGTTCCTGAGGGAATAACGCTGGAAATCTACGCGGACGAAGCAGAAGCTATCAAATAAATAATACATACTCACTAATCATCGGTGAGAATCAAAACTCCGCGGGCCTTGACAAGTTACGTTCTACGGACTTCAACAATTACGGAAATCAAAGGAAATCTATATATCCTCGTCCTGCCCAACATCCTCTCAGTGTTTTTATATGGATCATTAGAAATTCCGGGCAGAGCGGACTAAATCTAATTATTCTTATTACTTAAAGGACATTGCACGGGCAGGTCGCCGAGGCTGTTTTATACATTTTAATAGTTTTCTTTGTTTTTTATCCGCTTTTCGTGTTTCCTGTGCGTACTGCATTCACGAAAACAGTACACAAGTTCTTTTCTAGTACACAAGTGTATCGCTTTAAATTGTCAGCGTTTCGGTATTTTTATAACGGATACAGGACATCATAGTAATAAATTCGTCATCTCTCCCATGATGACAAGCAGCTTACAGGCATGGCTTCACCATGAATTCCCCCAACGCGTCTCCTTCCCTCGCCGTTGGACGCAAAGGCGGTGAGAGACACGGTGAGATAACGGTCAGTCGCGTCGTTTGCTCTGAGTCCCTGGGGTCAGGAGAATGTGGATACTTCCGTCGCTACAAAAATAGTACAGAGGCCACCACCACGCACCGCCGCGACCACCATCACCACCAACGTACAACCACGTGAGAGACCACGTAGTGCAACAGTAATATTAAAAAACTGTCGTTTTCGACATTGTGTATTAAGGTCGGTAAGTAAGGAATTTCGATCGAGGCTCTAGTAGAAGCCCGAAGTCGAAGACTGAGGGCTTTCTGAGTCGAGGTTCGTAATTCCACTACCGCCCGTGAAACATACAATGTTTTTCATCACATTTGCGAGTAAATAAATACACAAGTCAGCACAACTATTATTACGAATTACTTGAACTTTTTTTAAGCGGATGGCGGGCGGACTCCACAGATTATACAAATGTTTCGTTCAGAAACGTTAAGGGCAATTACAGAAAACTATTAAAATCGATTATTAAGAACATTAATTGAGTATTTAAGTAACATGTAGCGAGATTGCAATGAAATTCCTGTTTAAATAACATTTTAAGACAATTTTTCAATTGCGTGTAAACTCTTTGCTTGAACTTGCATGATCTGTGTGCTGTGCTATAAATTAAAAAAAAATTACTTACCGACCTTGGGTTTCATGGTAAAAAGAAAGGTCGAGGGTTTTATATGGGGCATTGCGGCCAAGTTAACCTGTATGTTTAGATACTGTTTACGTGCAAGTGTGATGAAAAATTAAAACCAGATTGCGTAGGCCCAGACAAGGTGCAACAATAAATGTGACAATAGAAAACATAATCGGAGTAGATTCCCTCCTCTGTCACAATTTTCATTGTATTTTCCATTTGTACATTTTCAGTTTATCTGGAACCCCTTGTCACAACTACTTATTCATTTTGCGTCGTCGGTAATCGTTCATCAAATTGATACTGTTCATTATCACTTCAATTATCATTTCAATTATATCGTTCGGCGACTTCTGAAAATGCAATGAATTCGGTTTTGGGAGTACTAGGGTAGGTTGATCAAATCAGCCGCGACACCCCATTAGCCGCGGCCGGCGGACGCACGGCTGCGTCGCGCCCTTGAGTCGCACGGCTGCGTCGCTCCTTTGAGTCGCACGGCTGCGTCGCGCCTCTGGGCGCACGACTGAGTCGCCTGAGTCACGCAAAAACGTATGTAACATTGCTTACCGGGCCTTTTACGGAAAAAGTTTTCTTTCAACATATTACTTTCAGAATTGCCTGTTTTCTGCTAATCGTACTTTATTCAGAATAAACAGAAGAAGGGGTGCGCTTGACATTTACGATTAGAACTCAACTTTTGCCTCATACACGTGTTTAGGCTGGCTCATGTACACCACCGGTGGAGTGGCCGGTGTGTCGGTCGGCGTATATTATAAAACGATTTCAATATGTGGGCTGTAATCGCCTATAATTGGGAAAACACCCGACTGTTATCGCCAATGTGTGTAGGACTTTTAAATTTCGGTAGGACTTGGCAGAGTCTCATTTCTAATGCCAATATAAAATTATAAACAAAGTTTCATTGATGTACATAATTTGCCGTGAAACTGTCAAAAGTCTTGCTGTATTACGGTGCGTATATCACGGTGCGCCATGTTGTTACTATGACCCCGTCTTTTGTTTACAACGACACCGTATTTTACGCAGCGGTGGGGTCGCGCCTTAAGAGGGGCTGGAGGACTGTGGACATACTTAAATAAAGCAATCTCAAAACTGCAAATGCGTTGCCGCCCTTAAACAAGGAATAAGATGGAAGCCTCTATGCCAGTCATTAGGGTGCGGCTCCACTGAGGCGGAGACGAGAGGAGCGGAGCGGAGCTGTGCCAATATTAACCAATGGAATCTGCGCAAGGCGCGCTCGACGTGACCGCATGCGCCTTTTATTGGTTAATATTGGCACAGCTCCGCTCCGCTCCTCTCGTCTCCACCTCAGTGGAGCCGCACCCTTACACAGGTTTTCTTACCCCACACCGAAACAAAATACTGCTTATGTGTAATCAAAAAAAAAAAAAAAAAAACAAAATCATTTATTCTGTAAGTAGGCCCTGTAGGCACTTTTACAAGTCTGAATCTACCATCTACCAGCGCTTCAAGAGACCATTGTTGAGAAAAAGCGCCGCAAGAAACTCAACAGTAAGCCATTTTTTTAAATAAATAACTTATTACAATACTAAACTTAAGCTATCTAATTTAAATGTCACAGGGATGTACAGGTCCCAGTAGTAATAATAATTAAATTAATAAAAATTTCAGGTTAAAATAATAATACAATTCCGGAGATGTAAAGAGTCTCCAAATGTCAAATTAAAATTAAATATAGGTAAGTAGGTAATTAAACAAAAAAAACAAGGGAGATGTAGAAAGTCTCCACGGTCAATTTTGGAGATGTAAAGAGTCTCCAGATGTCAAATTAAAATAATAAGCATACAAGGAGATGTATACTATAGTCTCCACGGTCATTAATAATTGTAATACAAATAATTCAGTCCCAAGCATTGTCATCATTCATATAATCTTTAATACTATAATACGCTTTAGAAATTAGTTGACGTTTAACGTAACTCTTAAATTTATTTACTGATAAATGAGTAACACTACTTGGGAGCTTATTATAGAACCTTATACAATTACCCATGAAAGAGTTTTTTATTTTGTGAAGCCGTGTAAAGGGCACTGCGAGCTTATGTTTATTTCTGGTATTAACATTATGTATGTCACAGTTCTTTCTAAAACTACCGATGTGTTTATGAACATGCATAATATTTTCATAAATATATTGACTGTATACGGTTAATATATTCGTTTCTTTGAACTTATCTCTAAGCGAGTCTCTATGACCCATCTTGTAAACAGCACGAATAGCCCTCTTCTGTAGAACAAAGATGCTGTTTACGTCAGCACCACTACCCCATAGTAAAATACCATATGACATAATACTATGGAAGTAACTAAAATAAACTAATCGAGCGGTTTTCAAGTCTATTATATTCCGAATTTTATTAACTGCAAAAACTGCAGAACTTAGTCTATTCGCTAATTCAGCCAGATGAGGACCCCATTGGAGTTTGGAGTCTAACGTTATTCCAAGAAATACTGTATCATTAACTAGGTCTAATCTATCATTTTTTATAGTTACAGTAGTTTGTCTATTTTTCACATTTGTAGTCATAAATTTAATACATTTAGTCTTTTTCTCATTCAGTAATAAATTATTAACACTGAACCAATCTACTACTTTTGATATAGCATTATTTACATCGATATTAAACTCCTGTTGTCGTTTGACTTTAAATACGAGTGAGGTATCATCAGCAAACAATACTATATCATGTTTGTCCTTTATAAGGTATGGTAAATCATTTATGTAAATGAGGAATAAAAAAGGACCCAAAATTGAGCCCTGTGGTACGCCCATTTTGACCAAAGACCCAGGTGATCGTTTTCCATTCACGTCTACCCTTTGTATTCTCCCGTATAAGTACGTTTTTATTAAGTTTAGCGCAGTACTTCTAACTCCATAATGGTGTAGCTTCCTGACCAATGTGTCATGGTTAACGCAATCGAATGCCTTGGACAAATCACAGAAAATACCTAAGGCATCATGTGACCCCTCCCAGGCTTCAAAAATATGTTTAATTAACTCAACACCAGCTTCGGTTGTCGAGCGACCCCGAGTAAAACCAAATTGTTTGTTGTGTAATAAATTATTATATTGAAAATGTTCCATTAATTGTGATAAAATTAATTTTTCAAAGATTTTACTGAAAGTGGGTAGTATGGAGATCGGTCTAAAGTTAGTGGGGTCAGAAGTACTACCCGTTTTGAATAATGGAATTATCTTGCTATGTTTCATAAGATCAGGAAACTCGCCACAGTCAACACAGTGATTAAATATGACCATTAAGTCAGATGCTATGACTTCCAATAAGGATTTAAGGACGTGAACCGACACCCCCCAAAGGTCATTAGTTTTCTTTATATTAATTGACTTGAATGCCTTAATTACATCCAAGGCAGTAACGTGCTTGAATTCAAAGTGTATACTGCATTCAGACACGTTATCTTCTAATAATAAAATGGCAGTCGCCGGCGAAGAGTTCAGACACTTAGTCGTTGACACTGGTATGTTAGTAAAATAATTTTCAAATTGAATTGCGACATCTAAATTTGACTCTAGGATTTTACCATCTACTTTTAAACGAAAGTCATTAATTTCCTTTTTCCGGCGACCTGTTTCTTCATTAATTATTTTCCAAGTCGTTTTAATGACATCAGAGCTATTCAAGATTTTATGACTTAAAAAGTTTCGCTTAGCTATACGGCAGTCTATCTTGAAATTCTTAGAATACTCTTTGACATGTTCCTTAAACTCTTCACTAGCGTTAAACCGTCGTTCCTCATATAGTTGATACAGTATTGTTCTTCGTTTATGTAAGTCCGCAGTAGCCCAGTCACTGAAAACCTTTGTGCACCGACCATGACCGATTTGGATGTAAATATCATGTCAAATTGTTTCATGAATGTGTGAAAGAATGAGTTGTACATGTCATTAGGGCCCTTATAAGTTGTTAAAAAGGGCAGATTATACGTTAAATTATGTCGCATTCTTTTCACACGGCCTGCAGTAAGCGGCACAAAAGTTATTTCCTTCTTCGCAATATCATGCGATACAGACTCGAATTTAATTAATTGACCTAGATGATCCGATTCCAGGTTACTAATCAAAATCTTACTGATTGGAATTATATCAGTAAAAATGTTATCAATACACGTGGCGCTAGTGTCAGTCACTCTAGTCGGCTCCATAAAAGTATGGGCCAACCCGAAAGATTTGAAAAGATTTATTAATCTGTTGGTGAGCGAACTATTTTCTAAAATATTAACATTAAAATCTCCACATATAATAACTTTCTTACTCAATTGTGATAAATTGATTAAGACAGTTTCCATGTTCTTTTCAAAAATTTCGAAATTACCTAAGAGTGGCCTATATACACAAACTACTATGAATTGCTGTAATTCTATTGCAGCGAGTTCTAATATACGTTCAACAGATAAGGACACAATGTCCTTACGTTCTTTAAATTTAAATTTATTGTTCAATATTATTAGCGACCCGCCATGTATCGAGCTATTTCTTGTGAACAGACTGCCGATCTGATGGTTATTAAAATTAAACATAGCTTCGTTACTATTTAACCAGTGTTCCGTTATACATAAAATATCAATACTATTACTATTAAGAAATAACTCAATTTGGAGGTCTTTACTTCTTATACATTGGATATTTTGGGAACCAGAGTGATATTATTAGATACTTTGCTGCCAGATTTGGCCTTACATTTATTACGATTTAGATTGCTAGAGTTGACGCCCTCTGTTGTCGTTCCATTTAATTTAAATGATTGATGGTATTTGGAACGGATTCCAGGTGCATTGTAGGTTGCTCAAAAGAAGCAGGAGCCAAATTATTGGCAGAAATATCAAATAAATAAGATAGCGACATAGCTATCTGTCTTTTAAGATAATTAGGAATGTAAAATTTTCCTTTTCTCAAAATATAATTATTACTAATATAATTATTAGTATCAATAATGTCAATTTTATCATTATATGTACACATCACTACATAGTATAAAACAAAGTCGCTTGCGCTGTCTGTCCCTATGTATGCTTAAATCTTTAAAACTACGCAACGGATTTTGATGCGGTTTTTTTTAATAGATAGAGTGATTCTTAAGGAAGGTTTATATGTATAATACATTCCATGCGGGCGAAGCCGCGGGCGGGTCGCTAGTGTTATATAATGTCATATTTAGATTGTGTCTTATATCATTTTCTTTCTGTGACAACTGTTTACAATAACTAAAACACAAAAATCACTAGAGTTAGGACTTTTGGTAGCAAATCGTGGTTCTACAATCCATGGAGTCGCTATTGCCTATTTATTGTAATACATACCACTTTGATTTTGACCTTCAGTATTTTAATAATTCAAAATTATTTTTTTAATCATACCGCTAAAACAATTTAAATGGATTTTGGTATGGAGGATATCTCTGCTGGGAAAAGCGTCACAAACAAGCAAATATGAGTAGGTATTGAATAACCGAACTAAAAACGTATTAAGTTCATTTTGAAACATGACCATACTGAAGGTCAAAATCAAAGTGTCATGTCATAATAAAAGACGTGTGGCACTCGGGGACTGCCGCGGTAAAGCTATTGCATGTCGTACAAACGCACACAACGCCGTGTCGCAGACTGCCGAACTGAAACGACGTTAGACGATGCACGGCCTTCAAGCCACACCTCCTTGCCCGTCGGAGTGGGGAGCGTGAGGTTTTTTCGTTACGGAATTTCTGGATTCGGTCCCCGCGCTCAAGGCCCGCGATAGAAGCTATGCAATAGCTTAATAATTAGGAAATAGCGACTCCACGGATTCTAAAACCACGGTATGCCACCAAAATCCTAACCCTAGTAATCACTAATCAGTGGCTACAGCTCGAGAACAACAAATGCCTGGAGTCGTCGGAGCGCGCGTGCGCGGCGCGGGGCTCGTTAATATTCCGAGCGATGTATCGGCGGAGCCGTGCGTGAGTTGCTATGATCTGATTTACCCTTGCCTGGGTACAGGAGGCCGCGCGCGACGTGGCGCGTCGCGGGACGGGACGCTCTACACGTGTTACGATATTTACGGACTGTAACATTATATCGGTGGACTAACGACGCGATGGACTAGTTGGTAGTGACCCTGCCTACGAAGCTAGCGGTCCTGGGTACAAATCCCGGTAGGGGCAGATATTTGTGTGATGAGTACGAGTATTTGTTTCTGAGTCATTGATGTTTATATATGTATTTATCGTTGTCTAGTAACTATAGTACAAGCCTAGAGCTTAGTTTGGGACTAGGTCAATTGGTATGACATAGTCCCCTGATATATATTGGTCCCCTCAAATTTAACATTTACAAAATAATATTGTGAAGTATTGTGTATTACTTAATATGTTATGTCTCATCCGGAATAAATCCATTGAGATGTTTATCTGTGATTGACAGACAAACAATCAGAAAAGCGACCAGTTCCTGAAAATTATATATGGTTGCGTCAATAACGCAACGGTTGAATCGATATCAACTAAGTATATGTAGACGTTTTTTTTTTTTATATAAGTGAGCCTAAAATAAAGTTTGCGTTGCTCTCAACAACCCAAGTGATGGTCCGTCGAGGCGAATGAATGAGTCCACGGCAGCTGAGCCGGTGGATATCCCGTCACCACCCGCGCGCGCTCCACGCGGTGCGGCCGAGTGTACGTCTCAACTTTTTGCATAATTGAATCGTAACGATGTTTCTTTAATTAACAACAAACTCGCGGTAATTGAGTCTGTTTTGTTTGTGTTGCGGCCCCGGGCTCAGGTTGCGGGCGGTCAGGGCGCCGCCGAGCGGGGCGAGGGTGTGTTTGGGGATTAAATGGAAAGGTTATTGTGATCCGATAAAAGTTGTGTGGACTGGATCAGCCCAAACGTGGCTCGGGGGAGGTTGACGGGCTCCGGACCGCAGGGCGCTCTGCAGCCGGCGCGGCGCGGGCTCGTCGCTGGCGTTCGGCGACGTCACACATAACCCCCGACGCAAAAAGTGGAGTGTTATTAAGTCTGACCGCTATGCGTGTGTCTGTCTGTGGCACCGTAGCTCTAACGAGGATGCAATTATTTTTTTTCGAAAATTCGGTGGTTCTCAGCTATGTTTTATAAAACTCAGTGGCGCTGTTTAAGAGATATCAGCTCTGAAAGAAGGAGCCCGCTGTGTCGGGGTTTATATCTAACTACTACATGCGTTCAAGTTACAATCGACGCGGGAACGATCAGTAGCTCGTCAGCGCAGCTTGCAGTCATAAAGCTTTTTATTCCGGTCTGGCCAATGATTGCCGTCTAAGTGTTGGGTAGAACTCGTTGCTTTGGTAGAAGCCTATTCACGCTCATAAAAACTATTCATAAAAGATTACGAGTACCTAACCAACAAGGCCTTACAAGTACACAATGTAGCGCTTTGTCATTTTAACACCATGTTTGAGCTGCGCCGGTAATCTGTCAAGGGTGCCAAAGTGACAAGGTACCTGGGTGAATCAACTTTTAAGGTACTCCTTTTCTTTTGCGGTATCAAAACTTTCCTGGTGACTTATCATTAATAATAATGTATGAATATTAATATCAGACCACCAAATTTACAGACCTTACACGTTAAACACCTCAAATATTATTTTATCTTCGAAAAAACCTGGTAACTCAGGGGAAAATGCACATTTTCCATACAAAACCTAGGGACAACATCGTCCGCTGCGTTACCAACTATATTATTATTTCAAACTGTACTATTTTTAAATCAAATCATTTCAAATGCTAGCCTAATTGTCTGATTTAATAAGCGTGTAAGCTAAGTCGTTGGCGAATATATAGTTTTTCTAAAAACATATAATTTGATAAACATGTCGAAAAATGGGGAGTACCTTAGAAGTTGATTCATCCACCTACTAAAGTGGGCAGCTATTTATAGTCAAAATGAGATCTGTTAAGTAAGTGAACTCGTTTTAATTCCTTGAACTATCACGTACTTGGATATTCTGTGTGCTTTGCATTGCAAAGCAAACAAGTCGACTTAGAAGTCGCAATTAGGGAAATCGATTCATTTCGATCTTGGCTTTCTGAAGAGTTTTTGAATCAATTTGATTCTATTTACGGCAGTATTCAGGAGTATTGCGAGCCACCGCGACGTCGCCGGCGACTAAATACGGACATCGATTTGAAAACTCAACATAGACGTTTGTTTGTTGAAATAATTGATAATGTTATTAGCCAAATTAATTCTCGCTATGCATCGTTTAGCAACTTAACTTTCTTGGATTTGATAAATAAATCGAAATATGCTCAGTACAACACATGTTTTCCCGAGGCCAAAATAACCGCTTTAATGACGGAATTTCCAAATTTGTTTGATTACACTGCTTTAAAAAACGAATTAAAAGTATTGTACAGTTCTTCTAGTATTAACACTTTGGACGCATACGATCTTTACTTATATCTAAGTAATTCTGCTTTGAGTGGCACTTTCCCTCAGGTTTTGATTTTAAGTCAGATATTTTTGACTCTGCCTGTGTCGGTGGCCTCCGCTGAAAGGTTGATTTCGGCCTTGAAGCGAATTCATACGTACACACGGAATAGTCAAAATTAAGCAAGACTCTAATCTGGTGGTAATTTCCATTGAAAAACATTTACTTCTTAAAATTCAAAAGAAAAGCAATTTCCATGATAACGTTTTAGCTCATTTTGTTATAAAAAACGCAGAATTAGTTTTGAATATAAATAAATATCGAACTGTACCTAGCGTATTTCAACTGATTAGTGTAAAGTGTAGGTATATTGAGTTTTCAGTCGGTTTCTATATTTATTTGCATAAACATAAGCTTACTTGGATTGTTTGTCGCTTTATGCGTGTCGTGGTTTTCTTAACATGTACGGATGGCGCATGCCCGCGCGCCGTGGGTTTTCTTCATTTGGTTGATTTTGTTGCACGAATTTTGTATATATTATGTTTAATTAAGTCTTTTTTTGGGTTTCAGTGTGCAGACCTGCAGTGCATATATTTAATTTGGTTTATTTTTGTTTTGTTTTTAACTAAGGACGTTTTTATTTTGCAAAGCAAGCAAATTTTTACTGTGTGTGTGTGTTTTGATTACTAACTAACTAACGTAAATTATACTGTCTGTGTGTTTAATGTGTGCGAACGCAACGGCTTTTTTAAAAGCCACTTTTGTCATACTTGACATACACTGTTCATGTAATACCAGTGATGTCATGTAGGGTAAAGTCACCAGTAGTCAGCCAGAGACCAGTAGTCGTCCTTATGTGAGTGCGATGAGTAGAAAATACACCCTTCGTACTCTTCCCACTCATACAAAGTATAGGCAGAGGCCGACTACAGGTCTCTGGCTGACCTCTGGTGACTTTACCCTATGGCGAAGGTGGTGAACACTAACTGCAAGGATGGCATGTAGAAACAGTTAACGCACGCGACACTTCAGCACTGCTTTTTGAGAACTAGAAAGACGACATCCATTTTTTAAGGTATGTTTTTTTTATGTCACGGAAGGGGCAAACAAGCACACACGCCATACACCTTTTTTTTGCTCCGGCTTGCCTATTTATTTACGTGACGCTTCGCCACTGTCCTCTAGTACACAATACTCGTAATATTACGTTTTTACCCAGCAAGTTCCGGCAGAATCCGGGTGCGGCACCAACATACTAATGTTTAATTAATGCATATTTTGTTTGTTAGTTAAATGTTGAATGTTGGCATTACGTTAACGAGTTCTGTTCGACAAAGTTGGAGATTCTTTCTCATTAACATTCTAGAATTAGCATTAATGGAAACAATACAATATCTCTTCGCTAGAATACCTACATTTTGAAGTTGTCGAAATGAACAAGCTATTGCGCACAGATTTTCCCCTAACGACATTATGAAGAACTAGTAATTACATATACATGTCGTCACAGCTGTATTCCCAGAGCGGGGCAGGCAGAGCTACAGAATTACCTACAACTTTAAAAACCGGTTGATAATTCAGTAACCACACTTTGCAAAAATAGGCTATGATGTTTACCAGCGTATTAGTGACAGGTTGCAAGCCCATCGCCTAACAGAACTAAGCGCCTATATTCCCTTAGTCGCCTCTTACGACATCCACGGGAAGATATGGAGTGGCGCTATTCTAACCCGGAAACCACACGGTACTAACTAACTAACTAGTAACTAATTAGGTAATACTAGTAATTAATTAGGTATAATATGTGAACGTTTCAATAGAACGAGTAAACATTATAGATATGCGAACATACCGGTAGCTATGACACAATTATAGCTTCAGCTGAAAGTGCGACGTCTGCCGGAACCTTGTCGCTTTCACTTGTGTTACAACTCCACGTGGTATTTCAAAAGAGACATACAAGTATGACGTTGTCTAAACTTCTCTATAAACAGGTACTTACCTCGGCAGAGACGACATCATCTGAGTTTTCTAGAACATATTATTTTGAATGTTAATGGAGGATCCGGCAAGCTAATAGAAAAACAGAGTTTCTTTGTTATTTGACTTTATCTGTGACAGAATAGTTTATTTATATAAAAACTATTCATAAAAGATTGGGAGTACCTAATCAACATGGCCTTACAAGTACACAATGTAGCGCTTTGTCATTTTAACACCATGTTTGAGCTGCGCCGGTAATCTGTCAAGGGTGCCAAAGTGACAAGGAACCTACAGCCTGCCTGCTGCTGTTATGCGTGTATTCTTCAGCATAATAACCTAAAACAAACCTTCACGCAAAATAGGCGCGTATCTAAGTTGCCCAGTTGCATAAATAAAAGGTACTTATTCCAGCTTAGTCCTCTGGGTTGGCAGTGCATTTGCAGTCTTAGGATTGCAGTGTTGTAAATGCGATGGTCAATGGGTCACAGCTTCCACTTACCACCAGGTGGCCTGTGTGCTCGTTTGCCTTCTCTATGCCATGAAAAAAAACTTAACTGTTCGGTTCGGTTTCAGTTTAATTTGGTTTATTATTATTTTATGATGGTGTACAACCCAAGTCACCGTTCTTAAGTATTAAGTATTTTTTAGTCTTTCTTGCCGTAGCTCGTACTGGCTGAGTCCGGCTCGCGCTCCATCAGGTACGAGCGCCGGCGGCGGGCGCTGGCTCACCGGCCCACTGCAGCCGCAGCCTGCTCGTGTAACTCTTAAATAAGTATCTTAACACTGGGGGGTTATTACGACATAGCTGTGCAGTTCTTTTTACGGTGAGTGTAAAGGACAGAGCTATAGCAGTTATATAGCTCTGTTCTTTTCTCTCAGCTAACTAAACTGAATTGCACAATTATGTCATAATGACCCCCAGGTATTCTATTCCACTGCGTTTATGCCACAACTGCAATCGTGTTCCGTTGTTGAGAACTCGGCCACCGTCACTGTGACTATAATAAAAGCTAAGCGCCGTACGTTTGCGATACGGGAAAAGATAATGTACTCATAGAAAAAGGGCTCAGTTCTTTAAAAAACTCTTCGATTCCTAATTTTGATTGTTCGTATTTTTACAATTAATCTAATTCGAAAACCATTTCGAGGAATAGGGTTTTAAAGCCGTTCTGCATTATTAAGTTTTTGAAATAATTATCTAATTCGGATATTTCGACAAAATTATATTAAAACTTTATTTGACTTTCGTTTTAGGCTTGAAGCTCACCTAGGGTATTTTACGGGTTAGGCGAAAACCGCTTGAAACAGTGTTTTAACAAACGATTACAATCACTTTTAATAATTAGATATCATAATTTTTTTTAATTTGTTAGAAAATGACAACTCAAACTTAAAATAATTATCATTAGTGATGCAACGAATACGAATACGAATATTCGTATTCGCCGAATAGAAGACATTTACCGAATATTCGTATTCGGCGAATACTAATACGAATATTTAAAAAACTAATATTTTTGGCCTTTTGGCGTTTTTTCCAAGTCTGAAAAAGCTCGCCCAAAAATATTTTTCACTGAAGCCATGTACAGTCGCCTCGGAAAGACTTTTTTCAACGGCTGGGAACATCCAGACTGAAAAAAGAAATCGCCTAAAACCAGAAAATCTACAAATTTTATGTTTTTTAAATAAAAATTTGCCTGTTGTAAATTTTAATTATTAGAAGAGTAAACATTATTCAAATAAATAAGTCTTTGATTACCATGGCGAGATATTCGTATTCGTATTCGTATTCGCCGGATAGTAGGTTTGATATTCGTATTCGTATTCGTATTCGTAAAAGTAGTATTCGTTGCATCACTAATTATCATCCATAAAATGTGTGCTAAATATGTAGAGTGGGTTAGGCAGAGCTACAGAATTACAACTTTTAAAAGTTGTTGATAATTCAGTAGCCACAATTGTCTGCTATATAAATAAAGATATTAAAACAAAACTATTGGGTCAAATGTTAGGCGATGGGCTTGCAACCTGTCACTAATACACTGGTAAACATCTTAGCCTAATTCTGCAAAATGTGGTTACAGATTTATCAACAAGTTTATAGAGTTGTTGGTAATTCTGTAGTTCTGCCTAACCCACTCTGGGATAACAGGCGTGAGTTTATGTATGTATGTATGTATTGGGTCAAATACAAAATAAATGAAAAGAGTCTCTTAAAATTATGTATTCTTTCGAATTAGAATGTAAAAACCGTGAGTTATTTTTTTTGGTCTATCCCAATTCCAGGTCTGAAAAGCAAAAGGTTGTCTACGTCTCTGCTTCACTTACGGCCAAACCCTATATTCAATCCGCGGACAGATAGGCTTACTTCGGATTAGACACATTTTGTATGGGCAAATGTCAAATTTTAACCCGAGGTAAGCCTTATCTATCGTCGGTTTGAATATAGGGTTCGGCTGTAAGTTTACAACTCAACTGAAGCCTGTTTTCGTCAAGGTTGCCGCGGTTTACTTGTCGAAAGGTCGCCATTTATAAATAATATGATAACGATGGGGTTCGGCGAAATGGAATAAAGGTTTAAGAGGATGGTGAATCGCCGCTAAAATCGCGTAGCTGTCAAAAAAATCCATACAAATTTAGCTCCGGCCGTTAACGTTTCTCACCTTCTAAATCAAGTCCGATATCCACGATTTTTAAATATGTTGTAGTTATTATAAAGAACTAGGTCTGTACGTTTCTGTATTTTGTTTTATAAATTTGTTTCATTCTAAGAAGTATTTTCGTGGAAAGGGAAACGTACAGACTTAGTTTTACATGATATCTACAACATATTTAAATATATTAAAAATCGGACTAGGTTTAAGAGTAGAGAAACGTTTCGCATTTTGTATGGAAACTTTTAGCTTCGCAATCGTCTTCAGATGATCCAGGTTTTTGGAAAATAAAGCAAACGCCGTGCGGTTTGATTCCGATTTATTTAATAATTATAATTGCAGAGTCCTTCCAGTCGGGCCCGGTACGTCAAAATATGTCTAGATACGTCGCGACACGTCTAGATACGTCGAGTAACGACGAGAGACGACGTGACGCGAGAAGACCGTATACCGGGTGAGACGCCGCCGCGAGCGTCGACCAATAAATAAATCCAAAACAAGCCGGTCGGCGCCCGCGCGGCTCCGGCGGCTTACACACTAATAACATCTCATAACATTAGAATAGTTTAAATACTTATACATTATACAATACTGTGGGCCACGAGCCGAGGGCACGAGATAGAATTGCAGCACACTTTTTTCCTATTTCACAGTTTCAGGGGTAATGTGGGTAGTCAGCACGTTCCCCCTGTGCCCCGCTCCCCACCCCCGCCCCTCGCCGCCGCGGCCCGGGGCGCCCAGCCGTCGCCCAAGGCCGGCATACAACTAATGACTAGATCCACTTCGATATATGTTTTTTAAGCATTTGGTTTTAGATAGATTTCTACATTGCTGTGTTGAGTTTCTTAATGACCACCTTTTGAAAAATCAATAAAAAAACAAACCATTGCTGTATAGAATACAACCGGTGATAAACAATAAAATGGCTACAAGTAGTAATTGACTAGATTTAACAACCCTGCGTGGAGCTCGCTTCACTCGTCGTGGGACGGTGAGATGCGGCAGAGGGGAGATACAGCGGCGGGGAGGGGGCGCGGCTCCCCCGGCGGTGGTCACAGCGGCGCGCTCGCCGGAGTCACCTGCGCCTGCGCCTGCTCTGACCAAAGCCGATGATGGTGAGGATTTCCGCGTGTGTTCATCACGATTATTTCCTTTAACGCATGGAGAAGGTAAATAAACCCATCACTCGATGGGTATTCAATCTCTAGATGCGTTGCAAATATCTGCTATTTTACCAATGTGTTTCTTTTGTTGTAACTGCTAGATATAGCGCAGAGAAGTCAATTAGACAATTCTTTCCATGTTTTTTTTGTAGTTAGTATGTTGAGGTAAGAATGTTGTTTTTTCAATTTGATTCCAAAGGTGAGCCAGGTGTAGTTCGTCGTGGGCGAGCGCGGGGCGGGCGGGGTCTGCGGGGGTCTAGTCTTCGTCGCCGAGTCTCCTGGAACAACGAAGACGGTCAGGCGGCGGCAACCCGAGAAGCGTCATCTGCCTCGCTCACACCCGCAGTTGCCTCTTTGTTTTGTAACGTGGAGGACTTGAGCCGGGGTCTCACTAGCGAGCTGTATCAGTAACCGAGATGTGACAGTCCGGGCTCCGTGGAGGCCATGCTCGCGATCCGCGGACACGCCGCGATGTTGCCACAGTTACCGTTACAGTTTGCGAGAGAGTACCCGGATTTAGGTTCATACACATACACTAAGCAGTAACTTAACTTTAATAGTGATAAGTCGTTAAAGGGTTTTACAGTGGTTCTACAAAGGAAAAGCAAAGGGCTCCGTCGTGGCAATGTCCGAGATAGTAATATCGGTGGATCACTTCTCCAAGGCTCGGAGACTCTTTCATTTACGTTCGGGCGGTTAAAAGGACTGTAATGGTGAGATGTAGATCGTTGGTCCAAGATCAAGATGATGTCAGGGAGTTGGTTAAATGCAATATAAACAGCACAATAGGACACGCCGTCAGTCGGCTGAT
The DNA here is from genome assembly GCA_927399475.2 of Acleris emargana. NCBI lineage: Eukaryota > Metazoa > Arthropoda > Insecta > Lepidoptera > Tortricidae > Acleris > Acleris emargana. The sequence goes on from OV656863.1 coordinate 12,444,576, forward strand.
CTTCTGATGGTCAATTGATTTGTTTAGGTCATCAAGAAAAATCTAGTTATGACAATCACTGGAGTGAGTAGCTTCGGGAAGGGGAGAGTATTCCTGCCAAAGATGTGTTCCAGCTGGATGGTGATTGGAAGAAGTAAGTATGAAGCTCCCTTGTGGCCCACCTGCTGGCGGGCGGCGGCCGGCGGTCGCAGCGCCACAGCGCGGCCACGCCGGTGTACTCGCACAGCAGCCGCTCCACGCCGAGCGCCCCCTCCCCGCCGCCCTCCCCACCCGGCGGGCCCGCGCGCTTGCCGTACCGGCTGCCCATGAAGAACCTGGACATCAAACGAAACGCTATAGGTACATCTCACTCGCCGGGTCTCTTGAAAAGGTCATTGTGGCTCTGAGATCCGGAGCTAGCGATAGGGAAACGGATATGCTTCGTTAACCTTCACCATCATCATTAGTTAATTCAGATTTAGATCACTCCATGATGAACTGATTTTAAAGTAATTGGTTTAAATAAATAATAAAGAAGAAAAAAAATACATTTATTCACTACACATAAGACACGCAGAAAAAAGTAAAAACAGAAAACAGCAATAAAAAAATTGGTGAGTATGTATCTTCGCGTCAGTGAATCGGGCACTGGCTCAGCATAATGCTGAGGTGTTAAACACCTACAGTGCTGATTTTCAGCCAGCTCCATTCACGAATAACTTTATTCCCGTGTGATATGCGCTAATTTAACCAGCTTGACTGGCTGTAAGAACATAGCGCACAACACACACGCGGCACATGTTACAGTGAGCGACGTACCTGTCGTTGCGCGGCGCCAGCAGGCGCGGCCCCGGCGGCGAGCGCCCGTACCGCGAGCCCAGCACGAACGGCAGCGGGGACACTGCGCACAACACACACGCGTCACACGCTACTCTAGCGTCGTCCGGCACATCGGAATTGTATCGACAGTAAAGGTATCGTTCACACCGCAGCACGAGACAACCAACCACGGGACACGACACGAGATCGTCCTTATATTTCGCAGGGCTAGAGTGTCGGTATATTTTTATCTGATTTTAATTCCAAATTTCGCGTCGTTCTATATCTAGCTAAATATTCAACAGCGGATGATGTTTTCTTACATATTATTTTTCAATACAATACAATACTGCTTATGCCGACACCATCCCGTGTCGCGTGCGCAGTTTCTACGTGAATATTGTCTGTTGCGACGTGAACCGTTACCTTAACCTTTATAACCGCATTACCTTTGTTGGTATTCGGCAAACATTCTCATTGCATGTCTTTCATTTGGTATGTTAAAAGTAAGAGATATAGTAAGTACAGCGCCGCCATGACAAGTGACATTAGTCGCCGGGACGCTTGCATCGGGAAACAAAATTACTGGCAATTCTTAAATGACTTTAACATTTAGCAACTGAAGAATGCAGAGCACATTTTTTTTTATTTACGAAACTAAAATGTGGGTATTTTTTTATCTCAAACACTGGAATGTAGTGGTGATGGTGCTGGACTCACTCTCGGCTCGCTTGTCGTCGGAGGCGAGCACGCACGCGCACAGCGCCACCACGCCCCACCACCACGGCATAGCTGACCGCTGCCGGTTGACTGACGGGTGACTGACGAGACTGACGACTGACGGGTGACTGCTAACTGACGGTTGGCGAACGAGTGGCGTCGGACTGGTGCTAGTAGAAGAACGCTGCGTCGCTCGTGGAAATTTGTGAAACTAGCCTACAACAAATTAAATATGAAAATCTGGAATAACGAGACAACCGCGTCGTTCTCCTCGTCAAGGTTGAACATCAAATCCACTTGAATATCGACTGAAAATATATTTCTCCAAATGAATCGGTATCAACTTTTTTTATTGGAATTTTCATGTAATCATTTGATGCTTTTTAATGGTTTTAATACTGCAGTAAAAAATATTTCCTCAGCGTTAGAACATGCCTCCTTTAAATGTGGTTTAAATTTAAAAATGTATTCACGGACCGCGGCCGCGGCCGGGCTTGCACAGGAACTAATAACATATCTATACTGGTCACCCAAGGACCAGACGTTAGGTAAATAGATTTACATTATTCAAATGTATTGATATGCATGCATTAAAGCACATGCTATACATTCAATTAAAAAGAAATCTAATGAAAACACACGTCAGCAAAATTTGTAAGTACCTATATTACCTATTGACAAAATCCTACCAATACAATCTTTTTTTTTTTTTTAATAAGGCATTGCCCCCAAAACTGGAGTAACAGTTAGACTGTGGGAACGGCATTCATTAACATGAAATAAAATTAAAATTAAATAACAGTATTATGCTGTCCAAAAAATCAGTGAATAAGAAAGTTATACGAGTACATCAGAGATCCTCTCTATCAACTAAAACACTCTCGTATAAAGCCTCCTTTATGGCCGCAATGAGTTTAACGTGCGAGAGCGCGAGATCTGAGCCGCGGGCTCGCGGGGCTGCATTATGCAACAGGCGCCCTGGAGCGCCACGCCGGACCAGCCGAGCTGACCCGCGCCGCCGCCCGCTCCTAGCGCCGGCAGGGGTCAGCGTAGATTAGTGTTCCGCTTAACCAGATAGTGGCATTCCCTACGAAACATGTATGCAACCACTCTACTAACGGGAGAGAAAAGATTCTGTTTTAGTTTACTTGAGTATAAATTACTGCCATTTGACTAACGAATACAATCGCCCCTTTTGCCGGCGTTTCGCTGATTTTTTTTGTCTAGTCTATGTAAATTATTGTTTTAGACAGTTAAAACAAAACCTTTTTTATGGGTCATATTCACTCGTATCTTGAAAACGTGAGGATTAATATATGTAGTTTCACAGATTGTCACCTTTATACATATAAGGGCTTAAGTCAATCAAAAGACTCCATCGCCGCATCTCAGACATCTCACAAACCCTTCTTTAAAAGGCTTTACAGTAAAAAGTGGCGACCGGCACAATCGAGGTTGTTTTTCGCGGCGTTTCCGGCGGAAGCGGGCCGGTAATGGCGCGCTTTGAGGCGGCGGCGGCAGGAAGGGCCACCGGCCGGGGCGGGCGGCGTCGCGGGGGATCGATGCATTGGTTGTTTGATGTGTCTCCTGAGCCCCGGTAGACTTCCACTTGAAGAATAATTTAATTACTGGTTTTAATTTTATTTATCATGCTCTTTATTTTTACCGGCCTAGAATTGTGCCACTCCATGTCTTCCCGTGGAAGTCGTAAGAGGCGACTAAGGGAATAAAGGGTTGTAGTACTGTTAGGCGATGGGCTTGCTACCGCTGTCACTAATATACACTTTTAAACATCTTAGCGTGACTGTGCAAATTGTGGTTACAGAGTTTTTGGTTTTGGAGTTGTTGGTAATTCTGTAGCTCTGCCTACCCCACTCTGGGAATGAAGGCGTGAGGGTGTGTGTGTGTGTGTGTGTGTGTGTGTGTGTGTGTGTGTGTGTGTGTGTGTGTGTGTGTGTGTGTGTGTGTGTGCGTGTGTGTGTGTGTGTGTGTGTGTGTGTGTGTGTGTGTGTGTGTGTGTGTGTGTGTGTGTGTGTGTGTATGTCGGTATATATGTTTATTTTTACTCGGCTCCATGGGCAAATGACAAGAGAAAACCCCGTTTTAGAAATACATGCCCAATGTTTTTTTTGGCCCATCGTAGGTATTGTTCCGTTGATGTTATCTTTATTATTGTCCATGAAAACTCATGGTTACTTATCACTGTAAAAATATTACTGTAAAAATATTAGAATAATAGCAACACGACAGGTTTTACTTCGATTCACCCTCGATCTGAAGTGAATTGTTTAAAAACAAACTTTCACAATGGATTAACTACCGACGCATATAGAGAATGTACTAATTGTTCAAATTACAGCCATTGAACAGTTAATCACAAGCGCGTACGCATCGACGGCCGGCTGATTACTGCCCCGCTGCACCCCCCGCCGCGCCCCGCCGCGAGCAATCACGGGGCTGATTAGTAGACAATACGTTCGACGTTCGATGCCCGGAATACCCGTTCCATCGGCGGCGCGGCCGTTTATGACCACGACCCTCGAACGCCCGCGCCGACCGGCCCGCGCCCTTCGGCAGAACTAAACCAAACAGAACTTCTCTGGGAGGTTGTGTTTATTTCGCAAACAATTAGTTAATTACACAAAATGAAATCCCCAAAGTTACATGGGAATAAAAAACCTACCTAATATGAATACCACATAATTAAAATATAAATTCCTAACTTATCTCAACAAATCTAAATATACAAAAGAAGAAACTGATAGAGTTTTGGTCCGCGGCGCTGGCGCGGCGGTCACGCGCGCAGGCGTTCTTGGATTATGTAGTTTTCTCAGTCATATCATACACGAAGAAGCTCATTTATCTGCCCCGATGAAGTATTTAGCTGAAAGACTTTTCTCTTACCCTTGTTTTGTAGATGCTCATTTCAAAGAACGTATCTGCTTAGCCCGTGTTGATTTCAGGTTATCTTGTGATGGTCACAAGTCTTACCTAACTACGTGAATTATATTTAAGATAACCTCAAATCGGTTCTCTATCGTTTGCCCGAATTTAAATCGCTGTAATTGTATCACTTGCCATAATATTCATTTGCGATAAAGTATTTTTTTCTGAAACCGTGAACTATTCAGAATAGTTATAAAACTAACTTAACCTAACCTATTGGGCTTAACTTACCTGAAAGGTTTACGGTTTCAGAAAACATACGTTAATGGCAAATAAATATTACGGTAAGTGATATAATATAATTATGGCAATTTAAATTCGGGCAAACAAATAATACGTCTAAAACCAACGTGGGTCCAGCAGAAAATAGCTTGCTGTGACACGGAAAATCTGCGAAGTGTACGTTCTATGAAAAGAGTGTCGACACTCTTTTGTCGAATGTACTATCGACTCGGTATTTAGCACGAGTCCGAGGATACAGCACAGCGCGGCGCCGGCGCCGGCTCGCCTCAAACAAAGCCAACAGGCGCAGAAGCAATCGACGAAGGGTTTATCAAAGGTCACACGGCGAAGTTGCGGCCATTTGTTGTTGTTTGAGTTGTCGCGCCGCCGCGGGCCGCCGCCGCCGCCACACGCGGCCTGTGAGGGCAGGCACGGGCCTGATATGGTTGCGAATAAAGGGTGGAGTCACATCTTTCAGTATCGAATCGCTGTTTTTAAATGGAAAATCGTTTCCCTTAAGAAGTTGATCACGGCACAAGAAGAAGTTTTTTTGAATGGTGGTGTTGCTAATACTAGATGACATATTTGTAACGGATGGGCCCCGTCGATCAGACTAAATTGCATGCATGTCGATGAGCCGCCAGCCAAGCTCCTCTAACACTATACAAGTACCTATCAATTTAAATCTATGAATCTGTTCTGTAAACCCTGGTTGGATGCTGGTAAATTAAAATCACAAGGTGTATTCATGACTTTTTTCTATCTGTTTGTCTTTCCCGACCAGGCCGGGCGCCGGGGTACCGGTCACAGTTCATCTCATTATCTATCACTAGAAACTTTAGGGAATGATACTTATAAAATTCAGAAGAATTGAAAAATAAAAATCAAAGAGATGACTTCCAATTTAGACAAAACATAGGCTGCGGCGGGCCGCTGCTGCCTGAGAGATGAACACAACAAGCCCCTTTAATTATTTAGAACATGCGTGTGTCGGGCCTCCGGGCGGCGCCGCGACAGCGGGCCCCGCCGCGGGACAATATACACACTCGTACAGTACAGTACCGTGCGGGCGGGACGGGACACGGGAACTCTCCTTAGAGTGTACTTCGTTATCTGCGCAGCGCCCGCGAGCAGCCCGCGGCGACGCGAGATAACGCTCCGCCGACTCTCACTCGGGGTAGTTGGTATACGAGCACATATTTTGTTTTACTATGTACGGAGGTATAAAGCCATTTCAAAGGAAAAAAAAGAAATGTGTCAATGTTTTTGGACCGCAAAACAAATGAAATTAGATTAGGGAAATCGTTTTTTAGGGTTCCGTAGTCAAACTAGGAACTCTTTAAGTTTCGGCTTGTCCGTCCGTCCGTCCGTCCGTCCGTCCGTGCGTCCGTCCGTGCGTCCGTCCGTCCGTGCGTCCGCAGCCTGGCTCAGAGACGCGTAGTACTAGAAAGCTGTAATTTGGCCTGAATATACATATTAGTCACGCTAAGAAAGGGGTAAAATAAAACCTGGAAAAAACATTTTTTAGTGTACCTCCCCTACACGTAACTTGGGGATGTATTTTTTTTTCTTGTCTGCCCCGTGTGGGGTGTCGTTGATAGGTCTTTCAACAATATTGCGGGTTTGCGAAAAGAATTGTACGATTACATTACACCGTTTATGAAATATTAAGCTTTAAAGAACTAATTGGAATTTTGGAGGTGGGAGGACCTTGTGCAGGGTCCGTCCGGGTTGGTACCACCATCTTATCCATTAACCTACCGCCAAGCAGCAGTGTTCGCATTGTTGTGTTCCGGTTTGGGGATAAGACAGCCGGTGAAATGACTAGCATAGAGGCATTCCATCTTCGGCCTCAGGGTTGGCAACGCATTTGCAGTCTTAGGATTGCGGTCTTGTGAATGCGAATGTCTATGGGTCACAGTTTCCACTTACCATCAGGTGGCCTGTGTGCTCGTTTGCCTTCCTTAGATATAAAAAAAAAAAAAAAAAAGAAAATTTTTGGAAGTCAAGTGTCATTTTTTTGTCAATAATAGGTACCTACCTACCGCGATACAAAGCTTTAGTCGGCTTTCTTAAAAACTGTTAGTATCAGAGATTAAGGTCTCTGTAAAAAGGAATGTTTTACTAAAATATATCTTTTTATTATTTCAGAAGTCTTAACTTGGGATGTTTTCTTTTTCGGTTGCGCGTGTTTTCTTACTGCGAATCGAAATTATTTCAGATTTCTTATAAGAGGCTTTGTTTGGGTCACTTATTTACATTTCAGCTTAACATCTTTAACCATTGCAGAGAGAAGGAGCCTCGACGGACCGACGATGGGCAGACGGACCACACGGACGAGATCGTGTGGGTATTATTATGGAACAGTATTTATTACGGAACCCGAAAATCAAGAAAGGTTCAGCTGGTGAGAAGTAGAAACCCCAATGAGGGTTAAAAGTAAGCTCCAGGTTTTATTATAACATTATAGGGGTATATGTTTTTAAAAGAAACCTGTTTTGCTTATTTTGCGTTTGGATTATATAACTTTTTCACTTCTCATGCTCGTAAAGTCCTTCTTTATGCTGGGTAAAGGCTGCATAAAATCGCATTTTATGCTCTAGTGCATAAAGTAATTTCTTCTTTTAAGACTAAGGCAATAAGGCCTTACAGCCACATACACAATACACCTTCATTTAATTGATATATTTTTATGAGATTTAGGTTATATCTTATTTTAATTACGACATATGTAATACTTACTATCTAAATACTTTAAGATTAATACGGGCGTGCATTTACGTAAAAAAAAACAAGTAACGCAAATATTTATAATAACTTGGCATTAAGGCTCAAACCTAGTGTCCATAGTCAAAAGTCACATAGTTGAAAATTAAAAAAAAAAATAAGAAAAATTGTGTAGCGGGAAGCTAATTATTCGTCAAACAAAATTAAAAACTAACTAAATTTGTTGTGTTGCGGTTGAAAATTCAATAAATTATCCGTAAGTAATTGAACCATGTCTTCAAGTAGTGATAGTGACGATCAAAAAATGATTTCGCCTGAGACTTTAATGTACAGAAGTGCGAAAAATGTAATTGAGCAGATATTGCCGCCTAAATCGAAGAAAATCTATCTCAGCACATACGAACGTTTTATGATTTGGAGGAACCAAAAAAGCGTAAACACGTTTGCGGAGTGTGTTTTTTTAAGCTAATTTGACGAACTGTCGATGAAATTACATTTTATGCGTGATAGTTACATATTAATTACATTATAAAAATTAATTATTTTTTCTTGTATATGCTTAATCGTGGTTTTATTTCCTTGCGATCGAAGTGAAAAGCAGAGTGTAAAACTCGAGCATAAAACCCATTTTACCCTCGACGTGACCATCCACCCTCGCTGTACCGGCTCGGGTGGCTATATGCACGTCTCGGGTAAAATGGTACGTTTTATGCACTTGTTGTACAATCTACTATTTTTTTAAACAAGTATTTTGTGGAGTTTTGTTATGTTATTAACCGGGAAGACTAGCTTTTTTAATTGTAGCGTGCTGTCTGTCTTCCGTCAGGCAATAAAGAGAAATGAAAATTCCACTTCATGCCAACAACAAGCTTGTTTTTGGGAAGAATTTAATCACATAAAATTTAAAACCCTAAGATATTAAATAAAACTCACTTGGAAAAGTGTGCATTCGTTTTTTTACCAAGGAACACGCGGTAAATTAAAAATTCAACTCTGCTCTTAAGTTTCGAGTCACTGAGCCGCCGCCGCCGGGGCCCTGCGGCCCGGGGACGAGCGGCCCGGCGGGCCCCCGGCGGGCTGTCGCGGCCCCTCGAGGTACGCACCATCCTACCGCCACCATCTCATACACAGCCTAGTGCGCAGCTCCGCAGGTTCTCCTTTAACCCAGAGTTATGGAAATCAAAAGAGTATTTGATATGTTCTCGACATTCGATATCTATTTATTCGAATTAATTAGATTTTTTGCGTTTTGTTATAAGTTAGCTCTAAGTTTAACCATAACACTCAATCGTTTCGAAAATGAAAAACACGTATTATTATGAAGATTTTAAATCTGCTGAATATAATGATATACTTTTTATTAAATTGCACTTTTCCATTTTTTTGGTTTTGTGGCGTTAAATTTTTTGATATAATCCGTATAATATCACACCGAGAGTGTATACCACATGTTACAACATCACAAAAAAAAAAAAACTCAACCCTAGTGAGCGTCACCTCACTCACACCGCTTCTATGACTGAGACGACAGCTTACTAATATTGACTTAATTTTATAATTTATTTGTTGGGTACTCTTGTAATAAGTACGCTGAATCAAGTAGTTTCATTATACTGCAATGAAATTGGATTTTATGATATAAAATGAAGAATGCATTAGTTACTAAGAAAAATAATTACTTTAATACAAAAAATATTAATTTAATTGCGTAACAAAAACCTAATTCCCTTTGTATTTGAACTACTCTAAATACTTGTGGTGCCCGTTTTCTTTCCACAGTTGTTTATAAACACACAAATCATATAATTATTAATTTACGTACGGTGATCAGATTCGCGATGTACTGACTAAGGGCCAAATAAAAAGCACCCGAAACCGACGTACGTGCATGAAGAGATTGATGAATGTAGAGGAAGCGAAAGTTGTATGTTTAGATCGGTGCACCTGGCGTTCCATAGTCTCTGCCTACCCCATTGGGAGACAGGCGTGAAGTTATGTATGTATGTATGTATGTATGTATTCATTTGATTATGTAACTTATTAAAATACGATATCCTCCGACCGCACGCCGCCGTCGCACGTTAGAGATCAACATTCGGGTTCACATCACTTTCGGGCGAAACGACACAAACATTTTAAATGTCGTTTGTTTTATGATTATTTTACGACCAATGAAAATGGATTGGGGCTGAAGTCGTCACCGGACTGGGTTATTTGGAAATTAACTGAAATTGTAGAAGTTGAATATCTAAATATTTATGCTTATAAAGGTTAAAATGAATAAGATATTGACCGCGGCCGCGCGCGAGGAAAAGACTTCAACGGGGCGCCGGCGCTGCGCGCGACTTGTTCAATTGTTTTGTTCAAAAAAATTAAATTTTATCACAAACACGTTAAACGAATAAAATGAAACAATTCAGATACCGAAATTGTAAGATCGTTACGCTTTTGCGAAAAAAAAACGTACGATTATATTTGTTAAAAATCGACGATGAATTTTTAGTAAAATATAAATTAATAATGGTTTCAACATTAATAATACACCAAAAACATTAATTAAATCACCTACACCCACCATCGATTGTAAATAAAATATAAATTAATATAACCAAATCCGAGTTAAACTGACCTGTACAAAATAATAAAGATAAAATAATTAGTTATCAACCAAGCCACTAGCACTAACACTCACGTGTCGTCGAGCGTCGTCCGGCCGTGCAGGTGTCGCGCCGCCCTGTGCCGGCCGCGGCCGCCGGCGCCGCATATATGCGCCCGTCGCCCCCCGCGCCGCCGCCCGCCCGCCGCCCACGCCGGCGCCCACCGAGGCCGCTCCACGGGCTTCAGTAATTAGTGCTTATGATAGACTAGCCCTCACCTGTGACGTCGTTCGCGTCCAGCGATGTCGCTTCTGTCTTGCGTTGCAGGACCGACAACTAATGGGTGATATTCGCAGCTGGCGTGGGACGTCACACACGTATCGTGTGTGTGTGTGTGTGTGTGCGACCCAGTATTGTGTTTGGTCGCCATTTTCAAGAGATTTTCTTTACCTATGTTCTGTTCGTGCTGTTTCCTCGATACAATTCCACGTATCTATTCTAAGCGGTAACACCACATCGTCTTTGACTTAGAAAACGGTGACAACGTCATGTCAAACACAATTTGGTTTTTACCGTGTTGAATGGAAAACCAAGGCCTCTAAAGCAGAAAGGCAGTAAAAACAATATAGTGTTGACCTGTCATCGTACTGTTTCTAGCTCGGCGGCCATTACCGGTCAAGTAACTAAGAGCTATCACGACGGCGACAACACGATAACAGATCAATGACGATATGGTTTTTACCGCCTATAATAGAGGCCCTATACAGGCATTTAGGAAAATTGATGTATTTTCATTGAAATCAAACCATAGTATTTATTAGTGGAACAGAGATGGCTTGTAGATACGTACTCGTACATAGGGATTATGTTACTTAGATCGAAACGCTTTAAACCAAATTCCGAATATTTTTTCCGGAATTTTAATTTTTCTGAAAACTGTGTTATACAATACAATAATTATTTTCCACCAGAAGGTATTTTTTTAGATAATACGAGTACCATACAATAACACTTACAAGCCAGTTACATTACAAGGTATTTAATAAATGTAAAATTCACTATACTATTTTAAATAAAATAAATAATAATAATTAAAACCTGAATTATCAACAACTTTCTAAAGTTGTAATTCTGTAGCTCTGCCTAGCCCACTCTGGGATTACAGGCGTGAAGGTATGTATGTAAGATATGTAATTAAAACCAGCATAGCGCAGGTGGTGGCCGGCTTAGAATACCTAGTACCACTCCATGTCTTCCCGTGGATGTCGTAAGAGGCGACTAAGGGAATAAAGGCTTGCAGTACTGTTAGGCGATGGGCTTGCTACACGTCACTAATACGCTGGTAAACATATTAGCCTAATTGTGCAAAGTGTGGTTACAGTACTTACAGTATCATCAACAAGTTTTAAAAGTTCTTGGTAATTCTTTAGCTCTGCCTACTGGGAATGAAAGCGTGAGTTTATGTATGTTTGTAAAACCAGCACAAATTAAATAATTACAAATTACCAGGAGAGCAGCACGACCAGGTCGCTACGTGAAATCCTAGGAGGATGGTCTGGAATAATAGTTACCAGTTTAGAATACGTGTGATCGTTTAACTTTAATATCGATCTGAGTGACCTGACTGCAGCCGGGAACAGGAATGATGGGAAAGGGGAAATGAGCCCTAATTAATTGACTGCACTACGAGTAAGCGGCTTGGAGCGCCGCCGCCGCCGCGCAGCGATATTAGACGTTAGCGAGGCGCTTTGAGGCGAGGGGCTTCCGTCCAGAGCGACCATTATCTGTCAGGCATCACCAATTAATACCCACAAAGTGAACTAGCGTACCTTCTTCACAAGCAGGGTCACGTTTGATAGCTCAGTTATTCCACACTTGAATGACTTAGACTGACTGAGGAAGCGGATTGTATGCCCGACAAAGACAAATTAGTTTTTATCCCAATTACTACTATTCGTCAAAGGGTCAGGCTTTTTATTATCCTAGTTATATGGCTTTTGACGTAGAGACCTCGTCGTGTTGTTCCCATATTAATTATTTTATTTTATGTTAATGTTTATTGACCTTACATTTGTAATAATTTTATTTTTGCTAGTATTAAGAATTTATTGTTTATTACTTTATTACCTTATTATTACTTATTAATGTAACTTACTTTTAAGTATAATTATGTTTTTTATGATTGAAAAAATGTCCTTCTGCTGGAGTTTCTTGCGGCGCTTCTTCTCCGCAATGATGGTCTTGTCCGAAGCGCTGGTAGATTCACTGTACATTTCCGACGTGTAAAAGAGCCCGCATGTGGCCAATTTACTGAATAAATATTCTGAATTTCTGAATTCTTTAAATTGGTATGCGTCGTTGAGTGTGGTGTCCGATACTTGTTATTATATTATAGACTAAAAGCAACAGTCCGTGTCCGCCGCCGAGCTGGCCGTGGGTCCCCGGGCCCTATTCTTCCCGGTAAAGCCATATTGTTTTGACATATCATCGTGTTGCAACGTCACGATAGCTCTTATGTACTTGACAGTAGGAGCGGCCGCGGTGAAGGCAATGGGAGAACATGTCGAAACATGTCAATGTGTTTACCAAGTCAAATAGATCCCCTTTCCAGTCGTCGTCGCCAACTCAAGCGATAAGCAAAGCCGCTAGCTTATCTATGTTGTCTGATGCCGCGACTCCGGCCGGGGGGGTGGCGTGGGGGTTCGAGTATCATTTCATTTTCTGCAGTATGTGCTAATTACGTACTTTTTGAATTCCGTACCCTTCGTTGTTACAGCGGCAATAGAAATACACTGATAATTTTATTTTCTACTTAATACGGTTCATGAGATACAGCCCACTTACAGGCAGGGAAACAGACAGACAGACAGACAGACAGACGGACAGCGAAGACTTAGTAATAGGCATCTTTCACACCAAACGTATTATCCGCCGCTGACTGCTTCCCTGCCTGTAAGTGGGCTGTATTTCATTAACCGTATTAAGTAAAAAATGAAATTCTCAGTGTATTTCTATTGCCACTGTAACAACAAGTAATTAAATGAAAATTAAGAAGAATTGTGATTTTTCAGCGTTTTTAGCACAACCTAACAATCGATTTATATTTTGAACCGTAATTAAATGTCACTAAGTGAATAATATTACAATTATTAATAATAAAACTGGGCTAGGGCGAGCAGCAGACCGCGCTCAGTGCGGGGCTCCGATGCCGTTATATGTATAATTAATCACAAAAAAACCATCTCAAAAAACAACAAGTATGAACTAAACGGTTCCCCAAAATCTAAAAGTTAATAAGAACAGGCAGACTGTAAGGGGACTGGGCGAAACTAAAACTTTTCCTATTGTTCAGTCCGGAACCTTAAAAAAGACCACAAATTCATAAATTGTTGTGACTGAACCCTTTGTGTGCGAGTTCCACTCGCGCTTTACCAGCTTTTAATAAATAACCATGAAAAAATTGACCGAATTATATTTTCTGATTATATTACAGCATGCGACACGTTAGCTAAGCTGTAGTGGCAGTGGGCGGGGCACATCGCTCGCAGAGCTGATGGCCGATGGGGCCAGGAGGTTCTTGAGTGGCGTCCGCAGACCGGGAGACGAGCTGTAGGTAGGCCTCCAACAAGATTGAAGAGTGACGACCTTGTAAGGATTACGGGAACGCGGTGGATGCGAAAAGCACAAGACCGGTCTGCGTGGAGAGCCTTGTGGGAGGCCTAAGTCCAGCAGTGCAGGACGTTTCTCGGCTGATGATGCGACACGTTGATAGCTCGACGCAATGAGTGTAGGTGTTCAAAGGCGCCCCGACCCGCGGGGAGCTGGCCCGCCTGCTCCGCGCGGCTGCTCTTATCTCCATTAATGCTATAATCAACGGACTAACTTTCCTCGTGGGTCGGCACCAATTAAACCCTTATCTCCCGAGCGCTGCCCCCGCGCGCCCACGCCGGGGCCCGGTCATGTCGCCATTATCGCGGTGGATAAAGCAGCAGTCTCTCTCACACTTACACACTGGCCGGAGAGTGACAGATGATGTATCCATGTGTATCCACAACGATATACCGACTTCCATGGGCTCGCTGCTCCGCTACCAGCTTAGAGAACTATTTCCCCGGCATCGGGAAGATTTTACTTCTCCTACAGGGCTCTATTCGGTTCGGGCCGATCTGACTTCAATTCCGTAGTCACATTGTTGTCGTTATATATAGCTTTTATTCGCTTTAAACAACTACCTAGTGCTATAACATGACATTTATGTTATAGATGTATCTAGAAACCAAATGAGATGGAGCCCTGACCCGCCAGAGAACGTGACACCGTGACGTTGCGGCTCAAGTCGTAGGAAATCGCACAGCCAGATCAAAAGTGTAGTAACTCAAAATACGAATGTATTTTAAAATCAACTTCAATACAAGATCTATGAGCTTCAAACAAAACTCATTATTAGTTTTGAGTTGATACTATCTTGATCTAGCAGTGTGAAATGTCAAACGAATTATTTTATGTTATTGTGCACCGTTCTAAGGTGGGTCAAGCTTTCACTACATAACAATAAAGTTTTATCAATTAATATTTATTTCATTATTTGTATGAAGACACGTGATACTGAAAAAATATTTACGAACTTGGAATTTTTATTTTGTTAATGTTTTTGACCCGGGTAATTTTGCTTCAAAACCGATTATAGGTAGATCCCTGGGAACAAAATCCACAAAAATTCATTTTAGTTAAGATTCTATTTAGGTAGGTAATTCTAGGGTCTAAGTGAAAAAGGGTACAAGTTGACTTAACTCGTTATATATATTAAAATAAAGGTATATACGTTAACGGGGGGTCCGTTCATTTGACCGAAATACGTTTGGCCGAATGAGTCGTTTGGCAACTGTTTCATTTCCCAACCCGCATATATTTCTGTAACTGTGAATATTTCAGGATTTATTTTTGTACCATTGTGTAGACTATAGGTTAGGTTAGGTTAGCTATTTTTAAAAAAAATTGAAATATTTACAGTTACAGAAATATAAGCGGGTTAGGAAATGAAACAGTTGCCAAACGACTCATTCGGCCAAACGTATTTCGGTGAAACATTAGTGAACCGTTAATGGAGTATACTAGACTTACACCCTATTTCACTTGATCTTCAGAAGACTTTTACTCTGTTTCACTAGGATAGTAGGCGCAGTCAAAGCCCATTCAAATATCACAAACGAATTGCAAGCGGTACTCAGTTTAACTCGAAATTGTAAGTACAGATAAAATGAAGCTGATTTTAGGGATGCGTGGCGCCATCTAGTTTTGTAAACAATTATCCTCCTGACTCGGTAGGGTAAGAACAAATCGTTCCCGAAAACGAAAAATGTATCGCCCCCGTACAAAACCGTACTAAAATCATGCAATAGTATTCCGATAGATTTGCTAATGTTCTACATTAAGTAATAAACAAAACGACGAATGAAACTTGAATATACTTTCTTTATAGTGGTGTTGCTGGCGCCATCTGTTGGCCTGTTGGCATAGACTTATGACTAGAAACAACTTAATGCGCGTTAAGATAGCTTTTTAGTTCTAGACGACCATTGTAATATTTTGTTCTCGTGACAAATAACTACGGTTACTATTTGCATAAAGACGCACATAGTCGATTCTTGATAAGGTTTTGCGTTGTATTCTAAACAAACTGTCATGAGTACGACTACTGGTCGCTAGATGGCGCACCTAACCAATTTTTGTTGATGTTTTGCATAGGCTTCTAACCAAATTGTCGTGAGTACGGCTAATGGTCGCTAGATGGCGCACCTTACCAATGTTTGTTGATGTTTTGCAAGGGATTCTAAACAAATGGTCGTGAGTACGGCTACTGGTCGCTAGATCGTGCACCAAGCCGATTATTGTTGATGTTTTTGCGTTGTATTCTAACCAAATTGTCGTGAGTACGGCTACTGGTCGCTAGATGGCGCACCTAGTCAATCCTTTTTGATGTGTTGCGTTGTATTCTTGATGAATGTTCGTGAGTACGACTACTGGTCGTTAGATGGCGCACCTAACCAATGTTTGTTGATGTTTTGCATGGAATTCTAAACAAATGGTCGTGAGTACGGCTACTGGTCGCTAGATCGTGCACCAAGCCGATTATTGTTGATGTTTTTGCGTTGTATTCTAACCAAATTGTCGTGAGTACGGCTACTGGTCGCTAGATGGCGCACCTAGTCAATCCTTTTTGATGTTTTGCGTTGTATTCTTGATGAATGTTCGTGAGTACGACTACTGGTCGCTAGATGGCGCACCTAACCAATGTTTGTTGATGTTTTGCATGGGATTCTAAAGAAATGGTCGTGAGTACGGCTACTGGTCGCTAGATCGTGCACCAAGCCGATTATTGCCGCAGTTTAATAAGTGCGGTTAAAATCTTCTAATATATAACATTTCCATGTCACAATGTTAGTTACCGTACTCCTCCGAAACGGCTTGACCGATTCTTATGAAATTTTATATGCATATTCAGTAGATCTGAGAATCGGCTACTATCTATTTTTCATCCCCCTAAATGTTAAGGGTGGTCCATCCCTAAATTTTACATACATGGCCAAATAACGTTTGCCGGGTCATCTAGTAATTTATAAAAATAATAGGTAGCTTTTGATAAAAATAATTTTTTTCGTCAATTATCCGCTTCCGTGTAAATAATACGCGTCCTAATAAAAATCCAAGTTTTTGACCATGGGGGGTGGGGGGCGTTAGCCGCCATCATGGTTCATTTTTAAATAATTATTCAACAATTGACTTTACGACAAAAGTGTATGTAAGAAGTATAAATGTAAACCAAACTGTGTACAATTTGTGCATCGATGTTAATTTTGTATGTCTTCCCGATAAAAAGTTACGAGCGGCGTTATTGTTGTTGTTCATTAACTGAAACAAAACAGCAGTATCTCGAATTTTATGCTGTGACGTCTACAGCCGTATTTATGTAAGCAATATCTTACTTTATTGTAATGTTAGTACGTACGCTTGGGTCACATCTCGCAAGTTAATGTGTAACAATGCAGTTGTTACGCTGCTTACCTGCGGCATTTTGAAAACACACAAGCTTCATTTTACTTAAATTCACATAAATAACACATCTTATATGAGTTGTTTACCAACAACTGTTAAACAGAGAGCACCATTATTATTTTAGATATGATATTATTGTGTTAGTATGTTGTTGAGCCGCATCGGCAGAAATAAGATAAGATAAGATAAATTTATTGATTAATCAAGCACAGTAATATACAAGAAAATATCCAGTGGTCCCCAAACTAGGCTGAGCCTGTATCTGCGATTGTTTTACGCAAGCTGAGTTGGCCTATAATTGGGTAAACACTCTGTCACTATTCCCTATACACATAATTAAGTTAATGGTGTTATATCTGTTGGCGAACCTAATAAATAAATAGATTATCATGAATCGATTTTGTTGACGTATTAGCGGCACTTTAATATATATTTATAAATATAGATATAATATATATATATGAATATTTAATAATATAATTATAAAAGCTCTCTGCCGACGTCGGTATAATCCTGGACTCTTATAAACCGGTGTCATTCAAAAGAAGGAAAGATTTATGTAATTCTGTGTAAGCTGTGTGTGTGTGTGTATGCCTTGATCTCGGTAGATATAAAATCTTTTGAGCGTACTTGCAAATAGCCCCGCATAATTGTAAGTAAAAGGAAGACTTACAAACATAAATTATTTTGGCCAAGCTGCATAGTCAATTTATTTACTTGTACTGTGTGGGAAGGATTGAAGTGAGTGGGAAATATTATGAAATTAAATAATGTATTAAAAGTCACACAACAGAAGTTCTTGTTTATGATTATGAATAATTTGAACCTGACAGGTTATAATTATCGAGATTGTTATGCTCCGAAAGTCATTTGATTCCGCTTAAGTCCACACAGTAAGAGAAAGGATGGGTCATACAGACCAGGTAACGTCAGTATCGAATATCATAATTATCATAATTATTAATTAATTAATATAATAAATAGTTGGCCGCTATTCTGAAGCGAAGTACATACTTCCGACCAATAAAGAGAAGATAAGCGACGAAGGAATTATATTTATTTAACTTGAAATGCGCAATTAAGAACGCAAGAACAGATGGCGCAACCAGTCGATTACATCGCAAAATCGTTTGTTCCCCTAAATATCAATATAGCTATCGTGACAAATACTCACAACCTCCGGTTTATATATTATAAAAGCCACGGACTGAAACTATGTATGTATGTATGTATGTATCATAAAACGGGGTGAGTAGGGATTAAGAACTGAGTAGGGAAACAACCCAAAAAATAAGTAATAATTAGCCAAACCTTCTAGATCGTTGATCGCATCTATTACCTTTCAATAGAGTTCATGGTGGTATCGGTAGGGTGACAGTTAGTAATATTGATGCTCGCTCTCTCCCCTATTAATTATGGAAACGGCCCTTGCACCAGAATTCAATTAAAACTTCAATTCGTATTGTAGATAGCGCTACGCGCACTCGTTCGTTCCCGTAAAGAATACGGAAATATCGTATCGACAACTTGTACAACTTGCGCCGCCGGTCGTCTTATAGTTCATGCGTTTGTCATTCGTTAACAAACATCATAGCGCTAGTTGCAGTCGTTCCCGTGGTCAAAAACACGAACAGCTGGCGCCATCTATCGTCAAGAAGACATAAAAGTGACGCGGTTGTGTAAGGAGTCGATAGATGGCGCTGCCAGTCGATTAGATCGCGCAATCGTTTGGTTTCTCAAAATAACTAAGGTCAAATTGGAAACATTTGTAACCTCCGGTTAGGTTAGGTTAGGTTAGGTTAGGTTAGGTTAGGTTAGGTTAGGTTAGGTTAGGTTAGGTTAGGTTAGGTTAGGTTAGGTTAGGTTAGGTTAGGTTAGGTTAGGTTAGGTTAGGTTAGGTTAGGTTAGGTTAGGTTAGGTTAGGTTAGGTTAGGTTAGGTTAGGTTAGGTTAGGTTAGGTTAGGTTAGGTTAGGTTAGGTTAGGTTAGGTTAGGTTAGGTTAGGTTAGGTTAGGTTAGGTTAGGTTAGGTTAGGTTAGGTTAGGTTAGGTTAGGTTAGGTTAGGTTAGGTTAGGTTCCCCCCCGATAGTGCTGCCACCTTGCCGTGGTGGGGGGGCTTGCGTGGCTCAATGATCTGCGAGGCTATACCGGACAGGGCTACCCATACCGGAAAGGCTCGTGGTGAGGGTCCAGACGAAGAGCGGCACTCTGGGGAGGTGATAGGGGTTTCTTGAAGGGTTGCGGTTGCGTGCCTGCTGCCGGGCGGGCCGCTTCTGCCCCGGAAGGATTCCCTTGTCACCTGGGGTGGGTTTGGTGACGAGAGGCTTTTCCTTGGAAAAGTCTTCTCGTCACCCTTGGTGGGTGGTGGCAGAGGTCGTTGGAAGGGGTGGTTGCGAGTGCACTTGGTGCTTGCCGCTTCCATCCCGGACAGCGTCCTACTGTCGCCATTTTTGACGGTTGGTGGCTGGGGTAGCTTGAAGGGTCAGTTGCGAGTGCACTTGGTGCTTGCCGCTTCTGGTCCGGAAAGCTTAACCAGCCGCCTGGAGGGGGCTTTGGCAGGGGTGGTTGAAAAGGGTGGTTTCCATCCTGGACAGCTGCCTCTGTCAGTTGGTGGTTGGTGACTGGGTTTACGGGCAGGGACGGCATCGCAGAAATGCGTTGCGCGTTCCCGTGCGTCGTACTCCCATGTCACCCGCGGGTCCCTCTACGTGTCTTTCGGAATCCCGGGGGGCACTGTAGTTATTGAGGGGACAGCTGCGGTGATGCGTGTTTGAAGGATACTTGTATCTGGAAAGCATCATCCACCGCAGGCAGATCGTTGGACAGAAGGCGAACTCAGTGGACTTCGGTTCGCTGCTCGCCCGAACTCCTTGTAAAGCCAGTGGGTTGGGGACCCACCTTGCACGGCTTTACCGGTCTGGGGTGACGATCGTGGGCTGTGCACTTTCGAAACCTCCTTTGGCGAGGATTGGGGGGGCTCCTTTGGAGCAAGCCGGGAGGCGCGTCAGTGGCCAAAGCTTAGGCATGTACCGCGGCGCCTCACCACCGGCCTGGGTCTTTAAAACGCCGGAGTGGTTTTAAACGGTAGTTCGTTCGTACGAGAGTCCGTTATACTTCCCGTACAGTCTACCCCAGGCAGGGAAGATGCGTAAATGCATTTCCACTCCGTCAAAAAAAAAAAAAAAAAAAAAAAAAAAAAAAAAAAAAAAAAAAAAAAAAAAAAAAAAAGGTTAGGTTAGGTTAGGTTAGGTTAGGTTAGGTTAGGTTAGGTTAGGTTAGGTTAGGTTAGGTTAGGTTAGGTTAGGTTAGGTTAGGTTAGGTTAGGTTAGGTTAGGTTAGGTTAGGTTAGGTTAGGTTAGGTTAGGTTAGGTTAGGTTAGGTTCCCCCCCGACTGTGCTGCCACCTTGCCGTGGTGGGGGGGCTTGCGTGTCTCAATGATCCGCGAGGCTATACCGGACAGGGCTACCCATACCGGAAAGGCTCGTAGTGAGGGGCCAGACTAAGAGCGGCCATGGGGAGGTGACAGGGTTTCTGGAAGGGTTGCGGTTGCGTGCCTGCCGCGACAGGCCGCTTCTGCCCCGGAAAGATTCCCTTGTCACCTGGGGGGGTTTAGTGAGGGTGACAGAGCAGCTCTTCTTTCCGAAGAAGAGCTGCTTTGTCACCTTCACACTGGGGTGGTGACAGGGGTGGCTCGGAGGCTTGGGTAGAGTTGACCTCCTCTCCCTTCGAGTTTGCCTCTGTCACTGGGGGTGGGTTGGGTGGCGAAGTTTCTTCGCCATCCTTTGGTGGGCGGCAACAGAGGAAGTTGGAAAGGGTGGTTGCGTTGAGGACCGCTTCCGCCCTGGACAGCTTCTCTCTCTGTTGCCTCTTTGACGGTTGGTGGCTGGGGTAGCTTGAAGGGTCAGTTGCGAGTGCACTTGGTGCTTGCCGCTTCTGATCCGGAAAGCTTAACCAGTCGCCTGGAGGGGGCTTTGGCGGGGGTGGTTGAAAAGGGTGGTTTCCATCCTGGACAGCTGCCTCTGTCAGTTGGCGGTTGGTGACTGGGTTTACGGGCATGGACGGCATCGCAGGCATGCGTTGCGCGTTCCCGTGCGTCGTACTCCCATGTCACCCGCGGGTCTCTCTACGTGTCTTTCGGAATCCCGGGGGGCACTGTAGTTATTGAAGGGACAGTTGCGGTGGGGCGTGTTTGAAGGATACTTGTATCCGGAAAGCACCATCCACTGCAGGCAGACCGTTGGAGGACTGGCGAACTCAGCCGAGGCTACGGGTGCTCGGTCGTCCGGCCCGGCTGCTCGCCTTAACTACCTTGTAGAGCCAGTGGGTTGGGGACCCACATTGCACCGGCTCTACCGGTCTGGGGTGACGATCGTGGGCTGTTCACAATCGACACCTCCTTGGCGGAGATTGGGGGGGGCTCTTCGGAGCAAGCCGGGAGGCGCGTCAGTGGCCAAAGCTTAGGCAGTTACCGCGGCGCCTCACCACCGGCAGGGTTTAAACGCCGGAGTGGTTTTAAACGGTAGTTCGTTCGTACGAGAGTCCGTTATACTTCCCATTGCACCGCCTACCCCAGGCAGGGAAGATGCGTAAATGCATTTCCACTCCGTCAAAAAAAAAAAAAAAAAAAAAAAAGGTTAGGTTAGGTTAGGTTAGGTTAGGTTAGGTTAGGTTAGGTTAGGTTAGGTTAGGTTAGGTTAGGTTAGGTTAGGTTAGGTTAGGTTAGGTTAGGTTAGGTTAGGTTAGGTTAGGTTAGGTTAGGTTAGGTTAGGTTAGGTTAGGTTAGGTTAGGTTAGGTTAGGTTAGGTTAGGTTAGGTTAGGTTAGGTTAGGTTAGGTTAGGTTAGGTTAGGTTAGGTTAGGTTAGGTTAGGTTAGGTTAGGTTAGGTTAGGTTAGGTTAGGTTAGGTTAGGTTAGGTTAGGTTAGGTTAGGTTAGGTTAGGTTAGGTTAGGTTAGGTTAGGTTAGGTTAGGTTAGGTTAGGTTAGGTTAGGTTAGGTTAGGTTAGGTTAGGTTAGGTTAGGTTAGGTTAGGTTAGGTTAGGTTAGGTTAGGTTAGGTTAGGTTAGGTTAGGTTAGGTTAGGTTAGGTTAGGTTAGGTTAGGTTAGGTTCCCCCCCGACTGTGCTGCCACCTTGCCGTGGTGGGGGGGCTTGCGTGTCTCAATGATCCACGAGGCTATACCGGACAGGGCTACCCATACCGGAAAGGCTCGTGGTGAGGGGCCAGACTAAGAGCGGCCATGGGGAGGTGACAGGGTTTCTGGAAGGGTTGCGGTTGCGTGCCTTAGGGCCGCTTCTGCCCCGGAAAGATTCCCTTGTCACCTGGGGGGGTTTGGTGAGGGTGACAGAGCAGCTCTTCTTTCCGAAGAAGAGCTGCTTTGTCACCTTCACACTGGGGTGGTGACAGGGGTGGCTCGGAGGCTTGGGTAGAGTTGACCTCCTCTCCCTTCGAGTTTGCCTCTGTCACTGGGGGTGGGTTGGGTGGCGAAGTTTCTTCGCCATCCTTTGGTGGGCGGCAACAGAGGAAGTTGGAAAGGGTGGTTGCGTTGAGGACCGCTTCCGCCCTGGACAGCTTCTCTCTCTGTTGCCTCTTTGACGGTTGGTGGCTGGGGTAGCTTGAAGGGTCAGTTGCGAGTGCACTTGGTGCTTGCCGCTTCTGATCCGGAAAGCTTAACCAGTCGCCTGGAGGGGGCTTTGGCGGGGGTGGTTGAAAAGGGTGGTTTCCATCCTGGACAGCTGCCTCTGTCAGTTGGCGGTTGGTGACTGGGTTTACGGGCAGGGACGGCATCGCAGGCATGCGTTGCGCGTTCCCGTGCGTCGTACTCCCATGTCACCCGCGGGTCTCTCTACGTGTCTTTCGGAATCCCGGGGGGCACTGTAGTTATTGAAGGGACAGTTGCGGTGGGGCGTGTTTGAAGGATACTTGTATCCGGAAAGCACCATCCACTGCAGGCAGACCGTTGGAGGGCTGGCGAACTCAGCCGAGGCTACGGGTGCTCGGTCGTCCGGCCCGGCTGCTCGCCTTAACTACCTTGTAGAGCCAGTGGGTTGGGGACCCACATTGCACCGGCTCTACCGGTCTGGGGTGACGATCGTGGGCTGTTCACAATCGACACCTCCTTGGCGGAGATTGGGGGGGGCTCTTCGGAGCAAGCCGGGAGGCGCGTCAGTGGCCAAAGCTTAGGCATGTACCGCGGCGCCTCACCACCGGCAGGGTTTAAACGCCGGAGTGGTTTTAAACGGTAGTTCGTTCGTACGAGAGTCCGTTATACTTCCCATTGCACCGCCTACCCCAGGCAGGGAAGATGCGTAAATGCATTTCCACTTCGTCAAAAAAAAAAAAAAAAAAAAAAAAAAAAGGTTAGGTTAGGTTAGGTTAGGTTAGGTTAGGTTAGGTTAGGTTAGGTTAGGTTAGGTTAGGTTAGGTTAGGTTAGGTTAGGTTAGGTTAGGTTAGGTTAGGTTAGGTTAGGTTAGGTTAGGTTAGGTTCCCCCCCGATAGTGCTGCCACCTTGCCGTGGTGGGGGGGCTTGCGTGTCTCAATGATCTGCGAGGCTATACCGGACAGGGCTACCCATACCGGAAAGGCTCGTGGTGAGGGTCCAGACGAAGAGCGGCACTCTGGGGAGGTGACAGGGGGTTCTGGAAGGGTTGCGGTCGCGTGCCTTAGGGCTGCTTCTGCCCCGGAAAGTTCACTCTGTCACCTGGGGAGGGTCTGGTGACGAGAGGCTTTTCGTTAGAAAAGTCTTCTCGTCACCCTTGGTGGGTGGTGGCAGAGGTCGTTGGAAGGGGTGGTTGTGTGCGCTTTCGCTTCCATCCCGGACAGCTTCCTACTGTCGCCATTTTTGACGGTTGGTGGCTGGGGTAGCTTGAAGGGTCAGTTGCGAGTGCACTTGGTGCTTGCCGCTTCTGGTCCGGAAAGCTTAACCAGTCGCCTGGAGGGGGCTTTGGCGGGGGTGGTTGAAAAGGGTGGTTTCCATCCTGGACAGCTGCCTCTGTCAGTTGGTGGTTGGTGACTGGGTTTATGGGCAGGGACGGCATCGCAGAGATGCGTTGCGCGTTCCCTTGCGTCGTACTCCCATGTCACCCGCGGGTCCCTCTACGTGTCTTTCGGAATCCCGGGGGGCACTGTAGTTATCGAGGGGACAGCTGCGGTGGGGCGTGTTTGAAGGATACTTGGTATCCGGAAAGCACCATCCACCGCAGGCAGATCGTTGGAGGGAAGGCGAACTCAGTGGACTTCGGTTCGCTGCTCGCCCGAACTTCTTGTAAAGCTAGTGGGTTGGGGACCCACCTTGCACGGCTTTACCGGTCTGGGGTGACGATCGTGGGCTGTGCACTTTCGAAACCTCCTTTGGCGAGGATTGGGGGGGCTCCTTTGGAGCAAGCCGGGAGGCGCGTCAGTGGCCAAAGCTTAGGCATGTACCGCGGCGCCTCACCACCGGCCAGGGTCTTTAAAACGCCGGAGTGGTTTTAAACGGTAGTTCGTTCGTACGAGAGTCCGTTATACTTCCCATTGCACCGCCTACCCCAGGCAGGGAAGATACGTAAATGTATTTCCACTCCGTCAAAAAAAAAAAAAAAAAAAAAAAAAAAAAAAAAAAAAAAAAAAAAAAAAAAAAAAAAAAAAAAAAAAAAAAAAAAAAAAAAAAGGTTAGGTTAGGTTAGGTTAGGTTAGGTTAGGTTAGGTTAGGTTAGGTTAGGTTAGGTTAGGTTAGGTTAGGTTAGGTTAGGTTAGGTTAGGTTAGGTTAGGTTAGGTTAGGTTAGGTTAGGTTAGGTTAGGTTCCCCCCCGATAGTGCTGCCACCTTGCCGTGGTGGGGGGGCTTGCGTGTCTCAATGATCTGCGAGGCTATACCGGACAGGGCTACCCATACCGGAAAGGCTCGTGGTGAGGGTCCAGACGAAGAGCGGCACTCTGGGGAGGTGACAGGGGGTTCTGGAAGGGTTGCGGTCGCGTGCCTTAGGGCCGCTTCTGCCCCGGAAAGTTCACTCTGTCACCTGGGGAGGGTTTGGTGACGAGAGGCTTTTCGTTAGAAAAGTCTTCTCGTCACCCTTGGTGGGTGGTGGCAGAGGTCGTTGGAAGGGGTGGTTGTGTGCGCTTTCGCTTCCATCCCGGACAGCTTCCTACTGTCGCCATTTTTGACGGTTGGTGGCTGGGGTAGCTTGAAGGGTCAGTTGCGAGTGCACTTGGTGCTTGCCGCTTCTGGTCCGGAAAGCTTAACCAGTCGCCTGGAGGGGGCTTTGGCGGGGGTGGTTGAAAAGGGTGGTTTCCATCCTGGACAGCTGCCTCTGTCAGTTGGTGGTTGGTGACTGGGTTTATGGGCAGGGACGGCATCGCAGAGATGCGTTGCGCGTTCCCTTGCGTCGTACTCCCATGTCACCCGCGGGTCCCTCTACGTGCCTTTCGGAATCCCGGGGGGCACTGTAGTTATTGAGGGGACAGCTGCGGTGGGGCGTGTTTGAAGGATACTTGGTATCCGGAAAGCACCATCCACCGCAGGCAGATCGTTGGAGGGAAGGCGAACTCAGTGGACTTCGGTTCGCTGCTCGCCCGAACTCCTTGTAGAGCCAGTGGGTTGGGGACCCACCTTGCACGGCTCTACCGGTCTGGGGTGTTGATCGTGGGCTGTTCACAGTCGGCACCTCCTTTGGCGAGGATTGGGGGGGCCCTTTTTGGGCAAGCCGGGAGGCGCGTCAGTGGCCAAAGCTTAGGCATGTACCGCGGCGCCTCACCACCGGCAAGGGTTTAAACGCCGGAGTGGTTTTAAACGGTAGTTCGTTCGTACGAGAGTCCGTTATACTTCCCATTGCACCGCCTACCCCAGGCAGGGAAGATGCGTAAATGCATTTCCACTCCGTCAAAAAAAAAAAAAAAAAAAAAAAAAAAAAAAAAAAAAAAAAAAGGTTAGGTTAGGTTAGGTTAGGTTAGGTTAGGTTAGGTTAGGTTAGGTTAGGTTAGGTTAGGTTAGGTTAGGTTAGGTTAGGTTAGGTTAGGTTAGGTTAGGTTAGGTTAGGTTAGGTTAGGTTAGGTTAGGTTAGGTTAGGTTAGGTTAGGTTAGGTTAGGTTAGGTTAGGTTAGGTTAGGTTAGGTTAGGTTAGGTTAGGTTAGGTTAGGTTAGGTTAGGTTAGGTTAGGTTAGGTTAGGTTAGGTTAGGTTAGGTTAGGTTAGGTTAGGTTAGGTTAGGTTAGGTTAGGTTAGGTTCCCCCCCGATAGTGCTGCCACCTTGCCGTGGTGGGGGGGCTTGCGTGTCTCAATGATCCACGAGGCTATACCGGACAGGGCTACCCATACCGGAAAGGCTCGTGGTGAGGGTCCAGACGAAGAGCGGCACTCTGGGGAGGTGACAGGGTTTCTGGAAGGGTTGCGGTTGCGTGCCTGCTGCCGGGCGGGCCGCTTCTGCCCCGGAAAGATTCCCTTGTCACCTGGGGTGGGTTTGGTGACGAGAGGCTTTTCGTTTGAAAAGCCTTTCTCGTCATCCTTGGTGGGTGGTGACAGAGGTCGTTGGAAGGGGTGGTTGCGTGCGCTTTCGTTTCCATCCCGGACAGCGTCCTACTGTCGCCATTTTTGACGGTTGGTGGCTGGGGTAGCTTGAAGGGTCAGTTGCGAGTGCACTTGGTGCTTGCCGCTTCTGGTCCGGAAAGCTTAACCAGTCGCCTGGAGGGGGCTTTGGCGGGGGTGGTTGAAAAGGGTGGTTTCCATCCTGGACAGCTGCCTCTGTCAGTTGGTGGTTGGTGACTGGGTTTATGGGCAGGGACGGCATCGCAGAGATGCGTTGCGCGTTCCCTTGCGTCGTACTCCCATGTCACCCGCGGGTCCCTCTACGTGTCTTTCGGAATCCCGGGGGGCACTGTAGTTATTGAGGGGACAGCTGCGGTGGGGCGTGTTTGAAGGATACTTGGTATCCGGAAAGCACCATCCACCGCAGGCAGATCGTTGGAGGGAAGGCGAACTCAGTGGACTTCGGTTCGCTGCTCGCCCGAACTCCTTGTAGAGCCAGTGGGTTGGGGACCCACCTTGCACGGCTTTACCGGTCTGGGGTGTTGATCGTGGGCTGTTCACAGTCGGCACCTCCTTTGGCGAGGATTGGGGGGGCCCTTTTTGGGCAAGCCGGGAGGCGCGTCAGTGGCCAAAGCTTAGGCATGTACCGCGGCGCCTCACCACCGGCCAGGGTTTAAACGCCGGAGTGGTTTTAAACGGTAGTTCGTTCGTACGAGAGTCCGTTATACTTCCCATTGCACCGCCTACCCCAGGCAGGGAAGATGCGTAAATGCATTTCCACTCCGTCAAAAAAAAAAAAAAAAAAAAAAAAAAAAAAGGTTAGGTTAGGTTAGGTTAGGTTAGGTTAGGTTAGGTTAGGTTAGGTTAGGTTAGGTTAGGTTGAAGTCGTTTGGAAGTTGTTTTTTGGTTGTTTCTTGGGTTGTACTGGTTGGATATATGCAAGTTTTGGTGTCATAGACTTACATTTTTTCCTTATCAGTTTGTTTTCATCTTTTCTCTTTTATCTCCTTTAGTTTTCTTATTTTATCAATTTTGGCATTTGCGGTTGGTAATCTTTTTGTATTTTTTTCGTTAATTTTTTCACTATTTTTCACTTTTTCTTTATTTTGTAGTTCGGTCGTCTTGCATCTTTTTCAGTCCTTTTCAGGACTGGAAGATAGCGGACCTTTAGGTTAGTTTGTTTAATTAGGCTTAATTTTTTCGGAACGAAGGTTCCGAACTTATTGACCTAATAATTTTGTAGTTTTGACCGTGTAATTTTTTTTGTAATTTCATTGTTTGTTTACCTTTTTTCTTTTTAATTTAATTAGTGTTGCTGTTATCTCATCTTGCCCATCTTTTGGGTGGAGGTACCGGCAACGGTTAGTTTAATTATAGTTAGGTTTTGGTTTTGGTATTTTTAGGTTTGTTATTTTTCTTTAATTTTTGTAAACTTTGAGTTTATGCTCGAAGCTTGCAAATTTTTTAGATAACTTTTTTGTGTTTGGGTTCATTGTTTAATTAGATTTAGTATTTTGTAAAATATTTAATCTGTAAGGTAGGATAGGATATTTAGTTTTTTAAATATTTGTATTTAACTTTTTAACTTTTTGACCGCTGAGTCAAAAGTTATTAGTGTTTAGGTATTGGTAGGTAGTTTTTCTGTATATTTTGCTGTGAAGTTTACAAACTTAAGCTTTTTGGCGAAAGTTTGGAAATTTCATAGCTTTTTATCCTTTTGACCTTTTTCTGTTTTCTCGCTTTGGCCATCTAGGCCTTTGCGAGAGGCACCTTGGTTTCCCTTTTCAACTTCACACGACCTCTGGAAGTGGGTGAAATCGGGCCCCGAAAGAAATTTTTCGGTTGCTATTTTTCTCAAACAGGCGCTGAACTCATCTTTGTATGAGAAAAGTAAAATCCGACTCGCACTTGACTTTTTCAAGTTAGGTTAGGTCGCAACTCTGGTTCTGGCCGTCGGATTTGGGCTAAATTTTGGGTTTAGGTAGACGAGGTCACCATGACCTCGCCTACCAAATTCTGGAAGGGTCCACCGGAGGGCGGGGAAGTTGTCCTCAGTTCGGAGTCCGAGATGGACGAGGATTTAATTGAGGTCGAGGACAACGCTCCTTTGGGCCCTAAAAGGGCGCATGATGACGAGGAGGACGACCCGCGTCCTCTTAAGGTCAACACGGCGGTGCGGGGGAAGCCTAAGGGCGCCTACGCCGGGTTGGCCAAGGCAAAATTGCGGGCGAAGCAATATTTGCTAGAGCCCCAATTTGCCGAGGCGGCCGAGGCGGCTGAGCCCGATACGGGGGCATGCTACCGGCGGGAGTACCCGGAGCTCCGCTCCAGGAAGGGTAGGAAGGAGGAAACCGGGGACTCCGTGCGCTCGCGCTCGCGCTCGAGCTCTCGCCCTGGTTCGAGCTCCCCCGAGGCAAGGGAGGAATCTGCGTGCCTAGCGTGCGTACAGGAGAGTGACCCGTTAGACGCCACGCGCATGGCGGCGCGGGACATTTTGGAGGCGGCCAAGTCATCGGGGAACCTGAAAGGCGAAATCTGGGGCCGAATGAACCGGGCGTGCCGCGTTATCTTGGGCTCGATGGACGAGGTCGAGGCGGCCAGAGCCGAGAGCGAGGAGATCCGCATCCTGAAGGCGGACAATAAAAGGATGCGGGAGCAACTCGCTCAAAACTCGGCGGAGCTGAAGGCACTTCGTGTCGCCTTCAGCAAGCGGGTGAGTCCGTCCACTCCCGCCCCGGTGGCCGCCTCCCTGCAGTTCGGGACGGCTGAGCTCACCGAGGCAATAGAGGCCATGAAACATGACCTCTTCGTCAGCCTCGGTGGGATGATTAACGCCAGGATGGAGGAGGTGAACCGTCGCCTCCCGGCCGAGCCCATCCTCCGCCCCCCGCTAGCGCACGACAGGCGAGCCGCCAAGCCCGCCGTCGCAGCCCCTCCTCAGAGGGAAGTCGCAAGACTGGCCCCCCCCCCTCCGGCCCCGGTGGAAGCGTTAGCGCCGATCGCCAGGGCCCGCCTAGGCGACGGAAGGCCGAAGGCCGCGGCGAAAAAGACGGCAGCCCCAGCCCCAGCCCCCGCTGCGGTACCCGCCCCCAGACGACCGACAAGGCTGGTGAACTCCGGCCCTGCCCCGAGAGCCTTCCGGCCATCGCAGGGCGAACCCGGCCCCTCGGGCCGTATGCCGCCCCCGCCCGCGCAGTCGTCGTGGTCGGAGGTGGTGCGAAGGAAGGGGAAGGGCAAGCCCAAGGCCCCCCCTCCACCCCCGAAGAAGGCGGCGCAAGGGCCCAGGCCCGTCAGGCTGTCCGTGCCAAAGACGGCGGCGGTCGTGGTCTCCCTCAAGGAGGGAGCCACCACCACCTTGCAGGCCACAATGGCTAAGGCCATCAACGGCCTTAACCTCAATGACGTTGGCCTGCAAAACGTGAAGGTCAGGACCTCGATGACCGGTTCCCGGGTCATCGAGGTCGCCGGTGTGGACGGGGGGCAAAAGTTGGCGGACACCCTTGCAGCCAGGCTGCAAGGGATCGTGGGCGACGTCGCCAACGTCAGCCGCCCGGTGAAGTTGGCCGAACTCACACTCTCTGGCCTGGACGAGTCGGCCACCAGGGAGACGGTGGCACATGCCGTCGCCGCAGCCGGGGCCTGCCTGCCGGACCAGGTCAGGGTGGCCTACGTCCGCACCCTCTACAACGGCACTGGGTCAGCGATGATTCAGTGCCCAGTGCCGGCGGCGATAGCGATAAAGAACGCTGGCAGAGTCCAGGTAGGCTGGGCCTCTGCCAGGGTCACGGTGGTGGGGCCGACGCCGATGCGGTGTTTCCGTTGTTTCGGCGTCGGCCACTCGCGGGAGATGTGCCCCTCCAAGTCTGACCGGAGCAATTGCTGCTTCCGGTGCAGCCAAGAGGGGCACAAAATGTCGGAGTGCTGGGAGAAGGCGTGGTGTGCCGTGTGCCACCAGGCCAAACTCCCAGCCAACCACCGGATGGGGGGCATAAATTGTTGCCCCCCCGCCCTCAGAGGGAGGAGCACGAGGCCGCAGCGCCCCCGCCCCGCCCCAGCAAGCAATGCCCCCGCAGCGGAAGCCGCCGCCGGGCCACTGGAGGAGACCTGCATGGACCTCTAAATGCCAGCACAGCATTTAGAGCTCCTGCAGGTCAACGTCAACCACTCCGCCAGATCACAGGACCTGCTAATGCAGGTCATGGCGGAGTGGTCGATCGACGCAGTGGTCGTGACGGAGCCCTACTACGTCCCTCCCTCACCCAATTGGGTGGGGTCGACGGACGAGAGGGCTGCCGTGGTGGTGCCGGCGGTCGGCAATGGCCCCCCTCTGGGGAGGATCGAGGTCGGCCCGGGGTACGCAGCGGCCGGATGGGGGAGTGACACCGTATTAATTGCGGTGTACTTCTCCCCCAATAGGCCGCTCGCCGACTTCGAGGTCTTCCTCGGAGTCCTGGGGGGCGTTGCGAGGAGGGCGGCCCCGCGCCAAGTAATCATCCTGGGGGACCTCAACGCCAAAAGTGCGGCGTGGGGATCCCCCGTAACGGATGCGCGCGGGGCGGCGCTGAGGGATTGGTCGGTGGTAGCGGGCCTGGCGGTCTTGAACCGGGGCAGCGCCAACACCTGCGTGCGGCGGCGAGGGGGGTCAATCGTGGACATCACGTTCGCGACCCCCGCCATGGCCGCACGCGTTGCAGGTTGGCGCGTCCTGGAGGACGTGGAGACCCTGTCTGATCACCTATACATTAGGTTCAGGGTCTCCACAGGGCTGGGCCAGCCACCACCAGTCCCAAGGGGGGGGGCGTAGGGGGGGAATGGGGGAGTTCCCCAAGTGGTCCCTGTCCCTTCTGGACAGGGCCAAGGCGGACGAGGCGGCGATGGTGGAGGCTTGGTGCTCCGCCCCACCCGCCGCCTCTGGAGTGGAGGAGAGGGCGCGCCACTTCCGCACATCGTTGCAGACGGTGTGCGGAGCGGCCATGCCCCGGGCAAGACGCCTATTCGCCCGGAAATGCGTCTACTGGTGGTCCGCAGAAATTGCGGCCCTGCGGACCACCGCCGACGGTGCCCGCCACGCCTACCAGCACTGTAGGCGTAGGCGGCACACCCGAGAGGAGGAGGAGGGGCTCTACAGGGCCCACCAAGAGGCCAGGGGGGCCCTAACCCTGTCCATAGCGGTGGCCAAGGAAGAGGGCAATGTCTCCTTCCTGGCCACGCTGGACGAGAATCCATGGGGGCGGCCGTACAAGGTGGTGCGCAACAAGATGCGCACCGCCCCCCCCATGGATTCGCTGGAGCCCCCCCTCCTGAGGAGGGTCATCGAGGGGCTGTTTCCGGCAGCCCCGTCGATAGTTCCCCCGGTGATGACCGAGCCACCGGGGGACCAGGAGGACCCACTCGAACTCGACATCGCACCGGTGAGCGATGACGAGTTCGAGAGGGCGGTGGACCGGCTCCGGGGCTGCAAGAAAGCCCCGGGGCCCGATGGAGTACCAGGCCGGGTACTCCCCATCGCCCTAAAGCACCTCGGGGACCGACTCAGGCAGTTAATGAGTGACTGCCTGAGGGAAGGTCGGTTCCCGAGAGTGTGGAAGGAGGGGAGGTTATGCCTCATCCGGAAGGAGGGTCGACCCCCGGATTGCCCGTCCGCCTATCGCCCCATAGTGCTGCTGGACGAGGCCGGGAAGATGTTGGAGAGAGTCCTGGCCTCTAGGATCCGGCAGCACCTAGAGACCGCCGGCCCGAACGTCTGTGAGAGACAGTTCGGGTTTAGGGAGGGGCGGTCTACGCTCGACGCGGTGAAGTCCCTAAGGGACTTCTACGACTACGCGTCGAGCAGAGGGGAGGGAGTAGTGGCGGTGTCGCTCGACA
This sequence comes from Acleris emargana, assembly GCA_927399475.2. NCBI lineage: Eukaryota > Metazoa > Arthropoda > Insecta > Lepidoptera > Tortricidae > Acleris > Acleris emargana. The sequence continues at coordinate 12,476,997 of OV656863.1, forward strand.
TCGCCAACGCCTTTGGCACCCTCCCCTATGGGGTGATAAGGGAGGCACTCATATACCACCGAGTGCCTCCCTACCTGCGGCGGCTCATAGAGCACTACCTTACTGATAGGGTAGTGCTCTATGAGCAGGCGGACGGTCGACGGGGGTCGACGGAGATGGCCTGCGGCGTGCCCCAAGGTTCCGTGCTCGGTCCGCTTTTATGGAACCTGGGGTACGACTGGGCCATCAGGGGGGAGCTGCTCCCGCGGACGGCCACCATCTGCTACGCAGACGATACCATGGTGGCCGCGCGCGGGACCGAGCTGAGAGAGGTGCTGTGCCGGGCGGAAGCGGCGGCCGAGCTGACGATTCACCGGATCGGTCGGCTCGGCCTGAGGGTGGCCCTCCCGAAGACTGAGGCTATAGTCTTCGGGGGGCGGGGGTGGAGGCTGCCGGCGGGCGCGGCGCTCACCCTGGGGGGGGAACCGGTCCAGATCAGGCCCCACATAAAATATTTGGGGCTTGTTCTGGACCGATGGTGGAATTTCGGGGAGCACTTTAAGAAGTTAGCTCCCCGAGTGGTGGGCGCCGCGTCGGCGATGAGTCGGCTTCTGCCGAACGTGGGTGGACCAGGCTCCTTGTGTCGCCGGCTGTATGCCGGCGTCACAAGGAGCATGGCTCTGTACGGGGCCCCGATCTGGGCGGACAAGTTGTCCGCCCGGAACCGGGCCCTGCTACGGAGGCCACAACGGGTGGTGGCCCTCCGCATAGTGAGGGCCTACATGACGGTGGCCCACGCCGCGGCCTGCCTCCTCGCCTGCACCCCGCCCTGGGAGTTGGACGCAGAGGTGCAGGCGGAGACCTACATGGTTAGGTCCAGGGCCCGGGCGAGAGGTGATCGCCCGGACCCTGAGGAGGTTGAGGAGACGCGCCGGATGATGGAGCGCCGACTGCGGGACAGGTGGAAAGCGAACCTGGAGGATTCCCCCTATGGTGTTTACACCATAGGGGCGATCCTCCCGTCGCTGGACACCTGGTTGGGGAGGGCAGTCGGTGCTACATCGTACCGGCTTGTGCAGGTATTGACCGGACACGGATGCTTCGGTCACTACCTGCACAAGATTGGGAGGGAGCCCGGCCCGCAGTGCCATGAGTGCGGCGATCCGGACGACACGGCTCGCCACACCCTCGCGGTGTGCAGCCGTTGGAGTGCGGAGCGCTGCACGATGGCACTGGCCATCGGGCAATGGGACCTCTCCCTGCACAGCGTCGTGTCTGCGATGCTGTGCAGCGACAGGTCCTGGAGGGCTGTGGCCTCCTTCTGCGAGAGCGTTATCTCACAGAAGGAGGCCTTGGAGCGGGAGCGCGAGGAGTCTCCTCACGCGCACCCGCTCCGGCGCAGACGGCAGGGGTTTAGGCGGCGGCGTTTTGCCGGCCGCCTCTACCCTTAGTGACTGCGGGTGGGGGATGGGAGTCCCCTGCCCGCCGTAGGCTAGTCACTTGGCGGTCTGGGAGGGGGGCCAGGCGTGCTCGGCCCCCCTCTCCTTTGGCGCGGGAAGCCCCGGCAATGGCTGGGGCGTCCGGTGGACACCGTGGGGATGCCTAGCAGGAAACACGGTGTCCATACAAACCGGAGAGGTGGGTACGCCAAGGTGTTTTTTAGTGGGTAACACTCCCCCACTCCTTCTCACTTAGTCAGAAGGGGGGGGGACGTGAGTCCCACATACCCTCCCGCCACTCCCATGGCGGGGGAAATGCGTAATGCATTTTTCACCTTGTCAAAAAAAAAAAAAAAAAAAAAAAAAAAAAAAAAGGTTAGGTTAGGTTAGGTTAGGTTAGGTTAGGTTAGGTTAGGTTAGGTTAGGTTAGGTTAGGTTAGGTTAGGTTAGGTTAGGTTAGGTTAGGTTAGGTTAGGTTAGGTTAGGTTAGGTTAGGTTGAGGTAGTAACTTTGGTGTGACTGGGTGGATTTTTGTAATATTTGGTATCCAAATCTTATAATTTTTCCTTATCCTTTTGCGTTTTCCCTTTTCTCTTTATCTTGTTTACTTTTCTTATTTTTCTTCTTTTTGCATTTGCGGTTGGTTATTTTTTGTTAATTTTTTCTTCATTTTTCACGGTTTTTCACTTTTTTGTTTATTTTTTGGTTTCTTCGCCTCTTATCTTTTTTAGCCCTTTTCAGGGCTAAAAGATAGAGGATTTCTTGGTCTGTTGGTGGATTTAGGTTCGATTTTTTCGGAACGAAGGCTCCGAAAATATTGGCCTTGCCATTTTGTAAATATTAACTTTAAAATTTCTTTAGTTTTAGGGTTTGTTTACATTTTTACTTTTTAATTTGATCGGTGTTGCCCTTATCCCACCTTGCCCAGTTTTTGGGCGGGGGTACCGGCAACGGTCCCGTGAATTATAAAGTAATTTTGGTTTTGTTATTGTTAGATTAGTTATTTTATTTTAATTTTTGGAAGCTTTGAGTTTTTGCTCAAAGTTTTCAGAAAACTTTTCTTACTTTTTTGTGTTTGGGGTGATTTTTTGATAGTTTTAAGTGTTTTGTAAAATATTTAATTCATAGGATAGGATAGTTTATTTAGTTTTTTAAATTTTTGTACTTAACTTTTTAACTCTTTGACCACTTGGTCAAAAGTTATTAAAGTTTATATAGTTCTAGGTAGTTTTAGGTAGATAGTTGTAATAGTTTTACAAACTTAAGCTTTTTTGTTAAGTTTAGGAATTGTATAACTTTTAACCTTTTTACCTTTTTAGTGTTTTTCCTTTTTTGTTCTTTAAGTTCTATTGGGTTGTATTTTTTAGTATTTTTTGTGTATTTTTATTGCCTCATTTAGTGGGTCAAAGTGCGTCCCAAAATTTTTAGCAGATTGCTATTTTTATAATTCAGGCGCAAAACCCAAATTAGTATAGGAAAGTCCAAATCCGACTCGCACTTCACGATTTCAAGGTTAGGTTAGCTCCTAACTTTGGTCGTAGCGGTCGGATTTGGACCCCTTTTGGGGGTCAGGTAGACGAGGTCGCGATGACCTCGCCTGCCAAACCGTGGGAGGATCCTCCATTGGAGAGCGGAGCTAACTCTAGCTCCGACTCTGAGATGGAGCTAGAACCTAGAGATGTCGACGAGGATGCCCCGTCGACATCGAAACGGGCGTACGAGGACGAGGAGGAGGATACCCATAGGCAGCCTCCTCAGAAGTTGAACACGGCGCTACGGGGTAAACCCAAGGGCGCTTACGCTGGGCTGGCCACGGCCAGATTGAGGGCCAAACTATACCAGCTGACGCCCGAATTTGAGGAGGTCGCCGATGCCGCCCCCGACCCAGCGGCCGAATACCGACGGGAATACCCCGAACTTCGCCCCAGGGGGGCAAAGAAGGGGAAACCGACGGGCGTAGAGCGCTCTCGCTCGGTTTCGAAATCCCCCGAGCCCGTGGAGGACCCTGCGCGCCAGGAAGAACTGGACCCGCTGGACGCCACTCGCATGGCGGCGCGGGACATACTGGAGGCGGCCCGGGTATCCGGCAACCTCAAAGGGGAAGTGTGGGGCCGGATGAACAAGGCCTGCCGGACCATACTTTGGGCAATGGACGAGGCCGAGGCTGCAAGGTCCGAAAGTGAGGAGATCCGCAAATTAAAGGCGGACAATAAAAGGATGCGGGAGCAACTTGCCATAAACTCGTCTGAGCTGAAGGCCCTCCGCAAGGCCTTCAGCGAGCGGGAGGTTCCGGCTGCTCCCGTCGCGCCCGTCGCGCCCGCGCTCCAATTCGGCACGGCCGAGCTGACCGAGGCGATCGAAACAATGAAACGCGACTTGTTTCTTAGCCTCGGTCGCATGGTGAGCGACCGGATAGAGGAGGTGAGCCGGCGCCTCCCGGCGGAGCCCATCCTCCGCCCCCCGCTGGCGCACGACAGGCGGGCCGCAAAGCCCGCCGTGGCAGCCCCTCTGCAGGGAAGGGCCGCAGGGCCTGCCCTGCCCCCGTCGGCCCCGATGGAGGCCACCGAGCCGGAGACAAGGGCCCGTCTAGGTGATGGGAGGCCTAAGAGGGTGTCCGTTCCGCCCAGGCCCCAGTCCCCGGTGATCACCCCGAGGAAAAAGAAGGCGGCGGCTCCGGCCCCCTCGGTGGTACCCGCCAGCAGGAAGCCTTCTAGGCTGGTGAACGCCGGCCCTGCCCCGAGAGCCGTTCGGCCCTCGGAGGGAGAACCCGGCCCCTCGGGCCGACTGCCACCCCCGCCCGCGCAGATGGCGTGGTCGGAGGTAGTGAGGAAGAAGGGGAAGGGTAAGGCCAAGGCCTCCCCTCCCCCACCCCCGAAGACCGGCAAGGCGGCGCCCAGACCCGTCCGGCTGTCCGCCCCTAGGACGGCGGCAGTAGTGGTCTCCCTAAAGGAGGGGACCACCGCCACCATGCAGGCCACCATGGCTAAGGCCATAAACGGCCTTAGCCTGAGTGATGTTGGCCTGCACCACGTCAAGGTGAGGACCTCGATGACGGGATCCCGGGTCATCGAGGTCCCCGGAGAGGACGGACAGAGGGTGGCGGACTCCCTTGCAGAGAAGCTGCAGGGGATAGTTGGGGATGTCGCCAACGTGCGCCGCCCCGTCAAGATGGCCGACGTCCAGTTGGCCGGCCTGGACGAGTCGGCCACTAAGGAGTCCGTGGCGCAAGCCGTCGCCGCAGCGGGGGCGTGCCTGCCGGTGCAGGTCAGGGTGGGGGCTGTCCGCTCCCTGTACGATGGCACTGGGTCAGTACTGATTCAGTGCCCAGTGCAGGCGGCAATTGCCCTCACCAGGGCGGGGAGGATCCTGGTGGGCTGGGCGTCCGCCAGGGTCACGCCGGTTGGGCCGACACCGATGAGGTGTTATAAATGCTTCGGTGTCGGCCACTCGAGGGAGCTGTGCCCCTCTAAGACTGACCGGAGCAATCTGTGCTTCCGGTGCAGCCAAGAGGGGCACAAAATGGCGGACTGCTGGGAGAAGGCTTGGTGTGCAGTATGCCACCAAGCCAAGCTCCCGGCCAACCACCGGCTAGGGGGGGCTAATTGTTCCCCCCCCGCCACGAGAGGGAGGGACACCAGGCCGCAGCGCCCCCGCCCAGCCCCAGCAGTCCCCGCAGCGACGGCAGCCGTCGAGCCGGCCCAGGAGGAGACCTGCATGGACCTCTAGATGCCAGCACACCATCTAGAGGTCCTGCAGGTGAACGTCAACCACTCCGCCAGAGCACAGGACCTGCTCATGCAGGTCATGGCGGAGTGGTCGATTGACGTTGTAGTGGTGACGGAGCCCTACTTCGTCCCTCCCCTACCCAACTGGGTGGGGTCGAGGGACGAGAGGGCTGCCGTGGTGGTGCCGGCGATCGGCAACGGCCCCCCCCTCGTAAAACTCGAGGTGGGCCCAGGGTACGCGGCGGCCGGATGGGGGAATGACACCGCACTGATCGCGGTGTATTTCTCCCCCAATAGGCCGCTGGTCGCCTTTGAGGCCTTCCTCGAGGCCCTCGGGGGGGTGGCCAGGAGGGTGGCCCCGCGCCAAATAGTAATCCTGGGGGACCTCAACGCCAAAAGCGCGGCGTGGGGTTCCCCCGTAACGGATGTGCGCGGGGGTGTGCTGAGGGATTGGTTGGTGGTGGAGGGCCTGGTAGTCCTGAACCAGGGCAGCGCCAACACTTGCGTGCGGCGGCAGGGGGGGTCAATCGTGGACGTCACGTTCGCGACCCCTGCCATTGCCGCACGCGTCTCAGATTGGCGCGTCCTGGAGGACGTGGAGACCCTTTCGGACCACCTGAACATTAGGTTCAGGGTCTCCACGAGGTCAGGCCAGCCACCACCAGTCCCTGGGGGGGGGCGTAGGGGGGGGGGATGGGGGGAGTTCCCCAAATGGTCCCTGTCCCTTTTGGACAGGGCCAGGGCGGAGGAGGCGGCGATGGTGGAGGCCTGGTGTGACGCCCCACCCGCCGCCTCGGGAGTGGAGGAGAGGGCACGGCAGTTCCGCGCATCACTGCAGTCGGTGTGCGGAGCGGCCATGCCCCGGGCGAGGCGGTTGTTCGCCCGCAGGAGTGTGTACTGGTGGTCCGCCGACATCGCGGCCTTGCGGACCACCAGTAACGGGGCACGCGGCGCCTACCAACACTGTAGGCGCCGGCGGCACACCCGGGAGGAGGAGGAGGAGCTCCACAGGGCCCTCCAAGAAGCCAAGAGGGCCCTTGTCCAGGCCATCGCGGTGGCCAAGGAGGAGGGGTGGACCTCCTTCCTGGCCATACTGGACAGGAATCCGTGGGGGCGGCCGTATAGGGTGGTGCGCAACAAAATGCGCACCGCCCCCCCCATGGATTCGCTGGAGCCCCCTCTCCTCAGGAGGGTCGTCGAGGGGCTGTTTCCGGCAGCCCCTTCGATAGTTCCCCCGGTGATGACCGAGCCACCGGGGGACCTGGAGGACCCAGCCGAACTCGTCATCGCGCCGGTAAGCGATGACGAGTTCGAGAGGGCGGTGGACCGGCTCCGGGGCTGCAAAAAAGCCCCGGGGCCCGACGGAGTACCAGGCCGCGTACTCCACATCGCCCTACAACACCTCGGGGACCGGCTCAGGCAGATCTTGGACGACTGCCTGAGGGAGGGAAGGTTCCCGAGGGTGTGGAAGGAGGGGAGGCTCTGCCTCCTCCGGAAGGAGGGTCGACCCCCGGACTGTCCGTCCGCCTATCGCCCCATCGTGCTGCTGGATGAGGCCGGGAAGATTTTTGAAAGAATCCTGGCCTCCCGGATCCAGCGGCACCTAGAGACCGCCGGCCCGAACGTGTCAGATCGACAGTTCGGGTTTAGAGAGGGGCGGTCTACGCTCGACGCGCTGAAGTCCCTCAGGGACTTCTGTGAGCACGCGTCGAGCAGAGGGGAGGGAGTAGTGGCGGTGTCGCTCGACATCGCCAATGCCTTTGGCACCCTCCCCTATGGGGTGATAAGGGAGGCACTCACGTACCACCGAGTGCCTCCCTACTTAAGGCGGGTCATAGAGCACTACCTCACGGATAGGGTAGTGCTCTATGAACAGAAGGACGGTCGACGGGGGTCGACGGGGATGGCCTGCGGCGTGCCCCAAGGTTCCGTGCTCGGTCCACTACTATGGAACCTGGGGTACGACTGGGCCATCAGGGGGGAGTTGCTCCCGCGGACGGCCACCATCTGCTACGCAGATGACACCATGGTGGCCGTGCGCGGGACCGACATGAGGGAGGTGCTGTGCCGGGCGGAAGCGGCGGCCGAGCTGACCATTTACCGGATTGGTCGGCTCGGCCTGAGGGTGGCCCTCCCGAAGACTGAGGCGATAGTCTTCGGGGGGCGGGGGTGGAGGCTGCCAGCGGGCGCGGCGCTCACCCTGGGGGGGGAGTCGGTCCCGATCAAGCCCCACATCCGATATTTGGGGCTTGTTCTGGACCGACGGTGGGACTTCGGGGAGCATTTTTCGCAAATGGCTCCCCGAGTGGTGGGCGCCGCGTCGGCGATGAGCAGACTTCTGCCGAACGTGGGTGGGCCGGGCTCCTTGTGCCGCCGGTTATATGCCGGCGTCACAAGGAGCATGGCTCTGTACGGGGCCCCCATCTGGGCGGACAAGCTGTCCGCCCGGAACCGGGCCCTGCTACGGAGGCCTCAGCGGTTGGTGGCCCTCCGTATGGTGAGGGCCTACGTGACGGTGGCCCACGCCGCGGCCTGCCTCCTCGCCTGCACCCCGCCCTGGGAGTTGGATGCGGAGGTGCAGGCTGAGACCTACATGGTTAGGTCCAGGGCCCGGGCGAGAGGTGAACGCCCGGACCCTGAGGAGGTGGAGGAGACGCGCCGGATGACGGAGCGCCGACTGCGGGACAGATGGAAAGCCGACCTGGGGGATTCCCCTTATGGTGTTTATACCATAGGGGCGATCCTCCCGTCGGTGGACCTCTGGTTGGACAGGGCAGTCGGCGCTACGTCGTTCCGGCTTGTGCAGGTAATGACCGGACACGGATGCTTCGGTCATTACCTGCACAAAATTGGGAGGGAGCCTACCCCGCAGTGCCATGAGTGCGGGGATCCGGACGACACGGCTCAGCACACCCTCGCGGTGTGCAGTCGTTGGAGTCCGGAGCGCCGCACCATGGCACTAGCCATACAGCGGGAGGACCTCTCACTCTACAGCATTGTTGCGGCAATGCTCTACAGTGAGAGGTCTTGGGAGGCAGTGGCCTCCTTTTGCGAATATGTAATTTCGCAGAAGGAGGCCTCGGAGCGTGAACGCGAGGAGTCTCCTCTCGCGGATCCGCTCCGGCGCAGACGGCAGGGGTTCAGGCGGCGGCGTTTTGCCGGCCGCCTAAACCCTTAGTGACTGCGGGTGGGGGATAGGAGTCCCCTGCCCGCCGTAGGCTAGTCACTGGGCGGTCTGGGAGGGGGGCCACGCGTGTCCGGCCCCTCTCTCCTTTGGCGCGGGCAGCCCCGGCAACAGCTGGGGCAGCCGGTGGGGCACCTTGGCCAAGGCTTAGGCAGGAACCAGGGTGCCTCACCAACCGGCAGGAGGGTACGCCAGGGTGGTTTTTAGTGGGTTGCGCTCCCTTGCCCCCCCTCATTCTGAGGGGGGGTGACGGGGTGAGTCCCACATATCCCCTCACCACTCCTATGGTGAGGGGAATCCATAGAGGATTTTCCACCCTGTCAAAAAAAAAAAAAAAAAAAAAAAAAAAAAAAAAAAAAAGGTTGGGTTAGGTTACCCCCCGATAGTGCTGCCACCTTGCCGTGGTGGGGGGGCTTGCGTGTCTCAATGATCTGCGAGGCTATACCGGACAGGGCTACCCATACCGGAAAGGCTCGTGGTGAGGGTCCAGACGAAGAGCGGCACTCTGGGGAGGTGACAGGGGGTTCTGGAAGGGTTGCGGTCGCGTGCCTTAGGGCTGCTTCTGCCCCGGAAAGTTCACTCTGTCACCTGGGGAGGGTTTGGTGACGAGAGGCTTTTCGTTAGAAAAGTCTTCTCGTCACCCTTGGTGGGTGGTGGCAGAGGTCGTTGGAAGGGGTGGTTGTGTGCGCTTTCGCTTCCATCCCGGACAGCTTCCTACTGTCGCCATTTTTGACGGTTGGTGGCTGGGGTAGCTTGAAGGGTCAGTTGCGAGTGCACTTGGTGCTTGCCGCTTCTGGTCCGGAAAGCTTAACCAGTCGCCTGGAGGGGGCTTTGGCGGGGGTGGTTGAAAAGGGTGGTTTCCATCCTGGACAGCTGCCTCTGTCAGTTGGTGGTTGGTGACTGGGTTTATGGGCAGGGACGGCATCGCAGAAATGCGTTGCGCGTTCCCTTGCGTCGTACTCCCATGTCACCCGCGGGTCCCTCTACGTGTCTTTCGGAATCCCGGGGGGCACTGTAGTTATTGAGGGGACAGCTGCGGTGGGGCGTGTTTGAAGGATACTTGGTATCCGGAAAGCACCATCCACCGCAGGCAGATCGTTGGAGGGAAGGCGAACTCAGTGGACTTCGGTTCGCTGCTCGCCCGAACTCCTTGTAGAGCCAGTGGGTTGGGGACCCACCTTGCACGGCTTTACCGGTCTGGGGTGTTGATCGTGGGCTGTTCACAGTCGGCACCTCCTTTGGCGAGGATTGGGGGGGCTCCTTTGGAGCAAGCCGGGAGGCGCGTCAGTGGCCAAAGCTTAGGCATGTACCGCGGCGCCTCACCACCGGCCAGGGTTTAAACGCCGGAGTGGTTTTAAACGGTAGTTCGTTCGCACGAGAGTCCGTTATACTTCCCATTGCACTGCCTACCCCAGGCAGGGAAGATGCGTAAATGCATTTCCACTCCGTCAAAAAAAAAAAAAAAAAAAAAAAAAAAAAAAAAAAAAAAAAAAAAAAAAAAAAAAAAAGGTTAGGTTAGGTTCCCCCCCGATAGTGCTGCCACCTTGCCGTGGTGGGGGGGCTTGCGTGTCTCAATGATCTGCGAGGCTATACCGGACAGGGCTACCCATACCGGAAAGGCTCGTGGTGAGGGTCCAGACGAAGAGCGGCACTCTGGGGAGGTGACAGGGGGTTCTGGAAGGGTTGCGGTCGCGTGCCTTAGGGCTGCTTCTGCCCCGGAAAGTTCACTCTGTCACCTGGGGAGGGTTTGGTGACGAGAGGCTTTTCGTTAGAAAAGTCTTCTCGTCACCCTTGGTGGGTGGTGGCAGAGGTCGTTGGAAGGGGTGGTTGTGTGCGCTTTCGCTTCCATCCCGGACAGCTTCCTACTGTCGCCATTTTTGACGGTTGGTGGCTGGGGTAGCTTGAAGGGTCAGTTGCGAGTGCACTTGGTGCTTGCCGCTTCTGGTCCGGAAAGCTTAACCAGTCGCCTGGAGGGGGCTTTGGCGGGGGTGGTTGAAAAGGGTGGTTTCCATCCTGGACAGCTGCCTCTGTCAGTTGGTGGTTGGTGACTGGGTCTATGGGCAGGGACGGCATCGCAGAGATGCGTTGCGCGTTCCCTTGCGTCGTACTCCCATGTCACCCGCGGGTCCCTCTACGTGTCTTTCGGAATTCCGGGGGGCACTGTAGTTATCGAGGGGACAGCTGCGGTGGGGCGTGTTTGAAGGATACTTGGTATCCGGAAAGCACCATCCACCGCAGGCAGATCGTTGGAGGGAAGGCGAACTCAGTGGACTTCGGTTCGCTGCTCGCCCGAACTTCTTGTAAAGCTAGTGGGTTGGGGACCCACCTTGCACGGCTTTACCGGTCTGGGGTGACGATCGTGGGCTGTGCACTTTCGAAACCTCCTTTGGCGAGGATTGGGGGGGCTCCTTTGGAGCAAGCCGGGAGGCGCGTCAGTGGCCAAAGCTTAGGCATGTACCGCGGCGCCTCACCACCGGCCAGGGTCTTTAAAACGCCGGAGTGGTTTTAAACGGTAGTTCGTTCGTACGAGAGTCCGTTATACTTCCCATTGCACCGCCTACCCAGGCAGGGAAGATACGTAAATGTATTTCCACTCCGTCAAAAAAAAAAAAAAAAAAAAAAAAAAAAAAAAAAAAAAAAAAAAAAAAAAAAAAAAAAAAGGTTAGGTTAGGTTAGGTTAGGTTAGGTTAGGTTGAAGTCGAATCTTGGGTGTTTCTGGGTGGATTAGTGCAATTTTCGGATTCCTAATACTACATTTTCGTCTCTTTCGTTTTCTGTTTCTCTTTCCTTTCTATCTTCTTATTTGTTATTGTTATTAAAGTTTATGTATTTGCGGTTGGTAATTTAATTTCATTTTTTGCTCGGTTTTGCACTTTTTTGTTTTTCTTCTGGTTTTGTTATCTTGCGTCTTTTTTAGCCCTTTTCAGGGCTAGAAGATTGCGGAGTTCTTGTTCTATTTGTGGGTTAAGGTCAAATAATTTTTGGTACCTAGGTTCCAAAATTATTGGCCTTGCCAAATTGTAAATTTTCCCTTATTTCTTGTTAGTTTTAGGGGTTTTTTGTGTTATAATATTGTCGGTGTTGCCTTTATCCCACCTTGCCCAGTTTTTGGGCGGGGGTACTGGTAACGGTCCCGCTTATTATAGCATATTTTGCATTTGGTTTTAGTTTAGTTAGCTTTAAGATTTTTCATTTTGAAAGTTTCAAATTTTATTTGAAAATTTCAGAGAAATTTTTTAGTTACTTTTTTGTGTTTGGTTAAGTTTTTCATTAGTTTGTAGTCTTTGTATAAATTTTGATTTGCTAGTTTAAGGTAGGTTATTTAATTCTTTAAATTTTGTGTATACACGCTTTAACCTTTTGACCACTTGGTCAAAAGTTATTGCACTTTGTATTATATTTGGTAGAGTAAGTTTTTCTTGGGTTTCAGTTTTACAAACTTATCGTTTTTTGATATTTTTGTAAAATTGATAACTTTTAACCTTTTCATCTTTTTTGTGTTTTTTCTTTTTCTTTTGTTAGTCTTTATTGGGAGGTACCTTTTTGTTTTTGTTTTATTAGTGTACGACTTCGGGAAGTGGGTCAAATTAGGGGCGCAAGATTTTGAGACATTGCTCAGTGTTTCAAATCAGGCGCTCAACCCACTTCTCCATACATTTAGCCAAATCCGACTCGCACTTGACCGTTTAGGTTAGGTTAGGTCGTAAGTCCGGTCCTAGCGGTCGGATTTGGACTAGATTTTGGGACTAGGTAGACGAGGTCACTATGACCTCGCCTACCAAATTTTGGGGGGATCCACCGGGGGGGGGAGGAACTCGCTTGAGTTCCGACTCCGAACCGGAGGATTTTATTGATGTGGATGGTGACGTGGTGGAGAGTGCTCCTTCGACGTCCAAGAGGGCGCATGAGGACGAGGAGGAGGACCCCAAACCTCCTCCAAAGTTCAACACGGCGGTTCGGGGAAAGGCCAAGGGGGCGTATGTGGGGCTAGCTACAGCAAGGCTAAGGGCGAAGCTGTATCAGCTGACGCCCCAATTCTCGGAGGGGGCTGATACCGACTCGGATCCGGCGGATCCTGTGGCCGAGTATCGGAAGGAGTTCCCCGAACTCCGCCCCAAGGGGGGGATAAGGGGGAAAGCGGTCGGCAACGTGCGCTCCCGCTCTACATCGCGCTCTCCTGAGCCCATGGATGGGCTGACGTGCACACAGGAGATGGATCCGGTGGACGCCACCCGCTTGGCGGCGCGCGACATCCTGGAGGCGGCCCGGTCATCCGGGAATTTGAAGGGGGAGATCTGGGGCCGGATGAACCGGGCCTGCAGAACAATTTTAGGGTCGATGGACGAAGTTCAGGCGGCCCAAAATGAGAGCGAGGAGATCCGCAAATTAAAGGCGGATAACAAGCGAATGCGGGAGCAACTGGCGCTCAATTCCGCAGAGCTGAAGGCGCTCCGCATCGCCTTCAGCGAGAGGGAGATCCCGGCCGCACCGGTGGCTTCTTCGTTGCAATTCGGTACGGTCGAACTGACCGAGGCCATACAGGAGATGAAGCGGGACCTGTTTTTGAGCCTCGGTCGGATGGTGAACGACCGTATCGACGAAGTCAACCGGCGTCTCCCGGCGGAGCCAATTCTCCGCCCCCCGTTGGCACACGAGGTGCGTGCCCTCAGGCATGTCCCCACCCCTCCTCCTCGGAGAAATGCCGTTGCGCCCGCTGCTCCCTCCCGGACCCCAGTGGAGGTGCTCGAGCCAGTCGCCAGGGCTCGACTGGGCGACGGGAGGCCGAAGCCCAAGGCGGCCAAGAAGGTGGCGGCCACACCCATGTCGCCGGTGCTCAGCCCCCCCTCCAGGAGGCCAAGCAAACTAGTGGTTGCTGACCCTGCCCCGAGAGCCGTTCGGCCCTCGCAGGGGGAACCCGGCCCCTCGGGCCGTATGCCACCCCCGCCCGCGCAGATGGCGTGGTCGGAGGTGGTACGCAAAAAGGGGAAGGGCAAGGCCAAGGCCACCCCTCCCCAAGCCCCGAAGCCCGGAAAGGCGGCGCCCAGACCGGCGAAGCTGACCGTCCCCAAGACGGCGGCAGTGGTGGTCTCCCTTAAGAAGGGGGCCACCACCACTCTGCAGGCCACCATGGCTAAGGCCATTAACGGCCTTAGCCTCAGCTCGGTTGGCCTGCAACACGTTAGAGTGAGGACCTCGATGACGGGCTCCCGGGTCATCGAGGTCCCAGGGGAGGATGGGCACAGGGTGGCAGACACCCTGGCAGCCAAGCTGCAGGGGTTGGTGGGGGACGTCGCTGACGTCAGCCGCCCTGTGAAAATGGCCGAGATCCAGCTGGCCGGCCTTGACGAGTCGGCCACGAAGGACTCGGTGGCGCAGGCGGTTGCGGCAGCCGGGTCATGCCTGCCGGGGCAAATCAGGGTGGGGGCCGTCCGCTCCTCCTACGACGGCACTGGATCAGTGCTGGTCCAGTGCCCCGTGCAGGCGGCGGTGGCGCTGCGGAACGCGGGGAGGATCCTGGTCGGATGGGCCTCCGCCAGGGTCACGCCGATGGGGCCGACACCGATGCGGTGTTACCGCTGTTACGGTGTCGGCCACTCACGGGAGCTGTGCCCCTCCAAGGAAGATCGGAGCAATTCCTGCTTCCGGTGCAGTAGGGAGGGGCACAGGATGAGTGAGTGCTGGGAGAAGGCGTGGTGTGCCGTGTGCCACCAGGCCAGACTCCCAGCCAACCATCGGATGGGGGGGACTAATTGTTGCCCCCCCCACACAAGAGGGAGGGATATGAGGCCGCAGCGCCCCCGCCCAGTTCCCGCAGCCCGCGCGGCGACCGCAGCCCCCGCGGCGACCGCCGCTCCCGCGGTGACCGCGGCCCAGGAGGAGAACTGCATGGAGCTCTAAATGCCAGCACACCATTTAGAGCTCCTGCAGGTCAACGTCAACCACTCCGCCAGAGCGCAGGACCTGCTAATGCAGGTCATGGCGGAGTGGGAGATTGACGTGGTCGCGGTGACGGAGCCCTACTTCGTCCCTCCCCTACCGAACTGGGTGGGGTCGAGGGACGAGAGGGCTGCCGTGGTGGTGCCGGCGATCGGCAACGGCCCCCCCCTCGTAAAACTCGAGGTCGGCCCGGGGTACGCGGCGGCCGGATGGGGGAACGACACCGCATTGATTGCGGTGTATTTCTCCCCCAATAGGCCGCTCGTCGCCTTTGAGGCCTTCCTCGAGGCCCTCGGGGGGGTGGCCAGGAGGGTGGCCCCGCGCCAAATCATCATCATGGGGGACCTCAACGCCAAAAGCGCGGCGTGGGGTTCCCCCGTAACGGATGTGCGCGGGGGTGTGCTGAGGGATTGGTTGGTGGTGGAGGGCCTGGTAGTCCTGAACCAGGGCAGCGCCAATACTTGCGTGCGGCGGCAGGGGGGGTCCATCGTGGATGTCACGTTTGCGACCCCTGCCATTGCCGCACGCGTCACCGATTGGCGCGTCCTGGAGGACGTGGAGACCCTATCAGACCATCTGAATATCAGGTTTAGGGTCTCCACAAGGGCAGGCCAGCCACCACCAGTCCCAGGGGGGGGGCGTAGGGGGGGATGGGGGGAGTTCCCCAAGTGGTCCCTGTCCCAGCTGGACAGGGCCAGGGCGGACGAGGCGGCGTTGGTGGAGGCGTGGTGTGACGCCCCACCCGCCGCCTTGGGGGTGGAGGAGAGGGCACGCCGGTTCCGCACATCACTGCAGTCGGTGTGCGGAGCGGCCATGCCCCGGGCGAGGCGCCTCTTCGCCCGCCGGTTTGTATACTGGTGGTCCGCCGAAATCGCGGCCCTGCGGACCACCAGCAACGGCGCCCGCAACGCCTACCAGCGTTGCAGGCGCCGGCGGCACACCCGGGAGGAGGAGGAGGGGTTCCACAGGGCCCTCCAAGAAGCCAAGAGGGCCCTGGTCCTGTCCATCGCGGTGGCCAAGGAGGAGGGATGGTCGTCCTTCCTCGCCACGCTGGACAGGAATCCGTGGGGGCGGCCATACAGGGTGGTGCGCAACAAAATGCGCACCGCCCCCCCCATGGACTCACTGGAGCCCCCTCTCCTCAGGAGGGTCATCGAGGGGCTGTTTCCGGCAGCCCCTTCGATAGTTCCCCCGGTGATGACCGAGCCACCGGGGGACCTGGAGGACCCACCCGAACTCGTCATCGCACCGGTAAGCGATGACGAGTTCGAGAGGGCGATGGACCGGCTCCGGGGCTGCAATAAAGCCCCGGGGCCCGACGGAGTACCAGGCCGGGTACTCCACATCGCCCTACAACACCTCGGGGACCGACTCAGGCAGTTGTTGAGTGACTGCCTGAGGGAGGGACGGTTCCCGAGAGTGTGGAAGGAGGGGAGGCTTTGCCTCCTCCGGAAGGAGGGTCGACCCCCGGACTGTCCGTCCGCATATCGCCCCATCGTGCTGCTGGATGAGGCCGGGAAGATTCTGGAGAGAATCCTGGCCTCCAGAATCCAGCAGCACCTACAGACCGCCGGCCCGAACGTGTCAGACCGACAGTTCGGGTTTAGAGAGGGGCGGTCTACGCTCGACGCGCTGAAGTCCCTCAGGGACTTCTGTGAGCACGCGTCGAGCAGAGGGGAGGGTGTAGTGGCGGTGTCGCTCGACATCGCCAATGCCTTTGGCACCCTCCCCTATGGGGTGATAAGGGAGGCACTCATTTACCACCGAGTGCCTCCCTACCTGCGGCGGCTCCTAGAGCACTACCTCACTGAGAGGGTAGTGCTCTACGAGCAGAAGGACGGTCGACGGGGGTCGACGGAGATGGCCTGTGGCGTACCCCAAGGTTCCGTGCTCGGTCCACTCTTATGGAACCTGGGGTACGATTGGGCCATCAGGGGGGAGTTGCTCCCGCGGACGGCCACCATCTGCTATGCGGATGACACAATGGTGGCCGTGCGCGGGACCGACGTGAGGGAGGTGCTTTGCCGGGCGGAAGCGGCGGCCGAGCTGGCCATTTACCGGATTGGTCGGCTCGGCCTGAGGGTGGCCCTCCCGAAGACTGAGGCGATAGTCTTCGGGGGGCGGGGGTGGAGGCTGCCTGCGGGCGCGGCGCTCACACTGGGGGGGGAACCGGTCCAGATCAAGCCCCACGTCAAATATTTGGGGCTTGTTTTGGACCGATGGTGGAGTTTCGGGGAGCATTTCTCGCAGATGGCTCCCCGAATTGTGGGCGCCGCGTCGGCACTAAGTCGGCTTCTGCCGAACGTGGGTGGGCCGGGCTCCTTGTGCCGCCGGTTATATGCCGGCGTCACAAGGAGCATGGCTCTGTACGGGGCCCCCATCTGGGCGGACAAGCTGTCCGCCCGGAACCGGGCCCTGCTACGGAGGCCACAGCGGGTGGTGGCCCTCAGAATGGTGAGGGCCTACAGGACGGTGGCCCACGCCGCGGCCTGCCTCCTCGCCTGCACCCCGCCCTGGGAGTTGGACGCAGAGGTGCAGGCGGAGACCTACAAGGTTAGGTCCAGGGCCCGGGCGAGGGGTGAACGCCCGGACCCTGAGGAGGTGGAGGAGACGCGCCGGATGATGGAGCGCCGACTGCGGGACAGGTGGAAAGCCGACCTGGGGGATTCCCCTTATGGTGTTTACACCATAGGGGCGATCCTCCCGTCGGTGGACACCTGGTTGGGGAGAGCAGTCGGTGCTACATCGTACCGGCTTGTGCAGGTATTGACCGGACACGGATGCTTCGGTCATTACCTGCACAAGATTGGGAGGGAGCCCGGCCCGCAGTGCCATGAGTGCGGCGATCCGGACGACACGGCACAGCACACCCTTGCGGTGTGCAGCCGCTGGAGTGCGGAGCGCTGCACTATGGCGCTGGCGATCGGGCAGTGGGACCTCTCCCTGCACAGCGTTGTGTCTGCAATGCTGTGCAGCGACAGGTCCTGGAGGGCGGTGGCCTCCTTTTGCGAAAGTGTCATCTCGCAGAAGGAGGCCTCGGAGCGTGAGCGCGAGGAGTCTCCTCTCGCGCATCCGCTCCGGCGCAGACGGCAGGGGTTTAGGCGGCGGCGTTTTGCTGGCCGCCTCTACCCTTAGTGGCTGCGGGTGGGGGATGGGAGTCCCCTGCCCGCCGTAGGCTAGTCACTGGGCGGTCTGGGAGGGGGGCCATGCGTGCTCGGCCCCTCTCTCCTTTGGCGCGGGTAGCCCCGGCAATGGCTGGGGCAGCCGGGGGGCACCCTGAACTAAGCTTCGGCAGGCATCAGGGTGCCCCACCAGCCGGCAGGAGGGTACGCCAGGGTGGTTTTTAGTGGGTTGCGCTCCCTTGCCCCCTCTCATTCTGAGGGGGGGTGACGGGGTGAGTCCCACATATCCCCTCACCACTCCCATGGTGAGGGGAATGCATAAAGCATTTTCCACCCTGTCAAAAAAAAAAAAAAAAAAAAAAAAAAAAAAAAAAAAAAAAAAAAAAAAAAAAAAAAAAAAAAAAGGTTAGGTTAGGTTAGGTTAGGTTAGGTTCCCCCCCGACTGTGCTGCCACCTTGCCGTGGTGGGGGGGCTTGCGTGTCTCAGTGATCCGCGAGGCTATACCGGACAGGGCTACCCATACCGGAAAGGCTCGTGGTGAGGGACCAGACTAAGAGCGGCCATGGGGAGGTGACAGGGGGTTCTGGAAGGGTTGCGGTTGCGTGCCTTAGGGCTGCTTCTGCCCCGGAAAGTTCACTCTGTTACCTGGGGGGGGTTACCGAACCAGTGGCGGTATATCCACTTTCTGGGCCAGCGCGGGCCCGGGGAATTAAATACTCCCCAAAAGTGCGCACTTGTGGTGGTACTTGCTCCCGGGTACTCTTCTAGGAGAGTGTCCTGCGGACGCAACACTGTGGGGGTTGTCCTCGAAAGAGGTACAACGGGTGCGACGATGTGCCAGGTGCACTCGGCTTTAGCCGACGTCGGACCAACTCGTTTCCCGTCTGGAGTGTCGTGGATCACGTCTCGCGGCTCCGACGGACCGAGGACCTTGCCTTAACTGGCTGGGTCGAGAGGAGTAAACCTCACTAAAAAATCCCTCAATCCCAAGTGGCGCAGCACCGCGAGGGGATGCATGGCTGAGAGGTAGTCAGTCGTTAGTGCTTTGCCCCGTCAGAGAACCTGCCGACTCTCTGACGGGCATGCTAGGCTTGTCCAGGTGCACGGGCACCGCCTGGATCGACCGTCCTTCCCTATAACTCGTGGGATTCAATATGTATAAAAACCATAAAACCCCCTCAAACGGCCCTTCTCAGGGCCAAAACACAAACGGCCCTTCTCAGGGCCAAAACACAAACGGCCCTTCTCAGGGCCAAAACACAAACGGCCCTTCTCAGGGCCAAACCGGAGAGGAGAGGACGACGCGGGTGCAAACCCCTGTCGTCGTGTTGGAGCGCATGGCGCTGAGGCCACGGTCGGCGAGCCCTAGGCTGCCGGAGCCGTTGGCGGGGAGGGTAAAGGAGAGTGGGTCTACGACAAACCTGGAGGAGACTGAAGCCATAATGGGCTCTGGGTGTGAGTCGGAGGACTCACTGGAAGTCGGGGAGGCAGTCTCTCATAAAAGGGGTTATGAGGACGAGGGAGATGATCCGAGGCCCTTATGGGCAAAGATCAATACGGCGCGCAGGGGAAAGCCCAAGGGGGCCTATGCGGGTTTGGCTGCGGCAAGGGCGAGGCTCCAAGAGCCGGACCCTTACCAATTTGTGGATGAGGCGGAGCCCGCGGCCGCATACCGAAGGGACTTCCCTGAGCTCCGGCCAAAGGGGGGTAAAGAAGTGCATGTAGGGAAGAAAGGAGGTAGGGTGCGCTCGCGTTCGCGATCTCCAGCCTCCTCCGCGCGACGGGTGAGCCCGACGGATTTTCTTCGGATAACCGACCCGATCGAGGCTTTGCGTTTGCAGGAGACGGACCCGCTGGATGCCACCCGTAGGGCGGCGCGTGATATTTTGGAGGCGGCCCGGGCTTCCGGTAATTTAAAAGGCGACATATGGGGCCGCATGAACAAGGCGTGCCGTACCATACTAGGCTCGATGGACGAGGTCGAGGCGGCCAGGTCCGAAAACGAGGAGATCCGCATCCTGAAGGCGGACAACCGAAGGATGCGGGAGCAACTCGCTCACAATTCGGCCGAGTTAAAGGCGCTTCGGGTCGCCTTCAGCGAGCGAGAAAGCCCGGCCGCTTCGATGGCTGCTCCGGTGGCCGCTCCTGTGGCCGCTTCGCTCCAATTTGGGACGGCTGAGCTCACCGAGGCTATAGAGAACATGAAGCGCGATCTGTTCTTAAGCCTCGGGGGCATGATAAACGCCAGGATGGAGGAGGTGAACAGGCGCCTCCCGGCGGAGCCCATCCTCCGCCCCCCGTTAGCGCATGACAAGCGGGCCGTTAAACCGGCCGCGGTGGCTCCTCCGCAGAGGAAGATCGCAGGTTCTGCCCTGCCCCCTCCGGTCCCGATGGAGGTGTTGGAGCCGGTGGCTAAGGCCCGTCTAGGCGACGGGAGGCCGAAGGCCAAAGCGGCCAAGAAGGCGGCAGCCCCGGCCCCCGCTGTGGTACCCGCCCCCAGGCGGCCGACCAAACTGGTCAATTCTGGCCCTGCCCCGAGAGCCGCTCGGCCCTCGCAGGGGGAACCCGGCCCTTCGGGCAATATGCCACCCCCGCCCGCGCAATTGGCATGGTCGGAGGTTGTACGCAGGAAGGGGAAGGGCAAGGCCAAGGCCCCCCCTCCACCCCCGAAGAACGTCAAGACGGCGCACGGGCCCAGGCCCGTCAGGCTGGCTGTCCCCAAGACGGCGGCAGTCGTGGTCTCCCTCAAGGAGGGAGCCACCACCACCTTGAAGGACACAATGGCAAAGGCCATCAACGGCCTTAGCCTCAGTGAGGTGGGCCTTCAAAACGTCAGGGTCAGGACCTCGATGACCGGTTCCCGGGTCATCGAGGTCGCCGGGGAGGATGGGCAGAAGGTGGCGGACACCCTTGCGGCCAGGCTGCAAGGGATAGTGGGCGACGTCGCCAAGGTGAGCCGCCCAGTTAAAATGGCCGAACTCCAGCTCTCCGGCCTGGACGAGTCGGCCACGAAAGAATCGGTGGCTCGGGCGGTCGCCGCAGTCGGGGCTTGCCTGCCGGAACAGGTTAGGGTGGTCTACGTCCGCACCCTTTACAACGGCACTGGGTCAGCAATGATCCAGTGCCCAGTGCTGGCGGCGATCGCGCTTAAGAACGCTGGCAGGGTCCAGGTAGGCTGGGCCTCTGCCAGGGTCACGGTGGCGGGGCCGACGCCGATGCGGTGCTTCCGGTGCTTCGGTGTCGGCCACTCGCGGGAGATGTGCCCCTCCAAGTCTGACCGGAGCAATCTTTGCTTCCGGTGCAGCCAAGAGGGGCACAAAATGTCGGAGTGCTGGGAGAAGGCGTGGTGTGCCGTTTGCCACCAGGCCAAACTCCCAGCCAACCACCGGATGGGGGGGATAAATTGTTCCCCCCCCGCCCTTAGAGGGAGGAGCACGAGGCCGCAGCGCCCCCGCCCTGTCCCTGCAAGTAATGCCCCCGCAGCGGCTGCCGCCGACGGGTCCAAGGAGGTGGCCTGCATGGAGTCCTAAATGCCAGTACGACATTTAGAGCTCCTGCAGGTCAACGTCAACCACTCCGCCAGATCACAAGACCTGCTAATGCAGGTCATGGCGGAGTGGTCGATCGACGCCGTGGTTGTGACGGAGCCCTACTACGTCCCTCCCTCACCCAATTGGGTGGGGTCGACGGACGAGAGGGCTGCCGTGGTGGTGCCGTCGGTAGGCAGTGGCCCCCCCCTGGTGAAGGTCGAGAGTGGCCCGGGGTATGCAGCGGCCGGATGGGGGAGCGACACCGTGCTAATCGCGGTGTACTTCTCCCCCAATAGGCCGCTGGTGGACTTCGAGGTTTTCCTTGGGGTCCTGGGGGGCGTTGCGAGGAGGGCGGCCCCGCGCCAAGTCATCATCCTGGGGGACCTCAACGCCAAAAGTGCGGCGTGGGGTTCCCCCGTTACGGATGCGCGCGGGGGTGCGCTGAGGGATTGGTTGGTGGTAGCGGGCCTGGTGGTCCTGAACCAGGGCAGCGCCAACACTTGCGTGCGGCGGCAGGGGGGGTCTATCGTGGACGTCACGTTCGCGACCCCTGCCATTGCCGCGCGCGTCGCAGATTGGCGCGTCCTGGAGGACGTGGAGACCCTGTCTGACCACCTGTATATCAGGTTCAGGGTCTCCACAGGAGTGGGCCAGCCACCAGCAGTCCCTAGGGGGGGTCGTAGTGGGGGAGGGGGGGAATTCCCCAAGTGGTCCCTGTCCAAGTTGGACAGGGACAAGGCGGACGAGGCTGCAATGGTGGAGGCTTGGTGCTCCGCCCCACCCGCCGCCTCAGGAGTCGAGGAGAGGGCGCGCCACTTCCGCACATCGTTGCAGACGGTGTGCGGAGCGGCCATGCCCCGGGCAAGACGGTTGTTTGCCCGGAGGTGCGTCTACTGGTGGTCCGCAGAAATTGCGGCCCTGCGGACCACCGCCGACGGTGCCCGCCACGCCTACCAGCACTGCAGGCGTAGGCGGCACACCCGGGAGGAGGAGGAGGGGCTCTACAGGGCCCACCAAGAGGCCAGGGGGGCCCTAACCCTGTCCATAGCGGTGGCCAAGGAAGAGGGCAATGTCTCCTTCCTGGCCACGCTGGACGAGAATCCATGGGGGCGGCCGTACAAGGTGGTGCGCAACAAGATGCGCACCGCCCCCCCCATGGATTCGCTGGAGCCCCCCCTCCTGAGGAGGGTCATCGAGGGGCTGTTTCCGGCAGCCCCGTCGATAGTTCCCCCGGTGATGACCGAGCCACCGGGGGACCTGGAGGACCCACTCGAACTCGACATCGCACCGGTGAGCGATGACGAGTTCGAGAGGGCGGTGGACCGGCTCCGGGGCTGCAAGAAAGCCCCGGGGCCAGATGGAGTACCGGGCCGGGTACTCCCCATCGCCCTAAAGCACCTCGGGGACCGACTCAGGCAGTTAATGAGCGACTGCCTGAGGGAAGGTCGGTTCCCGAGAGTGTGGAAAGAGGGGAGGCTGTGCCTCATCCGGAAGGAGGGTCGACCCCCGGATTGCCCGTCCGCCTATCGCCCCATAGTGCTGCTGGATGAGGCCGGGAAGATGTTGGAGAGAGTCCTGGCCTCTAGGATCCGGCAGCACCTAGAGACCGCCGGCCCGAACGTCTGTGAAAGACAGTTCGGGTTTAGGGAGGGGCGGTCTACGCTCGACGCGGTGAAGTCCCTAAGGGACTTCTACGACTACGCGTCGAGCAGAGGGGAGGGAGTAGTGGCGGTGTCGCTCGACATCGCCAACGCCTTTGGCACCCTCCCCTATGGGGTGATAAGGGAGGCACTCATATACCACCGAGTGCCTCCCTACCTGCGGCGGCTCATAGAGCACTACCTTACTGATAGGGTGGTGCTCTATGAGCAGGCGGACGGTCGACGGGGGTCGACGGAGATGGCCTGCGGCGTGCCCCAAGGTTCCGTGCTCGGTCCACTTTTATGGAACCTGGGGTACGACTGGGCCATCAGGGGGGAGCTGCTCCCGCGGACGGCCACCATCTGCTACGCAGACGATACCATGGTGGCCGCGCGCGGGACCGAGCTGAGAGAGGTGCTGTGCCGGGCGGAAGCGGCGGCCGAGCTGGCGATTCACCGGATCGGTCGGCTCGGCCTGAGGGTGGCCCTCCCGAAGACTGAGGCTATAGTCTTCGGGGGGCGGGGGTGGAGGCTGCCGGCGGGCGCGGCGCTCACCCTGGGGGGGGAACCGGTCCAGATCAAGCCCCACATAAAATATTTGGGGCTTGTTCTGGACCGATGGTGGAGTTTCGGGGAGCACTTCAAGAAGTTAGCTCCCCGAGTGGTGGGCGCCGCGTCGGCGATGAGTCGGCTTCTGCCGAACGTGGGTGGACCAGGCTCCTTGTGCCGCCGGCTGTATGCCGGCGTCACGAGGAGCATGGCTCTGTACGGGGCCCCCATCTGGGCGGACAAGCTGTCCGCCCGGAACCGGGCCCTGCTACGGAGGCCACAGCGGGTGGTGGCCCTCCGCATTGTGAGGGCCTACATGACTGTGGCCCACGCCGCGGCCTGCCTCCTCGCCTGCACCCCGCCCTGGGAGTTGGACGCAGAGGTGCAGGCGGAGACCTACAAGGTTAGGTCCAGGGCCCGGGCGAGAGGTGTTCGCCCGGACCCTGAGGAGGTTGAGGAGACGCGCCGGATGATGGAGCGCCGACTGCGGGACAGGTGGAAAGCGAGCCTGGAGGATTCCCCCTATGGTGTTTATACCATAGGGGCGATCCTCCCGTCGCTGGACACCTGGTTGGGGAGAGCAGTCGGTGCTACATCGTACCGGCTTGTGCAGGTATTGACCGGACACGGATGCTTCGGTCATTACCTGCACAAGATTGGGAGGGAGCCCGGCCCGCAGTGCCATGAGTGCGGCGATCCGGACGACACGGCTCGCCACACCCTCGCGGTGTGCAGCCGTTGGAGTGCGGAGCGCTGCACGATGGCACTGGCCATCGGGCAACGGGACCTCTCCCTGCACAGCGTCGTGTCTGCGATGCTGTGCAGCGACAGGTCCTGGAGGGCTGTGGCCTCCTTCTGCGAGTACGTTATCTCGCAGAAGGAGGCCTCGGAGCGGGAGCGCGAGGAGTCTCCTCACGCGCATCCGCTCCGGCGCAGACGGCAGGGGTTTAGGCGGCGGCGTTTTGCCGGCCGCCTCTACCCTTAGTGACTGCGGGTGGGGGATGGGAGTCCCCTGCTCGCCGTAGGCTAGTCACTGGGCGGTCTGGGAGGGGGGCCAGGCGTACTCGGCCCCTCTCTCCTTTGGCGCGGGAAGCCCCGGCAATGGCTGGGGCGTCCGGTGGACACCGTGGGGATGCCTAGCAGGAAACACGGTGTCCATACAAACCGGAAGGGTGGGTACGCCAAGGTGTTTTTTAGTGGGTAACACTCCCCCACTCCTTCTCACTCGGAGAAGGGGGGGGGACGTGAGTCCCACATACCCTCCCGCCACTCCCATGGCGGGGGAAATGCGTAACGCATTTTTCACCTTGTCAAAAAAAAAAAAAAAAAAAAAAAAAAAAAAAAAAAAAAAAAAAAAAAAAAAAGGTTAGGTTAGGTTAGGTTAGGTTAGGTTAGGTTAGGTTAGGTTAGGTTAGGTTAGGTTAGGTTAGGTTAGGTTAGGTTAGGTTAATACGCCTGAGTGACTGATTTGGGGAAATCAGTCACTCACAAAGGCTTGAGATGGCGTGGCGCGTGTTCCCGCGCGCCTCTCAGAGGAACAACAAAGACGGAGCCCAGTGAAATGGGCCACCACTGCTGTGTGCGTGACACTAAAGCCACGCAGGAATCACATGCACAGCACCTATGTGGAACGCAGGAACGCCGTTGAGTTTTAGTCGGTAAGAGTCCGACATAACCCACCGCTTCTCCCCTGGCGGTGGGTATCCATGAGGATTTCTCAACGTTAAAAAAAAAAAAAAAAAAAAAAAAAAAAAAGGTTAGGTTAGGTTAGGTTAGGTTAGGTTAGGTTAGGTTAGGTTAGGTTGTAAATTTTTGTTCATTTTTTCACGGATTTTCACTTTTTGTCTATTTTCTAGTTTGCTCATCTTGCGTCTTTTTTAGTCTTTTTCAAGACTAGAAGATAGCGGACCATTAGGTTAGTTGGCGGAATTAAGTTCGATTTTTTCGGTTCATAATTTCCGTATTTATTGGCTTTGAAATTTGTAAACATTGACCTTGAAATTTGTCCTAATTTCAGGGTTTGTTTACATTTTTACTTTTTAATTTAGTACTTGTTGCCCTTATCCCACCTTGCCCAGTTTTTGGGCGGGGGTACCGGCAACGGTTAATTTAATTATAGTATAGTTTTGGTTTCGTTATTTTAAGGTTTATTATTTTATTTTAATTTTTGTTAACTTTGCGTTTCTGCTCGAAGTTTTCAAAATTTTTAGTTAACTTTTTTGTGTTTGGGTCGATTTTTTAATTAGATTAAGTGTTTTGTAAAATATTTAGTCTATAAGGTAGGATAGTTCATTTAGTTTTTTAAATATTTTGTATTGACCGTTTAACTTTTTGACCAGTAGGTAAAAAGTTATTAGTGTTTTTATTGTGTTAAGTAGTTTTTGGTAGATTTCGTTTTGAAGTTTACAAACTTAAGGATTCTGGTAAAGTTTGTAAATTCAATAACTTTTTTACCATATAACCTTTATTTGTTTTTCTGCTTTTGCCATCAAGGTTTTAGCGGGAAGCATCTTCCTGTCTTGGTTTCAACCTCCTACGACCTCAGGAAGTTGGTCAAATATAGCTCGTAAATTTTTTATGAATTGCTATTTTTTCAAAACAGGCGTCGAAACCAGTTTTGTATGGAATAAAGAAAAACCGACTCGCACTTGACGATTTTGAAGTTAGGTTAGGTCGTAACTCTGATCGTAGCGAGCGGTTTTTGACCAAATTTGAGAGCTAGGTAGACGGGGTCACGATGACCTCGCCTACCAAATTCTGGGTAAATCCACCCGAGGGGGGGGGAAGTTGTTTTAAGCTCGGAGTCCGAGATGGACGACGACTTTATTGATGTCGAGGAGCACGCTCCGTCGGCCCCTAAAAGGGCGTATGAAGGTGGAAATGAGGAGGACGATCCGAAGCCTCCTCTGAAGGTTAGTTCCTCTGTGCGGGGAAAACCTAGGGGCTCATATGTTGGGCTGGCCGCAGCTAGACTGCGGGCCAAGTTGTTCCAACTTGAGCCCGAATTTGCCGAGGTGGCCGGGGTAGCCGAGCCCGATCCGGGTAACAGCTACCAGCGGGAGTACCCCGAACTTCGCCCCAAGGGGGGGAAAAAGGGGAAAACGGGGGGCTCCATGCGCTCTCGTTCCGGCTCGCGTTCTCCCGAGCTCTCGGAGGATCAAACGGGTCAACAGGAGGTTGACCCGTTAGACGCCGCGCGCATGGCGGCGCGTGATATTTTGGAGGCGGCCCGGGCATCCGGCAACTTAAAAGGCGAAATATGGGGCAGGATGAACAAGGCCTGCCGTACCATACTAGGCTCAATGGACGAGGTCGAAGCGGCCAGGTCCGAGAGCGAGGAGATCCGCATCCTGAAGGCGGACAACCGAAGGATGCGGGAGCAACTCGCTCACAATTCGGCCGAGCTGAAGGCGCTTCGTGTCGCCTTCAGCGAGCGGGAGATCCCGGCCGCTTCGATGGCCGCTCCGGTGGCCGCCCCTGTGGCCGCTTCGCTCCAATTTGGTACGGCTGAGCTCACCGAGGCTATAGAGAACATGAAGCGGGACCTGTTCTTAAGCCTCGGGAGCATGATCAACGCCAGGTTGGAGGAGGTGAATAGGCGCCTCCCGGCGGAGCCCATCCTCCGCCCTCCGTTAGCGCACGACAAGCGGGCCGCTAAGCCTGCCGCGACGCCCCTTCCCCAGAGGAAGGCCGCAGGTTCTGCCCTGCCCCCTCCGGTCCCGATGGAGGTGTTGGAGCCAGTAGCGAAGGCCCGTCTTGGCGACGGAAAGCCGAAGGCCAAGGCGGCCAAGAAGGCGGCGGCCCCGGCCCCCGCTGTGGTACCTGCCCCCAGGCGGCCGACCAAGCTGGTCAATTCTGGCCCTGCCCCGAGTGCCGTCCGGCCTTCGCAGGGAGAACCCGGCCCTTCGGGCAATATGCCACCCCCGCCCGCGCAGACGTCGTGGTCGGAGGTGGTGCGTAAGAAGGGGAAGGGCAAGGCCAAGGCCCCCCCTCCACCCCCGAAGGCTGTCAAGGCGGCGCACGGGCCCAGACCCGTCAGGTTGGCCGTCCCTAAGACGGCGGCAGTGGTTGTCTCCCTCAAGGAGGGGGCCACCACCACCCTGAAGGCCACCATGGCTAAGGCCATCAACGGCCTTAGCCTTAGCGAGGTAGGCCTTCAAAACGTGAAGGTGAGGACCTCGATGACGGGTTCCCGGGTCATCGAGGTCGCCGGCGTGGACGGTCAGAAGGTGGCGGATACCCTTGCGGCCAGGCTGCAGGGGATAGTGGGGGATGTCGCCAACGTGAGCCGTCCGGTTAAAATGGCCGAAGTCCAGCTTTCCGGCCTGGACGAGTCGGCCACCAAAGAGTCGGTGGCTCAGGCGGTCGCCGCAGTGGGGGCTTGCCTGCCGACTCAGGTCAAGGTGGCCCACATCCGCACCCTCTACGATGGCACTGGGTCAGCATTGATCCAGTGCCCGGTGCAGGCGGCGATTGCGCTGAAGAACGCTGGCAGAGTCCAGGTGGGTTGGGCTTCTGCCAGGGTCACGCTGGTGGGGCCGACACCGATGCGGTGCTTCCGGTGTTTCGGTGTCGGCCACTCGCGGGAGATGTGCCCCTCCAAGTCTGACCGGAGCAATCTTTGCTTCCGGTGCAGCAAAGAGGGGCACAAGATGGCGGAGTGCTGGGAGAAGGCGTGGTGTGCCGTTTGCCACCAGGCCAAACTCCCAGCCAACCACCGGCTGGGGGGGACAAATTGTTGCCCCCCCGCCCTCAGAGGGAGGAGCATGAGGCCGCAGCGCCCCCGCCCCGTTCCGACAAGCAATGCCCCCGCCGCGGCTGCCGCCGACGGGACCCAGGAGGAGGCCTGCATGGAGTCCTAAATGCCAGTACGACATTTAGAGCTCCTGCAGGTCAACGTCAACCACTCCGCCAGATCACAAGACCTGCTAATGCAGGTTATGGCGGAGTGGTCGATCGACGTGGTGGTCGTGACGGAGCCCTACTACGTCCCTCCCTCACCCAATTGGGTGGGGTCGACGGACGAGAGGGCTGCCGTGGTGGTGCCGGCGGTGGGCAATGGCCCCCCCTTGGCGATGGTCGAGAATGGCCCGGGGTATGCAGCGGCCGGATGGGGGAGCGACACCGTGCTAATCGCGGTGTACTTCTCCCCCAATAGGCCGCTGGTCGACTTCGAGCTCTTCCTCGGGGTCCTGGGGGGTGTTGCCAGGAGGGCGGCCCCGCGCCAAGTCATCATCCTGGGGGACCTCAACGCCAAATGTGCGGCGTGGGGTTCCCCCGTTACGGATGCGCGCGGGGGTGCGCTCAGGGATTGGTTGGTGGTGGCGGGCCTGGTGGTCCTGAACCAGGGCAGCGCCAACACTTGCGTGCGGCGGCAGGGGGGGTCTATCGTGGACGTCACGTTCGCGACCCCTGCCATTGCCGCGCGCGTCGCAGATTGGCGCGTCCTGGAGGACGTGGAGACCCTGTCTGACCACCTGTATATCAGGTTCAGGGTCTCCACAGGAGTGGGCCAGCCACCACCAGTCCCTAGGGGGGGGCGGGGGGGGGGAGTTCCCCAAATGGTCCCTGTCCCAATTGGACAGGGACAAGGCGGACGAGGCGGCAATGGTGGAGGCTTGGTGCTCCGCCCCACCCGCCGCCTCAGGAGTGGAGGAGAGGGCGCGTCATTTCCGCACATCGCTGCAGGCGGTGTGCGGAGCGTCCATGCCCCGGGCAAGGAGGCTCTTTGCCCGGAAGTGTGTGTATTGGTGGTCCGCAGAAATTGCGGCCCTGCGGACCACCGCCGACAGTGCCCGCCACGCCTACCAACATTGTAGGCGCAGGCGGCACACCCGGGAGGAGGAGGAGGGGCTCTTCAGGGCCCACCAAGAAGCCAGGGGGGCCCTAACCCTGTCCATTGCAGTGGCCAAGGATGAGGGCAATGTTTCCTTCCTGGCCACTCTGGACGGGAATCCGTGGGGGCGGCCGTACAAGGTGGTGCGGAACAAAATGCGCACCGCCCCCCCCATGGACTCGCTGGAGCCCCCCCTCCTGAGGAGGGTCATCGAGGGGCTGTTTCCAGCAGCCCCGTCGATAGTTCCCCCGGTGATGGCCGAGCCACCGGGGGACCTGGAGGACCCACTCGAGCTCGTCATCGCACCGGTGAGCGATGACGAGTTCGAGAGGGCGGTGGACCGGCTCCGGGGCTGCAAGAAAGCCCCGGGGCCCGATGGAGTGCCGGGCCGAGTGCTCCCCATCGCCCTAAAACACCTCGGGGACCGACTCAGGCAGTTGATGGATGACTGCCTGAGAGAGGGACGGTTCCCGAGGGTGTGGAAGGAGGGGAGGCTTTGCCTCCTCCGGAAGGAGGGACGACCCCCGGATTGCCCGTCCGCCTATCGCCCCATTGTGCTGCTGGATGAGGTCGGGAAGATGATGGAGAGAGTCCTGGCCTCCAGGATCCTGCAGCACCTGGAGACCGCCGGCCCGAACGTCTGTGATAGACAGTTCGGGTTCAGGGAGGGGCGGTCTACGCTCGACGCGGTGAAGTCCCTCAGGGACTTCTGTGACTACGCGTCGAGCAGAGGGGAGGGAGTAGTGGCGGTGTCGCTCGACATCGCCAATGCCTTTGGCACCCTCCCCTATGGGGTGATTAAGGAGGCACTCATCTACCACCGAGTGCCTCCTTACCTGCGGCGGGTCATAGAGCACTACCTCTCTGATAGGGTAGTGCTCTATGAGCAGAGGGACGGTCGACGGGGGTCGACGGAGATGGCCTGCGGCGTGCCCCAAGGTTCCGTGCTCGGTCCGCTCTTATGGAACCTGGGGTACGACTGGGCCATCAGGGGGGAGTTGCTCCCGCGGGCGGCCACCATCTGCTACGCAGATGATACCATGGTGGCCGCGCGCGGGACCGACATGAGGGAGGCGCTGTGCCGGGCGGAAGCGGCGGCCGAGCTGGCCATTCACCGGATTGGTCTGCTCGGCCTGAGGGTGGCCCTCCCGAAGACTGAGGCTATAGTCTTCGGGGGGCGGGGGTGGAGGCTGCCGGCGGGCGCGGCGCTCACCCTGGTGGGGGAACCGGTCCAGATCAAGCCCCACATCAAATATTTGGGGCTTGTTCTGGACCGATGGTGGAGTTTTGGGGAGCACTTTCTGCAGTTGGCTCCCCGGGTTGTGGGCGCCGCTTCGGCGCTGAGTCGGCTTTTGCCGAACGTGGGTGGGCCGGGCTCCTTGTGCCGCCGGCTGTATGCTGGCGTCACGAGGAGCATGGCCTTGTACGGGGCCCCCATCTGGGCGGACAAGCTGTCCGCCCGGAACCGGGCCCTGCTACGAAGGCCACAGCGGGTGGTGGCCCTCCGTATCGTGAGGGCCTACATGACGGTGGCCCACGCCGCGGCCTGCCTCCTCGCCTGCACCCCGCCCTGGGAGTTGGATGCGGAGGTGCAGGCTGAGACCTATAAGGTTAGGTCCAGGGCCCGGGCGAGGGGTGAACGCCCGGACCCTGAGGAGGTTGAGGAGACGCGCCGGATGATGGAGCGCCGACTGCGGGACAGGTGGAAAGCGAGCCTGGAGGACGCCCCCTATGGAGTTCGAACCATAGGGGCGATCCTCCCGTCGCTTGACACCTGGTTGGGGAGGGCAGTCGGCGCCACATCGTACCGGCTTGTGCAGGTATTGACCGGACATGGATGCTTCGGTCATTACCTGCACAAAATTGGGAGGGAGCCCGGCCCGCAGTGCCATGAGTGCGGCGATCCGGACGACACGGCACAGCACACCCTCGCGGTGTGCAGTCGCTGGAGTGCGGAGCGCTGCACGATGGCACTGGCCATCGGGCAATGGGACCTCTCCCTGCACAGCGTCGTGTCTTCGATGCTGTGCAGCGACAGGTCCTGGAGGGCTGTGGCCACCTTCTGCGAGAACGTCATCTCGCAGAAGGAGGCCTCGGAGCGTGAGCGCGAGGAGTCTCCTCACGCGCATCCGCTCCGGCGTAGACGGCAGGGGTTTAGGCGGCGGCGTTTTGCCCGCCGCCTCTACCCTTAGTGACTGCGGGTGGGGGATGGGAGTCCCCTGCCCGCCGTAGGCTAGTCACTTGGCGGTCTGGGAGGGGGGCCAGGCGTGCTCGGCCCCTCTCTCCTTTGGCGCGGGAAGCCCCGGCAATGGCTGGGGCATCCGGTGGACACCGTGGGGATGCCTAGCAGGGAACACGGTGTCCATACAAACCGGACGGTTGGGTACGCCAAGGTGTTTTTTAGTGGGTAGCATTTCCCCGCTCCTTCTCCTTCAGAGAGGGAGAGGGGACTTGAGTCCCACATACCCTCCCGCCACTCCCATGGCGGGGGAAATGCGTAAAGCATTTTTCACCTTGTCAAAAAAAAAAAAAAAAAAAAAAAAAGGTTAGGTTAGGTTAGGTTAGGTTAGGTTAGGTTAGGTTAGGTTAGGTTAGGTTAGGTTAGGTTAGGTTAGGTTAGGTTAGGTTAGGTTAGGTTAGGTTAGGTTCCCCCCCGACTGTGCTGCCACCTTGCCGTGGTGGGGGGGCTTGCGTGTCTCAATGATCCACGAGGCTATACCGGACAGGGCTACCCATACCGGAAAGGCTCGTGGTGAGGGGCCAGACTAAGAGCGGCCATGGGGAGGTGACAGGGTTTCCGGAAGGGTTGCGGTCGCGTGCCTGCCGGAAACAGGCCGCTTCTGCCCCGGAAGGATTCCCTTGTCACCTGGGGGGGTTTGGTGACGAGAGGCTTTTCGCATGAAAAGCCTTCTCGTCACCCTTGGTGGGTGGTGGCAGAGGTCGTTGGAAGGGGTGGTTGCGAGTGCACTTGGTGCTTGCCGCTTCCATCCCGGACAGCGTCCTACTGTCGCCATTTTTGACGGTTGGTGGCTGGGGTAGCTTGAAGGGTCAGTTGCGAGTGCACTTGGTGCTTGCCGCTTCTGGTCCGGAAAGCTTAACCAGTCGCCTGGAGGGGGCTTTGGCGGGGGTGGTTGAAAAGGGTGGTTCCCATCCTGGACAGCTGCCTCTGTCAGTTGGTGGTTGGTGACTGGGTTTATGGGCAGGGACGGCATCGCAGCAATGCGTTGGGCGTTCCCTTGCGTCGTACTCCCATGTCACCCGCGGGTCCCTCTACGTGTCTTTCGGAATCCCGGGGGGCACTGTAGTTATCGAGGGGACAGCTGCGGTGGGGCGTGTTTGAAGGATACTTGGTATCCGGAAAGCACCATCCACCGCAGGCAGATCGTTGGAGGGAAGGCGAACTCAGTGGACTTCGGTTCGCTGCTCGCCCGAACTCCTTGTAAAGCCAGTGGGTTGGGGACCCACCTTGCACGGCTTTACCGGTCTGGGGTGTTGATCGTGGGCTGTTCACAGTCGGCACCTCCTTTGGCGAGGATTGGGGGGGCTCCTCTGGAGCAAGCCGGGAGGCGCGTCAGTGGCCAAAGCTTAGGCATGTACCGCGGCGCCTCACCACCGGCCAGGGTTTAAACGCCGGAGTGGTTTTAAACGGTAGTTCGTTCGTACGAGAGTCCGTTATACTTCCCATTGCACCGCCTACCCCAGGCAGGGAAGATGCGTAAATGCATTTCCACTCCGTCAAAAAAAAAAAAAAAAAAAAAAAAAAAAGGTTAGGTTAGGTTAGGTTAGGTTAGGTTAGGTTAGGTTAGGTTAGGTTAGGTTAGGTTCCCCCCCGATAGTGCTGCCACCTTGCCGTGGTGGGGGGGCTTGCGTGTCTCAATGATCTGCGAGGCTATACCGGACAGGGCTACCCATACCGGAAAGGCTCGTGGTGAGGGTCCAGACGAAGAGC
The DNA here is from genome assembly GCA_927399475.2 of Acleris emargana. Taxonomy (NCBI): domain Eukaryota; kingdom Metazoa; phylum Arthropoda; class Insecta; order Lepidoptera; family Tortricidae; genus Acleris; species Acleris emargana. Next base: position 12,509,887 of record OV656863.1, read on the forward strand.
GGCACTCTGGGGAGGTGACAGGGGGTTCTGGAAGGGTTGCGGTCGCGTGCCTTAGGGCTGCTTCTGCCCCGGAAAGTTCACTCTGTCACCTGGGGAGGGTTTGGTGACGAGAGGCTTTTCGTTAGAAAAGTCTTCTCGTCACCCTTGGTGGGTGGTGGCAGAGGTCGTTGGAAGGGGTGGTTGTGTGCGCTTTCGCTTCCATCCCGGACAGCTTCCTACTGTCGCCATTTTTGACGGTTGGTGGCTGGGGTAGCTTGAAGGGTCAGTTGCGAGTGCACTTGGTGCTTGCCGCTTCTGGTCCGGAAAGCTTAACCAGTCGCCTGGAGGGGGCTTTGGCGGGGGTGGTTGAAAAGGGTGGTTTCCATCCTGGACAGCTGCCTCTGTCAGTTGGTGGTTGGTGACTGGGTTTATGGGCAGGGACGGCATCGCAGAAATGCGTTGCGCGTTCCCTTGCGTCGTACTCCCATGTCACCCGCGGGTCCCTCTACGTGCCTTTCGGAATCCCGGGGGGCACTGTAGTTATTGAGGGGACAGCTGCGGTGGGGCGTGTTTGAAGGATACTTGGTATCCGGAAAGCACCATCCACCGCAGGCAGATCGTTGGAGGGAAGGCGAACTCAGTGGACTTCGGTTCGCTGCTCGCCCGAACTCCTTGTAGAGCCAGTGGGTTGGGGACCCACCTTGCACGGCTCTACCGGTCTGGGGTGTTGATCGTGGGCTGTTCACAGTCGGCACCTCCTTTGGCGAGGATTGGGGGGGCCCTTTTTGGGCAAGCCGGGAGGCGCGTCAGTGGCCAAAGCTTAGGCATGTACCGCGGCGCCTCACCACCGGCAAGGGTTTAAACGCCGGAGTGGTTTTAAACGGTAGTTCGTTCGTACGAGAGTCCGTTATACTTCCCATTGCACCGCCTACCCCAGGCAGGGAAGATGCGTAAATGCATTTCCACTCCGTCAAAAAAAAAAAAAAAAAAAAAAAAAAAAAAAAAAAGGTTAGGTTAGGTTAGGTTAGGTTAGGTTAGGTTAGGTTAGGTTCCCCCCCGACTGTGCTGCCACCTTGCCGTGGTGGGGGGGCTTGCGTGTCTCAATGATCCACGAGGCTATACCGGACAGGGCTACCCATACCGGAAAGGCTCGTGGTGAGGGGCCAGACTAAGAGCGGCCATGGGGAGGTGACAGGGTTTCTGGAAGGGTTGCGGTCGCGTGCCTGCCGGAAACAGGCCGCTTCTGCCCCGGAAGGATTCCCTTGTCACCTGGGGGGGTTTGGTGACGAGAGGCTTTTCCTCGGAAAAGTCTTCTCGTCACCCTTGGTGGGTGGTGGCAGAGGTCGTTAGATGGGGTGGTTGCGAGTGCACTTGGTGCTTGCCGCCTCCACCCCGGACAGCGTCCTACTGTCGCCATTTTTGACGGTTGGTGGCTGGGGTAGCTTGAAGGGTCAGTTGCGAGTGCACTTGGTGCTTGCCGCTTCTGGTCCGGAAAGCTTAACCAGTCGCCTGGAGGGGGCTTTGGCGGTGGTGGTTGAAAAGGGTGGTTTCCATCCTGGACAGCTGCCTCTGTCAGTTGGTGGTTGGTGACTGGGTTTATGGGCAGGGACGGCATCGCAGAAATGCGTTGCGCGTTCCCTTGCGTCGTACTCCCATGTCACCCGCGGGTCCCTCTACGTGTCTTTCGGAATCCCGGGGGGCACTGTAGTTATTGAGGGGACAGCTGCGGTGGGGCGTGTTTGAAGGATACTTGGTATCCGGAAAGCACCATCCACCGCAGGCAGATCGTTGGAGGGAAGGCGAACTCAGTGGACTTCGGTTCGCTGCTCGCCCGAACTCCTTGTAGAGCCAGTGGGTTGGGGACCCACCTTGCACGGCTCTACCGGTCTGGGGTGTTGATCGTGGGCTGTTCACAGTCGGCACCTCCTTTGGCGAGGATTGGGGGGGCCCTTTTTGGGCAAGCCGGGAGGCGCGTCAGTGGCCAAAGCTTAGGCATGTACCGCGGCGCCTCACCACCGGCCAGGGTTTAAACGCCGGAGTGGTTTTAAACGGTAGTTCGTTCGCACGAGAGTCCGTTATACTTCCCATTGCACCGCCTACCCCAGGCAGGGAAGATGCGTAAATGCATTTCCACTCCGACAAAAAAAAAAAAAAAAAAAAAAAGGTTAGGTTAGGTTAGGTTAGGTTAGGTTAGGTTAGGTTAGGTTAGGTTAGGTTAGGTTAGGTTAGGTTCCCCCCCGACTGTGCTGCCACCTTGCCGTGGTGGGGGGGCTTGCGTGTCTCAATGATCCACGAGGCTATACCGGACAGGGCTACCCATACCGGAAAGGCTCGTGGTGAGGGGCCAGACTAAGAGCGGCCATGGGGAGGTGACAGGGTTTCTGGAAGGGTTGCGGTTGCGTGCCTTAGGGCCGCTTCTGCCCCGGAAAGATTCCCTTGTCACCTGGGGGGGTTTGGTGAGGGTGACAGAGCAGCTCTTCTTTCCGAAGAAGAGCTGCTTTGTCACCTTCACACTGGGGTGGTGACAGGGGTGGCTCGGAGGCTTGGGTAGAGTTGACCTCCTCTCCCTTCGAGTTTGCCTCTGTCACTGGGGGTGGGTTGGGTGGCGAAGTTTCTTCGCCATCCTTTGGTGGGCGGCAACAGAGGAAGTTGGAAAGGGTGGTTGCGTTGAGGACCGCTTCCGCCCTGGACAGCTTCTCTCTCTGTTGCCTCTTTGACGGTTGGTGGCTGGGGTAGCTTGAAGGGTCAGTTGCGAGTGCACTTGGTGCTTGCCGCTTCTGATCCGGAAAGCTTAACCAGTCGCCTGGAGGGGGCTTTGGCGGGGGTGGTTGAAAAGGGTGGTTTCCATCCTGGACAGCTGCCTCTGTCAGTTGGCGGTTGGTGACTGGGTTTACGGGCAGGGACGGCATCGCAGGCATGCGTTGCGCGTTCCCGTGCGTCGTACTCCCATGTCACCCGCGGGTCTCTCTACGTGTCTTTCGGAATCCCGGGGGGCACTGTAGTTATTGAAGGGACAGTTGCGGTGGGGCGTGTTTGAAGGATACTTGTATCCGGAAAGCACCATCCACTGCAGGCAGACCGTTGGAGGGCTGGCGAACTCAGCCGAGGCTACGGGTGCTCGGTCGTCCGGCCCGGCTGCTCGCATTAACTACCTTGTAGAGCCAGTGGGTTGGGGACCCACATTGCACCGGCTCTACCGGTCTGGGGTGACGATCGTGGGCTGTTCACAATCGACACCTCCTTGGCGGAGATTGGGGGGGGCTCTTCGGAGCAAGCCGGGAGGCGCGTCAGTGGCCAAAGCTTAGGCATGTACCGCGGCGCCTCACCACCGGCAGGGTTTAAACGCCGGAGTGGTTTTAAACGGTAGTTCGTTCGTACGAGAGTCCGTTATACTTCCCATTGCACCGCCTACCCCAGGCAGGGAAGATGCGTAAATGCATTTCCACTTCGTCAAAAAAAAAAAAAAAAAAAAAAAAGGTTAGGTTAGGTTAGGTTAGGTTAGGTTAGGTTAGGTTAGGTTCCCCCCCGACTGTGCTGCCACCTTGCCGTGGTGGGGGGGCTTGCGTGTCTCAATGATCCACGAGGCTATACCGGACAGGGCTACCCATACCGGAAAGGCTCGTGGTGAGGGGCCAGACTAAGAGCGGCCATGGGGAGGTGACAGGGTTTCTGGAAGGGTTGCGGTTGCGTGCCTGCTGCCGGGCGGGCCGCTTCTGCCCCGGAAAGATTCCCTTGTCACCTGGGGGGGGTTTGGTGACGGGAGGCTTTTCCTTGGAAAAGTCTTCTCGTCACCCTTGGTGGGTGGTGGCAGAGGTCGTTGGAAGGGGTGGTTGCGTGTGCCTTCGAGGCCGTTTCCATCCCGGACAGCGTCCTACTGTCGCCATATTTGACGGTTGGTGGCTGGGGTAGCTTGAAGGGTCAGTTGCGCTTTCTGATCCGGAAAGCTTAACCAGTCGCCTGGAGGGGGCTTTGGCGGGGGTGGTTGAAAAGGGTGGTTTCCATCCTGGACAGCTGCCTCTGTCAGTTGGTGGTTGGTGACTGGGTTTATGGGCAGGGACGGCATCGCAGAGATGCGTTGCGCGTTCCCTTGCGTCGTACTCCCATGTCACCCGCGGGTCCCTCTACGTGTCTTTCGGAATCCCGGGGGGCATTGTAGTTATCGAGGGGACAGCTGCGGTGGGGCGTGTTTGAAGGATACTTGGTATCCGGAAGGCACCATCCACCGCAGGCAGATCGTTGGAGGGAAGGCGAACTCAGTGGACTTCGGTTCGCTGCTCGCCCGAACTTCTTGTAAAGCTAGTGGGTTGGGGACCCACCTTGCACGGCTTTACCGGTCTGGGGTGACGATCGTGGGCTGTGCACTTTCGAAACCTCCTTTGGCGAGGATTGGGGGGGCTCCTTTGGAGCAAGCCGGGAGGCGCGTCAGTGGCCAAAGCTTAGGCATGTACCGCGGCGCCTCACCACCGGCCAGGGTCTTTAAAACGCCGGAGTGGTTTTAAACGGTAGTTCGTTCGTACGAGAGTCCGTTATACTTCCCATTGCACCGCCTACCTCAGGCAGGGAAGATACGTAAATGTATTTCCACTCCGTCAAAAAAAAAAAAAAAAAAAGGTTAGGTTAGGTTAGGTTAGGTTAGGTTAGGTTAGGTTAGGTTAGGTTAGGTTAGGTTAGGTTAGGTTAGGTTAGGTTAGGTTAGGTTAGGTTAGGTTAGGTTAGGTTAGGTTAGGTTAGGTTCCCCCCCGACTGTGCTGCCACCTTGCCGTGGTGGGGGGGCTTGCGTGTCTCAATGATCCGCGAGGCTATACCGGACAGGGCTACCCATACCGGAAAGGCTCGTGGTGAGGGGCCAGACTAAGAGCGGCCATGGGGAGGTGACAGGGTTTCTGGAAGGGTTGCGGTTGCGTGCCTGCCTCGACAGGCCGCTTCTGCCCCGGAAAGATTCCCTTGTCACCTGGGGGGGTTTGGTGAGGGTGACAGAGCAGCTCTTCTTTCCGAAGAAGAGCTGCTTTATCACCTTCACACTGGGGTGGTGACAGGGGTGGCTCGGAGGCTTGGGTAGAGTTGACCTCCTCTCCCTTCGAGTTTGCCTCTGTCACTTGGGGTGGGTTGGGTGGCGAAGTTTCTTCGCCATCCTTTGGTGGGCGGCAACAGAGGAAGTTGGAAAGGGTGGTCGCGTTGAGGACCGCTTCCGCCCTGGACAGCTTCACTCTCTGTTGCCTCTTTGACGGTTGGTGGCTGGGGTAGCTTGAAGGGTCAGTTGCGAGTGCACTTGGTGCTTGCCGCTTCTGGTCCGGAAAGCTTAACCAGTCGCCTGGAGGGGGCTTTGGCGGGGGTGGTTGAAAAGGGTGGTTTCCATCCTGGACAGCTGCCTCTGTCAGTTGGCGGTTGGTGACTGGGTTTACGGGCAGGGACGGCATCGCAGGCATGCGTTGCGCGTTCCCGTGCGTCGTACTCCCATGTCACCCGCGGGTCTCTCTACGTGTCTTTCGGAATCCCGGGGGGCACTGTAGTTATTGAAGGGACAGTTGCGGTGGGGCGTGTTTGAAGGATACTTGTATCCGGAAAGCACCATCCACTGCAGGCAGACCGTTGGAGGGCTGGCGAACTCAGCCGAGGCTACGGGTGCTCGGTCGTCCGGCCCGGCTGCTCGCCTTAACTACCTTGTAGAGCCAGTGGGTTGGGGACCCACATTGCACCGGCTCTACCGGTCTGGGGTGACGATCGTGGGCTGTTCACAATCGACACCTCCTTGGCGGAGATTGGGGGGGGGCTCTTCGGAGCAAGCCGGGAGGCGCGTCAGTGGCCAAAGCTTAGGCATGTACCGCGGCGCCTCACCACCGGCAGGGTTTAAACGCCGGAGTGGTTTTAAACGGTAGTTCGTTCGTACGAGAGTCCGTTATACTTCCCATTGCACCGCCTACCCCAGGCAGGGAAGATGCGTAAATGCATTTCCACTTCGTCAAAAAAAAAAAAAAAAAAAAAAAAAAAAGGTTAGGTTAGGTTAGGTTAGGTTAGGTTAGGTTAGGTTAGGTTAGGTTAGGTTAGGTTAGGTTAGGTTAGGTTAGGTTAGGTTCCCCCCCGATAGTGCTGCCACCTTGCCGTGGTGGGGGGGCTTGCGTGTCTCAATGATCCACGAGGCTATACCGGACAGGGCTACCCATACCGGAAAGGCTCGTGGTGAGGGTCCAGACGAAGAGCGGCACTCTGGGGAGGTGACAGGGTTTCTGGAAGGGTTGCGGTTGCGTGCCTGCTGCCGGGCGGGCCGCTTCTGCCCCGGAAGGATTCCCTTGTCACCTGGGGTGGGTTTGGTGACGAGAGGCTTTTCGTAGGAAAAGCCTTCTCGTCATCCTTGGTGGGTGGTGGCAGAGGTCGTTGGAAGGGTTGGTTGTGTGCGCTTTCGCTTCCATCCCGGACAGCGGCCTACTGTCGCCATTTTTGACGGTTGGTGGCTGGGGTAGCTTGAAGGGTCAGTTGCGAGTGCACTTGGTGCTTGCCGCTTCTGGTCCGGAAAGCTTAACCAGTCGCCTGGAGGGGGCTTTGGCGGGGGTGGTTGAAAAGGGTGGTTTCCATCCTGGACAGCTGCTTCTGTCAGTTGGTGGTTGGTGACTGGGTTTATGGGCAGGGACGGCATCGCAGCAATGCGTTGGGCGTTCCCTTGCGTCGTACTCCCATGTCACCCGCGGGTCCCTCTACGTGCCTTTCGGAATCCCGGGGGGCACTGTAGTTATTGAGGGGACAGCTGCGGTGGGGCGTGTTTGAAGGATACTTGGTATCCGGAAAGCACCATCCACCGCAGGCAGATCGTTGGAGGGAAGGCGAACTCAGTGGACTTCGGTTCGCTGCTCGCCCGAACTCCTTGTAGAGCCAGTGGGTTGGGGACCCACCTTGCACGGCTCTACCGGTCTGGGGTGTTGATCGTGGGCTGTTCACAGTCGGCACCTCCTTTGGCGAGGATTGGGGGGGCCCTTTTTGGGCAAGCCGGGAGGCGCGTCAGTGGCCAAAGCTTAGGCATGTACCGCGGCGCCTCACCACCGGCAAGGGTTTAAACGCCGGAGTGGTTTTAAACGGTAGTTCGTTCGTACGAGAGTCCGTTATACTTCCCATTGCACCGCCTACCCCAGGCAGGGAAGATGCGTAAATGCATTTCCACTCCGTCAAAAAAAAAAAAAAAAAAAAAAAAAAAAAAAAAAAAAAAGGTTAGGTTAGGTTAGGTTAGGTTAGGTTAGGTTAGGTTAGGTTAGGTTAGGTTAGGTTAGGTTAGGTTAGGTTAGGTTAGGTTAGGTTAGGTTGGTGGGCCGGGCTCCTTGTGCCGCCGGTTATATGCCGGCGTCACAAGGAGCATGGCTCTGTACGGGGCCCCCATCTGGGCGGACAAGCTGTCCGCCCGGAACCGGGCCCTGCTACGGAGGCCACAGCGGGTGGTGGCCCTCAGAATGGTGAGGGCCTACAGGACGGTGGCCCACGCCGCGGCCTGCCTCCTCGCTTGCACCCCGCCCTGGGAGTTGGACGCGGAGGTGCAAGCGGAGACCTACAAGGTTAGGTCCAGGGCCCGGGCTAGGGGTGAACGCCCGGACCCTGAGGAGGTGGAGGAGACGCGCCGGATGATGGAGCGCCGACTGCGGGACAGGTGGAAAGCCGACCTGGAGGATTCCCCTTATGGTGTTTATACCATAGGGGCGATCCTCCCGTCGGTGGACACCTGGTTGGGGAGAGCAGTCGGTGCTACATCGTACCGGCTTGTGCAGGTATTGACCGGACACGGATGCTTCGGTCATTACCTGCACAAGATTGGGAGGGAGCCCGGCCCGCAGTGCCATGAGTGCGGCGATCCGGACGACACGGCTCAGCACACCCTTGCGGTGTGCAGCCGCTGGAGTGCGGAGCGCTGCACTATGGCGCTGGCGATCGGGCAGTGGGACCTCTCCCTGCACAGCGTTGTGTCTGCAATGCTGTGCAGCGACAGGTCCTGGAGGGCTGTGGCCTCCTTTTGCGAAAGTGTCATCTCGCAGAAGGAGGCCTCGGAGCGTGAGCGCGAGGAGTCTCCTCTCGCGCATCCGCTCCGGCGCAGACGGCAGGGGTTTAGGCGGCGGCGTTTTGCTGGCCGCCTCTACCCTTAGTGGCTGCGGGTGGGGGATGGGAGTCCCCTGCCCGCCGTAGGCTAGTCACTGGGCGGTCTGGGAGGGGGGCCACGCGTGCTCGGCCCCCCTCTCCTTTGGCGCGGGTAGCCCCGGCAATGGCTGGGGCAGCCGGGGGGCACCCTGAACTAAGCTTCGGCAGGCATCAGGGTGCCTCACCAGCCGGCAGGAGGGTACGCCAGGGTGGTTTTTAGTGGGTTGCGCTCCCTTGCCCCCTCTCATTCTGAGGGGGGGTGACGGGGTGAGTCCCACATATCCCCTCACCACTCCCATGGTGAGGGGAATGCATAAAGCATTTTCCACCCTGTCAAAAAAAAAAAAAAAAAAAAAAAAAAAAAAAAAAAAAAAAAAAAAAAAAAAAAAAAAAAGGTTAGGTTAGGTTAGGTTATAACTCTGGTCGTCGCGGTCAGTTTTTGACCTTTTTCGGGAGTTAGGTAGACGAGGTCATCATGACCTCGCCTACCAAATTCTGGAAGGGTCCACCGGAGGGCGAGGAAGTTGTCCTCAGTTCGGAGTCCGAGATGGACGAAGATTTCACTGAGGTCGAGGACAACGCTCCTTTGGGCCCTAAAAGGGCGCATGACGATGAGGAGGACGACCCTCGTCCTCTTAAGGTTAACACGGCGGTGCGGGGGAAGCCTAAGGGCGCCTACGCCGGGCTGGCCAAGGCAAAATTGCGGGCGAAGCAATATTTGCTAGAGCCCCAATTTGCCGAGGCGGCCGAGGCGGCTGAGCCCGATTCGGGTGAATGTTACCGGCGGGAGTACCCTGAGCTCCGCTCCAGGAAGGGTAACAAGGGGACAACCGGGGACTCCGTGCGCTCGCGTTCGCGCTCGAGCTCCCGCCCCGGTTCGAGCTCCCCCGAGGCAAGGGAGGAATCTGCATGCCTAGCGTGTGTGCAGGAGAGCGACCCGCTAGACGCCGCGCGCATGGCGGCGCGGGATATTTTGGAGGCGGCCAAGGCATCGGGGAACCTGAAAGGCGAAATCTGGGGCCGAATGAACCGGGCGTGCCGCGTGATCCTGGGCTCGATGGACGAGGTCGAGGCGGCCAGGGCCGAGAGCGAGGAGATCCGCATCCTGAAAGCGGATAACAAAAGGATGCGGGAGCAACTCGCTCATAATTCGGCGGAGCTGAAGGCACTACGTATCGCCTTCAGCAAGCGGGAGAGTCCGTCCACTCCCGCCCCTGTAGCCGCCGCGCTTCAGTTTGGCACGGCCGAGCTTACGGAGGCCATAGAGGCCATGAAGCGCGACCTGTTCGTAAGCCTAGGAGGCATGATAAATGCCAGGATGGAGGAGGTGAACCGTCGCCTCCCGGCCGAGCCCATCCTCCGCCCCCCGCTAGCGCACGACAGGCGAGCCGCCAAGCCCGCCGTCGCAGCCCCTCCTCAGAGGGAAGTCGCAAGACTGGCCCTCCCCCCTCCGGCCCCGGTGGAAGCGTTAGCGCCGATCGCCAGGGCCCGCCTAGGCGACGGAAGGCCGAAGGCCGCGGCGAAAAAGACGGCAGCCCCAGCCCCGGCACCCGCTGCGGTACCCGCCCCCAGACGACCGACAAGGCTGGTGAACTCCGGCCCTGCCCCGAGAGCCGTCCGGCCATCGCAGGGCGAACCCGGCCCCTCGGGCCGTATGCCGCCCCCGCCCGCGCAGTCGTCGTGGTCGGAGGTGGTGAGAAGGAAGGGGAAGGGCAAGCCCAAGGCCCCCCCTCCACCCCCGAAGAAGGCGGCGCAAGGGCCCAGGCCCGTCAGGCTGTCCGTGCCAAAGACGGCGGCGGTCGTGGTCTCCCTCAAGGAGGGAGCCACCACCACCTTGCAGGCCACAATGGCTAAGGCCATCAACGGCCTTAACCTCAATGACGTTGGCCTGCAAAACGTGAAGGTCAGGACATCGATGACCGGTTCCCGGGTCATCGAGGTCGCCGGTGTGGACGGGGGGCAAAAGTTGGCGGACACCCTTGCAGCCAGGCTGCAAGGGATCGTGGGCGACGTCGCCAACGTCAGCCGCCCGGTGAAGTTGGCCGAACTCACACTCTCTGGCCTGGACGAGTCGGCCACCAGGGAGACGGTGGCACATGCCGTCGCCGCAGCCGGGGCCTGCCTGCCGGACCAGGTCAGGGTGGCCTACGTCCGCACCCTCTACAACGGCACTGGGTCAGCGATGATTCAGTGCCCAGTGCCGGCGGCGATCGTGATCAAAAACGCCGGCAGGGTCCAGGTAGGCTGGGCCTCTGCCAGGGTCACGGTGGTGGGGCCGACGCCGATGCGGTGTTTCCGTTGTTTCGGCGTCGGCCACTCGAGGGAGATGTGCCCCTCCAAGACTGACCGGACCAATCTCTGCTTCCGGTGCAGCCAAGAGGGGCACAAAATGTCGGAGTGCTGGGAGAAGGCGTGGTGTGCCGTGTGCCACCAGGCCAAACTCCCAGCCAACCACCGGATGGGGGGGATAAATTGTTCCCCCCCCGCCCTCAGAGGGAGGAGCACGAGGCCGCAGCGCCCCCGCCCCGCCCCAGCAAGTAATGCCCCCGCAGCGGAAGCCGCCGCCGGACCACTGGAGGAGACCTGCATGGACCTCTAAATGCCAGCACAGCATTTAGAGCTCCTGCAGGTCAACGTCAACCACTCCGCCAGATCACAGGACCTGCTAATGCAGGTCATGGCGGAGTGGTCGATAGACGCAGTGGTAGTGACGGAGCCCTACTACGTCCCTCCCTCACCCAATTGGGTGGGGTCGACGGACGAGAGGGCTGCCGTGGTGGTGCCGGCGGTCGGCAATGGCCCCCCGCTGGGGAGGATCGAGGTCGGCCCGGGGTATGCAGCGGCCGGATGGGGGAGTGACACCGTATTAATTGCGGTGTACTTCTCCCCCAATAGGCCGCTCGCCGACTTCGAGGTCTTCCTCGGAGTCCTGGGGGGCGTTGCGAGGAGGGCGGCCCCGCGCCAAGTAATCATCCTGGGGGACCTCAACGCCAAAAGTGCGGCGTGGGGATCCCCCGTAACGGATGCGCGCGGGGCGGCGCTGAGGGATTGGTCGGTGGTAGCGGGCCTGGCGGTCTTGAACCGGGGCAGCGCCAACACCTGCGTGCGGCGGCGAGGGGGGTCAATCGTGGACGTCACGTTCGCGACCCCCGCCATTGCCGCACGCGTTGCAGGTTGGCGCGTCCTGGAGGACGTGGAGACCCTGTCTGATCACCTATATATTAGGTTCAGGGTCTCCACAGGGCTGGGCCAGCCACCACCAATCCCAAGGGGGGGGCGTAGGGGGGGAACGGGGGAGTTCCCCAAGTGGTCCCTGTCCCTTCTGGACAGGGCCAAGGCGGACGAGGCGGCGATGGTGGAGGCTTGGTGCTCCGCCCCACCCGCCGCCTCAGGAGTGGAGGAGAGGGCGCGTCACTTCCGCACATCGTTGCAGACGGTGTGCGGAGCGGCCATGCCCCGGGCAAGACGGCTGTTTGCCCGGAGGTGCGTGTATTGGTGGTCCGCAGAAATTGCGGCCCTGCGGACCACCGCCGACAGTGCCCGCCACGCCTATCAGCACTGCAGGCGTAGGCGGCACACCCGGGAGGAGGAGGAGGGGCTCTACAGGGCCCACCAAGAGGCCAGGGGGGCCCTAACCCTGTCCATAGCGGTGGCCAAGGAAGAGGGCAATGTCTCCTTCCTGGCCACGCTGGACGAGAATCCATGGGGGCGGCCGTACAAGGTGGTGCGCAACAAGATGCGCACCGCCCCCCCCATGGATTCGCTAGAGCCCCCCCTCCTGAGGAGGGTCATCGAGGGGCTGTTTCCGGCAGCCCCGTCGATAGTTCCCCCGGTGATGACCGAGCCACCGGGGGACCTGGAGGACCCACTCGAACTCGACATCGCACCGGTGAGCGATGACGAGTTCGAGAGGGCGGTGGACCGGCTCCGGGGCTGCAAGAAAGCCCCGGGGCCCGATGGAGTACCGGGCCGGGTACTCCCCATCGCCCTAAAGCACCTCGGGGACCGACTCAGGCAGTTGATGAGCGACTGCCTGAGAGAGGGTCGGTTCCCGAGGGTGTGGAAGGAAGGGAGGCTGTGCCTCATCCGGAAGGAGGGTCGACCCCCGGATTGCCCGTCCGCCTATCGCCCCATAGTGCTGCTGGACGAGGCCGGGAAGATGATGGAGAGAGTCCTGGCCTCTAGGATCCGGCAGCACCTAGAGACCGCCGGCCCGAACGTCTGTGAGAGACAGTTCGGGTTTAGGGAGGGGCGGTCTACGCTCGACGCGGTGAAGTCCCTAAGGGACTTCTACGACTACGCGTCGAGCAGAGGGGAGGGAGTAGTGGCGGTGTCGCTCGACATCGCCAACGCCTTTGGCACCCTCCCCTATGGGGTGATAAGGGAGGCACTCATATACCACCGAGTGCCTCCCTACCTGCGGCGGCTCATAGAGCACTACCTTACTGATAGGGTAGTGCTCTATGAGCAGGCGGACGGTCGACGGGGGTCGACGGAGATGGCCTGTGGCGTGCCCCAAGGTTCCGTGCTCGGTCCGCTTTTATGGAACCTGGGGTACGACTGGGCCATCAGGGGGGAGCTGCTCCCGCGGACGGCCACCATCTGCTATGCAGACGATACCATGGTGGCCGCGCGCGGGACCGAGCTGAGAGAGGTGCTGTGCCGGGCGGAAGCGGCGGCCGAGCTGGCGATTCACCGGATCGGTCGGCTCGGCCTGAGGGTGGCCCTCCCGAAGACTGAGGCTATAGTCTTCGGGGGGCGGGGGGTGGAGGCTGCCGGCGGGCGCGGCGCTCACCCTGGGGGGGGAACCGGTCCAGATCAAGCCCCACATAAAATATTTGGGGCTTGTTCTGGACCGATGGTGGAGTTTCGGGGAGCACTTTAAGAAGTTAGCTCCCCGAGTGGTGGGCGCCGCGTCGGCGATGAGTCGGCTTCTGCCGAACGTGGGTGGACCAGGCTCCTTGTGCCGCCGGCTGTATGCCGGCGTCACGAGGAGCATGGCTCTGTACGGGGCCCCGATCTGGGCGGACAAGCTGTCCGCCCGGAACCGGGCCCTGCTACGGAGGCCACAGCGGGTGGTGGCCCTCCGCATTGTGAGGGCCTACATGACTGTGGCCCACGCCGCGGCCTGCCTCCTCGCCTGCACCCCGCCCTGGGAGTTGGACGCAGAGGTGCAGGCGGAGACCTACATGGTTAGGTCCAGGGCCCGGGCGAGAGGTGTTCGCCCGGACCCTGAGGAGGTTGAGGAGACGCGCCGGATGATGGAGCGCCGACTGCGGGACAGGTGGAAAGCGAGCCTGGAGGATTCCCCCTATGGTGTTTATACCATAGGGGCGATCCTCCCGTCGCTGGACACCTGGTTGGGGAGAGCAGTCGGTGCTACATCGTACCGGCTTGTGCAGGTATTGACCGGACACGGATGCTTCGGTCATTACCTGCACAAGATTGGGAGGGAGCCCGGCCCGCAGTGCCATGAGTGCGGCGATCCGGACGACACGGCTCGCCACACCCTCGCGGTGTGCAGCCGTTGGAGTGCGGAGCGCTGCACGATGGCACTGGCCATCGGGCAATGGGACCTCTCCCTGCACAGCGTCGTGTCTGCGATGCTGTGCAGCGACAGGTCCTGGAGGGCTGTGGCCTCCTTCTGCGAGTACGTTATCTCGCAGAAGGAGGCCTCGGAGCGGGAGCGCGAGGAGTCTCCTCACGCGCATCCGCTCCGGCGCAGACGGCAGGGGTTCAGGCGGCGGCGTTTTGCCGGCCGCCTCTACCCTTAGTGACTGCGGGTGGGGGATGGGAGTCCCCTGCCCGCCGTAGGCTAGTCACTTGGCGGTCTGGGGGGGGGGCCAGGCGTGCTCGGCCCCCCTCTCCTTTGGCGCGGGAAGCCCCGGCAATGGCTGGGGCGTCCGGTGGACACCGTGGGGATGCCTAGCAGGAAACACGGTGTCCATACAAACCGGAGAGGTGGGTACGCCAAGGTGTTTTTTAGTGGGTAACACTCCCCCACTCCTTCTCACTTAGTCAGAAGGGGGGGGGACGTGAGTCCCACATACCCTCCCGCCACTCCCATGGCGGGGGAAATGCGTAACGCATTTTTCACCTTGTCAAAAAAAAAAAAAAAAAAAAAAAAAAAAAAAAAAAAAAAAAAAAAAAAAAAAAAAAAAAAAAAAAAAAGGTTAGGTTAGGTTAGGTTAGGTTAGGTTAGGTTAGGTTAGGTTAGGTTAGGTTAGGTTAGGTTAGGTTAGGTTAGGTTAGGTTAGGTTGCTGCTTTGTCACCTTCACACTGGGGTGGTGACAGGGGTGGCTCGGAGGCTTGGGTAGAGTTGACCTCCTCTCCCTTCGAGTTTGCCTCTGTCACTGGGGGTGGGTTGGGTGGCGAAGTTTCTTCGCCATCCTTTGGTGGGCGGCAACAGAGGAAGTTGGAAAGGGTGGTTGCGTTGAGGACCGCTTCCGCCCTGGACAGCTTCTCTCTCTGTTGCCTCTTTGACGGTTGGTGGCTGGGGTAGCTTGAAGGGTCAGTTGCGAGTGCACTTGGTGCTTGCCGCTTCTGATTCGGAAAGCTTAACCAGTCGCCTGGAGGGGGCTTTGACGGGGGTGGTTGAAAAGGGTGGTTTCCATCCTGGACAGCTGCCTCTGTCAGTTGGCGGTTGGTGACTGGGTTTACGGGCAGGGACGGCATCGCAGGCATGCGTTGCGCGTTCCCGTGCGTCGTACTCCCATGTAACCCGCGGGTCTCTCTACGTGTCTTTCGGAATCCCGGGGGGCACTGTAGTTATTGAAGGGACAGTTGCGGTGGGGCGTGTTTGAAGGATACTTGTATCCGGAAAGCACCATCCACTGCAGGCAGACCGTTGGAGGGCTGGCGAACACAGCCGAGGCTACGGGTGCTCAGTCGTCCGGCCCGGCTGCTCGCCTTAACTACCTTGTAGAGCCAGTGGGTTGGGGACCCACATTGCACCGGCTCTACCGGTCTGGGGTGACGATCGTGGGCTGTTCACAATCGACACCTCCTTGGCGGAGATTGGGGGGAGGCTCTTCGGAGCAAGCCGGGAGGCGCGTCAGTGGCCAAAGCTTAGGCATGTACCGCGGCGCCTCACCACCGGCAGGGTTTAAACGCCGGAGTGGTTTTAAACGGTAGTTCGTTCGTACGAGAGTCCGTTATACTTCCCATTGCACCGCCTACCCCTAGGCAGGGAAGATGCGTAAATGCATTTCCACTTCGTCAAAAAAAAAAAAAAAAAAAAAAAAAAAAAAAAAAAAAAAAAAAAAAAAAAAAAAAAAAAAAAAAAAAAAAAAAAAAAAGGTTAGGTTAGGTTAGGTTAGGTTAGGTTAGGTTAGGTTAGGTTAGGTTAGGTTAGGTTAGGTTAGGTTAGGTTGGGGTGCAGGCCGGATTCCTCCACGTTGGCCTGGGTGTTGCAGTCTCTCTTGATCTCGATCCGGGGAGAACGCAGCATCTGGGCTGGTGCACCCTGGGCATCGGTTGAAACTTTCTCCCTTTTGGGAGATTCTTTCAGCCCATGGCTAATATCCGGCTGGGGGGAGGGGTGTATAGGGAGGGGAAGGGGGGAGTAGGGGGGGTTGGAGTTGCTCCCAGCCACTCTCTTCGGAGAGTGCGCTGTGGATGCAACATTGTGGGGGGGGTTGTTTGTGGGGAGGGTTGTTTGGGGGGTTGTATGAGGGGGGTTGTTTGGGGGGGGTTTTGTTTGCGGGGGGGGTTGTTTGTGGGGTTGTCCTCGAAAGAGGTGCAACGGGTGCGACGATGTGCCAGGTGCACTCGGCTTTAGCCGACGTCGGACCAACTCGTTTCCCGTCTGGAGTGTCGTGGATCACGTCTCGCGGCTCCGACGGACCGAGGACCTTGCCTTAACTGGCTGGGTCGAGAGGAGTAAACCTCAATAAAAAATCCCTCAATCCCAAGTGGCGCAGCACCGCGAGGGGATGCATGGCTGAGAGGTAGTCAGTTGTTAGTGCTTTGCCCCGTCAGAGTACCTGCCGACCCTCTGACGGGAATGCTAGGCTTATCCAGGTGCACGGGCACCTCCTGGATGGACCATTATATCCCTATTACTCGTGGGAATCAAAATGCATTCTAACTCACAAACCCATTCAAACGGCCCTTCTCAGGGCCAAACCACAAACGGCTCTTCTCAGAGCCAAACCGGAGAGGAGCGGACGAGGGTGAAAACCCCTGTCGTTGTATTGGAGCGCATAGCGCTGAGGCCACGGTCGGCGAGCCCTAGGGTGCCGGAGCCGGTGGCGGAAATAGTTAAAGTGACGACTATAAAAAGCCCGGAGGAGACAAAACATCTGTCAGACACAGACGACACTGGGACCCTGGAAACGGTGCATTCCGGCCCGGGTCTGAGAGGTTTAGGCGAGTCGGACTCAGCCATGAGTATTTATAGTTCGGCGGAGAAAGGCAAAGGTCGTTTCTGGCGGAAGCGAAAGCCAAACCTTTCCGACTCGTCGGACTCAGAGGGGACCTCAAAAGGTCAGAAGAGAGGTCGTGGCCGCCCACCAACCACGGGAAAATATGTTGGCCTGGCCCTGGCGAAGGAAGAGCTCAACCGCGCCAGGAGAGAGGAGCTAAGGCTCATGGCGGAGGAGGAGGTTGCTGGCCTGACACGGTCACTATTTACCCGCAACCAGCCAGGCTGTAGCAAGCCAGTGTCTGGCCAGCCTTGTGCTGAGGAGGAGCTGACGGCAGTTTCTGTACACGAGAGTGTACAGAACAGCCTGAAAGCTATTGCCCTCGTTGCTAACAGGTCAAGCAACCTCAAGGGCACATACGTCAGGGCCCTCAACGACGCCGTCGCGTCGATCAAGGGCGCCTCTGAAGAATTGTTCCAGCGCACATCTTCAGAGGAGACGCGGCGGCTTCAGGCGCAAAACGACCGCTTGCGAGCCGAGCTGGCAGAGCTTCGCTCTGAAATGGCCCAAATGAGGACGGACTTTCGGGACCAACTCACACGAAAGTCTGCGGTCCCTTTACCACTGGAGAAGACGCAGCCTGCCAGCAGCTCCATAAGAGTGGCCCCTGAGCCTCTGAACACTGAGGACTTGGTGCGGGCAATGACGACTCAGATGGGGCTGATGTTGGATGCCAGGCTGGGAGCCCTTGAGCTGGAGGGCAGGCTCTTGCCGGCCCAAAGTATGCGGCCTCCACTAGCCACTGACAGGCGACGACCACCGTCGCAGGGGGCTTCCCAGCTTGGCTCTGAGCTCACTCCCGCAACGGCTCCCAAGACGGCTCCCAAGTCGGCTCCCAAGTCGGCTCTCAAGTCGGCTCCCAAGTCGGCTCCCAACCTAACAGCGGAGCCTCAAAAGTTGAAATCGAGGAGAAAAAAGCAGAGTGCTGCCGCAATAGCGGCTGCCTCTGCTGCCGCGAAGACTCCCGTGGTGCCTGGATCACGACCGTTACCACCGCCAGCACCCATGAGCCAGCCTTGGAACGTGGTAGCCAAAAAAGGTGCAAGAGGTTCCAGAGGCACAAAACCGAGCACCTCGCAAGCGCGTCCTGACCCACGCAAACTGCGTCCACCTCGATCAGCTGCCGTCGTTTTGACCCTGACGCCAGAGGCTGAAAATAGGGGCCTCACGTATGCCAATATAATGGCTCAGGCGAGAGAAAAGGTCAACCTGGACGACCATAACATCCAAGGTGTCCGTTTTAAAACGGCGGCTTCTGGAGCCAGAGTTTTGGAGGTGCCAGGGGCGACTAACGGGGGCAAAGCAGACTCCTTAGCCGCAGCCCTGAGGACGGCCTTTGATGCGGATGTCGTCCGTGTTGACAGGCCCACCAAGACGGCGGAATTGCGGGTGACAGGCCTGGATGACTCAGTCGAGGCGAGTCACGTCTCTGCTGCGGTAGCAGCAATCGGAGGTTGCGCCATTGAGGCGATAAAATGTGGTGAAATACGCAGAAACCACAATGATCTTTGTTCTGCGTGGCTGCGCTGCCCGGTCGAGGTGGCCAAGAAGGTGACAACAGTGAACTCTGGTCGTTTAAGGGTCGGATGGGTGATAGCGCAGGTCATGCTGCTGGCTGCCCGACCTAGGCGCTGCTATCGTTGCCTGGAGCCGGGTCATGTTAAGGCCAAGTGCAAGAACGAGGTAGACCGCAGTGACCTATGCTACCGCTGTTGCCAACCGGGTCACAAAACGGCTCAGTGCGTGGCCACGCCATATTGCGTCGTATGCGAGGTGGCAGGCAAAAGCGCGGACCACCGCACAGGGAGCAGGTTATGCGCTCCCCCTAAACCAAAAAAGGGGAAAGAAAAGAAGGCCGGACATGTCCCTGGTGCCCCTTCAAGTACTGCAATCCTGCCCTCTAATGGTCGGATCGAGGAGGTGATGGAAACGACCGCATCATAAATGGCGCTCCAGTTCCTTCAGGCGAACATCAACCACTGCGCCAGTGCTCAAGACCTTCTGTGTCAGAGCATGGCGCAGTGGTTGATTCACATTGCTGTAGTGGCGGAGCCCTACTCAATACCCCCGAGGGACAACTGGGTTGGGGATTACGATGAGACGGTCGCCCTCGTCACTCACACGGGTTCGGGAGCACCAACCTTCGAAAGGGTCCTGAAGGGCAGAGGCTACGTGGCAGCGGCGGTGGGGGACATCTTCATTATCGGGGCATACTTCTCGCCAAACCGCTGCCTGGCCGAATTTGAGAGGTTCCTAGTAGAGGTTGGAACCATAATTGGTAGGAACCAACCAAATATGGTGCTTTTTGCTGGTGACCTCAACGCTCACTCGCGGACTTGGGGCTCTCCGGTAACAGATGCACGGGGGCGGAAGGTCACGGAGTGGGCAGTTACAAGTGGTCTGACGCTCTTGAACGTAGGAACGGCCGACACGTGCGTACGGCAGCAGGGTGGTTCCATTGTGGACGTTACGTTTGCAGGAGGTGTCCTGGTGCGCCGTGTCCAGGGCTGGGAGGTCATGTTGGATGTGGAGACATTGTCGGACCACCGCTATATCCGATTTGAGGTCTCCACTCCTTCAATGACCCCGAACAGCCCAAGCCGGAGTGCGCCATCCCTGCAAGGCCCCCGTTGGGCACTGACGAGGATGGACAGAGAGCTCCTCAAAGAGGCCGCCATAGTGCAGTCATGGCTCCCAGTCCCCGAGGGCACAGTGATGGTCGAGGATGAGGCGGAATGGTTCCGGAAGGCAATGACACAAATTTGCGATGCAGCAATGCCCCGGACCAAACGCCAACCGCCACGGCGTCGCGTGTACTGGTGGACTGCGGAGCTAACGCAACTTCGCGAGCAATGCGTAGCGGCAAGACGTCGGTACCAGGGACAGAGGCGAAAGCGAATTCGGGACGTATTGGCGGAAGCTGCTCTTTATGGAGCGTACAAGGAGGCCAAAAAAGAGCTCAAGGCAGTCATTCGCCAATCCATAGATCTCTCGAGAGAACAATTGTTGGAGACTTTAAACAGAGAACCTTGGGGGCGGCCGTATAAGATGGTAAGGAACAAGCTCCGGCCCTGGGCTCCTCCGCTTACTGAGAGCTTGCAGCCGGAGTTTGTCAACCAGGTAGTAGGAGCCCTGTTCCCTCGCAGGGAAGAATATCAACCACCAACAATGGCGCTTACGACAGAGGAGGCTCAGGGAGAGGACACGCCAGCCGTCTCGGAAGCGGAGCTGGGAGCAGCCGTCCTGCGCTTACGGGCGAAAAACACGGCTCCTGGACCGGACGGCATACCGGGTCGAGCGTGGGTTCTGGCGATGGGAGAACTCGAGCCCAGGCTCCGGCGCATGTTCAGCGCATGCATGGAGCAGGCCCGTTTTCCCAAACAGTGGAAAACGGGCAGGCTCGTGCTCCTGAAGAAGGAAGGTCGCCCAGTGGACTCCCCATCAGCCTACAGGCCAATCGTTCTGCTTGACGAGGTGAGCAAGCTCTTCGAGCGCGTAGTAGCAGCTCGTCTTGTCAAGCACCTCGTCAACGTTGGGCCGGACTTGGCAGACTGCCAGTATGGCTTTCGCACAGGTAGAGCGACGGTGAGTGCGATCCTGGCAGTCAAGAGCTTAGCACAAAACGCTGTCTCCCAGGGGGATGTGGTTTTGGCGGTGTCCTTAGACATCGCCAACGCTTTTAACTCCATCCCCTGGGAGTGCATACAGGAGGCGTTGCGATACCACCGGGTTCCGCGGTATCTGAGTCGAGTTATTGACTCTTACCTCTCCGATAGGTTCGTGTCCTACCCTGGACAACGGGATTGGAGTCAGAAGGAGATGGTGTGCGGTGTTCCACAGGGTTCGGTTCTCGGACCGCTCCTGTGGAACATCGGATACGATTGGGTTCTCCGGGGCGCTCGCCTGCGTGGAGTCGGCGTAACCTGTTATGCTGACGACACGTTGGTGACTGCACAGGGGCCCACTTTCAGGGAGGCGGCCATACTAGCGACGGCGGGCGTAGCGCAGGTGGTCGACAGGATCAGACGACTGGGGCTGGAGGTCGCCTTAAACAAGTCCGAGGCCATCTGTTTTCATGGCCCTCGAAGAGTGCCTCCAGCGGGTGCGCATATCGTGGTGGGGGGAGTCACCATCGGCGTCGAGTCGACGATGCGGTACCTAGGCATTGTCCTGGACAGCCGGTGGAGCTTCCTGCCACATTTCCAGCGTTTGATGCCAAAGTTGTTAGGTGCAGCTGCCGCTCTTGGGCGTATACTCCCAAACCTGGGAGGGCCCAAGACCTCTTGCAGGCGGCTGTACCAAGGTGTGGTCCGTTCAATGGCCTTGTATGGAGCCCCAGTGTGGGCGGATGCCCTGAATAGCCGGATCTCTGCCCTGCTGCTAAAACCGCAGCGGGCGATGGCCATCAGGGCCATACGGGGCTATCGGACGATATCCGCAGAGGCGGCCTGTGTCCTGGCTGGTTCGATACCCTGGGACCTTGAGGCAAGAACCCTTGCCGAAGTGTATGCCTGGCATGAGGACGCACGAGACCGGGGCCATTGGCCGGCGCCCCGGGAGACTCAAACAAGACGCGATGAACTGCGCCTTGAGGCAGTTGAAAATTGGAAAGGGAGGTTAGAGGCACCAAGTGCGGGCCTTCGCACGGTGGCCGCTATCCGGCCAATCCTTACACAATGGCTCGAACGAGAACACGGCCAGGTGACCTTCCGGCTTGCACAGGTGCTTTCCGGGCACGGGTGTTTCGGGAAGTACCTTTGTCGCGTAGCCGGAAGAGAGCCAACTACGGAGTGCCACGACTGTGGCGAGGCCGAGGACAATGCTCAGCACACCTTGGAGCATTGTCCAGCTTGGGTGGAACCGCGCGCAGACCTGGTCGCGGTTATTGGGGACGACCTCTCGCTGCCCAGCGTAGTCAGGGCGATGGTCGAGGGCGACGAGGCATGGCGAGCGGCGCACTCCTTCTGTGAGGATGTGATGTCACAGAAGGAGAGCGCCGAACGAGCGAGAGAGGACGCTGAAGGAGCGTCCCAACAACGCCGCAAGAGAGTGGGCCGCAGGCGACTGGCTCACGATCGCCGCCTGCCGCCATAGTGAGGACAACCGGGCAATAGAAACGGGGACGTTCTATTGCCGAACGGACTGGGGTCCTCGAGTTGGGTGGCGTGCCAAGTGTTCCCGGCACGCCTCAATCGGTGTTAGGGGACAGATTTGTCTCCCGTGCAGGGTCTGCAGTCTTCAGACAACCGCTTGGCAGGGTATCGAAAGCAGGCGAAAGCGTTACTCATACCCTGCCACATGGCGCAGAGAGGAACACCCGGGGGTTTTTAGTGAGTAAGAGTCTCACATAACCACCAAGTCTCCCCGTGACGTGGTGGTATCCATGAGGATTTTCCCCCGGCAAAAAAAAAAAAAAAAAAAAAAAAAAAAAAAAAAAAAGGTTAGGTTAGGTTAGGTTAGGTTAGGTTAGGTTAGGTTAGGTTAGGTTAGGTTAGGTTAGGTTAGGTTAGGTTAGGTTAGGTTAGGTTAGGTTAGGTTAGGTTAGGTTAGGTTAGGTTAGGTTAGGTTAGGTTATCCGGACGACACGGCTCAGCACACCCTCGCGGTGTGCAGTCGTTGGAGTCCGGAGCGCCGCACCATGGCACTAGCCATACAGCGGGAGGACCTCTCACTCTACAGCATTGTTACGGCAATGCTCTACAGTGAGAGGTCTTGGGAGGCAGTGGCCTCCTTTTGCGAATATGTAATTTCGCAGAAGGAGGCCTCGGAGCGTGAACGCGAGGAGTCTCCTCTCGCGGATCCGCTCCGGCGCAGACGGCAGGGGTTTAGGCGGCGGCGTTTTGCCGGCCGCCTAAACCCTTAGTGACTGCGGGTGGGGGATAGGAGTCCCCTGCCCGCCGTAGGCTAGTCACTGGGCGGTCTGGGAGGGGGGCCACGCGTGTCCGGCCCCTCTCTCCTTTGGCGCGGGCAGCCCCGGCAATAGCTGGGGCAGCCGGTGGGGCACCTTGGCCAAGGCTTAGGCAGGAACCAGGGTGCCTCACCAACCGGCAGGAGGGTACGCCAGGGTGGTTTTTAGTGGGTTGCGCTCCCTTGCCCCCCCTCATTCTGAGGGGGGGTGACGGGGTGAGTCCCACATATCCCCTCACCACTCCTATGGTGAGGGGAATCCATAGAGGATTTTCCACCCTGCCAAAAAAAAAAAAAAAAAAAAAAAAAAAAAAAAAAAAAAAAAAAAAAAAAAAAAAAGGTTAGGTTAGGTTAGGTTAGGTTAGGTTAGGTTAGGTTAGGTTAGGTTAGGTTGGGGTGCAGGCCGGATTCCTCCACGTTGGCCTGGGTGTTGCAGTCTCTCTTGATCTCGATCCGGAGAGAACGCAGCATCTGGGCTGGTGCACCCTGGGCATCGGCTGAGACTTTCTTCCTTTGGGGGATTCTTTCAGCCCATGGCGAATATCTGGCAGGGGGGGGGGGGGAGGGTGACAAGCCGGCTTTTCTTCGGAAAAGCTGCTTTGTCACCTTCACACTGGGGAGATGACAGGGGGTTTCTCGGAGGCTTGGGTAGAGTTGAGCTCCTCTCCCTTTGGGTTTCCTTCTGTCATCTGGGGGGGTTGGGTGACGAAGCTTCTTCGTCATCCGCTGGTTGGCGGTGACAGGAAGTTGGAAAGGGTGGTTGTGTAGGAGACCACTTCCACCCTGGACAGCTTCTTACTGTTGCCTTTTTGACGGTTGGTGGCTGGGGTAGCTTGAAGGGTCAGTTGCGAGTGGGAGATCGCTTCTGGTCCGGAAAGCTTAACCAGTCGCCTGGAGGGGGCTTTGGCGGGGGTGGTTGAAAAGGGTGGTTTCCATCCTGGACAGCTGCCTCTGTCAGTTGGTGGTTGGTGACTGGGTTTATGGGCAGGGACGGCATCGCAGCAATGCGTTGCGCGTTCCCTTGCGTCGTACTCCCATGTCACCCGCGGGTCCTTCTACGTGTCTTTCGGAATCCCGGGGGGCACTGTAGTTATTGAGGGGACAGCTGCGGTGGGGCGTGTTTGAAGGATACTTGGTATCCGGAAAGCACCATCCACCGCAGGCAGATCGTTGGAGATAAGGCGAACTCAGCTGCGGCTACGGGTGCTCTGTCGTCCGGCCCGGCTGCTCGCCCGAACTACCTTGTAGAGCCAGTGGGTTGGGGACCCACATTGCACCGGCTCTACCGGTCTGGGGTGACGATCGTGGGCTGTTCACAATCGACACCTCCTTTGGCGAGGATTGGGGGGGCTCTTCGGAGCAAGCCGGGAGGCGCGTCAGTGGCCAAAGCTTAGGCATGTACCGCGGCGCCTCACCACCGGCAGGGTTTAAACGCCGGAGTGGTTTTAAACGGTAGTTCGTTCGTACGAGAGTCCGTTATACTTCCCATTGCACCGCCTACCCCAGGCAGGGAAGATGCGTAAATGCATTTCCACTTCGTCAAAAAAAAAAAAAAAAAAAAAAAAAAAAAAAAAAAAAAAAAAAAAGGTTAGGTTAGGTTAGGTTAGGTTAGGTTAGGTTAGGTTAGGTTAGGTTAGGTTAGGTTAGGTTAGGTTAGGTTAGGTTAGGTTAGGTTAGGTTAGGTTAGGTTAGGTTAGGTTAGGTTAGGTTAGGTTAGGTTAGGTTAGGTTAGGTTAGGTTAGGTTAGGTTAGGTTAGGTTAGGTTAGGTTAGGTTGAAGTCGGATCTTGGGTGTTACTGGGTGGATATTTGCATGTTTTGGGTTCCGAAACTTACATTTTTTTCCCTACGGTTTGCTCCTTTCTGTTCTCTGGTATCTATCTTAGTTTTCTTATTTTCTTTAATTTTCATTTTGCGGTTGGTAAATTTTTGTTCATTTTTTGTAAATTTTTTCACGGTTTTTCGCTTTTTCTCTATTTTATATCTCGCTCATCTTGCATCTTTTTTAGTCCTTTTCAGGACTAGAAGATAGCGGATCATTAGGTTAATACGTAGATTTAGGTTCAATTTTTTCGGGACGTAACTTCCGAATTTATTGGCCTTGCAATTTCATAGGTTTGACCTTGAAATTTTACGTAATTATTTGGTTTGTTTACCTTTTTACTTTTTAATTTAGTCTGTGTTGCCTTTATCCCATTTTGCCCAAATTTTGGGCGGGGGTACCGGCAACGGTTAAATTAATTATAGTTTAGGTTTGGTTTAGGTATTGTTAGTTAAGTTATTTAATTTTAATTTTTGTAAGCTTTGCGGTTTCGCCCAAAGTTTGCAGAAAAACTTTCCTAACTTTTTTGTGTTTGTGTGTATTTTTAAATTAGATTAAGTGTTTTGTAAAATATTTAATCTATAAGGTAGGATAGTTCATTTAGTTTTTTAAATATTTCAATTTAACTTTTTAACTCTTTGACCTCCGGGTCAAAAGTTATTAGTGTGTTTATAGTTTAAGGGAGTTTTTGGCAGATAGAGATTATAAATTTACAAACTTATGCTTTTTGGCAAAGTTTGTAAATTTCATAACTTTTGAACCTTTTTACTTTTATTTGTTTTTCTTTTCTTATATTATAACTTGTTGCGGGACGCATCTTTTGGTTTTTGTTTGGTGTGTGTACGACTTCGGGAAGTGGGTGTAAAAACGCTCGTAAAAAATTAGCACATTGCTATTTTTTCAAAACAGGCGTCAAAACCCGTTTTGTATGAAAAAAGTAAAAACCGACTCGCACTTGACGATTTTGAAGTTAGGTTAGGTCGTAACTCTGATCGCAGCGAACGGTTTTTGACCAAATTTGAGAGCTAGGTAGACGGGGTCACAATGACCTCGCCTACCAAATTCTGGGAGAATCCACCGGAGGAGGGTGGAGTAGTTTTAAGTTCGGAGTCCGAGATGGACGACGATTTTATCGACGTGGAGGAGCACGCTCCGTCGGCCCCTAAAAGGGCGTATGAAGGTGGAAATGAGGAGGACGATCCGAAGCCTCCTCTGAAGGTTAGTTCCTCGGTGCGGGGAAAACCTAGGGGCTCATATGTTGGGCTGGCCGCAGCTAGACTGCGGGCCAAGTTGTTCCAACTCGAGCCCGAATTTGCCGAGGTGGCCGGGGTAGCCGAACCCGATCCGGGTAACAGCTACCAGCGGGAGTACCCCGAACTTCGCCCCAAGGGGGGGAAAAAGGGGAAAACGGGGGGCTCCGTGCGCTCTCGTTCCGGCTCGCGTTCTCCCGAGCTCTCGGAGGATCAAACGGGTCAACAGGAGGTTGACCCGTTAGACGCCGCGCGCATGGCGGCGCGTGATATTTTGGAGGCGGCCCGGGCATCCGGCAACTTAAAAGGCGAAATATGGGGCAGGATGAACAAGGCCTGCCGTACCATACTAGGCTCAATGGACGAGGTCGAAGCGGCCAGGTCCGAGAGCGAGGAGATCCGCATCCTGAAGGCGGACAACCGAAGGATGCGGGAGCAACTCGCTCACAATTCGGCCGAGCTGAAGGCGCTTCGTGTCGCCTTCAGCGAGCGGGAGATCCCGGCCGCTTCGGTGGCCGCTCCGGTGGCCGCCCCTGTGGCCGCTTCGCTCCAATTTGGTACGGCTGAGCTCACCGAGGCTATAGAGAACATGAAGCGGGACCTGTTCTTAAGCCTCGGGAGCATGATCAACGCCAGGTTGGAGGAGGTGAATAGGCGCCTCCCGGCGGAGCCCATCCTCCGCCCTCCGTTAGCGCACGACAAGCGGGCCGCTAAGCCTGCCGCGATGCCCCTACCCCAGAGGAAGGCCGCAGGTTCTGCCCTGCCCCCTCCGGTCCCGATGGAGGTGTTGGAGCCGGTGGCGAAGGCCCGTCTAGGCGACGGAAAGCCGAAGGCCAAGGTGGCCAAGAAGACGGCAGCCCCGGCTCCCGCTGTAGTACCCGCCCCCAGGCGGCCGACCAAATTGGTCAACTCCAGCCCTGCCCCGAGAGCCGTTCGGCCCTCGCAGGGAGAACCCGGCCCTTCGGGCAATATGCCACCCCCGCCCGCGCAGACGTCGTGGTCGGAGGTGGTACGTAAGAAGGGGAAGGGCAAGGCTAAGGCCCCCCCTCCGCCCCCGAAGGCTGTCAAGGCGGCGCACGGGCCCAGACCCGTCAGGTTGGCCGTCCCTAAGACGGCGGCAGTTGTTGTCTCCCTCAAGGAGGGGACCACCACCACCCTGAAGGCCACCATGGCTAAGGCCATCAACGGCCTTAGCCTCAGCGAGGTGGGCCTTCAGAACGTGAAGGTCAGGACCTCGATGACGGGTTCCCGGGTCATCGAGGTCGCCGGTGAGAACGGACAGGCGGTGGCGGACACCCTTGCAGCTAAGCTGCAGGGGATAGTGGGGGATGTCGCCAACGTGAGCCGCCCGGTTAAAATGGCCGAAGTCCAGCTTTCCGGCCTGGACGAGTCGGCCACCAAGGAGTCGGTGGCTCAGGCCGTCGCCGCAGTGGGGGCTTGCCTGCCGACTCAGGTCAAGGTGGCCCACATCCGCACCCTCTACGATGGCACTGGGTCAGCATTGATCCAGTGCCCGGTGCAGGCGGCGATTGCGCTGAAGAACGCTGGCAGAGTCCAGGTGGGTTGGGCTTCTGCCAGGGTCACGCTGGTGGGGCCGACACCGATGCGGTGCTTCCGGTGTTTCGGTGTCGGCCACTCGCGGGAGATGTGCCCCTCCAAGTCTGACCGGAGCAATCTTTGCTTCCGGTGCAGCAAAGAGGGGCACAAAATGGCGGAGTGCTGGGAGAAGGCGTGGTGTGCCGTTTGCCACCAGGCCAAACTCCCAGCCAACCACCGGCTGGGGGGGACAAATTGTTGCCCCCCCGCCCTCAGAGGGAGGAGCATGAGGCCGCAGCGCCCCCGCCCCGCTCCAGTTAGTAATGCCCCCGCCGCCGACGGGACCCAGGAGGAGGCCTGCATGGAGTCCTAAATGCCAGTACGACATTTAGAGCTCCTGCAGGTCAACGTCAACCACTCCGCCAGATCTCAAGACCTGCTAATGCAGGTCATGGCGGAGTGGTCGATCGGCGCCGTGGTTGTGACGGAGCCCTACTTTGTCCCTCCCTCACCCAATTGGGTGGGGTCGACGGACGAGAGGGCTGCCGTGGTGGTGCCGTCGGTGGGCAATGGCCCCCCCCTGGCAAAAATCGAAGTCGGCCCGGGGTATGCAGCGGCCGGATGGGGGAGCGACACCGTGCTAATCGCGGTGTACTTCTCCCCCAATAGGCCGCTGGTGGACTTCGAGGTTTTCCTCGGAGTCCTGGGCGGTGTTGCGAGGAGGGCGGCCCCGCGCCAAGTCATCATCCTGGGGGACCTCAACGCCAAAAGTGCGGCGTGGGGTTCCCCCGTTACGGATGCGCGCGGGGGTGCGCTCAGGGATTGGTTGGTGGTAGCGGGCCTGGTGGTCCTGAACCAGGGCAGCGCCAACACTTGCGTGCGGCGGCAGGGGGGGTCTATCGTGGACGTCACGTTCGCGACCCCTGCCATTGCCGCGCGCGTCGCAGATTGGCGCGTCCTGGAGGACGTGGAGACCCTGTCTGACCACCTGTATATCAGGTTCAGGGTCTCCACAGGGGTGGGCCAGCCACCACCAGTCCCAAGGGGGGGGCGTGGGGGGGAGTTCCCCAAGTGGTCCCTGTCCCTTTTGGACAGGGCCAAGGCGGACGAGGCGGCAATGGTGGAGGCTTGGTGCTCCGCCCCACCCGCCGCCTCAGGAGTGGAAGAGAGGGCGCGTCATTTCCGCACATCGCTGCAGGCGGTGTGCGGAGCGTCCATGCCCCGGGCAAGGAGACTCTTTGCCCGGAAATGTGTTTATTGGTGGTCCGCAGAAATTGCGGCCCTGCGGACCACCGCCGACGGTGCCCGCCACGCCTACCAACATTGTAGGCGCAGGCGGCACACCCGAGACGAGGAGGAGAGGCTCTACAGGGCCCACGTTGAAGCCAGAGGGGCCCTCACCCTGTCCATAGCGGTGGCCAAGGACGAAGGAAACGTCTCCTTCCTGGCCACGCTGGACGAGAATCCGTGGGGGCGGCCGTACAAGGTGGTGCGTAACAAAATGCGCACCGCCCCCCCCATGGACTCGCTGGAGCCCCCCCTCCTGAGGAGGGTCATCGAGGGGCTATTTCCGGCAGCCCCGTCGATAGTTCCCCCGGTGATGGCCGAGCCACCGGGGGACCTGGAGGACCCACTCGAACTCGACATCGCACCGGTGAGCGACGACGAGTTCGAGAGGGCGGTGGACCGGCTCCGGGGCTGCAAGAAAGCCCCGGGGCCCGATGGAGTACCGGGCCGAGTACTCCCCATCGCCCTAAAACACCTCGGGGACCGACTCAGGCAGTTGATGGATGACTGCCTGAGAGAGGGACGGTTCCCGAGGGTGTGGAAGGAGGGGAGGCTGTGCCTCCTACGGAAGGAGGGTCGACCCCCGGATTGCCCGTCCGCCTATCGCCCCATTGTGCTGTTGGATGAGGTCGGGAAGATGATGGAGAGAGTCCTGGCCTCCAGGATCCTGCAGCACTTGGAGACCGCCGGCCCGAACGTCTGTGATAGACAGTTCGGGTTCAGGGAGGGGCGGTCTACGCTCGACGCGGTGAAGTCCCTCAGGGACTTCTGTGACTACGCGTCGAGCAGAGGGGAGGGAGTAGTGGCGGTGTCGCTCGACATCGCCAATGCCTTTGGCACCCTCCCCTATGGGGTGATTAAGGAGGCACTCATCTACCACCGAGTGCCTCCTTACCTG
This sequence comes from Acleris emargana, assembly GCA_927399475.2. Taxonomy (NCBI): domain Eukaryota; kingdom Metazoa; phylum Arthropoda; class Insecta; order Lepidoptera; family Tortricidae; genus Acleris; species Acleris emargana. The sequence goes on from OV656863.1 coordinate 12,539,101, forward strand.
CGGCGGGTCATAGAGCACTACCTCTCTGATAGGGTAGTGCTCTATGAGCAGAGGGACGGTCGACGGGGGTCGACGGAGATGGCCTGCGGCGTGCCCCAAGGTTCCGTGCTCGGTCCGCTTTTATGGAACCTGGGGTACGACTGGGCCATCAGGGGGGAGTTGCTCCCGCGGACGGCCACCATCTGCTACGCAGATGATACCATGGTGGCCGCGCGCGGGAACGACATGAGGGAGGCGCTGTGCCGGGCGGAAGCGGCGGCCGAGCTGGCCATTCACCGGATTGGCCTGCTCGGCCTGAGGGTGGCCCTCCCGAAGACTGAGGCTATAGTCTTCGGGGGGCGAGGGTGGAGGCTGCCGGCGGGCGCGGCGCTCACCCTGGTGGGGGAACCGGTCCAGATCAAGCCCCACATCAAATATTTGGGGCTTGTTCTGGACCGATGGTGGAGTTTTGGGGAGCACTTTCAGCAGTTAGCTCCCCGAGTTGTGGGCGCCGCTTCGGCGCTTAGTCGGTTGCTGCCGAACGTGGGTGGGCCGGGCTCCTTGTGCCGCCGGCTGTATGCTGGCGTCACGAGGAGCATGGCTCTGTACGGGGCCCCCATCTGGGCGGACAAGCTGTCCGCCCGGAACCGGGCCCTGCTACGGAGGCCACAGCGGGTGGTGGCCCTCCGTATTGTGAGGGCCTATATGACGGTGGCCCACGCCGCGGCCTGCCTCCTCGCCTGCACCCCGCCCTGGGAGTTGGATGCGGAGGTGCAGGCTGAGACCTATAAGGTTAGGTCCAGGGCCCGGGCGAGGGGTGAACGCCCGGACCCTGAGGAGGTTGAGGAGACGCGCCGGATGATGGAGCGCCGACTGCGGGACAGGTGGAAAGCGAGCCTGGGGGACGCCCCCTATGGAGTTCGAACCATAGGGGCGATCCTCCCGTCGCTTGACACCTGGTTGGGGAGGGCAGTCGGCGCCACATCGTACCGGCTTGTGCAGGTATTGACCGGACACGGATGCTTCGGTCATTACCTGCACAAAATTGGGAGGGAGCCCGGCCCGCAGTGCCATGAGTGCGGCGATCCGGACGACACGGCACAGCACACCCTTGCGGTGTGCAGTCGCTGGAGTGCGGAGCGCTGCGCGATGGCACTGGCCATCGGGCAATGGGACCTCTCCCTGCACAGCGTCGTGTCTTCGATGCTGTGCAGCGACAGGTCCTGGAGGGCTGTGGCCACCTTCTGCGAGAACGTCATCTCGCAGAAGGAGGCCTCGGAGCGCGAGCGCGAGGAGTCTCCTCACGCGCATCCGCTCCGGCGTAGACGGCAGGGGTTTAGGCGGCGGCGTTTTGCCCGCCGCCTTTACCCTTAGTGACTGCGGGTGGGGGATGGGAGTCCCCTGCCCGCCGTAGGCTAGTCACTTGGCGGTCTGGGAGGGGGGCCAGGCGTGCTCGGCCCCTCTCTCCTTTGGCGCGGGAAGCCCCGGCAATGGCTGGGGCATCCGGTGGACACCGTGGGGATGCCTAGCAGGAAACACGGTGTCCATTCAAACCGGACGGTTGGGTACGCCAAGGTGTTTTTTAGTGGGTAACATTTCCCCGCTCCTTCTCCTTCAGAGAGGGAGAGGGGACTTGAGTCCCACATACCCTCCCGCCACTCCCATGGCGGGGGAAATGCGTAAAGCATTTTTCACCTTGGAAAAAAAAAAAAAAAAAAAAAAAAAAAAAAAAAAAGGTTAGGTTAGGTTAGGTTAGGTTAGGTTAGGTTAGGTTAGGTTAGGTTAGGTTAGGTTAGGTTAGGTTAGGTTAGGTTAGGTTAGGTTAGGTTAGGTTAGGTTAGGTTAGGTTAGGTTAGGTTAGGTTAGGTTAGGTTAGGTTCCCCCCCGATAGTGCTGCCACCTTGCCGTGGTGGGGGGGCTTGCGTGTCTCAATGATCCACGAGGCTATACCGGACAGGGCTACCCATACCGGAAAGGCTCGTGGTGAGGGTCCAGACGAAGAGCGGCACTCTGGGGAGGTGACAGGGTTTCTGGAAGGGTTGCGGTTGCGTGCCTGCTGCCGGGCGGGCCGCTTCTGCCCCGGAAGGATTCCCTTGTCACCTGGGGTGGGTTTGGTGACGAGAGGCTTTTCGTAGGAAAAGCCTTCTCGTCATCCTTGGAGGGTGGTGGCAGAGGTCGTTGGAAGGGTTGGTTGTGTGCGCTTTCGCTTCCATCCCGGACAGCGGCCTACTGTCGCCATTTTTGACGGTTGGTGGCTGGGGTAGCTTGAAGGGTCAGTTGCGAGTGCACTTGGTGCTTGCCGCTTCTGGTCCGGAAAGCTTAACCAGTCGCCTGGAGGGGGCTTTGGCGGGGGTGGTTGAAAAGGGTGGTTTCCATCCTGGACAGCTGCCTCTGTCAGTTGGTGGTTGGTGACTGGGTTTATGGGCAGGGACGGCATCGCAGCAATGCGTTGGGCGTTCCCTTGCGTCGTACTCCCATGTCACCCGCGGGTCCCTCTACGTGCCTTTCGGAACCCCGGGGGGCACTGTAGTTATTGAGGGGACAGCTGCGGTGGGGCGTGTTTGAAGGATACTTGGTATCCGGAAAGCACCATCCACCGCAGGCAGATCGTTGGAGGGAAGGCGAACTCAGTGGACTTCGGTTCGCTGCTCGCCCGAACTCCTTGTAGAGCCAGTGGGTTGGGGACCCACCTTGCACGGCTCTACCGGTCTGGGGTGTTGATCGTGGGCTGTTCACAGTCGGCACCTCCTTTGGCGAGGATTGGGGGGGCCCTTTTTGGGCAAGCCGGGAGGCGCGTCAGTGGCCAAAGCTTAGGCATGTACCGCGGCGCCTCACCACCGGCCAGGGTTTAAACGCCGGAGTGGTTTTAAACGGTAGTTCGTTCGTACGAGAGTCCGTTATACTTCCCATTGCACCGCCTACCCCAGGCAGGGAAGATGCGTAAATGCATTTCCACTCCGTCAAAAAAAAAAAAAAAAAAAAAAAAAAAAAAAAAAAAAAGGTTAGGTTAGGTTAGGTTAGGTTAGGTTAGGTTAGGTTAGGTTAGGTTAGGTTAGGTTAGGTTAGGTTAGGTTAGGTTAGGTTAGGTTAGGTTAGGTTAGGTTAGGTTAGGTTAGGTTAGGTTAGGTTAGGTTAGGTTAGGTTAGGTTAGGTTAGGTTAGGTTAGGTTAGGTTAGGTTAGGTTAGGTTAGGTTAGGTTAGGTTAGGTTAGGTTAGGTTAGGTTAGGTTAGGTTAGGTTAGGTTAGGTTAGGTTAGGTTAGGTTAGGTTAGGTTAGGTTCGACTGGGCCATCAGGGGGGAGCTGCTCCCGCGGACGGCCACCATCTGCTACGCAGACGATACCATGGTGGCCGCGCGCGGGACCGAGCTGAGAGAGGTGCTGTGCCGGGCGGAAGCGGCGGCCGAGCTGGCGATTCACCGGATCGGTCGGCTCGGCCTGAGGGTGGCCCTCCCGAAGACTGAGGCTATAGTCTTCGGGGGGCGGGGGTGGAGGCTGCCGGCGGGCGCGGCGCTCACCCTGGGGGGGGAACCGGTCCAGATCAAGCCCCACATAAAATATTTGGGGCTTGTTCTGGACCGATGGTGGAGTTTCGGGGAGCACTTCAAGAAGTTAGCTCCCCGAGTGGTGGGCGCCGCGTCGGCGATGAGTCGGCTTCTGCCGAACGTGGGTGGACCAGGCTCCTTGTGCCGCCGGCTGTATGCCGGCGTCACGAGGAGCATGGCTCTGTACGGGGCCCCGATCTGGGCGGACAAGCTGTCCGCCCGGAACCGGGCCCTGCTACGGAGGCCACAGCGGGTGGTGGCCCTCCGCATTGTGAGGGCCTACATGACTGTGGCCCACGCCGCGGCCTGCCTCCTCGCCTGCACCCCGCCCTGGGAGTTGGACGCAGAGGTGCAGGCGGAGACCTACAAGGTTAGGTCCAGGGCCCGGGCGAGAGGTGATCGCCCGGACCCTGAGGAGGTTGAGGAGACGCGCCGGATGATGGAGCGCCGACTGCGGGACAGGTGGAAAGCGAGCCTGGAGGATTCCCCCTATGGTGTTTATACCATAGGGGCGATCCTCCCGTCGCTGGACACCTGGTTGGGGAGGGCAGTCGGTGCTACATCGTACCGGCTTGTGCAGGTATTGACCGGACACGGATGCTTCGGTCATTACCTGCACAAGATTGGGAGGGAGCCCGGCCCGCAGTGCCATGAGTGCGGCGATCCGGACGACACGGCTCGCCACACCCTTGCGGTGTGCAGCCGTTGGAGTGCGGAGCGCTGCACGATGGCACTGGCCATCGGGCAATGGGACCTCTCCCTGCACAGCGTCGTGTCTGCGATGCTGTGCAGCGACAGGTCCTGGAGGGCTGTGGCCTCCTTCTGCGAGTACGTTATCTCGCAGAAGGAGGCCTCGGAGCGGGAGCGCGAGGAGTCTCCTCACGCGCACCCGCTCCGGCGCAGACGGCAGGGGTTTAGGCGGCGGCGTTTTGCCGGCCGCCTCTACCCTTAGTGACTGCGGGTGGGGGATGGGAGTCCCCTGCTCGCCGTAGGCTAGTCACTTAGCGGTCTGGGAGGGGGGCCAGGCGTGCTCGGCCCCCCTCTCCTTTGGCGCGGGAAGCCCCGGCAATGGCTGGGGCGTCCGGTGGACACCGTGGGGATGCCGAGCAGGAAACACGGTGTCCATACAAACCGGAGGGGTGGGTACGCCAAGGTGTTTTTTAGTGGGTAACACTCCCCCACTCCTTCTCACTCGGAGAAGGGGGGGGGACGTGAGTCCCACATACCCTCCCGCCACTCCCATGGCGGGGGAAATGCGTAACGCATTTTTCACCTTGTCAAAAAAAAAAAAAAAAAAAAAAAAGGTTAGGTTAGGTTAGGTTAGGTTAGGTTAGGTTAGGTTAGGTTAGGTTAGGTTGAGGTCTGATCTTGGGTGTTACTGGACGGATATTTGCGAGTTTTGGGTTCCAATACTTACATTTTTTTCCTTACAGTTTGCTTCTTTCATTTCCTTTCTACCTTCTGTAGTTTTCTTAATTTTCACAATTTAGCATTTGCGGTTGGTAATTTTTTCGTAAATTTTTGTTCATTTTTTCACGGATTTTCACTTTTTGTCTATTTTCTAGTTTGCTCATCTTGCGTCTTTTTTAGTCCTTTTCAGGACTAGAAGATAGCGGACCATTAGGTTAGTTGGCGGAATTAAGTTTGATTTTTTCGGATCATAACTTCCGTATTTATTTGCTTTGAAATTTCATAGGTTTGACCTTGAAATTTTACGTAAATATTTGGTTTGTTTACCTTTTTCCTTTTTAATTTAGTCCGTGTTGCCCTTATCCCACCTTGCCCAAATTTTGGGCGGGGGTACCGGCAACGGTTAAGTTAATTATAGTTTAGGTTTGGTTTAGGTATTGTTAGTTAAGTTATTTAATTTTAATTTTTGTAAGCTTTGCGGTTTCGCCCAAAGTTTGCAGAAAAACTTTCCTAACTTTTTTGTGTTTGTGTGTATTTTTAAATTAGATTAAGTGTTTTGTAAAATATTTAATCTATAAGGTAGGATAGTTTGTTTAGTTTTTTAAATATTTCATTTGAACCTTTTAATTCTTTGACCTCTGGGTCAAAAGTTATTAGTGTTTTTATTGTTTAAGGTAGTTTTTGGCACAAACAGTTTTGAAATTTACAAACTTATGCTTTTTGGCAAAGTTTGTTAATTTCATAACATTTGAACCTTTTAACTTTTATTTGTTTTTCTTCTTTTGCCATCAAGGCCTTTGCAAGAAGCATCTTTTTGTGTTGTTTCCAACCTCGTACGACCTCGGGAAGTGGGTCAAATATAGCTCGTAAAAATTTGTGAAATTGCTATAACTTCCAAAACAGGCGTCGAAACCCATTTTGTATGGAATAAAGAAAAACCGACTCGCACTTGACGATTTTGAAGTTAGGTTAGGTCGTAACTCTGATCGTAGCGAACGGTTTTTGACCAAATTTGGGTACTAGGTAGCCGAGGTCATAATGACCTCGCCTACCAAATTCTGGCAGGGTCCACCGGAGGGTGGCGAAGTTGTGTTGAGTTCGGAGTCCGAGATGGACGACGATTTCATCGATGTGGAGGAGCACGCTCCGTCGGCCCCTAAAAGGGCATTTGAAGGGGAAAACGAGGAGGACGACCCGAAGCCTCCTACTAAGGTTAGCTCCTCTGTAAGGGGGAAACCTAGGGGCTCCTACGTGGGGTTGGCCGCGGCCAGGTTGAGGGCAAAGTTGTATCAGCTTGAGCCCCAATTTGACGAGGCGGCCGGGGTAACCGAACCCGATTCGGGCTCCAGCTATCAGCGGGAGTACCCCGAACTCCGCCGCAAGGGGGGGAAAAAGGGGAAAACGGGGGACTCCGTGCGCTCTCGTTCTGGCTCGCGTTCCCCCGAGCTCTCGGAGGATCTAACGGGTCAACAAGAGGTTGACCCGTTGGACGCAGCGCGCATGGCGGCGCGTGATATTTTGGAGGCGGCCCGGGCATCCGGTAACCTAAAGGGAGAGATATGGGGCCGCATGAACAAGGCGTGCCGTACCATCTTGGGCTCGATGGACGAGGTCGAAGCGGCCAGGTCCGAGAGCGAGGAGATCCGCATCCTGAAGGCGGACAACCGAAGGATGCGGGAGCAACTCGCTCACAATTCGGCCGAGCTGAAGGCGCTTCGTATCGCCTTCAGCGAGCGGGAGATCCCGGCCGCTTCGGTGGCCGCTCCGGTGGCTGCCCCCGTGGCTGCTTCGCTCCAATTTGGTACGGCTGAGCTCACCGAGGCTATAGAGAACATGAAGCGGGACCTGTTCTTAAGCCTCGGGAGCATGATCAACGCCAGGTTGGAGGAGGTGAATAGGCGCCTCCCGGCGGAGCCCATCCTCCGCCCTCCGTTAGCGCACGACAAGCGGGCCGCTAAGCCTGCCGCGACGCCCCTTCCCCAGAGGAAGACCGCAGGTTCTGCCCTGCCCCCTCCGGTCCCGATGGATGTGTTGGAGCCGGTGGCGAAGGCCCGTTTAGGTGACGGGAAGCCGAAGGCCAAGGTGGCCAAGAAGGCGGTGGCCCCGGCCCCCGCTATGGTACCTGCCCCCAGGCGGCCGACCAAATTGGTCAATTCTGGCCCTGCCCCGAGAGCCGTTCGGCCCTCGCAGGGAGAACCCGGCCCTTCGGGCAATATGCCACCCCCGCCCGCGCAGACGTCGTGGTCGGAGGTGGTACGTAAGAAGGGGAAGGGCAAGGCTAAGGCCCCCCCTCCACCCCCGAAGGCTGTCAAGGCGGCGCACGGGCCCAGACCCGTCAGGTTGGCCGTCCCTAAAACGGCGGCAGTGGTTGTCTCCCTTAAGGAGGGGACCACCACCACTCTGAAGGCCACCATGGCTAAGGCCATTAACGGTCTTAGCCTCAGCGATGTGGGCCTTCAGAATGTGAAGGTTAGGACCTCGATGACGGGTTCCCGGGTCATCGAGGTCGCCGGTGAGAACGGACAGGCGGTGGCGGACACCCTTGCGGCTAAGCTGCAGGGGATAGTGGGTGATGTCGCCAACGTCAGCCGCCCGGTGAAGATGGCCGAAGTCCAGCTTTCCGGCCTGGACGAGTCGGCCACCAAAGAGTCGGTGGCTCAGGCCGTCGCCGCAGCGGGGGCTTGCCTGCCGACTCAGGTCAAGGTGGCCCACATCCGCACCCTCTACGATGGCACTGGGTCAGCATTGATCCAGTGCCCGGTGCAGGCGGCGATTGCGCTGAAGAACGCTGGCAGAGTCCAGGTGGGATGGGCTTCTGCCAGGGTTACGCTGGTGGGGCCGACACCGATGCGGTGCTTCCGGTGTTTCGGTGTTGGCCACTCGCGGGAGATGTGCCCCTCCAAGTCTGACCGGAGCAATCTTTGCTTCCGGTGCAGCAAAGAGGGGCACAAAATGGCGGAGTGCTGGGAGAAGGCGTGGTGTGCCGTTTGCCACCAGGCCAAACTCCCAGCCAACCACCGGCTGGGGGGGACAAATTGTTGCCCCCCCGCCCTCAGAGGGAGGAGCATGAGGCCGCAGCGCCCCCGCCCCGCTCCAGTTAGTAATGCCCCCGCCGCAGCTGCCGCCGACGGGACCCAGGAGGAGGCCTGCATGGAGTCCTAAATGCCAGTACGACATTTAGAGCTCCTGCAGGTCAACGTCAACCACTCCGCCAGATCACAAGACCTGCTAATGCAGGTCATGGCGGAGTGGTCGATCGACGTTGTCGTGGTGACGGAGCCCTACTTCGTCCCTCCCTCACCCAATTGGGTGGGGTCGACGGACGAGAGGGCTGCCGTGGTGGTGCCGTCGGTAGGCAATGGCCCCCCTCTGGTGAAAATCGAGGGAGGCCCGGGGTATGTGGCGGCCGGATGGGGGAGCGACACCGTGCTAATCGCGGTGTACTTCTCCCCCAATAGGCCGCTGGTGGACTTCGAGGTTTTCCTCGGGGTCCTGGGGGGTGTAGCAAGGAGGGCGGCCCCGCGCCAAGTCATCATCCTGGGGGACCTCAACGCCAAAAGTGCGGCGTGGGGATCCCCCGTAACGGATGCGCGCGGGGGCGTGCTGAGGGATTGGTTGGTGGTAGCGGGCCTGGTTGTCCTCAACCAGGGCAGCGCCAACACTTGCGTGCGGCGGCAGGGGGGGTCTATCGTGGACGTCACGTTCGCGACCCCTGCCATTGCCGCGCGCGTCGCAGATTGGCGCGTCCTGGAGGACGTGGAGACCCTGTCTGACCACCTGTATATCAGGTTCAGGGTCTCCACAGGAGTGGGCCAGCCACCACCAGTCCCTAGGGGGGGGGCGGGGGGGGGAGTTCCCCAAATGGTCCCTGTCCCAATTGGACAGGGACAAGGCGGACGAGGCGTCAATGGTGGAGGCTTGGTGCTCCGCCCCACCCGCCGCCTCAGGAGTGGAGGAGAGGGCGCGTCATTTCCGCACATCGCTGCAGGCGGTGTGCGGAGCGTCCATGCCCCGGGCAAGGAGGCTCTTTGCCCGGAAGTGTGTGTATTGGTGGTCCGCAGAAATTGCGGCCCTGCGGACCACCGCCGACAGTGCCCGCCACGCCTACCAACATTGTAGGCGCAGGCGGCACACCCGGGAGGAGGAGGAGGGGCTCTTCAGGGCCCACCAGGAAGCCAGGGGGGCCCTAACCCTGTCCATTGCAGTGGCCAAGGATGAGGGCAATGTTTCCTTCCTGGCCACTCTGGACGGGAATCCGTGGGGGCGGCCGTACAAGGTGGTGCGGAACAAAATGCGCACCGCCCCCCCCATGGACTCGCTGGAGCCCCCCCTCCTGAGGAGGGTCATCGAGGGGCTGTTTCCAGCAGCCCCGTCGATAGTTCCCCCGGTGATGGCCGAGCCACCGGGGGACCTGGAGGACCCACTCGAGCTCGTCATCGCACCGGTGAGCGATGACGAGTTCGAGAGGGCGGTGGACCGGCTCCGGGGCTGCAAGAAAGCCCCGGGGCCCGATGGAGTACCGGGCCGAGTACTCCCCATCGCCCTAAAACACCTCGGGGACCGACTCAGGCAGTTGATGGATGACTGCCTGAGAGAGGGACGGTTCCCGAGGGTGTGGAAGGAGGGGAGGCTTTGCCTCCTCCGGAAGGAGGGACGACCCCCGGATTGCCCGTCCGCCTATCGCCCCATTGTGCTGCTGGACGAGGTCGGGAAGATGATGGAGAGAGTCCTGGCCTCCAGGATCCTGCAGCACCTGGAGACCGCCGGCCCGAACGTCTGTGATAGACAGTTCGGGTTCAGGGAGGGGCGGTCTACGCTCGACGCGGTGAAGTCCCTCAGGGACTTCTGCGACTACGCGTCGAGCAGAGGGGAGGGAGTAGTGGCGGTGTCGCTCGACATCGCCAATGCCTTTGGCACCCTCCCCTATGGGGTGATTAAGGAGGCACTCATCTACCACCGAGTGCCTCCTTACCTGCGGCGGGTCATAGAGCACTACCTGACTGATAGGGTAGTGCTCTATGAGCAGAGGGACGGTCGGCGGGGGTCGACGGAGATGGCCTGCGGCGTGCCCCAAGGTTCCGTGCTCGGTCCGCTCTTATGGAACCTGGGGTACGACTGGGCCATCAGGGGGGAGTTGCTCCCGCGGACGGCCACCATCTGCTACGCAGATGATACCATGGTGGCCGCGCGCGGGACCGACATGAGGGAGGCGCTGTGCCGGGCGGAAGCGGCGGCCGAGCTGGCCATTCACCGGATTGGCCTGCTCGGCCTGAGGGTGGCCCTCCCGAAGACTGAGGCTATAGTCTTCGGGGGGCGGGGGGTGGAGGCTGCCGGTGGGCGCGGCGCTCACCCTGGTGGGGGAACCGGTCCAGATCAAGCCCCACATCAAATATTTGGGGCTTGTTCTGGACCGATGGTGGAGTTTCGGGGAGCACTTTCTGCAGTTAGCTCCCCGAGTCGTGGGCGCCGCTTCGGCGTTGAGTCGGTTGTTGCCGAACGTGGGTGGGCCGGGCTCCTTGTGCCGCCGGCTGTATGCTGGCGTCACGAGGAGCATGGCTCTGTACGGGGCCCCTATCTGGGCGGACAAGCTGTCCGCCCGGAACCGGGCCCTGCTACGGAGGCCACAGCGGGTGGTGGCCCTCCGTATTGTGAGGGCCTACATGACGGTGGCCCACGCCGCGGCCTGCCTCCTCGCCTGCACCCCGCCCTGGGAGTTGGATGCGGAGGTGCAGGCTGAGACCTATAAGGTTAGGTCCAGGGCCCGGGCGAGGGGTGAACGCCCGGACCCTGAGGAGGTTGAGGAGACGCGCCGGATGATGGAGCGCCGACTGCGGGACAGGTGGAAAGCGAGCCTGGAGGACGCCCCCTATGGAGTTCGAACCATAGGGGCGATCCTCCCGTCGCTTGACACCTGGTTGGGGAGGGCAGTCGGCGCCACATCGTACCGGCTTGTGCAGGTATTGACCGGACACGGATGCTTCGGTCATTACCTGCACAAAATTGGGAGGGAGCCCGGCCCGCAGTGCCATGGGTGCGGCGATCCGGACGACACGGCACAGCACACCCTCGCGGTGTGCAGTCGCTGGAGTGCGGAGCGCTGCACGATGGCACTGGCCATCGGGCAATGGGACCTCTCCCTGCACAGCGTCGTGTCTTCGATGCTGTGCAGCGACAGGTCCTGGAGGGCTGTGGCCACCTTCTGCGAGAACGTCATCTCGCAGAAGGAGGCCTCGGAGCGTGAGCGCGAGGAGTCTCCTCACGCGCATCCGCTCCGGCGTAGACGGCAGGGGTTTAGGCGGCGGCGTTTTGCCCGCCGCCTTTACCCTTAGTGACTGCGGGTGGGGGATGGGAGTCCCCTGCCCGCCGTAGGCTAGTCACTTGGCGGTCTGGGAGGGGGGCCAGGCGTGCTCGGCCCCTCTCTCCTTTGGCGCGGGAAGCCCCGGCAATGGCTGGGGCATCCGGTGGACACCGTGGGGATGCCTAGCAGGAAACACGGTGTCCATTCAAACCGGACGGTTGGGTACGCCAAGGTGTTTTTTAGTGGGTAACATTTCCCCGCTCCTTCTCCTTCAGAGAGGGGGAGGGGACTTGAGTCCCACATACCCTCCCGCCACTCCCATGGCGGGGGAAATGCGTAACGCATTTTTCACCTTGACAAAAAAAAAAAAAAAAAAAAAAAAAAAAAAAAAAAAAAAGGTTAGGTTAGGTTAGGTTAGGTTAGGTTAGGTTAGGTTAGGTTAGGTTAGGTTAGGTTAGGTTAGGTTAGGTTAGGTTAGGTTGAAGTCGTTTCTTGGGTGTTACTGGGTGGATGTATGCAAGTTTCGGGTTCCTTAACTTACATTTTTTGCTTGTCATTTTGCTTCTTTCTATTCTCTCTTATCTCCTTTAGTTTCCTTATTTTTCACAATTTAGCATTTGCGGTTGGTAATTTTTCGTTAATTTTTTCCTTATTTTTCACGGTTTTTGTCACTTTTGTTTATTTTTTGGTAGGTTAGTCTTGCGTCTTTTTTAGCCCTTTTCAGGGCTAGAAGATAGCGGAAACTTAGGTTAGTTGGTGGATTTAGGCTTAATTTTTTCGGTACGCTAGTACCGAAATTATTGACCTTGCCATCTTGCACATTTTTTACTTGTAATTTTTGTAGTTTTTTGGTTTGTTTACGTTTTTTCTTTCTAAATTAAATTGTGTTGCCCTTATCCTATCTTGCCCATTTTTTGGGCGGGGGTACCGGCAACGGTTAATTTAATTATAGTTAGGTTTTGGTTTTGGTTTAGTTAGTTTAGGTATTTAATTTTAATTTTTGAAAACTTTGCGTTTACGCGTAAAGTTTTCAAAAAGCTTTACTTGCTTTTTTGTCTTTGGGTGTATTTTTAAATAGTCTTAGGTAATTTGTAAATTATTTAAGTTATAGTGTAGGATAGGTTATTTAGTTTTTTAAATATTTGTCATAGGTCTTTTAACTTTTTGACCACTAGGTCAAAAGTTATTAGTGTTTATTTAGTGGTAGGTAGTTTTTTGTAGATTTCGTTGTGAAGTTTACAAACTTAAGCTTTTTTGCGAAAGTTTGTAAATTTCATAACCTTTTCATCTTTTCACCTTTTTTTTGTTTTCTCGCTTTTGCCATCTAGGCCTTTGCGAGAGGCATCTTTTGGTGTTTGTTTGAACCTGATACGACCTCCGGAAGTGGGTGAAATTGGGCTCCGAACGCATTTTTCGGATTGCTATTTTTCTGAATCAGGCGCTGAACTCACACTTGTATGGAATAAGTCAAATCCGACTCGCACTTGACGATTCGAAGTTAGGTTAGCTCGTAACTTCGGACGTCGCGGTCGGATTTGGACCTTATTTTAGGGTTAGGTAGACGAGGTCACCATGACCTCGCCTACCAAATTCTGGGAGGATCCGCTGGCGGGAGGAGGAGAGAAGGGCATAAACCTTTCGAGTTCCGACTCCGAGGCGGATGATTGTATCGAGGTGGACGAGTATGTTCCCTTGTCCTCTAAAAGGGCGTTTGAGGAGGAAGAGGATGACTCCAAGCCTCCTCCAAAGGTGAGCTCCTCGCTGCGGGGGAAGCCCAAGGGCTCGTACGTGGGACTGGCTGCGGCTAGATTGCGGACTAAACTCTATCAGTTAGAGCCCCAATTTGCCGAGGTAGCCGGGGAAGCTGAGCCTGAGCCGGGGACCAGCTACCAGCGGGAGTTCCCCGAGCTCCGCCCAAAGAAGGGTAGGAAGGGGAAAGCGGGAGATGCTGTGCGCTCTCGCTCCGTTTCGCGCTCCCCTGAGCCATTGGAGGGTCTTACCTGCCAACAGGAGGTTGACCCACTCGACGCCACCCGCATGGCGGCGCGAGATATTTTAGAGGCGGCCCGGGCATCCGGAAATCTCAAGGGGGAGATTTGGGGGAAAATGAACCGGGCCTGCCGAACAATTTTGGGCTCAATGGACGAGGTCGAGGCGGCCAGGTCCGAGAGCGAGGAGATCCGCATCCTGAAGGCGGACAACCGAAGGATGCGGGAGCAACTCGCTCAGAACTCAGCAGAGCTGAAGGCGCTCCGTATCGCCTTCAGCGAGAGGGAGATTCCGGCCGCTCCTGTGGCCGCTGCGCTGCAGTTCGGTACGGCTGAACTGACCGAGGCAATTCAGGACATGAAACGGGACCTGTTCCTGAGCCTCGGTCAGATGATCAACAGCCGTATAGAGGACGTCAATAGGCGCCTCCCGGCCGAGCCCGTCCTCCGCCCCCCGTTGGCGCACGAAAAGCGGGCCGTCAAACCTGCTGCGGCAGCTCCCCTGCAGAGTCGTAGATCTGGCCTGCCTTTGCCAACTCCGGTGGAGGCATTGGAGCCTGTAGCCAGGGCCCGATTGGGCGATGGAAGGCCGAAGCCAGCGGCGGCCAAGAAGGTGGCGGCTCCGGCCCCGGCTGCGGTACCCGCTTCCAGGAGACCGGCCAAGCTGGTGAACACCGGCCCCACCCCCCTTTCACCGGTATTCACCCCCAGGAGGCCAAGTAATCTGGTGGTCGCTGACCCGGCCCCGAGAGCCGTTCGGCCCTCGCAAGGGGAACCCGGCCCCTCGGGCCGTATGCCACCCCCGCCCGCGCAGACGTCGTGGTCGGAGGTGGTACGGAAGAAAGGGAAGAGCAAGGCAAAGGCCCCCCCTCCACCCCCGAAGAATGTCAAGGCGGCGCACGGGCCCAGACCCGTCAGGCTGTCCGTCCCCAAGACGGCGGCGGTTGTGGTCTCCCTCAAGGAGGGGGCCACCACCACCTTGCAGGCCACAATGGCTAAGGCCATCAACGGCCTTAACCTCAGCGACGTGGGCCTGCAACACGTCAAGGTGAGGACCTCGATGACGGGTTCCCGGGTCATTGAGGTCCCCGGCGAGGACGGACAGAGGGTGGCGGACTCCCTTGCGGCGAGGCTGCAGGGGATTGTGGGGGACGTGGCAAACGTGAGCCGCCCCGTGAAGATGGCCGAAGTCCAGTTGGCCGGCCTGGACGAGTCGGCCACCAGAGAGTCGGTGGCTCAGGCGGTCGCTTCAGCGGGGGCCTGCCAGCCTAGCCAGGTAAGGGTGGCCTACATCCGCACCCTTTACGACGGCACTGGGTCAGCAATGATCCAGTGCCCAGTGCTGGCGGCGATCGCGATTAAGAACGCTGGCAGGGTCCAGGTAGGCTGGGCCTCTGCCAGGGTCACGGTGGCGGGGCCGACACCAATGCGGTGTTTCCGTTGTTTTGGTGTCGGCCACTCGCGGGAGATGTGCCCCTCCAAGTCTGACCGGAGCAATCTCTGCTTCCGGTGCAGCAGAGAGGGGCACAAAATGTCGGAGTGCTGGGAGAAGGCGTGGTGTGCCGTTTGCCACCAGGCCAAACTCCCAGCCAACCACCGGATGGGGGGAATTAATTGTTTCCCCCCCGCCCTCAGAGGGAGGAGCACGAGGCCGCAGCGCCCCCGCCCCGCTCCAGCAAGCAATGCCCCCGCAGCGGCTGCCGCCGACGGGCCACTGGAAGAGACCTGCATGGAGTCCTAAATGCCAGTACGACATTTAGAACTCCTGCAGGTCAACGTCAACCACTCCGCCAGATCACAAGACCTGCTAATGCAGGTCATGGCGGAGTGGTCGATCGACGTGGTGGTAGTGACGGAGCCCTACTACGTCCCTCCCTCACCCAATTGGGTGGGGTCGACGGACGAGAGGGCTGCCGTGGTGGTGCCGTCGGCAGGCAATGGCCCCCCCCTGGGGAGGTTCGAGGTCGGCCAGGGGTATGCAGCGGCCGGATGGGGGAGCGACACCGTATTAATTGCGGTGTACTTCTCCCCCAATAGGCCGCTGGTCGACTTCGAGGTCTTCCTCGGGGTCCTGGGGGGTGTTGCGAGGAGGGCGGCCCCGCGCCAAGTCATCATCCTGGGGGACCTCAACGCCAAAAGTGCGGCGTGGGGATCCCCCGTAACGGATGCGCGCGGGGCTGCGTTGAGGGATTGGTCGGTGGTAGCGGGCCTGGCGGTCTTGAACCGGGGCAGCGCCAACACTTGCGTGCGGCGGCAGGGGGGGTCTATCGTGGACATCACGTTCGCGACCCCCGCCATTGCCGCACGCGTCGCAGATTGGCGCGTCCTGGAGGACGTGGAGACCCTGTCTGACCACCTGTATATCAGGTTCAGGGTCTCCACAGGGCTGGGCCAGCCACCACCAGTCCCAAGGGGGGGGCGTAGGGGGGGAATGGGGGAGTTCCCCAAGTGGTCCCTGTCCCTTCTGGACAGGGCCAAGGCGGACGAGGCGGCAATGGTGGAGGCTTGGTGCTCCGCCCCACCCGCCGCCTCAGGAGTGGAGGAGAGGGCGCGTCATTTCCGCACATCGCTGCAGGCGGTGTGCGGAGCGGCCATGCCCCGGGCAAGAAGGCTTTTTGCCCGGAAGTGTGTTTATTGGTGGTCCGCAGAAATCGCGGCCCTGCGGACCACCGCCGACGGTGCCCGCCACGCCTACCAACATTGCAGGCGTAGGCGGCACACCCGAGAGGAGGAGGAGGGGCTCTACAGGGCCCACCAAGAGGCCAGGGGGGCCCTAACCCTGTCCATTGCGGTGGCCAAGGAAGAGGGCAATGTCTCCTTCCTGGCCACGCTGGACGGGAATCCTTGGGGGCGGCCGTACAAGGTGGTGCGCAACAAGATGCGCACCGCCCCCCCCATGGACTCGCTGGAGCCCCCCCTCCTGAGGAGGGTCATCGAGGGGCTGTTTCCGGCAGCCCCTTCGATAGTTCCCCCGGTGATGGCCGAGCCACCGGGGGACCTGGAGGACCCACTCGAACTCGACATCGCACCGGTGAGCGATGACGAGTTCGAGAGGGCGGTGGACCGGCTCCGGGGCTGCAAGAAAGCCCCGGGGCCCGATGGAGTACCGGGCCGCGTACTCCCCATCGCCCTAAAACACCTCGGGGACCGACTCAGGCAGTTGATGAGTGACTGCCTGAGGGAGGGTCGGTTCCCGAGAGTGTGGAAAGAGGGGAGGCTGTGCCTCATCCGGAAGGAGGGTCGACCCCCGGATTGCCCGTCCGCCTATCGCCCCATAGTGCTGCTGGACGAGGCCGGGAAGATGCTGGAGAGAATCCTGGCCTCCAGAATCCGGCAGCACCTGGAGACCGCCGGCCCGAACGTCTGTAATAGACAGTTCGGGTTCAGGGAGGGGCGGTCTACGCTCGACGCGGTGAAGTCCCTAAGGGACTTCTGTGACTACGCGTCGAGCAGAGGGGAGGGAGTAGTGGCGGTGTCGCTCGACATCGCCAACGCCTTTGGCACCCTCCCCTATGGGGTGATAAGGGAGGCACTCATATACCACCGAGTGCCTCCCTATCTGCGGCGGGTCATAGAGCACTACCTTACTGATAGGGTAGTGCTCTATGAGCAGGCGGACGGTCGACGGGGGTCGACGGAGATGGCCTGTGGTGTGCCCCAAGGTTCCGTGCTCGGTCCGCTTTTATGGAACCTGGGGTACGACTGGGCCATCAGGGGGGAGTTGCTCCCGCGGACGGCCACCATCTGCTACGCAGATGATACCATGGTGGCCGCGCGCGGGACCGACATGAGGGAGGCGCTGTGCCGGGCGGAAGCGGCGGCCGAGCTGGCGATTCACCGGATCGGCCTGCTCGGCCTGAGGGTGGCCCTCCCGAAGACTGAGGCTATAGTCTTCGGGGGGCGGGGGTGGAGGCTGCCGGCGGGCGCGGCGCTCACCTTGGGGGGGGAACCGGTCCAGATCAAGCCCCACATAAAATATTTGGGGCTTGTTCTGGACCGATGGTGGAGTTTCGGGGAGCACTTTAAGAAGTTAGCTCCCCGAGTGGTGGGCGCCGCGTCGGCGATGAGCCGGCTTCTGCCGAACGTGGGTGGACCAGGCTCCTTGTGCCGCCGGCTGTATGCCAGCGTCACGAGGAGCATGGCTCTGTACGGGGCCCCGATCTGGGCGGACAAGCTGTCCGCCCGGAACCGGGCCCTGCTACGGAGGCCACAGCGGGTGGTGGCCCTCCGCATAGTGAGGGCCTACATGACGGTGGCCCACGCCGCGGCCTGCCTCCTCGCCTGCACCCCGCCCTGGGAGCTGGACGCAGAGGTGCAGGCGGAGACCTACATGGTTAGGTCCAGGGCCCGGGCGAGAGGTGTTCGCCCGGACCCTGAGGAGGTTGAGGAGACGCGCCGGATGATGGAGCGCCGACTGCGGGACAGGTGGAAAGCGAGCCTGGAGGATTCCCCCTATGGTGTTTATACCATAGGGGCGATCCTCCCGTCGCTGGACACCTGGTTGGGGAGAGCAGTCGGTGCTACATCGTACCGGCTTGTGCAGGTATTGACCGGACACGGATGCTTCGGTCATTACCTGCACAAGATTGGGAGGGAGCCCGGCCCGCAGTGCCATGAGTGCGGCGATCCGGACGACACGGCTCGCCACACCCTCGCGGTGTGCAGCCGTTGGAGTGCGGAGCGCTGCGCGATGGCACTGGCCATCGGGCAATGGGACCTCTCCCTGCACAGCGTCGTGTCTGCGATGCTGTGCAGCGACAGGTCCTGGAGGGCTGTGGCCTCCTTCTGCGAGTACGTTATCTCGCAGAAGGAGGCCTCGGAGCGGGAGCGCGAGGAGTCTCCTCACGCGCATCCGCTCCGGCGCAGACGGCAGGGGTTTAGGCGGCGGCGTTTTGCCGGCCGCCTCTACCCTTAGTAACTGCGGGTGGGGGATGGGAGTCCCCTGCTCGCCGTAGGCTAGTCACTTAGCGGTCTGGGAGGGGGGCCAGGCGTACTCGGCCCCTCTCTCCGGCGCGGGAAGCCCCGGCAATGGCTGGGGCGACCGGTGGACACCGTGGGGATGCCGAGCAGGAAACACGGTGTCCGTACAAACCGGAAGGGTGGGTACGCCAAGGTGTTTTTTAGTGGGTAACACTCCCCACTCCTTCTCATTCAGAGAAGGGGGGGGACGTGAGTCCCACATACCCTCCCGCCACTCCCATGGCGGGGGAAATGCGTAACGCATTTTTCACCTTGACAAAAAAAAAAAAAAAAAAAAAAAAAAAAAAAAAAAAAAAAAAAAAGGTTAGGTTAGGTTAGGTTAGGTTAGGTTAGGTTAGGTTAGGTTAGGTTAGGTTAGGTTAGGTTAGGTTAGGTTAGGTTAGGTTAGGTTCCCCCCCGATAGTGCTGCCACCTTGCCGTGGTGGGGGGGCTTGCGTGTCTCAATGATCTGCGAGGCTATACCGGACAGGGCTACCCATACCGGAAAGGCTCGTGGTGAGGGTCCAGACGAAGAGCGGCACTCTGGGGAGGTGACAGGGGGTTCTGGAAGGGTTGCGGTCGCGTGCCTTAGGGCTGCTTCTGCCCCGGAAAGTTCACTCTGTCACCTGGGGAGGGTTTGGTGACGAGAGGCTTTTCGTTAGAAAAGTCTTCTCGTCACCGTTGGTGGGTGGTGGCAGAGGTCGTTGGAAGGGGTGGTTGTGTGCGCTTTCGCTTCCATCCCGGACAGCTTCCTACTGTCGCCATTTTTGACGGTTGGTGGCTGGGGTAGCTTGAAGGGTCAGTTGCGAGTGCACTTGGTGCTTGCCGCTTCTGGTCCGGAAAGCTTAACCAGTCGCCTGGAGGGGGCTTTGGCGGGGGTGGTTGAAAAGGGTGGTTTCCATCCTGGACAGCTGCCTCTGTCAGTTGGTGGTTGGTGACTGGGTTTATGGGCAGGGACGGCATCGCAGAAATGCGTTGCGCGTTCCCTTGCGTCGTACTCCCATGTCACCCGCGGGTCCCTCTACGTGTCTTTCGGAATCCCGGGGGGCACTGTAGTTATTGAGGGGACAGCTGCGGTGGGGCGTGTTTGAAGGATACTTGGTATCCGGAAAGCACCATCCACCGCAGGCAGACCGTTGGAGGGAAGGCGAACTCAGTGGACTTCGGTTCGCTGCTCGCCCGAACTCCTTGTAGAGCCAGTGGGTTGGGGACCCACCTTGCACGGCTCTACCGGTCTGGGGTGTTGATCGTGGGCTGTTCACAGTCGGCACCTCCTTTGGCGAGGATTGGGGGGGCCCTTTTTGGGCAAGCCGGGAGGCGCGTCAGTGGCCAAAGCTTAGGCATGTACCGCGGCGCCTCACCACCGGCCAGGGTTTAAACGCCGGAGTGGTTTTAAACGGTAGTTCGTTCGCACGAGAGTCCGTTATACTTCCCATTGCACCGCCTACCCCAGGCAGGGAAGATGCGTAAATGCATTTCCACTCCGTCAAAAAAAAAAAAAAAAAAAAAAAAAAAAGGTTAGGTTAGGTTAGGTTAGGTTAGGTTAGGTTAGGTTAGGTTAGGTTAGGTTAGGTTAGGTTAGGTTAGGTTAGGTTAGGTTAGGTTAGGTTAGGTTAGGTTAGGTTAGGTTAGGTTAGGTTAGGTTAGGTTAGGTTAGGTTAGGTTAGGTTAGGTTAGGTTAGGTTAGGTTAGGTTAGGTTAGGTTAGGTTAGGTTAGGTTAGGTTAGGTTAGGTTAGGTTAGGTTAGGTTAGGTTAGGTTAGGTTAGGTTAGGTTAGGTTAGGTTAGGTTAGGTTAGGTTAGGTTAGGTTAGGTTAGGTTAGGTTAGGTTAGGTTAGGTTAGGTTAGGTTGAAGTCGTTTTGAAGTCGTTTGAGGTCGTAACTTTGGTGTGTTTGGGTGGATTTTTGTGGTTTTTGGATTTCCAAAGCTTATAATTTTCCCTCATTTGCTTTCTCTTTTCATTTTCTCGTTATCTTGTTTAGTTTTCTTATTTTTCTAATTTCTTTATTTGCGGTTGGTAATTTTATGTTAAAATTTTTCTTCATTTTTTACGGTTTTTGGTACTTTTGTTTATTTTCTGGTAGTTTAGTCTTGCATCTTTTTTAGCCCTTTTCAGGGCTAGAAGATAGCGGAAACCTAGGTTAGTTTGTGGATTTAGGCTTAATTTTTTCGGTTCGCAAGTTCCGAAATTATTGACCTTGCCATTTTGTACATTTTTTATTTGTAATTTTTGTATTTTTAGGGTTTGTTTACATTTTTTCTTTTTAATTTTTTCCGTGTTGCCTTTATCTTGTCTTGCCCATTTTTTGGGCGAAGGTACCGGCAACGGTTAAATTAATTATAGTTAGGTGTTGGTTTTGGTTTAGTTAGTTTAGGTATTTAATTTTAATTCTTTAGAACTTTGCGTTTTCGCGCAAAGCTTCTGAAAAACTTTATTTACTTTTTTGTGTTTGGTTGTATTTTTAAATAGTCTTAAGTAGTTTGTAAATTATTTAAGCTATAGTGTAGGGTAGGTTATTTAGTTCTTTAAATATTTCATTTTGACCTTTTAACTTTTTGACCACTAGGTCAAAAGTTATTAGCGTTTATTTAGTGTTAGGTAGTTTTCTGTAGATTTAGTTGTAAATTTTACCAACTTAAGCTTTTTTGCGAAAGTTTGTAAATTGTATAACTTTTTCACCTTTTAACTTTTATTTGTTTTTTCGCCTTGGTCATTTAGGCCCTTGCGAAAGGCATCTTCTTTTCCCTTTTGGACCGCATACGACCTCCGGAAGTGGGTGAAATTGGGCTCCGAAAGGAATTTTTTCGTTGCTATTTTTTCAAATCAGGCGTCGAAATCACTTTCGTATAGAGAAAGTAAAAACCGACTCGCACTTGACGATTCAGGGTTAGGTTAGCTCATAACTCTGGTCGTCGCGGTCGGTTTTTGACCTTTCTCGGGGGTTAGGTAGACGAGGTCACGATGACCTCGCCTACCAAATTTTGGAAGGATCCACCGGAGGGGGGGGAAGTTGTCCTCAGCTCGGAGTCCGAGATGGAGGAGGACTTCATCGAGGTCGAGGACAACGCTCCGTTGGCCCCTAAAAGGGCGCATGAGGACGAGGAGGACGACCCTCGTCCTCTTAAGGTTAATACAGCGGTGCGGGGGAAGCCCAAGGGCGCCTACGCCGGGTTGGCCAAGGCAAAATTGCGGGCGAAGCAGTTCCTGCTAGAGCCCCAATTTGCCGAGGCGGCCGAGGCGGCTGAGCCCGATACGGGGGAATGCTACCGGCGGGAGTACCCGGAGCTCCGCTCCAGGAAGGGTAAGAGGGAGGAAACCGGGGACTCCGTGCGCTCGCGCTCGCGCTCGAGCTCTCGCCCCGGTTCGAGCTCCCCCGAGGTAGCGAATTGCCTTGCCTGTATACAGGAGGTTAACCCGCTCGACGCCGCCCGCATGGCGGCGCGAGATATTCTGGAGGCGGCCAAGGCGTCCGGGAATCTCAAGGGGGAGATTTGGGGCAAAATGAACCGGGCTTGCCGGGTAATTTTGGGCTCGATGGACGAGGTCGAGGCGGCCAGGTCCGAGAGCGAGGAGATCCGCATCCTGAAGGCGGACAACAAAAGGATGCGGGAGCAACTCGCTCAAAAATCGGCGGAGCTGAAGGCACTTCGTGTCGCCTTCAGCAAGCGGGAGAGTCCGCCTACTCCCGCCCCCGTGGCCGCCTCCCTTCAGTTCGGGACGGCTGAGCTCACCGAGGCCATAGAGGCCATGAAACATGACCTCTTCGTAAGCCTCGGTGGCATGATCAACGCCCGGATGGAGGAGGTCAACCGTCGCCTCCCGGCCGAGCCCATCCTCCGCCCCCCGCTAGCGCACGACAGGCGAGCCGCCAAGCCCGCCGTCGCAGCCCCCCCCCTGAGGAAGATCGCAGGACCGGCCCTCCCCCCCCCGGCCCCGGTGGAGGCGTTAGCGCCGATCGCCAGGGCCCGTCTCGGCGACGGGAGGCCGAAGGCCACGGCGGCAAAGAAGACGGCAGCCCCGGCTCCCGCCGCGGCACCCGCCCCCAGACGACCAACCAAGTTGGTGAACTCCGGCCCTGCCCCGAGAGCCGTCCGGCCCTCGCAGGGCGAACCCGGCCCCTCGGGCCGTATGCCGCCCCCGCCCGCGCAGTCGTCGTGGTCGGAGGTGGTGCGAAGGAAGGGGAAGGGCAAGGCCAAGGCCCCCCCTCCACCCCCGAAGAATACCAAGACGGCGCACGGGCCCAGGCCCGTCAGGCTGGCCGTTCCCAAGACGGCGGCGGTCGTGGTCTCCCTCAAGGAGGGAGCCACCACCACTCTGAAGGACACAATGGCAAAGGCCATCAACGGCCTTAGCCTAAGTACGGTGGGCCTTCAGAACGTCAGGGTCAGGACCTCGATGACCGGTTCCAGGGTCATCGAGGTCGCCGGCGAGGACGGGCCAAGGCTGGCGGACACCCTTGCAGCCAGCCTGCAAGGGATTGTGGGCGACGTCGCCAACGTCAGCCGCCCGGTCAAGTTGGCCGAACTCCAACTCTCCGGATTGGACGAGTCGGCCACCAGAGAGACGGTGGCACACGCAGTCGCCGCAGCCGGGGCCTGCCTGCCGGACCAGGTGAGGGTGGCCTACGTCCGCACCCTCTACAACGGCACTGGGTCAGCAATGATCCAGTGCCCAGTGCCGGCGGCGATTGTGATCAAGAACGCCGGCAGGGTCCAGGTAGGCTGGGCCTCTGCCAGGGTCACGGTGGTGGGGCCGACGCCGATGCGGTGCTTCCGTTGTTTCGGCGTCGGCCACTCGAGGGAGATGTGCCCCTCCAAGACTGACCGGACCAATCTCTGCTTCCGGTGCAGCCAGGGGGGGCACAAAATGTCGGAGTGCTGGGAGAAGGCGTGGTGTGCCGTGTGCCACCAGGCCAATCTCCCAGCCAACCACCGGATGGGGGGAATAAATTGTTCCCCCCCCGCCCTCAGAGGGAGGAGCACGAGGCCGCAGCGCCCCCGCCCCGCCCCAGCAAGCAATGCCCCCGCAGCGGCTGCCGCCGACGGGCCACTGGAGGAGGCCTGCATGGAGCACTAAATGCCAGCACAACATTTAGAGCTCCTGCAGGTCAACGTCAACCACTCCGCCAGATCACAGGACCTGCTAATGCAGGTCATGGCGGAGTGGTCGATAGACGCAGTGGTCGTGACGGAGCCCTACTACGTCCCTCCCTCACCCAATTGGGTGGGGTCGACGGACGAGAGGGCTGCCGTGGTGGTGCCGGCGGTCGGCAATGGCCCCCCTCTGGGGAGGATCGAGGTCGGCCCGGGGTATGCGGCGGCCGGATGGGGGAGCGACACCGTATTAATTGCGGTGTATTTCTCCCCCAATAGGCCGCTGGCCGACTTCGAGGTCTTCCTCGGGGTCCTGGGGGGCGTTGCGAGGAGGGCGGCCCCGCGCCAAGTGATCATCCTGGGGGACCTCAACGCCAAAAGTGCGGCGTGGGGTTCCCCCGTAACGGATGCGCGCGGGGCGGCGCTGAGGGATTGGTCGGTGGTAGCGGGCCTGGCGGTCTTGAACCGGGGCAGCGCCAACACCTGCGTGCGGCGGCGAGGGGGGTCAATCGTGGACATCACGTTCGCGACCCCCGCCATGGCCGCACGCGTTGCAGGTTGGCGCGTCCTGGAGGACGTGGAGACCCTGTCTGATCACCTATATATTAGGTTCAGGGTCTCCACAGGGCTGGGCCAGCCACCACCAGTCCCAAGGGGGGGGCGTAGGGGGGGAATGGGGGAGTTCCCCAAGTGGTCCCTGTCCCTTCTGGACAGGGCCAAGGCGGACGAGGCGGCGATGGTGGAGGCCTGGTGCTCCGCCCCACCCGCCGCCTCAGGAGTGGAGGAGAGGGC
Organism: Acleris emargana; assembly: GCA_927399475.2. Taxonomy (NCBI): domain Eukaryota; kingdom Metazoa; phylum Arthropoda; class Insecta; order Lepidoptera; family Tortricidae; genus Acleris; species Acleris emargana. The sequence goes on from OV656863.1 coordinate 12,563,164, forward strand.
GCGCCACTTCCGCACATCGTTGCAGACGGTGTGCGGAGCGGCCATGCCCCGGGCAAGACGGTTGTTTGCCCGGAGGTGTGTCTATTGGTGGTCCGCAGAAATTGCGGCCCTGCGGACCACCGCCGACGGTGCCCGCCACGCCTACCAGCACTGCAGGCGTAGGCGGCACACCCGGGAGGAGGAGGAGGGGCTCTACAGGGCCCACCAAGAGGCCAGGGGGGCCCTAACCCTGTCCATAGCGGTGGCCAAGGAAGAGGGCAATGTCTCCTTCCTGGCCACGCTGGACGAGAATCCATGGGGGCGGCCGTACAAGGTGGTGCGCAACAAGATGCGCACCGCCCCCCCCATGGATTCGCTGGAGCCCCCCCTCCTGAGGAGGGTCATCGAGGGGCTGTTTCCGGCAGCCCCGTCGATAGTTCCCCCGGTGATGACCGAGCCACCGGGGGACCAGGAGGACCCACTCGAACTCGACATCGCACCGGTGAGCGATGACGAGTTCGAGAGGGCGGTGGACCGGCTCCGGGGCTGCAAGAAAGCCCCGGGGCCCGATGGAGTACCAGGCCGGGTACTCCCCATCGCCCTAAAGCACCTCGGGGACCGACTCAGGCAGTTAATGAGTGACTGCCTGAGGGAAGGTCGGTTCCCGAGAGTGTGGAAGGAGGGGAGGCTGTGCCTCATCCGGAAGGAGGGTCGACCCCCGGATTGCCCGTCCGCCTATCGCCCCATAGTGCTGCTGGACGAGGCCGGGAAGATGTTGGAGAGAGTCCTGGCCTCTAGGATCCGGCAGCACCTAGAGACCGCCGGCCCGAACGTCTGTGGAAGACAGTTCGGGTTTAGAGAGGGGCGGTCTACGCTCGACGCGGTGAAGTCCCTAAGGGACTTCTACGACTACGCGTCGAGCAGAGGGGAGGGAGTAGTGGCGGTGTCGCTTGACATCGCCAACGCCTTTGGCACCCTCCCCTATGGGGTGATAAGGGAGGCACTCATATACCACCGAGTGCCTCCCTACCTGCGGCGGCTCATAGAGCACTACCTTACGGATAGGGTAGTGCTCTATGAGCAGGCGGACGGTCGACGGGGGTCGACGGAGATGGCCTGCGGCGTGCCCCAAGGTTCCGTGCTCGGTCCACTTTTATGGAACCTGGGGTACGACTGGGCCATCAGGGGGGAGCTGCTCCCGCGGACGGCCACCATCTGCTACGCAGACGATACCATGGTGGCCGCGCGCGGGACCGAGCTGAGAGAGGTGCTGTGCCGGGCGGAAGCGGCGGCCGAGCTGGCGATTCACCGGATCGGTCGGCTCGGCCTGAGGGTGGCCCTCCCGAAGACTGAGGCTATAGTCTTCGGGGGGCGGGGGTGGAGGCTGCCGGCGGGCGCGGCGCTCACCCTGGGGGGGGAACCGGTCCAGATCAAGCCCCACATAAAATAGCCCCACATAAAATATTTGGGGCTTGTTCTGGACCGATGGTGGAGTTTCGGGGAGCACTTCAAGAAGTTAGCTCCCCGAGTGGTGGGCGCCGCGTCGGCGATGAGTCGGCTTCTGCCGAACGTGGGTGGACCAGGCTCCTTGTGCCGCCGGCTGTATGCCGGCGTCACGAGGAGCATGGCTCTGTACGGGGCCCCGATCTGGGCGGACAAGCTGTCCGCCCGGAACCGGGCCCTGCTACGGAGGCCACAGCGGGTGGTGGCCCTCCGCATTGTGAGGGCCTACATGACTGTGGCCCACGCCGCGGCCTGCCTCCTCGCCTGCACCCCGCCCTGGGAGTTGGACGCAGAGGTGCAGGCGGAGACCTACAAGGTTAGGTCCAGGGCCCGGGCGAGAGGTGTTCGCCCGGACCCTGAGGAGGTTGAGGAGACGCGCCGGATGATGGAGCGCCGACTGCGGGACAGGTGGAAAGCGAGCCTGGAGGATTCCCCCTATGGTGTTTATACCATAGGGGCGATCCTCCCGTCGCTGGACACCTGGTTGGGGAGAGCAGTCGGTGCTACATCGTACCGGCTTGTGCAGGTATTGACCGGACACGGATGCTTCGGTCATTACCTGCACAAGATTGGGAGGGAGCCCGGCCCGCAGTGCCATGAGTGCGGCGATCCGGACGACACGGCTCGCCACACCCTCGCGGTGTGCAGTCGTTGGAGTGCGGAGCGCTGCACGATGGCACTGGCCATCGGGCAATGGGACCTCTCCCTGCACAGCGTCGTGTCTGCGATGCTGTGCAGCGACAGGTCCTGGAGGGCTGTGGCCTCCTTCTGCGAGTACGTTATCTCGCAGAAGGAGGCCTCGGAGCGGGAGCGCGAGGAGTCTCCTCACGCGCACCCGCTCCGGCGCAGACGGCAGGGGTTTAGGCGGCGGCGTTTTGCCGGCCGCCTCTACCCTTAGTGACTGCGGGTGGGGGATGGGAGTCCCCTGCCCGCCGTAGGCTAGTCACTTGGCGGTCTGGGAGGGGGGCCAGGCGTACTCGGCCCCCCTCTCCGTTGGCGCGGGAAGCCCCGGCAATGGCTGGGGCGTCCGGTGGACACCGTGGGGATGCCTAGCAGGAAACACGGTGTCCATACAAACCGGAGAGGTGGGTACGCCAAGGTGTTTTTTAGTGGGTAACACTCCCCCACTCCTTCTCACTCGGAGAAGGGGGGGGGACGTGAGTCCCACATACCCTCCCGCCACTCCCATGGCGGGGGAAATGCGTAACGCATTTTTCACCTTGTCAAAAAAAAAAAAAAAAAAAAAAAAAAAAAAAGGTTAGGTTAGGTTAGGTTAGGTTAGGTTAGGTTAGGTTAGGTTAGGTTAGGTTAGGTTAGGTTAGGTTAGGTTAGGTTAGGTTAGGTTAGGTTAGGTTAGGTTAGGTTAGGTTAGGTTAGGTTAGGTTAGGTTAGGTTAGGTTAGGTTAGGTTAGGTTAGGTTATGGTGGAGGCTTGGTGCTCAGCCCCACCTGCCGCCTCGGGAGTGGAGGAGAGGGCGCGTCACTTCCGCACATCGCTGCAGGCGGTGTGCGGAGCGGCCATGCCCCGGGCAAGACGGTTGTTTGCCCGGCGGTGCGTATACTGGTGGTCCGCAGAAATTGCGGCCCTGCGGACCACCGCCGACGGTGCCCGCCACGCCTACCAGCACTGCAGGCGTAGGCGGCACACCCGGGAGGAGGAGGAGGGGCTCTACAGGGCCCACCAAGAGGCCAGGGGGGCCCTAACCCTGTCCATAGCGGTGGCCAAGGAAGAGGGCAATGTCTCCTTCCTGGCCACGCTGGACGAGAATCCATGGGGGCGGCCGTACAAGGTGGTGCGCAACAAGATGCGCACCGCCCCCCCCATGGATTCGCTGGAGCCCCCCCTCCTGAGGAGGGTCATCGAGGGGCTGTTTCCGGCAGCCCCGTCGATAGTTCCCCCGGTGATGACCGAGCCACCGGGGGACCTGGAGGACCCACTCGAACTCGACATCGCACCGGTGAGCGATGACGAGTTCGAGGGGGCGGTGGACCGGCTCCGGGGCTGCAAGAAAGCCCCGGGGCCCGATGGAGTACCAGGCCGGGTACTCCCCATCGCCCTAAAGCACCTCGGGGACCGACTCAGGCAGTTAATGAGTGACTGCCTGAGGGAAGGTCGGTTCCCGAGAGTGTGGAAGGAGGGGAGGCTGTGCCTCATCCGGAAGGAGGGTCGACCCCCGGATTGCCCGTCCGCCTATCGCCCCATAGTGCTGCTGGACGAGGCCGGGAAGATGTTGGAGAGAGTCCTGGCCTCTAGGATCCGGCAGCACCTAGAGACCGCCGGCCCGAACGTCTGTGGAAGACAGTTCGGGTTTAGAGAGGGGCGGTCTACGCTCGACGCGGTGAAGTCCCTAAGGGACTTCTACGACTACGCGTCGAGCAGAGGGGAGGGAGTAGGTGTCGCTCGACATCGCCAACGCCTTTGGCACCCTCCCCTATGGGGTGATAAGGGAGGCACTCATATACCACCGAGTGCCTCCCTACCTGCGGCGGCTCATAGAGCACTACCTTACTGATAGGGTAGTGCTCTATGAGCAGGCGGACGGTCGACGGGGGTCGACGGAGATGGCCTGTGGCGTGCCCCAAGGTTCCGTGCTCGGTCCGCTTTTATGGAACCTGGGGTACGACTGGGCCATCAGGGGGGAGCTGCTCCCGCGGACGGCCACCATCTGCTACGCAGACGATACCATGGTGGCCGCGCGCGGGACCGAGCTGAGAGAGGTGCTGTGCCGGGCGGAAGCGGCGGCCGAGCTGGCGATTCACCGGATCGGTCGGCTCGGCCTGAGGGTGGCCCTCCCGAAGACTGAGGCTATAGTCTTCGGGGGGCGGGGGTGGAGGCTGCCGGCGGGCGCGGCGCTCACCCTGGGGGGGGAACCGGTCCAGATCAAGCCCCACATAAAATATTTGGGGCTTGTTCTGGACCGATGGTGGAGTTTCGGGGAGCACTTCAAGAAGTTAGCTCCCCGAGTGGTGGGCGCCGCGTCGGCGATGAGTCGGCTTCTGCCGAACGTGGGTGGACCAGGCTCCTTGTGCCGCCGGCTGTATGCCGGCGTCACGAGGAGCATGGCTCTGTACGGGGCCCCGATCTGGGCGGACAAGCTGTCCGCCCGGAACCGGGCCCTGCTACGGAGGCCACAGCGGGTGGTGGCCCTCCGCATTGTGAGGGCCTACATGACTGTGGCCCACGCCGCGGCCTGCCTCCTCGCCTGCACCCCGCCCTGGGAGTTGGACGCAGAGGTGCAGGCGGAGACCTACAAGGTTAGGTCCAGGGCCCGGGCGAGAGGTGATCGCCCGGACCCTGAGGAGGTTGAGGAGACGCGCCGGATGATGGAGCGCCGACTGCGGGACAGGTGGAAAGCGAGCCTGGAGGATTCCCCCTATGGTGTTTATACCATAGGGGCGATCCTCCCGTCGCTGGACACCTGGTTGGGGAGGGCAGTCGGTGCTACATCGTACCGGCTTGTGCAGGTATTGACCGGACACGGATGCTTCGGTCATTACCTGCACAAGATTGGGAGGGAGCCCGGCCCGCAGTGCCATGAGTGCGGCGATCCGGACGACACGGCTCACCACACCCTCGCGGTGTGCAGCCGTTGGAGTGCGGAGCGCTGCACGATGGCACTGGCCATCGGGCAATGGGACCTCTCCCTGCACAGCGTCGTGTCTGCGATGCTGTGCAGCGACAGGTCCTGGAGGGCTGTGGCCTCCTTCTGCGAGTACGTTATCTCGCAGAAGGAGGCCGCGGAGCGGGAGCGCGAGGAGTCTCCTCACGCGCATCCGCTCCGGCGCAGACGGCAGGGGTTTAGGCGGCGGCGTTTTGCCGGCCGCCTCTACCCTTAGTGACTGCGGGTGGGGGATGGGAGTCCCCTGCTCGCCGTAGGCTAGTCACTTGGCGGTCTGGGAGGGGGGCCAGGCGTACTCGGCCCCCCTCTCCTTTGGCGCGGGAAGCCCCGGCAATGGCTGGGGCGTCCGGTGGACACCGTGGGGATGCCGAGCAGGAAACACGGTGTCCATACAAACCGGAGGGGTGGGTACGCCAAGGTGTTTTTTAGTGGGTAACACTCCCCCACTCCTTCTCACTCGGAGAAGGGGGGGGGACGTGAGTCCCACATACCCTCCCGCCACTCCCATGGCGGGGGAAATGCGTAACGCATTTTTCACCTTGTCAAAAAAAAAAAAAAAAAAAAAAAAAAAAAAAAAAGGTTAGGTTAGGTTAGGTTAGGTTAGGTTAGGTTAGGTTAGGTTAGGTTAGGTTAGGTTAGGTTAGGTTAGGTTAGGTTAGGTTAGGTTAGGTTAGGTTAGGTTAGGTTAGGTTAGGTTAGGTTAGGTTAGGTTAGGTTAGGTTAGGTTAGGTTAGGTTAGGTTAGGTTAGGTTAGGTTAGGTTAGGTTAGGTTAGGTTAGGTTAGGTTAGGTTAGGTTAGGTTAGGTTAGGTTAGGTTAGGTTAGGTTAGGTTAGGTTAGGTTAGGTTAGGTTAGGTTAGGTTAGGTTAGGTTAGGTTAGGTTAGGTTAGGTTAGGTTAGGTTAGGTTAGGTTAGGTTAGGTTAGGTTAGGTTAGGTTAGGTTAGGTTAGGTTAGGTTCTGGTGGTCCGCTGATATTGCGGCCCTGCGGACCACCAGCAACGGGGCCCGCGGCGCCTACCAACACTGTAGGCGCCGGCGGCATACCCCGGAGGAGGAGGAGGAGCTCCACAGGGCCCTCCGAGAAGCCAAGAGGGCCCTTGTCCAGGCCATTGCGGTGGCCAAGGAGGAGGGGTGGACCTCCTTCCTGGCCATACTGGACCGGAATCCGTGGGGGCGGCCGTATAGGGTGGTGCGCAACAAAATGCGCACCGCCCCCCCCATGGACTCACTGGAGCCCCCTCTCCTCAGGAGGGTCGTCGAGGGGCTGTTTCCGGCAGCCCCTTCGATAGTTCCCCCGGTGATGACCGAGCCACCGCGGGACCTGGAGGACCCAGCCGAACTCGTCATCGCACCGGTAAGCGATGACGAGTTCGAGAGGGCGATGGACCGGCTCCGGGGCTGCAAAAAAGCCCCGGGGCCCGACGGAGTACCAGGCCGGGTACTCCACATCGCCCTACAACACCTCGGGGACCGGCTCAGGCAGATCTTGGACGACTGCCTGAGGGAGGGAAGGTTCCCGAGGGTGTGGAAGGAGGGGAGGCTCTGCCTCCTCCGGAAGGAGGGTCGACCCCCGGACTGTCCGTCCGCCTATCGCCCCATCGTGCTGCTGGATGAGGCCGGGAAGATTTTTGAAAGAATCCTGGCCTCCCGGATCCAGCGGCACTTAGAGACCGCCGGCCCGAACGTGTCAGATCGACAGTTCGGGTTTAGAGAGGGGCGGTCTACGCTCGACGCGCTGAAGTCCCTCAGGGACTTCTGTGAGGACGCGTCGAGCAGAGGGGAGGGAGTAGTGGCGGTGTCGCTCGACATCGCCAATGCCTTTGGCACCCTCCCCTATGGGGTGATAAGGGAGGCACTCGCGTACCACCGAGTGCCTCCCTACTTAAGGCGGGTCATAGAGCACTACCTCATGGATAGGGTAGTGCTCTATGAACAGAAGGACGGTCGACGGGGGTCGACGGGGATGGCCTGCGGCGTGCCCCAAGGTTCCGTGCTCGGTCCACTACTATGGAACCTGGGGTACGACTGGGCCATCAGGGGGGAGTTGCTCCCGCGGACGGCCACCATCTGCTATGCAGATGACACAATGGTGGCCGTGCGCGGGACCGACATGAGGGAGGCGCTGTGCCGGGCGGAAGCGGCGGCCGAGCTGACCATTTACCGGATTGGTCGGCTCGGCCTGAGGGTGGCCCTCCCGAAGACTGAGGCGATAGTCTTCGGGGGGCGGGGGTGGAGGCTGCCAGCGGGCGCGGCGCTCACCCTGGGGGGGGAGTCGGTCCCGATCAAGCCCCACATCCGATATTTGGGGCTTGTTCTGGACCGACGGTGGGACTTCGGGGAGCATTTTTCGCAAATGGCTCCCCGAGTGGTGGGCGCCGCGTCGGCGATGAGCAGACTTCTGCCGAACGTGGGTGGGCCGGGCTCCTTGTGCCGCCGGTTATATGCCGGCGTCACAAGGAGCATGGCTCTGTACGGGGCCCCCATCTGGGCGGACAAGCTGTCCGCCCGGAACCGGGCCCTGCTACGGAGGCCTCAGCGGTTGGTGGCCCTCCGTATGGTGAGGGCCTACGTGACGGTGGCCCACGCCGCGGCCTGCCTCCTCGCCTGCACCCCGCCCTGGGAGTTGGATGCGGAGGTGCAGGCTGAGACCTACATGGTTAGGTCCAGGGCCCGGGCGAGAGGTGAACGCCCGGACCCTGAGGAGGTGGAGGAGACGCGCCGGATGACGGAGCGCCGACTGCGGGACAGATGGAAAGCCGACCTGGAGGATTCCCCCTATGGTGTTTATACCATAGGGGCGATCCTCCCGTCGGTGGACCTCTGGTTGGACAGGGCAGTCGGCGCTACGTCGTTCCGGCTTGTGCAGGTAATGACCGGACACGGATGCTTCGGTCATTACCTGCACAAAATTGGGAGGGAGCCTACCCCGCAGTGCCATGAGTGCGGGGATCCGGACGACACGGCTCAGCACACCCTCGCGGTGTGCAGTCGTTGGAGTCCGGAGCGCCGCACCATGGCACTAGCCATACAGCGGGAGGACCTCTCACTCTACAGCATTGTTGCGGCAATGCTCTACAGTGAGAGGTCTTGGGAGGCAGTGGCCTCCTTTTGCGAATATGTAATTTCGCAGAAGGAGGCCTCGGAGCGTGAACGCGAGGAGTCTCCTCTCGCGGATCCGCTCCGGCGCAGACGGCAGGGGTTTAGGCGGCGGCGTTTTGCCGGCCGCCTAAACCCTTAGTGACTGCGGGTGGGGGATAGGAGTCCCCTGCCCGCCGTAGGCTAGTCACTGGGCGGTCTGGGAGGGGGGCCACGCGTGTCCGGCCCCTCTCTCCTTTGGCGCGGGCAGCCCCGGCAACAGCTGGGGCAGCCGGTGGGGCACCTTGGCCAAGGCTTAGGCAGGAACCAGGGTGCCTCACCAACCGGCAGGAGGGTACGCCAGGGTGGTTTTTAGTGGGTTGCGCTCCCTTGCCCCCCCTCATTCTGAGGGGGGGTGACGGGGTGAGTCCCACATATCCCCTCACCACTCCTATGGTGAGGGGAATCCATAGAGGATTTTCCACCCTGTCAAAAAAAAAAAAAAAAAAAAAAAAAAAAAAAAAAAAAAAAAAAAAAAAAAAAAAAAAAAAAAAAAAAAAAAAAAAAAAAAAAAAAAAAAAAAAAAAAAAAAAAAAAAAAAAAAAAAAAAAAAAAAAAAAAAAAAAAAAAAAAAAAAAAAAAAAAAAAAAAGGTTAGGTTAGGTTAGGTTAGGTTAGGTTAGGTTAGGTTAGGTTAGGTTAGGTTAGGTTAGGTTAGGTTAGGTTAGGTTAGGTTAGGTTAGGTTAGGTTAGGTTAGGTTAGGTTAGGTTAGGTTAGGTTAGGTTAGGTTAGGTTAGGTTAGGTTAGGTTAGGTTAGGTTAGGTTAGGTTAGGTTAGGTTAGGTTAGGTTAGGTTAGGTTAGGTTAGGTTAGGTTAGGTTAGGTTAGGTTAGGTTAGGTTAGGTTAGGTTAGGTTAGGTTAGGTTAGGTTAGGTTAGGTTAGGTTAGGTTAGGTTGAAGTCGTTTGAGGTCGTAACTTTGGTGTGTCTGGGTGGATTTTTGTGGTTCTTGGATTTCCAAAACTTATAATTTTCCCTCATTTGCTTTCTCTTTTCATTTTCTCGTTATCTTGTTTAGTTTTCTTATTTTTCTAATTTCTTTATTTGCGGTTGGTAATTTTATGTTAATTTTTTCTTCATTTTTTTACGGTTTTTGGTACTTTTGTTTATTTTCTGGTAGTTTAGTCTTGCATCTTTTTTAGCCCTTTTCAGGGCTAGAAGATAGCGGAAACCTAGGTTAGTTTGTGGATTTAGGCTTAATTTTTTCGGTTCGCAAGTTCCGAAATTATTGACCTTGCCATTTTGTACATTTTTTATTTGTAATTTTTGTATTTTTAGGGTTTGTTTACATTTTTTCTATTTGATTTTATCCGTGTTGCCTTTACTTTATCTTGCCCAATTTTTGGGTGAGGGTACCGGCAGCGGTGAAATTAATTATAGTTAGGTTTTGGTTTGGGATTAGTTAGTTTAGTTATTTTATTTTAAATTTTTGGTACTTTGCGTTTTCGCGTAAAGTTTCCAAAAATCTTTACTTACTTTTTTGTGTTTGGTTGTATTTTTAGGTAGTCTTAAGTAATCTGTAAATTATTTAAGTCATAGGGTAGGGTAGGTTATTTAGTTTTTTAAATATTTCTCATAGGTCTTTTAACTTTTTGACCACTAGGTCAAAAGTTATTAGAATTTATTTAGGGTTAGGTAGTTTTTTGGTGTATTTTGTTGTGAAGTTTACAAACTTAAGCTTTTTTGCGAAAGTTTGTAAATTTCAGAACTTTTACACCTTTTAACCTTAATTTGTTTTCTCGCCTTGGCCAGCTAGGCCTTCGCGAGAGGCATCTTGGTTTCCCTTTTGGACCTCACACGACCTCTGGAAGTGGGTGAAATCGGGCCCCGAAGGAGAAATTTCGATTGCTATTTTTTTAAAACAGGCGTCGATTTCACTTTTCTATAGGAAAAGTAAAAACCGACTCGCACTTGACGATTCAGGGTTAGGTTAGGTCATAACTCTGGTCGTCGCGGTCGGTTTTTGACCTTTTTCGAGGGTTAGGTAGACGAGGTCACAATGACCTCGCCTACCAAATTCTGGAAGGGTCCACCAGAGGGGGGGGAAGTTGTCCTCAGTTCGGAGTCCGAAATGGAGGACGACTTCATCGAGGTCGAGGACAACGCTCCGTTGGCCCCCAAAAGGGCGCATGATGATGAGGAGGACGACCCTCGTCCTCCAAAAGTCAACACAGCGGTGCGGGGGAAACCCAAGGGCGCCTACGCCGGGTTGGCCACGGCAAGATTGCGGGCAAAGCAGTTCCTGCTAGAGCCCCAATTTGCCGAGGCGGCCGAGGCGGCTGAGCCCGATTCGGGTGAGTGTTACCGGCGGGAGTACCCTGAGCTCCGCTCCAGGAAGGGGAGCAAGGGGAAAACCGGAGACTCCGTGCGCTCGCGCTCGCGCTCGAGCTCTCGCCCCGGTTCGAGCTCCCCCGAGGCAGCGGAGGAACCAGCGTGTCTAGCGTGTGTGCAGGAGACTGACCCGCTAGACGCCACGCGCATGGCGGCGCGAGATATATTAGAGGCAGCCAAGGCATCCGGCAATCTCAAGGGGGAGATTTGGGGCCGGATGAACCGGGCGTGCCGAGTAATCTTGGGCTCGATGGACGAGGTCGAGGCGGCCAGGTCCGAGAGCGAGGAGATCCGCATCCTGAAGGCGGACAACCGAAGGATGCGGGAGCAACTCGCTCATAATTCGGCCGAGTTGAAGGCGCTTCGTGTCGCCTTCAGCGAGCGGGAGAAACCGTCCACTCCCGCCCCTGTGGCTGCCTCCCTGCAATTTGGGACGGCTGAGCTCACCGAGGCTATAGAGGCCATGAAGCATGACCTCTTCGTAAGCCTCGGTGGGATGATTAACGCCAGGATGGAGGAGGTAAATAGGCGCCTCCCGGCCGAGCCCATCCTCCGCCCCCCGCTTGCGCACGATAAGCGAGCCGCCGCCGCGGCAGCCCCTCCCCTGAGGAGGATCGCAGGACCGGCCCTCCCCCCCCCAGCCCCGGTGGAGGCGCTAGCGCCGATCGCCAGGGCCCGCCTAGGCGACGGGAGGCCGAAGGCCGCAGCGGTGAAGAAGACGGCAGCCCCGGCCCCCGCCGCGGTACCCGCCCCCAGACGACCAACGAAGTTGGTAAACTCCGGCCCTGCCCCGAGAGCCGCTAGGCCCTCGCAGGGAGAACCCGGCCCCTCGGGCCGCATGCCACCCCCGCCCGCGCAGACGTCGTGGTCGGAGGTGGTACGGAAGAAAGGGAAGGGCAAGGCCAAGGCCGCCCCCCCCCCCTCCACCCCCGAAGAATGTAAAGGCGGCGCACGGGCCCAGGCCCGTCAGGCTCACCGTCCCCAAGACGGCGGCGGTCGTGGTCTCCCTCAAGGAGGGAGCCACCACCACCCTAAAGGACACGATGGCGAAGGCCATCAACGGCCTTAGCCTAAGTACGGTGGGCCTTCAAAACGTCAGGGTCAGGACCTCGATGACCGGTTCCAGGGTCATCGAGGTCGCCGGCGAGGACGGACCGAGGCTGGCGGACACCCTTGCAGTCAGGCTGCAAGGGATTGTCGGCGACGTCGCCAACGTCAGCCGCCCGGTCAAGTTGGCCGAACTCCAACTCTCCGGATTGGACGAGTCGGCCACCAGAGAGACGGTGGCACATGCCGTCGCCGCAGCCGGGGCCTGCCTGCCGGACCAGGTGAAGGTGGCCTACGTCCGCACCCTCTACAACGGCACTGGGTCAGCAATGATCCAGTGCCCGGTGCCGGCGGCGATCGCAATCAAGAACGCCGGCAGGGTCCAGGTAGGCTGGGCCTCTGCCAGGGTCACGGTGGTGGGGCCGACGCCGATGCGGTGCTTCCGTTGTTTCGGCGTCGGCCACTCGCGGGAGATGTGCCCCTCCAAGACTGACCGGACCAATCTCTGCTTCCGGTGCAGCAAGGGGGGGCACAAAATGTCGGAGTGCTGGGAGAAGGCGTGGTGTGCCGTGTGCCACCAGGCTAAACTCCCAGCCAACCACCGGATGGGGGGTATAAATTGTTGCCCCCCCCGCCCTCAGAGGGAGGAGCACAAGGCCGCAGCGCCCCCGCCCCGCCCCAGCAAGCAATGCCCCCGCAGCGGCTGCCGCCGACGGGCCACCGGAGGAGACCTGCATGGAGTCCTAAATGCCAGCACAGCATTTGGAACTCCTGCAGGTCAACGTCAACCACTCCGCCAGATCACAGGACCTGCTAATGCAGGTCATGGCGGAGTGGTCGATCGACGCGGTGGTCGTGACGGAGCCCTACTACGTCCCTCCCTCACCCAACTGGGTGGGGTCGACGGACGAGAGGGCTGCCGTGGTGGTGCCGGCGGTCGGCAATGGCCCCCCTCTGGGGAGGATCGAGGTCGGCCCGGGGTATGCGGCGGCCGGATGGGGGAGCGACACCGTATTAATTGCGGTGTATTTCTCCCCCAATAGGCCGCTGGCCGACTTCGAGGTCTTCCTCGGGGTCCTGGGGGGCGTTGCGAGGAGGGCGGCCCCGCGCCAAGTAATCATCCTGGGGGACCTCAACGCCAAAAGTGCGGCGTGGGGATCCCCCGTAACGGATGCGCGCGGGGCGGCGCTGAGGGATTGGGCGGTGGTAGCGGGCCTGGCGGTCTTGAACCGGGGCAGCGCCAACACCTGCGTGCGGCGGCGAGGGGGGTCAATCGTGGACGTCACGTTCGCGACCCCCGCCATTGCCGCACGCGTCGCGGGTTGGCGCGTCCTGGAGGACGTGGAGACCCTGTCTGACCACCTATATATTAGGTTCAGGGTCTCCACAGGGCTGGGCCAGCCACCACCAGTCCCAAGGGGGGGGCGTAGGGGGGGAATGGGGGAGTTCCCCAAGTGGTCCCTGTCCCTTCTGGACAGGGCCAAGGCGGACGAGGCGGCGATGGTGGAGGCTTGGTGCTCCGCCCCACCCGCCGCCTCGGGAGTCGAGGAGAGGGCGCGCCACTTCCGCACATCGTTGCAGACGGTGTGCGGAGCGGCCATGCCCCGGGCAAGGCGCCTGTTCGCCCGGAAGTGCGTCTATTGGTGGTCCGCAGAAATTGCGGCCCTGCGGACCACCGCCGACGGTGCCCGCCACGCCTACCAGCACTGCAGGCGTAGGCGGCACACCCGAGAGGAGGAGGAGGGGCTCTACAGGGCCCACCAAGAGGCCAGGGGGGCCCTAACCCTGTCCATAGCGGTGGCCAAGGAAGAGGGCAATGTCTCCTTCCTGGCCACGCTGGACGAGAATCCATGGGGGCGGCCGTACAAGGTGGTGCGCAACAAGATGCGCACCGCCCCCCCCATGGATTCGCTGGAGCCCCCCCTCCTGAGGAGGGTCATCGAGGGGCTGTTTCCGGCAGCCCCGTCGATAGTTCCCCCGGTGATGACCGAGCCACCGGGGGACCTGGAGGACCCACTCGAACTCGACATCGCACCGGTGAGCGATGACGAGTTCGAGAGGGCGGTGGACCGGCTCCGGGGCTGCAAGAAAGCCCCGGGGCCCGATGGAGTACCGGGCCGGGTACTCCCCATCGCCCTAAAACACCTCGGGGACCGACTCAGGCAGTTGATGAGTGACTGCCTGAGGGAGGGTCGGTTCCCGAGAGTGTGGAAAGAGGGGAGGCTGTGCCTCATCCGGAAGGAGGGTCGACCCCCGGATTGCCCGTCCGCCTATCGCCCCATAGTGCTGCTGGATGAGGCCGGGAAGATGTTGGAGAGAGTCCTGGCCTCTAGGATCCGGCAGCACCTAGAGACCGCCGGCCCGAACGTCTGTGAAAGACAGTTCGGGTTTAGGGAGGGGCGGTCTACGCTCGACGCGGTGAAGTCCCTAAGGGACTTCTACGACTACGCGTCGAGCAGAGGGGAGGGAGTAGTGGCGGTGTCGCTCGACATCGCCAACGCCTTTGGCACCCTCCCCTATGGGGTGATAAGGGAGGCACTCATATACCACCGAGTGCCTCCCTACCTGCGGCGGCTCATAGAGCACTACCTTACTGATAGGGTAGTGCTCTATGAGCAGGCGGACGGTCGACGGGGGTCGACGGAGATGGCCTGCGGCGTGCCCCAAGGTTCCGTGCTCGGTCCACTTTTATGGAACCTGGGGTACGACTGGGCCATCAGGGGGGAGCTGCTCCCGCGGACGGCCACCATCTGCTACGCAGACGATACCATGGTGGCCGCGCGCGGGACCGAGCTGAGAGAGGTGCTGTGCCGGGCGGAAGCGGCGGCCGAGCTGGCGATTCACCGGATCGGTCGGCTCGGCCTGAGGGTGGCCCTCCCGAAGACTGAGGCTATAGTCTTCGGGGGGCGGGGGGTGGAGGCTGCCGGCGGGCGCGGCGCTCACCCTGGGGGGGGAACCGGTCCAGATCAAGCCCCACATAAAATATCTGGGGCTTGTTCTGGACCGATGGTGGAGTTTCGGGGAGCACTTCAAGAAGTTAGCTCCCCGAGTGGTGGGCGCCGCGTCGGCGATGAGTCGGCTTCTGCCGAACGTGGGTGGACCAGGCTCCTTGTGCCGCCGGCTGTATGCCGGCGTCACGAGGAGCATGGCTCTGTACGGGGCCCCCATCTGGGCGGACAAGCTGTCCGCCCGGAACCGGGCCCTGCTACGGAGGCCACAGCGGGTGGTGGCCCTCCGCATTGTGAGGGCCTACATGACTGTGGCCCACGCCGCGGCCTGCCTCCTCGCCTGCACCCCGCCCTGGGAGTTGGACGCAGAGGTGCAGGCGGAAACCTACAAGGTTAGGTCCAGGGCCCGGGCGAGAGGTGTTCGCCCGGACCCTGAGGAGGTTGAGGAGACGCGCCGGATGATGGAGCGCCGACTGCGGGACAGGTGGAAAGCGAGCCTGGAGGATTCCCCATATGGTGTTTATACCATAGGGGCGATCCTCCCGTCGCTGGACACCTGGTTGGGGAGAGCAGTCGGTGCTACATCGTACCGGCTTGTGCAGGTATTGACCGGACACGGATGCTTCGGTCATTACCTGCACAAGATTAAGAGGGAGCCCGGCCCGCAGTGCCATGAGTGCGGCGATCCGGACGACACGGCTCGCCACACCCTCGCGGTGTGCAGCCGTTGGAGTGCGGAGCGCTGCACGATGGCACTGGCCATCGGGCAATGGGACCTCTCCCTGCACAGCGTCGTGTCTGCGATGCTGTGCAGCGACAGGTCCTGGAGGGCTGTGGCCTCCTTCTGCGAGTACGTTATCTCGCAGAAGGAGGCCTCGGAGCGGGAGCGCGAGGAGTCTCCTCACGCGCATCCGCTCCGGCGCAGACGGCAGGGGTTTAGGCGGCGGCGTTTTGCCGGCCGCCTCTACCCTTAGTGACTGCGGGTGGGGGATGGGAGTCCCCTGCTCGCCGTAGGCTAGTCACTGGGCGGTCTGGGAGGGGGGCCAGGCGTACTCGGCCCCCCTCTCCTTTGGCGCGGGAAGCCCCGGCAATGGCTGGGGCGTCCGGTGGACACCGTGGGGATGCCTAGCAGGAAACACGGTGTCCATACAAACCGGAAGGGTGGGTACGCCAAGGTGTTTTTTAGTGGGTAACACTCCCCCACTCCTTCTCACTCGGAGAAGGGGGGGGGACGTGAGTCCCACATACCCTCCCGCCACTCCCATGGCGGGGGAAATGCGTAACGCATTTTTCACCTTGTCAAAAAAAAAAAAAAAAAAAAAAAAAAAAAAGGTTAGGTTAGGTTAGGTTAGGTTAGGTTAGGTTAGGTTAGGTTAGGTTAGGTTAGGTTAGGTTAGGTTAGGTTAGGTTAGGTTAGGTTAGGTTAGGTTAGGTTAGGTTCCCCCCCGATAGTGCTGCCACCTTGCCGTGGTGGGGGGGCTTGCGTGTCTCAATGATCTGCGAGGCTATACCGGACAGGGCTACCCATACCGGAAAGGCTCGTGGTGAGGGTCCAGACGAAGAGCGGCACTCTGGGGAGGTGACAGGGGGTTCTGGAAGGGTTGCGGTCGCGTGCCTTAGGGCTGCTTCTGCCCCGGAAAGTTCACTCTGTCACCTGGGGAGGGTTTGGTGACGAGAGGCTTTTCGTTAGAAAAGTCTTCTCGTCACCCTTGGTGGGTGGTGGCAGAGGTCGTTGGAAGGGGTGGTTGTGTGCGCTTTCGCTTCCATCCCGGACAGCTTCCTACTGTCGCCATTTTTGACGGTTGGTGGCTGGGGTAGCTTGAAGGGTCAGTTGCGAGTGCACTTGGTGCTTGCCGCTTCTGGTCCGGAAAGCTTAACCAGTCGCCTGGAGGGGGCTTTGGCGGGGGTGGTTGAAAAGGGTGGTTTCCATCCTGGACAGCTGCCTCTGTCAGTTGGTGGTTGGTGACTGGGTTTATGGGCAGGGACGGCATCGCAGAGATGCGTTGCGCGTTCCCTTGCGTCGTACTCCCATGTCACCCGCGGGTCCCTCTACGTGTCTTTCGGAATCCCGGGGGGCACTGTAGTTATCGAGGGGACAGCTGCGGTGGGGCGTGTTTGAAGGATACTTGGTATCCGGAAAGCACCATCCACCGCAGGCAGATCGTTGGAGGGAAGGCGAACTCAGTGGACTTCGGTTCGCTGCTCGCCCGAACTCCTTGTAGAGCCAGTGGGTTGGGGACCCACCTTGCACGGCTCTACCGGTCTGGGGTGTTGATCGTGGGCTGTTCACAGTCGGCACCTCCTTTGGCGAGGATTGGGGGGGCCCTTTTTGGGCAAGCCGGGAGGCGCGTCAGTGGCCAAAGCTTAGGCATGTACCGCGGCGCCTCACCACCGGCAAGGGTTTAAACGCCGGAGTGGTTTTAAACGGTAGTTCGTTCGTACGAGAGTCCGTTATACTTCCCATTGCACCGCCTACCCCAGGCAGGGAAGATGCGTAAACGCATTTCCACTCCGTCAAAAAAAAAAAAAAAAAAAAAAGGTTAGGTTAGGTTAGGTTAGGTTAGGTTAGGTTAGGTTAGGTTTTTTTTTTTTTTTTTTTTTTTTTTTTAATAATTTTGGGGCGTGCGGTGAAAATGCATTATGCACACCTGGGAAGGGAGGCCCAGGTAGTGGTGGACTCGCACCCCCTAAAAACACCGCACGCCTCCATTTCTTTTCCCCCCGGTATTTATTTTCCGGGGGTTGTTTCTTTCTCTTTTGAAACTATTCAATAATCTTTTTCAATATTTCTTAAAAACTAACATGCAATTATTCTTATACATATTTATCGTCTGTCTACAGACGCGAACATATATCCATTTTCCATTATTTTCCTCCGCATGCATAATCAATGGAGTTCATAACTTATCATTAGTTATACATAATAATAAAATTCCCTTTTATACAATAATAAATCAATTAGAACAGAAATAATAACTGATCAATAAAATTGTTTAAAATAATTTAGAATAACTTAATTTATACTTTAAAATAATTTAAAACAAAATAAAGTCATGACAAAAATCTTAAAATTCATTATATTTATGATGTATCAATTTTACAGTATAAAATTCAAACTAAAAATAATCAATCAGAATATACAATCAAATAAAATAATCAATGAAATAAAAATAAATTTAGGAATGTCCAGAGTAAAAATGTTAAAATATAATGAGTAAAAGCAAAATGTCAAAAATAATTTAAATCACAATTAAAATCAAGCAGAATATACACACAAATAAAATAATCAATGAAATAAAATAAATTTAGAATGTCCAGAGTAACAATGTAAAAATATAATGAGTAAAGCAAAATGTCAAAATAATTTAAATCACAATAAAATCAAGGTAAAGTATTTTAAAAATCATTATATTGTAAAGAGTTTAAACCATTAAAATTCAAAAATAAAATAATCAATTAAAATAAAGTACAAATTCTATTATGTCCAGAATAAAAATGTAAAAATGTAAAACTGTAAAAATAGGCAAAGGTGTAAAAAGCCAATAGAACCAAATAAAAAATAACAATAAAACCTTAACAACTAAAGCAGCTCGTCCCTGTAGACAGACGTAGTAAAGGTCCCCCCTGGCAGAAACCTGCCTACCCCCAAGGTGAGTAGCGCCCCCGCTATATGGCCGTAGCTCCATTAGCCCGCGCCGCCACGCACAAAACTCGCTCTGCAAACCTCAAGAAGTGCACCCTCAGGCCTCCGTCCGAGACTACCCGAGCCAGGTTGCCCTCTGTCAGGTCCACGCCTATGCGACACTCGCACTCCCACCTCGCGAAGCCGAATCGTGGGCATTGAGTGAGGATGTGGGACACCGTCTCCTCCGAGCCATCTTCACAGGGGCATAACGGGGAGTCTATCAGTTTAAACCTATGTAGGTACTGTCTTAGACCCCCGTGCCCCGTGAACAGCTGGGTGACGGTGCTCCGGTTCCCCACTCTCTCCATGACCGACTTCGCCGTGCGTATGTCGCGGAAGAAGAGGCGTGTACCCGACGCAGTCTCCGCTCCCTGGTACCGTTCCTGCCACAAGCTAAGGGTGCCCGCCCTGATGCTCCGCTTTGCGTAAGACAGCGGGAACTTATCATATACTGGGGCCCTCTTGTCTTTTAGGGCGGCCCTCTTCGCTAACTCGTCCGCTCTTTCATTGCCAGCCAGACCAGCATGTGCCTTTATCCACATCAGTTTTATGCAGTGACCACCGGCCTCCGCCGCCTCCATGTTCTCACGAATCTCCACCGCCAGAGGGTTGAGGGTGCCCGGGTGACTCACGGCCTGTAAAGAGGACCGTGAGTCACAATAAATAACGGCCTTCGTCCTCTTTTTCATGGCGATCCCCGTCGCTCTGTGGAGAGCGGTCATTTCCGCCTGGTAGACTGTACAGTGGTCCCCCAGGCGGAAGCCAACGTGAGCTGTCTCCCTATCCCCCGCCCACACGGAGATCGCCGCCCCAACCCTGCCCTCTATCTTGCTCCCATCCGTAAATATAGAGAGGCCCGACATGTCCATCGAGGTCTCCTCGGTAGCATGCCCAAAAAGGTGGCGCTGCCTCCTCGCCGGGTGAGGAAGTGAGGATGGATGGATCCTTCGCTGTAGAACCCGTCCAGGGATCTCCGGGAGCCCTCTCCCCCTCTTCACCTCGTATAGCTCCCGTTGCTCCCTCAGCCTAAGGTCCAGCGGGATGATGCGGGCAAGGACAGCGCTAGAGACCATAGAGACCGTGCGATGGGCCTTCGAAATTTTTATTCCAAAGGCCCTAGTCACCCGGTCCAATCTCTTTTTCACGTATGCCTTGTCCGCAACACCCCCCCAGGCCCCGGCCGCGTAGAGCATCGTGGGCTCCACCACCGTGAAGTAGATAGTTCTAAGAATCTCTGGGTTCAGTCCCCATCTGACCTTCGCCATCCTGGCCACTACCTTGTACAGGCTTAAGGCCTTGGCTGTGACGATGTCTAGATGGGGGCTGAACCCGAGATTCTTATCGATGGTGAGGCCCAGGAGCTTGACCGTGTCGGTTAAGGCTATAGGAGAGCCGACGATTCTGAATGAAGGGTCAACATCATACTTCAGCCGCTTGGTGATGATGACCGCCTGGGTTTTGTGAGGGGCAAACCTAAGCTTGTGCCTCACCCCCCATTCGGCCACCACCTCCAAGGCGCTGTTGACCCTATCATTCAACTCGGCCACCGTCCCGGCCCTCGCGACGACCAAAATGTCGTCTGCAAAGGCCTGGAGCTGGGCCGTCAAACCGTCGGCCTCAACCAACAGAGGGTCCAACTGGAGGTTCCACAGGAGCGGGCCCCCGATCGATCCCTGTATACAGCCCCGATCCGTGTCCACCTCGACCCTCTCCCCGAGGTAACTGAGCGCCACCTTTCGCCCCTCTAAATAGCTGGACAGGAGCGCGTTCACCCACCTATCAGCGCAGTGGTCGCGGAGCTGGCGAAGGATGATAGGCCACCACGCGCCATCGAACGCCCCCTCAATGTCCAAGGAGACTAGGGCTGCAAACTGCTTATCCTTTATTGCCTCCTTGACCAGAGTGATGGCGTCGTAGAGGGCATCCTCCGTGCTCTTCTGGGGGACGAACCCGTACTGCCTCTGGCTAAGGCCAGGCCCCCTCGACAGCTCCCAGGTGAGCCTAGTGAAGGTCAACTTCTCTAGGACCTTGCCCAACACTGGGAGCAGTCCAATGGGCCTGTACGACTTGGGCACACCATAATCGTCCTTGGCGGGCTTTGGGATAACTCGGACATGTGCCGCCTTCCAGCAAATGGGGAAGTAGGACAGCGCCATGCACCTGTTGAACAACGCCAACAGTACCGCAGGGCGCGTCTCAAATGCCTTCTGGCCTATGTCCGAGGTTATCCCATCCACGCCAGGTGCCTTGTTCGGGTTCATCCCCCCGAAGACCCCCGCGACCTCTGCTACGGTGAACGGGATAAAGGGCGACTGCGGAGTGCTCTCCCTTATGGTGCGCTTAAACACCTCCGCCTCGTTTCTAACTTGCCTGTGCCAGTCATTGTCCTGCGCAGGGTCGTCTCGCGGGAAGAATGTAGCGGCCAAGAGCTCCGCCGATTCCCTTTCCCCTAGGACAGTGCTGTCCACCGGGGACTTGAGAAGGCACTCTTGGCTAGATTCTCCCGCGAGACATCTCTTGACGACCCTATACGAGGTCCTCCAGAGGTCCTCCCCCTTCTGCGCAGAACAAAACTCACGCCAACTCCCCGTGATGGCGTTTTCCATGGCAGTCTTATAGGTGAGCCTAGCCTCCTCATATTCCGCGAAGACAAGGGGTCTGCGCGCCGGGTTCGCTATGCTGATCCTCCGTCTAAGGGTCTTAACCCTCGACTTCAGATCAGTGAGCTCCTGCGTCCACCAAGCTGACCCCTTGACTCCGGTCCTCACCTTTAAGACTGGCATGGAGCACAGACAAGCGGCCTGGATCACCCCCGTCAGGTCTGTCGTCATCGCCTCCAGCTCGTCGTGGGAGGTCAGGGCCTCGATGGACTCCACCGTGATGCCCCCACTCTCAAGCCGACCTTTCAGCACTTCCGCGAACACCGGCCATTTGGCCTTGTTCGCGTTGTACCTCCTGGTCGACGTGAAAGCGGGCGCAGGCCCTTTTCCCCCACCGGCGACGTCGAACTGTATCCGGCGGTGATCCGTTAGTCCCGTGGCGTCGGTGTTTACTCGCCAGCTCTCAACGCGTCCCAGCCACTGGTCGGTGCAGACCGTAACGTCCACGATGCTGGAGAACAACCTGCCGCCTCTCCATGTGTGGAATGTGGGTGTTCCTCCTCTATTGAGGAGATTCAACCCACACTCCGCACACAGGTCGACGAAGTCTGCTCCCCGCCCGTCCTCGTTAATGCATCCCCACCAGTGGCTGGATGCGTTGATGTCCCCCCCCACAATGGCCCCCGTGGCCCCCGCGGAGTCTAGTACCCCCTTCAGGGCTCTCAGGTATTCTCCCATCGGGCGGTCTCCCTCCAGGTAGAGGCTGACCATGCATACCACCAAGTTACCGACATGGATGGTGGCTGCGACGATGTTCTTGGTCTGGTGTTCCGGGTTCACTACTACTCTTGCCGTGGGGTCCAAGATGACTATAGCCGATTTCACCGGTCCCTCCCCTTGGGTTTGCTGGACCGTGATGAAATCGGTAGTGAGATAGCCCTTCGACCCGACATACGGCTCTTGGAGTAGTAGCACCCCCACCCCCTCGTCAGCAGCCTCCTTCAGACACTCCTTGGTGGCTGCATAGCCCCTACCCAGGTTGAGTTGGGTCACCCTGAGAGCCCTGGTACCCGCACGCGACTGTGGCGCGATGGCTGGTCGTTGTATGTTGCCGTGGGTGCCCTCAGCAATAACGGACCTGGGATCTTGCGACCCGATCCCACTTACGCCACTCGGGGCAGTCACTGCTGTAGGCAGGATGCGCCACCTCGCCTGACTTCAGTCCGGTCCTGACACAATTTGCGCAACTGGGGTCTGCTTCCCGCCCAGTGCACTCCTTGGTGTCATGGCTGCCCCCGCAATAGCCACAAGTCCGCGGTTGGTCACAATTTCGGGCAAAGTGACCAAAGCGGAGGCAGCCATAACATTGTACTACCGGTGACTGGTCAAAGGCCATCACGACCTGGTACCCGATCCTCACCTTATTGTCCCGGAGGCGTGCCCAGATATCCGCATCAGCCTCTAGGACGACGTTGGTGGTCTCCGGCACCCGGCCCCTGGTCCTTCGAAGTACACGCATCCTGCCCTCAGCATCGACCACTCCCTCAAGCAACGAGGCGTTCTGACGAGCTATTGCCCCCGGCAATTGGGCATCAGTTTGGCCCCGCACCAACCCGACAAGCCGCAGCTGCGGCCTCCGAAGACTGGTCTTGGTTGTTCTCAGCTCCGGGCACTCTCGGCTGATGGCCGCCTGGAGAGTCTCCCGGTCCTTCTCCGTGGCGAGGCCCAAGACAGCCTTCTGGTTCTTGACGCCTCGGACGTAGTCAACCCCTACCCCTAGTCGCGAGACGTCGATGCTGTCTTTGACCCTGCGTATGACATTCGCAGAGGTGCGGTCCGGGGCGGTCGACTCAACCGTTAGGGGAAAGCGAGTCCGTGGTGGGAAGTCAGGCGTTACCTCCGGGCCCGAAAAACCGGCTCCGGTCCTCCGCCTTGACTTCCGGGGTCCCACGGTCCTCCACGGTCCGTGGCCCGCCATCCCCTCCTCCCCCTCGCCACCCTGTGCCGGCTTCCCTGCGCCAGCCAGCTCGGCCATAAGGCTCAGGCCTACTGGCCTCGCTGCGGTCACCGCCTGAATGTCCTCGGCCACAGTCTCAAACCCCCGCACCACCCGAGAGTAGAGCCTCTCGCTCTGGGTCTTGATCGCCTCATGTACTCCCTCTATTCCCTGGGTGATGCGGGTCACTTGTTCGTTTTTGGCCCCTTCGTGGACATCCTGGGCGATTCCCCCCAATGCGTTCTGGAGGCCAGCAATGCCGGACTCCGCCTTGCCGCTGCTTACCGCTGCCAGGTCACCGGATTCCGCAGCTCTGGTGATACCCTCCCGCAGGGCGACTGTTTTGGCCGAGAGGTCTGAGATCTCCTGGCGAAGCCTCCTTACTTCCACCAGGACCTCGTTTTCCCCGACCTGGGTCCCTCTCAGCGGTTTTTTGCGCAGCATCTCCCTTAGGGACTCCACGGACGCCCGGACAGACTCCAGGCCTTCCCCGGCCGATGCAGCCTCACCAGCCGCCGGCACTCGGGTGCTCACGGAAGTCCTGAGCCTCTCCATGGAGTCCCCAAGGTCGGAAACCATGATTGTCCTCTGAGCCTTTTGTTCTTTTTGTACCGCTTCGAGGGCCCCCATTATCCGGTCGGAGTCCGCCCCCAGCCTCGACATCGCCCCCTCCAGGGCTCTCGAGTGGGATCTCTCGAGGACAACGAGTCGCCTCTCTTGAGCAATGCTAGCCTTCTGCTGCTCCAGCATATGGCGGGCTCGGGAGTCCGCCAGCCTCAGCACCATCTCATAGAGTGCTTGGAGGGACTCCACCACTATGTCCCTCGTTGTCCTCTTAAGATTCCCGGTGGCCTCCACCGCCTCCTTCGCCTCCAGGAGAATCCGGTTTGCCGCCCTGGGGAGCTCGCTCAGGAGTCCCCCCGCGGACAACCCCGCTCCTGCGGAACAGACAGAGCGGTCGTCGAAGCAATAGGACCGCTCTGCTGTCCCCTCCGCGTCCACTGGTTCCCCCAGAGACCGGGCGCGCTCCACCGCCTCCACCAGTGTGGCCTCCCTGATCTGAGTTTTCACCCGCAGGAGTGCCGACTCCGACCTGGTGGTCGAACGGGCTCCGGGGCTCGGTCCAGCAGGTGTCGAGGCCGCATCGGGCCGTCCATGCCCGGGTTCCGGGGTCTGCTGGTCTTGTCTTGGAGGACTATCCCCTCGCAGGTCCACCTCCGCATCCACCCAGGTAACCTCCTCCAAGTCCACCGGGGAGGCCGAGGGCACCACCGTCCCCTCTCGCTCCGCCGAGGTCCCGCTGGCCCCTCCCGAAGTCCCCTTTCCCGATCGCCGCACCGGCGCCGCATCCCCAACACCAAGGGGGGGGGTTTTGCCTATGCGCAGGACTAGCCGTGGCTTCCCCGAAGGTTTACCCACAGGCTTCTTCCTGCTCTTGGCGTCACCCTCCTTAGGCGGCACGGAAGACATTTCGCCGAAACGGGGGGGGGGGGGGGGGGGTTATGCCTCGGAGCTGGTTGAGCTCGACGGTCCGCCCACAACGCTGGGTCGCACGCCTCTCTAGGCCGCCCCGTTCGGGAGCTACAGGCCCCCAAAGACGGTCTGTGACAGCTGTCACCTGGCCAAAGATGGCGGGTCCGATCTTTGAATGCCCGTATCTCCGGATCTAGCAGTCGCAGAAGATCGAGACTGGGGTCCCCGGTCCCAGGCCGACACTCCCTACCCTCACCCGTTACCAGTCTCAACCAGAATCTAAAAATCTAGATCCTGGTGAAACTGCCCCGGGTGCACAGGGGAGGTCAGTCCGCTTCCAGGGGTACCTCTCTCGCGCCTCTGCGACCTTCCAATCCGGAGCGGCGACCCTCCAAACTTCACCCTTGACAGGTGACAGCTGTCAGTGCCGAACTTAGGGGACCTGTAACTCCCGAACCAGACCACGGAGCGGGTCCGGAGCTTCGGTTCCTGGCTTGGCGCGCTCCAGGGAACCGAGATTGTGGAGAAAAATCAGGGTATATTTTCCGGAAAAACTTTCCGGAAAATTCTGACTTTTCCCCCTTTTCTCCCCCTGGGCACCTCGGGCACACCCGGCCCTCCAGGAACGAGCCCAAACTCCGCCCCGGTAGGTCCTACAGGAGCCGAGATACGCTCACCTCAAAAATCCAAGATGGCGTCCGCGCCAAAGTTCCCTGGGCGATTGTGGGCGAACCGACGGTCTCAGCGATTCCGGGTTTTGGATGGTGATGGACAATGGGGGACCGCGGACCGGATTCCGAGTCTTCCCGTATCCCGGGAAAAATGTCCCGGATTTGCACGAGGCAAGAAGGGGACAGGCCAAAAAGGCTCTCCCCCGAAAACCCCAGTCTCCTACGAGCACCCTAGCCGGAGTTCCGTAGCCAGGAACAGCTCACCAGGAGTCCGACTGGTCTTCGGTCAACCAGGATCGAGGGATCTCGGCCGTTATTCCTAGTAGGGGCCTCCAATGAGTTCCCAGAGGTTGCGTGTCTACCGGCGCTGCTGTGGGAAATGTCGACGGAATTTTCCCGGCCTTGGGTTTTCCAGGAAAAACAAAAAACTTAACCAGGGGTACTACTCCCTTAAAAATGGCCCTAGAGACACGGGGAAAAAAGTAATCACCTTAAAATACGCCTGTCTACAGTTGGGTACACAAAAAACATATAAAAACTAATTACAAGGGGGGGCTCGTGGCCGGTCCAAAAATTAAAATCTTAATAACTAATAAAATAAAAGAGTCGCGCAGGTAAAAATTTTGCCGTCGCGTAGATCCCGCTGCTCCGGTCACGCTCAATTTTTCCCAGAGGGGGTCGTCGATCTTGTTGTCGAGTTATAGTTGGCCAAAATTTGGCCAAAACTTCAAACACTTATAATTTCTTGCCCACTTAACTTATCTTCCTCGTCTCTTCGGCTCCGTCCTCCGCTTCGCTGCCCCTCCCTGCTGCAACCGCCAGAAACTCCAAAAAGTCCCGGGAACTCGCACCTCGGTCACATCCGGGACTTGTTTTTCTGGCGATTGTACTTCGGCCGTTGGTGGTAAAAATCCCCGAGTGGCACGTGGGTGTAGGGCTCACCGGGGGGCTTCCAACGGCGTATCGCGAGGGGGGGGTCACCGATCTAAATCGGCCAGCGTTTCACTTTTAAACTTTTTCACTTTCACAAAAAACACCTTTTTCCACTTTGCCACTGCACTATGAGAGTCCGGGTGAAACAAAAACCACTTCCGGGTGCGCGTCGGTGGGCCGCAACTTTTGGCGTTGGTTTCGGGAGGATCGGAGCACTTTTACTATATTTCCCGAATTTTTTGCGTGGAGCGACCTAAAATTCGTGGCGCTCGCGGTGACGGCTTGGGCGCTACGGTTGGGTTAGGTTAGGTTAGGTTAGGTTAGGTTAGGTTAGGTTAGGTTAGGTTAGGTTAGGTTAGGTTAGGTTAGGTTAGGTTAGGTTAGGTTAGGTTAGGTTAGGTTAGGTTAGGTTAGGTTAGGTTAGGTTAGGTTAGGTTAGGTTAGGTTAGGTTAGGTTAGGTTAGGTTAGGTTAGGTTAGGTTAGGTTAGGTTAGGTTAGGTTAGGTTAGGTTAGGTTAGGTTAGGTTAGGTTAGGTTAGGTTAGGTTAGGTTAGGTTAGGTTAGGTTAGGTTAGGTTAGGTTAGGTTAGGTTAGGTTAGGTTAGGTTAGGTTAGGTTAGGTTAGGTTAGGTTAGGTTAGGTTAGGTTAGGTTAGGTTAGGTTAGGTTAGGTTAGGTTAGGTTAGGTTAGGTTAGGTTAGGTTAGGTTAGGTTAGGTTAGGTTAGGTTAGGTTAGGTTAGGTTAGGTTAGGTTAGGTTAGGTTAGGTTAGGTTAGGTTAGGTTAGGTTAGGTTAGGTTAGGTTAGGTTGAGGTTGTTTTTGGTAGTATCTTGGTAGTTGCTTGGTGGATTTTTGTTGTTTTTGGATCTCAAAACCGATAATTTTCCCTCATCTGCTTTCTCCTTTCCTTTTTGAGTTATCTTGTTTAGTTTCCTTATTTTTCTTATTTTACTATTTGCGGTTGGTAATTTTGTGTTAATTTTTTCTTTAATTTTTGCGGTTTTTTGGTACTTTTCTTTATTTTCTGGTAGTTTAGTCTTGCGTCTTTTTTAGCCCTTTTTAGGGCTAGAAGATTGCGGAAACTTAGGTTAGTTTGTATATTTAGGTTTAATTTTTTCGGTTCGCGGGTTCCGAAATTATTGACCCTGAAAATTTGCACATTTTTTACTTGTAATTTCTTGTTGTTTTTGGTTTGTTTACCTTTTTTGTTTTTAATTTTTTCCGTGTTGCCCTTATCTTGTCTTGCCCATTTTTTGGGCGAAGGTACCGGCAGCGGTAAAATTAATTATAGTTAGGTTTTGGTTTTGGGTTAGTTAGTTTAGGTATTTAATTTTAATTTTTTAGAACTTTGCGTTTTCGCGCAAAGCTTCTGAAAAACTTTATTTACTTTTTTGTGTTTGGGTGTGTTTTTAAATAGTCTTAGGTAGTTTGTAAATTATTTAAGTTATAGTGTAGGGTAGTTTAGGTATTTCTTTAAATTTTTCTAATAGGTCTTTTAACTTTTTGACCACCAGGTCAAAAGTTATTAGAATTTATTTAGGGTTAGGTAGTTTTTTGTATATTTTGTTGTGAAGTTTACAAACTTAAGCTTTTTGGCGAAAGTTTGGAAATTTCATAACTTTTTATCCTTTTAACCTTTTTCTGTTTTCTCGCTTTGGCCATCTAGGCCTTCGCGAGAAGCATCTTGGTTTCCCTTTCTGACCTCACACGACCTCTGGAAGTGGGTGAAATCGGGCTCCGAAAGGAAAATTTGCGTTGCTATTTTTTCCATTCAGGCGTCGATTTCAGTTTTGTATAGGGAAGGTAAAAACCGACTCGCACTTGACGATTCAGGGTTAGGTTAGCTCATAACTCTGGTCGTCGCGGTCGGTTTTTGACCTTTCTCGGGGGTTAGGTAGACGAGGTCACAATGACCTCGCCTACCAAATTTTGGAAGGATCCACCGGAGGGGGGGGAAGTTGTCCTCAGCTCGGAGTCCGAGATGGAGGAGGACTTCATCGAGGTCGAGGACAACGCTCCGTTGGGCCCTAAAAGGGCACATGATGATGAGGAGGACGACCCTCGTCCTCTAAAGGTAAACACGGCGGTGCGGGGGAAGCCCAAGGGCGCCTACGCCGGGTTGGCCAAGGCGAAACTGCGGGCGAAGCAGTTTCTGCTAGAGCCCCAATTCGCCGAGGCGGCTGAGGTGGCTGAGCCCGATACGGGGGCATGCTACCGGCGGGAGTACCCGGAGCTCCGCTCCAGGAAGGGTAAGAGGGAGGAAACCGGGGATTCCGTGCGCTCGCGCTCGCGCTCGAGCTCTCGCCCCGGTTCGAGCTCCCCCGAGACAACGAATTGCCTTGCCTGCATACAGGAAGTCAACCCGCTCGACGCCGCCCGCATGGCGGCGCGAGATATCCTGGAGGCAGCCAGGGCATCCGGAAATCTCAAGGGGGAGATCTGGGGGAAGATGAACCGGGCTTGCCGGGTAATTTTGGGCTCGATGGACGAGGTCGAGGCGGCCAGGTCCGAGAGCGAGGAGATCCGCATCCTTTTGGCGGACAACAAAAGGATGCGGGAGCAACTCGCTCAGAACTCGGCGGAGCTGAAGGCGCTTCGTGCTGCCTTCAGCAAGCGGGAGAAACCGTCCACTCCCGCCCCGGTGGCTGCCTCCCTGCAGTTCGGGACGGCTGAGCTCACCGAGGCCATAGAGGCCATGAAACATGACCTCTTTGTTAGCCTCGGTGGCATGATAAATGCCAGGATGGAGGAGGTCAACCGTCGCCTCCCGGCCGAGCCCATCCTCCGCCCCCCGCTGGCGCACGACAGGCGAGCCGCCAAGCCCGCCGTCGCAGCCCCTCCTCAGAGGGTTGTCGCAAAACCGGCCCTCCCCCCCCCGGCCCCGGCGGAGGCGTTAGCGCCGATCGCCAGGGCCCGCCTAGGCGACGGGAGGCCGAAGGCCACGGCGACCAAGAAGGCGGCAGCCCCGGCCCCCGCCGCGGTACCCGCCCCCAGACGACCGACCAGGCTGGTTAACTCCGGCCCAGCCCCGAGAGCCGTCCGGCCCTCGCAGGGCGAACCCGGCCCCTCGGGCCGCATGCCACCCCCGCCCGCGCAGTCGTCGTGGTCGGAGGTGGTGCGAAGGAAGGGGAAGGGCAAGGCCAAGGCCCCCCCTCCACCCCCGAAGAACACCAAGGCGGCGCACGGGCCCAGGCCTGTAAGGCTGTCCGTCCCGAAGACGGCGGCGGTCGTGGTCTCCCTCAAGGAGGGAGCCACCACCACCTTAAAAGACACGATGGCGAAGGCCATCAACGGCCTTAGCCTAAGCGAGGTGGGCCTCCAAAATGTTAGGGTCAGGACCTCGATGACCGGTTCCCGGGTCATCGCGGTCGCCGGGGAGGATGGGCAGAGGGTGGCGGACTCCCTTGCGGCCAGGCTGCAAGGGATAGTGGGCGACGTCGCCAAGGTGAGCCGCCCAGTTAAATTGGCCGAACTCCAGCTCTCCGGACTGGACGAGTCGGCCACGAAAGAATCGGTGGCTCGGGCGGTCGCCGCAGCTGGGGCCTGCCTGCCGGAACAGGTCGGGGTGGTGTACATCCGCACCCTCTACGACGGCACTGGGTCAGCAATGATCCGGTGCCCAGTGCCGGCGGCGATAGCGATTAAGAACGCTGGCAGGGTCCAGGTAGGCTGGGCCTCTGCCAGGGTCACGGTGGTGGGGCCGACGCCGATGCGGTGCTTCCGTTGTTACGGCGTCGGCCACTCGCGGGAGATGTGCCCCTCCAAGTCCGACCGGAGCAATTGCTGCTTCCGGTGCAGCAAGGGGGGGCACAAAATGTCGGAGTGCTGGGAGAAGGCGTGGTGTGCCGTGTGCCACCAGGCCAAACTCCCAGCCAACCACCGGATGGGGGGCATAAATTGTTGCCCCCCCGCCCTCAGAGGGAGGAGCACGAGGCCGCAGCGCCCCCGCCCCGCCCCAGCAAGCAATGCCCCCGCAGCGGAAGCCGCCGCCGGGCCACTGGAGGAGACCTGCATGGACCTCTAAATGCCAGCACAGCATTTAGAGCTCCTGCAGGTCAACGTCAACCACTCCGCCAGATCACAGGACCTGCTAATGCAGGTCTTGGCGGAGTGGTCGATCGACGCAGTGGTAGTGACGGAGCCCTACTACGTCCCTCCCTCACCCAACTGGGTGGGGTCGACGGACGAGAGGGCTGCCGTGGTGGTGCCGGCGGTTGGCAATGGCCCCCCTCTGGGGAGGATCGAGGTCGGCCCGGGGTACGCGGCGGCCGGATGGGGGAGTGACACCGTATTAATTGCGGTGTATTTCTCCCCCAATAGGCCGCTGGCCGACTTCGAGGTCTTCCTCGGGGTCCTGGGGGGCGTTGCGAGGAGGGCGGCCCCGCGCCAAGTAATCATCCTGGGGGACCTCAACGCCAAAAGTGCGGCGTGGGGTTCCCCCGTAACGGATGCGCGCGGGGCGGCGCTTAGGGATTGGTCGGTGGTAGCGGGCCTGGCGGTCTTGAACCGGGGCAGCGCCAACACCTGCGTGCGGCGGCGAGGGGGGTCAATCGTGGACATCACGTTCGCGACCCCCGCCATGGCCGCACGCGTTGCAGGTTGGCGCGTCCTGGAGGACGTGGAGACCCTGTCTGATCACCTATACATTAGGTTCAGGGTCTCCACAGGGCTGGGCCAGCCACCACCAGTCCCAAGGGGGGGGCGGAGGGGGGGAATGGGGGAGTTCCCCAAGTGGTCCCTGTCCCTTCTGGACAGGGCCAAGGCGGACGAGGCGGCAATGGTGGAGGCTTGGTGCTCAGCCCCACCTGCCGCCTCGGGAGTGGAGGAGAGGGCGCGTCACTTCCGCACATCGCTGCAGGCGGTGTGCGGAGCGGCCATGCCCCGGGCAAGACGGTTGTTTGCCCGGCGGTGCGTATACTGGTGGTCCGCAGAAATTGCGGCCCTGCGGACCACCGCCGACGGTGCCCGCCACGCCTACCAGCACTGCAGGCGTAGGCGGCACACCCGGGAGGAGGAGGAGGGGCTCTACAGGGCCCACCAAGAGGCCAGGGGGGCCCTAACCCTGTCCATAGCGGTGGCCAAGGAAGAGGGCAATGTCTCCTTCCTGGCCACGCTGGACGAGAATCCATGGGGGCGGCCGTACAAGGTGGTGCGCAACAAGATGCGCACCGCCCCCCCCATGGATTCGCTGGAGCCCCCCCTCCTGAGGAGGGTCATCGAGGGGCTGTTTCCGGCAGCCCCGTCGATAGTTCCCCCGGTGATGACCGAGCCACCGGGGGACCTGGAGGACCCACTCGAACTCGACATCGCACCGGTGAGCGATGACGAGTTCGAGAGGGCGGTGGACCGGCTCCGGGGCTGCAAGAAAGCCCCGGGGCCCGATGGAGTACCAGGCCGGGTACTCCCCATCGCCCTAAAGCACCTCGGGGACCGACTCAGGCAGTTAATGAGTGACTGCCTGAGGGAAGGTCGGTTCCCGAGAGTGTGGAAGGAGGGGAGGCTGTGCCTCATCCGGAAGGAGGGTCGACCCCCGGATTGCCCGTCCGCCTATCGCCCCATAGTGCTGCTGGACGAGGCCGGGAAGATGTTGGAGAGAGTCCTGGCCTCTAGGATCCGGCAGCACCTAGAGACCGCCGGCCCGAACGTCTGTGGAAGACAGTTCGGGTTTAGAGAGGGGCGGTCTACGCTCGACGCGGTGAAGTCCCTAAGGGACTTCTACGACTACGCGTCGAGCAGAGGGGAGGGAGTAGTGGCGGTGTCGCTCGACATCGCCAACGCCTTTGGCACCCTCCCCTATGGGGTGATAAGGGAGGCACTCATATACCACCGAGTGCCTCCCTACCTGCGGCGGCTCATAGAGCACTACCTTACTGATAGGGTAGTGCTCTATGAGCAGGCGGACGGTCGACGGGGGTCGACGGAGATGGCCTGTGGCGTGCCCCAAGGTTCCGTGCTCGGTCCGCTCTTATGGAACCTGGGGTACGACTGGGCCATCAGGGGGGAGCTGCTCCCGCGGACGGCCACCATCTGCTACGCAGACGATACCATGGTGGCCGCGCGCGGGACCGAGCTGAGAGAGGTGCTGTGCCGGGCGGAAGCGGCGGCCGAGCTGGCGATTCACCGGATCGGTCGGCTCGGCCTGAGGGTGGCCCTCCCGAAGACTGAGGCTATAGTCTTCGGGGGGCGGGGGGTGGAGGCTGCCGGCGGGCGCGGCGCTCACCCTGGGGGGGGAACCGGTCCAGATCAAGCCCCACATAAAATATTTGGGGCTTGTTCTGGACCGATGGTGGAGTTTCGGGGAGCACTTCAAGAAGTTAGCTCCCCGAGTGGTGGGCGCCGCGTCGGCGATGAGTCGGCTTCTGCCGAACGTGGGTGGACCAGGCTCCTTGTGCCGCCGGCTGTATGCCGGCGTCACGAGGAGCATGGCTCTGTACGGGGCCCCGATCTGGGCGGACAAGCTGTCCGCCCGGAACCGGGCCCTGCTACGGAGGCCACAGCGGGTGGTGGCCCTCCGCATTGTGAGGGCCTACATGACTGTGGCCCACGCCGCGGCCTGCCTCCTCGCCTGCACCCCGCCCTGGGAGTTGGACGCAGAGGTGCAGGCGGAGACCTACAAGGTTAGGTCCAGGGCCCGGGCGAGAGGTGATCGCCCGGACCCTGAGGAGGTTGAGGAGACGCGCCGGATGATGGAGCGCCGACTGCGGGACAGGTGGAAAGCGAGCCTGGAGGATTCCCCCTATGGTGTTTATACCATAGGGGCGATCCTCCCGTCGCTGGACACCTGGTTGGGGAGGGCAGTCGGTGCTACATCGTACCGGCTTGTGCAGGTATTGACCGGACACGGATGCTTCGGTCATTACCTGCACAAGATTGGGAGGGAGCCCGGCCCGCAGTGCCATGAGTGCGGCGATCCGGACGACACGGCTCGCCACACCCTCGCGGTGTGCAGCCGTTGGAGTGCGGAGCGCTGCACGATGGCACTGGCCATCGGGCAATGGGACCTCTCCCTGCACAGCGTCGTGTCTGCGATGCTGTGCAGCGACAGGTCCTGGAGGGCTGTGGCCTCCTTCTGCGAGTACGTTATCTCGCAGAAGGAGGCCGCGGAGCGGGAGCGCGAGGAGTCTCCTCACGCGCATCCGCTCCGGCGCAGACGGCAGGGGTTTAGGCGGCGGCGTTTTGCCGGCCGCCTCTACCCTTAGTGACTGCGGGTGGGGGATGGGAGTCCCCTGCTCGCCGTAGGCTAGTCACTTGGCGGTCTGGGAGGGGGGCCAGGCGTACTCGGCCCCCCTCTCCTTTGGCGCGGGAAGCCCCGGCAATGGCTGGGGCGTCCGGTGGACACCGTGGGGATGCCGAGCAGGAAACACGGTGTCCATACAAACCGGAGGGGTGGGTACGCCAAGGTGTTTTTTAGTGGGTAACACTCCCCCACTCCTTCTCACTCGGAGAAGGGGGGGGGACGTGAGTCCCACATACCCTCCCGCCACTCCCATGGCGGGGGAAATGCGTAACGCATTTTTCACCTTGTCAAAAAAAAAAAAAAAAAAAAAAAAAAAAAGGTTAGGTTAGGTTAGGTTAGGTTAGGTTAGGTTAGGTTAGGTTAGGTTAGGTTAGGTTAGGTTAGGTTAGGTTAGGTTAGGTTAGGTTAGGTTAGGTTAGGTTAGGTTAGGTTAGGTTAGGTTAGGTTAGGTTAGGTTAGGTTAGGTTAGGTTAGGTTAGGTTAGGTTAGGTTAGGTTAGGTTAGGTTAGGTTAGGTTAGGTTAGGTTAGGTTAGGTTGGAAGTTGTTTTTTGGTTGTTTCTTGGGTTGTACTGGTTGGATATATGCAAGTTTTGGTGTCATAGACTTACATTTTTTCCTTATCAGTTTGTTTTCATCTTTTCTCTTTTATCTCCTTTAGTTTTCTTATTTTATCAATTTTGGCATTTGCGGTTGGTAATCTTTTTGTATTTTTTTCGTTAATTTTTTCACTATTTTTCACTTTTTCTTTATTTTGTAGTTCGGTCGTCTTGCATCTTTTTCAGTCCTTTTCAGGACTGGAAGATAGCGGACCTTTAGGTTAGTTTGTTTAATTAGGCTTAATTTTTTCGGAACGAAGGTTCCGAACTTATTGACCTAATAATTTTGTAGTTTTGACCGTGTAATTTTTTGTAATTTCATTGTTTGTTTACCTTTTTTCTTTTTAATTTAATTAGTGTTGCTGTTATCTCATCTTGCCCATCTTTTGGGTGGAGGTACCGGCAACGGTTAGTTTAATTATAGTTAGGTTTTGGTTTTGGTATTTTTAGGTTTGTTATTTTTCTTTAATTTTTGTAAACTTTGAGTTTATGCTCGAAGCTTGCAAATTTTTTAGATAACTTTTTTGTGTTTGGGTTCATTGTTTAATTAGATTTAGTATTTTGTAAAATATTTAATCTGTAAGGTAGGATAGGATATTTAGTTTTTTAAATATTTGTATTTAACTTTTTAACTTTTTGACCGCTGAGTCAAAAGTTATTAGTGTTTAGGTATTGGTAGGTAGTTTTTCTGTATATTTTGCTGTGAAGTTTACAAACTTAAGCTTTTTGGCGAAAGTTTGGAAATTTCATAGCTTTTTATCCTTTTGACCTTTTTCTGTTTTCTCGCTTTGGCCATCTAGGCCTTTGCGAGAGGCACCTTGGTTTCCCTTTTCAACTTCACACGACCTCTGGAAGTGGGTGAAATTGGGCTCCGAAAGAATTTTTTCTCGTTGCTATTTTTCTGAAACAGGCGCTGAACTCATTTTTGTATGAGAAAAGTAAAAACCGACTCGCACTTGACGATTCAGGGTTAGGTTAGGTCATAACTCTGGTCGTCGCGGTCGGTTTTTGACTTTTTTCGGGAGTT
The DNA here is from genome assembly GCA_927399475.2 of Acleris emargana. Taxonomy (NCBI): domain Eukaryota; kingdom Metazoa; phylum Arthropoda; class Insecta; order Lepidoptera; family Tortricidae; genus Acleris; species Acleris emargana. The sequence goes on from OV656863.1 coordinate 12,597,941, forward strand.
AGGTAGACGAGGTCACAATGACCTCGCCTACCAAATTTTGGAAGAATCCGCTGGAGGGTGGGGAAGTTGTCCTCAGCTCGGAGTCCGAGATGGAGGAGGACTTCATCGAGGTTGAGGACAACGCTCCGTTGGGCCCTAAAAGGGCGCATGATGACGAGGAGGACGACCCTCGTCCTCTAAAGGTCAACACAGCGGTGCGGGGGAAGCCCAAGGGCGCCTACGCCGGGTTGGCCAAGGCAAAATTGCGGGCGAAGCAGTTTCTGCTAGAGCCCCAATTTGCCGAGGCGGCCGAGGCGGCCGAAGCGGCCGAGCCCGATTCGGGCGAATGTTACCGGCGGGAGTACCCTGAGCTCCGCTCAAGGAAGGGGAGCAAGGGGAAAACCGGGGACTCCGTGCGCTCGCGCTCGCGCTCGAGCTCTCGCCCCGGTTCGAGCTCCCCCGAGGCGGTGGAGGAGCCAGCGTGTCTAGCGTGTGTGCAGGAGAGCGACCCGCTAGACGCCGCGCGCATGGCGGCGCGGGACATTTTAGAGGCGGCCAAGGCATCCGGCAATCTCAAGGGGGAGATTTGGGGCCGAATGAACCGGGCGTGCCGCGTAATCCTGGGCTCGATGGACGAGGTCGAGGCGGCCAGGGCCGAGAGCGAGGAGATCCGCATCCTGAAGGCGGACAACCGAAGGATGCGGGAGCAACTCGCTCATAATTCGGCCGAGTTGAAGGCGCTTCGTGTCGCCTTCAGCGAGCGGGAGAAACCGTCCACTCCCGCCCCTGTGGCTGCCTCCCTGCAGTTTGGGACGGCTGAGCTCACCGAGGCTATAGAGGCCATGAAGCATGACCTCTTCGTAAGCCTCGGTGGGATGATTAACGCCAGGATGGAGGAGGTAAATAGGCGCCTCCCAGCCGAGCCCATCCTCCGCCCACCGCTTGCGCACGATAAGCGAGCCGCCGCCGCGGCAGCCCCTCCCCTGAGGAGGATCGCAGGACCGGCCCTCCCCCCCCCAGCCCCGGTGGAGGCGCTAGCGCCGATCGCCAGGGCCCGCCTAGGAGACGGGAGGCCGAAGGCCGCAGCGGTGAAGAAGACGGCAGCCCCGGCCCCCGCCGTGGTACCCGCCCCCAGACGACCAACGAAGTTGGTAAACTCCGGCCCTGCCCCGAGAGCCACTAGGCCCTCGCAGGGAGAACCCGGCCCCTCGGGCCGCATGCCACCCCCGCCCGCGCAGACGTCGTGGTCGGAGGTGGTACGGAAGAAAGGGAAGGGCAAGGCCAAGGCCGCCCCCCCCCCTCCACCCCCGAAGAATGTAAAGGCGGCGCACGGGCCCAGGCCCGTCAGGCTCACCGTCCCCAAGACGGCGGCGGTCGTGGTCTCCCTCAAGGAGGGAGCCACCACCACCTTGAAGGACACGATGGCGAAGGCCATCAACGGCCTTAGCCTAAGTACGGTGGGCCTTCAGAACGTCAGGGTCAGGACCTCGATGACCGGTTCCAGGGTCATCGAGGTCGCAGGCGAGGACGGACCAAGGCTGGCGGACACCCTTGCAGCCAGGCTGCAAGGGATTGTAGGCGACGTTGCCAACGTCAGCCGCCCGGTCAAGTTGGCCGAACTCCAACTCTCCGGACTGGATGAGTCGGCCACCAGAGAGACGGTGGCACATGCCGTCGCCGCAGCCGGGGCCTGCCTGCCGGACCAGGTCAGGGTGGCCTACGTCCGCACCCTCTACAACGGCACTGGGTCAGCAATGATCCAGTGCCCAGTGCCGGCGGCGATCGTGATCAAGAACGCCGGCAGGGTCCAGGTAGGCTGGGCCTCTGCCAGGGTCACGGTGGTGGGGCCGACGCCGATGCGGTGCTTCCGTTGTTTCGGCGTCGGCCACTCGCGGGAGATGTGCCCCTCCAAGACTGACCGGACCAATCTCTGCTTCCGGTGCAGCAAGGGGGGGCACAAAATGTCGGAGTGCTGGGAGAAGGCGTGGTGTGCCGTGTGCCACCAGGCCAAACTCCCAGCCAACCACCGGATGGGGGGTATAAATTGTTGCCCCCCCGCCCTCAGAGGGAGGAGCACGAGGCCGCAGCGCCCCCGCCCCGCCCCAGCAAGCAATGCCCCCGCAGCGGCTGCCGCCGACGGGCCACCGGAGGAGACCTGCATGGAGTCCTAAATGCCAGCACAGCATTTGGAACTCCTGCAGGTCAACGTCAACCACTCCGCCAGATCACAGGACCTGCTAATGCAGGTCATGGCGGAGTGGTCGATCGACGCGGTGGTCGTGACGGAGCCCTACTACGTCCCTCCCTCACCCAATTGGGTGGGGTCGACGGACGAGAGGGCTGCCGTGGTGGTGCCGGCGGTCGGCAATGGCCCCCCTCTGGGGAGGATCGAGGTCGGCCCGGGGTATGCAGCGGCCGGATGGGGGAGCGACACCGTATTAATTGCGGTGTACTTCTCCCCCAATAGGCCGCTGGCCGACTTCGAGGTCTTCCTCGGGGTCCTGGGGGGCGTTGCGAGGAGGGCGGCCCCGCGCCAAGTAATCATCCTGGGGGACCTCAACGCCAAAAGTGCGGCGTGGGGATCCCCCGTAACGGATGCGCGCGGGGCGGCGCTGAGGGATTGGTCGGTGGTAGCGGGCCTGGCGGTCTTGAACCGGGGCAGCGCCAACACCTGCGTGCGGCGGCGAGGGGGGTCAATCGTGGACGTCACGTTCGCGACCCCCGCCATTGCCGCACGCGTCGCAGGTTGGCGCGTCCTGGAGGACGTGGAGACCCTGTCTGACCACCTATATATTAGGTTCAGGGTCTCCACAGGGCTGGGCCAGCCACCACCAGTCCCAAGGGGGGGGCGTAGGGGGGGAATGGGGGAGTTCCCCAAGTGGTCCCTGTCCCTTCTGGACAGGGCCAAGGCGGACGAGGCAGCGATGGTGGAGGCTTGGTGCTCCGCCCCACCCGCCGCCTCGGGAGTCGAGGAGAGGGCGCGCCACTTCCGCACATCGTTGCAGACGGTGTGCGGAGCGGCCATGCCCCGGGCAAGGCGCCTGTTCGCCCGGAAGTGCGTCTATTGGTGGTCCGCAGAAATTGCGGCCCTGCGGACCACCGCCGACGGTGCCCGCCACGCCTACCAGCACTGCAGGCGTAGGCGGCACACCCGAGAGGAGGAGGAGGGGCTCTACAGGGCCCACCAAGAGGCCAGGGGGGCCCTAACCCTGTCCATAGCGGTGGCCAAGGAAGAGGGCAATGTCTCCTTCCTGGCCACGCTGGACGAGAATCCATGGGGGCGGCCGTACAAGGTGGTGCGCAACAAGATGCGCACCGCCCCCCCCATGGATTCGCTGGAGCCCCCCCTCCTGAGAAGGGTCATCGAGGGGCTGTTTCCGGCAGCCCCCTCGATAGTTCCCCCGGTGATGACCGAGCCACCGGGGGACCTGGAGGACCCACTCGAACTCGACATCGCACCGGTGAGCGATGACGAGTTCGAGAGGGCGGTGGACCGGCTCCGGGGCTGCAAGAAAGCCCCGGGGCCCGATGGAGTACCGGGCCGGGTACTCCCCATCGCCCTAAAACACCTCGGGGACCGACTCAGGCAGTTGATGAGTGACTGCCTGAGGGAGGGTCGGTTCCCGAGAGTGTGGAAAGAGGGGAGGCTGTGCCTCATCCGGAAGGAGGGTCGACCCCCGGATTGCCCGTCCGCCTATCGCCCCATAGTGCTGCTGGATGAGGCCGGGAAGATGCTGGAGAGAGTCCTGGCCTCCAGAATCCGGCAGCACCTGGAGACCGCCGGCCCGAACGTCTGTGAAAGACAGTTCGGGTTTAGGGAGGGGCGGTCTACGCTCGACGCGGTGAAGTCCCTAAGGGACTTCTACGACTACGCGTCGAGCAGAGGGGAGGGAGTAGTGGCGGTGTCGCTCGACATCGCCAACGCCTTTGGCACCCTCCCCTATGGGGTGATAAGGGAGGCACTCATATACCACCGAGTGCCTCCCTACCTGCGGCGGCTCATAGAGCACTACCTTACTGATAGGGTAGTGCTCTATGAGCAGGCGGACGGTCGACGGGGGTCGACGGAGATGGCCTGCGGCGTGCCCCAAGGTTCCGTGCTCGGTCCACTTTTATGGAACCTGGGGTACGACTGGGCCATCAGGGGGGAGCTGCTCCCGCGGACGGCCACCATCTGCTACGCAGACGATACCATGGTGGCCGCGCGCGGGACCGAGCTGAGAGAGGTGCTGTGCCGGGCGGAAGCGGCGGCCGAGCTGGCGATTCACCGGATCGGTCGGCTCGGCCTGAGGGTGGCCCTCCCGAAGACTGAGGCTATAGTCTTCGGGGGGCGGGGGTGGAGGCTGCCGGCGGGCGCGGCGCTCACCCTGGGGGGGGAACCGGTCCAGATCAAGCCCCACATAAAATATTTGGGGCTTGTTCTGGACCGATGGTGGAGTTTCGGGGAGCACTTCAAGAAGTTAGCTCCCCGAGTGGTGGGCGCCGCGTCGGCGATGAGTCGGCTTCTGCCGAACGTGGGTGGACCAGGCTCCTTGTGCCGCCGGCTGTATGCCGGCGTCACGAGGAGCATGGCTCTGTACGGGGCCCCGATCTGGGCGGACAAGCTGTCCGCCCGGAACCGGGCCCTGCTACGGAGGCCACAGCGGGTGGTGGCCCTCCGCATTGTGAGGGCCTACATGACTGTGGCCCACGCCGCGGCCTGCCTCCTCGCCTGCACCCCGCCCTGGGAATTGGACGCAGAGGTGCAGGCGGAGACCTACATGGTTAGGTCCAGGGCCCGGGCGAGAGGTGTTCGCCCGGACCCTGAGGAGGTTGAGGAGACGCGCCGGATGATGGAGCGCCGACTGCGGGACAGGTGGAAAGCGAGCCTGGAGGATTCCCCCTATGGTGTTTATACCATAGGGGCGATCCTCCCGTCGCTGGACACCTGGTTGGGGAGAGCAGTCGGTGCTACATCGTACCGGCTTGTGCAGGTATTGACCGGACACGGATGCTTCGGTCATTACCTGCACAAGATTGGGAGGGAGCCCGGCCCGCAGTGCCATGAGTGCGGCGATCCGGACGACACGGCTCGCCACACCCTCGCGGTGTGCAGCCGTTGGAGTGCGGAGCGCTGCACGATGGCACTGGCCATCGGGCAATGGGACCTCTCCCTGCACAGCGTCGTGTCTGCGATGCTGTGCAGCGACAGGTCCTGGAGGGCTGTGGCCTCCTTCTGCGAGTACGTTATCTCGCAGAAGGAGGCCTCGGAGCGGGAGCGCGAGGAGTCTCCTCACGCGCATCCGCTCCGGCGCAGAAGGCAGGGGTTTAGGCGGCGGCGTTTTGCCGGCCGCCTCTACCCTTAGTGACTGCGGGTGGGGGATGGGAGTCCCCTGCTCGCCGTAGGCTAGTCACTGGGCGGTCTGGGAGGGGGGCCAGGCGTACTCGGCCCCCCTCTCCTTTGGCGCGGGAAGCCCCGGCAATGGCTGGGGCGTCCGGTGGACACCGTGGGGATGCCTAGCAGGAAACACGGTGTCCATACAAACCGGAAGGGTGGGTACGCCAAGGTGTTTTTTAGTGGGTAACACTCCCCCACTCCTTCTCACTCGGAGAAGGGGGGGGGACGTGAGTCCCACATACCCTCCCGCCACTCCCATGGCGGGGGAAATGCGTAACGCATTTTTCACCTTGTCAAAAAAAAAAAAAAAAAAAAAAAAAAAAAAAAAAAAAAAAAAAAAAAAAAAAAAAAGGTTAGGTTAGGTTAGGTTAGGTTAGGTTAGGTTAGGTTAGGTTAGGTTAGGTTAGGTTAGGTTAGGTTAGGTTAGGTTAGGTTAGGTTAGGTTAGGTTAGGTTAGGTTAGGTTAGGTTAGGTTAGGTTAGGTTAGGTTAGGTTAGGTTAGGTTAGGTTAGGTTAGGTTAGGTTAGGTTAGGTTAGGTTAGGTTAGGTTAGGTTAGGTTAGGTTAGGTTAGGTTAGGTTAGGTTAGGTTAGGTTAGGTTAGGTTAGGTTAGGTTAGGTTAGGTTAGGTTAGGTTAGGTTAGGTTAGGTTAGGTTAGGTTAGGTTAGGTTAGGTTAGGTTAGGTTAGGTTAGGTTAGGTTAGGTTAGGTTAGGTTAGGTTAGGTTAGGTTAGGTTAGGTTAGGTTAGGTTAGGTTAGGTTAGGTTAGGTTAGGTTAGGTTAGGTTAGGTTAGGTTAGGTTCCGAGTTGAAGGCGCTTCGTGTCGCCTTCAGCGAGCGGGAGAAACCGTCCACTCCCGCCCCTGTGGCTGCCTCCCTGCAGTTTGGGACGGCTGAGCTCACCGAGGCTATAGAGGCCATGAAGCATGACCTCTTCGTAAGCCTCGGTGGGATGATTAACGCCAGGATGGAGGAGGTAAATAGGCGCCTCCCGGCCGAGCCCATCCTCCGCCCCCCGCTTGCGCACGATAAGCGAGCCGCCGCCGCGGCAGCCCCTCCCCTGAGGAGGATCGAAGAACCGGCCCTCCCCCCCCCAGCCCCGGTGGAGGCGCTAGCGCCGATCGCCAGGGCCCGCCTAGGAGACGGGAGGCCGAAGGCCGCAGCGGTGAAGAAGACGGCAGCCCCGGCCCCCGCCGTGGTACCCGCCCCCAGACGACCAACGAAGTTGGTAAACTCCGGCCCTGCCCCGAGAGCCACTAGGCCCTCGCAGGGAGAACCCGGCCCCTCGGGCCGCATGCCACCCCCGCCCGCGCAGACGTCGTGGTCGGAGGTGGTACGGAAGAAAGGGAAGGGCAAGGCCAAGGCCGCCCCCCCCCCCTCCACCCCCGAAGAATGTAAAGGCGGCGCACGGGCCCAGGCCCGTCAGGCTCACCGTCCCCAAGACGGCGGCGGTCGTGGTCTCCCTCAAGGAGGGAGCCACCACCACCTTGAAGGACACGATGGCGAAGGCCATCAACGGCCTTAGCCTAAGTACGGTGGGCCTTCAGAACGTCAGGGTCAGGACCTCGATGACCGGTTCCAGGGTCATCGAGGTCGCAGGCGAGGACGGACCAAGGCTGGCGGACACCCTTGCAGCCAGGCTGCAAGGGATTGTAGGCGACGTTGCCAACGTCAGCCGCCCGGTCAAGTTGGCCGAACTCCAACTCTCCGGACTGGATGAGTCGGCCACCAGAGAGACGGTGGCACATGCCGTCGCCGCAGCCGGGGCCTGCCTGCCGGACCAGGTCAGGGTGGCCTACGTCCGCACCCTCTACAACGGCACTGGGTCAGCAATGATCCAGTGCCCAGTGCCGGCGGCGATCGTGATCAAGAACGCCGGCAGGGTCCAGGTAGGCTGGGCCTCTGCCAGGGTCACGGTGGTGGGGCCGACGCCGATGCGGTGCTTCCGTTGTTTCGGCGTCGGCCACTCGCGGGAGATGTGCCCCTCCAAGACTGACCGGACCAATCTCTGCTTCCGGTGCAGCAAGGGGGGGCACAAAATGTCGGAGTGCTGGGAGAAGGCGTGGTGTGCCGTGTGCCACCAGGCCAAACTCCCAGCCAACCACCGGATGGGGGGTATAAATTGTTGCCCCCCCGCCCTCAGAGGGAGGAGCACGAGGCCGCAGCGCCCCCGCCCCGCCCCAGCAAGCAATGCCCCCGCAGCGGCTGCCGCCGACGGGCCACCGGAGGAGACCTGCATGGAGTCCTAAATGCCAGCACAGCATTTGGAACTCCTGCAGGTCAACGTCAACCACTCCGCCAGATCACAGGACCTGCTAATGCAGGTCATGGCGGAGTGGTCGATCGACGCGGTGGTCGTGACGGAGCCCTACTACGTCCCTCCCTCACCCAATTGGGTGGGGTCGACGGACGAGAGGGCTGCCGTGGTGGTGCCGGCGGTCGGCAATGGCCCCCCTCTGGGGAGGATCGAGGTCGGCCCGGGGTATGCAGCGGCCGGATGGGGGAGCGACACCGTATTAATTGCGGTGTACTTCTCCCCCAATAGGCCGCTGGCCGACTTCGAGGTCTTCCTCGGGGTCCTGGGGGGCGTTGCGAGGAGGGCGGCCCCGCGCCAAGTAATCATCCTGGGGGACCTCAACGCCAAAAGTGCGGCGTGGGGATCCCCCGTAACGGATGCGCGCGGGGCGGCGCTGAGGGATTGGTCGGTGGTAGCGGGCCTGGCGGTCTTGAACCGGGGCAGCGCCAACACCTGCGTGCGGCGGCGAGGGGGGTCAATCGTGGACGTCACGTTCGCGACCCCCGCCATTGCCGCACGCGTCGCAGGTTGGCGCGTCCTGGAGGACGTGGAGACCCTGTCTGACCACCTATATATTAGGTTCAGGGTCTCCACAGGGCTGGGCCAGCCACCACCAGTCCCAAGGGGGGGGCGTAGGGGGGGAATGGGGGAGTTCCCCAAGTGGTCCCTGTCCCTTCTGGACAGGGCCAAGGCGGACGAGGCGGCGATGGTGGAGGCTTGGTGCTCCGCCCCACCCGCCGCCTCGGGAGTCGAGGAGAGGGCGCGCCACTTCCGCACATCGTTGCAGACGGTGTGCGGAGCGGCCATGCCCCGGGCAAGGCGCCTGTTCGCCCGGAAGTGCGTCTATTGGTGGTCCGCAGAAATTGCGGCCCTGCGGACCACCGCCGACGGTGCCCGCCACAACTACCAGCACTGCAGGCGTAGGCGGCACACCCGAGAGGAGGAGGAGGGGCTCTACAGGGCCCACCAAGAGGCCAGGGGGGCCCTAACCCTGTCCATAGCGGTGGCCAAGGAAGAGGGCAATGTCTCCTTCCTGGCCACGCTGGACGAGAATCCATGGGGGCGGCCGTACAAGGTGGTGCGCAACAAGATGCGCACCGCCCCCCCCATGGATTCGCTGGAGCCCCCCCTCCTGAGAAGGGTCATCGAGGGGCTGTTTCCGGCAGCCCCCTCGATAGTTCCCCCGGTGATGACCGAGCCACCGGGGGACCTGGAGGACCCACTCGAACTCGACATCGCACCGGTGAGCGATGACGAGTTCGAGAGGGCGGTGGACCGGCTCCGGGGCTGCAAGAAAGCCCCGGGGCCCGATGGAGTACCGGGCCGGGTACTCCCCATCGCCCTAAAACACCTCGGGGACCGACTCAGGCAGTTGATGAGTGACTGCCTGAGGGAGGGTCGGTTCCCGAGAGTGTGGAAAGAGGGGAGGCTGTGCCTCATCCGGAAGGAGGGTCGACCCCCGGATTGCCCGTCCGCCTATCGCCCCATAGTGCTGCTGGATGAGGCCGGGAAGATGCTGGAGAGAGTCCTGGCCTCCAGAATCCGGCAGCACCTGGAGACCGCCGGCCCGAACGTCTGTGAAAGACAGTTCGGGTTTAGGGAGGGGCGGTCTACGCTCGACGCGGTGAAGTCCCTAAGGGACTTCTACGACTACGCGTCGAGCAGAGGGGAGGGAGTAGTGGCGGTGTCGCTCGACATCGCCAACGCCTTTGGCACCCTCCCCTATGGGGTGATAAGGGAGGCACTCATATACCACCGAGTGCCTCCCTACCTGCGGCGGCTCATAGAGCACTACCTTACTGATAGGGTAGTGCTCTATGAGCAGGCGGACGGTCGACGGGGGTCGACGGAGATGGCCTGCGGCGTGCCCCAAGGTTCCGTGCTCGGTCCACTTTTATGGAACCTGGGGTACGACTGGGCCATCAGGGGGGAGCTGCTCCCGCGGACGGCCACCATCTGCTACGCAGACGATACCATGGTGGCCGCGCGCGGGACCGAGCTGAGAGAGGTGCTGTGCCGGGCGGAAGCGGCGGCCGAGCTGGCGATTCACCGGATCGGTCGGCTCGGCCTGAGGGTGGCCCTCCCGAAGACTGAGGCTATAGTCTTCGGGGGGCGGGGGTGGAGGCTGCCGGCGGGCGCGGCGCTCACCCTGGGGGGGGAACCGGTCCAGATCAAGCCCCACATAAAATATTTGGGGCTTGTTCTGGACCGATGGTGGAGTTTCGGGGAGCACTTCAAGAAGTTAGCTCCCCGAGTGGTGGGCGCCGCGTCGGCGATGAGTCGGCTTCTGCCGAACGTGGGTGGACCAGGCTCCTTGTGCCGCCGGCTGTATGCCGGCGTCACGAGGAGCATGGCTCTGTACGGGGCCCCGATCTGGGCGGACAAGCTGTCCGCCCGGAACCGGGCCCTGCTACGGAGGCCACAGCGGGTGGTGGCCCTCCGCATTGTGAGGGCCTACATGACTGTGGCCCACGCCGCGGCCTGCCTCCTCGCCTGCACCCCGCCCTGGGAATTGGACGCAGAGGTGCAGGCGGAGACCTACATGGTTAGGTCCAGGGCCCGGGCGAGAGGTGTTCGCCCGGACCCTGAGGAGGTTGAGGAGACGCGCCGGATGATGGAGCGCCGACTGCGGGACAGGTGGAAAGCGAGCCTGGAGGATTCCCCCTATGGTGTTTATACCATAGGGGCGATCCTCCCGTCGCTGGACACCTGGTTGGGGAGAGCAGTCGGTGCTACATCGTACCGGCTTGTGCAGGTATTGACCGGACACGGATGCTTCGGTCATTACCTGCACAAGATTGGGAGGGAGCCCGGCCCGCAGTGCCATGAGTGCGGCGATCCGGACGACACGGCTCGCCACACCCTCGCGGTGTGCAGCCGTTGGAGTGCGGAGCGCTGCACGATGGCACTGGCCATCGGGCAATGGGACCTCTCCCTGCACAGCGTCGTGTCTGCGATGCTGTGCAGCGACAGGTCCTGGAGGGCTGTGGCCTCCTTCTGCGAGTACGTTATCTCGCAGAAGGAGGCCTCGGAGCGGGAGCGCGAGGAGTCTCCTCACGCGCATCCGCTCCGGCGCAGACGGCAGGGGTTTAGGCGGCGGCGTTTTGCCGGCCGCCTCTACCCTTAGTGACTGCGGGTGGGGGATGGGAGTCCCCTGCTCGCCGTAGGCTAGTCACTGGGCGGTCTGGGAGGGGGGCCAGGCGTACTCGGCCCCCCTCTCCTTTGGCGCGGGAAGCCCCGGCAATGGCTGGGGCGTCCGGTGGACACCGTGGGGATGCCTAGCAGGAAACACGGTGTCCATACAAACCGGAAGGGTGGGTACGCCAAGGTGTTTTTTAGTGGGTAACACTCCCCCACTCCTTCTCACTCGGAGAAGGGGGGGGGACGTGAGTCCCACATACCCTCCCGCCACTCCCATGGCGGGGGAAATGCGTAACGCATTTTTCACCTTGTCAAAAAAAAAAAAAAAAAAAAAAAAAAAAAAAAAAAAAAAGGTTAGGTTAGGTTAGGTTAGGTTAGGTTAGGTTAGGTTAGGTTAGGTTAGGTTAGGTTAGGTTAGGTTAGGTTAGGTTAGGTTAGGTTAGGTTAGGTTAGGTTAGGTTAGGTTAGGTTAGGTTAGGTTAGGTTAGGTTAGGTTAGGTTAGGTTAGGTTAGGTTAGGTTAGGTTGAAGTCGTTTTGAAGTCGTTTGAGGTCGTAACTTTGGTGTGTCTGGGTGGATTTTTGTGGTTTTTGGATTTCCAAAGCTTATAATTTTCCCTCATTTGCTTTCTCTTTTCATTTTCTCGTTATCTTGTTTAGTTTTCTTATTTTTCTAATTTCTTTATTTGCGGTTGGTAATTTTATGTTAAAATTTTTCTTCATTTTTTACGGTTTTTGGTACTTTTGTTTATTTTCTGGTAGTTTAGTCTTGCATCTTTTTTAGCCCTTTTCAGGGCTAGAAGATAGCGGAAACCTAGGTTAGTTTGTGGATTTAGGCTTAATTTTTTCGGTTCGCAAGTTCCGAAATTATTGACCTTGCCATTTTGTACATTTTTTATTTGTAATTTTTGTATTTTTAGGGTTTGTTTACATTTTTTCTTTTTAATTTTTTCCGTGTTGCCTTTATCTTGTCTTGCCCATTTTTTGGGCGAAGGTACCGGCAACGGTTAAATTAATTATAGTTAGGTGTTGGTTTTGGTTTAGTTAGTTTAGGTATTTAATTTTAATTTTTTAGAACTTTGCGTTTTCGCGCAAAGCTTCTGAAAAACTTTATTTACTTTTTTGTGTTTGGTTGTATTTTTAAATAGTCTTAAGTAGTTTGTAAATTATTTAAGCTATAGTGTAGGGTAGGTTATTTAGTTCTTTAAATATTTCATTTTGACCTTTTAACTTTTTGACCACTAGGTCAAAAGTTATTAGCGTTTATTTAGTGTTAGGTAGTTTTCTGTAGATTTAGTTGTAAATTTTACCAACTTAAGCTTTTTTGCGAAAGTTTGTAAATTGTATAACTTTTTCACCTTTTAACTTTTATTTGTTTTTTCGCCTTGGTCATTTAGGCCCTTGCGAAAGGCATCTTCTTTTCCCTTTTGGACCGCATACGACCTCCGGAAGTGGGTGAAATTGGGCTCCGAAAGGAATTTTTTCGTTGCTATTTTTTCAAATCAGGCGTCGAAATCACTTTCGTATAGAGAAAGTAAAAACCGACTCGCACTTGACGATTCAGGGTTAGGTTAGCTCATAACTCTGGTCGTCGCGGTCGGTTTTTGACCTTTCTCGGGGGTTAGGTAGACGAGGTCACGATGACCTCGCCTACCAAATTTTGGAAGGATCCACCGGAGGGGGGGGAAGTTGTCCTCAGCTCGGAGTCCGAGATGGAGGAGGACTTCATCGAGGTCGAGGACAACGCTCCGTTGGCCCCTAAAAGGGCGCATGAGGACGAGGAGGACGACCCTCGTCCTCTTAAGGTTAATACAGCGGTGCGGGGGAAGCCCAAGGGCGCCTACGCCGGGTTGGCCAAGGCAAAATTGCGGGCGAAGCAGTTCCTGCTAGAGCCCCAATTTGCCGAGGCGGCCGAGGCGGCTGAGCCCGATACGGGGGAATGCTACCGGCGGGAGTACCCGGAGCTCCGCTCCAGGAAGGGTAAGAGGGAGGAAACCGGGGACTCCGTGCGCTCGCGCTCGCGCTCGAGCTCTCGCCCCGGTTCGAGCTCCCCCGAGGTAGCGAATTGCCTTGCCTGTATACAGGAGGTTAACCCGCTCGACGCCGCCCGCATGGCGGCGCGAGATATTCTGGAGGCGGCCAAGGCGTCCGGGAATCTCAAGGGGGAGATTTGGGGCAAAATGAACCGGGCTTGCCGGGTAATTTTGGGCTCGATGGACGAGGTCGAGGCGGCCAGGTCCGAGAGCGAGGAGATCCGCATCCTGAAGGCGGACAACAAAAGGATGCGGGAGCAACTCGCTCAAAACTCGGCGGAGCTGAAGGCACTTCGTGTCGCCTTCAGCAAGCGGGAGAGTCCGCCTACTCCCGCCCCCGTGGCCGCCTCCCTTCAGTTCGGGACGGCTGAGCTCACCGAGGCCATAGAGGCCATGAAACATGACCTCTTCGTAAGCCTCGGTGGCATGATCAACGCCCGGATGGAGGAGGTCAACCGTCGCCTCCCGGCCGAGCCCATCCTCCGCCCCCCGCTAGCGCACGACAGGCGAGCCGCCAAGCCCGCCGTCGCAGCCCCCCCCCTGAGGAAGATCGCAGGACCGGCCCTCCCCCCCCCGGCCCCGGTGGAGGCGTTAGCGCCGATCGCCAGGGCCCGTCTCGGCGACGGGAGGCCGAAGGCCACGGCGGCAAAGAAGACGGCAGCCCCGGCTCCCGCCGCGGCACCCGCCCCCAGACGACCAACCAAGTTGGTGAACTCCGGCCCTGCCCCGAGAGCCGTCCGGCCCTCGCAGGGCGAACCCGGCCCCTCGGGCCGTATGCCGCCCCCGCCCGCGCAGTCGTCGTGGTCGGAGGTGGTGCGAAGGAAGGGGAAGGGCAAGGCCAAGGCCCCCCCTCCACCCCCGAAGAATACCAAGACGGCGCACGGGCCCAGGCCCGTCAGGCTGGCCGTTCCCAAGACGGCGGCGGTCGTGGTCTCCCTCAAGGAGGGAGCCACCACCACTCTGAAGGACACAATGGCAAAGGCCATCAACGGCCTTAGCCTAAGTACGGTGGGCCTTCAGAACGTCAGGGTCAGGACCTCGATGACCGGTTCCAGGGTCATCGAGGTCGCCGGCGAGGACGGGCCAAGGCTGGCGGACACCCTTGCAGCCAGCCTGCAAGGGATTGTGGGCGACGTCGCCAACGTCAGCCGCCCGGTCAAGTTGGCCGAACTCCAACTCTCCGGATTGGACGAGTCGGCCACCAGAGAGACGGTGGCACATGCAGTCGCCGCAGCCGGGGCCTGCCTGCCGGACCAGGTGAGGGTGGCCTACGTCCGCACCCTCTACAACGGCACTGGGTCAGCAATGATCCAGTGCCCAGTGCCGGCGGCGATTGTGATCAAGAACGCCGGCAGGGTCCAGGTAGGCTGGGCCTCTGCCAGGGTCACGGTGGTGGGGCCGACGCCGATGCGGTGCTTCCGTTGTTTCGGCGTCGGCCACTCGAGGGAGATGTGCCCCTCCAAGACTGACCGGACCAATCTCTGCTTCCGGTGCAGCCAGGGGGGGCACAAAATGTCGGAGTGCTGGGAGAAGGCGTGGTGTGCCGTGTGCCACCAGGCCAATCTCCCAGCCAACCACCGGATGGGGGGAATAAATTGTTCCCCCCCCGCCCTCAGAGGGAGGAGCACGAGGCCGCAGCGCCCCCGCCCCGCCCCAGCAAGCAATGCCCCCGCAGCGGCTGCCGCCGACGGGCCACTGGAGGAGGCCTGCATGGAGCACTAAATGCCAGCACAACATTTAGAGCTCCTGCAGGTCAACGTCAACCACTCCGCCAGATCACAGGACCTGCTAATGCAGGTCATGGCGGAGTGGTCGATCGACGCAGTGGTCGTGACGGAGCCCTACTACGTCCCTCCCTCACCCAATTGGGTGGGGTCGACGGACGAGAGGGCTGCCGTGGTGGTGCCGGCGGTCGGCAATGGCCCCCCTCTGGGGAGGATCGAGGTCGGCCCGGGGTATGCGGCGGCCGGATGGGGGAGCGACACCGTATTAATTGCGGTGTATTTCTCCCCCAATAGGCCGCTGGCCGACTTCGAGGTCTTCCTCGGGGTCCTGGGGGGCGTTGCGAGGAGGGCGGCCCCGCGCCAAGTGATCATCCTGGGGGACCTCAACGCCAAAAGTGCGGCGTGGGGTTCCCCCGTAACGGATGCGCGCGGGGCGGCGCTGAGGGATTGGTCGGTGGTAGCGGGCCTGGCGGTCTTAAACCGGGGCAGCGCCAACACCTGCGTGCGGCGGCGAGGGGGGTCAATCGTGGACATCACGTTCGCGACCCCCGCCATGGCCGCACGCGTTGCAGGTTGGCGCGTCCTGGAGGACGTGGAGACCCTGTCTGATCACCTATATATTAGGTTCAGGGTCTCCACAGGGCTGGGCCAGCCACCACCAGTCCCAAGGGGGGGGCGGAGGGGGGGAATGGGGGAGTTCCCCAAGTGGTCCCTGTCCCTTCTGGACAGGGCCAAGGCGGACGAGGCGGCGATGGTGGAGGCCTGGTGCTCCGCCCCACCCGCCGCCTCAGGAGTGGAGGAGAGGGCGCGCCACTTCCGCACATCGTTGCAGACGGTGTGCGGAGCGGCCATGCCCCGGGCAAGACGGTTGTTTGCCCGGAGGTGTGTCTATTGGTGGTCCGCAGAAATTGCGGCCCTGCGGACCACCGCCGACGGTGCCCGCCACGCCTATCAGCACTGCAGGCGTAGGCGGCACACCCGGGAGGAGGAGGAGGGGCTCTACAGGGCCCACCAAGAGGCCAGGGGGGCCCTAACCCTGTCCATAGCGGTGGCCAAGGAAGAGGGCAATGTCTCCTTCCTGGCCACGCTGGACGAGAATCCATGGGGGCGGCCGTACAAGGTGGTGCGCAACAAGATGCGCACCGCCCCCCCCATGGATTCGCTGGAGCCCCCCCTCCTGAGGAGGGTCATCGAGGGGCTGTTTCCGGCAGCCCCGTCGATAGTTCCCCCGGTGATGACCGAGCCACCGGGGGACCAGGAGGACCCACTCGAACTCGACATCGCACCGGTGAGCGATGACGAGTTCGAGAGGGCGGTGGACCGGCTCCGGGGCTGCAAGAAAGCCCCGGGGCCCGATGGAGTACCAGGCCGGGTACTCCCCATCGCCCTAAAGCACCTCGGGGACCGACTCAGGCAGTTAATGAGTGACTGCCTGAGGGAAGGTCGGTTCCCGAGAGTGTGGAAGGAGGGGAGGCTGTGCCTCATCCGGAAGGAGGGTCGACCCCCGGATTGCCCGTCCGCCTATCGCCCCATAGTGCTGCTGGACGAGGCCGGGAAGATGTTGGAGAGAGTCCTGGCCTCTAGGATCCGGCAGCACCTAGAGACCGCCGGCCCGAACGTCTGTGGAAGACAGTTCGGGTTTAGAGAGGGGCGGTCTACGCTCGACGCGGTGAAGTCCCTAAGGGACTTCTACGACTACGCGTCGAGCAGAGGGGAGGGAGTAGTGGCGGTGTCGCTCGACATCGCCAACGCCTTTGGCACCCTCCCCTATGGGGTGATAAGGGAGGCACTCATATACCACCGAGTGCCTCCCTACCTGCGGCGGCTCATAGAGCACTACCTTACGGATAGGGTAGTGCTCGATGAGCAGGCGGACGGTCGACGGGGGTCGACGGAGATGGCCTGCGGCGTGCCCCAAGGTTCCGTGCTCGGTCCACTTTTATGGAACCTGGGGTACGACTGGGCCATCAGGGGGGAGCTGCTCCCGCGGACGGCCACCATCTGCTATGCAGACGATACCATGGTGGCCGCGCGCGGGACCGAGCTGAGAGAGGTGCTGTGCCGGGCGGAAGCGGCGGCCGAGCTGGCGATTCACCGGATCGGTCGGCTCGGCCTGAGGGTGGCCCTCCCGAAGACTGAGGCTATAGTCTTCGGGGGGCGGGGGGTGGAGGCTGCCGGCGGGCGCGGCGCTCACCCTGGGGGGGGAACCGGTCCAGATCAAGCCCCACATAAAATATTTGGGGCTTGTTCTGGACCGATGGTGGAGTTTCGGGGAGCACTTCAAGAAGTTAGCTCCCCGAGTGGTGGGCGCCGCGTCGGCGATGAGTCGGCTTCTGCCGAACGTGGGTGGACCAGGCTCCTTGTGCCGCCGGCTGTATGCCGGCGTCACGAGGAGCATGGCTCTGTACGGGGCCCCCATCTGGGCGGACAAGCTGTCCGCCCGGAACCGGGCCCTGCTACGGAGGCCACAGCGGGTGGTGGCCCTCCGCATTGTGAGGGCCTACATGACTGTGGCCCACGCCGCGGCCTGCCTCCTCGCCTGCACCCCGCCCTGGGAGTTGGACGCAGAGGTGCAGGCGGAGACCTACAAGGTTAGGTCCAGGGCCCGGGCGAGAGGTGTTCGCCCGGACCCTGAGGAGGTTGAGGAGACGCGCCGGATGATGGAGCGCCGACTGCGGGACAGGTGGAAAGCGAGCCTGGAGGATTCCCCCTATGGTGTTTATACCATAGGGGCGATCCTCCCGTCGCTGGACACCTGGTTGGGGAGAGCAGTCGGTGCTACATCGTACCGGCTTGTGCAGGTATTGACCGGACACGGATGCTTCGGTCATTACCTGCACAAGATTGGGAGGGAGCCCGGCCCGCAGTGCCATGAGTGCGGCGATCCGGACGACACGGCTCGCCACACCCTCGCGGTGTGCAGTCGTTGGAGTGCGGAGCGCTGCACGATGGCACTGGCCATCGGGCAATGGGACCTCTCCCTGCACAGCGTCGTGTCTGCGATGCTGTGCAGCGACAGGTCCTGGAGGGCTGTGGCCTCCTTCTGCGAGTACGTTATCTCGCAGAAGGAGGCCTCGGAGCGGGAGCGCGAGGAGTCTCCTCACGCGCACCCGCTCCGGCGCAGACGGCAGGGGTTTAGGCGGCGGCGTTTTGCCGGCCGCCTCTACCCTTAGTGACTGCGGGTGGGGGATGGGAGTCCCCTGCCCGCCGTAGGCTAGTCACTTGGCGGTCTGGGAGGGGGGCCAGGCGTACTCGGCCCCCCTCTCCGTTGGCGCGGGAAGCCCCGGCAATGGCTGGGGCGTCCGGTGGACACCGTGGGGATGCCTAGCAGGAAACACGGTGTCCATACAAACCGGAGAGGTGGGTACGCCAAGGTGTTTTTTAGTGGGTAACACTCCCCCACTCCTTCTCACTCGGAGAAGGGGGGGGGACGTGAGTCCCACATACCCTCCCGCCACTCCCATGGCGGGGGAAATGCGTAACGCATTTTTCACCTTGTCAAAAAAAAAAAAAAAAAAAAAAAAAAAGGTTAGGTTAGGTTAGGTTAGGTTAGGTTAGGTTAGGTTAGGTTAGGTTAGGTTAGGTTAGGTTAGGTTAGGTTAGGTTAGGTTAGGTTAGGTTAGGTTAGGTTAGGTTAGGTTAGGTTAGGTTAGGTTAGGTTAGGTTAGGTTGAGGTTGTTTTTGGTAGTATCTTGGTAGTTGCTTGGTGGATTTTTGTTGTTTTTGGATCTCAAAACCGATAATTTTCCCTCATCTGCTTTCTCCTTTCCTTTTTGAGTTATCTTGTTTAGTTTCCTTATTTTTCTTATTTTACTATTTGCGGTTGGTAATTTTGTGTTAATTTTTTCTTTAATTTTTGCGGTTTTTTGGTACTTTTCTTTATTTTCTGGTAGTTTAGTCTTGCGTCTTTTTTAGCCCTTTTTAGGGCTAGAAGATTGCGGAAACTTAGGTTAGTTTGTATATTTAGGTTTAATTTTTTCGGTTCGCGGGTTCCGAAATTATTGACCCTGAAAATTTGCACATTTTTTACTTGTAATTTCTTGTAGTTTTTGGTTTGTTTACCTTTTTTGTTTTTAATTTTTTCCGTGTTGCCCTTATCTTGTCTTGCCCATTTTTTGGGCGAAGGTACCGGCAGCGGTAAAATTAATTATAGTTAGGTTTTGGTTTTGGGTTAGTTAGTTTAGGTATTTAATTTTAATTTTTTTAGAACTTTGCGTTTTCGCGCAAAGCTTCTGAAAAACTTTATTTACTTTTTTGTGTTTGGGTGTGTTTTTAAATAGTCTTAGGTAGTTTGTAAATTATTTAAGTTATAGTGTAGGGTAGTTTAGGTATTTCTTTAAATTTTTCTAATAGGTCTTTTAACTTTTTGACCACCAGGTCAAAAGTTATTAGAATTTATTTAGGGTTAGGTAGTTTTTTGTATATTTTGTTGTGAAGTTTACAAACTTAAGCTTTTTGGCGAAAGTTTGGAAATTTCATAACTTTTTATCCTTTTAACCTTTTTCTGTTTTCTCGCTTTGGCCATCTAGGCCTTCGCGAGAAGCATCTTGGTTTCCCTTTCTGACCTCACACGACCTCTGGAAGTGGGTGAAATCGGGCTCCGAAAGGAAAATTTGCGTTGCTATTTTTTCCATTCAGGCGTCGATTTCAGTTTTGTATAGGGAAGGTAAAAACCGACTCGCACTTGACGATTCAGGGTTAGGTTAGCTCATAACTCTGGTCGTCGCGGTCGGTTTTTGACCTTTCTCGGGGGTTAGGTAGACGAGGTCACAATGACCTCGCCTACCAAATTTTGGAAGGATCCACCGGAGGGGGGGGAAGTTGTCCTCAGCTCGGAGTCCGAGATGGAGGAGGACTTCATCGAGGTCGAGGACAACGCTCCGTTGGGCCCTAAAAGGGCACATGATGATGAGGAGGACGACCCTCGTCCTCTAAAGGTAAACACGGCGGTGCGGGGGAAGCCCAAGGGCGCCTACGCCGGGTTGGCCACGGCAAGATTGCGGGCAAAGCAGTTCCTGCTGGAGCCCCAATTTGCCGAGGCGGCCGAGGCGGCTGAGCCCGATTCGGGCGAATGTTATGAGCTCCGCTCCAGGAAGGGGAGCAAGGGAAAAACCGGGGACTCCGTGCGCTCGCGCTCGCGCTCGAGCTCTCGCCCCGGTTCGAGCTCCCCCGAGGCAGCGTGTCTAGCGTGTGTGCAGGAGAGCGACCCGCTAGACGCCGCGCGCATGGCGGCGCGGGATATCTTAGAGGCGGCCAAGGCATCCGGCAATCTCAAGGGGGAGATTTGGGGACGAATGAACCGGGCGTGCCGCGTAATCTTGGGCTCGATGGACGAGGTCGAGGCGGCCAGGGCCGAGAGCGAGGAGATCCGCATCCTGAAGGCGGATAATAAAAGGATGCGGGAGCAACTCGCTCAAAACTCGGCGGAGCTGAAGGCACTTCGTGTCGCCTTCAGCAAGCGGGAGAGTCCGTCCACTCCCGCCCCTGTGGCCGCCTCCCTGCAATTCGGGACGGCAGAGCTCACCGAGGCCATAGAGGCCATGAAGCGTGACCTCTTTGTGAGCCTCGGTGGCATGATAAATGCCAGGATGGAGGAGGTCAACCGTCGCCTCCCGGCCGAGCCCATCCTCCGCCCCCCGCTGGCGCACGACAGGCGAGCCGCCAAGCCCGCCGTCGCAGCCCCTCCTCAGAGGGTTGTCGCAAAACCGGCCCTCCCCCCCCCGGCCCCGGCGGAGGCGTTAGCGCCGATCGCCAGGGCCCGCCTAGGCGACGGGAGGCCGAAGGCCATGGCGACCAAGAAGGCGGCAGCCCCGGCCCCCGCCGCGGTACCCGCCCCCAGACGACCGACCAGGCTGGTTAACTCCGGCCCAGCCCCGAGAGCCGTCCGGCCCTCGCAGGGCGAACCCGGCCCCTCGGGCCGCATGCCACCCCCGCCCGCGCAGTCGTCGTGGTCGGAGGTGGTGCGAAGGAAGGGGAAGGGCAAGGCCAAGGCCCCCCCTCCACCCCCGAAGAACACCAAGGCGGCGCACGGGCCCAGGCCCGTAAGGCTGTCCGTCCCGAAGACGGCGGCGGTCGTGGTCTCCCTCAAGGAGGGAGCCACCACCACCTTAAAAGACACGATGGCGAAGGCCATCAACGGCCTTAGCCTAAGCGAGGTGGGCCTCCAAAATGTTAGGGTCAGGACCGCGATGACCGGTTCCCGGGTCATCGCGGTCGCCGGGGAGGATGGGCAGAGGGTGGCGGACTCCCTTGCGGCCAGGCTGCAAGGGATAGTGGGCGACGTCGCCAAGGTGAGCCGCCCAGTTAAATTGGCCGAACTCCAGCTCTCCGGACTGGACGAGTCGGCCACGAAAGAATCGGTGGCTCGGGCGGTCGCCGCAGCTGGGGCCTGCCTGCCGGAACAGGTCGGGGTGGTGTACATCCGCACCCTCTACGACGGCACTGGGTCAGCAATGATCCGGTGCCCAGTGCCGGCGGCGATAGCGATTAAGAACGCTGGCAGGGTCCAGGTAGGCTGGGCCTCTGCCAGGGTCACGGTGGTGGGGCCGACGCCGATGCGGTGCTTCCGTTGTTACGGCGTCGGCCACTCGCGGGAGATGTGCCCCTCCAAGTCCGACCGGAGCAATTGCTGCTTCCGGTGCAGCAAGGGGGGGCACAAAATGTCGGAGTGCTGGGAGAAGGCGTGGTGTGCCGTGTGCCACCAGGCCAAACTCCCAGCCAACCACCGGATGGGGGGCATAAATTGTTGCCCCCCCGCCCTCAGAGGGAGGAGCACGAGGCCGCAGCGCCCCCGCCCCGCCCCAGCAAGCAATGCCCCCGCAGCGGAAGCCGCCGCCGGGCCACTGGAGGAGACCTGCATGGACCTCTAAATGCCAGCACAGCATTTAGAGCTCCTGCAGGTCAACGTCAACCACTCCGCCAGATCACAGGACCTGCTAATGCAGGTCATGGCGGAGTGGTCGATCGACGCAGTGGTCGTGACGGAGCCCTACTACGTCCCTCCCTCACCCAACTGGGTGGGGTCGACGGACGAGAGGGCTGCCGTGGTGGTGCCGGCGGTTGGCAATGGCCCCCCTCTGGGGAGGATCGAGGTCGGCCCGGGGTACGCGGCGGCCGGATGGGGGAGTGACACCGTATTAATTGCGGTGTATTTCTCCCCCAATAGGCCGCTGGCCGACTTCGAGGTCTTCCTCGGGGTCCTGGGGGGCGTTGCGAGGAGGGCGGCCCCGCGCCAAGTAATCATCCTGGGGGACCTCAACGCCAAAAGTGCGGCGTGGGGTTCCCCCGTAACGGATGCGCGCGGGGCGGCGCTTAGGGATTGGTCGGTGGTAGCGGGCCTGGCGGTCTTGAACCGGGGCAGCGCCAACACCTGCGTGCGGCGGCGAGGGGGGTCAATCGTGGACATCACGTTCGCGACCCCCGCCATGGCCGCACGCGTTGCAGGTTGGCGCGTCCTGGAGGACGTGGAGACCCTGTCTGATCACCTATACATTAGGTTCAGGGTCTCCACAGGGCTGGGCCAGCCACCACCAGTCCCAAGGGGGGGGCGTAGGGGGGGAATGGGGGAGTTCCCCAAGTGGTCCCTGTCCCTTCTGGACAGGGCCAAGGCGGACGAGGCGGCAATGGTGGAGGCTTGGTGCTCAGCCCCACCTGCCGCCTCGGGAGTGGAGGAGAGGGCGCGTCACTTCCGCACATCGCTGCAGGCGGTGTGCGGAGCGGCCATGCCCCGGGCAAGACGGTTGTTTGCCCGGCGGTGCGTATACTGGTGGTCCGCAGAAATTGCGGCCCTGCGGACCACCGCCGACGGTGCCCGCCACGCCTACCAGCACTGCAGGCGTAGGCGGCACACCCGGGAGGAGGAGGAGGGGCTCTACAGGGCCCACCAAGAGGCCAGGGGGGCCCTAACCCTGTCCATAGCGGTGGCCAAGGAAGAGGGCAATGTCTCCTTCCTGGCCACGCTGGACGAGAATCCATGGGGGCGGCCGTACAAGGTGGTGCGCAACAAGATGCGCACCGCCCCCCCCATGGATTCGCTGGAGCCCCCCCTCCTGAGGAGGGTCATCGAGGGGCTGTTTCCGGCAGCCCCGTCGATAGTTCCCCCGGTGATGACCGAGCCACCGGGGGACCTGGAGGACCCACTCGAACTCGACATCGCACCGGTGAGCGATGACGAGTTCGAGAGGGCGGTGGACCGGCTCCGGGGCTGCAAGAAAGCCCCGGGGCCCGATGGAGTACCAGGCCGGGTACTCCCCATCGCCCTAAAGCACCTCGGGGACCGACTCAGGCAGTTAATGAGTGACTGCCTGAGGGAAGGTCGGTTCCCGAGAGTGTGGAAGGAGGGGAGGCTGTGCCTCATCCGGAAGGAGGGTCGACCCCCGGATTGCCCGTCCGCCTATCGCCCCATAGTGCTGCTGGACGAGGCCGGGAAGATGTTGGAGAGAGTCCTGGCCTCTAGGATCCGGCAGCACCTAGAGACCGCCGGCCCGAACGTCTGTGGAAGACAGTTCGGGTTTAGAGAGGGGCGGTCTACGCTCGACGCGGTGAAGTCCCTAAGGGACTTCTACGACTACGCGTCGAGCAGAGGGGAGGGAGTAGTGGCGGTGTCGCTCGACATCGCCAACGCCTTTGGCACCCTCCCCTATGGGGTGATAAGGGAGGCACTCATATACCACCGAGTGCCTCCCTACCTGCGGCGGCTCATAGAGCACTACCTTACTGATAGGGTAGTGCTCTATGAGCAGGCGGACGGTCGACGGGGGTCGACGGAGATGGCCTGTGGCGTGCCCCAAGGTTCCGTGCTCGGTCCGCTCTTATGGAACCTGGGGTACGACTGGGCCATCAGGGGGGAGCTGCTCCCGCGGACGGCCACCATCTGCTATGCAGACGATACCATGGTGGCCGCGCGCGGGACCGAGCTGAGAGAGGTGCTGTGCCGGGCGGAAGCGGCGGCCGAGCTGGCGATTCACCGGATCGGTCGGCTCGGCCTGAGGGTGGCCCTCCCGAAGACTGAGGCTATAGTCTTCGGGGGGCGGGGGGTGGAGGCTGCCGGCGGGCGCGGCGCTCACCCTGGGGGGGGAACCGGTCCAGATCAAGCCCCACATAAAATATTTGGGGCTTGTTCTGGACCGATGGTGGAGTTTCGGGGAGCACTTCAAGAAGTTAGCTCCCCGAGTGGTGGGCGCCGCGTCGGCGATGAGTCGGCTTCTGCCGAACGTGGGTGGACCAGGCTCCTTGTGCCGCCGGCTGTATGCCGGCGTCACGAGGAGCATGGCTCTGTACGGGGCCCCGATCTGGGCGGACAAGCTGTCCGCCCGGAACCGGGCCCTGCTACGGAGGCCACAGCGGGTGGTGGCCCTCCGCATTGTGAGGGCCTACATGACTGTGGCCCACGCCGCGGCCTGCCTCCTCGCCTGCACCCCGCCCTGGGAGTTGGACGCAGAGGTGCAGGCGGAGACCTACAAGGTTAGGTCCAGGGCCCGGGCGAGAGGTGATCGCCCGGACCCTGAGGAGGTTGAGGAGACGCGCCGGATGATGGAGCGCCGACTGCGGGACAGGTGGAAAGCGAGCCTGGAGGATTCCCCCTATGGTGTTTATACCATAGGGGCGATCCTCCCGTCGCTGGACACCTGGTTGGGGAGGGCAGTCGGTGCTACATCGTACCGGCTTGTGCAGGTATTGACCGGACACGGATGCTTCGGTCATTACCTGCACAAGATTGGGAGGGAGCCCGGCCCGCAGTGCCATGAGTGCGGCGATCCGGACGACACGGCTCGCCACACCCTCGCGGTGTGCAGCCGTTGGAGTGCGGAGCGCTGCACGATGGCACTGGCCATCGGGCAATGGGACCTCTCCCTGCACAGCGTCGTGTCTGCGATGCTGTGCAGCGACAGGTCCTGGAGGGCTGTGGCCTCCTTCTGCGAGTACGTTATCTCGCAGAAGGAGGCCGCGGAGCGGGAGCGCGAGGAGTCTCCTCACGCGCATCCGCTCCGGCGCAGACGGCAGGGGTTTAGGCGGCGGCGTTTTGCCGGCCGCCTCTACCCTTAGTGACTGCGGGTGGGGGATGGGAGTCCCCTGCTCGCCGTAGGCTAGTCACTTGGCGGTCTGGGAGGGGGGCCAGGCGTACTCGGCCCCCCTCTCCTTTGGCGCGGGAAGCCCCGGCAATGGCTGGGGCGTCCGGTGGACACCGTGGGGATGCCGAGCAGGAAACACGGTGTCCATACAAACCGGAGGGGTGGGTACGCCAAGGTGTTTTTTAGTGGGTAACACTCCCCCACTCCTTCTCACTCGGAGAAGGGGGGGGGACGTGAGTCCCACATACCCTCCCGCCACTCCCATGGCGGGGGAAATGCGTAACGCATTTTTCACCTTGTCAAAAAAAAAAAAAAAAAAAAAAAAAAGGTTAGGTTAGGTTAGGTTAGGTTAGGTTAGGTTAGGTTAGGTTAGGTTAGGTTAGGTTAGGTTAGGTTAGGTTAGGTTAGGTTAGGTTAGGTTAGGTTAGGTTAGGTTAGGTTAGGTTAGGTTAGGTTAGGTTAGGTTAGGTTAGGTTAGGTTAGGTTAGGTTAGGTTAGGTTAGGTTAGGTTAGGTTAGGTTAGGTTAGGTTAGGTTAGGTTAGGTTAGGTTAGGTTAGGTTAGGTTAGGTTAGGTTAGGTTAGGTTAGGTTAGGTTAGGTTAGGTTAGGTTAGGTTAGGTTAGGTTAGGTTAGGTTAGGTTAGGTTAGGTTAGGTTAGGTTAGGTTAGGTTAGGTTAGGTTAGGTTAGGTTAGGTTAGGTTAGGTTAGGTTAGGTTAGGTTAGGTTAGGTTAGGTTAGGTTAGGTTAGGTTAGGTTAGGTTAGGTTAGGTTAGGTTAGGTTAGGTTAGGTTAGGTTAGGTTAGGTTAGGTTAGGTTAGGTTAGGTTAGGTTAGGTTAGGTTAGGTTAGGTTAGGTTAGGTTAGGTTAGGTTAGGTTAGGTTAGGTTAGGTTAGGTTAGGTTAGGTTAGGTTAGGTTAGGTTAGGTTAGGTTAGGTTAGGTTAGGTTAGGTTAGGTTAGGTTAGGTTAGGTTAGGTTAGGTTAGGTTAGGTTAGGTTAGGTTAGGTTAGGTTAGGTTAGGTTAGGTTAGGTTAGGTTAGGTTCCCCCCCGACTGTGCTGCCACCTTGCCGTGGTGGGGGGGCTTGCGTGTCTCAATGATCCACGAGGCTATACCGGACAGGGCTACCCATACCGGAAAGGCTCGTGGTGAGGGGCCAGACTAAGAGCGGCCATGGGGAGGTGACAGGGTTTCTGGAAGGGTTGCGGTCGCGTGCCTGCCGGAAACAGGCCGCTTCTGCCCCGGAAGGATTCCCTTGTCACCTGGGGGGGTTTGGTGACGAGAGGCTTTTCCTCGGAAAAGTCTTCTCGTCACCCTTGGTGGGTGGTGGCAGAGGTCGTTAGATGGGGTGGTTGCGAGTGCACTTGGTGCTTGCCGCTTCCACCCCGGACAGCGTCCTACTGTCGCCATTTTTGACGGTTGGTGGCTGGGGTAGCTTGAAGGGTCAGTTGCGAGTGCACTTGGTGCTTGCCGCTTCTGGTCCGGAAAGCTTAACCAGTCGCCTGGAGGGGGCTTTGGCGGGGGTGGTTGAAAAGGGTGGTTTCCATCCTGGACAGCTGCCTCTGTCAGTTGGTGGTTGGTGACTGGGTTTATGGGCAGGGACGGCATCGCAGAAATGCGTTGCGCGTTCCCTTGCGTCGTACTCCCATGTCACCCGCGGGTCCCTCTACGTGTCTTTCGGAATCCCGGGGGGCACTGTAGTTATTGAGGGGACAGCTGCGGTGGGGCGTGTTTGAAGGATACTTGGTATCCGGAAAGCACCATCCACCGCAGGCAGATCGTTGGAGGGAAGGCGAACTCAGTGGACTTCGGTTCGCTGCTCGCCCGAACTCCTTGTAGAGCCAGTGGGTTGGGGACCCACCTTGCACGGCTCTACCGGTCTGGGGTGTTGATCGTGGGCTGTTCACAGTCGGCACCTCCTTTGGCGAGGATTGGGGGGGCCCTTTTTGGGCAAGCCGGGAGGCGCGTCAGTGGCCAAAGCTTAGGCATGTACCGCGGCGCCTCACCACCGGCCAGGGTTTAAACGCCGGAGTGGTTTTAAACGGTAGTTCGTTCGCACGAGAGTCCGTTATACTTCCCATTGCACCGCCTACCCCAGGCAGGGAAGATGCGTAAATGCATTTCCACTCCGTCAAAAAAAAAAAAAAAAAAAAAAAAAAAAAAAAAAAAAAAAAAAAAAAAAAAAAAAAAAAAAAAAAAAAAAAAAAAAAAAAAGGTTAGGTTAGGTTAGGTTAGGTTAGGTTAGGTTAGGTTAGGTTAGGTTAGGTTAGGTTAGGTTAGGTTAGGTTAGGTTAGGTTAGGTTAGGTTAGGTTAGGTTAGGTTAGGTTAGGTTAGGTTATGACGGTGGCCCACGCCGCGGCCTGCCTCCTCGCCTGCACCCCGCCCTGGGAGTTGGATGCGGAGGTGCAGGCTGAGACCTATAAGGTTAGGTCCAGGGCCCGGGCGAGGGGTGAACGCCCGGACCCTGAGGAGGTTGAGGAGACGCGCCGGATGATGGAGCGCCGACTGCGGGACAGGTGGAAAGCGAGCCTGGGGGACGCCCCCTATGGAGTTCGAACCATAGGGGCGATCCTCCCGTCGCTTGACACCTGGTTGGGGAGGGCAGTCGGCGCCACATCGTACCGGCTTGTGCAGGTATTGACCGGACACGGATGCTTCGGTCATTACCTGCACAAAATTGGGAGGGAGCCCGGCCCGCAGTGCCATGGGTGCGGCGATCCGGACGACACGGCACAGCACACCCTCGCGGTGTGCAGTCGCTGGAGTGCGGAGCGCTGCACGATGGCACTGGCCATCGGGCAATGGGACCTCTCCCTGCACAGCGTCGTGTCTTCGATGCTGTGCAGCGACAGGTCCTGGAGGGCTGTGGCCACCTTCTGCGAGAACGTCATCTCGCAGAAGGAGGCCTCGGAGCGTGAGCGCGAGGAGTCTCCTCACGCGCATCCGCTCCGGCGTAGACGGCAGGGATTTAGGCGGCGGCGTTTTGCCCGCCGCCTTTACCCTTAGTGACTGCGGGTGGGGGATGGGAGTCCCCTGCCCGCCGTAGGCTAGTCACTTGGCGGTCTGGGAGGGGGGCCAGGCGTGCTCGGCCCCTCTCTCCTTTGGCGCGGGAAGCCCTGGCAATGGCTGGGGCATCCGGTGGACACCGTGGGGATGCCTAGCAGGAAACACGGTGTCCATTCAAACCGGACGGTTGGGTACGCCAAGGTGTTTTTTAGTGGGTAACATTTCCCCGCTCCTTCTCCTTCAGAGAGGGGGAGGGGACTTGAGTCCCACATACCCTCCCGCCACTCCCATGGCGGGGGAAATGCGTAACGCATTTTTCACCTTGAAAAAAAAAAAAAAAAAAAAAAAAAAAAAAAAAAAAAAAGGTTAGGTTAGGTTAGGTTAGGTTAGGTTAGGTTAGGTTAGGTTAGGTTAGGTTAGGTTAGGTTAGGTTAGGTTAGGTTAGGTTAGGTTAGGTTAGGTTAGGTTAGGTTAGGTTAGGTTAGGTTAGGTTAGGTTAGGTTAGGTTAGGTTAGGTTAGGTTAGGTTAGGTTAGGTTAGGTTAGGTTAGGTTAGGTTAGGTTAGGTTAGGTTAGGTTAGGTTAGGTTAGGTTAGGTTAGGTTAGGTTAGGTTAGGTTAGGTTAGGTTAGGTTAGGTTAGGTTAGGTTAGGTTAGGTTAGGTTAGGTTAGGTTAGGTTAGGTTAGGTTAGGTTAGGTTAGGTTAGGTTAGGTTAGGTTAGGTTAGGTTAGGTTAGGTTAGGTTAGGTTAGGTTAGGTTAGGTTAGGTTAGGTTAAGGTTAGGTTAGGTTAGGTTAGGTTAGGTTAGGTTAGGTTAGGTTAGGTTAGGTTAGGTTAGGTTAGGTTAGGTTAGGTTAGGTTAGGTTAGGTTAGGTTAGGTTAGGTTAGGTTAGGTTAGGTTCCCCCCCGACTGTGCTGCCACCTTGCCGTGGTGGGGGGGCTTGCGTGTCTCAATGATCCACGAGGCTATACCGGACAGGGCTACCCATACCGGAAAGGCTCGTGGTGAGGGGCCAGACTAAGAGCGGCCATGGGGAGGTGACAGGGTTTCTGGAAGGGTTGCGGTCGCGTGCCTGCCGGAAACAGGCCGCTTCTGCCCCGGAAGGATTCCATTGTCACCTGGGGGGGTTTGGTGACGAGAGGCTTTTCCTCGGAAAAGTCTTCTCGTCACCCTTGGTGGGTGGTGGCAGAGGTCGTTAGATGGGGTGGTTGCGAGTGCACTTGGTGCTTGCCGCCTCCACCCCGGACAGCGTCCTACTGTCGCCATTTTTGACGGTTGGTGGCTGGGGTAGCTTGAAGGGTCAGTTGCGAGTGCACTTGGTGCTTGCCGCTTCTGGTCCGGAAAGCTTAACCAGTCGCCTGGAGGGGGCTTTGGCGGGGGTGGTTGAAAAGGGTGGTTTCCATCCTGGACAGCTGCCTCTGTCAGTTGGTGGTTGGTGACTGGGTTTATGGGCAGGGACGGCATCGCAGAAATGCGTTGCGCGTTCCCTTGCGTCGTACTCCCATGTCACCCGCGGGTCCCTCTACGTGTCTTTCGGAATCCCGGGGGGCACTGTAGTTATTGAGGGGACAGCTGCGGTGGGGCGTGTTTGAAGGATACTTGGTATCCGGAAAGCACCATCCACCGCAGGCAGATCGTTGGAGGGAAGGCGAACTCAGTGGACTTCGGTTCGCTGCTCGCCCGAACTCCTTGTAGAGCCAGTGGGTTGGGGACCCACCTTGCACGGCTCTACCGGTCTGGGGTGTTGATCGTGGGCTGTTCACAGTCGGCACCTCCTTTGGCGAGGATTGGGGGGGCCCTTTTTGGGCAAGCCGGGAGGCGCGTCAGTGGCCAAAGCTTAGGCATGTACCGCGGCGCCTCACCACCGGCCAGGGTTTAAACGCCGGAGTGGTTTTAAACGGTAGTTCGTTCGCACGAGAGTCCGTTATACTTCCCATTGCACCGCCTACCTCAGGCAGGGAAGATGCGTAAATGCATTTCCACTCCGTCAAAAAAAAAAAAAAAAAAAAAAAAAAAAAAAAAAAAAAAAGGTTAGGTTAGGTTAGGTTAGGTTAGGTTAGGTTAGGTTAGGTTAGGTTAGGTTAGGTTAGGTTAGGTTAGGTTAGGTTAGGTTAGGTTAGGTTAGGTTAGGTTAGGTTAGGTTAGGTTAGGTTAGGTTAGGTTAGGTTAGGTTAGGTTAGGTTAGGTTAGGTTAGGTTAGGTTAGGTTAGGTTAGGTTAGGTTAGGTTAGGTTAGGTTAGGTTAGGTTAGGTTAGGTTAGGTTAGGTTAGGTTAGGTTAGGTTAGGTTGAGGTTGTTTTTGGTAGTATCTTGGTAGTTGCTTGGTGGATTTTTGTTGTTTTTGGATCTCAAAACCGATAATTTTCCCTCATCTGCTTTCTCCTTTCCTTTTTGAGTTATCTTGTTTAGTTTCCTTATTTTTCTTATTTTACTATTTGCGGTTGGTAATTTTGTGTTAATTTTTTCTTTAATTTTTGCGGTTTTTTGGTACTTTTCTTTATTTTCTGGTAGTTTAGTCTTGCGTCTTTTTTAGCCCTTTTTAGGGCTAGAAGATTGCGGAAACTTAGGTTAGTTTGTATATTTAGGTTTAATTTTTTCGGTTCGCGGGTTCCGAAATTATTGACCCTGAAAATTTGCACATTTTTTACTTGTAATTTCTTGTAGTTTTTGGTTTGTTTACCTTTTTTGTTTTTAATTTTTTCCGTGTTGCCCTTATCTTGTCTTGCCCATTTTTTGGGCGAAGGTACCGGCAGCGGTAAAATTAATTATAGTTAGGTTTTGGTTTTGGGTTAGTTAGTTTAGGTATTTAATTTTAATTTTTTAGAACTTTGCGTTTTCGCGCAAAGCTTCTGAAAAACTTTATTTACTTTTTTGTGTTTGGGTGTGTTTTTAAATAGTCTTAGGTAGTTTGTAAATTATTTAAGTTATAGTGTAGGGTAGTTTAGGTATTTCTTTAAATTTTTCTAATAGGTCTTTTAACTTTTTGACCACCAGGTCAAAAGTTATTAGAATTTATTTAGGGTTAGGTAGTTTTTTGTATATTTTGTTGTGAAGTTTACAAACTTAAGCTTTTTGGCGAAAGTTTGGAAATTTCATAACTTTTTATCCTTTTAACCTTTTTCTGTTTTCTCGCTTTGGCCATCTAGGCCTTCGCGAGAAGCATCTTGGTTTCCCTTTCTGACCTCACACGACCTCTGGAAGTGGGTGAAATCGGGCTCCGAAAGGAAAATTTGCGTTGCTATTTTTTCCATTCAGGCGTCGATTTCAGTTTTGTATAGGGAAGGTAAAAACCGACTCGCACTTGACGATTCAGGGTTAGGTTAGCTCATAACTCTGGTCGTCGCGGTCGGTTTTTGACCTTTCTCGGGGGTTAGGTAGACGAGGTCACAATGACCTCGCCTACCAAATTTTGGAAGGATCCATCGGAGGGGGGGGAAGTTGTCCTCAGCTCGGAGTCCGAGATGGAGGAGGACTTCATCGAGGTCGAGGACAACGCTCCGTTGGGCCCTAAAAGGGCACATGATGATGAGGAGGACGACCCTCGTCCTCTAAAGGTAAACACGGCGGTGCGGGGGAAGCCCAAGGGCGCCTACGCCGGGTTGGCCACGGCAAGATTGCGGGCAAAGCAGTTCCTGCTGGAGCCCCAATTTGCCGAGGCGGCCGAGGCGGCTGAGCCCGATTCGGGCGAATGTTACCGGCGGGAGTACCCTGAGCTCCGCTCCAGGAAGGGGAGCAAGGGAAAAACCGGGGACTCCGTGCGCTCGCGCTCGCGCTCGAGCTCTCGCCCCGGTTCGAGCTCCCCCGAGGCAGCGTGTCTAGCGTGTGTGCAGGAGAGCGACCCGCTAGACGCCGCGCGCATGGCGGCGCGGGATATCTTAGAGGCGGCCAAGGCATCCGGCAATCTCAAGGGGGAGATTTGGGGACGAATGAACCGGGCGTGCCGCGTAATCTTGGGCTCGATGGACGAGGTCGAGGCGGCCAGGGCCGAGAGCGAGGAGATCCGCATCCTGAAGGCGGATAATAAAAGGATGCGGGAGCAACTCGCTCAAAACTCGGCGGAGCTGAAGGCACTTCGTGTCGCCTTCAGCAAGCGGGAGAGTCCGTCCACTCCCGCCCCTGTGGCCGCCTCCCTGCAATTCGGGACGGCAGAGCTCACCGAGGCCATAGAGGCCATGAAGCGTGACCTCTTTGTGAGCCTCGGTGGCATGATAAATGCCAGGATGGAGGAGGTCAACCGTCGCCTCCCGGCCGAGCCCATCCTCCGCCCCCCGCTGGCGCACGACAGGCGAGCCGCCAAGCCCGCCGTCGCAGCCCCTCCTCAGAGGGTTGTCGCAAAACCGGCCCTCCCCCCCCCGGCCCCGGCGGAGGCGTTAGCGCCGATCGCCAGGGCCCGCCTAGGCGACGGGAGGCCGAAGGCCACGGCGACCAAGAAGGCGGCAGCCCCGGCCCCCGCCGCGGTACCCGCCCCCAGACGACCGACCAGGCTGGTTAACTCCGGCCCAGCCCCGAGAGCCGTCCGGCCCTCGCAGGGCGAACCCGGCCCCTCGGGCCGCATGCCACCCCCGCCCGCGCAGTCGTCGTGGTCGGAGGTGGTGCGAAGGAAGGGGAAGGGCAAGGCCAAGGCCCCCCCTCCACCCCCGAAGAACACCAAGGCGGCGCACGGGCCCAGGCCCGTAAGGCTGTCCGTCCCGAAGACGGCGGCGGTCGTGGTCTCCCTCAAGGAGGGAGCCACCACCACCTTAAAAGACACGATGGCGAAGGCCATCAACGGCCTTAGCCTAAGCGAGGTGGGCCTCCAAAATGTTAGGGTCAGGACCTCGATGACCGGTTCCCGGGTCATCGAGGTCGCCGGGGAGGATGGGCAGAGGGTGGCGGACTCCCTTGCGGCCAGGCTGCAAGGGATAGTGGGCGACGTCGCCAAGGTGAGCCGCCCAGTTAAATTGGCCGAACTCCAGCTCTCCGGACTGGACGAGTCGGCCACGAAAGAATCGGTGGCTCGGGCGGTCGCCGCAGCTGGGGCCTGCCTGCCGGAACAGGTCGGGGTGGTGTACATCCGCACCCTCTACGACGGCACTGGGTCAGCAATGATCCGGTGCCCAGTGCCGGCGGCGATAGCGATTAAGAACGCTGGCAGGGTCCAGGTAGGCTGGGCCTCTGCCAGGGTCACGGTGGTGGGGCCGACGCCGATGCGGTGCTTCCGTTGTTACGGCGTCGGCCACTCGCGGGAGATGTGCCCCTCCAAGTCCGACCGGAGCAATTGCTGCTTCCGGTGCAGCAAGGGGGGGCACAAAATGTCGGAGTGCTGGGAGAAGGCGTGGTGTGCCGTGTGCCACCAGGCCAAACTCCCAGCCAACCACCGGATGGGGGGCATAAATTGTTGCCCCCCCGCCCTCAGAGGGAGGAGCACGAGGCCGCAGCGCCCCCGCCCCGCCCCAGCAAGCAATGCCCCCGCAGCGGAAGCCGCCGCCGGGCCACTGGAGGAGACCTGCATGGACCTCTAAATGCCAGCACAGCATTTGGAGCTCCTGCAGGTCAACGTCAACCACTCCGCCAGATCACAGGACCTGCTAATGCAGGTCATGGCGGAGTGGTCGATCGACGCAGTGGTCGTGACGGAGCCCTACTACGTCCCTCCCTCACCCAACTGGGTGGGGTCGACGGACGAGAGGGCTGCCGTGGTGGTGCCGGCGGTTGGCAATGGCCCCCCTCTGGGGAGGATCGAGGTCGGCCCGGGGTACGCGGCGGCCGGATGGGGGAGTGACACCGTATTAATTGCGGTGTATTTCTCCCCCAATAGGCCGCTGGCCGACTTCGAGGTCTTCCTCGGGGTCCTGGGGGGCGTTGCGAGGAGGGCGGCCCCGCGCCAAGTAATCATCCTGGGGGACCTCAACGCCAAAAGTGCGGCGTGGGGTTCCCCCGTAACGGATGCGCGCGGGGCGGCGCTTAGGGATTGGTCGGTGGTAGCGGGCCTGGCGGTCTTGAACCGGGGCAGCGCCAACACCTGCGTGCGGCGGCGAGGGGGGTCAATCGTGGACATCACGTTCGCGACCCCCGCCATGGCCGCACGCGTTGCAGGTTGGCGCGTCCTGGAGGACGTGGAGACCCTGTCTGATCACCTATACATTAGGTTCAGGGTCTCCACAGGGCTGGGCCAGCCACCACCAGTCCCAAGGGGGGGGCGTAGGGGGGGAATGGGGGAGTTCCCCAAGTGGTCCCTGTCCCTTCTGGACAGGGCCAAGGCGGACGAGGCGGCAATGGTGGAGGCTTGGTGCTCAGCCCCACCTGCCGCCTCGGGAGTGGAGGAGAGGGCGCGTCACTTCCGCACATCGCTGCAGGCGGTGTGCGGAGCGGCCATGCCCCGGGCAAGACGGTTGTTTGCCCGGCGGTGCGTATACTGGTGGTCCGCAGAAATTGCGGCCCTGCGGACCACCGCCGACGGTGCCCGCCACGCCTACCAGCACTGCAGGCGTAGGCGGCACACCCGGGAGGAGGAGGAGGGGCTCTACAGGGCCCACCAAGAGGCCAGGGGGGCCCTAACCCTGTCCATAGCGGTGGCCAAGGAAGAGGGCAATGTCTCCTTCCTGGCCACGCTGGACGAGAATCCATGGGGGCGGCCGTACAAGGTGGTGCGCAACAAGATGCGCACCGCCCCCCCCATGGATTCGCTGGAGCCCCCCCTCCTGAGGAGGGTCATCGAGGGGCTGTTTCCGGCAGCCCCGTCGATAGTTCCCCCGGTGATGACCGAGCCACCGGGGGACCTGGAGGACCCACTCGAACTCGACATCGCACCGGTGAGCGATGACGAGTTCGAGAGGGCGGTGGACCGGCTCCGGGGCTGCAAGAAAGCCCCGGGGCCCGATGGAGTACCAGGCCGGGTACTCCCCATCGCCCTAAAGCACCTCGGGGACCGACTCAGGCAGTTAATGAGTGACTGCCTGAGGGAAGGTCGGTTCCCGAGAGTGTGGAAGGAGGGGAGGCTGTGCCTCATCCGGAAGGAGGGTCGACCCCCGGATTGCCCGTCCGCCTATCGCCCCATAGTGCTGCTGGACGAGGCCGGGAAGATGTTGGAGAGAGTCCTGGCCTCTAGGATCCGGCAGCACCTAGAGACCGCCGGCCCGAACGTCTGTGGAAGACAGTTCGGGTTTAGAGAGGGGCGGTCTACGCTCGACGCGGTGAAGTCCCTAAGGGACTTCTACGACTACGCGTCGAGCAGAGGGGAGGGAGTAGTGGCGGTGTCGCTCGACATCGCCAACGCCTTTGGCACCCTCCCCTATGGGGTGATAAGGGAGGCACTCATATACCACCGAGTGCCTCCCTACCTGCGGCGGCTCATGGAGCACTACCTTACTGATAGGGTAGTGCTCTATGAGCAGGCGGACGGTCGACGGGGGTCGACGGAGATGGCCTGTGGCGTGCCCCAAGGTTCCGTGCTCGGTCCGCTCTTATGGAACCTGGGGTACGACTGGGCCATCAGGGGGGAGCTGCTCCCGCGGACGGCCACCATCTGCTATGCAGACGATACCATGGTGGCCGCGCGCGGGACCGAGCTGAGAGAGGTGCTGTGCCGGGCGGAAGCGGCGGCCGAGCTGGCGATTCACCGGATCGGTCGGCTCGGCCTGAGGGTGGCCCTCCCGAAGACTGAGGCTATAGTCTTCGGGGGGCGGGGGTGGAGGCTGCCGGCGGGCGCGGCGCTCACCCTGGGGGGGGAACCGGTCCAGATCAAGCCCCACATAAAATATTTGGGGCTTGTTCTGGACCGATGGTGGAGTTTCGGGGAGCACTTCAAGAAGTTAGCTCCCCGAGTGGTGGGCGCCGCGTCGGCGATGAGTCGGCTTCTGCCGAACGTGGGTGGACCAGGCTCCTTGTGCCGCCGGCTGTATGCCGGCGTCACGAGGAGCATGGCTCTGTACGGGGCCCCGATCTGGGCGGACAAGCTGTCCGCCCGGAACCGGGCCCTGCTACGGAGGCCACAGCGGGTGGTGGCCCTCCGCATTGTGAGGGCCTACATGACTGTGGCCCACGCCGCGGCCTGCCTCCTCGCCTGCACCCCGCCCTGGGAGTTGGACGCAGAGGTGCAGGCGGAGACCTACAAGGTTAGGTCCAGGGCCCGGGCGAGAGGTGATCGCCCGGACCCTGAGGAGGTTGAGGAGACGCGCCGGATGATGGAGCGCCGACTGCGGGACAGGTGGAAAGCGAGCCTGGAGGATTCCCCCTATGGTGTTTATACCATAGGGGCGATCCTCCCGTCGCTGGACACCTGGTTGGGGAGGGCAGTCGGTGCTACATCGTACCGGCTTGTGCAGGTATTGACCGGACACGGATGCTTCGGTCATTACCTGCACAAGATTGGGAGGGAGCCCGGCCCGCAGTGCCATGAGTGCGGCGATCCGGACGACACGGCTCGCCACACCCTCGCGGTGTGCAGCCGTTGGAGTGCGGAGCGCTGCACGATGGCACTGGCCATCGGGCAATGGGACCTCTCCCTGCACAGCGTCGTGTCTGCGATGCTGTGCAGCGACAGGTCCTGGAGGGCTGTGGCCTCCTTCTGCGAGTACGTTATCTCGCAGAAGGAGGCCGCGGAGCGGGAGCGCGAGGAGTCTCCTCACGCGCATCCGCTCCGGCGCAGACGGCAGGGGTTTAGGCGGCGGCGTTTTGCCGGCCGCCTCTACCCTTAGTGACTGCGGGTGGGGGATGGGAGTCCCCTGCTCGCCGTAGGCTAGTCACTTGGCGGTCTGGGAGGGGGGCCAGGCGTACTCGGCCCCCCTCTCCTTTGGCGCGGGAAGCCCCGGCAATGGCTGGGGCGTCCGGTGGACACCGTGGGGATGCCGAGCAGGAAACACGGTGTCCATACAAACCGGAGGGGTGGGTACGCCAAGGTGTTTTTTAGTGGGTAACACTCCCCCACTCCTTCTCACTTGGAGAAGGGGGGGGGACGTGAGTCCCACATACCCTCCCGCCACTCCCATGGCGGGGGAAATGCGTAACGCATTTTTCACCTTGTCAAAAAAAAAAAAAAAAAAAAAAAAAAAAAAAAAAAAAAAAAAAAAAAAAGGTTAGGTTAGGTTAGGTTAGGTTAGGTTAGGTTAGGTTAGGTTAGGTTAGGTTAGGTTAGGTTAGGTTAGGTTAGGTTAGGTTAGGTTTCCCCCCCGACTGTGCTGCCACCTTGCCGTGGTGGGGGGGCTTGCGTGTCTCAGTGATCCGCGAGGCTATACCGGACAGGGCTACCCATACCGGAAAGGCTCGTGGTGAGGGGCCAGACTAAGAGCGGCCATGGGGAGGTGACAGGGTTTCTGGAAGGGTTGCGGTCGCGTGCCTGCCGGAAACAGGCCGCTTCTGCCCCGGAAGGATTCCCTTGTCACCTGGGGGGGTTTGGTGACGAGAGGCTTTTCCTCGGAAAAGTCTTCTCGTCACCCTTGGTGGGTGGTGGCAGAGGTCGTTAGATGGGGTGGTTGCGAGTGCACTTGGTGCTTGCCGCTTCCACCCCGGACAGCGTCCTACTGTCGCCATTTTTGACGGTTGGTGGCTGGGGTAGCTTGAAGGGTCAGTTGCGAGTGCACTTGGTGCTTGCCGCTTCTGGTCCGGAAAGCTTAACCAGTCGCCTGGAGGGGGCTTTGGCGGGGGTGGTTGAAAAGGGTGGTTTCCATCCTGGACAGCTGCCTCTGTCAGTTGGTGGTTGGTGACTGGGTTTATGGGCAGGGACGGCATCGCAGAAATGCGTTGCGCGTTCCCTTGCGTCGTACTCCCATGTCACCCGCGGGTCCCTCTACGTGTCTTTCGGAATCCCGGGGGGCACTGTAGTTATTGAGGGGACAGCTGCGGTGGGGCGTGTTTGAAGGATACTTGGTATCCGGAAAGCACCATCCACCGCAGGCAGATCGTTGGAGGGAAGGCGAACTCAGTGGACTTCGGTTCGCTGCTCGCCCGAACTCCTTGTAGAGCCAGTGGGTTGGGGACCCACCTTGCACGGCTCTACCGGTCTGGGGTGTTGATCGTGGGCTGTTCACAGTCGGCACCTCCTTTGGCGAGGATTGGGGGGGCCCTTTTTGGGCAAGCCGGGAGGCGCGTCAGTGGCCAAAGCTTAGGCATGTACCGCGGCGCCTCACCACCGGCCAGGGTTTAAACGCCGGAGTGGTTTTAAACGGTAGTTCGTTCGCACGAGAGTCCGTTATACTTCCCATTGCACCGCCTACCCCAGGCAGGGAAGATGCGTAAATGCATTTCCACTCCGTCAAAAAAAAAAAAAAAAAAAAAAAAAAGCGTCGTGTCTGCGATGCTGTGCAGCGACAGGTCCTGGAGGGCTGTGGCCTCCTTCTGCGAGAGCGTTATCTCGCAGAAGGAGGCCTTGGAGCGGGAGCGCGAGGAGTCTCCTCACGCGCACCCGCTCCGGCGCAGACGGCAGGGGTTTAGGCGGCGGCGTTTTGCCGGCCGCCTCTACCCTTAGTGACTGCGGGTGGGGGATGGGAGTCCCCTGCCCGCCGTAGGCTAGTCACTTGGCGGTCTGGGAGGGGGGCCAGGCGTACTCGGCCCCCCTCTCCTTTGGCGCGGGAAGCCCCGGCAATGGCTGGGGCGTCCGGTGGACACCGTGGGGATGCCTAGCAGGAAACACGGTGTCCATACAAACCGGAGAGGTGGGTACGCCAAGGTGTTTTTTAGTGGGTAACACTCCCCCACTCCTTCTCACTTAGTCAGAAGGGGGGGGGACGTGAGTCCCACATACCCTCCCGCCACTCCCATGGCGGGGGAAATGCGTAACGCATTTTTCACCTTGTCAAAAAAAAAAAAAAAAAAAAAAAAAAAAAAAAAAAAAGGTTAGGTTAGGTTAGGTTAGGTTAGGTTAGGTTAGGTTAGGTTAGGTTAGGTTAGGTTAGGTTAGGTTAGGTTAGGTTAGGTTAGGTTAGGTTAGGTTAGGTTAGGTTAGGTTAGGTTAGGTTAGGTTAGGTTAGGTTAGGTTAGGTTAGGTTAGGTTAGGTTAGGTTAGGTTAGGTTAGGTTAGGTTAGGTTAGGTTGAGGTGATAACTTTGGTGTGACTGGGTGGATTTTTGTGGTTTTTGGATTTCCAATACTGATAATTTTCTCTCATTTGCTTTCTCTTTTCCTTTTTGCGTTAGCTTATTTAGTTTTCTTATTTTTCTTATTTTACTATTTGCGGTTGGTAATTTTATGTTAATTTTTTCTTCATTTTTTTACGGTTTTGGTCACTTTTGTTTATTTTTTGGTAGCTTAGTCTTGCGTCTTTTTTAGCCCTTTTCAGGGCTAGAAGATAGCGGAAACCTAGGTTAGTTTGTGGATTTAGGCTCAATTTTTTCGGTTCGCAAGTTCCGAAAATATTGACCTTGCCATTTTGCACTTTTTTTAGTTGTAATTTTTTGTAGTTTTTGGTTTGTTTACCTTTTTTCTTTTTAATTTTTTCCGTGTTGCCCTTATCTTGTCTTGCCCATTTTTTGGGCGAAGGTACCGGCAGCGGTGAAATTAATTATAGTTAGGTTTTGGTTTGGGATTAGTTAGTTTAGTTATTTTATTTTAAATTTTTGGTACTTTGCGTTTTCGCGTAAAGTTTCCAAAAATCTTTACTTACTTTTTTGTGTTTGGTTGTATTTTTAGGTAGTCTTAAGTAATCTGTAAATTATTTAAGTCATAGGGTAGGGTAGGTTATTTAGTTTTTTAAATATTTCTTATAGGTCTTTTAACTTTTTGACCACTAGGTCAAAAGTTATTAGAGTTTATTTAGGGTTAGGTAGTTTTTGGTAGATTTAGTTATAAATTTTACAAACTTAAGCTTTTTTGTGAAATTTTGTAAATTGTGTAACTTTGTCACCTTAACACTTTTATTTGTTTTCTCGCTTTTGCCATCTAGGCCTTGGCGAGAGGCATCTTGGTTTCCCTTTTGGACCTCATACGACCTCTGGAAGTGGGAGAAATCGGGTTCCGAAAGGAATTTTTCGGTTGCTATTTTTCTCAATCAGGCGCTGAACTCATCTTTGTATGAGAAAAGTAAAAACCGACTCGCACTTGACTTTTTCAAGTTAGGTTAGGTCGCAACTCTGGTTCTGGCCGTCGGATTTGGGCTAAATTTTGGGTTTAGGTAGACGAGGTCACCATGACCTCGCCTACCAAATTCTGGGCGGATCCACCCGAGGGGAGGGAACTTATGTTAAGTTCGGAGTCGGAGATGGACGACGACTCCATCGATGTTGAGCGCGTTCCGTTGGCCCCAAAAAGGGCTTATGATGAAGAGGAGGACGACCCTAAGCCTCCTTCAAAGGTCAACTCGGCGGTGCGGGGGAAGCCTAAGGGCTCCTACGCCGGGTTGGCCACGGCAAGATTGCGGGCGAAGCTGTTTCAGCTGGAGCCCCAATTTGCCGAGGCGGCCGAGGTGGCTGAGCCCGATCCGGGTGCATCTTACCGGCGGGAGTACCCTGAGCTCCGCTCCAGAAAGGGGCAGAAGGGAAAGAACGGGGACTCCGTGCGTTCGCGCTCCCGTTCCAGCTCGCGTCCCGGTTCGCGCTCCCCCGAGGTAGTGGATGGGCTTACCTGCCTGAACGAGGTTGACCCGCTCGACGCCACCCGAATGGCGGCGCGCGATATTTTGGAGGCGGCCCGGGCATCCGGAAATCTCAAGGGGGAGATTTGGGGCAAGATGAACCGGGCTTGCCGAACAATTCTGGGCTCGATGGACGAGGTCGAGGCGGCCAGGGCCGAGAGCGAGGAGATCCGCATCCTGAAGGCGGACAACAAAAGGATGCGGGAGCAACTCGCTCATAACTCGGCGGAGCTGAAGGCACTTCGTATCGCCTTCAGCAAGCGGGAGAGTCCGTCCACTCCCGCCCCGGTGGCCGCCTCCCTGCAGTTCGGGACGGCTGAGCTCACCGAGGCCATAGAGGCTATGAAACATGACCTCTTTGTGAGCCTCGGTGGCATGATCAACGCCAGGATGGAGGAGGTGAATAGGCGCCTCCCGGCCGAGCCCATCCTCCGCCCCCCGTTAGCGCACGATAAGCGAGCCGCCAAGCCCGCCGCGGCAGCCCCTCCCCTGAGGAAGGTCGCAGGAC
This sequence comes from Acleris emargana, assembly GCA_927399475.2. Taxonomy (NCBI): domain Eukaryota; kingdom Metazoa; phylum Arthropoda; class Insecta; order Lepidoptera; family Tortricidae; genus Acleris; species Acleris emargana. The sequence continues at coordinate 12,638,607 of OV656863.1, forward strand.
CGGCCCTGCCCCCCCCGGCCCCGGTGGAGGCGTTAGCGCCGATAGCCAGGGCCCGTCTCGGCGACGGGAGGCCGAAGGCCACGGCGGCCAAGAAGGTGGCGGCCACACCCATGTCGCCGGTGCTCAGCCCCCCCTCCAGGAGACCGGTCAAACTGGTGGTCTCTGACCCCGCCCCGAGAGCCGTCCGGCCCTCGCCGGGAGAACCCGGCCCCTCGGGCCGCATGCCACCCCCGCCCGCGCAGTCGTCGTGGTCGGAGGTGGTGCGTAAGAAGGGGAAGGGCAAGCCCAAGCCCCCCCCTCCACCCCCGAAGAACGTTAAGGCGGCGCACGGGCCCAGGCCCGTCAGGCTGTCCGTGCCAAAGACGGCGGCGGTCGTGGTCTCCCTCAAGGAGGGAGCCACCACCACCTTGAAGGACACGATGGCGAAGGCCATCAACGGCCTTAGCCTCAGCGAGGTGGGCCTACAAAATGTTAAGGTCAGGACCTCGATGACCGGTTCCCGGGTCATCGAGGTCGCCGGTGCGGACGGGCAAAAAGTGGCGGACACCCTTGCGGCCAGGCTGCAGGGGATAGTGGGAGACGTCGCAAACGTCAGCCGCCCCGTTAAGATGGCCGAACTCCGGCTCTCCGGCCTGGACGAGTCGGCCACTAACGAGGCGGTGGCTAGGGCCGTCGCCGCAGCCGGGGCTTGCCTGCCGGAACAGGTCAGGGTGGCCTACATCCGCACACTCTACAACGGCACTGGGTCAGCAATGATCCAGTGCCCAGTGCTGGCGGCGATCGCGGTGAAAAACGCTGGCAGGGTCCAAGTAGGCTGGGCCTCTGCCAGGGTCGAGGTGGTGGGGCCGACGCCGATGCGGTGCTACCGTTGTTTCGGCGTCGGCCACTCGCGGGAGATGTGCCCCTCCAAGACTGACCGGACCAATCTCTGCTTCCGGTGCAGCAAAGGGGGGCACAAAATGTCGGAGTGCTGGGAGAAGGCGTGGTGTGCCGTGTGCCACCAGGCCAAACTCCCAGCCAACCACCGGATGGGGGGTATAAATTGTTGCCCCCCCGCCCTCAGAGGAAGGAGCACGAGGCCGCAGCGCCCCCGCCCCGCCCCAGCAAGCAATGCCCCCGCAGCGGCTGCCGCCGACGGGCCACCGGAGGAGACCTGCATGGAGTCCTAAATGCCAGCACAGCATTTGGAACTCCTGCAGGTCAACGTCAACCACTCCGCCAGATCACAGGACCTGCTAATGCAGGTCATGGCGGAGTGGTCGATCGACGCGGTGGTCGTGACGGAGCCCTACTACGTCCCTCCCTCACCCAATTGGGTGGGGTCGACGGACGAGAGGGCTGCCGTGGTGGTGCCGGCGGTCGGCAATGGCCCCCCTCTGGGGAGGATCGAGGTCGGCCCGGGGTATGCAGCGGCCGGATGGGGGAGCGACACCGTATTAATTGCGGTGTATTTCTCCCCCAATAGGCCGCTGGCCGACTTCGAGGTCTTCCTCGGGGTCCTGGGGGGCGTTGCGAGGAGGGCGGCCCCGCGCCAAGTAATCATCCTGGGGGACCTCAACGCCAAAAGTGCGGCGTGGGGATCCCCCGTAACGGATGCGCGCGGGGCGGCGCTGAGGGATTGGTCGGTGGTAGCGGGCCTGGCGGTCTTGAACCGGGGCAGCGCCAACACCTGCGTGCGGCGGCGAGGGGGGTCAATCGTGGACATCACGTTCGCGACCCCCGCCATGGCCGCACGCGTTGCAGGTTGGCGCGTCCTGGAGGACGTGGAGACCCTGTCTGATCACCTATATATTAGGTTCAGGGTCTCCACAGGGCTGGGCCAGCCACCACCAGTCCCAAGGGGGGGGCGTAGGGGGGGAACGGGGGAGTTCCCCAAGTGGTCCCTGTCCCTTCTGGACAGGGCCAAGGCGGACGAGGCGGCGATGGTGGAGGCTTGGTGCTCCGCCCCACCCGCCGCCTCAGGAGTGGAGGAGAGGGCGCGTCACTTCCGCACATCGTTGCAGACGGTGTGCGGAGCGGCCATGCCCCGGGCAAGACGGTTGTTTGCCCGGAGGTGTGTCTATTGGTGGTCCGCAGAAATTGCGGCCCTGCGGACCACCGCCGACGGTGCCCGCCACGCCTACCAGCACTGCAGGCGTAGGCGGCACACCCGAGAGGAGGAGGAGGGGCTCTACAGGGCCCACCAAGAGGCCAGGGGGGCCCTAACCCTGTCCATAGCGGTGGCCAAGGAAGAGGGCAATGTCTCCTTCCTGGCCACGCTGGACGAGAATCCATGGGGGCGGCCGTACAAGGTGGTGCGCAACAAGATGCGCACCGCCCCCCCCATGGATTCGCTGGAGCCCCCCCTCCTGAGGAGGGTCATCGAGGGGCTGTTTCCGGCAGCCCCGTCGATAGTTCCCCCGGTGATGACCGAGCCACCGGGGGACCTGGAGGACCCACTCGAACTCGACATCGCACCGGTGAGCGATGACGAGTTCGAGAGGGCGGTGGACCGGCTCCGGGGCTGCAAGAAAGCCCCGGGGCCCGATGGAGTACCGGGCCGGGTACTCCCCATCGCCCTAAAACACCTCGGGGACCGACTCAGGCAGTTGATGAGTGACTGCCTGAGGGAGGGTCGGTTCCCGAGAGTGTGGAAAGAGGGGAGGTTGTGCCTCATCCGGAAGGAGGGTCGACCCCCGGATTGCCCGTCCGCCTATCGCCCCATAGTGCTGCTGGACGAGGCCGGGAAGATGCTGGAGAGAGTCCTGGCCTCTAGGATCCGGCAGCACCTAGAGACCGCCGGCCCGAACGTCTGTGAGAGACAGTTCGGGTTTAGGGAGGGGCGGTCTACGCTCGACGCGGTGAAGTCCCTAAGGGACTTCTACGACTACGCGTCGAGCAGAGGGGAGGGTGTAGTGGCGGTGTCGCTCGACATCGCCAACGCCTTTGGCACCCTCCCCTATGGGGTGATAAGGGAGGCACTCATATACCACCGAGTGCCTCCCTACCTGCGGCGGCTCATAGAGCACTACCTTACTGATAGGGTAGTGCTCTATGAGCAGGCGGACGGTCGACGGGGGTCGACGGAGATGGCCTGCGGCGTGCCCCAAGGTTCCGTGCTCGGTCCGCTTTTATGGAACCTGGGGTACGACTGGGCCATCAGGGGGGAGCTGCTCCCGCGGACGGCCACCATCTGCTACGCAGACGATACCATGGTGGCCGCGCGCGGGACCGAGCTGAGAGAGGTGCTGTGCCGGGCGGAAGCGGCGGCTGAGCTGGCGATTCACCGGATCGGTCGGCTCGGCCTGAGGGTGGCCCTCCCGAAGACTGAGGCTATAGTCTTCGGGGGGCGGGGGTGGAGGCTGCCGGCGGGCGCGGCGCTCACCCTGGGGGGGGAACCGGTCCAGATCAAGCCCCACATAAAATATTTGGGGCTTGTTCTGGACCGATGGTGGAGTTTCGGGGAGCACTTCAAGAAGTTAGCTCCCCGAGTGGTGGGCGCCGCGTCGGCGATGAGTCGGCTTCTGCCGAACGTGGGTGGACCGGGCTCCTTGTGCCGCCGGCTGTATGCCGGCGTCACGAGGAGCATGGCTCTGTACGGGGCCCCGATCTGGGCGGACAAGCTGTCCGCCCGGAACCGGGCCCTGCTACGGAGGCCACAGCGGGTGGTGGCCCTCCGCATTGTGAGGGCCTACATGACGGTGGCCCACGCCGCGGCCTGCCTCCTCGCCTGCACCCCGCCCTGGGAGTTGGACGCAGAGGTGCAGGCTGAGACCTACATGGTTAGGTCCAGGGCCCGGGCGAGAGGTGTTCGCCCGGACCCTGAGGAGGTTGAGGAGACGCGCCGGATGATGGAGCGCCGACTGCGGGACAGGTGGAAAGCGAGCCTGGAGGATTCCCCCTATGGTGTTTATACCATAGGGGCGATCCTCCCGTCGCTGGACACCTGGTTGGGGAGAGCAGTCGGTGCTACATCGTACCGGCTTGTGCAGGTATTGACCGGACACGGATGCTTCGGTCATTACCTGCACAAGATTGGGAGGGAGCCCGGCCCGCAGTGCCATGAGTGCGGCGACCCGGGCGACACGGCTCGCCACACCCTCGCGGTGTGCAGCCGTTGGAGTGCGGAGCGCTGCACGATGGCACTGGCCATCGGGCAATGGGACCTCTCCCTGCACAGCGTCGTGTCTGCGATGCTGTGCAGCGACAGGTCCTGGAGGGCTGTGGCCTCCTTCTGCGAGTACGTTATCTCGCAGAAGGAGGCCTCGGAGCGGGAGCGCGAGGAGTCTCCTCACGCGCACCCGCTCCGGCGCAGACGGCAGGGGTTTAGGCGGCGGCGTTTTGCCGGCCGCCTCTACCCTTAGTGACTGCGGGTGGGGGATGGGAGTCCCCTGCCCGCCGTAGGCTAGTCACTGGGCGGTCTGGGAGGGGGGCCAGGCGTACTCGGCCCCCCTCTCCGTTGGCGCGGGAAGCCCCGGCAATGGCTGGGGCGTCCGGTGGACACCGTGGGGATGCCTAGCAGGAAACACGGTGTCCATACAAACCGGAGAGGTGGGTACGCCAAGGTGTTTTTTAGTGGGTAACACTCCCCCACTCCTTCTCACTTAGTCAGAAGGGGGGGGGACGTGAGTCCCACATACCCTCCCGCCACTCCCATGGCGGGGGAAATGCGTAACGCATTTTTCACCTTGACAAAAAAAAAAAAAAAAAAAAAAAAAAAAAAAAAAGGTTAGGTTAGGTTAGGTTAGGTTAGGTTAGGTTAGGTTAGGTTAGGTTAGGTTAGGTTCCCCCCCGATAGTGCTGCCACCTTGCCGTGGTGGGGGGGCTTGCGTGTCTCAATGATCTGCGAGGCTATACCGGACAGGGCTACCCATACCGGAAAGGCTCGTGGTGAGGGTCCAGACGAAGAGCGGCACTCTGGGGAGGTGACAGGGGGTTCTGGAAGGGTTGCGGTCGCGTGCCTTAGGGCTGCTTCTGCCCCGGAAAGTTCACTCTGTCACCTGGGGAGGGTTTGGTGACGAGAGGCTTTTCGTTAGAAAAGTCTTCTCGTCACCCTTGGTGGGTGGTGGCAGAGGTCGTTGGAAGGGGTGGTTGTGTGCGCTTTCGCTTCCATCCCGGACAGCTTCCTACTGTCGCCATTTTTGACGGTTGGTGGCTGGGGTAGCTTGAAGGGTCAGTTGCGAGTGCACTTGGTGCTTGCCGCTTCTGGTCCGGAAAGCTTAACCAGTCGCCTGGAGGGGGCTTTGGCGGGGGTGGTTGAAAAGGGTGGTTTCCATTCTGGACAGCTGCCTCTGTCAGTTGGTGGTTGGTGACTGGGTTTATGGGCAGGGACGGCATCGCAGAGATGCGTTGCGCGTTCCCTTGCGTCGTACTCCCATGTCACCCGCGGGTCCCTCTACGTGTCTTTCGGAATCCCGGGGGGCACTGTAGTTATTGAGGGGACAGCTGCGGTGATGCGTGTTTGAAGGATACTTGTATCTGGAAAGCACCATCCACCGCAGGCAGATCGTTGGACAGAAGGCGAACTCAGTGGACTTCGGTTCGCTGCTCGCCCGAACTCCTTGTAGAGCCAGTGGGTTGGGGACCCACCTTGCACGGCTTTACCGGTCTGGGGTGACGATCGTGGGCTGTGCACTTTCGACACCTCCTTTGGCGAGGATTGGGGGGGCTCCTTTGGAGCAAGCCGGGAGGCGCGTCAGTGGCCAAAGCTTAGGCATGTACCGCGGCGCCTCACCACCGGCCAGGGTCTTTAAAACGCCGGAGTGGTTTTAAACGGTAGTTCGTTCGCACGAGAGTCCGTTATACTTCCCGTACAGTCTACCCCAGGCAGGGAAGATGCGTAAATGCATTTCCACTCCGTCAAAAAAAAAAAAAAAAAAAAAAAAAAAAAAAAAAAAAGGTTAGGTTAGGTTAGGTTAGGTTAGGTTAGGTTAGGTTAGGTTAGGTTAGGTTAGGTTAGGTTAGGTTAGGTTAGGTTAGGTTAGGTTAGGTTAGGTTAGGTTAGGTTAGGTTAGGTTAGGTTAGGTTAGGTTAGGTTAGGTTAGGTTAGGTTAGGTTAGGTTAGGTTAGGTTAGGTTAGGTTAGGTTAGGTTAGGTTAGGTTAGGTTAGGTTAGGTTAGGTTAGGTTAGGTTAGGTTAGGTTAGGTTAGGTTAGGTTAGGTTAGGTTAGGTTAGGTTAGGTTAGGTTAGGTTAGGTTAGGTTAGGTTAGGTTAGGTTAGGTTAGGTTAGGTTAGGTTAGGTTAGGTTAGGTTAGGTTGGGTTAGGTTAGGTTAGGTTAGGTTAGGTTAGGTTAGGTTAGGTTGAGGTCGGATCTTGGACACTACTGGGTGGATTATTGCGAGTTTTGGGTTCCCGAACTTACATTTTTTCCTCATTAGTTTGCTCCTTTCTGTTTTTCACTATCTTCTATAGTTTCCTTATTTTCTTAATTTTTCGTTTTGCGGTTGGTAATTTTTTGTAAATTTTTTGTTCATTTTTCACGGTTTTTTGCACTTTTGTTTATTTTCTGGTTTCTTTGTCTTGCGTCTTTTTTAGTCCTTTTCAGGACTAGAAGATAGCGGATCCTTAGTTTAGTTGGTAGAATTAAGTTCAATTTTTTCGGAACTTAACTTCCGAACTTATTGATCTTAGAATTTCGTAGATTTGACCTTGAGAATTTACGTAATTATTTTGTTTGTTTACCTTTTTACTTTTTAATTTAGTCTGTGTTGCCTTTATCCCACTTTGCCCAAATTTTGGGCGGGGGTACCGGCAACGGTTAAGTTAATTATAGTTTAGGTTTGATTTAGGTATTGTTAATTTAGTTATTTAATTTTAATTTTTGTAAGCTTTGCGGTTTCGCCCAAAGTTTGCAGAAAATCTTTTGTAACTTTTTTGTGTTTGCGTTGATTTTTAAATTAGATTAAGTGTTCTGTAAAATATTTAATCTATAAGGTAGGATAGTTTGTTTAGTTTTTTAAATATTTTGTTTGAACCTTTTAATTCTTTGACCTCTGGGTCAAAAGTTATTAGTGTTTATATAGTTTTAGGTAGTTTTTGGCAGATACAGTTTTGAAATTTACAAACTTAAGCTTTTTGTCGAAATTTGTAAATTCCATAACCTTTTTACCTTATTACTTTTATTTGTTTTTCCGCTTTTGCCATCAAGGCTTTAGCGGGAAGCATCTTTTTGTGTTGTTTCCAACCTCCTACGACCTCGGGAAGTGTGTCAAAAAACGCTCGTAAGAAATTGTGAAATTGCCCAAATTTCCAATTCAGGCGCTAAAACGAGTTTTGTATGGGAAAAAGAAAAACCGACTCGCACTTGACGATTTTGAAGTTAGGTTAGGTCATAACTTCGGTCGTCGCGGTCGGTTTTTGACCAAATTTGGGTACTAGGTAGCCGGGGTCATAATGACCTCGCCTACCAAATTCTGGAAGGGTCCACCGGAGGGTGGAGAAGTTGTGTTGAGTTCGGAGTCCGAGATGGACGACGATTTCATCGACGTGGAGGAGCACGCTCCGTCGGCCCCTAAAAGGGCATATGATGGCGGAAACGAGGTGGATGACCCGAAGCCTCCTACGAAGGTTAGCTCCTCGGTGAGGGGTAAACCTAGGGGGTCCTACGTTGGGTTGGCTGCGGCCAGGTTGAGGTCCAAGTTGTTTCAACTGGAGCCCCAATTTGACGAGGCGGCCGGGGTAGCCGAACCCGATTCGGGCTCCAGCTATCAGCGGGAGTACCCCGAACTCCGCCGTAAGGGGGGGAAAAAGGGGAAAACGGGGGACTCCGTGCGCTCTCGCTCTGGCTCGCGTTCCCCCGAGCTCTCGGAGGATCTAACGGGTCAACAAGAGGTTGATCCGTTGGACGCAACGCGCATGGCGGCGCGTGATATTTTGGACGCGGCCCGGGCATCCGGTAACCTAAAGGGAGAGATATGGGGCCGCATGAACAAGGCGTGCCGTACCATCTTGGGCTCGATGGACGAGGTCGAAGCGGCCAGGTCCGAGAGCGAGGAGATCCGCATCCTGAAGGCGGACAACCGAAGGATGCGGGAGCAACTCGCTCACAATTCGGCCGAGCTGAAGGCGCTTCGTGTCGCCTTCAGCGAGCGGGAGATCCCGGCCGCTTCGGTGGCCGCCCCGGTGGCCGCCCCTGTGGCCGCTTCGCTCCAATTTGGTACGGCTGAGCTCACCGAGGCTATAGAGAACATGAAGCGGGACCTGTTCTTAAGCCTCGGGAGCATGATCAACGCCAGGTTGGAGGAGGTGAATAGGCGCCTCCCGGCGGAGCCCATCCTCCGCCCTCCGTTAGCGCACGACAAGCGGGCTGCTAAGCCTGCCGCGACGCCCCTTCCCCAGAGGAAGGTCGCAGGTTCTGCCCTGCCCCCTCCGGTCCCGATGGATGTGTTGGAACCGGTGGCGAAGGCCCGTCTAGGTGACGGGAAGCCAAAGGCCAAGGTGGCCAAGAAGGCGGCAGCCCCGGCCCCCGCAGTGGTACCCGCCCCCAGGCGACCGACCAAATTGGTCAATTCCGGCCCTGCCCCGAGAGCCGCTCGGCCCTCGCAGGGAGAACCCGGCCCTTCGGGCAATATGCCAACCCCGCCCGCGCAAATGGCATGGTCGGAGGTTGTACGTAGGAAGGGGAAGGGCAAGGCCAAGGCCCCCCCTCCACCCCCTAAGACTGTCAAGGCGGCGCCCGGGTCAAGACCCGTCAGGTTGGCCGTCCCGAAGACGGCGGCAGTGGTTGTCTCCCTCAAGGAGGGGACCAACACCACCCTGAAGGCCACCATGGCTAAGGCCATCAACGGCCTTAGCCTCAGCGAGGTGGGCCTTCAGAACGTGAAGGTTAGGACCTCGATGACGGGTTCCCGGGTCATCGAGGTCGCCGGTGAGAACGGACAGGCGGTGGCGGACACCCTTGCGGCTAAGCTGCAGGGGATAGTGGGTGATGTCGCCAACGTCAGCCGCCCGGTGAAGATGGCCGAAGTCCAGCTTTCCGGCCTGGACGAGTCGGCCACCAAAGAGTCGGTGGCTCAGGCCGTCGCCGCAGCGGGGGCTTGCCTGCCGACTCAGGTCAAGGTGGCCCACATCCGCACCCTCTACGATGGCACTGGGTCAGCATTGATCCAGTGCCCGGTGCAGGCGGCGATTGCGCTGAAGAACGCTGGCAGAGTCCAGGTGGGATGGGCTTCTGCCAGGGTTACGCTGGTGGGGCCGACACCGATGCGGTGCTTCCGGTGTTTCGGTGTTGGCCACTCGCGGGAGATGTGCCCCTCCAAGTCTGACCGGAGCAATCTTTGCTTCCGGTGCAGCAAAGAGGGGCACAAAATGGCGGAGTGCTGGGAGAAGGCGTGGTGTGCCGTTTGCCACCAGGCCAAACTCCCAGCCAACCACCGGCTGGGGGGGACAAATTGTTGCCCCCCCGCCCTCAGAGGGAGGAGCATGAGGCCGCAGCGCCCCCGCCCCGCTCCAGTTAGTAATGCCCCCGCCGCAGCTGCCGCCGACGGGACCCAGGAGGAGGCCTGCATGGAGTCCTAAATGCCAGTACGACATTTAGAGCTCCTGCAGGTCAACGTCAACCACTCCGCCAGATCACAAGACCTGCTAATGCAGGTCATGGCGGAGTGGTCGATCGACGTTGTCGTGGTGACGGAGCCCTACTTCGTCCCTCCCTCACCCAATTGGGTGGGGTCGACGGACGAGAGGGCTGCCGTGGTGGTGCCGTCGGTAGGCAATGGCCCCCCTCTGGTGAAAATCGAGGGAGGCCCGGGGTATGTGGCGGCCGGATGGGGGAGCGACACCGTGCTAATCGCGGTGTACTTCTCCCCCAATAGGCCGCTGGTGGACTTCGAGGTTTTCCTCGGGGTCCTGGGGGGTGTTGCAAGGAGGGCGGCCCCGCGCCAAGTCATCATCCTGGGGGACCTCAACGCCAAAAGTGCGGCGTGGGGATCCCCCGTAACGGATGCGCGCGGGGGCGCGCTGAGGGATTGGTTGGTGGTAGCGGGCCTGGTTGTCCTCAACCAGGGCAGCGCCAACACTTGCGTGCGGCGGCAGGGGGGGTCTATCGTGGACGTCACGTTCGCGACCCCTGCCATTGCCGCGCGCGTCGCAGATTGGCGCGTCCTGGAGGACGTGGAGACCCTGTCTGACCACCTGTATATCAGGTTCAGGGTCTCCACAGGAGTGGGCCAGCCACCACCAGTCCCTAGGGGGGGGGGGGGGGGGGGGATTTCCCCAAATGGTCCCTGTCCCAATTGGACAGGGACAAGGCGGACGAGGCGTCAATGGTGGAGGCTTGGTGCTCCGCCCCACCCGCCGCCTCAGGAGTGGAGGAGAGGGCGCGTCATTTCCGCACATCGCTGCAGGCGGTGTGCGGAGCGTCCATGCCCCGGGCAAGGAGGCTCTTTGCCCGGAAGTGTGTGTATTGGTGGTCCGCAGAAATTGCGGCCCTGCGGACCACCGCCGACAGTGCCCGCCACGCCTACCAACATTGTAGGCGCAGGCGGCACACCCGGGAGGAGGAGGAGGGGCTCTTCAGGGCCCACCAGGAAGCCAGGGGGGCCCTAACCCTGTCCATTGCAGTGGCCAAGGATGAGGGCAATGTTTCCTTCCTGGCCACTCTGGACGGGAATCCGTGGGGGCGGCCGTACAAGGTGGTGCGGAACAAAATGCGCACCGCCCCCCCCATGGACTCGCTGGAGCCCCCCCTCCTGAGGAGGGTCATCGAGGGGCTGTTTCCAGCAGCCCCGTCGATAGTTCCCCCGGTGATGGCCGAGCCACCGGGGGACCTGGAGGACCCACTCGAGCTCGTCATCGCACCGGTGAGCGATGACGAGTTCGAGAGGGCGGTGGACCGGCTCCGGGGCTGCAAGAAAGCCCCGGGGCCCGATGGAGTGCCGGGCCGAGTACTCCCCATCGCCCTAAAACACCTCGGGGACCGACTCAGGCAGTTGATGGATGACTGCCTGAGAGAGGGACGGTTCCCGAGGGTGTGGAAGGAGGGGAGGCTTTGCCTCCTCCGGAAGGAGGGACGACCCCCGGATTGCCCGTCCGCCTATCGCCCCATTGTGCTGCTGGATGAGGTCGGGAAGATGATGGAGAGAGTCCTGGCCTCCAGGATCCTGCAGCACCTGGAGACCGCCGGCCCGAACGTCTGTGATAGACAGTTCGGGTTCAGGGAGGGGCGGTCTACGCTCGACGCGGTGAAGTCCCTCAGGGACTTCTGCGACTACGCGTCGAGCAGAGGGGAGGGAGTAGTGGCGGTGTCGCTCGACATCGCCAATGCCTTTGGCACCCTCCCCTATGGGGTGATTAAGGAGGCACTCATCTACCACCGAGTGCCTCCTTACCTGCGGCGGGTCATAGAGCACTACCTGACTGATAGGGTAGTGCTCTATGAGCAGAGGGACGGTCGGCGGGGGTCGACGGAGATGGCCTGCGGCGTGCCCCAAGGTTCCGTGCTCGGTCCGCTCTTATGGAACCTGGGGTACGACTGGGCCATCAGGGGGGAGTTGCTCCCGCGGACGGCCTCCATCTGCTACGCAGATGATACCATGGTGGCCGCGCGCGGGACCGACATTAGGGAGGCGCTGTGCCGGGCGGAAGCGGCGGCCGAGCTGGCCATTCACCGGATTGGCCTGCTCGGCCTGAGGGTGGCCCTCCCGAAGACTGAGGCTATAGTCTTCGGGGGGCGGGGGTGGAGGCTGCCGGTGGGCGCGGCGCTCACCCTGGTGGGGGAACCGGTCCAGATCAAGCCCCACATCAAATATTTGGGGCTTGTTCTGGACCGATGGTGGAGTTTCGGGGAGCACTTTCTGCAGTTAGCTCCCCGAGTCGTGGGCGCCGCTTCGGCGTTGAGTCGGTTGTTGCCGAACGTGGGTGGGCCGGGCTCCTTGTGCCGCCGGCTGTATGCTGGCGTCACGAGGAGCATGGCTCTGTACGGGGCCCCTATCTGGGCGGACAAGCTGTCCGCCCGGAACCGGGCCCTGCTACGGAGGCCACAGCGGGTGGTGGCCCTCCGTATTGTGAGGGCCTACATGACGGTGGCCCACGCCGCGGCCTGCCTCCTCGCCTGCACCCCGCCCTGGGAGTTGGATGCGGAGGTGCAGGCTGAGACCTATAAGGTTAGGTCCAGGGCCCGGGCGAGGGGTGAACGCCCGGACCCTGAGGAGGTTGAGGAGACGCGCCGGATGATGGAGCGCCGACTGCGGGACAGGTGGAAAGCGAGCCTGGAGGACGCCCCCTATGGAGTTCGAACCATAGGGGCGATCCTCCCGTCGCTTGACACCTGGTTGGGGAGGGCAGTCGGCGCCACATCGTACCGGCTTGTGCAGGTATTGACCGGACACGGATGCTTCGGTCATTACCTGCACAAAATTGGGAGGGAGCCCGGCCCGCGGTGCCATGAGTGCGGCGATCCGGACGACACGGCACAGCACACCCTCGCGGTGTGCAGTCGCTGGAGTGCGGAGCGCTGCACGATGGCACTGGCCATCGGGCAATGGGACCTCTCCCTGCACAGCGTCGTGTCTTCGATGCTGTGCAGCGACAGGTCCTGGAGGGCTGTGGCCACCTTCTGCGAGAACGTCATCTCGCAGAAGGAGGCCTCGGAGCGTGAGCGCGAGGAGTCTCCTCACGCGCATCCGCTCCGGCGTAGACGGCAGGGGTTTAGGCGGCGGCGTTTTGCCCGCCGCCTTTACCCTTAGTGACTGCGGGTGGGGGATGGGAGTCCCCTGCCCGCCATAGGCTAGTCACTTGGCGGTCTGGGAGGGGGGCCAGGCGTGCTCGGCCCCTCTCTCCTTTGGCGCGGGAAGCCCCGGCAATGGCTGGGGCATCCGGTGGACACCGTGGGGATGCCTAGCAGGAAACACGGTGTCCATTCAAACCGGACGGTTGGGTACGCCAAGGTGTTTTTTAGTGGGTAACATTTCCCCGCTCCTTCTCCTTCAGAGAGGGGGAGGGGACTTGAGTCCCACATACCCTCCCGCCACTCCCATGGCGGGGGAAATGCGTAACGCATTTTTCACCTTGACAAAAAAAAAAAAAAAAAAAAAAAAAAAAAAAAAAAAAAAAAAAAAGGTTAGGTTAGGTTAGGTTAGGTTAGGTTAGGTTAGGTTAGGTTAGGTTGAAGTCGTTTCTTGGGTGTTACTGGGAGTATAGTTGCGATCTTTGGATACTAAACACTAGCCAATTTTCTAAACTCATTTCTCTTATTAGTTCTCTTGTTCCTTTTGATTTGTCCTTAATATTTAGTTTTTTCTATTTGCGGTTGGTAATTTTTTGTTAATTTTTTGTCGGATTTGCACTTTTTTGTTTCATTTTTGGTTTTTTCATCTTGCGTCTTTTTTAGCCCTTTTCAGGGCTAGAAGATTGCGGATTAGTTGTTTGTGTTGTGGGTTTAGGTTCAATAATTTTCGGAACGAAAGTTCCGAATTTATTGGCCTTGCCAAATTGTAAATTTTAGCCTTAATTTTTCTATTTTTTAATATTAATTTTGGGGTTTGTTTACCTTTTTCTACTGTAAATTTGTCGGTGTTGCCCTTATCCCACCTTGCCCAGTTTTTGGGCGGGGGTACCGGCAACGGTCCCGCTTATTTCAGTAATAGTTGTGGTTTAGGTTTAAGTTATTTTGTAATTAAATTTTATTTTTGAAAATTTTGGGTCTTACCCGAAGTTTTCGGAAATCTTTTGCTTTTTTACTTATAACTTTTTTGTGTTTGGTGTGTTAATTAAATTAGTTTCTAGTGTTTGTAAATTATTTAACTCATAGTTTAGGGTAGCTTGTTTATTTCTTTAAATATTTTGTATAGATTGTTTAACTTTTTAACCACTAGGTTAAAAGTTATTTACTTTTGTATTATATTAGGTAGGTAGAAAGTTTCCGAGTGTTTAGAATTACCAACTTAAGGTTTTACCCGAAATTGGTAAATTCGACAGCTCTGAACCTTTTAACCTTTTTTGTATTTTTCTTTTGTGGTTTTGTAGATTTCATTGGGAGGTATATTTTTGTCTTTGTTTGGTTCGTGTAGGACTTCGACAAGTCGGTCAAATTGGGGGCGCAAGATTTTAGCACATTGCTATTATTTCCAAATCAGGCGCTAAACCCATAATTGTATGGAATAAGCCAAATCCGACTCGCACTTGACGATTCGAAGTTAGGTTAGCTCGTAACTTCGGACGTCGCGGTCGGATTTGGACCTTATTTTAGGGTCAGGTAGACGGGGTCACCATGACCTCGCCTACCAAATTTTGGGGGGATCCACCGGGGGGGGGAGGAACTCTCTTGAGTTCCGACTCCGAATCGGAGGATTTTGTTGATGTGGGTGTCGAAGTCGAGGAAAATCCTCCTTCGACGTCCAAGAGAGCGCATGAGGATGAGGAGGATGACCCCAAACCTCCTCCGAAATTCAACTCGGCGGTACGGGGAAAGCCCAAGGGGGCGTATACTGGGCTGGCCACGGCCAGGTTAAGGGCGAAGATTTATCAGCTTTCGCCCCAATTCGCGGAGGTGACCGATACCGACTCGGATCCTGCGGACCCTGCGGCCGAGTATCGGAGGGAGTTCCCCGAACTCCGCCCCAAGGGGGGGATAAAGGGGAGAGCGGTCGGCAACGTGCGCTCCCGCTCTACATCGCGCTCTCCTGAGCCCGTGGATGGGCTGACGTGCACACAGGAGATGGACCCGCTGGACGCCACCCGCTTGGCGGCACGCGACATTCTTGAGGCGGCCCGGTCATCCGGGAATTTAAAGGGGGAAATCTGGGGCCGGATGAACCGGGCCTGCAGAACAATTTTAGGGTCGATGGACGAAGTTCAGGCGGCCCAAAATGAGAGTGAGGAGATCCGCAAATTAAAGGCGGATAATAAGCGAATGCGGGAGCAACTGGCGCTCAATTCCGCAGAGCTGAAGGCGCTCCGCGTCGCCTTCAGCGAGAGGGAGATCCCGGCCGCACCGGTGGCTTCGTCACTGCAGTTCGGTACGGTCGAACTGACCGAGGCCATACAGGAAATGAAGCGGGACCTGTTCCTGAGCCTCGGTCGGATGGTGAACGACCGTATTGACGAAGTCAACCGGCGTCTCCCGGCGGAGCCAATTCTCCGCCCCCCGTTGGCGCACGAGGTGCGTGCCCTCAAGCATGTCCCCACCCCTCCTCCTCGGAGAATTGCCGTTGCACCCGCTGCTCCCTCCCGGACCCCAGTGGAGGTGCTCGAGCCGGTCGCCAGGGCTCGGCTGGGCGACGGGAGGCCGAAGCCCAAGGCGGTAAGGAAGGTGGCGGCTAAGCCCCCTCCCACCCCCCTTTCGCCGGTACTCAGCCCCCCCTCTAGGAGACCTAGCAGATTGGTTGTTGCCGACCCTGCCCCGAGAGCCGTTCGGCCCTCGCAAGGGGAACCCGGCCCCTCGGGCCGAATCCCGCCCCCACCTGCGCAGATGGCGTGGTCGGAGGTGGTTAGGCGGAAAGGGAAGGGCAAGGCCAAGGCCACCCCTCCCCAAGCCCCGAAGTCCGGAAAGGCGGCGCCCAGACCGGTGAAGCTGTCCGTCCCCAAGACGGCGGCAGTGGTGGTCACCCTCAAGAAGGGAGCCACCACCACTCTGCAGGCCACCATGGCTAAGGCCATTAACGGCCTTAGCCTCAGTTCGGTTGGCCTGCAGCACGTCAAGGTGAGGACCTCGATGACGGGCTCCCGGGTCATCGAGGTCCCAGGGGAGAACGGGCACAGGGTGGCAGATACCCTTGCAGCCAAGCTGCAGGGGTTGGTGGGGGACGTCGCTGACGTCAGCCGCCCTGTGAAGACGGCCGAGATCCAGCTGGCCGGCCTTGACGAGTCGGCCACGAAGGACTCGGTGGCGCAGGCGGTCGCGGCAGCCGGGTCATGCCTACCGGGACAAGTAAGGGTGGGGGCCGTCCGCTCCTCCTACGACGGCACTGGATCAGTGTTGGTCCAGTGCCCCGTGCAGGCGGCGGTGGCGCTGCGGAACGTGGGAAGGATCCTGGTCGGATGGGCCTCCGCCAGGGTCACGCCGATGGGGCCGACACCGATGCGGTGTTACCGCTGTTACGGTGTCGGCCACTCACGGGAGCTGTGCCCCTCCAAGGAAGACCGGACCAATGCCTGCTTCCGGTGCAGTAAGGAGGGGCACAGGATGAGTGAGTGCTGGGAGAGGGCGTGGTGTGCCGTGTGCCACCAGGCCAGACTCCCAGCCAACCATCGGATGGGGGGGACAAATTGTTGCCCCCCCCACACTAGAGGGAGGGATATGAGGCCGCAGCGCCCCCGCCCAGTTCCCGCAGCCCGCGCGGCGACCGCAGCCCCCGCGGCGACCGCAGCCCCCGTGGCCCAGGAGGAGACGACCTGCATGGAGCAATAGATGCCAGCACGCCATCTAGAGCTCCTGCAGGTCAACGTCAACCACTCCGCCAGAGCGCAGGACCTGCTAATGCAGGTCATGGCGGAGTGGGAGATTGACGTGGTCGCGGTGACGGAGCCCTACTTCGTCCCTCCCCTACCGAATTGGGTGGGGTCGAGGGACGAGAGGGCTGCCGTGGTGGTGCCGGCGATCGGCGACGGCCCCCCCCTCGTAAAGCTCGAGGTGGGTCCAGGGTACGCAGCGGCCGGATGGGGGAACGACACCGCACTGATTGCGGTGTATTTCTCCCCCAATAGGCCGCTGGTCGCCTTTGAGGCCTTCCTCGAGGCCCTCGGGGGGGTGGCCAGGAGGGTGGCCCCGCGCCAAATAATCATCCTGGGGGACCTCAACGCCAAAAGCGCGGCGTGGGGTTCCCCCGTTACGGATGTGCGCGGGGGCGTGCTGAGGGATTGGTTGGTGGTGGAGGGCCTGGTTGTCCTCAACCAGGGTAGCGCCAATACTTGCGTGCGGCGGCAGGGGGGTTCAATCGTGGACATCACGTTCGCGACCCCCGCCATTGCCGCACGCGTCACCGATTGGCGCGTCCTGGAGGACGTGGAGACCCTATCGGACCACTTAAACATACGGTTCAGGGTCTCCACAAGGGCAGGCCAGCCACCACCAGTCCCTGGGGGGAGGCGTAGGGGGGGGGGATGGGGGGAGTTCCCCAAGTGGTCCCTGTCCCTTCTGGACAGGGCCAGGGCGGATGAGGCGGCCATGGTGGAGGCGTGGTGCGACGCCCCACCCGCCGCCTCAGGGGTGGAGGAGAGGGCGCGCTTGTTCCGCACATCGCTGCAGTCGGTGTGCGGAGCAGCTATGCCCCGGGCGAGGCGCCTGTTCGCCCGCCGGTTTGTGTATTGGTGGTCCGCCGAAATCGCGGCCCTGCGGACCACCAGCAACGGTGCCCGCAACGCCTACCAGCGTTGCAGGCGCCGGCAGCACACCCGGGAGGAAGAGGAGGGGCTCCACAGGGCCCTCCAAGAAGCCAAGAGGGCCCTGGTCCTGTCCATCGCGGTGGCCAAGGAGGAGGGGTGGTCCTCCTTCCTCGCCACGCTGGACAGGAATCCATGGGGGCGGCCGTACAGGGTGGTGCGCAACAAAATGCGCACCGCCCCCCCCCATGGACTCTCTGGAGCCCCCTCTCCTCAGGAGGGTCATCGAGGGGCTGTTTCCGGCAGCCCCTTCGATAGTTCCCCCGGTGATGACCGAGCCACCGGGGGACCTGGAGGACCCACCCGAACTCGTCATCGCACCGGTAAGCGATGACGAGTTCGAGAGGGCGATGGACCGGCTCCGGGGCTGCAATAAAGCCCCGGGGCCCGACGGAGTACCAGGGCGGGTACTCCACATCGCCCTACAGCACCTCGGGGACCGACTCAGGCAGTTGTTGAGTGACTGCCTGAGGGAAGGACGGTTCCCGAGAGTGTGGAAGGAGGGGAGGCTTTGCCTCCTCCGGAAGGAGGGTCGACCCCCGGACTGTCCGTCCGCGTATCACCCCATCGTGCTGCTGGATGAGGCCGGGAAGATTCTCGAGAGAATCCTGGCCTCCCGGATCCAGCAGCACCTACAGACCGCCGGCCCGAACGTCTCGGATAGACAGTTCGGGTTCAGGGAAGGGCGGTCTACGCTCGACGCGTTGAAGTCCCTTAGGGACTTCTGTGACCACGCGTCGAGCAGAGGGGAGGGTGTAGTGGCGGTGTCGCTCGACATCGCCAATGCCTTTGGCACCCTCCCCTATGGGGTGATAAGGGAGGCACTCATTTACCACCGAGTGCCTCCCTACCTGCGGCGGCTCCTAGAGCACTACCTCACCGAGAGGGTAGTGCTCTACGAGCAGAAGGACGGTCGACGGGGGTCGACGGAGATGGCCTGTGGCGTGCCCCAAGGTTCCGTGCTCGGTCCACTCTTATGGAACCTGGGGTACGATTGGGCCATCAGGGGGGAGTTGCTCCCGCGGACGGCCACCATCTGCTACGCGGATGACACAATGGTGGCCGTGCGCGGGACCGACGTGAGGGAGGTGCTTTGCCGGGCGGAAGCGGCGGCCGAGCTGGCCATTTACCGGATTGGTCGGCTCGGCCTGAGGGTGGCCCTCCCGAAGACTGAGGCGATAGTCTTCGGGGGGCGGGGGTGGAGGCTGCCTGCGGGCGCGGCGCTCACACTGGGGGGGGAACCGGTCCAGATCAAGCCCCACATAAAATATTTGGGGCTTGTTCTGGACCGATGGTGGAGTTTCGGGGAGCATTTCTCGCAGATGGCTCCCCGAATTGTGGGCGCCGCGTCGGCACTAAGTCGGCTTCTGCCGAACGTGGGTGGGCCGGGCTCCTTGTGCCGCCGGTTATATGCCGGCGTCACAAGGAGCATGGCTCTGTACGGGGCCCCCATCTGGGCGGACAAGCTGTCCGCCCGGAACCGGGCCCTGCTACGGAGGCCACAGCGGGTGGTGGCCCTCAGAATGGTGAGGGCCTACAGGACGGTGGCCCACGCCGCGGCCTGCCTCCTCGCTTGCACTCCGCCCTGGGAGTTGGACGCGGAGGTGCAAGCGGAGACCTACAAGGTTAGGTCCAGGGCCCGGGCTAGGGGTGAACGCCCGGACCCTGAGGAGGTGGAGGAGACGCGCCGGATGATGGAGCGCCGACTGCGGGACAGGTGGAAAGCCGACCTGGAGGATTCCCCTTATGGTGTTTATACCATAGGGGCGATCCTCCCGTCGGTGGACACCTGGTTGGGGAGAGCAGTCGGTGCTACATCGTACCGGCTTGTGCAGGTATTGACCGGACACGGATGCTTCGGTCATTACCTGCACAAGATTGGGAGGGAGCCCGGCCCGCAGTGCCATGAGTGCGGCGATCCGGACGACACGGCTCAGCACACCCTTGCGGTGTGCAGCCGCTGGAGTGCGGAGCGCTGCACTATGGCGCTGGCGATCGGGCAGTGGGACCTCTCCCTGCACAGCGTTGTGTCTGCAATGCTGTGCAGCGACAGGTCCTGGAGGGCTGTGACCTCCTTTTGCGAAAGTGTCATCTCGCAGAAGGAGGCCTCGGAGCGTGAGCGCGAGGAGTCTCCTCTCGCGCATCCGCTCCGGCGCAGACGGCAGGGGTTTAGGCGGCGGCGTTTTGCTGGCCGCCTCTACCCTTAGTGGCTGCGGGTGGGGGATGGGAGTCCCCTGCCTGCCGTAGGCTAGTCACTGGGCGGTCTGGGAGGGGGGCCACGCGTGCTCGGCCCCCCTCTCCTTTGGCGCGGGTAGCCCCGGCAATGGCTGGGGCAGCCGGGGGGCACCCTGAACTAAGCTTCGGCAGGCATCAGGGTGCCTCACCAGCCGGCAGGAGGGTACGCCAGGGTGGTTTTTAGTGGGTTGCGATTCTGAGGGGGGGTGACGGGGTGAGTCCCACATATCCCCTCACCACTCCCATGGTGAGGGGAATGCATAAAGCATTTTCCACCCTGTCAAAAAAAAAAAAAAAAAAAAAAAAAAAAAAAAAAAAAAAAAAAAAAAAAAAAAAAAAAAAAAAGGTTAGGTTAGGTTAGGTTAGGTTAGGTTAGGTTAGGTTAGGTTAGGTTAGGTTAGGTTAGGTTAGGTTAGGTTAGGTTAGGTTAGGTTAGGTTAGGTTAGGTTAGGTTAGGTTAGGTTAGGTTAGGTTAGGTTAGGTTAGGTTAGGTTAGGTTAGGTTAGGTTAGGTTAGGTTGGGGTGCAGGCCGGATTCCTCCACGTTGGCCTGGGTGTTGCAGTCTCTCTTGATCTCGATCCGGAGAGAACGCAGCATCTGGGCTGGTGCACCCTGGGCATTGGCTGAAACTTTCTTCCTTTTGGGAGATTCTTTCAGCCCATGGCTAATATCTGGCAAAGGGGGGGAGGGGTTACCGAACCAGTGGCGGTATATCCACTTTCTGGGCCAGCGCGGGCCCGGGGAACTAAATACTCCCCAAAAGTGCGCACAGGTGGTGGAAGTTGCTCCGAGGTACTCTCCTCGGAGAGTACCTAGTGGAGTGCAACTGCGTCTTCTGTTTCCCGAAGACGCTTTGGAGGAGGATGGACCGTGGAGGTCGTTGAGCGGCGGTTAGCTTTGGCTTCCGTCGGTCAAATCGTAATCTGGACCCGTAGGTGTTCAGGGCGATGGCCGCTTCGTGGGGCCGCGAGGAGACAACCTCTATAAAAAATCCAACCACGGCCTTTGGTGCAGGGCCTAAAACGCACGCAGGAACATGATGAGTTGTGGCTACAAAAATAAACTACCCCAGGAGGGTACCCTAACGGGAGAATCCCTCCCCGTGTCTACGGACACGGGCTGCCCCCTGTATTCTGGGGGGGGCAATAGCCACGTCGTAGGCCAGCACAGTGCTGCTGGCCTTCGTGAACACGACCACAGCGAACGCAAAACTGACACCGATAATGACCACCTGATGGAGATAGCGAGGCAGAAGGAGGCGGAACTGTTGGAGGAGATGGTTATGGAGGCAGATTATGCCTCCGACTCAACTCTTCCATCGGTACACCTCCGTTCGGTAAAGAGGCCTCATGCGGGGGAGGACGAGGTGTTGACCGGACCGGCTGTAAAGCCGAAGATCAACACCGCCAGAAGAGGGAAGTGCCCCACCACCAAGGGCAGACATTCCGGCCTCAGCACGGCAACCGTGCTGAGATTCCCGGATTATGAAGAGGTCGAGGGAACCCGTAGACGGAAACCCCTTAAGACAGGCAAAACAAGGAGGAGCTCGTCCGTCCCACGGGACCGTAGCCGAAGCCCGGTGAACGATGACGACAGTGATGGCGGGTACGTCGCTGTCGTCAGAAATGGTGCACGCCAGGTACTGGCCGAAGCGAGGAAGTGTGGCACCCTGAAAGGAGACGTCTGGGGCCGCATGAATGAGGCCTGTAACGACATTCTGGCGGCCGCAGACGTCCTCGGCAGTAGGGACGGAGGGGAGGAAGTGGAGATGAGGGCCTTGCGTGCCGATAACAAGCGCATGAGGGAGCAGCTAGCCCTCATGCAAAAGGAGGTCAAGGCCCTAAGGACTGCCTTTTCCGAGCGGAAGAGGCAGCCCTCACAGTCTCCCCCCGCCGAGGACGGCCTACCTCAAGCGTTGGGGCAGGCCATGTTGGAGCTGAGGGAGGACCTGAAGCGGGATCTCTTCCTATCCATCGGGGAGATGGTGAACGTCCGGATTGGGGAAGTCCGGGACCTTCTCCCCGCTGGTCCTATTGTCCGCCCCCCTCTGGCGGCGGATCGTAGGAGGAATGGGACTCCCTCCGGGTCGTCCCCTTTGGCCGGGCCGGCCTCCCCCCCCATAGTGGCTGCTCCTGCCAAGGCAACCAAAGCGGCCCCTACTGCGCAGAAGACCCCCTCGGCTAAGGCAGCACCCCGCGCCAAGCCGGTACGCCCACCTCGTCCGGCCAAAGCAGCAAGGCCGTTGGCTGCTCCCCGTCCTACCCCTCCTATCCGCGAGTCCGCCCCGGAAGTGCAGGCAGTCCAAGAGTCACTGCCTCCTTCCAACGAGTCCTGGGTGAGGGTGGTAAAACGAGGAAAAAAAAAGAAGGCTGCCCCATCACCCAGGGAAGACAAGGGCAAAAGGCCCGCAACGGGCCCTAGGAGAGTGCCTGCCCCCTCGACGGCTGCCGTCGTGGTAGCTGTGAAGGAGGGCAGTGAGGCCACCTACGCCAGCATCATGGCTAAGGCCATGAAGAGCTTCTCGCTGGTGGAGGTCGGCCTCGAACATGTAAGGGTCCGGAAGACACGGACGGGGGCACGCCTCATTGAAGTTCCGGGGGCGAATGGGGCCGCAGCGGCGGACAAGCTCCGCGAAAAAATTGACGGGTTGGTTGGCGACGTGGCCAACGTTTACCGACCCGTCAAGATGGCGGAAGTCCGGGTAGGTGGTCTGGACGAGACCATCTCCCCGGAAGACATTGTGGAGGCCGTGGCGGCGAAGACTGGGTGCTCCTCCACCCAGATCAAGGTAGGAGCCATCCGGGTCCGCTATGACGGATCCGGATCAGTCATCGCCCGGTGCCCGGTAACCGCGGCGAACACGCTGGCGGCTGCAGGACGACTACTGGTGGGGTGGTCGTCCGCCAGCGTTGTGGCACTGGGGCAGAGACCCATGCGGTGTTTTAGATGCCAAGGCATCGGACACAGCGGGGCCCTCTGCCCGTCAACGGTGGATCGCTCCGCGCTGTGCCACCGATGCAGTGGGCAGGGCCACAGGAGGGCCGCCTGCCAGGCCGCACCACACTGCGCCGTGTGCCACAGTGCGAAGCGCCCGGCGGGCCACGTGATGGGGGGATGGCGGTGTGCCCCGCCACACACGAGGGGCAAGGTTGACAAGCCGAAGCCCCCCCCCGCCAGGCAAGCCACCAACGAGGCGGCTAGGCAGGAGGGTAGCCTGATGGACCACTAAATGCCAGCACACCGGCATTTAGAGGTCCTTCAGGCGAACGCCAACCACTCCGCCCGCGCACAAGATCTGCTCATGCAGGTCATGGCGGAGTGGGGCATTGGCGTTTTGGTGGTGGCCGAGCCGTACTTCGTCCCCCCCCAGCCCAACTGGGTCGGGGCGACGGATGGCTCGGTTGCCATCGTGGTGCCGGCGACGGGTGACCTCCCCCCCCTATCGGGAATGGCCAGGGGTTCGGGTTTCGCAGTGGCCAAGTGGGGAGATACTGTCCTGGTGGCAGTATACTTCTCCCCGAATAGGCCGCTGCGGGAATTCGAAGCCTTCCTGGTGGGGCTGGGGAGAGTCGTCGGAGGTGCGGCGCCGGCGCCATTGGTGGTGATGGGGGACCTAAATGCGAAGAGTGCGGCATGGGGTTCCCCCATCACGGACCCGAGAGGGGTGGCCCTCGAGGACTGGGTGGCGGCAGTGGGGCTAGAGGTGCTAAACCGGGGCGACACCAACACGTGTGTGCGGCGAAATGGGGGGTCGATCGTGGACATCTCGTTCGCGACCCCCGCTATCGCCGCACGAATCACGGACTGGCGCGTCCTGGAGGAGGTAGAGACCCTCTCCGACCACTGCTACATCCGGATGAGGGTCGGCACCTCGCCGAGGGCGCCGCCACCCAGCCCAAGAGGGCGGAGTGGGGGAGGACGTGGAGGGGCTTTCCCAAGGTGGACCCTGGCCCGCCTCGACCGGGGAATGGCGGAGGAGGCGGCCATGGTGGAGGCGTGGTGTGCGCCCCCACCGGTCACCTTGGGAGTGGAGGAGCGGGCAGCCAGATTCCGCGTCGCACTTACGTCGGTGTGCGACGCGGCCATGCCCCGGGCCCGTAGGCTGCCCGCTAAGAAGCAGGTGTACTGGTGGTCGCAGGAGATTGCGGCCCTGCGAACCACCAGTGACGCCGCCCGCCGTGCCTACACCCACTGCAGGCGGAGGCGACACCTGCGGGAGGAGGAAGAGCATCTCCACAGAGAGCTGACGTCAGCGAAGGACGCGCTCTCTGTGGAGATAGCTCGTAGGAAGGACGAGGCGCGTGAGGAGTTCATGGCCACGTTGGATAGGGAGCCTTGGGGGCGGCCTTACCGAGTCGTGCGTAACAAAATGCGTTGCGCACCCCCCATGGACTCCCTTGAGCCAGAACTCCTCACGAGGATTGTGGAGGGACTCTTCCCGCCCACGCCGGCTTTTCATCCGCCCGGCATCGTGGGCCCCACGGTTGAGGAGGTCGATCAGGTTGATCCCCCTCCCGTGACGGTCGACGAAATGGAGAGCGTTGTCGATCGTCTCCGGTCCTGCAGGAAGGCGCCGGGACCGGATGGGGTACCGGGGAGAGTCCTTCACATTGTGGCGGAGCACCTCGGGGACCGCATGCGGACCCTCTTTGATGATTGCATCAAGGAGGGGCGCTTCCCGAGGTGCTGGAAGGAGGGGCGCCTCGTCCTCCTTCGGAAGGAGGGAAGGCCGATTGATACCCCTGCCGGTCACCGCCCCATCGTCCTCCTAGATGAGACGGGCAAGATGCTTGAGCGCATCTTGTCCCGTCGCATCGTCAAACATCTGGAGGACGTGGGGCCCAACATCTCGGACCGGCAGTACGGGTTCCGTGAGGGACGGTCCACTATGGACGCGTTATCGTCCCTCCGGGACTACTGTGGGCACGCGGAGGAGAGGGGTGAGGGAGTCGTGGCGGTGTCTTTAGACATCGCCAACGCATTTGGCTCCCTTCCCTTCCCGGTCATCATCGAGGCCCTCCGCTACCACAGGGTGCCCGGGTATCTGCGGCGGATCGTGGAGCACTACCTGACCGACAGGGTAGTGCTCTACGATCGTGGAGGTCGGCGGATCGCCCACCCGATGTCGTGCGGTGTTCCCCAGGGGTCCGTGTTAGGCCCCCTGCTGTGGAACATCGGCTACGACTGGGTGATCCGCGGAGCGCTCCTTCCCCGCATGGCCACCCTTTGTTATGCCGACGATACCATGGTGGCCGTGCGGGGACGTGAGCTGGAGGAGGCTCTCCGAAGGGCGGCGTTGGCGGCAGACCTAGTTGTCGGCCGCATCCGACAGCTGGGTCTGGAGGTGTCCCTCCCGAAGACAGACGCTATTGTCTTCGGGGGGAGGAGATGGCGTCCCCGTATTGGGACGACCATCCCTGTGGCGGGGGAAGCGGTCCAGGTGAAGGCCAACATTAAGTACCTTGGCCTCATCCTGGACCGGAGGTGGGATTTCGGGGAGCATTTCCGCCAACTTGCTCCCCGGGTGGTAGGCGCCGCTTCGGCTCTGGGTCGCATGTTGCCGAACGTGGGAGGGCCTCAAGCGCCATGCCGACGCCTGTTTGCAGGCGTCGTGCGTAGCATGGCGCTGTACGGAGCGCCGATCTGGGCCGACACGTTGTCGGCCAAGAATAAAGCGCTCCTAAGGAGGCCCCAAAGGGTGGTGGCCCTCCGAATAGTGAGGGCCTATATGACGGTGGCACATGCGGCCGCGTGTGTCCTGGCCTGCACCCCGCCGTGGGAGCTGGATGCTCAGGTGCAGGCCGAGACATACCGGAGGAGGGCTGGGTTCCGGGCGAGAGGAGAGCGCCCGGACTCGGAGCGGATGGAGGGGGCCCGTCGAATGACGGAGCGGCGCCTGAGGGACCGGTGGAAGAGCGACCTGGGGGACTCCCCCTATGGAGTTTACACCATAGGGGCACTCCTCCCGTCGCTCGACCGCTGGTTGGATAGGAGGTACGGTACCGCCACGTACCGTCTTGTGCAGGTGATGACCGGGCATGGTTGCTTCGGTCATTACCTGCACAAGATTAGGAGAGAGCCCAGTCCGGTTTGCCATGGGTGCGGCGACCCGGACGACACGGCCCAGCACACACTAGAGGTGTGCTCGAAGTGGGATCCGGAGCGCCGCACTCTGGTTGCGGACACAGGGCTCTCCGATCTCTCGCTGCACAGCGTGGTGTCGGCCATGCTGAGCAGCGAGAGATCGTGGTTAGCGGTCGTCTCCTTCTGCGAGAGCATTATCTCGCAGAAGGAGGCGGCGGAGCGGGGGCGCGAGGAGGACGTAGATGCGCACCCGCTCCGGCGTAGACGTGTGGGGCGAAGGCGGAGGCAGTTTGCTGCCCGCCTGAACCCCTAGTAGGACCGTGGGGATAGGGTCCCACAGTATGGTCCTACACGTCTGGGGGAGGGTTCGGGGTGTTAACCGAACCCTCCCTCCTTTGGCGCAGAAGCCCCAGCAATAGGCTGGGGCGGCTGGGGGGCACCCAGTGGTGGCATAGTCATCAGCCCACGGTGCCCCCGGTAACAGCCTTTGGAGGTTAACACCGGAGAGGTTTTAGACGGTATGCTTCCGCCTCAGCTCTCGCAGGAGACTGAGGTGGTTGAGAGTCCGTCATACCCCCCCTTTATGGCTACCCTAGCCTGGGGGGACGATGCGTAATGCATTTCCTCTCCGAAAAAAAAAAAAAAAAAAAAAAAAAAAAAAAAAAAAAGGTTAGGTTAGGTTAGGTTAGGTTAGGTTAGGTTAGGTTAGGTTAGGTTAGGTTAGGTTAGGTTAGGTTAGGTTAGGTTAGGTTAGGTTAGGTTAGGTTAGGTTAGGTTAGGTTAGGTTAGGTTAGGTTAGGTTAGGTTAGGTTAGGTTAGGTTAGGTTAGGTTAGGTTAGGTTAGGTTAGGTTAGGTTAGGTTAGGTTAGGTTAGGTTAGGTTAGGTTAGGTTAGGTTAGGTTAGGTTAGGTTAGGTTAGGTTAGGTTAGGTTAGGTTAGGTTAGGTTAGGTTAGGTTAGGTTAGGTTAGGTTAGGTTAGGTTAGGTTAGGTTAGGTTAGGTTAGGTTAGGTTAGGTTAGGTTAGGTTAGGTTAGGTTAGGTTAGGTTAGGTTAGGTTAGGTTAGGTTAGGTTAGGTTAGGTTAGGTTAGGTTAGGTTAGGTTAGGTTAGGTTAGGTTAGGTTAGGTTAGGTTAGGTTAGGTTAGGTTAGGTTAGGTTAGGTTAGGTTAGGTTAGGTTAGGTTAGGTTAGGTTAGGTTAGGTTAGGTTAGGTTAGGTTAGGTTAGGTTAGGTTAGGTTAGGTTAGGTTAGGTTAGGTTAGGTTAGGTTAGGTTAGGTTAGGTTAGGTTAGGTTAGGTTGAAGTCGTTTGGAAGTTGTTTTTTGGTTGTTTCTTGGGTTGTACTGGTTGGATATATGCAAGTTTTGGTGTCATAGACTTACATTTTTTCCTTATCAGTTTGTTTTCATCTTTTCTCTTTTATCTCCTTTAGTTTTCTTATTTTATCAATTTTGGCATTTGCGGTTGGTAATCTTTTTGTATTTTTTTCGTTAATTTTTTCACTATTTTTCACTTTTTCTTTATTTTGTAGTTCGGTCGTCTTGCATCTTTTTCAGTCCTTTTCAGGACTGGAAGATAGCGGACCTTTAGGTTAGTTTGTTTAATTAGGCTTAATTTTTTCGGAACGAAGGTTCCGAACTTATTGACCTAATAATTTTGTAGTTTTGACCGTGTAATTTTTTGTAATTTCATTGTTTGTTTACCTTTTTTCTTTTTAATTTAATTAGTGTTGCTGTTATCTCATCTTGCCCATCTTTTGGGTGGAGGTACCGGCAACGGTTAGTTTAATTATAGTTAGGTTTTGGTTTTGGTATTTTTAGGTTTGTTATTTTTCTTTAATTTTTGTAAACTTTGAGTTTATGCTCGAAGCTTGCAAATTTTTTAGATAACTTTTTTGTGTTTGGGTTCATTGTTTAATTAGATTTAGTATTTTGTAAAATATTTAATCTGTAAGGTAGGATAGGATATTTAGTTTTTTAAATATTTGTATTTAACTTTTTAACTTTTTGACCGCTGAGTCAAAAGTTATTAGTGTTTAGGTATTGGTAGGTAGTTTTTCTGTATATTTTGCTGTGAAGTTTACAAACTTAAGCTTTTTGGCGAAAGTTTGGAAATTTCATAGCTTTTTATCCTTTTGACCTTTTTCTGTTTTCTCGCTTTGGCCATCTAGGCCTTTGCGAGAGGCACCTTGGTTTCCCTTTTCAACTTCACACGACCTCTGGAAGTGGGTGAAATCGGGACCCGAAAGAAATTTTTCGGTTGCTATTTTTCTCAAACAGGCGCTGAACTCATCTTTGTATGAGAAAAGTAAAATCCGACTCGCACTTGACTTTTTCAAGTTAGGTTAGGTCGCAACTCTGGTTCTGGCCGTCGGATTTGGGCTAAATTTTGGGTTTAGGTAGACGAGGTCACCATGACCTCGCCTACCAAATTCTGGAAGGGTCCACCGGAGGGCGGGGAAGTTGTCCTCAGTTCGGAGTCCGAGATGGACGAGGATTTAATTGAGGTCGAGGACAACGCTCCTTTGGGCCCTAAAAGGGCGCATGATGACGAGGAGGACGACCCGCGTCCTCTTAAGGTCAACACGGCGGTGCGGGGGAAGCCTAAGGGCGCCTACGCCGGGTTGGCCAAGGCAAAATTGCGGGCGAAGCAATATTTGCTAGAGCCCCAATTTGCCGAGGCGGCCGAGGCGGCTGAGCCCGATACGGGGGCATGCTACCGGCGGGAGTACCCGGAGCTCCGCTCCAGGAAGGGTAGGAAGGAGGAAACCGGGGACTCCGTGCGCTCGCGCTCGCGCTCGAGCTCTCGCCCTGGTTCGAGCTCCCCCGAGGCAAGGGAGGAATCTGCGTGCCTAGCGTGCGTACAGGAGAGTGACCCGTTAGACGCCACGCGCATGGCGGCGCGGGACATTTTGGAGGCGGCCAAGTCATCGGGGAACCTGAAAGGCGAAATCTGGGGCCGAATGAACCGGGCGTGCCGCGTTATCTTGGGCTCGATGGACGAGGTCGAGGCGGCCAGAGCCGAGAGCGAGGAGATCCGCATCCTGAAGGCGGACAATAAAAGGATGCGGGAGCAACTCGCTCAAAACTCGGCGGAGCTGAAGGCACTTCGTGTCGCCTTCAGCAAGCGGGAGAGTCCGTCCACTCCCGCCCCGGTGGCCGCCTCCCTGCAGTTCGGGACGGCTGAGCTCACCGAGGCAATAGAGGCCATGAAACATGACCTCTTCGTCAGCCTCGGTGGGATGATTAACGCCAGGATGGAGGAGGTGAACCGTCGCCTCCCGGCCGAGCCCATCCTCCGCCCCCCGCTAGCGCACGACAGGCGAGCCGCCAAGCCCGCCGTCGCAGCCCCTCCTCAGAGGGAAGTCGCAAGACTGGCCCTCCCCCCCCCGGCCCCGGTGGAAGCGTTAGCGCCGATCGCCAGGGCCCGCCTAGGCGACGGAAGGCCGAAGGCCGCGGCGAAAAAGACGGCAGCCCCAGCCCCAGCCCCCGCTGCGGTACCCGCCCCCAGACGACCGACAAGGCTGGTGAACTCCGGCCCTGCCCCGAGAGCCGTCCGGCCATCGCAGGGCGAACCCGGCCCCTCGGGCCGTATGCCGCCCCCGCCCGCGCAGTCGTCGTGGTCGGAGGTGGTGCGAAGGAAGGGGAAGGGCAAGCCCAAGGCCCCCCCTCCACCCCCGAAGAAGGCGGCGCAAGGGCCCAGGCCCGTCAGGCTGTCCGTGCCAAAGACGGCGGCGGTCGTGGTCTCCCTCAAGGAGGGAGCCACCACCACCTTGCAGGCCACAATGGCTAAGGCCATCAACGGCCTTAACCTCAATGACGTTGGCCTGCAAAACGTGAAGGTCAGGACCTCGATGACCGGTTCCCGGGTCATCGAGGTCGCCGGTGTGGACGGGGGGCAAAAGTTGGCGGACACCCTTGCAGCCAGGCTGCAAGGGATCGTGGGCGACGTCGCCAACGTCAGCCGCCCGGTGAAGTTGGCCGAACTCACACTCTCTGGCCTGGACGAGTCGGCCACCAGGGAGACGGTGGCACATGCCGTCGCCGCAGCCGGGGCCTGCCTGCCGGACCAGGTCAGGGTGGCCTACGTCCGCACCCTCTACAACGGCACTGGGTCAGCGATGATTCAGTGCCCAGTGCCGGCGGCGATAGCGATAAAGAACGCTGGCAGAGTCCAGGTAGGCTGGGCCTCTGCCAGGGTCACGGTAGTGGGGCCGACGCCGATGCGGTGTTTCCGTTGTTTCGGCGTCGGCCACTCGCGGGAGATGTGCCCCTCCAAGTCTGACCGGAGCAATTGCTGCTTCCGGTGCAGCCAAGAGGGGCACAAAATGTCGGAGTGCTGGGAGAAGGCGTGGTGTGCCGTGTGCCACCAGGCCAAACTCCCAGCCAACCACCGGATGGGGGGCATAAATTGTTGCCCCCCCGCCCTCAGAGGGAGGAGCACGAGGCCGCAGCGCCCCCGCCCCGCCCCAGCAAGCAATGCCCCCGCAGCGGAAGCCGCCGCCGGGCCACTGGAGGAGACCTGCATGGACCTCTAAATGCCAGCACAGCATTTGGAGCTCCTGCAGGTCAACGTCAACCACTCCGCCAGATCACAGGACCTGCTAATGCAGGTCATGGCGGAGTGGTCGATCGACGCAGTGGTCGTGACGGAGCCCTACTACGTCCCTCCCTCACCCAATTGGGTGGGGTCGACGGACGAGAGGGCTGCCGTGGTGGTGCCGGCGGTCGGCAATGGCCCCCCTCTGGGGAGGATCGAGGTCGGCCCGGGGTACGCAGCGGCCGGATGGGGGAGTGACACCGTATTAATTGCGGTGTACTTCTCCCCCAATAGGCCGCTCGCCGACTTCGAGGTCTTCCTCGGAGTCCTGGGGGGCGTTGCGAGGAGGGCGGCCCCGCGCCAAGTAATCATCCTGGGGGACCTCAACGCCAAAAGTGCGGCGTGGGGATCCCCCGTAACGGATGCGCGCGGGGCGGCGCTGAGGGATTGGTCGGTGGTAGCGGGCCTGGCGGTCTTGAACCGGGGCAGCGCCAACACCTGCGTGCGGCGGCGAGGGGGGTCAATCGTGGACATCACGTTCGCGACCCCCGCCATGGCCGCACGCGTTGCAGGTTGGCGCGTCCTGGAGGACGTGGAGACCCTGTCTGATCACCTATACATTAGGTTCAGGGTCTCCACAGGGCTGGGCCAGCCACCACCAGTCCCAAGGGGGGGGCGTAGGGGGGGAATGGGGGAGTTCCCCAAGTGGTCCCTGTCCCTTCTGGACAGGGCCAAGGCGGACGAGGCGGCGATGGTGGAGGCTTGGTGCTCCGCCCCACCCGCCGCCTCTGGAGTGGAGGAGAGGGCGCGCCACTTCCGCACATCGTTGCAGACGGTGTGCGGAGCGGCCATGCCCCGGGCAAGACGCCTATTCGCCCGGAAATGCGTCTACTGGTGGTCCGCAGAAATTGCGGCCCTGCGGACCACCGCCGACGGTGCCCGCCACGCCTACCAGCACTGTAGGCGTAGGCGGCACACCCGAGAGGAGGAGGAGGGGCTCTACAGGGCCCACCAAGAGGCCAGGGGGGCCCTAACCCTGTCCATAGCGGTGGCCAAGGAAGAGGGCAATGTCTCCTTCCTGGCCACGCTGGACGAGAATCCATGGGGGCGGCCGTACAAGGTGGTGCGCAACAAGATGCGCACCGCCCCCCCCATGGATTCGCTGGAGCCCCCCCTCCTGAGGAGGGTCATCGAGGGGCTGTTTCCGGCAGCCCCGTCGATAGTTCCCCCGGTGATGACCGAGCCACCGGGGGACCAGGAGGACCCACTCGAACTCGACATCGCACCGGTGAGCGATGACGAGTTCGAGAGGGCGGTGGACCGGCTCCGGGGCTGCAAGAAAGCCCCGGGGCCCGATGGAGTACCAGGCCGGGTACTCCCCATCGCCCTAAAGCACCTCGGGGACCGACTCAGGCAGTTAATGAGTGACTGCCTGAGGGAAGGTCGGTTCCCGAGAGTGTGGAAGGAGGGGAGGTTATGCCTCATCCGGAAGGAGGGTCGACCCCCGGATTGCCCGTCCGCCTATCGCCCCATAGTGCTGCTGGACGAGGCCGGGAAGATGTTGGAGAGAGTCCTGGCCTCTAGGATCCGGCAGCACCTAGAGACCGCCGGCCCGAACGTCTGTGAGAGACAGTTCGGGTTTAGGGAGGGGCGGTCTACGCTCGACGCGGTGAAGTCCCTAAGGGACTTCTACGACTACGCGTCGAGCAGAGGGGAGGGAGTAGTGGCGGTGTCGCTCGACATCGCCAACGCCTTTGGCACCCTCCCCTATGGGGTGATAAGGGAGGCACTCATATACCACCGAGTGCCTCCCTACCTGCGGCGGCTCATAGAGCACTACCTTACTGATAGGGTAGTGCTCTGTGAGCAGGCGGACGGTCGACGGGGGTCGACGGAGATGGCCTGCGGCGTGCCCCAAGGTTCCGTGCTCGGTCCGCTTTTATGGAACCTGGGGTACGACTGGGCCATCAGGGGGGAGCTGCTCCCGCGGACGGCCACCATCTGCTACGCAGACGATACCATGGTGGCCGCGCGCGGGACCGAGCTGAGAGAGGTGCTGTGCCGGGCGGAAGCGGCGGCCGAGCTGACGATTCACCGGATCGGTCGGCTCGGCCTGAGGGTGGCCCTCCCGAAGACTGAGGCTATAGTCTTCGGGGGGCGGGGGTGGAGGCTGCCGGCGGGCGCGGCGCTCACCCTGGGGGGGGAACCGGTCCAGATCAGGCCCCACATAAAATATTTGGGGCTTGTTCTGGACCGATGGTGGAATTTCGGGGAGCACTTTAAGAAGTTAGCTCCCCGAGTGGTGGGCGCCGCGTCGGCGATGAGTCGGCTTCTGCCGAACGTGGGTGGACCAGGCTCCTTGTGTCGCCGGCTGTATGCCGGCGTCACAAGGAGCATGGCTCTGTACGGGGCCCCGATCTGGGCGGACAAGTTGTCCGCCCGGAACCGGGCCCTGCTACGGAGGCCACAACGGGTGGTGGCCCTCCGCATAGTGAGGGCCTACATGACGGTGGCCCACGCCGCGGCCTGCCTCCTCGCCTGCACCCCGCCCTGGGAGTTGGACGCAGAGGTGCAGGCGGAGACCTACATGGTTAGGTCCAGGGCCCGGGCGAGAGGTGATCGCCCGGACCCTGAGGAGGTTGAGGAGACGCGCCGGATGATGGAGCGCCGACTGCGGGACAGGTGGAAAGCGAACCTGGAGGATTCCCCCTATGGTGTTTACACCATAGGGGCGATCCTCCCGTCGCTGGACACCTGGTTGGGGAGGGCAGTCGGTGCTACATCGTACCGGCTTGTGCAGGTATTGACCGGACACGGATGCTTCGGTCACTACCTGCACAAGATTGGGAGGGAGCCCGGCCCGCAGTGCCATGAGTGCGGCGATCCGGACGACACGGCTCGCCACACCCTCGCGGTGTGCAGCCGTTGGAGTGCGGAGCGCTGCGCGATGGCACTGGCCATCGGGCAATGGGACCTCTCCCTGCACAGCGTCGTGTCTGCGATGCTGTGCAGCGACAGGTCCTGGAGGGCTGTGGCCTCCTTCTGCGAGAGCGTTATCTCACAGAAGGAGGCCTTGGAGCGGGAGCGCGAGGAGTCTCCTCACGCGCACCCGCTCCGGCGCAGACGGCAGGGGTTTAGGCGGCGGCGTTTTGCCGGCCGCCTCTACCCTTAGTGACTGCGGGTGGGGGATGGGAGTCCCCTGCCCGCCGTAGGCTAGTCACTTGGCGGTCTGGGAGGGGGGCCAGGCGTGCTCGGCCCCCCTCTCCTTTGGCGCGGGAAGCCCCGGCAATGGCTGGGGCGTCCGGTGGACACCGTGGGGATGCCTAGCAGGAAACACGGTGTCCATACAAACCGGAGAGGTGGGTACGCCAAGGTGTTTTTTAGTGGGTAACACTCCCCCACTCCTTCTCACTTAGTCAGAAGGGGGGGGGACGTGAGTCCCACATACCCTCCCGCCACTCCCATGGCGGGGGAAATGCGTAACGCATTTTTCACCTTGTCAAAAAAAAAAAAAAAAAAAAAAAAAAAAAAAAAAAAAAAAAAAAAAAAAAAAAAGGTTAGGTTAGGTTAGGTTAGGTTAGGTTAGGTTAGGTTAGGTTAGGTTAGGTTAGGTTAGGTTAGGTTGCTCCGGAAGGAGGGGCGGCCGGCGGAGTCTGCGTCTGGCTACCGGCCGATAGTCCTGCTTGATGAGGTGGGCAAGCTCTTTGAGCGGGTGATCGCAGCTCGCCTCATCAAACACATGGAGCGCGAGGGGCCTGACCTAGAGGACAGCCAGTTTGGCTTCCGCAGGGGTCGTTCAACCATCGACGCCATCAGTCGAGTGAAGGAGACCGCAACTGAAGCCGTGTCCCGGGGTGAGGTCGTCTTGGCAGTGTCGTTAGACATTGCCAACGCCTTTAACACCCTGCCCTGGGACACTATAATGGAGGCACTGCGGTACCATCAGGTACCCCTTCACCTGTATCGCATCATACAGGCCTACCTCGGGGACAGGTATATCACCTGGCCAGCAAACCAGGGTTGGGGGAGGAGCATAATGGCATGCGGAGTTCCGCAGGGGTCGGTCCTAGGTCCACTCCTGTGGAATATCGGCTATAACTGGGTCTTACGGGGGGCAAACTTGCGTGGAGTCGAAGTCGTGTGCTACGCCGACGACACGCTCGTGATGGCCCGGGGACCCAGCTACCGCGACGCATCGATACTGGCGACAGCAGGAGTTGCGCACTCTGTCACAAAAATTCGACGGCTCGGACTGGAGGTGGCCCTAACGAAGTGCGAAGCCATCTGCTTCTACGGGCCACGGAGAGCGCCTCCAGCTGGCGCAGGGATTGTGGTGGGAGGAATCCCAATTGCTGTCAAGCCGACGCTGCTCTACCTTGGCGTCGTACTTGACAGCAAGTGGAATTTTAGAGCGCACTTTGAGCGCCTGGCGCCCAAATTACTGCGCGCTGCGGGAGCCTTTGGGCGTATACTCCCAAATTTGGGGGGGCCCAAGGCGTCATGTCGCCGCCTCTACGTTGGCGTTTTGCGCTCGATGGCGCTTTACGGTGCCCCAATATGGGCAGATGCCCTCAGCAGTCACAATATCGCTCAATTGCGGCGACCGCAGAGAGCGATGGCTCTGAGGGTAATCCGAGGATACCGGACGGTGAGTGCAGAGGCTGCATGTGCGATGGCTGGCTCCCGGCCCTGGGACCTGGACGCGAGGGCCCTTGCGGCCTTGTACCAGTGGTGCAGGGAGGCGCGAGCTCGAGGCCACCTGCTGGCACCTCAAGAGGTGGAAGGGCGGCGTACACAGCTATTAGAGGAGGCGATGGAAGTGTGGGAGCATCGGCTGGAACGGCCGAGGGCTGGCTCCCGTACCATAGAAGCTCTTCGCCCAGTCCTCCGTGACTGGGTGGAAAGGCGCTCCGGGGTACTGACATTTAGGCTGACGCAAGTGCTGTCGGGACACGGTTGTTTCGGCAGGTACTTGCATAAAGTCGCGCAACGAGAGCCGACCCCGGAGTGCCACGAGTGCGGAGTCAGCGAAGACTCGGCCCAGCACACTCTGGCCGAGTGCCCGGCCTGGGGCGAGGAGCGGCAGGAGCTGGTTGCCCAGCTAGGGCAAGACCTGTCTTTGCCGGCTGTGGTACGGGAAATGCTTGGCAACGCAACAGCTTGGGAGACGATGCTCACCTTCTGTGAGCAAGTAATGGAGGACAAGGAGGCGGCAGAGCGCGAGCGGGAAGCCTTTGTCGAGGCAAATCCAATGCGCCGCCGCCAAATAGGTCGCAGGCGTGCCGCCCACGAGCGGAACCTGCCACCATGACATGAGCCAGCGGGCGGCGAACACGGGGACGTTCCCGCCCATGCTTGATGGCTCCCTGAGACGGATGGAAGCGCGACCTAGTGTCCCGGAAGCGCTTCCACAGAGACAGCATCCTAGCCAGGATAGCCGGTGTGCGGGGTCGCGGACGTATGTTTCCCGTAACCCGTCAGCAAATTACCGGTGAGAGGACACCATGGGGTTTAGTGGGTAGTGGGGCTGCGGTTCAGCCCTGAGTCCCACATAACCGTCCGGGCTCATCCCCCGACCCGGCGGTATGCGTAAATGCATTCCCCATGACAAAAAAAAAAAAAAAAAAAGGTTAGGTTAGGTTAGGTTAGGTTAGGTTAGGTTAGGTTAGGTTAGGTTAGGTTAGGTTAGGTTAGGTTAGGTTAGGTTAGGTTAGGTTAGGTTAGGTTAGGTTAGGTTAGGTTAGGTTAGGTTAGGTTAGGTTAGGTTAGGTTAGGTTAGGTTAGGTTAGGTTAGGTTAGGTTAGGTTAGGTTAGGTTAGGTTAGGTTAGGTTAGGTTAGGTTGAGGTCGTTTCTCGGAGGTTACTTGGTGGATTGTTGCGATTCTTGGTACCAAAACTCTAGTTTTTTGCCTTATCCTATTTCTGCTTTCAGTTCTTCTCTTAGTTGCTATTTGTTCTTATTATTCAATATTTCTATTTTGCGGTTGGTAATTTTTTGTTAATTTTTGCTCGGTTTTGCACTTTTTTGTTTTTTCTTAGTTTAGTTACTCTTGCTTCTTTTTTTTAGCCCTTTTCAGGGCTAGAAGATAGCGGAGTTTTTGTTCTTTGTTTTGTGTAGGGTCCAGTAATTTTCGGAACTAAGGTTCCAAAATTATTGGCCTTGCAAAAGTGTATATTTTTACTTATTTTTTTTAGGTTAATTTTGCACTTTTCCGCTGCAATTTTTTCGGAGTTGCCTTTATCCCACCTTGCCCAGTTTTTGGGCGGGGGTACCGGCAACGGTCCCGAATATTGTAGTGTAGTTTTTGGTTTAGGTTAATTAGCTTAAGTATTTAATTTTAGTTTTTCAAAACTTCAAGTTTTTACTTGAAGTTCTTGTTAAAAATTGTTTGTACTTATTTGTGTTTGGTGTGGTTTTTCTGTTAGTTTTTAGAGTTTTGTAATTATTAAACCATTTAATTAGTGTAGGTTATTTAGTTGTTTAAATTTCTTGTATTCAGTGTTTTACCTTTTGACCACTTGGTCAAAAGTTATCGCACCTTTTATAATTTTTGGTAGGCTAAGTTTTTCTCAGTTTTTCGGTTTACAAACTTATCGTTTTTCGATAAGTTTGTAATCTCGATAACTTTGAACCTTTTAACCTTTTTCTATTTTTTCCTCTTTTGTTATATTGGTCTTTGCGAGCTGCATCTTTTTGTTTTTGTTCGGTGGTCGTTCGACCTTGGGAAGTGGGTCAAATCGGGGGTGCAAGTTTCAGAAAAATAGTGAAAGTTTGCTATTTTTTCTGATTCAGGCGCTCAACCCACTTTCCCATACATTTATTCAAATCCGACTCGCTCTTGACCGAAAAGTTAGGTTAGGCCCTAACTTTGGTCCTGGCCGTCGGATTTGGGCTAAATTTTGGGTTTAGGTAGACGAGGTCACTATG
This sequence comes from Acleris emargana, assembly GCA_927399475.2. Lineage (NCBI taxonomy): Eukaryota > Metazoa > Arthropoda > Insecta > Lepidoptera > Tortricidae > Acleris > Acleris emargana. The sequence goes on from OV656863.1 coordinate 12,675,686, forward strand.
ACCTCGCCTACCAAATTTTGGGGGGATCCACCGGGGGGGGGAGGAACTCTTTCGAGTTCCGACTCTGAGCCGGAGGAGTTCATCGATGTCGATGGCGATGTGGGAAATTCCACTCCTTCGACGTCCAAGAGGGCGTATGTGGAAGAGGAGGGGGACCCCAAGCCCCCCCTGAAAGTGAGCTCGGCAATACGGGGGAAGCCCAGGGGCGCGTACACTGGGCTAGCCACAGCCCGGCTAAGAGCGAAGATGTATCAGCTCACCCCCGAATTTTCGGAGGGGGCTGATACCGACTCGGATCCCGCGGATCCTGGGGCCGAGTATCGGAAGGAGTTTCCCGAGCTCCGCCCCAAGGGGGGGATAAAGGGGAAAACGGTTGCTGCCGTGCGATCCCGCTCGACATCGCGCTCCCCTGAGCCCGCAGAGGGCTTATCGTGCCTGATGGAGTCGGACCCTATCGATGCCACCCGCCTGGCAGCAAGGGACATTCTCGAGGCGGCCCGTTTATCGGGGAATTTGAAGGGGGAGATCTGGGGGCGTATGAACAAGGCCTGCAGAACGATCTTGGGGTCAATGGACGCGGTGGAGGCGGCCAATGTTGAGTGCGAGGAGATCCGCAAATTAAAGGCGGACAACAAGCGGATGCGGGAGCAACTCGCGCTCAATTGTTCGGAACTGAAGGCGCTCCGCATCGCCTTTAGCGAGAGGGAGGTTCCGGCCGCACCGGTTGCTTCTTCACTCCAATTTGGAACGGTCGAACTGACCGAGGCCATACAGGAGATGAAGCGGGACCTGTTTTTGAGCCTCGGTCGGATGGTGAACGACCGTTTTGAAGAAGTAAACCGGCGCCTCCCGGCGGAGCCAATTCTCCGCCCCCCGTTGGCGCACGAGAGGCGTGCCGCCAAGCGTGTCCCCCCCCCTCGTCCCCCCCCCTCCTCAGAGAGATGCCGTTGCGCCCGCTGCTCCCTCCCGGACCCCAGTGGAGGTACTCGAGCCGGTCGCCAGGGCTCGACTGGGTGACGGTAGGCCGAAGCCGAAGCCCAAGGCGGCCAAGAGGGTTGCGGCCCCGCCCCCTCCCACCCCCCTTTCACCGGTACTTAGCCCCCCCTCCAGGAGACCTAGCAGATTGGTGGTTGCTGACCCAGCCCCAAGAGCTGCTCGGCCCTCGCAAGGGCAACCCGGCCCCTCAGGCCGTATGCCACCCCCGCCCGCGCAGATGGCGTGGTCGGAGGTGGTGAGGAAGAAGACGAAGGGCAAGGCCAAGGCCTCCCCTCCTCCACCCCCGAAGACTGGCAAGGCGGCGCCCAGACCCGTCAGGCTGTCCGTCCCGAAGACGGCGGCGGTGGTGGTCTCCCTAAAGGAGGGGGCCACCACCACCATGCAGGCCACCATGGCTAAGGCCATCAACGGCCTTAGCCTAAGTGATGTTGGCCTGCACCACGTCAAGGTGAGGACCTCGATGACGGGATCCCGGGTCATCGAGGTCCCCGGGGTGGACGGGCAGAAAGTGGCGGACTCCCTTGCAGCAAAGCTGCAGGGGATAGTCGGGGACGTCGCGAATGTGCGCCGCCCGGTAAAAATGGCGGACGTCCAGTTGGCCGGCTTGGATGAGTCGGCCACCAAGGAGTCCGTGGCGCAAGCCGTCGCCGCAGCGGGGACGTGCCTGCCGGAGCAGGTAAGGGTGGGGGCTGTCCGTACCCTGTACGATGGCACTGGATCGGTACTGATCCAGTGTCCCGTGCAGGCGGCTGTTGCCCTCACCAAAATGGGGAGGATCCTGGTGGGCTGGGCGTCCGCCAGGGTCACGCCGGTGGGGCCGGCACCAATGCGGTGTTTCAAATGCTTCGGTGTCGGCCACTCGAGGGAGCTGTGCCCCTCAAAGACTGACCGGAGCAATCTGTGCTTCCGGTGCAGTCAGGAGGGACACAAGATGGCGGAATGCTGGGAGAAGGCTTGGTGCGCGGTATGCCACCAGGCCAAGCTCCCGGCCAACCACCGGCTAGGGGGAAGTAATTGTTTCCCCCCCGCCACGAGAGGACGGGACACGAGGCCACAGCGCCCCCGCCCAACCCCAGCAGTCCCCGCAGCGACTTCAGTCGACCGGGCCCAGGAGGAGACGATCTGCATGGACCTCTAGATGCCAGCACACCATCTAGAGGTCCTGCAGGTTAACGTCAACCACTCCGCCAGAGCGCAAGACCTGCTCATGCAGGTCATGGCGGAGTGGGCGATTGACGTGGTCGCGGTGACGGAGCCCTACTTCGTCCCTCCCCTACCCAACTGGGTGGGGTCGAGGGACGAGAGGGCTGCCGTGGTGGTGCCGGCGATCGGCAACGGCCCCCCCCTCGTAAAACTCGAGGTCGGCCCGGGGTATGCGGCGGCCGGATGGGGGAACGACACCGCATTTATTGCGGTGTATTTCTCCCCCAATAGGCCGCTGGTCGCCTTTGAGGCCTTCCTCGAGGCCCTCGGGGGGGTGGCCAGGAGGGTGGCCCCGCGCCAAATAATCATCCTGGGGGACCTCAACGCCAAAGGCGCGGCGTGGGGTTCCCCCGTAACGGATGTGCGCGGGGGTGTGCTGAGGGATTGGTTGGTGGTGGAGGGCCTGGTCGTCCTGAACCAGGGCAGCGCCAATACGTGCGTGCGGCGGCAGGGGGGTTCAATCGTGGACGTCACGTTCGCGACCCCTGCCATTGCCGCACGCGTCACTAATTGGCGCGTCCTGGAGGACGTGGAGACCCTATCAGACCATCTGAATATCAGATTCAGGGTCTCCACAAGGGCAGGCCAGCCACCACCAGTCCCAGGGGGGGGGCGTACGGGGGGGAGATGGGGGGAGTTCCCCAAGTGGTCCCTGTCCCTTCTGGACAGGGCCAAGGCGGACGAGGCGGCGCTTGTGGAGGCGTGGTGTGACGCCCCACCCGCCGCCTTGGGGGTAGAGGAGAGGGCGCGCCGGTTCCGCACATCAATTCAGTCGGTGTGCGGAGCGGCCATGCCCCGGGCGAGGCGCCTCTTCGCCCGCCGGTATGTGTATTGGTGGTCCGCCGAAATCGCGGCCCTGCGGACCACCAGCAACGGTGCCCGCAACGCCTACCAGCGTTGCAGGCGCCGGGGGCACACCCGGGAGGAAGAGGAGGGGCTCCACAGGGCCCTCCAAGAAGCCAAGAGGGCCCTGGTCCTGTCCATCGCGGTGGCCAAGGAGGAGGGGTGGTCCTCCTTCCTCGCCACGCTGGACAGGAATCCGTGGGGGCGGCCGTACAGGGTGGTGCGCAACAAAATGCGCACCGCCCCCCCCATGGACTCACTGGAGCCCCCTCTCCTCAGGAGGGTCATCGAGGGGCTGTTCCCGGCAGCCCCTTCGATAGTTCCCCCGGTGATGACCGAGCCACCGGGGGAGCTGGAGGACCCACCCGAACTCGTCATCGCACCGGTAAGCGATGACGAGTTCGAGAGGGCGATGGACCGGCTCCGGGGCTGCAATAAAGCCCCGGGGCCCGACGGAGTACCAGGCCGGGTACTCCACATCGCCCTACAACACCTCGGGGACCGACTCAGGCAGTTGTTGAGTGACTGCCTGAGGGAGGGACGGTTCCCGAGAGTGTGGAAGGAGGGGAGGCTTTGCCTCCTCCGGAAGGAGGGTCGACCCCCGGACTGTCCGTCCGCATATCGCCCCATCGTGCTGCTGGATGAGGCCGGGAAGATTCTCGAGAGAATCCTGGCCTCCCGGATCCAGCAGCACCTACAGACCGCCGGCCCGAACGTCTCGGATAGACAGTTCGGGTTCAGGGAGGGGCGGTCTACGCTCGACGCGTTGAAGTCCCTTAGGGACTTCTGTGACCACGCGTCGAGCAGAGGGGAGGGTGTAGTGGCGGTGTCGCTCGACATCGCCAATGCCTTTGGCACCCTCCCCTATGGGGTGATAAGGGAGGCACTCATTTACCACCGAGTGCCTCCCTACCTGCGGCGGCTCCTAGAGCACTACCTCACCGAGAGGGTAGTGCTCTACGAGCAGAAGGACGGTCGACGGGGGTCGACGGAGATGGCCTGTGGCGTACCCCAAGGTTCCGTGCTCGGTCCACTCTTATGGAACCTGGGGTACGATTGGGCCATCAGGGGGGAGTTGCTCCCGCGGACGGCCACCATCTGCTATGCGGATGACACAATGGTGGCCGTGCGCGGGACCGACGTGAGGGAGGTGCTTTGCCGGGCGGAAGCGGCGGCCGAGCTGGCCATTTACCGGATTGGTCAGCTCGGCCTGAGGGTGGCCCTCGCGAAGACTGAGGCGATAGTCTTCGGGGGGCGGGGGTGGAGGCTGCCTGCGGGCGCGGCGCTCACACTGGGGGGGGAACCGGTCCGGATCAAGCCCCACATCAAATATTTGGGGCTTGTTCTGGACCGATGGTGGAGTTTCGGGGAGCATTTCTCGCAGATGGCTCCCCGAATTGTGGGCGCCGCGTCGGCACTAAGTCGGCTTCTGCCGAACGTGGGTGGGCCGGGCTCCTTGTGCCGCCGGTTATATGCCGGCGTCACAAGGAGCATGGCTCTGTACGGGGCCCCAATCTGGGCGGACAAGCTGTCCGCCCGGAATCGGGCCCTGCTACGGAGGCCACAGCGGGTGGTGGCCCTCAGAATGGTGAGGGCCTACGTGACGGTGGCCCACGCCGCGGCCTGCCTCCTCGCCTGCACCCCGCCCTGGGAGTTGGATGCGGAGGTGCAGGCTGAGACCTACATAGTTAGGTCCAGGGCCCGGGCGAGGGGTGAACGCCCGGACCCTGAGGAGGTGGAGGAGACGCGCCGGATGATGGAGCGCCGACTGCGGGACAGGTGGAAAGCCGACCTGGAGGATTCCCCTTATGGTGTTTATACCATAGGGGCGATCCTCCCGTCGCTGGACACCTGGTTGGGGAGAGCAGTCGGTGCTACATCGTACCGGCTTGTGCAGGTATTGACCGGACACGGATGCTTCGGTCATTACCTGCACAAGATTGGGAGGGAGCCCGGCCCGCAGTGCCATGAGTGCGGCGATCCGGACGACACGGCTCAGCACACCCTTGCGGTGTGCAGCCGCTGGAGTGCGGAGCGCTGCACTATGGCGCTGGCGATCGGGCAGTGGGACCTCTCCCTGCACAGCGTTGTGTCTGCAATGCTGTGCAGCGACAGGTCCTGGAGGGCTGTGGCCTCCTTTTGCGAAAGTGTCATCTCGCAGAAGGAGGCCTCGGAGCGTGAGCGCGAGGAGTCTCCTCTCGCGCATCCGCTCCGGCGCAGACGGCAGGGGTTTAGGCGGCGGCGTTTTGCCGGCCGCCTCTACCCTTAGTGGCTGCGGGTGGGGGATGGGAGTCCCCTGCCCGCCGTAGGCTAGTCACTGGGCGGTCTGGGAGGGGGGCCACGCGTGCTCGGCCCCTCTCTCCTTTGGCGCGGGTAGCCCCGGCAATGGCTGGGGCAGCCGGGGGGCTCCCTGAACTAAGCTTCGGCAGGCATCAGGGTGCCTCACCAGCCGGCAGGAGGGTACGCCAGGGTGGTTTTTAGTGGGTTGCGCTCCCTTGCCCCCTCTCATTCTGAGGGGGGGTGACGGGGTGAGTCCCACATATCCCCTCACCACTCCCATGGTGAGGGGAATGCATAAAGCATTTTCCACCCTGTCAAAAAAAAAAAAAAAAAAAAAAAAAAAAAAAAAAAAAAAAAAAAAAAAAAAAAGGTTAGGTTAGGTTAGGTTAGGTTAGGTTAGGTTAGGTTAGGTTAGGTTAGGTTAGGTTAGGTTAGGTTAGGTTAGGTTAGGTTAGGTTAGGTTAGGTTAGGTTAGGTTAGGTTAGGTTAGGTTAGGTTAGGTTAGGTTAGGTTAGGTTAGGTTAGGTTAGGTTAGGTTAGGTTAGGTTAGGTTAGGTTAGGTTAGGTTAGGTTAGGTTAGGTTAGGTTAGGTTAGGTTAGGTTAGGTTAGGTTAGGTTAGGTTAGGTTAGGTTAGGTTAGGTTAGGTTAGGTTAGGTTAGGTTAGGTTAGGTTAGGTTAGGTTAGGTTAGGTTAGGTTAGGTTAGGTTAGGTTAGGTTAGGTTAGGTTAGGTTAGGTTAGGTTAGGTTAGGTTAGGTTAGGTTAGGTTAGGTTAGGTTAGGTTAGGTTAGGTTAGGTTAGGTTCTCGGAGGTTACTTGGTGGATTGTTGCGATTCTTGGTACCAAAACTCTAGCTTTTTGCCTAATCCTATTTCTGCTTTCAGTTCTCCTCTTAGTTTCTATTTGTTCTTATTATTCAATATTTCTATTTTGCGGCTGGTAATTTTTTGTTAATTTTTGCTCGGTTTTGCACATTTTTGTTTTTTCTTAGTTTTGTTACTCTTGCGTCTTTTTTAGCCCTTTTCAGGGCTAGAAGATAGCGGAGCTTTTGTTCTTTGTTTTGTGTAGGGTCCGGTAATTTTCGGAACTTAGGTTCCAAAATTATTGGCCTTGCCAGAGTGTATATTTTTTCTAATTTTCTAGGTTAATTTTGCACTTTTGCGCTGCAATTTTTTCGGAGTTGCCCTTATCCCACCTTGCCCAGTTTTTGGGCGGGGGTACCGGCAACGGTCCCGATTATTGTAGTGTAGTCTTTGGTTTAGGTTAATTAGCTTAAGTATTTAATTTTAGTTCTTCAAAGTTTCAAGTTTTTACTTGAAATTCTTGTAAGAAATTTGTTGTACTTATTTGTGTTTGGTGTGGTTTTTCTGTTAGTTTTTAGAGTTTTGTAATTATTAAACCATTTAATTAGTGTAGGTTATTTAGTTCTTTAAATTTCTTTAATACAGTGTTTTACCTTTTGACCATTTGGTCAAAAGTTATTGCACTTTTTATATTTTGTGGTAGGTTAAGTTTTTCTTTGTTTTTCGGATTACAAACTTATCGTTTTTCGATAAGTTTGTAAAGTCGATAACTTTTAACCCTTTAACCTTTTTCGTGTTTTTTCTTTTTTGTTATTAAGATCTCAGCGGAAGGTACCTTTTAGTTTTTGTTTTGTTCGTGTAAGACCTTGGGAAGTGGGTCAAATTGAGCGCACAAATTTTAGCAATATTGTGAAATATTGCTATTTTTTCCAATTCAGGCGCTCAACCCACTTTTCTATAGGAAAAGTCAAATCCGACTCGCTCTTGACTGAAAAGTTAGGTTAGATCCTAACTCTGGTCCTAGCAGTCGGACTTGGCCCAAATTTGGGTGCAAGGTAGACGAGGTCACCATGACCTCGCCTACCAAATTTTGGGGTGATCCACCGGGGGGGGGAGGAACTCTTTCGAGTTCCGACTCTGAGCCGGAGGAATTTATCGATGTCGATGGCGATGTCGAAAATTTTACTCCTTCAACGTCAAAGAGGGCATTTGAGGAAGAGGAGGGGGACCCCAAGCCCCCTCTGAAAGTGAGCTCGGCAATACGGGGGAAGCCCAAGGGCGCATATACAGGGCTGGCCACAGCCAGGCTAAGGGCGAAGTTATATCAGCTCACGCCCCAATTTGCTGAGTACGCTGATACCGACTCGGATCCTGCGGATCCTGTGGCCGTATATCGGAAGGAGTTCCCCGAACTCCGCCCCAAGGGGGGGAAAAAGGGGAAAGCGGTCGGCGCCGAGCGCTCCCGCTCGACATCGCGCTCCCCTGAGCCCTCAGAGGGCCTATCATGTTTAAATGTGGTTGACCCTATTGATGCCACCCGCCTGGCAGCAAGGGACATCCTGGAGGCGGCCCGGGCATCCGGGAATTTGAAGGGGGAGATCTGGGGCAAAATGAACCGGGCCTGCAGAACCATCCTGGGGTCGATGGACGAGGTGCAGGCCAAGTCCGAGGGCGAGGAGATCCGCATCCTTAAGGCGGACAATAAGAGGATGCGGGAGCAACTCGCCCTAAACTGTGCGGAACTGAAGGCGCTCCGCACCGCCTTCAGTGAGAGGGAGGTCCCAGCCCCGACCCCGGCTCCTGTGGCGGCAGCCCTTCAATTTGGCACGGCCGAGTTGACCGAGGCTATCGAAATAATGAAACGCGACCTATTCCTTAGCCTCGGTCGCATGATAAACGACAGGGTGGAGGAGGTCAACAGGCGCCTCCCGGCGGAGCCCGTCCTCCGCCCCCCGTTGGCGCACGAAAGGCGTGCCGCCAAACCCGTCCCCCCTCCTCGGACGGGTGTCGTTACGCCCGTTGCCCCCTCCCGGACCCCGATGGAGGTTCTCGAGCCGGTCGCCAGGGCTCGACTGGGTGACGGGAGGCCGAAGCCGAAGCCCAAGGCGGCCAAGAGGGTGGCGGCCCCGCCCCCTCCCACCCCCCTTTCACCGGTACTCAGCCCCCCCTCCAGGAGACCTAGCAGATTGGTGGTTGCTGACCCAGCCCCAAGAGCTGCTCGGCCCTCGCAAGGGCAACCCGGCCCCTCAGGCCGTATGCCACCCCCGCCCGCGCAGATGGCGTGGTCGGAGGTGGTGAGGAAGAAGACGAAGGGCAAGGCCAAGGCCTCCCCTCCTCCACCCCCGAAGACTGGCAAGGCGGCGCCCAGACCCGTCAGGCTGTCCGTCCCGAAGACGGCGGCGGTGGTGGTCTCCCTAAAGGAGGGGGCCACCACCACCATGCAGGCCACCATGGCTAAGGCCATCAACGGCCTTAGCCTAAGTGATGTTGGCCTGCACCACGTCAAGGTGAGGACCTCGATGACGGGATCCCGGGTCATCGAGGTCCCCGGGGTGGACGGGCAGAAGGTGGCGGACTCCCTTGCAGCAAAGCTGCAGGGGATAGTCGGAGACGTCGCGAATGTGCGCCGCCCGGTAAAAATGGCGGACGTCCAGTTGGCCGGCTTGGATGAGTCGGCCACCAAGGAGTCCGTGGCGCAAGCCGTCGCCGCAGCGGGGGCGTGCCTGCCAGCGCAGGTAAGGGTGGGGGCCGTCCGCTCCCTGTACGACGGCACTGGTTCAGTACTGATCCAGTGTCCAGTACAGGCGGCGGTCGCCCTCACTAAGGCGGGGAGGATCCTGGTGGGCTGGGCATCCGCCAGGGTCACGCCGGTGGGGCCGGCACCGATGCGGTGTTTCCGTTGTTTCGGTGTCGGCCACTCGAGGGAGCTGTGCCCCTCAAAGACTGACCGGAGCAATCTGTGCTTCCGGTGCAGTCAGGAGGGGCACAAAATGGCGGAGTGCTGGGAGAAGGCTTGGTGTGTAGTATGCCACCAGGCCAAGCTCCCGGCCAACCACCGGCTAGGGGGGAATAATTGTTCCCCCCCCGCCACGAGAGGACGGGACACAAGGCCGCAGCGCCCCCGCCCAGCCCCAGCAGTCCCCGCAACGACGGCAGCCGTCGAGCCGGCCCAGGAGGAGACCTGCATGGACCTCTAGATGCCAGCACACCATCTAGAGGTCCTGCAGGTGAACGTCAACCACTCCGCCAGAGCACAGGACCTGCTCATGCAGGTCATGGCGGAGTGGTCGATTGACGTTGTAGTGGTGACGGAGCCCTACTTCGTCCCTCCCCTACCCAACTGGGTGGGGTCGAGGGACGAGAGGGCTGCCGTGGTGGTGCCGGCGATCGGCAACGGCCCCCCCCTCGTAAAACTCGAGGTGGGCCCAGGGTACGCGGCGGCCGGATGGGGGAATGACACCGCACTGATCGCGGTGTATTTCTCCCCCAATAGGCCGCTGGTCGCCTTTGAGGCCTTCCTCGAGGCCCTCGGGGGGGTGGCCAGGAGGGTGGCCCCGCGCCAAATAGTAATCCTGGGGGACCTCAACGCCAAAAGCGCGGCGTGGGGTTCCCCCGTAACGGATGTGCGCGGGGGTGTGCTGAGGGATTGGTTGGTGGTGGAGGGCCTGGTAGTCCTGAACCAGGGCAGCGCCAACACTTGCGTGCGGCGGCAGGGGGGGTCCATCGTGGACGTCACGTTCGCGACCCCTGCCATTGCCGCACGCGTCTCAGATTGGCGCGTCCTGGAGGACGTGGAGACCCTTTCGGACCACTTGAACATCAGGTTCAGGGTCTCCACGAGGTCAGGCCAGCCACCACCAGTCCCTAGGGGGGGGCGTAGGGGGGGGAGATGGGGGGAGTTCCCCAAATGGTCCCTGTCCCTTCTGGACAGGGCCAAGGCGGACGAGGCCGCACTGGTTGAGGCGTGGTGTGACGCCCCACCCACCGCCTTGGGGGTAGAGGAGAGGGCACGCTCGTTCCGCACATCGCTGCAGTCGGTGTGCGGAGCGGCCATGCCCCGGGCGAGGCGCCTCTTCGCCCGCCGGTTTGTGTATTGGTGGTCCGCAGAAATCGCGGCCCTGCGGACCACCAGCAACGGTGCCCGCAACGCCTACCAGCGTTGCAGGCGCCGGCAGCACACCCGGGAGGAGGAGGAGGGGCTCCACAGGGCCCTCCAAGAAGCCAAGAGGGCCCTGGTCCTGTCCATCGCGGTGGCCAAGGAGGAGGGGTGGTCCTCCTTCCTCGCCACGCTGGACAGGAATCCATGGGGGCGGCCGTACAGGGTGGTGCGCAACAAAATGCGCACCGCCCCCCCCATGGACTCACTGGAGCCCCCTCTCCTCAGGAGGGTCATCGAGGGGCTGTTTCCGGCAGCCCCTTCGATAGTTCCCCCGGTGATGACCGAGCCACCGGGGGACCTGGAGGACCCACCCGAACTCGTCATCGCACCGGTAAGCGATGACGAGTTCGAGAGGGCGATGGACCGGCTCCGGGGCTGCAATAAAGCCCCGGGGCCTGACGGAGTACCAGGGCGGGTACTCCACATCGCCCTACAGCACCTCGGGGACCGACTCAGGCAGTTGTTGAGTGACTGCCTGAGGGAAGGACGGTTCCCGAGAGTGTGGAAGGAGGGGAGGCTTTGCCTCCTCCGGAAGGAGGGTCGACCCCCGGACTGTCCGTCCGCATATCGCCCCATCGTGCTGCTGGACGAGGCCGGGAAGATTCTCGAGAGAATCCTGGCCTCCAGAATCCAGCAGCACCTACAGACCGCCGGCCCGAACGTCTCGGATAGACAGTTCGGGTTCAGGGAAGGGCGGTCTACGCTCGACGCGTTGAAGTCCCTTAGGGACTTCTGCGACCACGCGTCGAGCAGAGGGGAGGGTGTAGTGGCGGTGTCGCTCGACATCGCCAATGCCTTTGGCACCCTCCCCTATGGGGTGATAAGGGAGGCACTCATTTACCACCGAGTGCCTCCCTACCTGCGGCGGCTCCTAGAGCACTACCTCACCGAGAGGGTAGTGCTCTACGAGCAGAAGGACGGTCGACGGGGGTCGACGGAGATGGCCTGTGGCGTACCCCAAGGTTCCGTGCTCGGTCCACTCTTATGGAACCTGGGGTACGATTGGGCCATCAGGGGGGAGTTGCTCCCGCGGACGGCCACCATCTGCTATGCGGATGACACAATGGTGGCCGTGCGCGGGACCGACGTGAGGGAGGTGCTTTGCCGGGCGGAAGCGGCGGCCGAGCTGGCCATTTGCCGGATTGGTCGGCTCGGCCTGAGGGTGGCCCTCCCGAAGACTGAGGCGATAGTCTTCGGGGGGCGGGGATGGAGGCTGCCTGCGGGCGCGGCGCTCACACTGGGGGGGGAACCGGTCCAGATCAAGCCCCACATCAAATATTTGGGGCTTGTTCTGGACCGATGGTGGAGTTTCGGGGAGCATTTCTCGCAGATGGCTCCCCGAATTGTGGGTGCCGCGTCGGCACTAAGTCGGCTTCTGCCGAACGTGGGTGGGCCAGGCTCCTTGTGCCGCCGGTTATATGCCGGCGTCACAAGGAGCATGGCTCTGTACGGGGCCCCCATCTGGGCGGACAAGCTGTCCGCCCGGAACCGGGCCCTGCTACGGAGGCCACAGCGGGTGGTGGCCCTCAGAATGGTGAGGGCCTACAGGACGGTGGCCCACGCCGCGGCCTGCCTCCTCGCTTGCACCCCGCCCTGGGAGTTGGATGCGGAGGTGCAAGCGGAGACCTACAAGGTTAGGTCCAGGGCCCGGGCTAGGGATGAACGCCCGGACCCTGAGGAGGTGGAGGAGACGCGCCGGATGATGGAGCGCCGACTGCGGGACAGGTGGAAAGCCGACCTGGAGGATTCCCCTTATGGTGTTTATACCATAGGGGCGATCCTCCCGTCGGTGGACACCTGGTTGGGGAGAGCAGTCGGTGCTACATCGTACCGGCTTGTGCAGGTATTGACCGGACACGGATGCTTCGGTCATTACCTGCACAAGATTGGGAGGGAGCCCGGCCCGCAGTGCCATGAGTGCGGCGATCCGGACGACACGGCTCAGCACACCCTTGCGGTGTGCAGCCGCTGGAGTGCGGAGCGCTGCACTATGGCGCTGGCGATCGGGCAGTGGGACCTCTCCCTGCACAGCGTTGTGTCTGCAATGCTGTGCAGCGACAGGTCCTGGAGGGCTGTGGCCTCCTTTTGCGAAAGTGTCATCTCGCAGAAGGAGGCCTCGGAGCGTGAGCGCGAGGAGTCTCCTCTCGCGCATCCGCTCCGGCGCAGACGGCAGGGGTTTAGGCGGCGGCGTTTTGCCGGCCGCCTCTACCCTTAGTGGCTGCGGGTGGGGGATGGGAGTCCCCTGCCCGCCGTAGGCTAGTCACTGGGCGGTCTGGGAGGGGGGCCATGCGTGCTCGGCCCCTCTCTCCTTTGGCGCGGGTAGCCCCGGCAATGGCTGGGGCAGCCGGGGGGCACCCTGAACTAAGCTTCGGCAGGCATCAGGGTGCCTCAACAGCCGGCAGGAGGGTACGCCAGGGTGGTTTTTAGTGGGTTGCGCTCCCTTGCCCCCTCTCATTCTGAGGGGGGGTGACGGGGTGAGTCCCACATATCCCCTCACCACTCCCATGGTGAGGGGAATGCATAAAGCATTTTCCACCCTGTCAAAAAAAAAAAAAAAAAAAAAAAAAAAAAAAAAAAAAAAAAAAAAAAAAAAAAAAAAAAAAGGTTAGGTTAGGTTAGGTTAGGTTAGGTTAGGTTAGGTTAGGTTAGGTTAGGTTAGGTTAGGTTAGGTTAGGTTAGGTTAGGTTAGGTTAGGTTAGGTTAGGTTAGGTTAGGTTAGGTTAGGTTAGGTTAGGTTAGGTTAGGTTAGGTTAGGTTAGGTTAGGTTAGGTTAGGTTAGGTTAGGTTAGGTTAGGTTAGGTTAGGTTAGGTTAGGTTAGGTTAGGTTAGGTTAGGTTAGGTTAGGTTAGGTTAGGTTAGGTTAGGTTAGGTTAGGTTAGGTTGAAGTCGTTTTGAAGTCGTTTGAGGTCGTAACTTTGGTGTGTCTGGGTGGATTTTTGTGGTTCTTGGATTTCCAAAACTTATAATTTTCCCTCATTTGCTTTCTCTTTTCATTTTCTCGTTATCTTGTTTAGTTTTCTTATTTTTCTAATTTCTTTATTTGCGGTTGGTAATTTTATGTTAATTTTTTCTTCATTTTTTTACGGTTTTTGGTACTTTTGTTTATTTTCTGGTAGTTTAGTCTTGCATCTTTTTTAGCCCTTTTCAGGGCTAGAAGATAGCGGAAACCTAGGTTAGTTTGTGGATTTAGGCTTAATTTTTTCGGTTCGCAAGTTCCGAAATTATTGACCTTGCCATTTTGTACATTTTTTATTTGTAATTTTTGTATTTTTAGGGTTTGTTTACATTTTTTCTATTTGATTTTATCCGTGTTGCCTTTACTTTATCTTGCCCAATTTTTGGGTGAGGGTACCGGCAGCGGTGAAATTAATTATAGTTAGGTTTTGGTTTGGGATTAGTTAGTTTAGTTATTTTATTTTAAATTTTTGGTACTTTGCGTTTTCGCGTAAAGTTTCCAAAAATCTTTACTTACTTTTTTGTGTTTGGTTGTATTTTTAGGTAGTCTTAAGTAATCTGTAAATTATTTAAGTCATAGGGTAGGGTAGGTTATTTAGTTTTTTAAATATTTCTCATAGGTCTTTTAACCTTTTGACCACTAGGTCAAAAGTTATTAGAATTTATTTAGGGTTAGGTAGTTTTTTGGTGTATTTTGTTGTGAAGTTTACAAACTTAAGCTTTTTTGCGAAAGTTTGTAAATTTCAGAACTTTTACACCTTTTAACCTTAATTTGTTTTCTCGCCTTGGCCAGCTAGGCCTTCGCGAGAGGCATCTTGGTTTCCCTTTTGGACCTCACACGACCTCTGGAAGTGGGTGAAATCGGGCCCCGAAGGAGAAATTTCGATTGCTATTTTTTTAAAACAGGCGTCGATTTCACTTTTCTATAGGAAAAGTAAAAACCGACTCGCACTTGACGATTCAGGGTTAGGTTAGGTCATAACTCTGGTCGTCGCGGTCGGTTTTTGACCTTTTTCGAGGGTTAGGTAGACGAGGTCACAATGACCTCGCCTACCAAATTCTGGAAGGGTCCACCAGAGGGGGGGGAAGTTGTCCTCAGTTCGGAGTCCGAAATGGAGGACGACTTCATCGAGGTCGAGGACAACGCTCCGTTGGCCCCCAAAAGGGCGCATGATGATGAGGAGGACGACCCTCGTCCTCCAAAAGTCAACACAGCGGTGCGGGGGAAACCCAAGGGCGCCTACGCCGGGTTGGCCACGGCAAGATTGCGGGCAAAGCAGTTCCTGCTAGAGCCCCAATTTGCCGAGGCGGCCGAGGCGGCTGAGCCCGATTCGGGTGAGTGTTACCGGCGGGAGTACCCTGAGCTCCGCTCCAGGAAGGGGAGCAAGGGGAAAACCGGAGACTCCGTGCGCTCGCGCTCGCGCTCGAGCTCTCGCCCCGGTTCGAGCTCCCCCGAGGCAGCGGAGGAACCAGCGTGTCTAGCGTGTGTGCAGGAGACTGACCCGCTAGACGCCACGCGCATGGCGGCGCGAGATATATTAGAGGCAGCCAAGGCATCCGGCAATCTCAAGGGGGAGATTTGGGGCCGGATGAACCGGGCGTGCCGAGTAATCTTGGGCTCGATGGACGAGGTCGAGGCGGCCAGGTCCGAGAGCGAGGAGATCCGCATCCTGAAGGCGGACAACCGAAGGATGCGGGAGCAACTCGCTCATAATTCGGCCGAGTTGAAGGCGCTTCGTGTCGCCTTCAGCGAGCGGGAGAAACCGTCCACTCCCGCCCCTGTGGCTGCCTCCCTGCAATTTGGGACGGCTGAGCTCACCGAGGCTATAGAGGCCATGAAGCATGACCTCTTCGTAAGCCTCGGTGGGATGATTAACGCCAGGATGGAGGAGGTAAATAGGCGCCTCCCGGCCGAGCCCATCCTCCGCCCCCCGCTTGCGCACGATAAGCGAGCCGCCGCCGCGGCAGCCCCTCCCCTGAGGAGGATCGCAGGACCGGCCCTCCCCCCCCCCGCCCCGGTGGAGGCGCTAGCGCCGATCGCCAGGGCCCGCCTAGGCGACGGGAGGCCGAAGGCCGCAGCGGTGAAGAAGACGGCAGCCCCGGCCCCCGCCGCGGTACCCGCCCCCAGACGACCAACGAAGTTGGTAAACTCCGGCCCTGCCCCGAGAGCCGCTAGGCCCTCGCAGGGAGAACCCGGCCCCTCGGGCCGCATGCCACCCCCGCCCGCGCAGACGTCGTGGTCGGAGGTGGTACGGAAGAAAGGGAAGGGCAAGGCCAAGGCCGCCCCCCCCCCTCCACCCCCGAAGAATGTAAAGGCGGCGCACGGGCCCAGGCCCGTCAGGCTCACCGTCCCCAAGACGGCGGCGGTCGTGGTCTCCCTCAAGGAGGGAGCCACCACCACCCTAAAGGACACGATGGCGAAGGCCATCAACGGCCTTAGCCTAAGTACGGTGGGCCTTCAAAACGTCAGGGTCAGGACCTCGATGACCGGTTCCAGGGTCATCGAGGTCGCCGGCGAGGACGGACCAAGGCTGGCGGACACCCTTGCAGTCAGGCTGCAAGGGATTGTCGGCGACGTCGCCAACGTCAGCCGCCCGGTCAAGTTGGCCGAACTCCAACTCTCCGGATTGGACGAGTCGGCCACCAGAGAGACGGTGGCACATGCCGTCGCCGCAGCCGGGGCCTGCCTGCCGGACCAGGTCAGGGTGGCCTACGTCCGCACCCTCTACAACGGCACTGGGTCAGCGATGATTCAGTGCCCAGTGCCGGCGGCGATCGTGATCAAAAACGCCGGCAGGGTCCAGGTAGGCTGGGCCTCTGCCAGGGTCACGGTGGTGGGGCCGACGCCGATGCGGTGTTTCCGTTGTTTCGGCGTCGGCCACTCGAGGGAGATGTGCCCCTCCAAGACTGACCGGACCAATCTCTGCTTCCGGTGCAGCCAAGAGGGGCACAAAATGTCGGAGTGCTGGGAGAAGGCGTGGTGTGCCGTGTGCCACCAGGCCAAACTCCCAGCCAACCACCGGATGGGGGGGATAAATTGTTCCCCCCCCGCCCTCAGAGGGAGGAGCACGAGGCCGCAGCGCCCCCGCCCCGCCCCAGCAAGTAATGCCCCCGCAGCGGAAGCCGCCGCCGGACCACTGGAGGAGACCTGCATGGACCTCTAAATGCCAGCACAGCATTTAGAGCTCCTGCAGGTCAACGTCAACCACTCCGCCAGATCACAGGACCTGCTAATGCAGGTCATGGCGGAGTGGTCGATAGACGCAGTGGTAGTGACGGAGCCCTACTACGTCCCTCCCTCACCCAATTGGGTGGGGTCGACGGACGAGAGGGCTGCCGTGGTGGTGCCGGCGGTCGGCAATGGCCCCCCGCTGGGGAGGATCGAGGTCGGCCCGGGGGATGCAGCGGCCGGATGGGGGAGTGACACCGTAGTAATTGCGGTGTACTTCTCCCCCAATAGGCCGCTCGCCGACTTCGAGGTCTTCCTCGGAGTCCTGGGGGGCGTTGCGAGGAGGGCGGCCCCGCGCCAAGTAATCATCCTGGGGGACCTCAACGCCAAAAGTGCGGCGTGGGGATCCCCCGTAACGGATGCGCGCGGGGCGGCGCTGAGGGATTGGTCGGTGGTAGCGGGCCTGGCGGTCTTGAACCGGGGCAGCGCCAACACCTGCGTGCGGCGGCGGGGGGGGTCAATCGTGGACGTCACGTTCGCGACCCCCGCCATTGCCGCACGCGTTGCAGGTTGGCGCGTCCTGGAGGACGTGGAGACCCTGTCTGATCACCTATATATTAGGTTCAGGGTCTCCACAGGGCTGGGCCAGCCACCACCAATCCCAAGGGGGGGGGCGTAGGGGGGGAACGGGGGAGTTCCCCAAGTGGTCCCTGTCCCTTCTGGACAGGGCCAAGGCGGACGAGGCGGCGATGGTGGAGGCTTGGTGCTCCGCCCCACCCGCCGCCTCAGGAGTGGAGGAGAGGGCGCGTCACTTCCGCACATCGTTGCAGACGGTGTGCGGAGCGGCCATGCCCCGGGCAAGACGGCTGTTTGCCCGGAGGTGCGTGTATTGGTGGTCCGCAGAAATTGCGGCCCTGCGGACCACAGCCGACAGTGCCCGCCACGCCTATCAGCACTGCAGGCGTAGGCGGCACACCCGGGAGGAGGAGGAGGGGCTCTACAGGGCCCACCAAGAGGCCAGGGGGGCCCTAACCCTGTCCATAGCGGTGGCCAAGGAAGAGGGCAATGTCTCCTTCCTGGCCACGCTGGACGAGAATCCATGGGGGCGGCCGTACAAGGTGGTGCGCAACAAGATGCGCACCGCCCCCCCCATGGATTCGCTAGAGCCCCCCCTCCTGAGGAGGGTCATCGAGGGGCTGTTTCCGGCAGCCCCGTCGATAGTTCCCCCGGTGATGACCGAGCCACCGGGGGACCTGGAGGACCCACTCGAACTCGACATCGCACCGGTGAGCGATGACGAGTTCGAGAGGGCGGTGGACCGGCTCCGGGGCTGCAAGAAAGCCCCGGGGCCCGATGGAGTACCGGGCCGGGTACTCCCCATCGCCCTAAAACACCTCGGGGACCGACTCAGGCAGTTGATGAGTGACTGCCTGAGGGAGGGTCGGTTCCCGAGAGTGTGGAAAGAGGGGAGGCTGTGCCTCATCCGGAAGGAGGGTCGACCCCCGGATTGCCCGTCCGCCTATCGCCCCATAGTGCTGCTGGATGAGGCCGGGAAGATGTTGGAGAGAGTCCTGGCCTCTAGGATCCGGCAGCACCTAGAGACCGCCGGCCCGAACGTCTGTGAAAGACAGTTCGGGTTTAGGGAGGGGCGGTCTACGCTCGACGCGGTGAAGTCCCTAAGGGACTTCTACGACTACGCGTCGAGCAGAGGGGAGGGAGTAGTGGCGGTGTCGCTCGACATCGCCAACGCCTTTGGCACCCTCCCCTATGGGGTGATAAGGGAGGCACTCATATACCACCGAGTGCCTCCCTACCTGCGGCGGCTCATAGAGCACTACCTTACTGATAGGGTAGTGCTCTATGAGCAGGCGGACGGTCGACGGGGGTCGACGGAGATGGCCTGCGGCGTGCCCCAAGGTTCCGTGCTCGGTCCACTTTTATGGAACCTGGGGTACGACTGGGCCATCAGGGGGGAGCTGCTCCCGCGGACGGCCACCATCTGCTACGCAGACGATACCATGGTGGCCGCGCGCGGGACCGAGCTGAGAGAGGTGCTGTGCCGGGCGGAAGCGGCGGCCGAGCTGGCGATTCACCGGATCGGTCGGCTCGGCCTGAGGGTGGCCCTCCCGAAGACTGAGGCTATAGTCTTCGGGGGGCGGGGGTGGAGGCTGCCGGCGGGCGCGGCGCTCACCCTGGGGGGGGAACCGGTCCAGATCAAGCCCCACATAAAATATCTGGGGCTTGTTCTGGACCGATGGTGGAGTTTCGGGGAGCACTTCAAGAAGTTAGCTCCCCGAGTGGTGGGCGCCGCGTCGGCGATGAGTCGGCTTCTGCCGAACGTGGGTGGACCAGGCTCCTTGTGCCGCCGGCTGTATGCCGGCGTCACGAGGAGCATGGCTCTGTACGGGGCCCCCATCTGGGCGGACAAGCTGTCCGCCCGGAACCGGGCCCTGCTACGGAGGCCACAGCGGGTGGTGGCCCTCCGCATTGTGAGGGCCTACATGACTGTGGCCCACGCCGCGGCCTGCCTCCTCGCCTGCACCCCGCCCTGGGAGTTGGACGCAGAGGTGCAGGCGGAGACCTACAAGGTTAGGTCCAGGGCCCGGGCGAGAGGTGTTCGCCCGGACCCTGAGGAGGTTGAGGAGACGCGCCGGATGATGGAGCGCCGACTGCGGGACAGGTGGAAAGCGAGCCTGGAGGATTCCCCCTATGGTGTTTATACCATAGGGGCGATCCTCCCGTCGCTGGACACCTGGTTGGGGAGAGCAGTCGGTGCTACATCGTACCGGCTTGTGCAGGTATTGACCGGACACGGATGCTTCGGTCATTACCTGCACAAGATTGGGAGGGAGCCCGGCCCGCAGTGCCATGAGTGCGGCGATCCGGACGACACGGCTCGCCACACCCTCGCGGTGTGCAGCCGTTGGAGTGCGGAGCGCTGCACGATGGCACTGGCCATCGGGCAATGGGACCTCTCCCTGCACAGCGTCGTGTCTGCGATGCTGTGCAGCGACAGGTCCTGGAGGGCTGTGGCCTCCTTCTGCGAGTACGTTATCTCGCAGAAGGAGGCCTCGGAGCGGGAGCGCGAGGAGTCTCCTCACGCGCATCCGCTCCGGCGCAGACGGCAGGGGTTTAGGCGGCGGCGTTTTGCCGGCCGCCTCTACCCTTAGTGACTGCGGGTGGGGGATGGGAGTCCCCTGCTCGCCGTAGGCTAGTCACTGGGCGGTCTGGGAGGGGGGCCAGGCGTGCTCGGCCCCCCTCTCCTTTGGCGCGGGAAGCCCCGGCAATGGCTGGGGCGTCCGGTGGACACCGTGGGGATGCCTAGCAGGAAACACGGTGTCCATACAAACCGGAAGGGTGGGTACGCCAAGGTGTTTTTTAGTGGGTAACACTCCCCCACTCCTTCTCACTCGGAGAAGGGGGGGGGACGTGAGTCCCACATACCCTCCCGCCACTCCCATGGCGGGGGAAATGCGTAACGCATTTTTCACCTTGTCAAAAAAAAAAAAAAAAAAAAAAAAGGTTAGGTTAGGTTAGGTTAGGTTAGGTTAGGTTAGGTTAGGTTAGGTTAGGTTAGGTTAGGTTAGGTTAGGTTAGGTTAGGTTAGGTTAGGTTAGGTTAGGTTAGGTTAGGTTAGGTTAGGTTAGGTTAGGTTAGGTTAGGTTAGGTTGGCCATGAAGCGCGACCTGTTCGTAAGCCTAGGAGGCATGATAAATGCCAGGATGGAGGAGGTGAACCGTCGCCTCCCGGCCGAGCCCATCCTCCGCCCCCCGCTAGCGCACGACAGGCGAGCCGCCAAGCCCGCCGTCGCAGCCCCTCCTCAGAGGGAAGTCGCAAGACTGGCCCTCCCCCCTCCGGCCCCGGTGGAAGCGTTAGCGCCGATCGCCAGGGCCCGCCTAGGCGACGGAAGGCCGAAGGCCGCGGCGAAAAAGACGGCAGCCCCAGCCCCGGCACCCGCTGCGGTACCCGCCCCCAGACGACCGACAAGGCTGGTGAACTCCGGCCCTGCCCCGAGAGCCGTCCGGCCATCGCAGGGCGAACCCGGCCCCTCGGGCCGTATGCCGCCCCCGCCCGCGCAGTCGTCGTGGTCGGAGGTGGTGCGAAGGAAGGGGAAGGGCAAGCCCAAGGCCCCCCCTCCACCCCCGAAGAAGGCGGCGCAAGGGCCCAGGCCCGTCAGGCTGTCCGTGCCAAAGACGGCGGCGGTCGTGGTCTCCCTCAAGGAGGGAGCCACCACCACCTTGCAGGCCACAATGGCTAAGGCCATCAACGGCCTTAACCTCAATGACGTTGGCCTGCAAAACGTGAAGGTCAGGACATCGATGACCGGTTCCCGGGTCATCGAGGTCGCCGGTGTGGACGGGGGGCAAAAGTTGGCGGACACCCTTGCAGCCAGGCTGCAAGGGATCGTGGGCGACGTCGCCAACGTCAGCCGCCCGGTGAAGTTGGCCGAACTCACACTCTCTGGCCTGGACGAGTCGGCCACCAGGGAGACGGTGGCACATGCCGTCGCCGCAGCCGGGGCCTGCCTGCCGGACCAGGTCAGGGTGGCCTACGTCCGCACCCTCTACAACGGCACTGGGTCAGCGATGATTCAGTGCCCAGTGCCGGCGGCGATCGTGATCAAAAACGCCGGCAGGGTCCAGGTAGGCTGGGCCTCTGCCAGGGTCACGGTGGTGGGGCCGACGCCGATGCGGTGTTTCCGTTGTTTCGGCGTCGGCCACTCGAGGGAGATGTGCCCCTCCAAGACTGACCGGACCAATCTCTGCTTCCGGTGCAGCCAAGAGGGGCACAAAATGTCGGAGTGCTGGGAGAAGGCGTGGTGTGCCGTGTGCCACCAGGCCAAACTCCCAGCCAACCACCGGATGGGGGGGATAAATTGTTCCCCCCCCGCCCTCAGAGGGAGGAGCACGAGGCCGCAGCGCCCCCGCCCCGCCCCAGCAAGTAATGCCCCCGCAGCGGAAGCCGCCGCCGGACCACTGGAGGAGACCTGCATGGACCTCTAAATGCCAGCACAGCATTTAGAGCTCCTGCAGGTCAACGTCAACCACTCCGCCAGATCACAGGACCTGCTAATGCAGGTCATGGCGGAGTGGTCGATAGACGCAGTGGTAGTGACGGAGCCCTACTACGTCCCTCCCTCACCCAATTGGGTGGGGTCGACGGACGAGAGGGCTGCCGTGGTGGTGCCGGCGGTCGGCAATGGCCCCCCGCTGGGGAGGATCGAGGTCGGCCCGGGGTATGCAGCGGCCGGATGGGGGAGTGACACCGTATTAATTGCGGTGTACTTCTCCCCCAATAGGCCGCTCGCCGACTTCGAGGTCTTCCTCGGAGTCCTGGGGGGCGTTGCGAGGAGGGCGGCCCCGCGCCAAGTAATCATCCTGGGGGACCTCAACGCCAAAAGTGCGGCGTGGGGATCCCCCGTAACGGATGCGCGCGGGGCGGCGCTGAGGGATTGGTCGGTGGTAGCGGGCCTGGCGGTCTTGAACCGGGGCAGCGCCAACACCTGCGTGCGGCGGCGAGGGGGGTCAATCGTGGACGTCACGTTCGCGACCCCCGCCATTGCCGCACGCGTTGCAGGTTGGCGCGTCCTGGAGGACGTGGAGACCCTGTCTGATCACCTATATATTAGGTTCAGGGTCTCCACAGGGCTGGGCCAGCCACCACCAATCCCAAGGGGGGGGCGTAGGGGGGGAACGGGGGAGTTCCCCAAGTGGTCCCTGTCCCTTCTGGACAGGGCCAAGGCGGACGAGGCGGCGATGGTGGAGGCTTGGTGCTCCGCCCCACCCGCCGCCTCAGGAGTGGAGGAGAGGGCGCGTCACTTCCGCACATCGTTGCAGACGGTGTGCGGAGCGGCCATGCCCCGGGCAAGACGGCTGTTTGCCCGGAGGTGCGTGTATTGGTGGTCCGCAGAAATTGCGGCCCTGCGGACCACCGCCGACAGTGCCCGCCACGCCTATCAGCACTGCAGGCGTAGGCGGCACACCCGGGAGGAGGAGGAGGGGCTCTACAGGGCCCACCAAGAGGCCAGGGGGGCCCTAACCCTGTCCATAGCGGTGGCCAAGGAAGAGGGCAATGTCTCCTTCCTGGCCACGCTGGACGAGAATCCATGGGGGCGGCCGTACAAGGTGGTGCGCAACAAGATGCGCACCGCCCCCCCCATGGATTCGCTAGAACCCCCCCTCCTGAGGAGGGTCATCGAGGGGCTGTTTCCGGCAGCCCCGTCGATAGTTCCCCCGGTGATGACCGAGCCACCGGGGGACCTGGAGGACCCACTCGAACTCGACATCGCACCGGTGAGCGATGACGAGTTCGAGAGGGCGGTGGACCGGCTCCGGGGCTGCAAGAAAGCCCCGGGGCCCGATGGAGTACCGGGCCGGGTACTCCCCATCGCCCTAAAGCACCTCGGGGACCGACTCAGGCAGTTGATGAGCGACTGCCTGAGAGAGGGTCGGTTCCCGAGGGTGTGGAAGGAAGGGAGGCTGTGCCTCATCCGGAAGGAGGGTCGACCCCCGGATTGCCCGTCCGCCTATCGCCCCATAGTGCTGCTGGACGAGGCCGGGAAGATGATGGAGAGAGTCCTGGCCTCTAGGATCCGGCAGCACCTAGAGACCGCCGGCCCGAACGTCTGTGAGAGACAGTTCGGGTTTAGGGAGGGGCGGTCTACGCTCGACGCGGTGAAGTCCCTAAGGGACTTCTACGACTACGCGTCGAGCAGAGGGGAGGGAGTAGTGGCGGTGTCGCTCGACATCGCCAACGCCTTTGGCACCCTCCCCTATGGGGTGATAAGGGAGGCACTCATATACCACCGAGTGCCTCCCTACCTGCGGCGGCTCATAGAGCACTACCTTACTGATAGGGTAGTGCTCTATGAGCAGGCGGACGGTCGACGGGGGTCGACGGAGATGGCCTGTGGCGTGCCCCAAGGTTCCGTGCTCGGTCCGCTTTTATGGAACCTGGGGTACGACTGGGCCATCAGGGGGGAGCTGCTCCCGCGGACGGCCACCATCTGCTACGCAGACGATACCATGGTGGCCGCGCGCGGGACCGAGCTGAGAGAGGTGCTGTGCCGGGCGGAAGCGGCGGCCGAGCTGGCGATTCACCGGATCGGTCGGCTCGGCCTGAGGGTGGCCCTCCCGAAGACTGAGGCTATAGTCTTCGGGGGGCGGGGGTGGAGGCTGCCGGCGGGCGCGGCGCTCACCCTGGGGGGGGAACCGGTCCAGATCAAGCCCCACATAAAATATTTGGGGCTTGTTCTGGACCGATGGTGGAGTTTCGGGGAGCACTTTAAGAAGTTAGCTCCCCGAGTGGTGGGCGCCGCGTCGGCGATGAGTCGGCTTCTGCCGAACGTGGGTGGACCAGGCTCCTTGTGCCGCCGGCTGTATGCCGGCGTCACGAGGAGCATGGCTCTGTACGGGGCCCCGATCTGGGCGGACAAGCTGTCCGCCCGGAACCGGGCCCTGCTACGGAGGCCACAGCGGGTGGTGGCCCTCCGCATTGTGAGGGCCTACATGACTGTGGCCCACGCCGCGGCCTGCCTCCTCGCCTGCACCCCGCCCTGGGAGTTGGACGCAGAGGTGCAGGCGGAGACCTACATGGTTAGGTCCAGGGCCCGGGCGAGAGGTGTTCGCCCGGACCCTGAGGAGGTTGAGGAGACGCGCCGGATGATGGAGCGCCGACTGCGGGACAGGTGGAAAGCGAGCCTGGAGGATTCCCCCTATGGTGTTTATACCATAGGGGCGATCCTCCCGTCGCTGGACACCTGGTTGGGGAGAGCAGTCGGTGCTACATCGTACCGGCTTGTGCAGGTATTGACCGGACACGGATGCTTCGGTCATTACCTGCACAAGATTGGGAGGGAGCCCGGCCCGCAGTGCCATGAGTGCGGCGATCCGGACGACACGGCTCGCCACACCCTCGCGGTGTGCAGCCGTTGGAGTGCGGAGCGCTGCACGATGGCACTGGCCATCGGGCAATGGGACCTCTCCCTGCACAGCGTCGTGTCTGCGATGCTGTGCAGCGACAGGTCCTGGAGGGCTGTGGCCTCCTTCTGCGAGTACGTTATCTCGCAGAAGGAGGCCTCGGAGCGGGAGCGCGAGGAGTCTCCTCACGCGCATCCGCTCCGGCGCAGACGGCAGGGGTTTAGGCGGCGGCGTTTTGCCGGCCGCCTCTACCCTTAGTGACTGCGGGTGGGGGATGGGAGTCCCCTGCCCGCCGTAGGCTAGTCACTTGGCGGTCGGGGGGGGGGGCCAGGCGTGCTCGGCCCCCCTCTCCTTTGGCGCGGGAAGCCCCGGCAATGGCTGGGGCGTCCGGTGGACACCGTGGGGATGCCTAGCAGGAAACACGGTGTCCATACAAACCGGAGAGGTGGGTACGCCAAGGTGTTTTTTAGTGGGTAACACTCCCCCACTCCTTCTCACTTAGTCAGAAGGGGGGGGGACGTGAGTCCCACATACCCTCCCGCCACTCCCATGGCGGGGGAAATGCGTAACGCATTTTTCACCTTGTCAAAAAAAAAAAAAAAAAAAAAAAAAAAAAAAAAAAAAAAAAAAAAAAAAAAAAAAAAAAAAAAAAAAAGGTTAGGTTAGGTTAGGTTAGGTTAGGTTAGGTTAGGTTAGGTTAGGTTAGGTTAGGTTAGGTTAGGTTAGGTTAGGTTAGGTTAGGTTAGGTTAGGTTAGGTTAGGTTAGGTTAGGTTAGGTTAGGTTAGGTTAGGTTAGGTTAGGTTAGGTTAGGTTAGGTTAGGTTAGGTTAGGTTCCCCCCCGACTGTGCTGCCACCTTGCCGTGGTGGGGGGGCTTGCGTGTCTCAATGATCCGCGAGGCTATACCGGACAGGGCTACCCATACCGGAAAGGCTCGTGGTGAGGGGCCAGACTAAGAGCGGCCATGGGGAGGTGACAGGGTTTCTGGAAGGGTTGCGGTTGCGTGCCTGCCGCGACAGGCCGCTTCTGCCCCGGAAAGATTCCCTTGTCACCTGGGGGGGTTTGGTGAGGGTGACAGAGCAGCTCTTCTTTCCGAAGAAGAGCTGCTCTGTCACCTTCACACTGGGGTGGTGACAGGGGTGGCTCGGAGGCTTGGGTAGAGTTGACCTCCTCTCCCTTCGAGTTTGCCTCTGTCACTGGGGGTGGGTTGGGTGGCGAAGTTTCTTCGCCATCCTTTGGTGGGCGGCAACAGAGGAAGTTGGAAAGGGTGGTCGCGTTGAGGACCGCTTCCGCCCTGGACAGCTTCTCTCTCTGTTGCCTCTTTGACGGTTGGTGGCTGGGGTAGCTTGAAGGGTCAGTTGCGAGTGCACTTGGTGCTTGCCGCTTCTGGTCCGGAAAGCTTAACCAGTCGCCTGGAGGGGGCTTTGGCGGGGGTGGTTGAAAAGGGTGGTTTCCATCCTGGACAGCTGCCTCTGTCAGTTGGCGGTTGGTGACTGGGTTTACGGGCAGGGACGGCATCGCAGGCATGCGTTGCGCGCTCCCGTGCGTCGTACTCCCATGTCACCCGCGGGTCTCTCTACGTGTCTTTCGGAATCCCGGGGGGCACTGTAGTTATTGAAGGGACAGTTGCGGTGGGGCGTGTTTGAAGGATACTTGTATCCGGAAAGCACCATCCACTGCAGGCAGACCGTTGGAGGGCTGGCGAACTCAGCCGAGGCTACGGGTGCTCGGTCGTCCGGCCCGGCTGCTCGCCTTAACTACCTTGTAGAGCCAGTGGGTTGGGGACCCACATTGCACCGGCTCTACCGGTCTGGGGTGACGATCGTGGGCTGTTCACAATCGACACCTCCTTGGCGGAGATTGGGGGGGGGCTCTTCGGAGCAAGCCGGGAGGCGCGTCAGTGGCCAAAGCTTAGGCATGTACCGCGGCGCCTCACCACCGGCAGGGTTTAAACGCCGGAGTGGTTTTAAACGGTAGTTCGTTCGTACGAGAGTCCGTTATACTTCCCATTGCACCGCCTACCCCAGGCAGGGAAGATGCGTAAATGCATTTCCACTTCGTCAAAAAAAAAAAAAAAAAAAAAAAAAGGTTAGGTTAGGTTAGGTTAGGTTAGGTTAGGTTAGGTTAGGTTAGGTTAGGTTAGGTTAGGTTAGGTTAGGTTAGGTTAGGTTAGGTTAGGTTAGGTTAGGTTAGGTTAGGTTAGGTTAGGTTAGGTTAGGTTAGGTTAGGTTAGGTTTCATCTTCAAAATATGCGTGACGGGTGCAAGAAGGCTGGAGGTGCCAGGAGAGGATAGTGGGAGCAAAGCTGATGCCCTCGCTAAAAAACTGACCGAGGTGCTTGATCCACAGTTGGTCCGAGTATCCAGGCCATGTAAGACCGCGACCATCCGTGTCTCTGGCCTGGATGACTCGATCACCCCGGCTGAAGTCCTGGCTGCAGTGGCCGATGCTGGAGGGTGTGCCCAAGAGGCGTTAAAATGCGGGGAAATAGTCCGAAACTGGGCTAGGAATGGCCACGTTTGGGTTCGATGCCCCGTTAAGGTGGCTAAAACCATCTGTGAGGTTGGCACACTGAGGCTGCCATGGATCATGGCTCAGGTGAAACTACTTGAGTCAAGACCCATGCGCTGCTTCAGGTGCTTCGAGAAGGGCCACGTAGCGGTGCAGTGCAAATCCGAGGTCGATCGGACTGGCATATGCTACCGCTGCGGTGAGAAGGGGCATAAGGCAGCGAAGTGCTCAGCCAAGCCGCATTGCACAATTTGCGCTGCGAGCACAAGACCTTCGGAGCATATCTTGGGTGGCAAGGATTGTTCGGCGCCACCCAAGAAAAGAAGGACCACCTGGCTAGCAACTCCAGCCAGCCAGTTGCCTGCAACAGCAGCTGCAACAAACATGCAGGTTGATCTACCGCCCATCCAGGTAGATCAGGCATCCAGGGAGTGCCCTGACATACGCCTGAGTGACTGATGTGGGGAAATCAGTCACTCACAAAGGCTTGAGATGGCGTGGCGCGTGTTCCCGCGCGCCTCTCAGATGGACACCAAGGACGGAGCCCAGTGAAATGGGCCACCACTGCTGTGTGCGTGAAGTATGCCTAGCGGGATCACATACACAGCACAAATGTGGAACGCAGGAACGCCGTTGAGTTTTAGTCGGTAAGAGTCCGACATAACCCACCGCTTCTCCCCTGGCGGTGGGTATCCATGAGGATTTCTCAACGTTAAAAAAAAAAAAAAAAAAAAAAAAAAAAAAAAAAAAAAAAAAAAAAAGGTTAGGTTAGGTTAGGTTAGGTTAGGTTAGGTTAGGTTAGGTTAGGTTAGGTTAGGTTAGGTTAGGTTAGGTTAGGTTAGGTTAGGTTAGGTTAGGTTAGGTTAGGTTAGGTTAGGTTAGGTTAGGTTAGGTTAGGTTAGGTTAGGTTAGGTTAGGTTAGGTTAGGTTAGGTTAGGTTAGGTTAGGTTAGGTTAGGTTAGGTTAGGTTAGGTTAGGTTAGGTTAGGTTAGGTTAGGTTAGGTTAGGCTAGGTTAGGTTAGGTTAGGTTAGGTTAGGTTAGGTTAGGTTAGGTTAGGTTAGGTTAGGTTAGGTTAGGTTAGGTTAGGTTAGGTTAGGTTGAAGTCGTTTCTTGGGTGTTACTGGGAGTATAGTTGCGATCTTTGGATACTAAACACTAGCCAATTTTCTAAACTCATTTCTCTTATTAGTTCTCTTGTTCCTTTTCATTTGTCCTTAATATTTGGTTTTTTCTATTTGCGGTTGGTAATTTTTTGTTAATTTTTTGTCGGATTTGCACTTTTTTGTTTCATTTTGGGTTTTTTCATCTTGCGTCTTTTTTAGCCCTTTTCAGGGCTAGAAGATTGCGGAATACTTGTTGTGTTGTGGGTTAAGGTCCAGTAATTTTCGGAACGAAAGTTCCGAATTTATTGGCCTTGCCAAATTGTAAATTTTTACTTTAATTTTTCTATTTTCAATATTAATTTTAAGGTTTGTTTACGTTTTTCAACTGTAAATTTGTCGGTGTTGCCCTTATCCCACCTTGCCCAGTTTTTGGGCGGGGGTACCGGCAACGGTTCCGCTTATTTCAGTATTGGTTGTGGTTTAGGTTTAAGTTGTTTAGTTAGTAAATTTTATTTTTGAAAATTTTGGGTTCTTACCCGAAGTTTTCGGAAATCTTTTGCTTTTCTTCTTATAACTTTTTTGTGTTTGGTGTGTTAATTAAATTAGTTTCTAGTGTTTGTAAATTATTTAACTCATAGTTTAGGGTAGCTTGTTTATTTCTTTAAATATTTTGTATAGATTGTTTAACTTTTTAACCACTAGGTTAAAAGTTATTTACTTTTGTATTATATTAGGTAGGTAGAAAGTTTCCGAGTGTTTAGAATTACCAACTTAAGGTTTTACCCGAAATTGGTAAATTCGACAGCTCTGAACCTTTTAACCTTTTTTGTATTTTTCTTTTGTGGTTTTGTAGATTTCATTGGGAGGTATATTTTTGTCTTTGTTTGGTTCGTGTAGGACTTCGACAAGTCGGTCAAATTGGGGGCGCAAGATTTTAGCACATTGCTATTATTTCCAAATCAGGCGCTAAACCCATAATTGTATGGAATAAGCCAAATCCGACTCGCACTTGACGATTCGAAGTTAGGTTAGCTCGTAACTTCGGACGTCGCGGTCGGATTTGGACCTTATTTTAGGGTCAGGTAGACGGGGTCACCATGACCTCGCCTACCAAATTTTGGGGGGATCCACCGGGGGGGGGAGGAACTCTCTTGAGTTCCGACTCCGAATCGGAGGATTTTGTTGATGTGGGTGTCGAAGTCGAGGAAAATCCTCCTTCGACGTCCAAGAGAGCGCATGAGGATGAGGAGGATGACCCCAAACCTCCTCCGAAATTCAACTCGGCGGTACGGGGAAAGCCCAAGGGGGCGTATACTGGGCTGGCCACGGCCAGGTTAAGGGCGAAGATATATCAGCTTTCGCCCCAATTCGCGGAGGTGACCGATACCGACTCGGATCCTGCGGACCCTGCGGCCGAGTATCGGAGGGAGTTCCCCGAACTCCGCCCCAAGGGGGGGATAAAGGGGAGAGCGGTCGGCAACGTGCGCTCCCGCTCTACATCGCGCTCTCCTGAGCCCGTGGATGGGCTGACGTGCACACAGGAGATGGACCCGCTGGACGCCACCCGCTTGGCGGCACGCGACATTCTTGAGGCGGCCCGGTCATCCGGGAATTTAAAGGGGGAAATCTGGGGCCGGATGAACCGGGCCTGCAGAACAATTTTAGGGTCGATGGACGAAGTTCAGGCGGCCCAAAATGAGAGTGAGGAGATCCGCAAATTAAAGGCGGATAATAAGCGAATGCGGGAGCAACTGGCGCTCAATTCCGCAGAGCTGAAGGCGCTCCGCGTCGCCTTCAGCGAGAGGGAGATCCCGGCCGCACCGGTGGCTTCGTCACTGCAGTTCGGTACGGTCGAACTGACCGAGGCCATACAGGAAATGAAGCGGGACCTGTTCCTGAGCCTCGGTCGGATGGTGAACGACCGTATTGACGAAGTCAACCGGCGTCTCCCGGCGGAGCCAATTCTCCGCCCCCCGTTGGCGCACGAGGTGCGTGCCCTCAAGCATGTCCCCACCCCTCCTCCTCGGAGAATTGCCGTTGCACCCGCTGCTCCCTCCCGGACCCCAGTGGAGGTGCTCGAGCCGGTCGCCAGGGCTCGGCTGGGCGACGGGAGGCCGAAGCCCAAGGCGGTAAGGAAGGTGGCGGCTAAGCCCCCTCCCCCCCCCCTTTCGCCGGTACTCAGCCCCCCCTCTAGGAGACCTAGCAGATTGGTTGTTGCCGACCCTGCCCCGAGAGCCGTTCGGCCCTCGCAAGGGGAACCCGGCCCCTCGGGCCGAATCCCGCCCCCACCTGCGCAGATGGCGTGGTCGGAGGTGGTTAGGCGGAAAGGGAAGGGCAAGGCCAAGGCCACCCCTCCCCAAGCCCCGAAGTCCGGAAAGGCGGCGCCCAGACCGGTGAAGCTGTCCGTCCCCAAGACGGCGGCAGTGGTGGTCACCCTCAAGAAGGGGGCCACCACCACTCTGCAGGCCACCATGGCTAAGGCCATTAACGGCCTTAGCCTCAGTTCGGTTGGCCTGCAGCACGTCAAGGTGAGGACCTCGATGACGGGCTCCCGGGTCATCGAGGTCCCAGGGGAGGACGGGCACAGGGTGGCAGATACCCTTGCAGCCAAGCTGCAGGGGTTGGTGGGGGACGTCGCTGACGTCAGCCGCCCTGTGAAGACGGCCGAGATCCAGCTGGCCGGCCTTGACGAGTCGGCCACGAAGGACTCGGTGGCGCAGGCGGTCGCGGCAGCCGGGTCATGCCTGCCGGGACAAGTAAGGGTGGGGGCCGTCCGCTCCTCCTACGACGGCACTGGATCAGTGTTGGTCCAGTGCCCCGTGCAGGCGGCGGTGGCGCTGCGGAACGCGGGAAGGATCCTGGTCGGATGGGCCTCCGCCAGGGTCACGCCGATGGGGCCGACACCGATGCGGTGTTACCGCTGTTACGGTGTCGGCCACTCACGGGAGCTGTGCCCCTCCAAGGAAGACCGGACCAATGCCTGCTTCCGGTGCAGTAAGGAGGGGCACAGGATGAGTGAGTGCTGGGAGAGGGCGTGGTGTGCCGTGTGCCACCAGGCCAGACTCCCAGCCAACCATCGGATGGGGGGGACAAATTGTTGCCCCCCCCACACTAGAGGGAGGGATATGAGGCCGCAGCGCCCCCGCCCAGTTCCCGCAGCCCGCGCGGCGACCGCAGCCCCCGCGGCGACCGCAGCCCCCGTGGCCCAGGAGGAGACGACCTGCATGGAGCAATAGATGCCAGCACGCCATCTAGAGCTCCTGCAGGTCAACGTCAACCACTCCGCCAGAGCGCAGGACCTGCTAATGCAGGTCATGGCGGAGTGGGAGATTGACGTGGTCGCGGTGACGGAGCCCTACTTCGTCCCTCCCCTACCGAATTGGGT
Source organism: Acleris emargana (assembly GCA_927399475.2). Lineage (NCBI taxonomy): Eukaryota > Metazoa > Arthropoda > Insecta > Lepidoptera > Tortricidae > Acleris > Acleris emargana. The sequence goes on from OV656863.1 coordinate 12,707,011, forward strand.
GGGGTCGAGGGACGAGAGGGCTGCCGTGGTGGTGCCGGCGATCGGCGACGGCCCCCCCCTCGTAAGGCTCGAGGTGGGTCCAGGGTACGCGGCGGCCGGATGGGGGAACGACACCGCACTGATTGCGGTGTATTTCTCCCCCAATAGGCCGCTGGTCGCCTTTGAGGCCTTCCTCGAGGTCCTCGGGGGGGTGGCCAGGAGGGTGGCCCCGCGCCAAATAATCATCCTGGGGGACCTCAACGCCAAAAGCGCGGCGTGGGGTTCCCCCGTTACGGATGTGCGCGGGGGCGTGCTGAGGGATTGGTTGGTGGTGGAGGGCCTGGTTGTCCTCAACCAGGGTAGCGCCAATACTTGCGTGCGGCGGCAGGGGGGTTCAATCGTGGACATCACGTTCGCGACCCCCGCCATTGCCGCACGCGTCACCGATTGGCGCGTCCTGGAGGACGTGGAGACCCTATCGGACCACTTAAACATACGGTTCAGGGTCTCCACGAGGGCAGGCCAGCCACCACCAGTCCCTGGGGGGGGGCGTAGGGGGGGGGGATGGGGGGAGTTCCCCAAGTGGTCCCTGTCCCTTCTGGACAGGGCCAGGGCGGATGAGGCGGCCATGGTGGAGGCGTGGTGCGACGCCCCACCCGCCGCCTCAGGGGTGGAGGAGAGGGCGCGCTTGTTCCGCACATCGCTGCAGTCGGTGTGCGGAGCAGCTATGCCCCGGGCGAGGCGCCTGTTCGCCCGCCGGTTTGTGTATTGGTGGTCCGCCGAAATCGCGGCCCTGCGGACCACCAGCAACGGTGCCCGCAACGCCTACCAGCGTTGCAGGCGCCGGCAGCACACCCGGGAGGAAGAGGAGGGGCTCCACAGGGCCCTCCAAGAAGCCAAGAGGGCCCTGGTCCTGTCCATCGCGGTGGCCAAGGAGGAGGGGTGGTCCTCCTTCCTCGCCACGCTGGACAGGAATCCATGGGGGCGGCCGTACAGGGTGGTGCGCAACAAAATGCGCACCGCCCCCCCCATGGACTCTCTGGAGCCCCCTCTCCTCAGGAGGGTCATCGAGGGGCTGTTTCCGGCAGCCCCTTCGATAGTTCCCCCGGTGATGACCGAGCCACCGGGGGACCTGGAGGACCCACCCGAACTCGTCATCGCACCGGTAAGCGATGACGAGTTCGAGAGGGCGATGGACCGGCTCCGGGGCTGCAATAAAGCCCCGGGGCCCGACGGAGTACCAGGGCGGGTACTCCACATCGCCCTACAGCACCTCGGGGACCGACTCAGGCAGTTGTTGAGTGACTGCCTGAGGGAAGGACGGTTCCCGAGAGTGTGGAAGGAGGGGAGGCTTTGCCTCCTCCGGAAGGAGGGTCGACCCCCGGACTGTCCGTCCGCATATCGCCCCATCGTGCTGCTGGATGAGGCCGGGAAGATTCTCGAGAGAATCCTGGCCTCCCGGATCCAGCAGCACCTACAGACCGCCGGCCCGAACGTCTCGGATAGACAGTTCGGGTTCAGGGAAGGGCGGTCTACGCTCGACGCGTTGAAGTCCCTTAGGGACTTCTGTGACCACGCGTCGAGCAGAGGGGAGGGTGTAGTGGCGGTGTCGCTCGACATCGCCAATGCCTTTGGCACCCTCCCCTATGGGGTGATAAGGGAGGCACTCATTTACCACCGAGTGCCTCCCTACCTGCGGCGGCTCCTAGAGCACTACCTCACCGAGAGGGTAGTGCTCTACGAGCAGAAGGACGGTCGACGGGGGTCGACGGAGATGGCCTGTGGCGTACCCCAAGGTTCCGTGCTCGGTCCACTCTTATGGAACCTGGGGTACGATTGGGCCATCAGGGGGGAGTTGCTCCCGCGGACGGCCACCATCTGCTACGCGGATGACACAATGGTGGCCGTGCGCGGGACCGACGTGAGGGAGGTGCTTTGCCGGGCGGAAGCGGCGGCCGAGCTGGCCATTTACCGGATTGGTCGGCTCGGCCTGAGGGTGGCCCTCCCGAAGACTGAGGCGATAGTCTTCGGGGGGCGGGGGTGGAGGCTGCCTGCGGGCGCGGCGCTCACACTGGGGGGGGAACCGGTCCAGATCAAGCCCCACATAAAATATTTGGGGCTTGTTCTGGACCGATGGTGGAGTTTCGGGGAGCATTTCTCGCAGATGGCTCCCCGAATTGTGGGCGCCGCGTCGGCACTAAGTCGGCTTCTGCCGAACGTGGGTGGGCCGGGCTCCTTGTGCCGCCGGTTATATGCCGGCGTCACAAGGAGCATGGCTCTGTACGGGGCCCCCATCTGGGCGGACAAGCTGTCCGCCCGGAACCGGGCCCTGCTACGGAGGCCACAGCGGGTGGTGGCCCTCAGAATGGTGAGGGCCTACAGGACGGTGGCCCACGCCGCGGCCTGCCTCCTCGCTTGCACCCCGCCCTGGGAGTTGGACGCGGAGGTGCAAGCGGAGACCTACAAGGTTAGGTCCAGGGCCCGGGCTAGGGGTGAACGCCCGGACCCTGAGGAGGTGGAGGAGACGCGCCGGATGATGGAGCGCCGACTGCGGGACAGGTGGAAAGCCGACCTGGAGGATTCCCCTTATGGTGTTTATACCATAGGGGCGATCCTCCCGTCGGTGGACACCTGGTTGGGGAGAGCAGTCGGTGCTACATCGTACCGGCTTGTGCAGGTATTGACCGGACACGGATGCTTCGGTCATTACCTGCACAAGATTGGGAGGGAGCCCGGCCCGCAGTGCCATGAGTGCGGCGATCCGGACGACACGGCTCAGCACACCCTTGCGGTGTGCAGCCGCTGGAGTGCGGAGCGCTGCACTATGGCGCTGGCGATCGGGCAGTGGGACCTCTCCCTGCACAGCGTTGTGTCTGCAATGCTGTGCAGCGACAGGTCCTGGAGGGCTGTGGCCTCCTTTTGCGAAAGTGTCATCTCGCAGAAGGAGGCCTCGGAGCGTGAGCGCGAGGAGTCTCCTCTCGCGCATCCGCTCCGGCGCAGACGGCAGGGGTTTAGGCGGCGGCGTTTTGCTGGCCGCCTCTACCCTTAGTGGCTGCGGGTGGGGGATGGGAGTCCCCTGCCCGCCGTAGGCTAGTCACTGGGCGGTCTGGGAGGGGGGCCACGCGTGCTCGGCCCCCCTCTCCTTTGGCGCGGGTAGCCCCGGCAATGGCTGGGGCAGCCGGGGGGCACCCTGAACTAAGCTTCGGCAGGCATCAGGGTGCCTCACCAGCCGGCAGGAGGGTACGCCAGGGTGGTTTTTAGTGGGTTGCGCTCCCTTGCCCCCTCTCATTCTGAGGGGGGGTGACGGGGTGAGTCCCACATATCCCCTCACCACTCCCATGGTGAGGGGAATGCATAAAGCATTTTCCACCCTCTCAAAAAAAAAAAAAAAAAAAAAAAAAAAAAAAAAAAAAAAAAAAAAAAAAAAAAAAAAAAAAAAAAAAAAAAAAAAAAAGGTTAGGTTAGGTTAGGTTAGGTTAGGTTAGGTTAGGTTAGGTTAGGTTAGGTTAGGTTAGGTTAGGTTAGGTTAGGTTAGGTTAGGTTAGGTTAGGTTAGGTTAGGTTAGGTTAGGTTAGGTTAGGTTAGGTTAGGTTAGGTTAGGTTAGGTTAGGTTAGGTTAGGTTAGGTTAGGTTAGGTTAGGTTAGGTTAGGTTAGGTTAGGTTAGGTTAGGTTAGGTTAGGTTAGGTTAGGTTAGGTTAGGTTAGGTTAGGTTAGGTTAGGTTGAGGTGTATCTTGGTAGTGACTGGGTGGATTATTGCGATTTTTTGTTTCCAAATCTGATAATTTTCCCTGATCTGTTTTCTCTTTTCCTTTTTGCTTTATCTTATTTAGTTTTCTTATTTTTCTTATTTTACTATTTGCGGTTGGTAATTTTGTGTTAATTTTATCTTTAATTTTTGCGGTTTTTGGTATTTTTCTTTATTTTCTGGTAGTTTAGTCTTGCGTCTTTTTTAGCCCTTTTCAGGGCTAGAAGATTGCGGAAACCTAGGTTAGTTTTAGGATTTAGGCCCAATTTTTTCGGTTCGTTAGTTCCGGAATAATTGACCTTGCCATTTTGCACTTTTTTAGTTGTAATTTTTTGTAGCTGTACGGTTTGTTTACCTTTTTTCTTTTTAAATTAATTTGTGTTGCCCTTATCCTTTCTTGCCCATTTTTTGGGCGGGGATACCGGCAACGGTTAATTTAATTATAGTTAGGTTTTGGTTTTGGTTTAGTTAGTTTTGTTAGTTAATTTTAATTTTTGAAAACTTTGCGTTTACGCGTAAAGTTTTCAAAAAACTCTACTTACTTTTTTGTGTTTGGTTAGTTTTTTAGGTAGTCTTAAGTAATTTGTTAATTATTTAAGCTATAGTATAGGGTAGGTTATTTAGTTCTTTAAATAGTTCTTATAGGTCTCTTAACTTTTTGACCACTAGGTCAAAAGTTATTAGAGTTTATTTAGGGTTAGGTAGTTTTTTGTAGATTCTGTTGTTGTTTTTACAAACTTAAGCTTTTTTGCGAAATTTTGTAAATTCAATAACTTTGTCACATTGTAACTTTTATTTGTTTTTTCGCCTGGGCCATCTAGGCCTTTGCGAAAGACATCTTCATTTCCCTTTTGGACCTCATACGACCTCTAGAAGTGGGTGAAATCGGCCCCCGAAGGGGAATTTTTAGTTGCTATTTTTTCCATTCAGGCGTCGATTTCACTTTTGTATAGGGAAATTAAAAACCGACTCGCACTTGACGATTCAGGGTTAGGTTAGCTGATAACTCTGGTCGTCGCGGTCGGTTTTTGACCTTTTTCGGGAGTTAGGTAGACGAGGTCATCATGACCTCGCCTACCAAATTCTGGAAGGGTCCACCGGAGGGCGAGGAAGTTGTCCTCAGTTCGGAGTCCGAGATGGACGAAGATTTCACTGAGGTCGAGGACAACGCTCCTTTGGGCCCTAAAAGGGCGCATGACGATGAGGAGGACGACCCTCGTCCTCTTAAGGTTAACACGGCGGTGCGGGGGAAGCCTAAGGGCGCCTACGCCGGGCTGGCCAAGGCAAAATTGCGGGCGAAGCAATATTTGCTAGAGCCCCAATTTGCCGAGGCGGCCGAGGCGGCTGAGCCCGATTCGGGTGAATGTTACCGGCGGGAGTACCCTGAGCTCCGCTCCAGGAAGGGTAACAAGGGGACAACCGGGGACTCCGTGCGCTCGCGTTCGCGCTCGAGCTCCCGCCCCGGTTCGAGCTCCCCCGAGGCAAGGGAGGAATCTGCATGCCTAGCGTGTGTGCAGGAGAGCGACCCGCTAGACGCCGCGCGCATGGCGGCGCGGGATATTTTGGAGGCGGCCAAGGCATCGGGGAACCTGAAAGGCGAAATCTGGGGCCGAATGAACCGGGCGTGCCGCGTGATCCTGGGCTCGATGGACGAGGTCGAGGCGGCCAGGGCCGAGAGCGAGGAGATCCGCATCCTGAAAGCGGATAACAAAAGGATGCGGGAGCAACTCGCTCATAATTCGGCGGAGCTGAAGGCACTACGTATCGCCTTCAGCAAGCGGGAGAGTCCGTCCACTCCCGCCCCTGTAGCCGCCGCGCTTCAGTTTGGCACGGCCGAGCTTACGGAGGCCATAGAGGCCATGAAGCGCGACCTGTTCGTAAGCCTAGGAGGCATGATAAATGCCAGGATGGAGGAGGTGAACCGTCGCCTCCCGGCCGAGCCCATCCTCCGCCCCCCGCTAGCGCACGACAGGCGAGCCGCCAAGCCCGCCGTCGCAGCCCCTCCTCAGAGGGAAGTCGCAAGACTGGCCCTCCCCCCTCCGGCCCCGGTGGAAGCGTTAGCGCCGATCGCCAGGGCCCGCCTAGGCGACGGAAGGCCGAAGGCCGCGGCGAAAAAGACGGCAGCCCCAGCCCCGGCACCCGCTGCGGTACCCGCCCCCAGACGACCGACAAGGCTGGTGAACTCCGGCCCTGCCCCGAGAGCCGTCCGGCCATCGCAGGGCGAACCCGGCCCCTCGGGCCGTATGCCGCCCCCGCCCGCGCAGTCGTCGTGGTCGGAGGTGGTGCGAAGGAAGGGGAAGGGCAAGCCCAAGGCCCCCCCTCCACCCCCGAAGAAGGCGGCGCAAGGGCCCAGGCCCGTCAGGCTGTCCGTGCCAAAGACGGCGGCGGTCGTGGTCTCCCTCAAGGAGGGAGCCACCACCACCTTGCAGGCCACAATGGCTAAGGCCATCAACGGCCTTAACCTCAATGACGTTGGCCTGCAAAACGTGAAGGTCAGGACATCGATGACCGGTTCCCGGGTCATCGAGGTCGCCGGTGTGGACGGGGGGCAAAAGTTGGCGGACACCCTTGCAGCCAGGCTGCAAGGGATCGTGGGCGACGTCGCCAACGTCAGCCGCCCGGTGAAGTTGGCCGAACTCACACTCTCTGGCCTGGACGAGTCGGCCACCAGGGAGACGGTGGCACATGCCGTCGCCGCAGCCGGGGCCTGCCTGCCGGACCAGGTCAGGGTGGCCTACGTCCGCACCCTCTACAACGGCACTGGGTCAGCGATGATTCAGTGCCCAGTGCCGGCGGCGATCGTGATCAAAAACGCCGGCAGGGTCCAGGTAGGCTGGGCCTCTGCCAGGGTCACGGTGGTGGGGCCGACGCCGATGCGGTGTTTCCGTTGTTTCGGCGTCGGCCACTCGAGGGAGATGTGCCCCTCCAAGACTGACCGGACCAATCTCTGCTTCCGGTGCAGCCAAGAGGGGCACAAAATGTCGGAGTGCTGGGAGAAGGCGTGGTGTGCCGTGTGCCACCAGGCCAAACTCCCAGCCAACCACCGGATGGGGGGGATAAATTGTTCCCCCCCCGCCCTCAGAGGGAGGAGCACGAGGCCGCAGCGCCCCCGCCCCGCCCCAGCAAGTAATGCCCCCGCAGCGGAAGCCGCCGCCGGACCACTGGAGGAGACCTGCATGGACCTCTAAATGCCAGCACAGCATTTAGAGCTCCTGCAGGTCAACGTCAACCACTCCGCCAGATCACAGGACCTGCTAATGCAGGTCATGGCGGAGTGGTCGATAGACGCAGTGGTAGTGACGGAGCCCTACTACGTCCCTCCCTCACCCAATTGGGTGGGGTCGACGGACGAGAGGGCTGCCGTGGTGGTGCCGGCGGTCGGCAATGGCCCCCCGCTGGGGAGGATCGAGGTCGGCCCGGGGTATGCAGCGGCCGGATGGGGGAGTGACACCGTATTAATTGCGGTGTACTTCTCCCCCAATAGGCCGCTCGCCGACTTCGAGGTCTTCCTCGGAGTCCTGGGGGGCGTTGCGAGGAGGGCGGCCCCGCGCCAAGTAATCATCCTGGGGGACCTCAACGCCAAAAGTGCGGCGTGGGGATCCCCCGTAACGGATGCGCGCGGGGCGGCGCTGAGGGATTGGTCGGTGGTAGCGGGCCTGGCGGTCTTGAACCGGGGCAGCGCCAACACCTGCGTGCGGCGGCGAGGGGGGTCAATCGTGGACGTCACGTTCGCGACCCCCGCCATTGCCGCACGCGTTGCAGGTTGGCGCGTCCTGGAGGACGTGGAGACCCTGTCTGATCACCTATATATTAGGTTCAGGGTCTCCACAGGGCTGGGCCAGCCACCACCAATCCCAAGGGGGGGGCGTAGGGGGGGAACGGGGGAGTTCCCCAAGTGGTCCCTGTCCCTTCTGGACAGGGCCAAGGCGGACGAGGCGGCGATGGTGGAGGCTTGGTGCTCCGCCCCACCCGCCGCCTCAGGAGTGGAGGAGAGGGCGCGTCACTTCCGCACATCGTTGCAGACGGTGTGCGGAGCGGCCATGCCCCGGGCAAGACGGCTGTTTGCCCGGAGGTGCGTGTATTGGTGGTCCGCAGAAATTGCGGCCCTGCGGACCACCGCCGACAGTGCCCGCCACGCCTATCAGCACTGCAGGCGTAGGCGGCACACCCGGGAGGAGGAGGAGGGGCTCTACAGGGCCCACCAAGAGGCCAGGGGGGCCCTAACCCTGTCCATAGCGGTGGCCAAGGAAGAGGGCAATGTCTCCTTCCTGGCCACGCTGGACGAGAATCCATGGGGGCGGCCGTACAAGGTGGTGCGCAACAAGATGCGCACCGCCCCCCCCATGGATTCGCTAGAGCCCCCCCTCCTGAGGAGGGTCATCGAGGGGCTGTTTCCGGCAGCCCCGTCGATAGTTCCCCCGGTGATGACCGAGCCACCGGGGGACCTGGAGGACCCACTCGAACTCGACATCGCACCGGTGAGCGATGACGAGTTCGAGAGGGCGGTGGACCGGCTCCGGGGCTGCAAGAAAGCCCCGGGGCCCGATGGAGTACCGGGCCGGGTACTCCCCATCGCCCTAAAGCACCTCGGGGACCGACTCAGGCAGTTGATGAGCGACTGCCTGAGAGAGGGTCGGTTCCCGAGGGTGTGGAAGGAAGGGAGGCTGTGCCTCATCCGGAAGGAGGGTCGACCCCCGGATTGCCCGTCCGCCTATCGCCCCATAGTGCTGCTGGACGAGGCCGGGAAGATGATGGAGAGAGTCCTGGCCTCTAGGATCCGGCAGCACCTAGAGACCGCCGGCCCGAACGTCTGTGAGAGACAGTTCGGGTTTAGGGAGGGGCGGTCTACGCTCGACGCGGTGAAGTCCCTAAGGGACTTCTACGACTACGCGTCGAGCAGAGGGGAGGGAGTAGTGGCGGTGTCGCTCGACATCGCCAACGCCTTTGGCACCCTCCCCTATGGGGTGATAAGGGAGGCACTCATATACCACCGAGTGCCTCCCTACCTGCGGCGGCTCATAGAGCACTACCTTACTGATAGGGTAGTGCTCTATGAGCAGGCGGACGGTCGACGGGGGTCGACGGAGATGGCCTGTGGCGTGCCCCAAGGTTCCGTGCTCGGTCCGCTTTTATGGAACCTGGGGTACGACTGGGCCATCAGGGGGGAGCTGCTCCCGCGGACGGCCACCATCTGCTACGCAGACGATACCATGGTGGCCGCGCGCGGGACCGAGCTGAGAGAGGTGCTGTGCCGGGCGGAAGCGGCGGCCGAGCTGGCGATTCACCGGATCGGTCGGCTCGGCCTGAGGGTGGCCCTCCCGAAGACTGAGGCTATAGTCTTCGGGGGGCGGGGGTGGAGGCTGCCGGCGGGCGCGGCGCTCACCCTGGGGGGGGAACCGGTCCAGATCAAGCCCCACATAAAATATTTGGGGCTTGTTCTGGACCGATGGTGGAGTTTCGGGGAGCACTTTAAGAAGTTAGCTCCCCGAGTGGTGGGCGCCGCGTCGGCGATGAGTCGGCTTCTGCCGAACGTGGGTGGACCAGGCTCCTTGTGCCGCCGGCTGTATGCCGGCGTCACGAGGAGCATGGCTCTGTACGGGGCCCCGATCTGGGCGGACAAGCTGTCCGCCCGGAACCGGGCCCTGCTACGGAGGCCACAGCGGGTGGTGGCCCTCCGCATTGTGAGGGCCTACATGACTGTGGCCCACGCCGCGGCCTGCCTCCTCGCCTGCACCCCGCCCTGGGAGTTGGACGCAGAGGTGCAGGCGGAGTCCTACATGGTTAGGTCCAGGGCCCGGGCGAGAGGTGTTCGCCCGGACCCTGAGGAGGTTGAGGAGACGCGCCGGATGATGGAGCGCCGACTGCGGGACAGGTGGAAAGCGAGCCTGGAGGATTCCCCCTATGGTGTTTATACCATAGGGGCGATCCTCCCGTCGCTGGACACCTGGTTGGGGAGAGCAGTCGGTGCTACATCGTACCGGCTTGTGCAGGTAATGACCGGACACGGATGCTTCGGTCATTACCTGCACAAGATTGGGAGGGAGCCCGGCCCGCAGTGCCATGAGTGCGGCGATCCGGACGACACGGCTCGCCACACCCTCGCGGTGTGCAGCCGTTGGAGTGCGGAGCGCTGCACGATGGCACTGGCCATCGGGCAATGGGACCTCTCCCTGCACAGCGTCGTGTCTGCGATGCTGTGCAGCGACAGGTCCTGGAGGGCTGTGGCCTCCTTCTGCGAGTACGTTATCTCGCAGAAGGAGGCCTCGGAGCGGGAGCGCGAGGAGTCTCCTCACGCGCATCCGCTCCGGCGCAGACGGCAGGGGTTTAGGCGGCGGCGTTTTGCCGGCCGCCTCTACCCTTAGTGACTGCGGGTGGGGGATGGGAGTCCCCTGCCCGCCGTAGGCTAGTCACTTGGCGGTCTGGGGGGGGGGCCAGGCGTGCTCGGCCCCCCTCTCCTTTGGCGCGGGAAGCCCCGGCAATGGCTGGGGCGTCCGGTGGACACCGTGGGGATGCCTAGCAGGAAACACGGTGTCCATACAAACCGGAGAGGTGGGTACGCCAAGGTGTTTTTTAGTGGGTAACACTCCCCCACTCCTTCTCACTTAGTCAGAAGGGGGGGGGACGTGAGTCCCACATACCCTCCCGCCACTCCCATGGCGGGGGAAATGCGTAACGCATTTTTCACCTTGTCAAAAAAAAAAAAAAAAAAAAAAAAAAAAAAAAAAAAAAAAAAAAAAAAAAAAAAAAAAAAAAAAAAAAAAAAAAAAAAAAAAGGTTAGGTTAGGTTAGGTTAGGTTAGGTTAGGTTAGGTTAGGTTAGGTTAGGTTAGGTTAGGTTAGGTTAGGTTAGGTTAGGTTAGGTTAGGTTAGGTTAGGTTAGGTTAGGTTAGGTTAGGTTAGGTTAGGTTAGGTTAGGTTAGGTTAGGTTAGGTTAGGTTAGGTTAGGTTAGGTTAGGTTAGGTTAGGTTAGGTTAGGTTAGGTTAGGTTAGGTTAGGTTAGGTTAGGTTAGGTTAGGTTAGGTTAGGTTAGGTTAGGTTAGGTTAGGTTAGGTTAGGTTAGGTTAGGTTAGGTTAGGTTAGGTTAGGTTAGGTTAGGTTAGGTTAGGTTAGGTTAGGTTAGGTTAGGTTAGGTTAGGTTAGGTTAGGTTAGGTTAGGTTGAAGTCGTTTCTTGGGTGTTTCTGGGTGTATAGTTGCGATTTTCGGAATCAAAACACTAGCTTTTTTCCTGATCTAACTTCTGCATTCAGTTCTCTCCTTGTTCTTCAGTTGTCCTTAATTTTTCGTTTTTTGGTTTTGCGGTTGGTAATTTTTTGTTAAATTTTTCTCGGTTTTGCACTTTTTTGTTTCATTTTTGGTTTTTTCATCTTGCGTCTTTTTTAGCCCTTTTCAGGGCTAGAAGATTGCGGAATACTTGTTTGTGTTGTGGGTTTAGGCTCAATAATTTTCGGAACGAAAGTCCCGAATTTATTGGCCTTGCCAAATTGTAAATTTTAGCCTTAATTTTTCTATTTTTAATATTAATTTTAGGGTTTGTTTACATTTTTCTACTGTTAATTTGTCGGTGTTGCCCTTATCCCACCTTGCCCAATTTTTGGGCGGGGGTACCGGTAACGGTCCCGCTTATTGCAGTATAGTTTTTGGTTTAGGTATAAGTTGTTTAGTTGGTAAATTTTATTTTTGAAAATTTTGGGTTTTTACCCGAGGTTTTCAGAAATCTTTACTTTTCTATTTGTAACTTTTTTGTGTTTGGTGTGTTATTTAAATTAGTTTCTAGTGTTTGTAAATTATTTAGCTCATAGTTTAGGGTAGTTCATTTAATTCTTTAAATTTTTTGTATAAATTGTTTAACTTTTTAACCACTACGTTAAAAGTTATTTACGTTTGTATTTTGTAAGGTAGGCTAAAATTTTTCCGTGTTGTTGGATTACCAACTTAAGGTTTTTCCTAAAATTGGTTAATTCAATAACTCTGAACCTTTTTACCTTTTTTGTATTTTTCTTTTTTGGTTTTTAAGACCTCATTGGGAGGCATATTTTTGTTTTTGTTTGGTCTGTGTACGACTTCGACAAGTCGGTCAATTTGGGGGCGCAAGATTTTAGCACATTGCTATTACTTTTAAATCAGGCGCTAAACTCATAATTGTATGGGAAAGTCCAAATCCGACTCGCACTTGACGATTCGAAGTTAGGTTAGCTCGTAACTTCGGACGTCGCGGTCGGATTTGGACCCTATTTTAGGGTCAGGTAGACGGGGTCACCATGACCTCGCCTACCAAGTTCTGGGCGGATCCGCCCGAGGGGGGTGGACTTATGTTGAGTTCGGAGTCCGAGATGGACGACGACTCCATAGATGTCGAGCGCGTTTCGTTGGCCTCAAAAAGGGCTTATGATGAAGAGGAAGGGGATCCTAAGCCTCCTCCTAAGGTAAGTTCCTCGCTGCGAGGGAAACCCAGGGGTTCTTATGTCGGGTTGGCGGCGGCCAGATTTCGGGCGAAGCCGTTCCAGCTGGAGCCCCAATTTGCCGAGGTGGCCGGGGTAGCCGAGCCCGATCCGGTGTCCAAGTACCAGAGGGAGTTCCCCGAACTCCGTCCCAAGGGGGGCGGAAAGGGGAAGGCGGGGGATTCCGTGCGCTCCCGCTCGGTCTCGCGCTCCCCCGAGCCCTTGGAGGGTCTAACGGGTCAGCAGGAGGCTGACCCGGTAGACGCCACCCGCATGGCGGCGCGGGATATTTTAGAGGCGGCCCGGGCATCCGGAAATCTCAAGGGGGAGATTTGGGGCAAGATGAACCGGGCTTGCCGTACTATTCTGGGTTCTATGGACGAGGTCGAGGCGGCCAGGTCCGAGAGCGAGGAGATCCGCATCCTGAAAGCGGACAACCGAAGGATGCGGGAGCAACTCGCTCTGAACTGTGCGGAATTAAAGGCGCTCCGCACCGCCTTTAGCGAGAGGGAGATCCCGGCCGCACCGGTGGCTTCTTCTCTCCAATTCGGTACGGTCGAACTGACCGAGGCCATACAGGAGATGAAGCGGGACCTGTTCTTGAGCCTCGGTCGGATGGTGAACGACCGTATTGACGAAGTCAACCGGCGTCTCCCGGCAGAGCCAATTCTCCGCCCCCCGTTGGCGCACGAGGGGCGTGCCGCCAAGCCCGTCCCCCCTCCTCGGAGAGGTGCCGTTGCGCCCCCTGCTCCCTCCCGGACCCCAGTGGAGGTGCTCGAGCCGGTCGCCAGGGCTCGACTGGGTGACGGGAGGCCGAAGCCGAAACCCAAGGCGGCCAAGTGGGTGGCGGCCCCGCCCCCTCCCACCCCCCTTTCGCCGGTACTCAGCCCCCCTTCCAGGAGACCTAGCAAGTTGGTTGCTGCCGACTCTGCCCCGAGAGCCGTTCGGCCCTCGCAGGGGGAACCTGGCCCCTCGGGCCGTATGCCACCCCCGCCCGCGCAGATGGCGTGGTCGGAGGTGGTTAGGAGGAAAGGGAAGGGCAAGGCCAAGGCCACTCCTCCCCAAGCCCCGAAGTCCAGCAAGGTTGCGCCAAGACCTGTAAAGCTGTCCGTCCCCAAGACGGCGGCAGTGGTGGTCACCCTTAAGAAGGGGGCCACCACCACTCTGCAGGCCACCATGGCCAAGGCCATTAACGGCCTTAGGCTCAGTGAGGTGGGCCTGCAGAGCGTCAGGGTGAGGACCTCAATGACGGGTTCCCGGGTCATTGAGGTCCCCGGTGAGGATGGGCACAAAGTGGCGGACACCCTGGCGGCAAAACTCCAGGGTATGGTTGGGGACGTCGCTGACGTCAGCCGCCCGGTAAAGATGGCCGAGATCCAGCTGGCCGGCCTTGATGAGTCGGCCACGAAGGACTCGGTGGCGCAGGCGGTCGCGTCAGCCGGGTTTTGTCTGCCGGGGCAGGTCAGGGTGGGGGCCGTCCGCTCCTCCTACGACGGCACTGGATCAGTGTTGGTCCAGTGCCCCGTACAGGCGGCGGTGGCACTTAAGAACGCGGGAAGGATCCTGGTCGGATGGGCCTCCGCCAGGGTCACGCCGATGGGGCCGACACCGATGCGGTGTTACCGCTGTTACGGTGTCGGCCACTCACGGGAGCTGTGCCCCTCCAAGGAAGACCGGAGCAATGCCTGCTTCCGGTGCAGTAGGGAGGGGCACAGGATGAGTGAGTGCTGGGAGAAGGCGTGGTGTGCCGTGTGCCACCAGGCCAGACTCCCAGCCAACCATCGGATGGGGGGGACAAATTGTTGCCCCCCCCACACAAGAGGGAGGGACATGAGGCCGCAGCGCCCCCGCCCAGTTCCCGCAGTTCCCGCAGCCCCCGCAGCGACCGCGGCCCAGGAGGAGAACGACATGGAACACTAGATCGATGCCACACCACCTAGAGCTCCTGCAGGTCAACATCAACCACTCCGCCAGAGCGCAGGACCTGCTCATGCAGGTAATGGCGGAGTGGTCGATTGATGTGGTGGGGGTTTCGGAGCCCTACTTCGTCCCTCCCCTACCCAACTGGGTAGGGTCGACGGACGGAGGGGCTGCCGTGGTGGTGCCGGCGATCGGCAGTGGCCCCCCCCTGGTCAGGATCGAGGGAGGCCCGGGGTATGTGGCGGCCGGATGGGGGAACGACACCGTACTAGTTGCGGTGTATTTCTCCCCCAATAGGCCGCTGATCGCCTTCGAGGCCTTCCTCGAGGTCCTTGGGGGGGTGGCGAGGAGGGTGGCCCCGCGCCAAGTAATCATCCTGGGGGACCTCAACGCCAAAAGCGCGGCGTGGGGTTCCCCCGTAACGGATGCGCGCGGGGCGGTGCTTCGGGATTGGTTGGTGGTGGCGGGCCTGGTTGTCCTCAACCAGGGCAGCGCCAATACTTGCGTGCGGCGGCAGGGGGGGTCCATCGTGGACGTCACGTTTGCAACCCCTGCCATTGCCGCACGCGTCACCGATTGGCGCGTCCTGGAGGATGTGGAGACCCTTTCGGACCATCTGAACATCAGGTTCAGGGTCTCCACGAGGGCGGGCCAGCCACCGCCACCAATCCCGGGGGGGGGGCGTACGGGGGGGAGATGGGGGGAGTTCCCCAAGTGGTCCCTGTCCCTTCTGGACAGGGCCAAGGCGGACGAGGCCGCACTGGTGGAGGCGTGGTGTGACGCCCCACCCGCCGCCTTGGGGGTCGAGGAGAGGGCGCGCCGGTTCCGCACATCGTTGCAGTCGGTGTGCGGAGCGGCCATGCCCCGGGCGAGGCGCCTCTTCGCCCGCCGGTTCGTTTACTGGTGGTCCGCCGAAATCGCGGCCCTACGGACCACCAGCAACGGTGCCCGAAACGCCTACCAGCGGTGTAGGCGCCGGTGGCACACCCGGGAGGAAGAGGAGGGGCTCCACAGGGCCCTCCAAGAAGCCAAGAGGGCCCTTGTCCTGTCCATCGCAGTGGCCAAGGAGGAGGGGTGGTCCTCCTTCCTCGCCACGCTGGACAGGAATCCATGGGGGCGGCCGTACAGGGTGGTGCGCAACAAAATGCGCACCGCCCCCCCCATGGACTCACTGGAGCCCCCTCTCCTCAGGAGGGTCATCGAGGGGCTGTTTCCGGCAGCCCCCTCGATAGTTCCCCCGGTGATGACCGAGCCACCGGGGGACCTGGAGGACCCACCCGAACTCGTCATCGCACCGGTAAGCGATGACGAGTTCGAGAGGGCGATGGATCGGCTCCGGGGCTGCAAGAAAGCCCCGGGGCCCGACGGAGTACCGGGTCGGGTACTCCACATCGCCCTACAGCACCTCGGGGACCGACTCAGGCAGTTGTTGAGTGACTGCCTGAGGGAGGGACGGTTCCCGAGAGTGTGGAAGGAGGGGAGGCTTTGCCTCCTCCGGAAGGAGGGTCGACCCCCGGACTGTCCGTCCGCATATCGCCCCATCGTGCTGCTGGATGAGGCCGGGAAGATTCTCGAGAGAATCCTGGCCTCCCGGATCCAGCAGCACCTACAGACCGCCGGCCCGAACGTCTCGGATAGACAGTTCGGGTTCAGGGAGGGGCGGTCTACGCTCGACGCGTTGAAGTCCCTTAGGGACTTCTGTGACCACGCGTCGAGCAGAGGGGAGGGTGTAGTGGCGGTGTCGCTCGACATCGCCAATGCCTTTGGCACCCTCCCCTATGGGGTGATAAGGGAGGCACTCATTTACCACCGAGTGCCTCCCTACCTGCGGCGGCTCCTAGAGCACTACCTCACCGAGAGGGTAGTGCTCTACGAGCAGAAGGACGGTCGACGGGGGTCGACGGAGATGGCCTGTGGCGTACCCCAAGGTTCCGTGCTCGGTCCACTCTTATGGAACCTGGGGTACGATTGGGCCATCAGGGGGGAGTTGCTCCCGCGGACGGCCACCATCTGCTATGCGGATGACACAATGGTGGCCGTGCGCGGGACCGACGTGAGGGAGGTGCTTTGCCGGGCGGAAGCGGCGGCCGAGCTGGCCATTTACCGGATTGGTCAGCTCGGCCTGAGGGTGGCCCTCGCGAAGACTGAGGCGATAGTCTTCGGGGGGCGGGGGTGGAGGCTGCCTGCGGGCGCGGCGCTCACACTGGGGGGGGAACCGGTCCAGATCAAGCCCCACATCAAATATTTGGGGCTTGTTCTGGACCGATGGTGGAGTTTCGGGGAGCATTTCTCGCAGATGGCTCCCCGAATTGTGGGCGCCGCGTCGGCACTAAGTCGGCTTCTGCCGAACGTGGGTGGGCCGGGCTCCTTGTGCCGCCGGTTATATGCCGGCGTCACAAGGAGCATGGCTCTGTACGGGGCCCCAATCTGGGCGGACAAGCTGTCCGCCCGGAATCGGGCCCTGCTACGGAGGCCACAGCGGGTGGTGGCCCTCAGAATGGTGAGGGCCTACGTGACGGTGGCCCACGCCGCGGCCTGCCTCCTCGCCTGCACCCCGCCCTGGGAGTTGGATGCGGAGGTGCAGGCTGAGACCTACATAGTTAGGTCCAGGGCCCGGGCGAGGGGTGAAC
Organism: Acleris emargana; assembly: GCA_927399475.2. NCBI lineage: Eukaryota > Metazoa > Arthropoda > Insecta > Lepidoptera > Tortricidae > Acleris > Acleris emargana. The sequence continues at coordinate 12,723,725 of OV656863.1, forward strand.
GCCCGGACCCTGAGGAGGTGGAGGAGACGCGCCGGATGATGGAGCGCCGACTGCGGGACAGGTGGAAAGCCGACCTGGAGGATTCCCCTTATGGTGTTTATACCATAGGGGCGATCCTCCCGTCGCTGGACACCTGGTTGGGGAGAGCAGTCGGTGCTACATCGTACCGGCTTGTGCAGGTATTGACCGGACACGGATGCTTCGGTCATTACCTGCACAAGATTGGGAGGGAGCCCGGCCCGCAGTGCCATGAGTGCGGCGATCCGGACGACACGGCTCAGCACACCCTTGCGGTGTGCAGCCGCTGGAGTGCGGAGCGCTGCACTATGGCGCTGGCGATCGGGCAGTGGGACCTCTCCCTGCACAGCGTTGTGTCTGCAATGCTGTGCAGCGACAGGTCCTGGAGGGCTGTGGCCTCCTTTTGCGAAAGTGTCATCTCGCAGAAGGAGGCCTCGGAGCGTGAGCGCGAGGAGTCTCCTCTCGCGCATCCGCTCCGGCGCAGACGGCAGGGGTTTAGGCGGCGGCGTTTTGCCGGCCGCCTCTACCCTTAGTGGCTGCGGGTGGGGGATGGGAGTCCCCTGCCCGCCGTAGGCTAGTCACTGGGCGGTCTGGGAGGGGGGCCACGCGTGCTCGGCCCCTCTCTCCTTTGGCGCGGGTAGCCCCGGCAATGGCTGGGGCAGCCGGGGGGCACCCTGAACTAAGCTTCGGCAGGCATCAGGGTGCCTCACCAGCCGGCAGGAGGGTACGCCAGGGTGGTTTTTAGTGGGTTGCGCTCCCTTGCCCCCTCTCATTCTGAGGGGGGGTGACGGGGTGAGTCCCACATATCCCCTCACCACTCCCATGGTGAGGGGAATGCATAAAGCATTTTCCACCCTGCCAAAAAAAAAAAAAAAAAAAAAAAAAAAAAAGGTTAGGTTAGGTTAGGTTAGGTTAGGTTAGGTTAGGTTAGGTTAGGTTAGGTTAGGTTAGGTTAGGTTAGGTTAGGTTAGGTTAGGTTAGGTTAGGTTAGGTTAGGTTAGGTTAGGTTAGGTTAGGTTAGGTTAGGTTAGGTTAGGTTAGGTTAGGTTAGGTTAGGTTAGGTTAGGTTAGGTTAGGTTAGGTTAGGTTAGGTTAGGTTAGGTTAGGTTAGGTTAGGTTAGGTTAGGTTAGGTTAGGTTAGGTTAGGTTAGGTTAGGTTAGGTTAGGTTAGGTTAGGTTAGGTTAGGTTAGGTTAGGTTAGGTTAGGTTAGGTTAGGTTAGGTTAGGTTAGGTTAGGTTGAGGTCGTAACTTTGGTGTGTCTGGGTGGATTTTTGTGGTTTTTGGATTTCCAAAGCTTATAATTTTCCCTCATTTGCTTTCTCTTTTCATTTTCTCGTTATCTTGTTTAGTTTTCTTATTTTTCTAATTTCTTTATTTGCGGTTGGTAATTTTATGTTAAAATTTTTCTTCATTTTTTACGGTTTTTGGTACTTTTGTTTATTTTCTGGTAGTTTAGTCTTGCATCTTTTTTAGCCCTTTTCAGGGCTAGAAGATAGCGGAAACCTAGGTTAGTTTGTGGATTTAGGCTTAATTTTTTCGGTTCGCAAGTTCCGAAATTATTGACCTTGCCATTTTGTACATTTTTTATTTGTAATTTTTGTATTTTTAGGGTTTGTTTACATTTTTTCTTTTTAATTTTTTCCGTGTTGCCTTTATCTTGTCTTGCCCATTTTTTGGGCGAAGGTACCGGCAACGGTTAAATTAATTATAGTTAGGTGTTGGTTTTGGTTTAGTTAGTTTAGGTATTTAATTTTAATTTTTTAGAACTTTGCGTTTTCGCGCAAAGCTTCTGAAAAACTTTATTTACTTTTTTGTGTTTGGTTGTATTTTTAAATAGTCTTAAGTAGTTTGTAAATTATTTAAGCTATAGTGTAGGGTAGGTTATTTAGTTCTTTAAATATTTCATTTTGACCTTTTAACTTTTTGACCACTAGGTCAAAAGTTATTAGCGTTTATTTAGTGTTAGGTAGTTTTCTGTAGATTTAGTTGTAAATTTTACCAACTTAAGCTTTTTTGCGAAAGTTTGTAAATTGTATAACTTTTTCACCTTTTAACTTTTATTTGTTTTTTCGCCTTGGTCATTTAGGCCCTTGCGAAAGGCATCTTCTTTTCCCTTTTGGACCGCATACGACCTCCGGAAGTGGGTGAAATTGGGCTCCGAAAGGAATTTTTTCGTTGCTATTTTTTCAAATCAGGCGTCGAAATCACTTTCGTATAGAGAAAGTAAAAACCGACTCGCACTTGACGATTCAGGGTTAGGTTAGCTCATAACTCTGGTCGTCGCGGTCGGTTTTTGACCTTTCTCGGGGGTTAGGTAGACGAGGTCACGATGACCTCGCCTACCAAATTTTGGAAGGATCCACCGGAGGGGGGGGAAGTTGTCCTCAGCTCGGAGTCCGAGATGGAGGAGGACTTCATCGAGGTCGAGGACAACGCTCCGTTGGCCCCTAAAAGGGCGCATGAGGACGAGGAGGACGACCCTCGTCCTCTTAAGGTTAATACAGCGGTGCGGGGGAAGCCCAAGGGCGCCTACGCCGGGTTGGCCAAGGCAAAATTGCGGGCGAAGCAGTTCCTGCTAGAGCCCCAATTTGCCGAGGCGGCCGAGGCGGCTGAGCCCGATACGGGGGAATGCTACCGGCGGGAGTACCCGGAGCTCCGCTCCAGGAAGGGTAAGAGGGAGGAAACCGGGGACTCCGTGCGCTCGCGCTCGCGCTCGAGCTCTCGCCCCGGTTCGAGCTCCCCCGAGGTAGCGAATTGCCTTGCCTGTATACAGGAGGTTAACCCGCTCGACGCCGCCCGCATGGCGGCGCGAGATATTCTGGAGGCGGCCAAGGCGTCCGGGAATCTCAAGGGGGAGATTTGGGGCAAAATGAACCGGGCTTGCCGGGTAATTTTGGGCTCGATGGACGAGGTCGAGGCGGCCAGGTCCGAGAGCGAGGAGATCCGCATCCTGAAGGCGGACAACAAAAGGATGCGGGAGCAACTCGCTCAAAACTCGGCGGAGCTGAAGGCACTTCGTGTCGCCTTCAGCAAGCGGGAGAGTCCGCCTACTCCCGCCCCCGTGGCCGCCTCCCTTCAGTTCGGGACGGCTGAGCTCACCGAGGCCATAGAGGCCATGAAACATGACCTCTTCGTAAGCCTCGGTGGCATGATCAACGCCCGGATGGAGGAGGTCAACCGTCGCCTCCCGGCCGAGCCCATCCTCCGCCCCCCGCTAGCGCACGACAGGCGAGCCGCCAAGCCCGCCGTCGCAGCCCCCCCCCTGAGGAAGATCGCAGGACCGGCCCTCCCCCCCCCGGCCCCGGTGGAGGCGTTAGCGCCGATCGCCAGGGCCCGTCTCGGCGACGGGAGGCCGAAGGCCACGGCGGCAAAGAAGACGGCAGCCCCGGCTCCCGCCGCGGCACCCGCCCCCAGACGACCAACCAAGTTGGTGAATTCCGGCCCTGCCCCGAGAGCCGTCCGGCCCTCGCAGGGCGAACCCGGCCCCTCGGGCCGTATGCCGCCCCCGCCCGCGCAGTCGTCGTGGTCGGAGGTGGTGCGAAGGAAGGGGAAGGGCAAGGCCAAGGCCCCCCCTCCACCCCCGAAGAATACCAAGACGGCGCACGGGCCCAGGCCCGTCAGGCTGGCCGTTCCCAAGACGGCGGCGGTCGTGGTCTCCCTCAAGGAGGGAGCCACCACCACTCTGAAGGACACAATGGCAAAGGCCATCAACGGCCTTAGCCTAAGTACGGTGGGCCTTCAGAACGTCAGGGTCAGGACCTCGATGACCGGTTCCAGGGTCATCGAGGTCGCCGGCGAGGACGGGCCAAGGCTGGCGGACACCCTTGCAGCCAGCCTGCAAGGGATTGTGGGCGACGTCGCCAACGTCAGCCGCCCGGTCAAGTTGGCCGAACTCCAACTCTCCGGATTGGACGAGTCGGCCACCAGAGAGACGGTGGCACATGCAGTCGCCGCAGCCGGGGCCTGCCTGCCGGACCAGGTGAGGGTGGCCTACGTCCGCACCCTCTACAACGGCACTGGGTCAGCAATGATCCAGTGCCCAGTGCCGGCGGCGATTGTGATCAAGAACGCCGGCAGGGTCCAGGTAGGCTGGGCCTCTGCCAGGGTCACGGTGGTGGGGCCGACGCCGATGCGGTGCTTCCGTTGTTTCGGCGTCGGCCACTCGAGGGAGATGTGCCCCTCCAAGACTGACCGGACCAATCTCTGCTTCCGGTGCAGCCAGGGGGGGCACAAAATGTCGGAGTGCTGGGAGAAGGCGTGGTGTGCCGTGTGCCACCAGGCCAATCTCCCAGCCAACCACCGGATGGGGGGAATAAATTGTTCCCCCCCCGCCCTCAGAGGGAGGAGCACGAGGCCGCAGCGCCCCCGCCCCGCCCCAGCAAGCAATGCCCCCGCAGCGGCTGCCGCCGACGGGCCACTGGAGGAGGCCTGCATGGAGCACTAAATGCCAGCACAACATTTAGAGCTCCTGCAGGTCAACGTCAACCACTCCGCCAGATCACAGGACCTGCTAATGCAGGTCATGGCGGAGTGGTCGATAGACGCAGTGGTCGTGACGGAGCCCTACTACGTCCCTCCCTCACCCAATTGGGTGGGGTCGACGGACGAGAGGGCTGCCGTGGTGGTGCCGGCGGTCGGCAATGGCCCCCCTCTGGGGAGGATCGAGGTCGGCCCGGGGTATGCGGCGGCCGGATGGGGGAGCGACACCGTATTAATTGCGGTGTATTTCTCCCCCAATAGGCCGCTGGCCGACTTCGAGGTCTTCCTCGGGGTCCTGGGGGGCGTTGCGAGGAGGGCGGCCCCGCGCCAAGTGATCATCCTGGGGGACCTCAACGCCAAAAGTGCGGCGTGGGGTTCCCCCGTAACGGATGCGCGCGGGGCGGCGCTGAGGGATTGGTCGGTGGTAGCGGGCCTGGCGGTCTTGAACCGGGGCAGCGCCAACACCTGCGTGCGGCGGCGAGGGGGGTCAATCGTGGACATCACGTTCGCGACCCCCGCCATGGCCGCACGCGTTGCAGGTTGGCGCGTCCTGGAGGACGTGGAGACCCTGTCTGATCACCTATATATTAGGTTCAGGGTCTCCACAGGGCTGGGCCAGCCACCACCAGTCCCAAGGGGGGGGCGGAGGGGGGGACTGGGGGAGTTCCCCAAGTGGTCCCTGTCCCTTCTGGACAGGGCCAAGGCGGACGAGGCGGCGAGGGTGGAGGCCTGGTGCTCCGCCCCACCCGCCGCCTCAGGAGTGGAGGAGAGGGCGCGCCACTTCCGCACATCGTTGCAGACGGTGTGCGGAGCGGCCATGCCCCGGGCAAGACGGTTGTTTGCCCGGAGGTGTGTCTATTGGTGGTCCGCAGAAATTGCGGCCCTGCGGACCACCGCCGACGGTGCCCGCCACGCCTACCAGCACTGCAGGCGTAGGCGGCACACCCGGGAGGAGGAGGAGGGGCTCTACAGGGCCCACCAAGAGGCCAGGGGGGCCCTAACCCTGTCCATAGCGGTGGCCAAGGAAGAGGGCAATGTCTCCTTCCTGGCCACGCTGGACGAGAATCCATGGGGGCGGCCGTACAAGGTGGTGCGCAACAAGATGCGCACCGCCCCCCCCATGGATTCGCTGGAGCCCCCCCTCCTGAGGAGGGTCATCGAGGGGCTGTTTCCGGCAGCCCCGTCGATAGTTCCCCCGGTGATGACCGAGCCACCGGGGGACCAGGAGGACCCACTCGAACTCGACATCGCACCGGTGAGCGATGACGAGTTCGAGAGGGCGGTGGACCGGCTCCGGGGCTGCAAGAAAGCCCCGGGGCCCGATGGAGTACCAGGCCGGGTACTCCCCATCGCCCTAAAGCACCTCGGGGACCGACTCAGGCAGTTAATGAGTGACTGCCTGAGGGAAGGTCGGTTCCCGAGAGTGTGGAAGGAGGGGAGGCTGTGCCTCATCCGGAAGGAGGGTCGACCCCCGGATTGCCCGTCCGCCTATCGCCCCATAGTGCTGCTGGACGAGGCCGGGAAGATGTTGGAGAGAGTCCTGGCCTCTAGGATCCGGCAGCACCTAGAGACCGCCGGCCCGAACGTCTGTGGAAGACAGTTCGGGTTTAGAGAGGGGCGGTCTACGCTCGACGCGGTGAAGTCCCTAAGGGACTTCTACGACTACGCGTCGAGCAGAGGGGAGGGAGTAGTGGCGGTGTCGCTCGACATCGCCAACGCCTTTGGCACCCTCCCCTATGGGGTGATAAGGGAGGCACTCATATACCACCGAGTGCCTCCCTACCTGCGGCGGCTCATAGAGCACTACCTTACGGATAGGGTAGTGCTCTATGAGCAGGCGGACGGTCGACGGGGGTCGACGGAGATGGCCTGCGGCGTACCCCAAGGTTCCGTGCTCGGTCCACTTTTATGGAACCTGGGGTACGACTGGGCCATCAGGGGGAGACGATACCATGGTGGCCGCGCGCGGGACCGAGCTGAGAGAGGTGCTGTGCCGGGCGGAAGCGGCGGCCGAGCTGGCGATTCACCGGATCGGTCGGCTCGGCCTGAGGGTGGCCCTCCCGAAGACTGAGGCTATAGTCTTCGGGGGGCGGGGGTGGAGGCTGCCGGCGGGCGCGGCGCTCACCCTGGGGGGGGAACCGGTCCAGATCAAGCCCCACATAAAATATTTGGGGCTTGTTCTGGACCGATGGTGGAGTTTCGGGGAGCACTTCAAGAAGTTAGCTCCCCGAGTGGTGGGCGCCGCGTCGGCGATGAGTCGGCTTCTGCCGAACGTGGGTGGACCAGGCTCCTTGTGCCGCCGGCTGTATGCCGGCGTCACGAGGAGCATGGCTCTGTACGGGGCCCCGATCTGGGCGGACAAGCTGTCCGCCCGGAACCGGGCCCTGCTACGGAGGCCACAGCGGGTGGTGGCCCTCCGCATTGTGAGGGCCTACATGACTGTGGCCCACGCCGCGGCCTGCCTCCTCGCCTGCACCCCGCCCTGGGAGTTGGACGCAGAGGTGCAGGCGGAGACCTACAAGGTTAGGTCCAGGGCCCGGGCGAGAGGTGTTCGCCCGGACCCTGAGGAGGTTGAGGAGACGCGCCGGATGATGGAGCGCCGACTGCGGGACAGGTGGAAAGCGAGCCTGGAGGATTCCCCCTATGGTGTTTATACCATAGGGGCGATCCTCCCGTCGCTGGACACCTGGTTGGGGAGAGCAGTCGGTGCTACATCGTACCGGCTTGTGCAGGTATTGACCGGACACGGATGCTTCGGTCATTACCTGCACAAGATTGGGAGGGAGCCCGGCCCGCAGTGCCATGAGTGCGGCGATCCGGACGACACGGCTCGCCACACCCTCGCGGTGTGCAGTCGTTGGAGTGCGGAGCGCTGCACGATGGCACTGGCCATCGGGCAATGGGACCTCTCCCTGCACAGCGTCGTGTCTGCGATGCTGTGCAGCGACAGGTCCTGGAGGGCTGTGGCCTCCTTCTGCGAGTACGTTATCTCGCAGAAGGAGGCCTCGGAGCGGGAGCGCGAGGAGTCTCCTCACGCGCACCCGCTCCGGCGCAGACGGCAGGGGTTTAGGCGGCGGCGTTTTGCCGGCCGCCTCTACCCTTAGTGACTGCGGGTGGGGGATGGGAGTCCCCTGCCCGCCGTAGGCTAGTCACTTGGCGGTCTGGGAGGGGGGCCAGGCGTACTCGGCCCCCCTCTCCGTTGGCGCGGGAAGCCCCGGCAATGGCTGGGGCGTCCGGTGGACACCGTGGGGATGCCTAGCAGGAAACACGGTGTCCATACAAACCGGAGAGGTGGGTACGCCAAGGTGTTTTTTAGTGGGTAACACTCCCCCACTCCTTCTCACTCGGAGAAGGGGGGGGGACGTGAGTCCCACATACCCTCCCGCCACTCCCATGGCGGGGGAAATGCGTAACGCATTTTTCACCTTGTCAAAAAAAAAAAAAAAAAAAAAAAAAAAAAAAGGTTAGGTTAGGTTAGGTTAGGTTAGGTTAGGTTAGGTTAGGTTAGGTTAGGTTAGGTTAGGTTAGGTTAGGTTAGGTTAGGTTAGGTTAGGTTAGGTTAGGTTAGGTTAGGTTAGGTTAGGTTAGGTTAGGTTAGGTTAGGTTAGGTTAGGTTAGGTTAGGTTAGGTTAGGTTAGGTTAGGTTAGGTTAGGTTAGGTTAGGTTAGGTTAGGTTAGGTTAGGTTAGGTTAGGTTAGGTTAGGTTAGGTTAGGTTAGGTTAGGTTAGGTTAGGTTAGGTTAGGTTAGGTTAGGTTAGGTTAGGTTAGGTTAGGTTAGGTTAGGTTAGGTTAGGTTAGGTTAGGTTAGGTTAGGTTAGGTTAGGTTAGGTTAGGTTAGGTTAGGTTAGGTTAGGTTAGGTTAGGTTAGGTTAGGTTAGGTTAGGTTAGGTTAGGTTAGGTTAGGTTAGGTTAGGTTAGGTTAGGTTAGGTTAGGTTAGGTTAGGTTAGGTTAGGTTAGGTTAGGTTAGGTTAGGTTAGGTTAGGTTAGGTTAGGTTAGGTTAGGTTAGGTTAGGTTAGGTTAGGTTAGGTTAGGTTAGGTTAGGTTAGGTTAGGTTAGGTTAGGTTAGGTTAGGTTAGGTTAGGTTAGGTTAGGTTAGGTTAGGTTAGGTTAGGTTAGGTTAGGTTAGGTTAGGTTAGGTTAGGTTAGGTTAGGTTAGGTTAGGTTAGGTTAGGTTAGGTTAGGTTAGGTTAGGTTAGGTTAGGTTAGGTTAGGTTAGGTTAGGTTAGGTTAGGTTAGGTTAGGTTAGGTTAGGTTAGGTTAGGTTAGGTTAGGTTAGGTTAGGTTAGGTTAGGTTAGGTTAGGTTAGGTTAGGTTAGGTTAGGTTAGGTTAGGTTAGGTTAGGTTAGGTTAGGTTAGGTTAGGTTAGGTTAGGTTAGGTTAGGTTAGGTTAGGTTAGGTTAGGTTAGGTTAGGTTAGGTTAGGTTAGGTTAGGTTAGGTTAGGTTAGGTTAGGTTAGGTTAGGTTAGGTTAGGTTAGGTTAGGTTAGGTTAGGTTAGGTTAGGTTAGGTTAGGTTAGGTTAGGTTAGGTTAGGTTAGGTTAGGTTAGGTTAGGTTAGGTTAGGTTAGGTTAGGTTAGGTTAGGTTAGGTTAGGTTAGGTTAGGTTAGGTTAGGTTAGGTTAGGTTAGGTTAGGTTAGGTTAGGTTAGGTTAGGTTAGGTTAGGTTAGGTTAGGTTAGGTTAGGTTAGGTTAGGTTAGGTTAGGTTAGGTTAGGTTAGGTTAGGTTAGGTTAGGTTAGGTTAGGTTAGGTTCCCCCCCCGACTGTGCTGCCACCTTGCCGTGGTGGGGGGGCTTGCGTGTCTCAATGATCCGCGAGGCTATACCGGACAGGGCTACCCATACCGGAAAGGCTCGTGGTGAGGGGCCAGACTAAGAGCGGCCATGGGGAGGTGACAGGGTTTCTGGAAGGGTTGCGGTTGCGTGCCTGCCGCGACAGGCCGCTTCTGCCCCGGAAAGATTCCCTTGTCACCTGGGGGGGTTTGGTGAGGGTGACAGAGCAGCTCTTCTTTCCGAAGAAGAGCTGCTCTGTCACCTTCACACTGGGGTGGTGACAGGGGTGGCTCGGAGGCTTGGGTAGAGTTGACCTCCTCTCCCTTCGAGTTTGCCTTCGTCACTGGGGGTGGGTTGGGTGGCGAAGTTTCTTCGCCATCCTTTGGTGGGCGGCAACAGAGGAAGTTGGAAAGGGTGGTTGCGTTGAGGACCGCTTCCGCCCTGGACAGCTTCTCTCTCTGTTGCCTCTTTGACGGTTGGTGGCTGGGGTAGCTTGAAGGGTCAGTTGCGAGTGCACTTGGTGCTTGCCGCTTCTGGTCCGGAAAGCTTAACCAGTCGCCTGGAGGGGGCTTTGGCGGGGGTGGTTGAAAAGGGTGGTTTCCATCCTGGACAGCTGCCTCTGTCAGTTGGCGGTTGGTGACTGGGTTTACGGGCAGGGACGGCATCGCAGGCATGCGTTGCGCGTTCCCGTGCGTCGTACTCCCATGTCACCCGCGGGTCTCTCTACGTGTCTTTCGGAATCCCGGGGGGCACTGTAGTTATTGAAGGGACAGTTGCGGTGGGGCGTGTTTGAAGGATACTTGTATCCGGAAAGCACCATCCACTGCAGGCAGACCGTTGGAGGGCTGGCGAACTCAGCCGAGGCTACGGGTGCTCGGTCGTCCGGCCCGGCTGCTCGCCTTAACTACCTTGTAGAGCCAGTGGGTTGGGGACCCACATTGCACCGGCTCTACCGGTCTGGGGTGACGATCGTGGGCTGTTCACAATCGACACCTCCTTGGCGGAGATTGGGGGGGGGCTCTTCGGAGCAAGCCGGGAGGCGCGTCAGTGGCCAAAGCTTAGGCATGTACCGCGGCGCCTCACCACCGGCAGGGTTTAAACGCCGGAGTGGTTTTAAACGGTAGTTCGTTCGTACGAGAGTCCGTTATACTTCCCATTGCACCGCCTACCCCAGGCAGGGAAGATGCGTAAATGCATTTCCACTTCGTCAAAAAAAAAAAAAAAAAAAAAAAAAAAAAAAAAAAAAGGTTAGGTTAGGTTAGGTTAGGTTAGGTTAGGTTAGGTTAGGTTAGGTTAGGTTAGGTTAGGTTAGGTTAGGTTAGGTTAGGTTAGGTTAGGTTAGGTTAGGTTAGGTTAGGTTAGGTTAGGTTAGGTTAGGTTAGGTTAGGTTAGGTTAGGTTAGGTTAGGTTAGGTTAGGTTAGGTTAGGTTAGGTTAGGTTAGGTTAGGTTAGGTTAGGTTAGGTTAGGTTAGGTTAGGTTAGGTTAGGTTAGGTTAGGTTAGGTTAGGTTAGGTTAGGTTAGGTTAGGTTAGGTTAGGTTAGGTTAGGTTAGGTTAGGTTAGGTTAGGTTAGGTTAGGTTAGGTTAGGTTAGGTTAGGTTAGGTTAGGTTAGGTTAGGTTAGGTTAGGTTAGGTTAGGTTAGGTTAGGTTAGGTTAGGTTAGGTTAGGTTAGGTTAGGTTAGGTTAGGTTAGGTTAGGTTAGGTTAGGTTAGGTTAGGTTAGGTTAGGTTAGGTTAGGTTAGGTTAGGTTAGGTTAGGTTAGGTTAGGTTAGGTTAGGTTAGGTTAGGTTAGGTTAGGTTAGGTTAGGTTAGGTTAGGTTAGGTTAGGTTAGGTTAGGTTAGGTTAGGTTAGGTTAGGTTAGGTTAGGTTAGGTTAGGTTAGGTTAGGTTAGGTTAGGTTAGGTTAGGTTAGGTTAGGTTAGGTTGAGGTTGTTTTGAGGTGTATCTTGGTAGTGACTGGGTGGATTATTGCGATTTTTTGTTTCCAAATCTGATAATTTTCCCTGATCTGTTTTCTCTTTTCCTTTTTGCTTTATCTTATTTAGTTTTCTTATTTTTCTTATTTTACTATTTGCGGTTGGTAATTTTGTGTTAATTTTTTCTTTAATTTTTGCGGTTTTTGGTATTTTTCTTTATTTTCTGGTAGTTTAGTCTTGCGTCTTTTTTACCCCTTTTCAGGGCTAGAAGATTGCGGAAACCTAGGTTAGTTTTAGGATTTAGGCCCAATTTTTTCGGTTCGTTAGTTCCGGAATAATTGACCTTGCCATTTTGCACTTTTTTAGTTGTAATTTTTTGTAGCTGTACGGTTTGTTTACCTTTTTTCTTTTTAAATTAATTTGTGTTGCCCTTATCCTTTCTTGCCCATTTTTTGGGCGGGGATACCGGCAACGGTTAATTTAATTATAGTTAGGTTTTGGTTTTGGTTTAGTTAGTTTTGTTAGTTAATTTTAATTTTTGAAAACTTTGCGTTTACGCGTAAAGTTTTCAAAAAACTCTACTTACTTTTTTGTGTTTGGTTAGTTTTTTAGGTAGTCTTAAGTAATTTGTTAATTATTTAAGCTATAGTATAGGGTAGGTTATTTAGTTCTTTAAATAGTTCTTATAGGTCTCTTAACTTTTTGACCACTAGGTCAAAAGTTATTAGAGTTTATTTAGGGTTAGGTAGTTTTTTGTAGATTCTGTTGTTGTTTTTACAAACTTAAGCTTTTTTGCGAAATTTTGTAAATTCAATAACTTTGTCACATTGTAACTTTTATTTGTTTTTTCGCCTGGGCCATCTAGGCCTTTGCGAAAGACATCTTCATTTCCCTTTTGGACCTCATACGACCTCTAGAAGTGGGTGAAATCGGCCCCCGAAGGGGAATTTTTAGTTGCTATTTTTTCCATTCAGGCGTCGATTTCACTTTTGTATAGGGAAATTAAAAACCGACTCGCACTTGACGATTCAGGGTTAGGTTAGCTGATAACTCTGGTCGTCGCGGTCGGTTTTTGACCTTTTTCGGGAGTTAGGTAGACGAGGTCATCATGACCTCGCCTACCAAATTCTGGAAGGGTCCACCGGAGGGCGAGGAAGTTGTCCTCAGTTCGGAGTCCGAGATGGACGAAGATTTCACTGAGGTCGAGGACAACGCTCCTTTGGGCCCTAAAAGGGCGCATGACGATGAGGAGGACGACCCTCGTCCTCTTAAGGTTAACACGGCGGTGCGGGGGAAGCCTAAGGGCGCCTACGCCGGGCTGGCCAAGGCAAAATTGCGGGCGAAGCAATATTTGCTAGAGCCCCAATTTGCCGAGGCGGCCGAGGCGGCTGAGCCCGATTCGGGTGAATGTTACCGGCGGGAGTACCCTGAGCTCCGCTCCAGGAAGGGTAACAAGGGGACAACCGGGGACTCCGTGCGCTCGCGTTCGCGCTCGAGCTCCCGCCCCGGTTCGAGCTCCCCCGAGGCAAGGGAGGAATCTGCATGCCTAGCGTGTGTGCAGGAGAGCGACCCGCTAGACGCCGCGCGCATGGCGGCGCGGGATATTTTGGAGGCGGCCAAGGCATCGGGGAACCTGAAAGGCGAAATCTGGGGCCGAATGAACCGGGCGTGCCGCGTGATCCTGGGCTCGATGGACGAGGTCGAGGCGGCCAGGGCCGAGAGCGAGGAGATCCGCATCCTGAAAGCGGATAACAAAAGGATGCGGGAGCAACTCGCTCATAATTCGGCGGAGCTGAAGGCACTACGTATCGCCTTCAGCAAGCGGGAGAGTCCGTCCACTACCGCCCCTGTAGCCGCCGCGCTTCAGTTTGGCACGGCCGAGCTTACGGAGGCCATAGAGGCCATGAAGCGCGACCTGTTCGTAAGCCTAGGAGGCATGATAAATGCCAGGATGGAGGAGGTGAACCGTCGCCTCCCGGCCGAGCCCATCCTCCGCCCCCCGCTAGCGCACGACAGGCGAGCCGCCAAGCCCGCCGTCGCAGCCCCTCCTCAGAGGGAAGTCGCAAGACTGGCCCTCCCCCCTCCGGCCCCGGTGGAAGCGTTAGCGCCGATCGCCAGGGCCCGCCTAGGCGACGGAAGGCCGAAGGCCGCGGCGAAAAAGACGGCAGCCCCAGCCCCGGCACCCGCTGCGGTACCCGCCCCCAGACGACCGACAAGGCTGGTGAACTCCGGCCCTGCCCCGAGAGCCGTCCGGCCATCGCAGGGCGAACCCGGCCCCTCGGGCCGTATGCCGCCCCCGCCCGCGCAGTCGTCGTGGTCGGAGGTGGTGCGAAGGAAGGGGAAGGGCAAGCCCAAGGCCCCCCCTCCACCCCCGAAGAAGGCGGCGCAAGGGCCCAGGCCCGTCAGGCTGTCCGTGCCAAAGACGGCGGCGGTCGTGGTCTCCCTCAAGGAGGGAGCCACCACCACCTTGCAGGGCCACAATGGCTAAGGCCATCAACGGCCTTAACCTCAATGACGTTGGCCTGCAAAACGTGAAGGTCAGACATCGATGACCGGTTCCCGGGTCCATCGAGGGTCGCCGGTGTGGACGGGGGGCAAAAGTTGGCGGACACCCTTGCAGCCAGGCTGCAAGGGATCGTGGGCGACGTCGCCAACGTCAGCCGCCCGGTGAAGTTGGCCGAACTCACACTCTCTGGGCCTGGACGAGTCGGCCACCAGGGAGACGGTGGCACATGCCGTCCGCCGCAGCCGGGGCCTGCCTGCCGGACCAGGTCAGGGTGGCCTACGTCCGCACCCTCTACAACGGCACTGGGTCAGCGATGATTCAGTGCCCAGTGCCGGCGGCGATCGTGATCAAAAACGCCGGCAGGGTCCAGGTAGGCTGGGCCTCTGCCAGGGTCACGGTGGTGGGGCCGACGCCGATGCGGTGTTTCCGTTGTTTCGGCGTCGGCCACTCGAGGGAGATGTGCCCCTCCAAGACTGACCGGACCAATCTCTGCTTCCGGTGCAGCCAAGAGGGGCACAAAATGTCGGAGTGCTGGGAGAAGGCGTGGTGTGCCGTGTGCCACCAGGCCAAACTCCCAGCCAACCACCGGATGGGGGGGATAAATTGTTCCCCCCCCGCCCTCAGAGGGAGGAGCACGAGGCCGCAGCGCCCCCGCCCCGCCCCAGCAAGTAATGCCCCCCGCAGCGGAAGCCGCCGCCGGACCACTGGAGGAGACCTGCATGGACCTCTAAATGCCAGCACAGCATTTAGAGCTCCTGCAGGTCAACGTCAACCACTCCGCCAGATCACAGGACCTGCTAATGCAGGTCATGGCGGAGTGGTCGATAGACGCAGTGGTAGTGACGGAGCCCTACTACGTCCCTCCCTCACCCAATTGGGTGGGGTCGACGGACGAGAGGGCTGCCGTGGTGGTGCCGGCGGTCGGCAATGGCCCCCCGCTGGGGAGGATCGAGGTCGGCCCGGGGTATGCAGCGGCCGGATGGGGGAGTGACACCGTATTAATTGCGGTGTACTTCTCCCCCAATAGGCCGCTCGCCGACTTCGAGGTCTTCCTCGGAGTCCTGGGGGGCGTTGCGAGGAGGGCGGCCCCGCGCCAAGTAATCATCCCTGGGGGACCTCAACGCCAAAAGTGCGGCGTGGGGATCCCCCGTAACGGATGCGCGCGGGGCGGCGCTGAGGGATGGTCGGTGGTAGCGGGCCTGGCGGTCTTGAACCGGGGCAGCGCCAACACCTGCGTGCGGCGGCGAGGGGGGTCAATCGTGGACGTCACGTTCGCGACCCCCGCCATTGCCGCACGCGTTGCAGGTTGGCGCGTCCTGGAGGACGTGGAGACCCTGTCTGATCACCTATATATTAGGTTCAGGGTCTCCACAGGGCTGGGCCAGCCACCACCAATCCCAAGGGGGGGGCCGGTAGGGGGGGGGAACGGGGGAGTTCCCCAAGTGGTCCCTGTCCCTTCTGGACAGGGCCAAGGCGGACGAGGCGGCGATGGTGGAGGCTTGGTGCTCCGCCCCACCCGCCGCCTCAGGAGTGGAGGAGAGGGCGCGTCACTTCCGCACATCGTTGCAGACGGTGTGCGGAGCGGCCATGCCCCGGGCAAGACGGCTGTTTGCCCGGAGGTGCGTGTATTGGTGGTCCGCAGAAATTGCGGCCCTGCGGACCACCGCCGACAGTGCCCGCCACGCCTATCAGCACTGCAGGCGTAGGCGGCACACCCGGGAGGAGGAGGAAGGGCTCTACAGGGCCCACCAAGAGGCCAGGGGGGCCCTAACCCTGTCCATAGCGGTGGCCAAGGAAGAGGGCAATGTCTCCTTCCTGGCCACGCTGGACGAGAATCCATGGGGGGCGGCCGTACAAGGTGGTGCGCAACAAGATGCGCACCGCCCCCCCCATGGATTCGCTAGAGCCCCCCCTCCTGAGGAGGGTCATCGAGGGGCTGTTTCCGGCAGCCCCGTCGATAGTTCCCCCGGTGATGACCGAGCCACCGGGGGACCTGGAGGACCCACTCGAACTCGACATCGCACCGGTGAGCGATGACGAGTTCGAGAGGGCGGTGGACCGGCTCCGGGGCTGCAAGAAAGCCCCGGGGCCCGATGGAGTACGCGGCCCGGTACTCCATCGCCCTAAAGCACCTCGGGGACCGACTCAGGCAGTTGATGAGCGACTGCCTGAGAGAGGGTCGGTTCCCGAGGGTGTGGAAGGAAGGGGAGGCTGTGCCTCATCCGGAAGGAGGGTCGACCCCCGGATTGGCCCGTCCGCCTATCGCCCCATAGTGCTGCTGGACGAGGCCGGGAAGATGATGGAGAGAGTCCTGGCCTCTAGGATCCGGCAGCACCTAGAGACCGCCGGCCCGAACGTCTGTGAGAGACAGTTCGGGTTTAGGGAGGGGCGGTCTACGCTCGACGCGGTGAAGTCCCTAAGGGACTTCTACGACTACGCGTCGAGCAGAGGGGAGGGAGTAGTGGCGGTGTCGCTCGACATCGCCAACGCCTTTGGCACCCTCCCCTATGGGGTGATAAGGGAGGCACTCATATACCACCGAGTGCCTCCCTACCTGCGGCGGCTCATAGAGCACTACCTTACTGATAGGGTAGTGCTCTATGAGCAGGCGGACGGTCGACGGGGGTCGACGGAGATGGCCTGTGGCGTGCCCCAAGGTTCCGTGCTCGGTCCGCTTTTATGGAACCTGGGGTACGACTGGGCCATCAGGGGGGAGCTGCTCCCGCGGACGGCCACCATCTGCTACGCAGACGATACCATGGTGGCCGCGCGCGGGACCGAGCTGAGAGAGGTGCTGTGCCGGGCGGAAGCGGCGGCCGAGCTGGCGATTCACCGGATCGGTCGGCTCGCCCTGAGGGTGGCCCTCCCGAAGACTGAGGCTATAGTCTTCGGGGGGCGGGGGGTGGAGGCTGCCGGCGGGCGCGGCGCTCACCCTGGGGGGGGAACCGGTCCAGATCAAGCCCCACATAAAATATTTGGGGCTTGTTCTGGACCGATGGTGGAGTTTCGGGGAGCACTTTAAGAAGTTAGCTCCCCGAGTGGTGGGCGCCGCGTCGGCGATGAGTCGGCTTCTGCCGAACGTGGGTGGACCAGGCTCCTTGTGCCGCCGGCTGTATGCCGGCGTCACGAGGAGCATGGCTCTGTACGGGGCCCCGATCTGGGCGGACAAGCTGTCCGCCCGGAACCGGGCCCTGCTACGGAGGCCACAGCGGGTGGTGGCCCTCCGCATTGTGAGGGCCTACATGACTGTGGCCCACGCCGCGGCCTGCCTCCTCGCCTGCACCCCGCCCTGGGAGTTGGACGCAGAGGTGCAGGCGGAGACCTACATGGTTAGGTCCAGGGCCCGGGCGAGAGGTGTTCGCCCGGACCCTGAGGAGGTTGAGGAGACGCGCCGGATGATGGAGCGCCGACTGCGGGACAGGTGGAAAGCGAGCCTGGAGGATTCCCCCTATGGTGTTTATACCATAGGGGCGATCCTCCCGTCGCTGGACACCTGGTTGGGGAGAGCAGTCGGTGCTACATCGTACCGGCTTGTGCAGGTATTGACCGGACACGGATGCTTCGGTCATTACCTGCACAAGATTGGGAGGGAGCCCGGCCCGCAGTGCCATGAGTGCGGCGATCCGGACGACACGGCTCGCCACACCCTCGCGGTGTGCAGCCGTTGGAGTGCGGAGCGCTGCACGATGGCACTGGCCATCGGGCAATGGGACCTCTCCCTGCACAGCGTCGTGTCTGCGATGCTGTGCAGCGACAGGTCCTGGAGGGCTGTGGCCTCCTTCTGCGAGTACGTTATCTCGCAGAAGGAGGCCTCGGAGCGGGAGCGCGAGGAGTCTCCTCACGCGCATCCGCTCCGGCGCAGACGGCAGGGGTTTAGGCGGCGGCGTTTTGCCGGCCGCCTCTACCCTTAGTGACTGCGGGTGGGGGATGGGAGTCCCCTGCCCGCCGTAGGCTAGTCACTTGGCGGTCTGGGGGGGGGGGCCAGGCGTGCTCGGCCCCCCTCTCCTTTGGCGCGGGAAGCCCCGGCAATGGCTGGGGCGTCCGGTGGACACCGTGGGGATGCCTAGCAGGAAACACGGTGTCCATACAAACCGGAGAGGTGGGTACGCCAAGGTGTTTTTTAGTGGGTAACACTCCCCCACTCCTTCTCACTTAGTCAGAAGGGGGGGGGACGTGAGTCCCACATACCCTCCCGCCACTCCCATGGCGGGGGAAATGCGTAACGCATTTTTCACCTTGTCAAAAAAAAAAAAAAAAAAAAAAAAAAAAAAAAAAAAAAAAAAAAGGTTAGGTTAGGTTAGGTTAGGTTAGGTTAGGTTAGGTTAGGTTAGGTTAGGTTAGGTTAGGTTAGGTTAGGTTAGGTTAGGTTAGGTTAGGTTAGGTTAGGTTAGGTTAGGTTAGGTTAGGTTAGGTTAGGTTAGGTTAGGTTAGGTTAGGTTAGGTTAGGTTAGGTTAGGTTAGGTTAGGTTAGGTTAGGTTAGGTTAGGTTAGGTTAGGTTAGGTTAGGTTAGGTTAGGTTAGGTTAGGTTAGGTTAGGTTAGGTTAGGTTAGGTTAGGTTAGGTTAGGTTAGGTTAGGTTAGGTTAGGTTAGGTTAGGTTAGGTTAGGTTAGGTTAGGTTAGGTTAGGTTAGGTAGGTTAGGTTAGGGTTAGGTTAGGTTAGGTTAGGTTAGGTTAGGTTAGGTTAGGTTAGGTTAGGTTAGGTTAGGTTAGGTTAGGTTAGGTTAGGTTAGGTTAGGTTAGGTTAGGTTAGGTTAGGTTAGGTTAGGTTAGGTTAGGTTAGGTTAGGTTAGGTTAGGTTAGGTTAGGTTAGGTTAGGTTAGGTTAGGTTAGGTTAGGTTAGGTTAGGTTAGGTTAGGTTAGGTTAGGTTAGGTTAGGTTAGGTTAGGTTAGGTTAGGTTAGGTTAGGTTAGGTTAGGTTAGGTTAGGTTAGGTTAGGTTAGGTTAGGTTAGGTTAGGTTAGGTTAGGTTAGGTTAGGTTAGGTTAGGTTAGGTTAGGTTAGGTTAGGTTAGGTTAGGTTAGGTTAGGTTAGGTTAGGTTAGGTTAGGTTAGGTTAGGTTAGGTTAGGTTAGGTTAGGTTAGGTTAGGTTAGGTTAGGTTAGGTTAGGTTAGGTTAGGTTAGGTTAGGTTAGGTTAGGTTAGGTTAGGTTAGGTTAGGTTAGGTTAGGTTAGGTTAGGTTAGGTTAGGTTAGGTTAGGTTAGGTTAGGTTAGGTTAGGTTAGGTTAGGTTAGGTTAGGTTAGGTTAGGTTAGGTTAGGTTAGGTTAGGTTAGGTTAGGTTAGGTTAGGTTAGGTTAGGTTAGGTTAGGTTAGGTTGGTCGTTTGGAAGTCGTTTCTTGTCATTTTCTTGGGTTGTACTGGTTGGATATATGCAAGTTTTGGTTTCATAGACTTACATTTTTTCCTTATCAGTTTGTTTTCATCTTTTCTCTTTTATCTCCTTTAGTTTTCTTATTTTATCAATTTTGGCATTTGCGGTTGGTAATCTTTTTGTATTTTTTTCGTTAATTTTTTCACTATTTTTCACTTTTTCTTTATTTTGTAGTTCGGTCGTCTTGCATCTTTTTCAGTCCTTTTCAGGACTGGAAGATAGCGGACCTTTAGGTTAGTTTGTTTAATTAGGATTAATTTTTTCGGAACGAAGGTTCCGAACTTATTGACCTAATAATTTTGTAGTTTTGACCTTGTAATTTTTTGTAATTTCATTGTTTGTTTACCTTTTTTCTTTTTAATTTAATTAGTGTTGCTGTTATTTCATCTTGCCCATCTTTTGGGTGGAGGTACCGGCAACGGTTAGTTTAATTATAGTTAGGTTTTGGTTTTGGTATTTTTAGGTTTGGTATTTTTCTTTAATTTTTGTAAATTTTGAGTTTATGCTCGAAGCTTGCAAATTTTTTAGTTAACTTTTTTGTGTTTGGGTTCATTGTTTAATTAGATTTAGTGTTTTGTAAAATATTTAATCTGTAAGGTAGGATAGGATATTTAGTTTTTTAAATATTTGTATTTAACTTTTTAACTTTTTGACCGCTGAGTCAAAAGTTATTAGTGTTTTAGGTATTGGTAGGTAGTTTTTTGTATATTTTGTTGTGAAGTTTACAAACTTAAGCTTTTTTGCGAAAGTTTGTAAATTTCATAACTTTTACACCTTTTCACCTTTTTCTGTTTTCTCGCTTTGGCCATTTAGGCCTTTGCGAGAGGCATATTGGTTTCCCTTTTCAGCTTCACACGACTTCCGGAAGTGGGCGAAATCGGGCTCCGAACGGAATTTTTCGGTTGCTATTTTTTTGAAACAGGCGTCGAACTCAACTTTGTATGAGAAAAGTAAAATCCGACTCGCACTTGACTTTTTCAAGTTAGGTTAGGTCGCAACTCTGGTCCTGGCCGTCGGATTTAGGCTAAATTTTGGGTTTAGGTAGACGAGGTCACAATGACCTCGCCTACCAAATTTTGGAAGGATCCACCGGAGGGTGGGGAAGTTGTCCTCAGCTCGGAGTCCGAGATGGAGGACGACTTCATCGAGGTCGAGGACAACGCTCCGTCGGGCCCTAAAAGGGCACATGAAGACGAGGAGGACGACCCTCGTCCTCCTAAGGTGAATACAGCGGTGCGGGGGAAGCCGAAGGGCGCCTACGCCGGGTTGGCCACGGCAAGATTGCGGGCAAAGCAGTTCCTGCTGGAGCCCCAATTTGCCGAGGCGGCCGAGGCGGCTGAGCCCGATTCGGGCGAATGTTACCGGCGGGAGTACCCTGAGCTCCGCTCCAGGAAGGGGAGCAAGGGAAAAACCGGGGACTCCGTGCGCTCGCGCTCGCGCTCGAGCTCTCGCCCCGGTTCGAGCTCCCCCGAGGCAGCGTGTCTAGCGTGTGTGCAGGAGAGCGACCCGCTAGACGCCGCGCGCATGGCGGCGCGGGATATCTTAGAGGCGGCCAAGGCATCCGGCAATCTCAAGGGGGAGATTTGGGGACGAATGAACCGGGCGTGCCGCGTAATCTTGGGCTCGATGGACGAGGTCGAGGCGGCCAGGGCCGAGAGCGAGGAGATCCGCATCCTGAAGGCGGATAATAAAAGGATGCGGGAGCAACTCGCTCAAAACTCGGCGGAGCTGAAGGCACTTCGTGTCGCCTTCAGCAAGCGGGAGAGTCCGTCCACTCCCGCCCCTGTGGCCGCCTCCCTGCAATTCGGGACGGCAGAGCTCACCGAGGCCATAGAGGCCATGAAGCGTGACCTCTTTGTGAGCCTCGGTGGCATGATAAATGCCAGGATGGAGGAGGTCAACCGTCGCCTCCCGGCCGAGCCCATCCTCCGCCCCCCGCTGGCGCACGACAGGCGAGCCGCCAAGCCCGCCGTCGCAGCCCCTCCTCAGAGGGTTGTCGCAAAACCGGCCCTCCCCCCCCCGGCCCCGGCGGAGGCGTTAGCGCCGATCGCCAGGGCCCGCCTAGGCGACGGGAGGCCGAAGGCCACGGCGACCAAGAAGGCGGCAGCCCCGGCCCCCGCCGCGGTACCCGCCCCCAGACGACCGACCAGGCTGGTTAACTCCGGCCCAGCCCCGAGAGCCGTCCGGCCCTCGCAGGGCGAACCCGGCCCCTCGGGCCGCATGCCACCCCCGCCCGCGCAGTCGTCGTGGTCGGAGGTGGTGCGAAGGAAGGGGAAGGGCAAGGCCAAGGCCCCCCCTCCACCCCCGAAGAACACCAAGGCGGCGCACGGGCCCAGGCCCGTAAGGCTGTCCGTCCCGAAGACGGCGGCGGTCGTGGTCTCCCTCAAGGAGGGAGCCACCACCACCTTAAAAGACACGATGGCGAAGGCCATCAACGGCCTTAGCCTAAGCGAGGTGGGCCTCCAAAATGTTAGGGTCAGGACCTCGATGACCGGTTCCCGGGTCATCGAGGTCGCCGGGGAGGATGGGCAGAGGGTGGCGGACTCCCTTGCGGCCAGGCTGCAAGGGATAGTGGGCGACGTCGCCAAGGTGAGCCGCCCAGTTAAATTGGCCGAACTCCAGCTCTCCGGACTGGACGAGTCGGCCACGAAAGAATCGGTGGCTCGGGCGGTCGCCGCAGCTGGGGCCTGCCTGCCGGAACAGGTCGGGGTGGTGTACATCCGCACCCTCTACGACGGCACTGGGTCAGCAATGATCCGGTGCCCAGTGCCGGCGGCGATAGCGATTAAGAACGCTGGCAGGGTCCAGGTAGGCTGGGCCTCTGCCAGGGTCACGGTGGTGGGGCCGACGCCGATGCGGTGCTTCCGTTGTTACGGCGTCGGCCACTCGCGGGAGATGTGCCCCTCCAAGTCCGACCGGAGCAATTGCTGCTTCCGGTGCAGCAAGGGGGGGCACAAAATGTCGGAGTGCTGGGAGAAGGCGTGGTGTGCCGTGTGCCACCAGGCCAAACTCCCAGCCAACCACCGGATGGGGGGCATAAATTGTTGCCCCCCCGCCCTCAGAGGGAGGAGCACGAGGCCGCAGCGCCCCCGCCCCGCCCCAGCAAGCAATGCCCCCGCAGCGGAAGCCGCCGCCGGGCCACTGGAGGAGACCTGCATGGACCTCTAAATGCCAGCACAGCATTTAGAGCTCCTGCAGGTCAACGTCAACCACTCCGCCAGATCACAGGACCTGCTAATGCAGGTCATGGCGGAGTGGTCGATCGACGCAGTGGTCGTGACGGAGCCCTACTACGTCCCTCCCTCACCCAACTGGGTGGGGTCGACGGACGAGAGGGCTGCCGTGGTGGTGCCGGCGGTTGGCAATGGCCCCCCTCTGGGGAGGATCGAGGTCGGCCCGGGGTACGCGGCGGCCGGATGGGGGAGTGACACCGTATTAATTGCGGTGTATTTCTCCCCCAATAGGCCGCTGGCCGACTTCGAGGTCTTCCTCGGGGTCCTGGGGGGCGTTGCGAGGAGGGCGGCCCCGCGCCAAGTAATCATCCTGGGGGACCTCAACGCCAAAAGTGCGGCGTGGGGTTCCCCCGTAACGGATGCGCGCGGGGCGGCGCTTAGGGATTGGTCGGTGGTAGCGGGCCTGGCGGTCTTGAACCGGGGCAGCGCCAACACCTGCGTGCGGCGGCGAGGGGGGTCAATCGTGGACATCACGTTCGCGACCCCCGCCATGGCCGCACGCGTTGCAGGTTGGCGCGTCCTGGAGGACGTGGAGACCCTGTCTGATCACCTATACATTAGGTTCAGGGTCTCCACAGGGCTGGGCCAGCCACCACCAGTCCCAAGGGGGGGGCGTAGGGGGGGAATGGGGGAGTTCCCCAAGTGGTCCCTGTCCCTTCTGGACAGGGCCAAGGCGGACGAGGCGGCAATGGTGGAGGCTTGGTGCTCAGCCCCACCTGCCGCCTCGGGAGTGGAGGAGAGGGCGCGTCACTTCCGCACATCGCTGCAGGCGGTGTGCGGAGCGGCCATGCCCCGGGCAAGACGGTTGTTTGCCCGGCGGTGCGTATACTGGTGGTCCGCAGAAATTGCGGCCCTGCGGACCACCGCCGACGGTGCCCGCCACGCCTACCAGCACTGCAGGCGTAGGCGGCACACCCGGGAGGAGGAGGAGGGGCTCTACAGGGCCCACCAAGAGGCCAGGGGGGCCCTAACCCTGTCCATAGCGGTGGCCAAGGAAGAGGGCAATGTCTCCTTCCTGGCCACGCTGGACGAGAATCCATGGGGGCGGCCGTACAAGGTGGTGCGCAACAAGATGCGCACCGCCCCCCCCATGGATTCGCTGGAGCCCCCCCTCCTGAGGAGGGTCATCGAGGGGCTGTTTCCGGCAGCCCCGTCGATAGTTCCCCCGGTGATGACCGAGCCACCGGGGGACCTGGAGGACCCACTCGAACTCGACATCGCACCGGTGAGCGATGACGAGTTCGAGAGGGCGGTGGACCGGCTCCGGGGCTGCAAGAAAGCCCCGGGGCCCGATGGAGTACCAGGCCGGGTGCTCCCCATCGCCCTAAAGCACCTCGGGGACCGACTCAGGCAGTTAATGAGTGACTGCCTGAGGGAAGGTCGGTTCCCGAGAGTGTGGAAGGAGGGGAGGCTGTGCCTCATCCGGAAGGAGGGTCGACCCCCGGATTGCCCGTCCGCCTATCGCCCCATAGTGCTGCTGGACGAGGCCGGGAAGATGTTGGAGAGAGTCCTGGCCTCTAGGATCCGGCAGCACCTAGAGACCGCCGGCCCGAACGTCTGTGGAAGACAGTTCGGGTTTAGAGAGGGGCGGTCTACGCTCGACGCGGTGAAGTCCCTAAGGGACTTCTACGACTACGCGTCGAGCAGAGGGGAGGGAGTAGTGGCGGTGTCGCTCGACATCGCCAACGCCTTTGGCACCCTCCCCTATGGGGTGATAAGGGAGGCACTCATATACCACCGAGTGCCTCCCTACCTGCGGCGGCTCATAGAGCACTACCTTACTGATAGGGTAGTGCTCTATGAGCAGGCGGACGGTCGACGGGGGTCGACGGAGATGGCCTGTGGCGTGCCCCAAGGTTCCGTGCTCGGTCCGCTCTTATGGAACCTGGGGTACGACTGGGCCATCAGGGGGGAGCTGCTCCCGCGGACGGCCACCATCTGCTATGCAGACGATACCATGGTGGCCGCGCGCGGGACCGAGCTGAGAGAGGTGCTGTGCCGGGCGGAAGCGGCGGCCGAGCTGGCGATTCACCGGATCGGTCGGCTCGGCCTGAGGGTGGCCCTCCCGAAGACTGAGGCTATAGTCTTCGGGGGGCGGGGGTGGAGGCTGCCGGCGGGCGCGGCGCTCACCCTGGGGGGGGAACCGGTCCAGATCAAGCCCCACATAAAATATTTGGGGCTTGTTCTGGACCGATGGTGGAGTTTCGGGGAGCACTTCAAGAAGTTAGCTCCCCGAGTGGTGGGCGCCGCGTCGGCGATGAGTCGGCTTCTGCCGAACGTGGGTGGACCAGGCTCCTTGTGCCGCCGGCTGTATGCCGGCGTCACGAGGAGCATGGCTCTGTACGGGGCCCCGATCTGGGCGGACAAGCTGTCCGCCCGGAACCGGGCCCTGCTACGGAGGCCACAGCGGGTGGTGGCCCTCCGCATTGTGAGGGCCTACATGACTGTGGCCCACGCCGCGGCCTGCCTCCTCGCCTGCACCCCGCCCTGGGAGTTGGACGCAGAGGTGCAGGCGGAGACCTACAAGGTTAGGTCCAGGGCCCGGGCGAGAGGTGATCGCCCGGACCCTGAGGAGGTTGAGGAGACGCGCCGGATGATGGAGCGCCGACTGCGGGACAGGTGGAAAGCGAGCCTGGAGGATTCCCCCTATGGTGTTTATACCATAGGGGCGATCCTCCCGTCGCTGGACACCTGGTTGGGGAGGGCAGTCGGTGCTTGGGGAGGGCAGTCGGTGCTACATCGTACCGGCTTGTGCAGGTATTGACCGGACACGGATGCTTCGGTCATTACCTGCACAAGATTGGGAGGGAGCCCGGCCCGCAGTGCCATGAGTGCGGCGATCCGGACGACACGGCTCGCCACACCCTCGCGGTGTGCAGCCGTTGGAGTGCGGAGCGCTGCACGATGGCACTGGCCATCGGGCAATGGGACCTCTCCCTGCACAGCGTCGTGTCTGCGATGCTGTGCAGCGACAGGTCCTGGAGGGCTGTGGCCTCCTTCTGCGAGTACGTTATCTCGCAGAAGGAGGCCGCGGAGCGGGAGCGCGAGGAGTCTCCTCACGCGCATCCGCTCCGGCGCAGACGGCAGGGGTTTAGGCGGCGGCGTTTTGCCGGCCGCCTCTACCCTTAGTGACTGCGGGTGGGGGATGGGAGTCCCCTGCTCGCCGTAGGCTAGTCACTTGGCGGTCTGGGAGGGGGGCCAGGCGTACTCGGCCCCCCTCTCCTTTGGCGCGGGAAGCCCCGGCAATGGCTGGGGCGTCCGGTGGACACCGTGGGGATGCCGAGCAGGAAACACGGTGTCCATACAAACCGGAGGGGTGGGTACGCCAAGGTGTTTTTTAGTGGGTAACACTCCCCCACTCCTTCTCACTCGGAGAAGGGGGGGGGACGTGAGTCCCACATACCCTCCCGCCACTCCCATGGCGGGGGAAATGCGTAACGCATTTTTCACCTTGTCAAAAAAAAAAAAAAAAAAAAAGGTTAGGTTAGGTTAGGTTAGGTTAGGTTAGGTTAGGTTAGGTTAGGTTAGGTTAGGTTAGGTTAGGTTAGGTTAGGTTAGGTTAGGTTAGGTTAGGTTAGGTTAGGTTAGGTTAGGTTAGGTTAGGTTAGGTTAGGTTAGGTTAGGTTAGGTTAGGTTAGGTTAGGTTAGGTTAGGTTAGGTTAGGTTAGGTTAGGTTAGGTTAGGTTAGGTTAGGTTAGGTTAGGTTAGGTTAGGTTAGGTTAGGTTAGGTTAGGTTAGGTTAGGTTAGGTTAGGTTAGGTTAGGTTAGGTTAGGTTAGGTTAGGTTAGGTTAGGTTAGGTTAGGTTAGGTTAGGTTAGGTTAGGTTAGGTTAGGTTAGGTTAGGTTAGGTTAGGTTAGGTTAGGTTAGGTTAGGTTAGGTTAGGTTAGGTTAGGTTAGGTTAGGTTAGGTTAGGTTAGGTTAGGTTAGGTTAGGTTAGGTTAGGTTAGGTTAGGTTAGGTTAGGTTAGGTTAGGTTAGGTTAGGTTAGGTTAGGTTAGGTTAGGTTAGGTTAGGTTAGGTTAGGTTAGGTTAGGTTAGGTTAGGTTAGGTTAGGTTAGGTTAGGTTAGGTTAGGTTAGGTTAGGTTAGGTTAGGTTAGGTTAGGTTAGGTTAGGTTAGGTTAGGTTAGGTTAGGTTAGGTTAGGTTAGGTTAGGTTAGGTTAGGTTAGGTTAGGTTAGGTTAGGTTAGGTTAGGTTAGGTTAGGTTAGGTTAGGTTAGGTTAGGTTAGGTTAGGTTAGGTTAGGTTAGGTTAGGTTAGGTTAGGTTAGGTTAGGTTAGGTTAGGTTAGGTTAGGTTAGGTTAGGTTAGGTTAGGTTAGGTTAGGTTAGGTTAGGTTAGGTTAGGTTAGGTTAGGTTAGGTTAGGTTAGGTTAGGTTAGGTTAGGTTAGGTTAGGTTAGGTTAGGTTAGGTTAGGTTAGGTTAGGTTAGGTTAGGTTAGGTTAGGTTAGGTTAGGTTAGGTTAGGTTAGGTTAGGTTAGGTTAGGTTAGGTTAGGTTAGGTTAGGTTAGGTTAGGTTAGGTTAGGTTAGGTTAGGTTAGGTTAGGTTAGGTTAGGTTAGGTTAGGTTAGGTTAGGTTAGGTTGAGGTCTGATCTTGGGTGTTACTGGACGGATATTTGCGAGTTTTGGGTTCCAATACTTACATTTTTTTCCTTACAGTTTGCTTCTTTCATTTCCTTTCTACCTTCAGTAGTTTTCTTATTTTTCACAATTTAGCATTTGCGGTTGGTAATTTTTTCGTAAATTTTTGTTCAAATTTTCACGTTTTTTCTCATTTTGTTTATTTTCTGGTTTGCTCATCTTGCGTCTTTTTTAGTTCTTTTCAGAACTAGAAGATAGCGGATCCTTAGGTTAGTTCGTAGAATTAGGTTCGATTTTTTCGGTAGGAAACTTCCGAACTTATTGACATTGTTATTTTATAAACTTGACCTTGAAATTATTCTTAATTTCAAGGTTTGTTTACCTTTTTACTTTTTAATTTTGTACGTGTTGCCCTTATCTTATCTTGCCCAATTTTTGGGCGAAGGTACCGGCAACGGTTAAATTAATTATAGTATAGTTTTGGTTTAGTTATTGTTAGATTAGGTATTTAATTTTAATTTTCTAAAGCTTTGCGGTTTTGCCCAAAGTTTTCGGAAAACCTTTCCTAACTTTTTTGTGTTTGCGTTGATTATTTAATTAGATTAAGTGTTTTGTAAAATATTTAGTCTATAAAATAGGATAGCTCATTTAGTTTTTTAAATATTTCATATAGACCGCTTAACTTTTTGACCGCTAGGTCAAAAGTTATTAGTGTTTTTGTATTCTTAGGTAGTTTTTGGTAGATCTCGTTTTGAATTTTACAAACTTAAGCTTTTTGCCGAAGTTTGTAAATTCAATAACTTTTGAACCTTTTTACTTTTATTTGTTTTTCCGCCTTTTCCATCAAGGCTTTAGCGGGAAGCATCTTTTAGTGTTTGTTCGAACCTCGTACGACCTCAGGAAGTGGGTGTAAAAACGCTCGTAAAAAATTTTGCGATTGCTATTTTTTCAAAACAGGCGTCGAAACCCGTTTTGTATGGGAAAAAGAAAAACCGACTCGCACTTGACGATTTTTAAGTTAGGTTAGCTCATAACTTTGGTCGTCGCGGTCGGTTTTTGACCAAATTTGAGAGTTAGGTAGACGGGGTCACAATGACCTCGCCTACCAAATTCTGGAAGGATCCACCAGAGGGGGGTGGAGTGGAGTTGAGCTCGGAGTCCGAGATGGACGACGATTTTATAGATGTGGAGGAGCACGCTCCGTCGGCCCCTAAAAGGGCGCATGAAGGGGAAAACGAGGAGGATGATCCGAAGCCTCCTCCTAAGGTTAGTTCCTCGATTAGGGGGAAACCTAGGGGCTCATATGTTGGGTTGGCCGCAGCTAGACTGCGGGCCAATTTGTTCCAACTCGAGCCCCAATTTTCAGAAGTGGCCGGGGTAGCTGAGCCCGATCCGGGTACCAGTTACCAGCGGGAGTACCCTGAACTCCGCCCCAAGGGGGGGAAAAAGGGGAAAAAGGGGGATTCCGTGCGCTCTCGCTCGGGCTCGCGTTCCCCCAAGCTCTCGGAGGTTGACCCGTTGGACGCCACGCGCATGGCGGCGCGTGATATTTTGGACGCGGCCCGGGCATCCGGTAACCTAAAGGGAGAGATATGGGGCCGCATGAACAAGGCGTGCCGTACCATTCTGGGCTCGATGGACGAGGTCGAAGCGGCCAGGTCCGAGAGCGAGGAGATCCGCATCCTGAAGGCGGACAACCGAAGGATGCGGGAGCAACTCGCTCAAAATTCGGCCGAGCTGAAGGCGCTTCGTGTCGCCTTCAGCGAGCGAGAGAGCCCGGCCGCTTCGATGGCCGCTCCGGTGGCCGCTCCTGTGGCCGCTTCGCTTCAATTTGGGACGGCTGAGCTCACCGAGGCTATAGAGAACATGAAACGCGACCTGTTCTTAAGCCTCGGGGGCATGATTAACGCCAGGATGGAGGAGGTGAACAGGCGCCTCCCGGCGGAGCCCATCCTCCGCCCCCCGTTAGCGCACGATAAGCGGGCCGCTAAGCCTGCCGCGGCGGCCCTTCCCCAGAGGAAGGCCGCAGGTTCTGCCCTGCCCCCTCCGGTCCCGATGGAGGGGTTGGAGCCGGTAGCGAAGGCCCGTCTAGGCGACGGAAAGCCGAAGGCCAAGGCGGCCAAGAAGGCGGCGGCCCCGGTCCCCGCTGTGGTACCCGCCCCCAGGAAGCCGACCAAGCTGGTCAATTCTGGCCCTGCCCCGAGAGCCGTTCGGCCCTCGCAGGGAGAACCTGGCCCTTCGGGCAATATGCCACCCCCGCCCGCGCAAATGGCATGGTCGGAGGTTGTACGTAGGAAGGGGAAGGGGAAGGCCAAGGCCCCCCCTCCACCCCCTAAGACTGTCAAGGCGGCGCCCGGGCCAAGACCCGTCAGGTTGGCCGTACCCAAGACGGCGGCAGTAGTTGTCTCCCTTAAGGAGGGGGCCACCACCACTCTGAAGGCCACCATGGCTAAGGCCATCAACGGCCTTAGCCTCAGCGAGGTGGGCCTTCAGAACGTAAAGGTTAGGACCTCGATGACGGGTTCCCGGGTCATCGAGGTCGCCGGTGAGAACGGACAGGCGGTGGCGGACACCCTTGCAGCTAAGCTGCAGGGGATAGTGGGTGACGTCGCCAACGTCAGCCGCCCGGTGAAGATGGCCGAAGTCCAGCTTTCCGGCCTGGACGAGTCGGCCACCAAAGAGTCGGTGGCTCAGGCCGTCGCCGCAGCGGGGGCTTGCCTGCCGACTCAGGTCAAGGTAGCCCACATCCGCACCCTCTACGATGGCACTGGGTCAGCATTGATCCAGTGCCCGGTGCAGGCGGCGATTGCGCTGAAGAACGCTGGCAGAGTCCAGGTGGGTTGGGCTTCTGCCAGGGTTACGCTGGTGGGGCCGACACCGATGCGGTGCTTCCGGTGTTTCGGTGTCGGCCACTCGCGGGAGATGTGCCCCTCCAAGTCTGACCGGAGCAATCTTTGCTTCAGGTGCAGCAAAGAGGGGCACAAAATGGCGGAGTGCTGGGAGAAGGCGTGGTGTGCCGTTTGCCACCAGGCCAAACTCCCAGCCAACCACCGGCTGGGGGGGACAAATTGTTGCCCCCCCGCCCTCAGAGGGAGGAGCATGAGGCCGCAGCGCCCCCGCCCCGTTCCGACAAGCAATGCCCCCGCCGCGGCTGCCGCCGACGGGACCCAGGAGGAGGCCTGCATGGAGTCCTAAATGCCAGTACGACATTTAGAGCTCCTGCAGGTCAACGTCAACCACTCCGCCAGATCTCAAGACCTGCTAATGCAGGTCATGGCGGAGTGGTCGATCGACGCCGTGGTTGTGACGGAGCCCTACTTTGTCCCTCCCTCACCCAATTGGGTGGGGTCGACGGACGAGAGGGCTGCCGTGGTGGTGCCGTCGGTGGGAAATGCCCCCCCCCTGGCAAAAATCGAAGTCGGCCCGGGGTATGCAGCGGCCGGATGGGGGAGCGACACCGTGCTAATCGCGGTGTACTTCTCCCCCAATAGGCCGCTGGTGGACTTCGAGGTTTTCCTCGGGGTCCTGGGGGGTGTTGCGAGGAGGGCGGCCCCGCGCCAAGTCATCATCCTGGGGGACCTCAACGCCAAAAGTGCGGCGTGGGGTTCCCCCGTTACGGATGCGCGCGGGGCTGCGTTGAGGGATTGGTCGGTGGTAGCGGGCCTGGCGGTCTTGAACCGGGGCAGCGCCAACACTTGCGTGCGGCGGCAGGGGGGGTCTATCGTGGACATCACGTTCGCGACCCCCGCCATTGCCGCACGCGTCGCAGATTGGCGCGTCCTGGAGGACGTGGAGACCCTGTCTGACCACCTGTATATCAGGTTCAGGGTCTCCACAGGGGTGGGCCAGCCACCACCAGTCCCGAGGGGGGGGCGTGGGGGGGAGTTCCCCAAGTGGTCCCTGTCCCAGTTGGACAGGGCCAAGGCGGACGAGGCGGCAATGGTGGAGGCTTGGTGCTCCGCCCCACCCGCCGCCTCGGGAGTGGAAGAGAGGGCGCGTCATTTCCGCACATCGCTGCAGGCGGTGTGCGGAGCGTCCATGCCCCGGGCAAGGAGACTCTTTGCCCGGAAATGTGTTTATTGGTGGTCCGCAGAAATTGCGGCCCTGCGGACCACCGCCGACGGTGCCCGCCACGCCTACCAACATTGTAGGCGTAGGCGGCACACCCGAGACGAGGAAGAGAGGCTCTACAGGGCCCACGTTGAAGCCAGAGGGGCCCTCACCCTGTCCATAGCGGTGGCCAAGGACGAAGGAAACGTCTCCTTCCTGGCCACGCTGGACGAGAATCCGTGGGGGCGGCCGTACAAGGTGGTGCGTAACAAAATGCGCACCGCCCCCCCCATGGACTCGCTGGAGCCCCCCCTCCTGAGGAGGGTCATCGAGGGGCTGTTTCCGGCAGCCCCGTCGATAGTTCCCCCGGTGATGGCCGAGCCACCGGGGGACCTGGAGGACCCACTCGAACTCGACATCGCACCGGTGAGCGACGACGAGTTCGAGAGGGCGGTGGACCGGCTCCGGGGCTGCAAGAAAGCCCCGGGGCCCGATGGAGTACCGGGCCGAGTACTCCCCATCGCCCTAAAACACCTCGGGGACCGACTCAGGCAGTTGATGGATGACTGCCTGAGAGAGGGACGGTTCCCGAGGGTGTGGAAGGAGGGGAGGCTTTGCCTCCTCCGGAAGGAGGGACGACCCCCGGATTGCCCGTCCGCCTATCGCCCCATTGTGCTGCTGGATGAGGTCGGGAAGATGATGGAGAGAGTCCTGGCCTCCAGGATCCTGCAGCACCTGGAGACCGCCGGCCCGAACGTCTGTGATAGACAGTTCGGGTTCAGGGAGGGGCGGTCTACGCTCGACGCGGTGAAGTCCCTCAGGGACTTCTGCGACTACGCGTCGAGCAGAGGGGAGGGAGTAGTGGCGGTGTCGCTCGACATCGCCAATGCCTTTGGCACCCTCCCCTATGGGGTGATTAAGGAGGCACTCATCTACCACCGAGTGCCTCCTTACCTGCGGCGGGTCATAGAGCACTACCTGACTGATAGGGTAGTGCTCTATGAGCAGAGGGACGGTCGGCGGGGGTCGACGGAGATGGCCTGCGGCGTGCCCCAAGGTTCCGTGCTCGGTCCGCTCTTATGGAACCTGGGGTACGACTGGGCCATCAGGGGGGAGTTGCTCCCGCGGACGGCCACCATCTGCTACGCAGATGATACCATGGTGGCCGCGCGCGGGACCGACATGAGGGAGGCGCTGTGCCGGGTGGAAGCGGCGGCCGAGCTGGCCATTCACCGGATTGGCCTGCTCGGCCTGAGGGTGGCCCTCCCGAAGACTGAGGCTATAGTCTTCGGGGGGCGAGGGTGGAGGCTGCCGGCGGGCGCGGCGCTCACCCTGGTGGGGGAACCGGTCCAGATCAAGCCCCACATCAAATATTTGGGGCTTGTTCTGGACCGATGGTGGAGTTTTGGGGAGCACTTTCTGCAGTTGGCTCCCCGGGTTGTGGGCGCCGCTTCGGCGCTGAGTCGGCTTTTGCCGAACGTGGGTGGGCCGGGCTCCTTGTGCCGCCGGCTGTATGCTGGCGTCACGAGGAGCATGGCCTTGTACGGGGCCCCCATCTGGGCGGACAAGCTGTCCGCCCGGAACCGGGCCCTGCTACGCAGGCCACAGCGGGTGGTGGCCCTCCGTATCGTGAGGGCCTACATGACGGTGGCCCACGCCGCGGCCTGCCTCCTCGCCTGCACCCCGCCCTGGGAGTTGGATGCGGAGGTGCAGGCTGAGACCTATAAGGTTAGGTCCAGGGCCCGGGCGAGGGGTGAACGCCCGGACCCTGAGGAGGTTGAGGAGACGCGCCGGATGATGGAGCGCCGACTGCGGGACAGGTGGAAAGCGAGCCTGGAGGACGCCCCCTATGGAGTTCGAACCATAGGGGCGATCCTCCCGTCGCTTGACACCTGGTTGGGGAGGGCAGTCGGCGCCACATCGTACCGGCTTGTGCAGGTATTGACCGGACATGGATGCTTCGGTCATTACCTGCACAAAATTGGGAGGGAGCCCGGCCCGCAGTGCCATGAGTGCGGCGATCCGGACGACACGGCACAGCACACCCTCGCGGTGTGCAGTCGCTGGAGTGCGGAGCGCTGCACGATGGCACTGGCCATCGGGCAATGGGACCTCTCCCTGCACAGCGTCGTGTCTTCGATGCTGTGCAGCGACAGGTCCTGGAGGGCTGTGGCCACCTTCTGCGAGAACGTCATCTCGCAGAAGGAGGCCTCGGAGCGTGAGCGCGAGGAGTCTCCTCACGCGCATCCGCTCCGGCGTAGACGGCAGGGGTTTAGGCGGCGGCGTTTTGCCCGCCGCCTTTACCCTTAGTGACTGCGGGTGGGGGATGGGAGTCCCCTGCCCGCCGTAGGCTAGTCACTTGGCGGTCTGGGAGGGGGGCCAGGCGTGCTCGGCCCCTCTCTCCTTTGGCGCGGGAAGCCCCGGCAATGGCTGGGGCATCCGGTGGACACCGTGGGGATGCCTAGCAGGAAACACGGTGTCCATACAAACCGGACGGTTTGGGTACGCCAAGGTGTTTTTTAGTGGGTAACATTTCCCCGCTCCTTCTCCTTCAGAGAGGGGGAGGGGACTTGAGTCCCACATACCCTCCCGCCACTCCCATGGCGGGGGAAATGCGTAAAGCATTTTTCACCTTGACAAAAAAAAAAAAAAAAAAAAAAAAAAAAAAAAAAAAAAAAAAAAAAAAAAAAAGGTTAGGTTAGGTTAGGTTAGGTTAGGTTAGGTTAGGTTAGGTTAGGTTAGGTTAGGTTAGGTTAGGTTAGGTTAGGTTAGGTTAGGTTAGGTTAGGTTAGGTTAGGTTAGGTTAGGTTAGGTTTACCACCGAGTGCCTCCCTACCTACGGCGGGTCCTAGAGCACTACCTCACCGAGAGGGTAGTGCTCTACGAGCAGAAGGACGGTCGACGGGGGTCGACGGAGATGGCCTGTGGCGTACCCCAAGGTTCCGTGCTCGGTCCACTCTTATGGAACCTGGGGTACGATTGGGCCATCAGGGGGGAGTTGCTCCCGCGGACGGCCACCATCTGCTATGCAGATGACACCATGGTGGCCGTACGCGGGACCGACATGAGGGAGGTGCTTTGCCGGGCGGAAGCGGCGGCCGAGCTGACCATTTACCGGATTGGTCGGCTCGGCCTGAGGGTGGCCCTCCCGAAGACTGAGGCGATAGTCTTCGGGGGGCGGGGGTGGAGGCTGCCGGCGGGCGCGGCGCTCACCCTGGAGGGAGAGTCGGTCCCGATCAAGCCCCACATCAAGTATTTGGGGCTTGTACTGGACCGACGTTGGGATTTCGGGGAGCATTTCTCGCAGATGGCTCCCCGAATTGTGGGCGCCGCGTCGGCACTGAGTCGGCTTCTGCCGAACGTGGGTGGGCCGGGCTCCTTGTGCCGCCGGTTATATGCCGGCGTCACAAGGAGCATGGCTCTGTACGGGGCCCCCATCTGGGCGGACAAGCTGTCCGCCCGGAACCGGGCCCTGCTACGGAGGCCACAGCGGGTGGTGGCCCTCAGAATGGTGAGGGCCTACATGACGGTGGCCCACGCCGCGGCCTGCCTCCTCGCCTGCACCCCGCCCTGGGAGTTGGACGCAGAGGTGCAGGCGGAGACCTACAAGGTTAGGTCCAGGGCCCGGGCGAGAGGTGAACGCCCGGACCCTGAGGAGGTGGAGGAGACGCGCCGGATGACGGAGCGCCGACTGCGGGACAGGTGGAAAGCGAGCCTGGGGGACGCTCCCTATGGAACTCGGACCATAGGGGCGATCCTCCCCTCGCTGGACACCTGGTTGGGGAGAGCAGTCGGTGCTACGTCGTACCGGCTTGTGCAGGTTTTGACCGGACACGGATGCTTCGGTCATTACCTGCACAACATCGGGAGGGAGCCCAGCCCGCAGTGCCACGAGTGCGGCGAGCCGGACGATACGGCCCAGCACACCCTCGCGGTGTGCAGCCGCTGGAGTGCGGAGCGCCGCACTATGGCGCTGGCGATCGGGCAGTGGGACCTCTCCCTGCACAGCGTCGTGTCTGCGATGCTGTGCAGCGACAGGTCCTGGAGGGCTGTGGCCTCCTTTTGCGAATACGTCATTTCGCAGAAGGAGGCCTCGGAGCGTGAGCGCGAGGAGTCTCCTCTCGCGCATCCGCTCCGGCGCAGACGGCAGGGGTTTAGGCGGCGGCGTATTGCCGGCCGCCTTAACCCTTAGTGACTGCGGGTGGGGGATGGGAGTCCCCTGCCCGCCTTAGGCTAGTCACTGGGCGGTCTGGGAGGGGGGCCACGCGTGTCCGGCCCCTCTCTCCTTAGGCGCGGGTAGCCCCGGCAATGGCTGGGGCAGCCGGTGGGGCACCTTGGCCAAGGCTTCGGCAGGCACCAGGGTGCCTCACCAACCGGCAGGAGGGTACGCCAGGGTGGTTTTTAGTGGGTTGCGCTCTCCTGCCCCCTCTCATTAGGAGAGGGGGCGGATGGGTGAGTCCCACATATCCCCTCACCACTCCCATGGTGAGGGGAATGCATAAAGCATTTTCCACCCTGCCAAAAAAAAAAAAAAAAAAAAAAAAAAAAAAAAAAAAAAAAAAAAAAGGTTAGGTTAGGTTAGGTTAGGTTAGGTTAGGTTAGGTTAGGTTAGGTTAGGTTAGGTTAGGTTAGGTTAGGTTAGGTTAGGTTAGGTTAGGTTAGGTTAGGTTAGGTTAGGTTAGGTTAGGTTAGGTTAGGTTAGGTTAGGTTAGGTTAGGTTAGGTTAGGTTAGGTTAGGTTAGGTTAGGTTAGGTTAGGTTAGGTTAGGTTAGGTTAGGTTAGGTTAGGTTAGGTTAGGTTAGGTTAGGTTAGGTTAGGTTAGGTTAGGTTAGGTTAGGTTAGGTTAGGTTAGGTTAGGTTAGGTTAGGTTAGGTTAGGTTAGGTTAGGTTAGGTTAGGTTAGGTTAGGTTAGGTTAGGTTAGGTTAGGTTAGGTTAGGTTAGGTTAGGTTAGGTTAGGTTAGGTTAGGTTAGGTTAGGTTAGGTTAGGTTAGGTTAGGTTAGGTTAGGTTAGGTTAGGTTAGGTTAGGTTAGGTTTCGGTTCCCGAGGGTGTGGAAGGAAGGGAGGCTGTGCCTCATCCGGAAGGAGGGTCGACCCCCGGATTGCCCGTCCGCCTATCGCCCCATAGTGCTGCTGGACGAGGCCGGGAAGATGATGGAGAGAGTCCTGGCCTCTAGGATCCGGCAGCACCTAGAGACCGCCGGCCCGAACGTCTGTGAGAGACAGTTCGGGTTTAGGGAGGGGCGGTCTACGCTCGACGCGGTGAAGTCCCTAAGGGACTTCTACGACTACGCGTCGAGCAGAGGGGAGGGAGTAGTGGCGGTGTCGCTCGACATCGCCAACGCCTTTGGCACCCTCCCCTATGGGGTGATAAGGGAGGCACTCATATACCACCGAGTGCCTCCCTACCTGCGGCGGCTCATAGAGCACTACCTTACTGATAGGGTAGTGCTCTATGAGCAGGCGGACGGTCGACGCGGGTCGACGGAGATGGCCTGTGGCGTGCCCCAAGGTTCCGTGCTCGGTCCGCTTTTATGGAACCTGGGGTACGACTGGGCCATCAGGGGGGAGCTGCTCCCGCGGACGGCCACCATCTGCTACGCAGACGATACCATGGTGGCCGCGCGCGGGACCGAGCTGAGAGAGGTGCTGTGCCGGGCGGAAGCGGCGGCCGAGCTGGCGATTCACCGGATCGGTCGGCTCGGCCTGAGGGTGGCCCTCCCGAAGACTGAGGCTATAGTCTTCGGGGGGCGGGGGGTGGAGGCTGCCGGCGGGCGCGGCGCTCACCCTGGGGGGGGAACCGGTCCAGATCAAGCCCCACATAAAATATTTGGGGCTTGTTCTGGACCGATGGTGGAGTTTCGGGGAGCACTTTAAGAAGTTAGCTCCCCGAGTGGTGGGCGCCGCGTCGGCGATGAGTCGGCTTCTGCCGAACGTGGGTGGACCAGGCTCCTTGTGCCGCCGGCTATATGCCGGCGTCACGAGGAGCATGGCTCTGTACGGGGCCCCGATCTGGGCGGACAAGCTGTCCGCCCGGAACCGGGCCCTGCTACGGAGGCCACAACGGGTGGTGGCCCTCCGCATAGTGAGGGCCTACATGACGGTGGCCCACGCCGCGGCCTGCCTCCTCGCCTGCACCCCGCCCTGGGAGTTGGACGCAGAGGTGCAGGCGGAGACCTACATGGTTAGGTCCAGGGCCCGGGCGAGAGGTGTTCGCCCGGACCCTGAGGAGGTTGAGGAGACGCGCCGGATGATGGAGCGCCGACTGCGGGACAGGTGGAAAGCGAGCCTGGAGGATTCCCCCTATGGTGTTTATACCATAGGGGCGATCCTCCCGTCGCTGGACACCTGGTTGGGGAGAGCAGTCGGTGCTACATCGTACCGGCTTGTGCAGGTATTGACCGGACACGGATGCTTCGGTCATTACCTGCACAAGATTGGGAGGGAGCCCGGCCCGCAGTGCCATGAGTGCGGCGATCCGGACGACACGGCTCGCCACACCCTCGCGGTGTGCAGCCGTTGGAGTGCGGAGCGCTGCACGATGGCACTGGCCATCGGGCAATGGGACCTCTCCCTGCACAGCGTCGTGTCTGCGATGCTGTGCAGCGACAGGTCCTGGAGGGCTGTGGCCTCCTTCTGCGAGTACGTTATCTCGCAGAAGGAGGCCTCGGAGCGGGAGCGCGAGGAGTCTCCTCACGCGCATCCGCTCCGGCGCAGACGGCAGGGGTTTAGGCGGCGGCGTTTTGCCGGCCGCCTCTACCCTTAGTGACTGCGGGTGGGGGATGGGAGTCCCCTGCCCGCCGTAGGCTAGTCACTTGGCGGTCTGGGGGGGGGGCCAGGCGTGCTCGGCCCCCCTCTCCTTTGGCGCGGGAAGCCCCGGCAATGGCTGGGGCGTCCGGTGGACACCGTGGGGATGCCTAGCAGGAAACACGGTGTCCATACAAACCGGAGAGGTGGGTACGCCAAGGTGTTTTTTAGTGGGTAACACTCCCCCACTCCTTCTCACTTAGTCAGAAGGGGGGGGGGACGTGAGTCCCACATACCCTCCCGCCACTCCCATGGCGGGGGAAATGCGTAACGCATTTTTCACCTTGTCAAAAAAAAAAAAAAAAAAAAAAAAAAAAAAAAAAAAAAAAAAAAAAAAAAAAGGTTAGGTTAGGTTAGGTTAGGTTAGGTTAGGTTAGGTTAGGTTAGGTTAGGTTAGGTTAGGTTAGGTTAGGTTAGGTTAGGTTAGGTTAGGTTAGGTTAGGTTAGGTTAGGTTAGGTTAGGTTAGGTTAGGTTAGGTTAGGTTAGGTTAGGTTAGGTTAGGTTAGGTTAGGTTAGGTTAGGTTAGGTTAGGTTAGGTTAGGTTAGGTTAGGTTAGGTTAGGTTAGGTTAGGTTAGGTTAGGTTAGGTTAGGTTAGGTTAGGTTAGGTTAGGTTAGGTTAGGTTAGGTTAGGTTAGGTTAGGTTAGGTTAGGTTAGGTTAGGTTAGGTTAGGTTAGGTTAGGTTAGGTTAGGTTAGGTTAGGTTAGGTTAGGTTAGGTTAGGTTAGGTTAGGTTAGGTTAGGTTAGGTTAGGTTAGGTTAGGTTAGGTTAGGTTAGGTTAGGTTAGGTTAGGTTAGGTTAGGTTAGGTTAGGTTAGGTTAGGTTAGGTTAGGTTAGGTTAGGTTAGGTTAGGTTAGGGTTAGGTTAGGTTAGGTTAGGTTAGGTTAGGTTAGGTTAGGTTAGGTTAGGTTAGGTTAGGTTAGGTTAGGTTAGGTTAGGTTAGGTTTGAGGTCGTAACTTTGGTGTGTCTGGGTGGATTTTTGTGGTTTTTGGATTTCCAAAGCTTATAATTTTCCCTCATTTGCTTTCTCTTTTCATTTTCTCGTTATCTTGTTTAGTTTTCTTATTTTTCTAATTTCTTTATTTGCGGTTGGTAATTTTATGTTAAAATTTTTCTTCATTTTTTACGGTTTTTGGTACTTTTGTTTATTTTCTGGTAGTTTAGTCTTGCATCTTTTTTAGCCCTTTTCAGGGCTAGAAGATAGCGGAAACCTAGGTTAGTTTGTGGATTTAGGCTTAATTTTTTCGGTTCGCAAGTTCCGAAATTATTGACCTTGCCATTTTGTACATTTTTTATTTGTAATTTTTGTATTTTTAGGGTTTGTTTACATTTTTTCTTTTTAATTTTTTCCGTGTTGCCTTTATCTTGTCTTGCCCATTTTTTGGGCGAAGGTACCGGCAACGGTTAAATTAATTATAGTTAGGTGTTGGTTTTGGTTTAGTTAGTTTAGGTATTTAATTTTAATTTTTTAGAACTTTGCGTTTTCGCGCAAAGCTTCTGAAAAACTTTATTTACTTTTTTGTGTTTGGTTGTATTTTTAAATAGTCTTAAGTAGTTTGTAAATTATTTAAGCTATAGTGTAGGGTAGGTTATTTAGTTCTTTAAATATTTCATTTTGACCTTTTAACTTTTTGACCACTAGGTCAAAAGTTATTAGCGTTTATTTAGTGTTAGGTAGTTTTCTGTAGATTTAGTTGTAAATTTTACCAACTTAAGCTTTTTTGCGAAAGTTTGTAAATTGTATAACTTTTTCACCTTTTAACTTTTATTTGTTTTTTCGCCTTGGTCATTTAGGCCCTTGCGAAAGGCATCTTCTTTTCCCTTTTGGACCGCATACGACCTCCGGAAGTGGGTGAAATTGGGCACCGAAAGGAATTTTTTCGTTGCTATTTTTTCAAATCAGGCGTCGAAATCACTTTCGTATAGAGAAAGTAAAAACCGACTCGCACTTGACGATTCAGGGTTAGGTTAGCTCATAACTCTGGTCGTCGCGGTCGGTTTTTGACCTTTCTCGGGGGTTAGGTAGACGAGGTCACGATGACCTCGCCTACCAAATTTTGGAAGGATCCACCGGAGGGGGGGGAAGTTGTCCTCAGCTCGGAGTCCGAGATGGAGGAGGACTTCATCGAGGTCGAGGACAACGCTCCGTTGGCCCCTAAAAGGGCGCATGAGGACGAGGAGGACGACCCTCGTCCTCTTAAGGTTAATACAGCGGTGCGGGGGAAGCCCAAGGGCGCCTACGCCGGGTTGGCCAAGGCAAAATTGCGGGCGAAGCAGTTCCTGCTAGAGCCCCAATTTGCCGAGGCGGCCGAGGCGGCTGAGCCCGATACGGGGGAATGCTACCGGCGGGAGTACCCGGAGCTCCGCTCCAGGAAGGGTAAGAGGGAGGAAACCGGGGACTCCGTGCGCTCGCGCTCGCGCTCGAGCTCTCGCCCCGGTTCGAGCTCCCCCGAGGTAGCGAATTGCCTTGCCTGTATACAGGAGGTTAACCCGCTCGACGCCGCCCGCATGGCGGCGCGAGATATTCTGGAGGCGGCCAAGGCGTCCGGGAATCTCAAGGGGGAGATTTGGGGCAAAATGAACCGGGCTTGCCGGGTAATTTTGGGCTCGATGGACGAGGTCGAGGCGGCCAGGTCCGAGAGCGAGGAGATCCGCATCCTGAAGGCGGACAACAAAAGGATGCGGGAGCAACTCGCTCAAAACTCGGCGGAGCTGAAGGCACTTCGTGTCGCCTTCAGCAAGCGGGAGAGTCCGCCTACTCCCGCCCCCGTGGCCGCCTCCCTTCAGTTCGGGACGGCTGAGCTCACCGAGGCCATAGAGGCCATGAAACATGACCTCTTCGTAAGCCTCGGTGGCATGATCAACGCCCGGATGGAGGAGGTCAACCGTCGCCTCCCGGCCGAGCCCATCCTCCGCCCCCCGCTAGCGCACGACAGGCGAGCCGCCAAGCCCGCCGTCGCAGCCCCCCCCCTGAGGAAGATCGCAGGACCGGCCCTCCCCCCCCCGGCCCCGGTGGAGGCGTTAGCGCCGATCGCCAGGGCCCGTCTCGGCGACGGGAGGCCGAAGGCCACGGCGGCAAAGAAGACGGCAGCCCCGGCTCCCGCCGCGGCACCCGCCCCCAGACGACCAACCAAGTTGGTGAACTCCGGCCCTGCCCCGAGAGCCGTCCGGCCCTCGCAGGGCGAACCCGGCCCCTCGGGCCGTATGCCGCCCCCGCCCGCGCAGTCGTCGTGGTCGGAGGTGGTGCGAAGGAAGGGGAAGGGCAAGGCCAAGGCCCCCCCTCCACCCCCGAAGAATACCAAGACGGCGCACGGGCCCAGGCCCGTCAGGCTGGCCGTTCCCAAGACGGCGGCGGTCGTGGTCTCCCTCAAGGAGGGAGCCACCACCACTCTGAAGGACACAATGGCAAAGGCCATCAACGGCCTTAGCCTAAGTACGGTGGGCCTTCAGAACGTCAGGGTCAGGACCTCGATGACCGGTTCCAGGGTCATCGAGGTCGCCGGCGAGGACGGGCCAAGGCTGGCGGACACCCTTGCAGCCAGCCTGCAAGGGATTGTGGGCGACGTCGCCAACGTCAGCCGCCCGGTCAAGTTGGCCGAACTCCAACTCTCCGGATTGGACGAGTCGGCCACCAGAGAGACGGTGGCACATGCAGTCGCCGCAGCCGGGGCCTGCCTGCCGGACCAGGTGAGGGTGGCCTACGTCCGCACCCTCTACAACGGCACTGGGTCAGCAATGATCCAGTGCCCAGTGCCGGCGGCGATTGTGATCAAGAACGCCGGCAGGGTCCAGGTAGGCTGGGCCTCTGCCAGGGTCACGGTGGTGGGGCCGACGCCGATGCGGTGCTTCCGTTGTTTCGGCGTCGGCCACTCGAGGGAGATGTGCCCCTCCAAGACTGACCGGACCAATCTCTGCTTCCGGTGCAGCGAGGGGGGGCACAAAATGTCGGAGTGCTGGGAGAAGGCGTGGTGTGCCGTGTGCCACCAGGCCAATCTCCCAGCCAACCACCGGATGGGGGGAATAAATTGTTCCCCCCCCGCCCTCAGAGGGAGGAGCACGAGGCCGCAGCGCCCCCGCCCCGCCCCAGCAAGCAATGCCCCCGCAGCGGCTGCCGCCGACGGGCCACTGGAGGAGGCCTGCATGGAGCACTAAATGCCAGCACAACATTTAGAGCTCCTGCAGGTCAACGTCAACCACTCCGCCAGATCACAGGACCTGCTAATGCAGGTCATGGCGGAGTGGTCGATAGACGCAGTGGTCGTGACGGAGCCCTACTACGTCCCTCCCTCACCCAATTGGGTGGGGTCGACGGACGAGAGGGCTGCCGTGGTGGTGCCGGCGGTCGGCAATGGCCCCCCTCTGGGGAGGATCGAGGTCGGCCCGGGGTATGCGGCGGCCGGATGGGGGAGCGACACCGTATTAATTGCGGTGTATTTCTCCCCCAATAGGCCGCTGGCCGACTTCGAGGTCTTCCTCGGGGTCCTGGGGGGCGTTGCGAGGAGGGCGGCCCCGCGCCAAGTGATCATCCTGGGGGACCTCAACGCCAAAAGTGCGGCGTGGGGTTCCCCCGTAACGGATGCGCGCGGGGCGGCGCTGAGGGATTGGTCGGTGGTAGCGGGCCTGGCGGTCTTGAACCGGGGCAGCGCCAACACCTGCGTGCGGCGGCGAGGGGGGTCAATCGTGGACATCACGTTCGCGACCCCCGCCATGGCCGCACGCGTTGCAGGTTGGCGCGTCCTGGAGGACGTGGAGACCCTGTCTGATCACCTATATATTAGGTTCAGGGTCTCCACAGGGCTGGGCCAGCCAAGGGGGGGGCGTTGGGGGGGAATGGGGGAGTTCCCCCAAGTGGTCCCTGTCCCTTCTGGACAGGGCCAAGGCGGACGAGGCGGCGATGGTGGAGGCCTGGTGCTCCGCCCCACCCGCCGCCTCAGGAGTGGAGGAGAGGGCGCGCCACTTCCGCACATCGTTGCAGACGGTGTGCGGAGCGGCCATGCCCCGGGCAAGACGGTTGTTTGCCCGGAGGTGTGTCTATTGGTGGTCCGCAGAAATTGCGGCCCTGCGGACCACCGCCGACGGTTGCCCGCCACGCCTACCAGCACTGCAGGCGTAGGCGGCACACCCGGGAGGAGGAGGAGGGGCTCTACAGGGCCCACCAAGAGGCCAGGGGGGGCCCTAACCCTGTCCATAGCGGTGGCCAAGGAAGAGGGCAATGTCTCCTTCCTGGCCACGCTGGACGAGAATCCATGGGGGCGGCCGTACAAGGTGGTGCGCAACAAGATGCGCACCGCCCCCCCCCATGGATTCGCTGGAGCCCCCCCTCCTGAGGAGGGTCATCGAGGGGCTGTTTCCGGCAGCCCCGTCGATAGTTCCCCCGGTGATGACCGAGCC
Source organism: Acleris emargana (assembly GCA_927399475.2). NCBI lineage: Eukaryota > Metazoa > Arthropoda > Insecta > Lepidoptera > Tortricidae > Acleris > Acleris emargana. The sequence continues at coordinate 12,766,844 of OV656863.1, forward strand.
ACCGGGGGACCAGGAGGACCCACTCGAACTCGACATCGCACCGGTGAGCGATGACGAGTTCGAGAGGGCGGTGGACCGGCTCCGGGGCTGCAAGAAAGCCCCGGGGCCCGATGGAGTACCAGGCCGGGTACTCCCCATCGCCCTAAAGCACCTCGGGGACCGACTCAGGCAGTTAATGAGTGACTGCCTGAGGGAAGGTCGGTTCCCGAGAGTGTGGAAGGAGGGGAGGCTGTGCCTCATCCGGAAGGAGGGTCGACCCCCGGATTGCCCGTCCGCCTATCGCCCCATAGTGCTGCTGGACGAGGCCGGGAAGATGTTGGAGAGAGTCCTGGCCTCTAGGATCCGGCAGCACCTAGAGACCGCCGGCCCGAACGTCTGTGGAAGACAGTTCGGGTTTAGAGAGGGGCGGTCTACGCTCGACGCGGTGAAGTCCCTAAGGGACTTCTACGACTACGCGTCGAGCAGAGGGGAGGGAGTAGTGGCGGTGTCGCTCGACATCGCCAACGCCTTTGGCACCCTCCCCTATGGGGTGATAAGGGAGGCACTCATATACCACCGAGTGCCTCCCTACCTGCGGCGGCTCATAGAGCACTACCTTACGGATAGGGTAGTGCTCTATGAGCAGGCGGACGGTCGACGGGGGGTCGACGGAGATGGCCTGCGGCGTGCCCCAAGGTTCCGTGCTCGGTCCACTTTTATGGAACCTGGGGTACGACTGGGCCATCAGGGGGGAGCTGCTCCCGCGGACGGCCACCATCTGCTATGCAGACGATACCATGGTGGCCGCGCGCGGGACCGAGCTGAGAGAGGTGCTGTGCCGGGCGGAAGCGGCGGCCGAGCTGGCGATTCACCGGATCGGTCGGCTCGGCCTGAGGGTGGCCCTCCCGAAGACTGAGGCTATAGTCTTCGGGGGGCGGGGGGTGGAGGCTGCCGGCGGGCGCGGCGCTCACCCTGGGGGGGGAACCGGTCCAGATCAGGCCCCACATAAAATATTTGGGGCTTGTTCTGGACCGATGGTGGAGTTTCGGGGAGCACTTCAAGAAGTTAGCTCCCCGAGTGGTGGGCGCCGCGTCGGCGATGAGTCGGCTTCTGCCGAAACGTGGGTGGACCAGGCTCCTTGTGCCGCCGGCTGTATGCCGGCGTCACGAGGAGCATGGCTCTGTACGGGGCCCCGATCTGGGCGGACAAGCTGTCCGCCCGGAACCGGGCCCTGCTACGGAGGCCACAGCGGGGTGGTGGCCCTCCGCATTGTGAGGGCCTACATGACTGTGGCCCACGCCGCGGCCTGCCTCCTCGCCTGCACCCCGCCCTGGGAGTTGGACGCAGAGGTGCAGGCGGAGACCTACAAGGTTAGGTCCAGGGCCCGGGCGAGAGGTGTTCGCCCGGACCCTGAGGAGGTTGAGGAGACGCGCCGGATGATGGAGCGCCGACTGCGGGACAGGTGGAAAGCGAGCCTGGAGGATTCCCCCTATGGTGTTTATACCATAGGGGCGATCCTCCCGTCGCTGGACACCTGGTTGGGGAGAGCAGTCGGTGCTACATCGTACCGGCTTGTGCAGGTATTGACCGGACACGGATGCTTCGGTCATTACCTGCACAAGATTGGGAGGGAGCCCGGCCCGCAGTGCCATGAGTGCGGCGATCCGGACGACACGGCTCGCCACACCCTCGCGGTGTGCAGTCGTTGGAAGTGCGGAGCGCTGCACCGATGGCACTGGCCATCGGGCAATGGGACCTCTCCCTGCACAGCGTCGTGTCTGCGATGCTGTGCAGCGACAGGTCCTGGAGGGCTGTGGCCTCCTTCTGCGAGTACGTTATCTCGCAGAAGGAGGCCTCGGAGCGGGGAGCGCGAGGAGTCTCCTCACGCGCACCCGCTCCGGCGCAGACGGCAGGGGTTTAGGCGGCGGCGTTTTGCCGGCCGCCTCTACCCTTAGTGACTGCGGGTGGGGGATGGGAGTCCCCTGCCCGCCGTAGGCTAGTCACTTGGCGGTCTGGGAGGGGGGCCAGGCGTACTCGGCCCCCCTCTCCGTTGGCGCGGGGAAGCCCCGGCAATGGCTGGGGCGTCCGGTGGACACCGTGGGGATGCCTAGCAGGAAACACGGTGTCCATACAAACCGGAGAGGTGGGTACGCCAAGGTGTTTTTTAGTGGGTAACACTCCCCCACTCCTTCTCACTCGGAGAAGGGGGGGGGACGTGAGTCCCACATTACCCTCCCGCCACTCCCATGGCGGGGGAAATGCGTAACGCATTTTTCACCTTGTCAAAAAAAAAAAAAAAAAAAAAAAAAAAAGGTTAGGTTAGGTTAGGTTAGGTTAGGTTAGGTTAGGTTAGGTTAGGTTAGGTTAGGTTAGGTTAGGTTAGGTTAGGTTAGGTTAGGTTAGGTTAGGTTAGGTTAGGTTAGGTTAGGTTAGGTTAGGTTAGGTAGGTTAGGTTAGGTTAGGTTAGGTTAGGTTAGGTTAGGTTAGGTTAGGTTAGGTTAGGTTAGGTTAGGTTAGGTTCCCCCCCGACTGTGCTGCCACCTTGCCGTGGTGGGGGGGCTTGCGTGTCTCAATGATCCACGAGGCTATACCGGACAGGGCTACCCATACCGGAAAGGCTCGTGGTGAGGGGCCAGACTAAGAGCGGCCATGGGGAGGTGACAGGGTTTCTGGAAGGGTTGCGGTCGCGTGCCTGCCGGAAACAGGCCGCTTCTGCCCCGGAAGGATTCCCTTGTCACCTGGGGGGGTTTGGTGACGAGAGGCTTTTCCTCGGAAAAGTCTTCTCGTCACCCTTGGTGGGTGGTGGCAGAGGTCGTTGGAAGGGGTGGTTGTGTGCGCTTTCGCTTCCATCCCGGACAGCTTCCTACTGTCGCCATTTTTGACGGTTGGTGGCTGGGGTAGCTTGAAGGGTCAGTTGCGAGTGCACTTGGTGCTTGCCGCTTCTGGTCCGGAAAGCTTAACCAGTCGCCTGGAGGGGGCTTTGGCGGGGGTGGTTGAAAAGGGTGGTTTCCATCCTGGACAGCTGCCTCTGTCAGTTGGTGGTTGGTGACTGGGTTTATGGGCAGGGACGGCATCGCAGAGATGCGTTGCGCGTTCCCTTGCGTCGTACTCCCATGTCACCCGCGGGTCCCTCTACGTGTCTTTCGGAATCCCGGGGGGCACTGTAGTTATCGAGGGGACAGCTGCGGTGGGGCGTGTTTGAAGGATACTTGGTATCCGGAAAGCACCATCCACCGCAGGCAGATCGTTGGAGGGAAGGCGAACTCAGTGGACTTCGGTTCGCTGCTCGCCCGAACTCCTTGTAAAGCCAGTGGGTTGGGGACCCACCTTGCACGGCTTTACCGGTCTGGGGTGTTGATCGTGGGCTGTTCACAGTCGGCACCTCCTTTGGCGAGGATTGGGGGGGCCCTTTTTGGGCAAGCCGGGAGGCGCGTCAGTGGCCAAAGCTTAGGCATGTACCGCGGCGCCTCACCACCGGCAAGGGTTTAAACGCCGGAGTGGTTTTAAACGGTAGTTCGTTCGTACGAGAGTCCGTTATACTTCCCATTGCACCGCCTACCCCAGGCAGGGAAGATGCGTAAATGCATTTCCACTCCGTCAAAAAAAAAAAAAAAAAAAAGGTTAGGTTAGGTTAGGTTAGGTTAGGTTAGGTTAGGTTAGGTTAGGTTAGGTTAGGTTAGGTTAGGTTAGGTTAGGTTAGGTTAGGTTAGGTTAGGTTAGGTTAGGTTAGGTTAGGTTAGGTTAGGTTAGGTTAGGTTAGGTTAGGTTAGGTTAGGTTAGGTTAGGTTAGGTTAGGTTAGGTTAGGTTAGGTTAGGTTAGGTTAGGTTAGGTTAGGTTAGGTTAGGTTAGGTTAGGTTAGGTTAGGTTAGGTTAGGTTAGGTTAGGTTAGGTTAGGTTAGGTTAGGTTAGGTTAGGTTAGGTTAGGTTAGGTTAGGTTAGGTTAGGTTAGGTTAGGTTAGGTTAGGTTAGGTTAGGTTAGGTTAGGTTAGGTTAGGTTAGGTTAGGTTAGGTTAGGTTAGGTTAGGTTAGGTTAGGTTAGGTTAGGTTAGGTTAGGTTAGGTTAGGTTAGGTTAGGTTAGGTTAGGTTAGGTTAGGTTAGGTTAGGTTAGGTTAGGTTAGGTTAGGTTAGGTTAGGTTAGGTTAGGTTAGGTTAGGTTAGGTTAGGTTAGGTTAGGTTAGGTTAGGTTAGGTTAGGTTAGGTTAGGTTAGGTTAGGTTAGGTTAGGTTAGGTTAGGTTAGGTTAGGTTAGGTTAGGTTAGGTTAGGTTAGGTTAGGTTAGGTTAGGTTAGGTTAGGTTAGGTTAGGTTAGGTTAGGTTAGGTTAGGTTAGGTTAGGTTAGGTTAGGTTAGGTTAGGTTAGGTTAGGTTAGGTTAGGTTAGGTTAGGTTAGGTTAGGTTAGGTTAGGTTAGGTTAGGTTAGGTTAGGTTAGGTTAGGTTAGGTTAGGTTAGGTTAGGTTAGGTTAGGTTAGGTTAGGTTAGGTTAGGTTAGGTTAGGTTAGGTTAGGTTAGGTTAGGTTAGGTTAGGTTAGGTTAGGTTAGGTTATCTTGGGTGTCTTTGGGTGGATTAATGCGAGTTTTGGGTTCCAAATACTACATTTTTTCCTCAACGTTTAACTTCTTTCCTTTCTCTTCTATCCTTTCAAGTTTTCTTATTTTTCAAGTTTTCGTTTTTGCGGTTGGTAATTTAATTTCATTTTTTGCTCGGTTTTGCACTTTTTTGTTTATTTTTTGGTTTTTTATTCTTGCGTCTTTTTTAGCCCTTTTCAGGGCTAGAAGATTGCGGATTTCTTGTTCTTTGTGTGGGTTAAGGTCCAATAATTTTCGGAACTCAGGTTCCAAAGTTGTTGGCCTTGCCAAATTGTAAATTTTTCACTTATTTTTTGTTAGTTTTAGGGTTTTTTGTGTTATAATATTGTCGGTGTTTCCTTTATCCCACCTTGCCCAGTTTTTGGGCGGGGGTACTGGAGACGGTCCCGCTTATTATAGCATATTTTGCATTTGGTTTTGGGTTGTTTAGCTGTAAGATTTTTATTTTGTAAGTTTCAATTTTTCTTTTGAAATTTGCAGGGAAAGAATTTTTCAGTTATTTTTGTGTTTGGTAGTGTTTAGTATTAGTTTATAGTCACTTGTAAATTATTTCTCTTACTGTTTAGGGTAGTTTAGTTCATTCTTTAAATTTTTTGTATACTGTGTTTAACCTTTTGACCACTTGGTCAAAAGTTATTGTACTGTATATATTATTTGGTAGCGTTAGTTTTTCTTGGGTTTCAATTTTACAAACTTATCGTTTTTTGATATTTTTGTAAAATTGATAACTTTTAACCTTTTCACCTTTTTTGTGTTTTTTCTTTTTCTTTTGTTAGTCTTTATTGGGAGGTACCTTTTCGTTTTTGTTTTATTAGTGTATGACCTCGGGAAGTGGGTCAAATTAGGGGCGCAAGATTTTGAGACATTGCTCAGTGTTTCAAATCAGGCGCTCAACCCACTTCTCCATACATTTAGCTAAATCCGACTCGCACTTGACCTTTTAGGTTAGGTTAGCTCGTAAGTCTGGTCCTAGCGGTCGGATTTAGACTAAATTTTAGGTTTAGGTAGACGAGGTCATCATGACCTCGCCTACCAAATTTTGGGGGGATCCACCGGGGGGGGGAGGAACTCTTTCGAGTTCCGACTCCGAGGCGGGGGAATTTATTGACGTCGATGCCGATGTCGAGGAAGTTGCTCCTTCGACGTCCAAGAGGGCGCACGAGGACGAGGAGGATGACCCCAAACCTCCTCCGAAATTCAACTCGGCGGTACGGGGGAAAGCCCAAAGGGGCGTATACTGGGCTGGCCACGGCCAGATTAAGAGCGAAGCTCTATCAGTTGACGCCGCAATTTTCGGAGGGGGCTGATACCGACTCGGATCCGGTGGATCCGGTGGCCGAGTATCGGAGGGAGTTCCCCGAGCTCCGCCCCAGGGGAGGGATAAAGGGGAAAGCGGTCGGCAACGTGCGCTCCCGCTCGACATCGCGCTCCCCTGAGCCCGCAGAGGGCTTGTCGTGTCTGGGGGAGGCGGACCCTGTTGATGCCACCCGCCTGGCAGCAAGGGACATACTGGAGGCGGCCCGGTCATCCGGGAACCTGAAGGGGTCTCTCTGGGGCAAGATGAACCGGGCCTGCAGAACGATCTTGGCATCAATGGACGCGGTGGAGGCAGAAAACAGGGAGAGCGAGGAGATCCGCAAATTAAAGGCGGACAACAAGCGAATGCGGGAGCAACTTGCGCTTAATTCCGCGGAACTAAAGGCACTCCGCGTCGCCTTTAGCGAAAGGGAGATCCCGGCTGCACCAGTGGCCTCTTCATCACTTCAATTTGGTACGGTCGAACTGACCGAGGCCATACAGGAGATGAAGCGGGACCTGTTCTTGAGCCTCGGTCGGATGGTAAACGACCGTATCGATGAAGTGAACCGGCGCCTCCCGGCGGAGCCCATCCTCCGCCCCCCCTTGGCGCACGACAGGCGGGCCGCCAAGCTTGTCCCCCCCCCCTGTCCCTGTCCCTGTCCCCCCTCCTCGGAGGAGTGTCGTAGCGGGCTGCCGCTCCATCTCGGACCCCAGTGGTGGGGCTCGAGCCGGTCACCAGGGCTCGACTGGGTGACGGGAGGCCGAAAGCCCAAGGGCGGCCAAGAAGGTGGTGGCCACACCCATGTCGCCGGTGCTCAGCCCCCCCTCCAGGAGGCCAAGCAAACTGGTGGTAGCAGACCCTGCCCCGAGAGCCGTCCGGCCCTCGCAAGGGGGAACCCGGCCCCTCGGGCCGAATCCCACCCCCGCCCACGCCATTGGCGTGGTCGGAGGTGGTTAGGAGGAAGGGGAAGGGCAAGGCCAAGGCCACCCCTCCCCAAGCCCCGAAGCCCGGGAAGGCGGCGCCCAGACCGGCGAAGCTGACCGTCCCCAAGACGGCGGCAGTGGTGGTCACCCTTAAGAAGGGGGCCACCACCACTCTGCAGGCCACCATGGCCAAGGCCATTAACGGCCTTAGGCTCAGTGAGGTGGGCCTGCAGAGCGTCAGGGTGAGGACCTCAATGACGGGTTCCCGGGTCATTGAGGTCCCCCGGTGAGGATGGGCACAAGGTGGCGGACACCCTGGCGGCAAAACTCCAGGGTATGGTTGGGGATGTCGCTGACGTCAGCCGCCCGGTAAAAAATGGCCGAGATCCAGCTGGCCGGCCTTGACGAGTCGGCCACGAAGGACTCGGTGGCGCAGGCGGTCGCGTCAGCCGGGTTTTGTCTGCCGGGGCAGGTCAGGGTGGGGGGCCGTCCGCTCCTCATACGACGGCACTGGATCAGTGCTGGTCCAGTGCCCCCGTGCAGGCGGGCGGTGGCGCTGCGGAATGCGGGAAGGATCCTGGTCGGATGGGCCTCCGCCAGGGTCACGCCGATGGGGCCGACACCGATGCGGTGTTACCGATGTTACGGTGTCGGCCACTCACGGGAGCTGTGCCCCTCCAAGGAAGACCGGAGCAATGCCTGCTTCCGGTGCAGTAGGGAGGGGCACAGGATGAGTGAGTGCTGGGAGAAGGCGTGGTGTGCCGTGTGCCACCAGGCCAGACTCCCAGCCAACCATCGGATGGGGGGGACAAATTGTTGCCCCCCCCCACACAAGAGGGAGGGATATGAGGCCGCAGCGCCCCCGCCCAGTTCCCGCAGCCCGCGCGGCGACCGCAGCCCCCGCGGCGACCGTAGCCCCCACGGCGACCGTGGCCCAGGAGGAGACGACCTGCATGGAGCAATAGATGCCAGCACGCCATCTAGAGCTCCTGCAGGTCAACGTCAACCACTCCGCCAGGGGCGCAAGGACCTGCTAATGCAGGTCATGGCGGAGTGGGAGATTGACGTGGGTCGCGGTGACGGAGCCCTACTTCGTCCCTCCCCTACCGAATTGGGGTGGGGTCGAGGGACGAGAGGGCTGCCGTGGTGGTGCCGGCGATCCGGCGACGGCCCCCCCCCCTCGTAAAACTCGAGGTGGGTCCAGGGTACGCAGCGGCCGGATGGGGGAACGACACCGCACTGATTGCGGTGTATTTCTCCCCCAATAGGCCGCTGGTCGCCTTTGAGGCCTTCCTCGAGGCCCTCGGGGGGGGTGGCCAGGAGGGTGGCCCCGCGCCAAATAATAATCCTGGGGGACCTCAACGCCAAAAGCGCGGCGTGGGGTTCCCCCGTTACGGATGTGCGCGGGGGCGTGCTGAGGGATTGGTTGGTGGTGGAGGGCCTGGTTGTCCTCAACCAGGGCAGCGCCAATACTTGCGTGCGGCGGCAGGGGGGTTCAATCGTGGACATCACGTTCGCGACCCCCGCCATTGGCCGCACGCGTCACCGATTGGCGCGTCCTGGAGGACGTGGAGACCCTATCGGACCACTTAAACATACGGTTCAGGGTCTCCACGAGGGCAGGGCCAGCCACCACCAGTCCCTGGGGGGGGGCGTAGGGGGGGGGAGATGGGGGGAGTTCCCCAAGTGGTCCCTGTCCCAGTTGGACAGGGCCAGGGCGGACGAGGCGGCGTTGGTGGAGGCGTGGTGTGACGCCCCACCCGCCGCCTTGGGGGTGGAGGAGAGGGCACGCCGGTTCCGCACATCGCTGCAGTCGGTGTGCGGAGCGGCCATGCCCCCGGGCGAGGCGCCTCTTCGCCCGCCGGTTTGTATACTGGTGGTCCGCCGAAATCGCGGCCCTGCGGACCACCAGCAACGGCGCCCGCAACGCCTACCAGCGTTGCAGGCGCAGGCGGCACACCGGGAGGAGGAGGAGGGGCTCCACAGGGCCCTCCAAGAAGCCAAGAGGGCCCTGGTCCTGTCCATCGCGGTGGCCAAGGAGGAGGGATGGTCGTCCTTCCTCGCCACGCTGGACAGGAATCCGTGGGGGCGGCCATACAGGGTGGTGCGCAACAAAATGCGCACCGCCCCCCCCATGGATTCACTGGAGCCCCCTCTCCTCAGGAGGGTCATCGAGGGGCTGTTTCCGGCAGCCCCTTCGATAGTTCCCCCGGTGATGACCGAGCCACCGGGGGACCTGGAGGACCCACCCGAACTCGTCATCGCACCGGTAAGCGATGACGAGTTCGAGAGGGCGATGGACCGGCTCCGGGGCTGCAATAAAGCCCCGGGGCCCGACGGAGTACCAGGGCGGGTACTCCACATCGCCCTACAGCACCTCGGGGACCGACTCAGGCAGTTGTTGAGCGACTGCCTGAGGGACGGACGGTTCCCGAGAGTGTGGAAGGAGGGGAGGCTTTGCCTCCTCCGGAAGGAGGGTCGACCCCCGGACTGTCCGTCCGCATATCGCCCCATCGTGCTGCTGGATGAGGCCGGGAAGATTCTCGAGAGAATCCTGGCCTCCCGGATCCAGCAGCACCTACAGACCGCCGGCCCGAACGTCTCGGATAGACAGTTCGGGTTCAGGGAAGGGCGGTCTACGCTCGACGCGTTGAAGTCCCTTAGGGACTTCTGTGACCACGCGTCGAGCAGAGGGGAGGGTGTAGTGGCGGTGTCGCTCGACATCGCCAATGCCTTTGGCACCCTCCCCTATGGGGTGATAAGGGAGGCACTCATTTACCACCGAGTGCCTCCCTACCTGCGGCGGCTCCTAGAGCACTACCTCACCGAGAGGGTAGTGCTCTACGAGCAGAAGGACGGTCGACGGGGGTCGACGGAGATGGCCTGTGGCGTACCCCAAGGTTCCGTGCTCGGTCCACTCTTAGGGAACCTGGGGTACGATTGGGCCATCAGGGGGGAGTTGCTCCCGCGGACGGCCACCATCTGCTATGCGGATGACACAATGGTGGCCGTGCGCGGGACCGACGTGAGGGAGGTGCTTTGCCGGGCGGAAGCGGCGGCCGAGCTGGCCATTTACCGGATTGGTCGGCTCGGCCTGAGGGTGGCCCTCCCGAAGACTGAGGCGATAGTCTTCGGGGGGCGGGGGTGGAGGCTGCCTGCGGGCGCGGCGCTCACACTGGGGGGGGAACCGGTCCAGATCAAGCCCCACATCAAATATTTGGGGCTTGTTCTGGACCGATGGTGGAGTTTCGGGGAGCATTTCTCGCAGATGGCTCCCCGAATTGTGGGCGCCGCGTCGGCACTAAGTCGGCTTCTGCCGAACGTGGGTGGGCCGGGCTCCTTGTGCCGCCGGTTATATGCCGGCGTCACAAGGAGCATGGCTCTGTACGGGGCCCCCATCTGGGCGGACAAGTTGTCCGCCCGGAACCGGGCCCTGCTACGGAGGCCACAGCGGGTGGTGGCCCTCAGAATGGTGAGGGCCTACAGGACGGTGGCCCACGCCGCGGCCTGCCTCCTCGCTTGCACCCCGCCCTGGGAGTTGGACGCAGAGGTGCAAGCGGAGACCTACAAGGTTAGGTCCAGGGCCCGGGCTAGAGGTGAACGCCCGGACCCTGAGGAGGTGGAGGAGACGCGCCGGATGATGGAGCGCCGACTGCGGGACAGGTGGAAAGCCGACCTGGGGGATTCCCCTTATGGTGTTTACACCATAGGGGCGATCCTCCCGTCGGTGGACACCTGGTTGGGGAGAGCAGTCGGTGCTACATCGTACCGGCTTGTGCAGGTATTGACCGGACACGGATGCTTCGGTCATTACCTGCACAAGATTGGGAGGGAGCCCGGCCCGCAGTGCCATGAGTGCGGCGATCCGGACGACACGGCTCAGCACACCCTTGCGGTGTGCAGCCGCTGGAGTGCGGAGCGCTGCACTATGGCGCTGGCGATCGGGCAGTGGGACCTCTCCCTGCACAGCGTTGTGTCTGCAATGCTGTGCAGCGACAGGTCCTGGAGGGCTGTGGCCTCCTTTTGCGAAAGTGTCATCTCGCAGAAGGAGGCCTCGGAGCGTGAGCGCGAGGAGTCTCCTCTCGCGCATCCGCTCCGGCGCAGACGGCAGGGGTTTAGGCGGCGGCGTTTTGCCGGCCGCCTCTACCCTTAGTGGCTGCGGGTGGGGGATGGGAGTCCCCTGCCCGCCGTAGGCTAGTCACTGGGCGGTCTGGGAGGGGGGCCACGCGTGCTCGGCCCCTCTCTCCTTTGGCGCGGGTAGCCCCGGCAATGGCTGGGGCAGCCGGGGGGCACCCTGAACTAAGCTTCGGCAGGCATCAGGGTGCCTCACCAGCCGGCAGGAGGGTACGCCAGGGTGGTTTTTAGTGGGTTGCGCTCCCTTGCCCCCTCTCATTCTGAGGGGGGGTGACGGGGTGAGTCCCACATATCCCCTCACCACTCCCATGGTGAGGGGAATGCATAAAGCATTTTCCACCCTGTCAAAAAAAAAAAAAAAAAAAAAAAAAAAAAAAAAAAAAAAGGTTAGGTTAGGTTAGGTTAGGTTAGGTTAGGTTAGGTTAGGTTAGGTTAGGTTAGGTTAGGTTAGGTTAGGTTAGGTTAGGTTAGGTTAGGTTAGGTTAGGTTAGGTTAGGTTGAAGTTGTTTTTTGGTTGTTTCTTGGGTTGTACTGGTTGGATATATGCAAGTTTTGGTGTCATAGACTTACATTTTTTCCTTATCAGTTTGTTTTCATCTTTTCTCTTTTATCTCCTTTAGTTTTCTTATTTTATCAATTTTGGCATTTGCGGTTGGTAATCTTTTTGTATTTTTTTCGTTAATTTTTTCACTATTTTTCACTTTTTCTTTATTTTGTAGTTCGGTCGTCTTGCATCTTTTTCAGTCCTTTTCAGGACTGGAAGATAGCGGACCTTTAGGTTAGTTTGTTTAATTAGGCTTAATTTTTTCGGAACGAAGGTTCCGAACTTATTGACCTAATAATTTTGTAGTTTTGACCGTGTAATTTTTTGTAATTTCATTGTTTGTTTACCTTTTTTCTTTTTAATTTAATTAGTGTTGCTGTTATCTCATCTTGCCCATCTTTTGGGTGGAGGTACCGGCAACGGTTAGTTTAATTATAGTTAGGTTTTGGTTTTGGTATTTTTAGGTTTGTTATTTTTCTTTAATTTTTGTAAACTTTGAGTTTATGCTCGAAGCTTGCAAATTTTTTAGATAACTTTTTTGTGTTTGGGTTCATTGTTTAATTAGATTTAGTATTTTGTAAAATATTTAATCTGTAAGGTAGGATAGGATATTTAGTTTTTTAAATATTTGTATTTAACTTTTTAACTTTTTGACCGCTGAGTCAAAAGTTATTAGTGTTTAGGTATTGGTAGGTAGTTTTTCTGTATATTTTGCTGTGAAGTTTACAAACTTAAGCTTTTTGGCGAAAGTTTGGAAATTTCATAGCTTTTTATCCTTTTGACCTTTTTCTGTTTTCTCGCTTTGGCCATCTAGGCCTTTGCGAGAGGCACCTTGGTTTCCCTTTTCAACTTCACACGACCTCTGGAAGTGGGTGAAATCGGGCCCCGAAAGAAATTTTTCGGTTGCTATTTTTCTCAAACAGGCGCTGAACTCATCTTTGTATGAGAAAAGTAAAATCCGACTCGCACTTGACTTTTTCAAGTTAGGTTAGGTCGCAACTCTGGTTCTGGCCGTCGGATTTGGGCTAAATTTTGGGTTTAGGTAGACGAGGTCACCATGACCTCGCCTACCAAATTCTGGAAGGGTCCACCGGAGGGCGGGGAAGTTGTCCTCAGTTCGGAGTCCGAGATGGACGAGGACTTAATTGAGGTCGAGGACAACGCTCCTTTGGGCCCTAAAAGGGCGCATGATGACGAGGAGGACGACCCGCGTCCTCTTAAGGTCAACACGGCGGTGCGGGGGAAGCCTAAGGGCGCCTACGCCGGGTTGGCCAAGGCAAAATTGCGGGCGAAGCAATATTTGCTAGAGCCCCAATTTGCCGAGGCGGCCGATGCGGCTGAGCCCGATACGGGGGCATGCTACCGGCGGGAGTACCCGGAGCTCCGCTCCAGGAAGGGTAGGAAGGAGGAAACCGGGGACTCCGTGCGCTCGCGCTCGCGCTCGAGCTCTCGCCCTGGTTCGAGCTCCCCCGAGGCAAGGGAGGAATCTGCGTGCCTAGCGTGCGTACAGGAGAGTGACCCGTTAGACGCCACGCGCATGGCGGCGCGGGACATTTTGGAGGCGGCCAAGTCATCGGGGAACCTGAAAGGCGAAATCTGGGGCCGAATGAACCGGGCGTGCCGCGTTATCTTGGGCTCGATGGACGAGGTCGAGGCGGCCAGAGCCGAGAGCGAGGAGATCCGCATCCTGAAGGCGGACAATAAAAGGATGCGGGAGCAACTCGCTCAAAACTCGGCGGAGCTGAAGGCACTTCGTGTCGCCTTCAGCAAGCGGGAGAGTCCGTCCACTCCCGCCCCGGTGGCCGCCTCCCTGCAGTTCGGGACGGCTGAGCTCACCGAGGCAATAGAGGCCATGAAACATGACCTCTTCGTCAGCCTCGGTGGGATGATTAACGCCAGGATGGAGGAGGTGAACCGTCGCCTCCCGGCCGAGCCCATCCTCCGCCCCCCGCTAGCGCACGACAGGCGAGCCGCCAAGCCCGCCGTCGCAGCCCCTCCTCAGAGGGAAGTCGCAAGACTGGCCCCCCCCCCCCCCGGCCCCGGTGGAAGCGTTAGCGCCGATCGCCAGGGCCCGCCTAGGCGACGGAAGGCCGAAGGCCGCGGCGAAAAAGACGGCAGCCCCAGCCCCAGCCCCCGCTGCGGTACCCGCCCCCAGACGACCGACAAGGCTGGTGAACTCCGGCCCTGCCCCGAGAGCCGTCCGGCCATCGCAGGGCGAACCCGGCCCCTCGGGCCGTATGCCGCCCCCGCCCGCGCAGTCGTCGTGGTCGGAGGTGGTGCGAAGGAAGGGGAAGGGCAAGCCCAAGGCCCCCCCTCCACCCCCGAAGAAGGCGGCGCAAGGGCCCAGGCCCGTCAGGCTGTCCGTGCCAAAGACGGCGGCGGTCGTGGTCTCCCTCAAGGAGGGAGCCACCACCACCTTGCAGGCCACAATGGCTAAGGCCATCAACGGCCTTAACCTCAATGACGTTGGCCTGCAAAACGTGAAGGTCAGGACCTCGATGACCGGTTCCCGGGTCATCGAGGTCGCCGGTGTGGACGGGGGGCAAAAGTTGGCGGACACCCTTGCAGCCAGGCTGCAAGGGATCGTGGGCGACGTCGCCAACGTCAGCCGCCCGGTGAAGTTGGCCGAACTCACACTCTCTGGCCTGGACGAGTCGGCCACCAGGGAGACGGTGGCACATGCCGTCGCCGCAGCCGGGGCCTGCCTGCCGGACCAGGTCAGGGTGGCCTACGTCCGCACCCTCTACAACGGCACTGGGTCAGCGATGATTCAGTGCCCAGTGCCGGCGGCGATAGCGATAAAGAACGCTGGCAGAGTCCAGGTAGGCTGGGCCTCTGCCAGGGTCACGGTGGTGGGGCCGACGCCGATGCGGTGTTTCCGTTGTTTCGGCGTCGGCCACTCGCGGGAGATGTGCCCCTCCAAGTCTGACCGGAGCAATTGCTGCTTCCGGTGCAGCCAAGAGGGGCACAAAATGTCGGAGTGCTGGGAGAAGGCGTGGTGTGCCGTGTGCCACCAGGCCAAACTCCCAGCCAACCACCGGATGGGGGGCATAAATTGTTGCCCCCCCGCCCTCAGAGGGAGGAGCACGAGGCCGCAGCGCCCCCGCCCCGCCCCAGCAAGCAATGCCCCCGCAGCGGAAGCCGCCGCCGGGCCACTGGAGGAGACCTGCATGGACCTCTAAATGCCAGCACAGCATTTAGAGCTCCTGCAGGTCAACGTCAACCACTCCGCCAGATCACAGGACCTGCTAATGCAGGTCATGGCGGAGTGGTCGATCGACGCAGTGGTCGTGACGGAGCCCTACTACGTCCCTCCCTCACCCAATTGGGTGGGGTCGACGGACGAGAGGGCTGCCGTGGTGGTGCCGGCGGTCGGCAATGGCCCCCCTCTGGGGAGGATCGAGGTCGGCCCGGGGTACGCAGCGGCCGGATGGGGGAGTGACACCGTATTAATTGCGGTGTACTTCTCCCCCAATAGGCCGCTCGCCGACTTCGAGGTCTTCCTCGGAGTCCTGGGGGGCGTTGCGAGGAGGGCGGCCCCGCGCCAAGTAATCATCCTGGGGGACCTCAACGCCAAAAGTGCGGCGTGGGGATCCCCCGTAACGGATGCGCGCGGGGCGGCGCTGAGGGATTGGTCGGTGGTAGCGGGCCTGGCGGTCTTGAACCGGGGCAGCGCCAACACCTGCGTGCGGCGGCGAGGGGGGTCAATCGTGGACATCACGTTCGCGACCCCCGCCATGGCCGCACGCGTTGCAGGTTGGCGCGTCCTGGAGGACGTGGAGACCCTGTCTGATCACCTATACATTAGGTTCAGGGTCTCCACAGGGCTGGGCCAGCCACCACCAGTCCCAAGGGGGGGGCGTAGGGGGGGAATGGGGGAGTTCCCCAAGTGGTCCCTGTCCCTTCTGGACAGGGCCAAGGCGGACGAGGCGGCGATGGTGGAGGCTTGGTGCTCCGCCCCACCCGCCGCCTCTGGAGTGGAGGAGAGGGCGCGCCACTTCCGCACATCGTTGCAGACGGTGTGCGGAGCGGCCATGCCCCGGGCAAGACGCCTATTCGCCCGGAAATGCGTCTACTGGTGGTCCGCAGAAATTGCGGCCCTGCGGACCACCGCCGACGGTGCCCGCCACGCCTACCAGCACTGTAGGCGTAGGCGGCACACCCGAGAGGAGGAGGAGGGGCTCTACAGGGCCCACCAAGAGGCCAGGGGGGCCCTAACCCTGTCCATAGCGGTGGCCAAGGAAGAGGGCAATGTCTCCTTCCTGGCCACGCTGGACGAGAATCCATGGGGGCGGCCGTACAAGGTGGTGCGCAACAAGATGCGCACCGCCCCCCCCATGGATTCGCTGGAGCCCCCCCTCCTGAGGAGGGTCATCGAGGGGCTGTTTCCGGCAGCCCCGTCGATAGTTCCCCCGGTGATGACCGAGCCACCGGGGGACCAGGAGGACCCACTCGAACTCGACATCGCACCGGTGAGCGATGACGAGTTCGAGAGGGCGGTGGACCGGCTCCGGGGCTGCAAGAAAGCCCCGGGGCCCGATGGAGTACCAGGCCGGGTACTCCCCATCGCCCTAAAGCACCTCGGGGACCGACTCAGGCAGTTAATGAGTGACTGCCTGAGGGAAGGTCGGTTCCCGAGAGTGTGGAAGGAGGGGAGGTTATGCCTCATCCGGAAGGAGGGTCGACCCCCGGATTGCCCGTCCGCCTATCGCCCCATAGTGCTGCTGGACGAGGCCGGGAAGATGTTGGAGAGAGTCCTGGCCTCTAGGATCCGGCAGCACCTAGAGACCGCCGGCCCGAACGTCTGTGAGAGACAGTTCGGGTTTAGGGAGGGGCGGTCTACGCTCGACGCGGTGAAGTCCCTAAGGGACTTCTACGACTACGCGTCGAGCAGAGGGGAGGGAGTAGTGGCGGTGTCGCTCGACATCGCCAACGCCTTTGGCACCCTCCCCTATGGGGTGATAAGGGAGGCACTCATATACCACCGAGTGCCTCCCTACCTGCGGCGGCTCATAGAGCACTACCTTACTGATAGGGTAGTGCTCTATGAGCAGGCGGACGGTCGACGGGGGTCGACGGAGATGGCCTGCGGCGTGCCCCAAGGTTCCGTGCTCGGTCCGCTTTTATGGAACCTGGGGTACGACTGGGCCATCAGGGGGGAGCTGCTCCCGCGGACGGCCACCATCTGCTACGCAGACGATACCATGGTGGCCGCGCGCGGGACCGAGCTGAGAGAGGTGCTGTGCCGGGCGGAAGCGGCGGCCGAGCTGACGATTCACCGGATCGGTCGGCTCGGCCTGAGGGTGGCCCTCCCGAAGACTGAGGCTATAGTCTTCGGGGGGCGGGGGTGGAGGCTGCCGGCGGGCGCGGCGCTCACCCTGGGGGGGGAACCGGTCCAGATCAGGCCCCACATAAAATATTTGGGGCTTGTTCTGGACCGATGGTGGAATTTCGGGGAGCACTTTAAGAAGTTAGCTCCCCGAGTGGTGGGCGCCGCGTCGGCGATGAGTCGGCTTCTGCCGAACGTGGGTGGACCAGGCTCCTTGTGTCGCCGGCTGTATGCCGGCGTCACAAGGAGCATGGCTCTGTACGGGGCCCCGATCTGGGCGGACAAGTTGTCCGCCCGGAACCGGGCCCTGCTACGGAGGCCACAACGGGTGGTGGCCCTCCGCATAGTGAGGGCCTACATGACGGTGGCCCACGCCGCGGCCTGCCTCCTCGCCTGCACCCCGCCCTGGGAGTTGGACGCAGAGGTGCAGGCGGAGACCTACATGGTTAGGTCCAGGGCCCGGGCGAGAGGTGATCGCCCGGACCCTGAGGAGGTTGAGGAGACGCGCCGGATGATGGAGCGCCGACTGCGGGACAGGTGGAAAGCGAACCTGGAGGATTCCCCCTATGGTGTTTACACCATAGGGGCGATCCTCCCGTCGCTGGACACCTGGTTGGGGAGGGCAGTCGGTGCTACATCGTACCGGCTTGTGCAGGTATTGACCGGACACGGATGCTTCGGTCACTACCTGCACAAGATTGGGAGGGAGCCCGGCCCGCAGTGCCATGAGTGCGGCGATCCGGACGACACGGCTCGCCACACCCTCGCGGTGTGCAGCCGTTGGAGTGCGGAGCGCTGCACGATGGCACTGGCCATCGGGCAATGGGACCTCTCCCTGCACAGCGTCGTGTCTGCGATGCTGTGCAGCGACAGGTCCTGGAGGGCTGTGGCCTCCTTCTGCGAGTACGTTATCTCGCAGAAGGAGGCCTCGGAGCGGGAGCGCGAGGAGTCTCCTCACGCGCACCCGCTCCGGCGCAGACGGCAGGGGTTTAGGCGGCGGCGTTTTGCCGGCCGCCTCTACCCTTAGTGACTGCGGGTGGGGGATGGGAGTCCCCTGCCTGCCGTAGGCTAGTCACTTGGCGGTCTGGGAGGGGGGCCAGGCGTGCTCGGCCCCCCTCTCCGTTGGCGCGGGAAGCCCCGGCAATGGCTGGGGCGTCCGGTGGACACCGTGGGGATGCCTAGCAGGAAACACGGTGTCCATACAAACCGGAAAGGTGGGTACGCCAAGGTGTTTTTTAGTGGGTAACACTCCCCCACTCCTTCTCACTCGGAGAAGGGGGGGGGACGTGAGTCCCACATACCCTCCCGCCACTCCCATGGCGGGGGAAATGCGTAACGCATTTTTCACCTTGTCAAAAAAAAAAAAAAAAAAAAAAAAAAAAAAAAAAAAAAAAAAAGGTTAGGTTAGGTTAGGTTAGGTTAGGTTAGGTTAGGTTAGGTTAGGTTAGGTTAGGTTAGGTTAGGTTAGGTTAGGTTAGGTTAGGTTAGGTTAGGTTAGGTTAGGTTAGGTTAGGTTAGGTTAGGTTAGGTTAGGTTAGGTTAGGTTAGGTTAGGTTAGGTTAGGTTAGGTTAGGTTAGGTTAGGTTAGGTTAGGTTAGGTTAGGTTAGGTTAGGTTAGGTTAGGTTAGGTTAGGTTAGGTTAGGTTAGGTTAGGTTAGGTTAGGTTAGGTTAGGTTAGGTTAGGTTAGGTTAGGTTAGGTTAGGTTAGGTTAGGTTAGGTTAGGTTAGGTTAGGTTAGGTTAGGTTAGGTTAGGTTAGGTTAGGTTAGGTTAGGTTAGGTTAGGTTAGGTTAGGTTAGGTTAGGTTAGGTTAGGTTAGGTTAGGTTAGGTTAGGTTAGGTTAGGTTAGGTTAGGTTAGGTTAGGTTAGGTTAGGTTAGGTTAGGTTAGGTTAGGTTAGGTTAGGTTAGGTTAGGTTAGGTTAGGTTAGGTTAGGTTAGGTTAGGTTAGGTTAGGTTAGGTTAGGTTAGGTTAGGTTAGGTTAGGTTAGGTTAGGTTAGGTTAGGTTAGGTTAGGTTAGGTTAGGTTAGGTTAGGTTAGGTTAGGTTAGGTTAGGTTAGGTTAGGTTAGGTTAGGTTAGGTTAGGTTAGGTTAGGTTAGGTTAGGTTAGGTTAGGTTAGGTTAGGTTAGGTTAGGTTAGGTTAGGTTAGGTTAGGTTAGGTTAGGTTAGGTTAGGTTAGGTTAGGTTAGGTTAGGTTAGGTTAGGTTAGGTTAGGTTAGGTTAGGTTAGGTTAGGTTAGGTTAGGTTAGGTTAGGTTAGGTTAGGTTAGGTTAGGTTAGGTTAGGTTAGGTTAGGTTAGGTTAGGTTAGGTTAGGTTAGGTTAGGTTAGGTTAGGTTAGGTTAGGTTAGGTTAGGTTAGGTTAGGTTAGGTTAGGTTAGGTTAGGTTAGGTTAGGTTAGGTTAGGTTAGGTTAGGTTAGGTTAGGTTAGGTTAGGTTAGGTTAGGTTAGGTTAGGTTAGGTTAGGTTAGGTTAGGTTAGGTTAGGTTAGGTTAGGTTAGGTTAGGTTAGGTTAGGTTAGGTTAGGTTAGGTTAGGTTAGGTTAGGTTAGGTTAGGTTAGGTTAGGTTAGGTTAGGTTAGGTTAGGTTAGGTTAGGTTAGGTTAGGTTAGGTTAGGTTAGGTTAGGTTAGGTTAGGTTAGGTTAGGTTAGGTTAGGTTAGGTTAGGTTAGGTTAGGTTAGGTTAGGTTAGGTTAGGTTAGGTTAGGTTAGGTTAGGTTAGGTTAGGTTAGGTTAGGTTAGGTTAGGTTAGGTTAGGTTAGGTTAGGTTAGGTTAGGTTAGGTTAGGTTAGGTTAGGTTAGGTTAGGTTAGGTTAGGTTAGGTTAGGTTAGGTTAGGTTAGGTTAGGTTCCCCCCCGATAGTGCTGCCACCTTGCCGTGGTGGGGGGGCTTGCGTGTCTCAATGATCTGCGAGGCTATACCGGACAGGGCTACCCATACCGGAAAGGCTCGTGGTGAGGGTCCAGACGAAGAGCGGCACTCTGGGGAGGTGACAGGGGGTTCTGGAAGGGTTGCGGTCGCGTGCCTTAGGGCTGCTTCTGCCCCGGAAAGTTCACTCTGTCACCTGGGGAGGGTTTGGTGACGAGAGGCTTTTCGTTAGAAAAGTCTTCTCGTCACCCTTGGTGGGTGGTGGCAGAGGTCGTTGGAAGGGGTGGTTGTGTGCGCTTTCGCTTCCATCCCGGACAGCTTCCTACTGTCGCCATTTTTGACGGTTGGTGGCTGGGGTAGCTTGAAGGGTCAGTTGCGAGTGCACTTGGTGCTTGCCGCTTCTGGTCCGGAAAGCTTAACCAGTCGCCTGGAGGGGGCTTTGGCGGGGGTGGTTGAAAAGGGTGGTTTCCATCCTGGACAGCTGCCTCTGTCAGTTGGTGGTTGGTGACTGGGTTTATGGGCAGGGACGGCATCGCAGAGATGCGTTGCGCGTTCCCTTGCGTCGTACTCCCATGTCACCCGCGGGTCCCTCTACGTGTCTTTCGGAATCCCGGGGGGCACTGTAGTTATCGAGGGGACAGCTGCGGTGGGGCGTGTTTGAAGGATACTTGGTATCCGGAAAGCACCATCCACCGCAGGCAGATCGTTGGAGGGAAGGCGAACTCAGTGGACTTCGGTTCGCTGCTCGCCCGAACTCCTTGTAAAGCCAGTGGGTTGGGGACCCACCTTGCACGGCTTTACCGGTCTGGGGTGTTGATCGTGGGCTGTTCACAGTCGGCACCTCCTTTGGCGAGGATTGGGGGGGCTCCTCTGGAGCAAGCCGGGAGGCGCGTCAGTGGCCAAAGCTTAGGCATGTACCGCGGCGCCTCACCACCGGCCAGGGTTTAAACGCCGGAGTGGTTTTAAACGGTAGTTCGTTCGTACGAGAGTCCGTTATACTTCCCATTGCACCGCCTACCCCAGGCAGGGAAGATGCGTAAATGCATTTCCACTCCGTCAAAAAAAAAAAAAAAAAAAAAGGTTAGGTTAGGTTAGGTTAGGTTAGGTTAGGTTAGGTTAGGTTAGGTTAGGTTAGGTTAGGTTAGGTTAGGTTAGGTTAGGTTAGGTTAGGTTAGGTTAGGTTAGGTTAGGTTAGGTTAGGTTAGGTTAGGTTAGGTTAGGTTAGGTTAGGTTAGGTTAGGTTAGGT
This sequence comes from Acleris emargana, assembly GCA_927399475.2. Taxonomy (NCBI): domain Eukaryota; kingdom Metazoa; phylum Arthropoda; class Insecta; order Lepidoptera; family Tortricidae; genus Acleris; species Acleris emargana. Next base: position 12,787,752 of record OV656863.1, read on the forward strand.
TAGGTTAGGTTAGGTTAGGTTAGGTTAGGTTAGGTTAGGTTAGGTTAGGTTAGGTTAGGTTAGGTTAGGTTAGGTTAGGTTAGGTTAGGTTAGGTTAGGTTAGGTTAGGTTAGGTTAGGTTAGGTTAGGTTAGGTTAGGTTAGGTTAGGTTAGGTTAGGTTAGGTTAGGTTAGGTTAGGTTAGGTTAGGTTAGGTTAGGTTAGGTTAGGTTAGGTTAGGTTAGGTTAGGTTAGGTTAGGTTAGGTTAGGTTAGGTTAGGTTAGGTTAGGTTAGGTTAGGTTAGGTTAGGTTAGGTTAGGTTAGGTTCCCCCCCGATAGTGCTGCCACCTTGCCGTGGTGGGGGGGCTTGCGTGGCTCAATGATCTGCGAGGCTATACCGGACAGGGCTACCCATACCGGAAAGGCTCGTGGTGAGGGTCCAGACGAAGAGCGGCACTCTGGGGAGGTGATAGGGGTTTCTTGAAGGGTTACGGTTGCGTGCCTGCTGCCGGGCGGGCCGCTTCTGCCCCGGAAGGATTCCCTTGTCACCTGGGGTGGGTTTGGTGACGAGAGGCTTTTCCTTGGAAAAGTCTTCTCGTCACCCTTGGTGGGTGGTGGCAGAGGATGTTGAAAGGGGTGGTTGCGAGTGCACTTGGTGCTTGCCGCCTCCACCCCGGACAGCGTCCTACTGTCGCCATTTTTGACGGTTGGTGGCTGGGGTAGCTTGAAGGGTCAGTTGCGAGCGCACTTGGTGCTTGCCGCTTCTGGTCCGGAAAGCTTAACCAGTCGCCTGGAGGGGGCTTTGGCGGGGGTGGTTGAAAAGGGTGGTTCCCATCCTGGACAGCTGCCTCTGTCAGTTGGTGGTTGGTGACTGGGTTTATGGGCAGGGACGGCATCGCAGCAATGCGTTGGGCGTTCCCTTGCGTCGTACTCCCATGTCACCCGCGGGTCCCTCTACGTGTCTTTCGGAATCCCGGGGGGCACTGTAGTTATCGAGGGGACAGCTGCGGTGGGGCGTGTTTGAAGGATACTTGGTATCCGGAAAGCACCATCCACCGCAGGCAGATCGTTGGAGGGAAGGCGAACTCAGTGGACTCCGGTTCGCTGCTCGCCCGAACTCCTTGTAAAGCCAGTGGGTTGGGGACCCACCTTGCACGGCTTTACCGGTCTGGGGTGTTGATCGTGGGCTGTTCACAGTCGGCACCTCCTTTGGCGAGGATTGGGGGGGCTCCTCTGGAGCAAGCCGGGAGGCGCGTCAGTGGCCAAAGCTTAGGCATGTACCGCGGCGCCTCACCACCGGCCAGGGTTTAAACGCCGGAGTGGTTTTAAACGGTAGTTCGTTCGTACGAGAGTCCGTTATACTTCCCATTGCACCGCCTACCCCAGGCAGGGAAGATGCGTAAATGCATTTCCACTCCGTCAAAAAAAAAAAAAAAAAAAAAAAAAAAAAAAAAAAAAAAAAAAAAAAAAAGGTTAGGTTAGGTTAGGTTAGGTTAGGTTAGGTTAGGTTAGGTTAGGTTAGGTTAGGTTAGGTTAGGTTAGGTTAGGTTAGGTTAGGTTAGGTTAGGTTAGGTTAGGTTAGGTTAGGTTAGGTTAGGTTAGGTTAGGTTAGGTTAGGTTAGGTTAGGTTAGGTTGAGATCGGATCTTGGACACTACTGGGTGGATTATTGCGAGTTTTGGGTTCCCGAACTTACATTTTTTCCTCATTAGTTTGCTCCTTTCTGTTTTTCACTATCTTCTATAGTTTTCTTATTTTCGTAATTTTTCGTTTTGCGGTTGGTAAATTTTTGGTAATTTTTTGTTAATTTTTTGTCGGATTTTCACTTTTTCTTCATTTTCTAGTTCGTTCATCTTGCATCTTTTTTAGTCCTTTTCAGGACTAGAAGATAGCGGATCATTAGGTTAGTACGTAGATTTAGGTTTGATTTTTTCGTAACGTAACTTTAGATTTTATTGGTCTTGCAATTTGTAAACTTTGACCTTGAAATTTCTCGTAATTTCAGGGTTTGTTTACATTTTTACTTTTTGATTTAGTCCTTGTTGCCCTTATCTTATTTTGCTCAAATTTTGGGCGAAGGTACCGGCAACGGTTAAATTAATTATAGTTTAGGTTTGGTTATAATATTCTTAGGTTAGTTATTTTATTTTAATTGTTGTATACTTTGCGTTTTGGCTCGAAGTTTACAAAAATTTTTGATAACTTTTTTGTGTTTGGGTGTATTTTTAAATTAGATTAAGTCTTTTGTAAAATATTTAATCTATAAGGTAGGATAGTTTGTTTAGTTTTTTAAATATTTCATTTTAACTTTTTAACTCTTTGACCTCCGGGTCAAAAGTTATTAGTGTTTATATAGTTTAAGGGAGTTTCTGGCGATTAGAGATAAAAATTTTACAAACTTAAGGATTTTGGTAAAGTTTGTAAATTTGATATCTTCTGAACCTTTTAACTTTTATTTGTTTTTCTTCTTTTGCCATCAAGGCTTTTGCAAGAAGCATCTTTTTGTGTTGTTTCCAACCTCCTACGACCTCGGGAAGTGAGCCAAAAAACGCTCGTAAAAATTTGTGAAATTGCTATAATTTCCAAAACAGGCGCCAAACTCACTTTTGTATGGGAAAAAGAAAAACCGACTCGCACTTGACGATTTTAAGTTAGGTTAGCTCCTAACTTTGGTCGTCGCGGTCGGTTTTTGACCAATTTCGGGAGCTAGGTAGACGGGGTCATAATGACCTCGCCTACCAAATTCTGGAAGGATCCACCGGAGGGGGGTGGAATTGAGTTGAGTTCGGAGTCCGAGATGGACGATGATTTTATTGACGTGGAGGAGCACGCTCCGTCGGCCCCTAAAAGGGCGTATGAGGGGGAAAACGAGGAGGATGACCCGAAGCCTCCTACGAAGGTTAGTTCTTCGGTGAGGGGGAAGCCTAGGGGCTCCTACGTTGGTTTGGCTGCGGCCAGATTGCGGGCGAAGCTTTTTCAGCTTGAGCCCGAATTTGCCGAGGTGGCCGGGGTAGCTGAGCCCGATCCGGGGACCAGCTATCAGCGGGAGTACCCTGAACTCCGCCCCAAAAAGGGCAAAAAGGGGAAAACGGGGGGCTCCGTGCGCTCTCGTTCCGGCTCGCGTTCCCCCGAGCTCTTGGATGGACAAACGGGTCAACAAGAGATTGACCCGTTAGACGCCGCGCGCATGGCGGCGCGTGATATATTGGAGGCGGCCCGGGCATCCGGGAATCTAAAGGGTGACATATGGGGCCGCATGAACAAGGCGTGCCGTACCATTCTAGGCTCGATGGACGAGGTCGAAGCGGCCAGGTCCGAGAGCGAGGAGATCCGCATCCTGAAGGCGGACAACCGAAGGATGCGGGAGCAACTCGCTCACAATTCGGCCGAGTTGAAGGCGCTTCGTGTCGCCTTCAGCGAGCGGGAGAGCCCGGCCGCTTCGGTGGCCGCTCCGGTGACCGCTCCCGTGGCCGCTTCGCTCCAATTTGGCACGGCTGAGCTCACCGAGGCCATTGAAAGCATGAAACATGACCTGTTTCAAAGCCTCGGGAACATGATAAATGTCAGGATGGAGGAGATGAACAGGCGTCTCCCGGCGGAGCCCATCCTCCGCCCCCCGTTAGCGCACGACAAGCGGGCCGCTAAGCCTGCTGCGGCGGCCCTTCCCCAGAGGAAGGCCGCAGGTTCTGCCCTGCCCCCTCCGGTCCCGATGGAGGTGTTGGAGCCGGTGGCGAAGGCCCGTCTAGGCGACGGGAAGCCGAAAGCCAAGGTGGCCAAGAAGGCGGCGGCCCCGGCCCCCGCTGTGGTACCTGCCCCCAGACGGCCGACCAAATTGGTCAACTCTGGCCCTGCCCCGAGAGCCGTCCGGCCCTCGCAGGGAGAACCCGGCCCTTCGGGCAATATACCACCCTCGGCCGCGCAGTCGTCGTGGTCGGAGGTGGTTCGTAAAAAGGGGAAGGGCAAGGCTAAGGCCCCCCCTCCACCCCCGAGGACTGTCAAGGCGGCGCCCGGGCCCAGACCCGTCAGGCTGTCTGTCCCGAAGACGGCAGCGGTTGTGGTCTCCCTCAAGGAGGGGACCACCACCACCCTGAAGGCCACCATGGCTAAGGCCATTAACGGCCTTAGCCTCAGCGAGGTGGGCCTTCAGAATGTGAAGGTTAGGACCTCGATGACGGGTTCCCGGGTCATCGAGGTCGCCGGCGAGAACGGTCAAAAGGTGGCGGACACCCTTGCGGCCAGGCTGCAGGGGTTAGTGGGGGATGTCGCCAACGTGAGCCGCCCGGTTAAAATGGCCGAAGTCCAGCTTTCCGGCCTGGACGAGTCGGCCACCAAGGAGTCGGTGGCTCAGGCCGTCGCCGCAGTGGGGGCTTGCCTGCCGACTCAGGTCAAGGTGGCCCACATCCGCACCCTCTACGATGGCACTGGGTCAGCATTGATCCAGTGCCCGGTGCAGGCGGCGATTGCGCTGAAGAACGCTGGTAGAGTCCAGGTGGGTTGGGCTTCTGCCAGGGTCACGGTGTCGGCCACTCGCGGGAGATGTGCCCCTCCAAGTCTGACCGGAGCAATCTTTGCTTCCGGTGCAGCAAAGAGGGGCACAAAATGGCGGAGTGCTGGGAGAAGGCGTGGTGTGCCGTTTGCCACCAGGCCAAACTCCCAGCCAACCACCGGCTGGGGGGGACAAATTGTTGCCCCCCCGCCCTCAGAGGGAGGAGCATGAGGCCGCAGCGCCCCCGCCCCGTTCCGACAAGTAATGCCCCCGCCGCGGCTGCCGCCGACGGGACCCAGGAGGAGGCCTGCATGGAGTCCTAAATGCCAGTACGACATTTAGAGCTCCTGCAGGTCAACGTCAACCACTCCGCCAGATCTCAAGACCTGCTAATGCAGGTCATGGCGGAGTGGTCGATCGACGCCGTGGTTGTGACGGAGCCCTACTTTGTCCCTCCCTCACCCAACTGGGTGGGGTCGACGGACGAGAGGGCTGCCGTGGTGGTGCCGTCGGTGGGCAATGGCCCCCCCCTGGCAAAAATCGAGGTCGGCCCGGGGTATGCAGCGGCCGGATGGGGGAGCGACACCGTGCTAATCGCGGTGTACTTCTCCCCCAATAGGCCGCTGGTGGACTTCGAGGTTTTCCTCGGGGTCCTGGGGGGTGTTGCAAGGAGGGCGGCCCCGCGCCAAGTCATCATCCTGGGGGACCTCAACGCCAAAAGTGCGGCGTGGGGATCCCCCGTAACGGATGCGCGCGGGGGCGCGCTGAGGGATTGGTTGGTGGTAGCGGGCCTGGTTGTCCTCAACCAGGGCAGCGCCAACACTTGCGTGCGGCGGCAGGGGGGGTCTATCGTGGACGTCACGTTCGCGACCCCTGCCATTGCCGCGCGCGTCGCAGATTGGCGCGTCCTGGAGGACGTGGAGACCCTGTCTGACCACCTGTATATCAGGTTCAGGGTCTCCACAGGGGTGGGCCAGCCACCACCAGTCCCGAGGGGGGGGCGTGGGGGGGAGTTCCCCAAGTGGTCCCTGTCCCAATTGGACAGGGCCAAGGCGGACGAGGCGGCAATGGTGGAGGCTTGGTGCTCCGCCCCACCCGCCGCCTCAGGAGTGGAAGAGAGGGCGCGTCATTTCCGCACATCGCTGCAGGCGGTGTGCGGAGCGTCCATGCCCCGGGCAAGGAGACTTTTTGCCCGGAAATGTGTTTATTGGTGGTCCGCAGAAATTGCGGCCCTGCGGACCACCGCCGACGGTGCCCGCCACGCCTACCAACATTGTAGGCGCAGGCGGCACACCCGAGACGAGGAGGAGAGGCTCTACAGGGCCCACGTTGAAGCCAGGGGGGCCCTTACCCTGTCCATAGCGGTGGCCAAGGACGAAGGAAACGTCTCCTTCCTGGCCACGCTGGACGAGAATCCGTGGGGGCGGCCGTACAAGGTGGTGCGTAACAAAATGCGCACTGCCCCCCCCATGGACTCGCTGGAGCCCCCCCTCCTGAGGAGGGTCATCGAGGGGCTGTTTCCGGCAGCCCCGTCGATAGTTCCCCCGGTGATGGCCGAGCCACCGGGGGACCTGGAGGACCCACTCGAGCTCGACGTCGCACCGGTGAGCGACGACGAGTTCGAGAGGGCGGTGGACCGGCTCCGGGGTTGCAAGAAAGCCCCGGGGCCCGATGGAGTACCGGGCCGAGTACTCCCCATCGCCCTAAAACACCTCGGGGACCGACTCAGGCAGTTGATGAGTGACTGCCTGAGGGAAGGTCGGTTCCCGAGAGTTTGGAAGGAGGGGAGGCTGTGCCTCCTCCGGAAGGAGGGACGACCCCCGGATTGCCCGTCCGCCTATCGCCCCATTGTGCTGTTGGATGAGGTCGGGAAGATGATGGAGAGAGTCCTGGCCTCCAGGATCCTGCAGCACTTGGAGACCGCCGGCCCGAACGTCTGTGATAGACAGTTCGGGTTCAGGGAGGGGCGGTCTACGCTCGACGCGGTGAAGTCCCTCAGGGACTTCTGTGACTACGCGTCGAGCAGAGGGGAGGGAGTAGTGGCGGTGTCGCTCGACATCGCCAATGCCTTTGGCACCCTCCCCTATGGGGTGATAAGGGAGGCACTCATCTACCACCGAGTGCCTCCTTACCTGCGGCGGGTCATAGAGCACTACCTGACTGATAGGGTAGTGCTCTATGAGCAGAGGGACGGTCGACGGGGGTCGACGGAGATGGCCTGCGGCGTGCCCCAAGGTTCCGTGCTCGGTCCGCTTTTATGGAACCTGGGGTACGACTGGGCCATCAGGGGGGAGTTGCTCCCGCGGACGGCCACCATCTGCTACGCAGATGATACCATGGTGGCCGCGCGCGGGACCGACATGAGGGAGGCGCTGTGCCGGGCGGAAGCGGCGGCCGAGCTGGCCATTCACCGGATTGGCCTGCTCGGCCTGAGGGTGGCCCTCCCGAAGACTGAGGCTATAGTCTTCGGGGGGCGAGGGTGGAGGCTGCCGGCGGGCGCGGCGCTCACCCTGGTGGGGGAACCGGTCCAGATCAAGCCCCACATCAAATATTTGGGGCTTGTTCTGGACCGATGGTGGAGTTTTGGGGAGCACTTTCTGCAGTTGGCTCCCCGGGTTGTGGGCGCCGCTTCGGCGCTGAGTCGGCTTTTGCCGAACGTGGGTGGGCCGGGCTCCTTGTGCCGCCGGCTGTATGCTGGCGTCACGAGGAGCATGGCCTTGTACGGGGCCCCCATCTGGGCGGACAAGCTGTCCGCCCGGAACCGGGCCCTGCTACGCAGGCCACAGCGGGTGGTGGCCCTCCGTATCGTGAGGGCCTACATGACGGTGGCCCACGCCGCGGCCTGCCTCCTCGCCTGCACCCCGCCCTGGGAGTTGGATGCGGAGGTGCAGGCTGAGACCTATAAGGTTAGGTCCAGGGCCCGGGCGAGGGGTGAACGCCCGGACCCTGAGGAGGTTGAGGAGACGCGCCGGATGATGGAGCGCCGACTGCGGGACAGGTGGAAAGCGAGCCTGGGGGACGCCCCCTATGGAGTTCGAACCATAGGGGCGATCCTCCCGTCGCTTGACACCTGGTTGGGGAGGGCAGTCGGCGCCACATCGTACCGGCTTGTGCAGGTATTGACCGGACATGGATGCTTCGGTCATTACCTGCACAAAATTGGGAGGGAGCCCGGCCCGCAGTGCCATGAGTGCGGAGCGCTGCACGATGGCACTGGCCATCGGGCAATGGGACCTCTCCCTGCACAGCGTCGTGTCTTCGATGCTGTGCAGCGACAGGTCCTGGAGGGCTGTGGCCACCTTCTGCGAGAACGTCCATCTCGCAGAAGGAGGCCTCGGAGCGTGAGCGCGAGGAGTCTCCTCACGCGCATCCGCTCCGGCGTAGACGGCAGGGGTTTAGGCGGCGGCGTTTTGCCCGCCGCCTTTACCCTTAGTGACTGCGGGTGGGGGATGGGAGTCCCCTGCCCGCCGTAGGCTAGTCACTTGCGGGTCTGGGAGGGGGGCCAGGCGTGCTCGGCCCCTCTCTCCTTTGGCGCGGGAAGCCCCCGGCAATGGCTGGGGCATCCGGTGGACACCGTGGGGATGCCTAGCAGGAAACACGGTGTCCATACAAACCGGACGGTTTGGGTACGCCAAGGTGTTTTTTAGTGGGTAACATTTCCCCGCTCCTTCTCCTTCAGAGAGGGGGAGGGGACTTGAGTCCCACATACCCTCCCGCCACTCCCATGGCGGGGGAAATGCGTAAAGCATTTTTCACCTTGACAAAAAAAAAAAAAAAAAAAAAAAAAAAAAGAGTAGGTTAGGTTAGGTTAGGTTAGGTTAGGTTAGGTTAGGGTTAGGTTTTAGGTTAGGTTAGGTTAGGTTAGGTTAGGTTAGTTTAGGTTAGGTTAGGTTAGGTTAGGTTAGGTGTAGGTTAGAGTTAGGTTAGGTTAGGTTAGGTTAGGTTAGGGTTAGGTTAGGTTAGGTTAGGTTAGGTTAGTATAGGTTAGGTTAGTAGGTTAGGTTAGGTTAGGTTAGGTTAGGTTAGGTTAGGTTAGGTTAGGTTAGGTTAGGTTAGGTTAGGTTAGGTTAGGTTAGGTTGGTTAGGTTAGGTTAGGTTAGGTTAGGTTAGGTTAGGTTAGGTTAGGTTAGGTTAGGTTAGGTTAGGTTAGGTTAGGTTAGGTTAGGTTAGGTTAGGTTAGGTTAGGTTAGGTTAGGTTAGGTTAGGTTAGGTTAGGTTAGGTTAGGTTAGGTTAGGTTAGGTTAGGTTAGGTTAGGTTAGGTTAGGTTAGGTTAGGTTAGGTTAGGTTAGGTTAGGTTAGGTTAGGTTAGGTTAGGTTAGGTTAGGTTAGGTTAGGTTAGGTTAGGTTAGGTTAGGTTAGGTTAGGTTAGGTTAGGTTAGGTTAGGTTAGGTTAGGTTAGGTTAGGTTAGGTTAGGTTAGGTTAGGTTAGGTTAGGTTAGGTTAGGTTAGGTTAGGTTAGGTTAGGTTAGGTTAGGTTAGGTTAGGTTAGGTTAGGTTAGGTTAGGTTAGGTTAGGTTAGGTTAGGTTAGGTTAGGTTAGGTTAGGTTAGGTTAGGTTAGGTTAGGTTAGGTTAGGTTAGGTTAGGTTAGGTTAGGTTAGGTTAGGTTAGGTTAGGTTAGGTTAGGTTAGGTTAGGTTAGGTTAGGTTAGGTTAGGTTAGGTTAGGTTAGGTTAGGTTAGGTTAGGTTAGGTTAGGTTAGGTTAGGTTAGGTTAGGTTAGGTTAGGTTAGGTTAGGTTAGGTTAGGTTAGGTTAGGTTAGGTTAGGTTAGGTTAGGTTAGGTTAGGTTAGGTTAGGTTAGGTTAGGTTAGGTTAGGTTAGGTTAGGTTAGGTTAGGTTAGGTTAGGTTAGGTTAGGTTAGGTTAGGTTAGGTTAGGTTAGGTTAGGTTAGGTTAGGTTAGGTTAGGTTAGGTTAGGTTAGGTTAGGTTAGGTTAGGTTAGGTTAGGTTAGGTTAGGTTAGGTTAGGTTAGGTTAGGTTAGGTTAGGTTAGGTTAGGTTAGGTTAGGTTAGGTTAGGTTAGGTTAGGTTAGGTTAGGTTAGGTTAGGTTAGGTTAGGTTAGGTTAGGTTAGGTTAGGTTAGGTTAGGTTAGGTTAGGTTAGGTTAGGTTAGGTTAGGTTAGGTTAGGGTTAGGTTAGGTTAGGTTAGGTTAGGTTAGGTTAGGTTAGGTTAGGTTCCCCCCCGACTGTGCTGCCACCTTGCCGTGGTGGGGGGGCTTGCGTGTCTCAATGATCCACGAGGCTATACCGGACAGGGCTACCCATACCGGAAAGGCTCGTGGTGAGGGGCCAGACGAAGAGCGGCACTCTGGGGAGGTGACAGGGGGTTCTGGAAGGGTTGCGGTCGCGTGCCTTAGGGCTGCTTCTGCCCCGGAAAGTTCACTCTGTCACCTGGGGAGGGTTTGGTGACGAGAGGCTTTTCGTTAGAAAAGTCTTCTCGTCACCCTTGGTGGGTGGTGGCAGAGGTCGTTGGAAGGGGTGGTTGTGTGCGCTTTCGCTTCCATCCCGGACAGCTTCCTACTGTCGCCATTTTTGACGGTTGGTGGCTGGGGTAGCTTGAAGGGTCAGTTGCGAGTGCACTTGGTGCTTGCCGCTTCTGGTCCGGAAAGCTTAACCAGTCGCCTGGAGGGGGCTTTGGCGGGGGTGGTTGAAAAGGGTGGTTTCCATCCTGGACAGCTGCCTCTGTCAGTTGGTGGTTGGTGACTGGGTTTATGGGCAGGGACGGCATCGCAGAGATGCGTTGCGCGTTCCCTTGCGTCGTACTCCCATGTCACCCGCGGGTCCCTCTACGTGTCTTTCGGAATCCCGGGGGGCACTGTAGTTATCGAGGGGACAGCTGCGGTGGGGCGTGTTTGAAGGATACTTGGTATCCGGAAAGCACCATCCACCGCAGGCAGATCGTTGGAGGGAAGGCGAACTCAGTGGACTTCGGTTCGCTGCTCGCCCGAACTTCTTGTAAAGCTAGTGGGTTGGGGACCCACCTTGCACGGCTTTACCGGTCTGGGGTGACGATCGTGGGCTGTGCACTTTCGAAACCTCCTTTGGCGAGGATTGGGGGGGCTCCTTTGGAGCAAGCCGGGAGGCGCGTCAGTGGCCAAAGCTTAGGCATGTACCGCGGCGCCTCACCACCGGCCAGGGTCTTTAAAACGCCGGAGTGGTTTTAAACGGTAGTTCGTTCGTACGAGAGTCCGTTATACTTCCCATTGCACCGCCTACCCCAGGCAGGGAAGATACGTAAATGTATTTCCACTCCGTCAAAAAAAAAAAAAAAAAAAAAAAAAAAAAAAAAAAAAAAAAAAAAAAAAAAAAAAAAAAAAAAAAAAAAAAAAAAAAAAAAAAAAAAAAAAAAAAAAGGTTAGGTTAGGTTAGGTTAGGTTAGGTTAGGTTAGGTTAGGTTAGGTTAGGTTAGGTTAGGTTAGGTTAGGTTAGGTTAGGTTAGGTTAGGTTAGGTTAGGTTAGGTTAGGTTAGGTTAGGTTAGGTTAGGTTAGGTTAGGTTAGGTTAGGTTAGGTTAGGTTGCACAGGACCTGCTCATGCAGGTCATGGCGGAGTGGTCGATTGACGTTGTAGTGGTGACGGAGCCCTACTTCGTCCCTCCCCTACCCAACTGGGTGGGGTCGAGGGACGAGAGGGCTGCCGTGGTGGTGCCGGCGATCGGCAACGGCCCCCCCCTCGTAAAACTCGAGGTGGGCCCAGGGTACGCGGCGGCCGGATGGGGGAATGACACCGCACTGATCGCGGTGTATTTCTCCCCCAATAGGCCGCTGGTCGCCTTTGAGGCCTTCCTCGAGGCCCTCGGGGGGGTGGCCAGGAGGGTGGCCCCGCGCCAAATAGTAATCCTGGGGGACCTCAACGCCAAAAGCGCGGCGTGGGGTTCCCCCGTAACGGATGTGCGCGGGGGTGTGCTGAGGGATTGGTTGGTGGTGGAGGGCCTGGTAGTCCTGAACCAGGGCAGCGCCAACACTTGCGTGCGGCGGCAGGGGGGGTCAATCGTGGACGTCACGTTCGCGACCCCTGCCATTGCCGCACGCGTCTCAGATTGGCGCGTCCTGGAGGACGTGGAGACCCTTTCGGACCACCTGAACATTAGGTTCAGGGTCTCCACGAGGTCAGGCCAGCCACCACCAGTCCCTGGGGGGAGGCGTAGGGGGAGGGGATGGGGGGAGTTCCCCAAATGGTCCCTGTCCCTTTTGGACAGGGCCAAGGCGGACGAGGCGGCGATGGTGGAGGCCTGGTGTGACGCCCCACCCGCCGCCTCGGGAGTGGAGGAGAGGGCACGGCAGTTCCGCGCATCACTGCAGTCGGTGTGCGGAGCGGCCATGCCCCGGGCGAGGCGCCTGTTCGCCCGCAGGTCGGTGTACTGGTGGTCCGCTGATATTGCGGCCCTGCGGACCACCAGCAACGGGGCCCGCGGCGCCTACCAACACTGTAGGCGCCGGCGGCATACCCCGGAGGAGGAGGAGGAGCTCCATAGGGCCCTCCGAGAAGCCAAGAGGGCCCTTGTCCAGGCCATTGCGGTGGCCAAGGAGGAGGGGTGGACCTCCTTCCTGGCCATACTGGACCGGAGTCCGTGGGGGCGGCCGTATAGGGTGGTGCGCAACAAAATGCGCACCGCCCCCCCCATGGACTCACTGGAGCCCCCTCTCCTCAGGAGGGTCGTCGAGGGGCTGTTTCCGGCAGCCCCTTCGATAGTTCCCCCGGTGATGACCGAGCCACCGGGGGACCTGGAGGACCCAGCCGAACTCGTCATCGCACCGGTAAGCGATGACGAGTTCGAGAGGGCGATGGACCGGCTCCGGGGCTGCAAAAAAGCCCCGGGGCCCGACGGAGTACCAGGCCGGGTACTCCACATCGCCCTACAACACCTCGGGGACCGGCTCAGGCAGATCTTGGACGACTGCCTGAGGGAGGGAAGGTTCCCGAGGGTGTGGAAGGAGGGGAGGCTCTGCCTCCTCCGGAAGGAGGGTCGACCCCCGGACTGTCCGTCCGCCTATCGCCCCATCGTGCTGCTGGATGAGGCCGGGAAGATTTTTGAAAGAATCCTGGCCTCCCGGATCCAGCGGCACTTAGAGACCGCCGGCCCGAACGTGTCAGATCGACAGTTCGGGTTTAGAGAGGGGCGGTCTACGCTCGACGCGCTGAAGTCCCTCAGGGACTTCTGTGAGGACGCGTCGAGCAGAGGGGAGGGAGTAGTGGCGGTGTCGCTCGACATCGCCAATGCCTTTGGCACCCTCCCCTATGGGGTGATAAGGGAGGCGCTCACTTACCACCGAGTGCCTCCCTACTTAAGGCGGATCATAGAGCACTACCTCGATGACAGGGTAGTGCTCTATGAACAGAAGGACGGTCGACGGGGGTCGACGGGGATGGCCTGTGGCGTGCCCCAAGGTTCCGTGCTCGGTCCACTACTATGGAACCTGGGGTACGACTGGGCCATCAGGGGGGAGTTGCTCCCGCGGACGGCCACCATCTGCTACGCAGATGACACCATGGTGGCCGTGCGCGGGACCGACATGAGGGAGGTGCTGTGCCGGGCGGAAGCGGCGGCCGAGCTGACCATTTACCGGATTGGTCGGCTCGGCCTGAGGGTGGCCCTCCCGAAGACTGAGGCGATAGTCTTCGGGGGGCGGGGGTGGAGGCTGCCAGCGGGCGCGGCGCTCACCCTGGGGGGGGAGTCGGTCCCGATCAAGCCCCACATCCGATATTTGGGGCTTGTTTTGGACCGACGGTGGGACTTCGGGGAGCATTTTTCGCAAATGGCTCCCCGAGTGGTGGGCGCCGCGTCGGCAATGAGCAGACTTCTGCCGAACGTGGGTGGGCCGGGCTCCTTGTGCCGCCGGTTATATGCCGGCGTCACAAGGAGCATGGCTCTGTACGGGGCCCCCATCTGGGCGGACAAGTTGTCTGCCCGGAACCGGGCCCTGCTACGGAGGCCTCAGCGGTTGGTGGCCATCCGTATGGTGAGGGCCTACGTGACGGTGGCCCACGCCGCGGCCTGCCTCCTCGCCTGCACCCCGCCCTGGGAGTTGGATGCGGAGGTGCAGGCTGAGACCTACATGGTTAGGTCCAGGGCCCGGGCGAGAGGAGAACGCCCGGACCCTGAGGAGGTGGAGAGGACGCGCCGCATGACGGAGCGCCGACTGCGGGACAGATGGAAAGCCGACCTGGAGGATTCCCCCTATGGTGTTTATACCATAGGGGCGATCCTCCCGTCGGTGGACCTCTGGTTGGACAGGGCAGTCGGCGCTACGTCGTTTCGGCTTGTGCAGGTAATGACCGGACACGGATGCTTCGGTCATTACCTGCACAAAATTGGGAGGGAGCCTACCCCGCAGTGCCATGAGTGCGGGGATCCGGATGACACGGCTCAGCACACCCTCGCGGTGTGCAGTCGTTGGAGTCCGGAGCGCCGCACTATGGCACTAGCCATACAGCGGGAGGACCTCTCACTCTACAGCATTGTCGAGGCAATGCTCTACAGTGAGAGGTCTTGGGAGGCAGTGGCCTCCTTTTGCGAATATATCATTTCGCAGAAGGAGGCCTCGGAGCGTGAGCGCGAGGAGTCCTCTCTCGCGCATCCGCTCCGGCGCAGACGGCAGGGGTTTAGGCGGCGGCGTTTTGCCGGCCGCCTTAACCCTTAGTGACTGCGGGTGGGGGATAGGAGTCCCCTGCCCGCCGTAGGCTAGTCACTGGGCGGTCTGGGAGGGGGGCCACGCGTGTCCGGCCCCTCTCTCCTTTGGCGCGGGTAGCCCCGGCAATAGCTGGGGCAGCCGGTGGGGCACCTTGGCCAAGGCTTCGGCAGGCACCAGGGTGCCTCACCAACCGGCAGGAGGGTACGCCAGGGTGGTTTTTAGTGGGTTGCGCTCCCTTGCCCCCTCTCATTCTGAGGGGGGGTGACGGGGTGAGTCCCACATATCCCCTCACCACTCCTATGGTGAGGGGAATCCATAAAGGATTTTCCACCCTGTCAAAAAAAAAAAAAAAAAAAAAAAAAAAAAAAAAAAAGGTTAGGTTAGGTTAGGTTAGGTTAGGTTAGGTTAGGTTAGGTTGAAGTCGAATCTTGGGTGTTTCTGGGTGGATTAGTGCAATTTTCGGATTCCTAATACTACATTTTCGTCTCTTTCGTTTTCTGCTTCTCTTTCCTTTCTATCTTCTTATTTGTTATTGTTATTAAAGTTTATGTATTTGCGGTTGGTAATTTAATTTCATTTTTTGCTCGGTTTTGCACTTTTTTGTTTTTCTTCTGGTTTTGTTATCTTGCGTCTTTTTTAGCCCTTTTCAGGGCTAGAAGATTGCGGAGTTCTTGTTCTATTTGTGGGTTAAGGTCAAATAATTTTTGGTACCTAGGTTCCAAAATTATTGGCCTTGCCAAATTGTAAATTTTCCCTTATTTCTTGTTAGTTTTAGGGGTTTTTTGTGTTATAATATTGTCGGTGTTGCCTTTATCCCACCTTGCCCAGTTTTTGGGCGGGGGTACTGGTAACGGTCCCGCTTATTATAGCATATTTTGCATTTGGTTTTAGTTTAGTTAGCTTTAAGATTTTTCATTTTGAAAGTTTCAAATTTTATTTGAAAATTTCAGAGAAATTTTTTAGTTACTTTTTTGTGTTTGGTTAAGTTTTTCATTAGTTTTTAGTCTTTGTATAAATTTTGATTTGCTAGTTTAAGGTAGGTTATTTAATTCTTTAAATTTTGTGTATACACGCTTTAACCTTTTGACCACTTGGTCAAAAGTTATTGCACTTTGTATTATATTTGGTAGAGTAAGTTTTTCTTGGGTTTCAGTTTTACAAACTTATCGTTTTTTGATATTTTTGTAAAATTGATAACTTTTAACCTTTTCATCTTTTTTGTGTTTTTTTCTTTTTCTTTTGTTAGTCTTTATTGGGAGGTACCTTTTTGTTTTTGTTTTATTAGTGTACGACTTCGGGAAGTGGGTCAAATTAGGGGCGCAAGATTTTGAGACATTGCTCAGTGTTTCAAATCAGGCGCTCAACCCACTTCTCCATACATTTAGCCAAATCCGACTCGCACTTGACCGTTTAGGTTAGGTTAGGTCGTAAGTCCGGTCCTAGCGGTCGGATTTGGACTAGATTTTGGGACTAGGTAGACGAGGTCACTATGACCTCGCCTACCAAATTTTGGGGGGATCCACCGGGGGGGGGAGGAACTCGCTTGAGTTCCGACTCCGAACCGGAGGATTTTATTGATGTGGATGGTGACGTGGTGGAGAGTGCTCTTTCGACGTCCAAGAGGGCGCATGAGGACGAGGAGGAGGACCCCAAACCTCCTCCAAAGTTCAACACGGCGGTTCGGGGAAAGGCCAAGGGGGCGTATGTGGGGCTAGCTACAGCAAGGCTAAGGGCGAAGCTGTATCAGCTGACGCCCCAATTCTCGGAGGGGGCTGATACCGACTCGGATCCGGCGGATCCTGTGGCCGAGTATCGGAAGGAGTTCCCCGAACTCCGCCCCAAGGGGGGGATAAGGGGGAAAGCGGCCGGCAACGTGCGCTCCCGCTCTACATCGCGCTCTCCTGAGCCCATGGATGGGCTGACGTGCACACAGGAGATGGATCCGGTGGACGCCACCCGCTTGGCGGCGCGCGACATCCTGGAGGCGGCCCGGTCATCCGGGAATTTGAAGGGGGAGATCTGGGGCCGGATGAACCGGGCCTGCAGAACAATTTTAGGGTCGATGGACGAAGTTCAGGCGGCCCAAAATGAGAGCGAGGAGATCCGCAAATTAAAGGCGGATAACAAGCGAATGCGGGAGCAACTGGCGCTCAATTCCGCAGAGCTGAAGGCGCTCCGCATCGCCTTCAGCGAGAGGGAGATCCCGGCCGCACCGGTGGCTTCTTCGTTGCAATTCGGTACGGTCGAACTGACCGAGGCCATACAGGAGATGAAGCGGGACCTGTTTTTGAGCCTCGGTCGGATGGTGAACGACCGTATCGACGAAGTCAACCGGCGTCTCCCGGCGGAGCCAATTCTCCGCCCCCCGTTGGCACACGAGGTGCGTGCCCTCAGGCATGTCCCCACCCCTCCTCCTCGGAGAATTGCCGTTGCGCCCGCTGCTCCCTCCCGGACCCCAGTGGAGGTGCTCGAGCCGGTCGCCAGGGCTCGGCTGGGCGACGGGAGGCCGAAGCCCAAGGCGGTAAGGAAGGTGGCAGCCCAGCCCCCTCCCACCCCCCTTTCGCCGGTGCTCAGCCCCCCCTCCAGGAGGCCAAGCAAACTGGTGGTAGCAGACCCTGCCCCGAGAGCCGTTCGGCCCTCGCAAGGGGAACCCGGCCCCTCGGGCCGAATCCCGCCCCCACCTGCGCAGATGGCGTGGTCGGAGGTGGTTAGGAGGAAGGGGAAGGGTAAGGCCAAGGCCACCCCTCCCCAAGCCCCGAAATCCGGAAAGGCGGCGCCCAGACCGGTGAAGCTGTCCGTCCCCAAGACGGCGGCAGTGGTGGTCACCCTCAAGAAGGGGGCCACCACCACTCTGCAGGCCACCATGGCCAAGGCCATTAACGGTCTTAGGCTCAGTGAGGTGGGCCTGCAGAGCGTCAGGGTGAGGACCTCAATGACGGGTTCCCGGGTCATTGAGGTCCCCGGAGTGGACGGGCACAAGGTGGCGGACACCCTGGCGGCAAAGCTCCAGGGTATGGTTGGGGATGTTGCTGACGTCAGCCGCCCGGTAAAAATGGCCGAGATCCAGCTGGCCGGCCTTGATGAGTCGGCCACGAAGGACTCGGTGGCGCAGGCGGTCGCGTCAGCCGGGTTTTGTCTGCCGGGGCAGGTCAGGGTGGGGGCCGTCCGCTCCTCCTACGACGGCACTGGATCAGTGCTGGTCCAGTGCCCCGTGCAAGCTGCGGCGGCACTTAGAAATGCGAAAAGGATCCTGGTCGGATGGGCCTCCGCCAGGGTCACGCCGATGGGGCCGACACCGATGCGGTGTTACCGATGTTACGGTGTCGGCCACTCACGGGAGCTGTGCCCCTCCAAGGAAGACCGGAGCAATGCCTGCTTCCGGTGCAGTAGGGAGGGGCACAGGATGAGTGAGTGCTGGGAGAAGGCGTGGTGTGCCGTGTGCCACCAGGCCAGACTCCCAGCCAACCATCGGATGGGGGGGACAAATTGTTGCCCCCCCCACACAAGAGGGAGGGATACGAGGCCGCAGCGCCCCCGCCCAGTTCCCGCAGTTCCCGCAGCCCCCGCAGCGACCGCGGCCCAGGAGGAGACCATCATGGACCTCTAGATGCCAGCACACCATCTAGAGGTCCTGCAGGTGAATGTCAACCACTCCGCCAGAGCGCAAGACCTGCTCATGCAGGTCATGGCGGAGTGGGAGATTGACGTGGTCGCGGTGACGGAGCCCTATTTCGTCCCTCCCCTACCCAACTGGGTGGGGTCGAGGGACGAGAGGGCTGCCGTGGTGGTGCCGGCGATCGGCGACGGCCCCCCCCTCGTAAAACTCGAGGTGGGCCCAGGGTACGCGGCGGCCGGATGGGGGAACGACACCGCACTGATTGCGGTGTATTTCTCCCCCAATAGGCCGCTGGTCGCCTTTGAGGCTTTCCTCGAGGCCCTCGGGGGGGTGGCCAGGAGGGTGGCCCCGCGCCAAATAATCATCCTGGGGGACCTCAACGCCAAAAGCGCGGCGTGGGGTTCCCCCGTAACGGATGCGCGCGGGGGTGTGCTTCGGGATTGGTTGGTGGTGGAGGGCCTGGTTGTCCTCAACCAGGGCAGCGCCAATACTTGCGTGCGGCGGCAGGGGGGGTCCATCGTGGATGTCACGTTTGCGACCCCTGCCATTGCCGCACGCGTCACCGATTGGCGCGTCCTGGAGGACGTGGAGACCCTATCAGACCATCTGAATATCAGGTTTAGGGTCTCCACAAGGGCAGGCCAGCCACCACCAGTCCCAGGGGGGGGGCGTAGGGGGGGAAGGGGGGAGTTCCCCAAGTGGTCCCTGTCCCAGCTGGACAGGGCCAGGGCGGACGAGGCGGCGTTGGTGGAGGCGTGGTGTGACGCCCCACCCGCCGCCTTGGGGGTGGAGGAGAGGGCGCGCCGGTTCCGCACATCGCTGCAGTCGGTGTGCGGAGCGGCCATGCCCCGGGCGAGGCGCCTCTTCGCCCGCCGGTTTGTGTATTGGTGGTCCGCCGAAATCGCGGCCCTGCGGACCACCAGCAACGGTGCCCGCAACGCCTACCAGCGTTGCAGGCGCCGGCAGCACACCCGGGAGGAGGAGGAGGGGCTCCACAGGGCCCTCCAAGAAGCCAAGAGGGCCCTGGTCCTGTCCATCGCGGTGGCCAAGGAGGAGGGGTGGTCCTCCTTCCTCGCCACGCTGGACAGGAATCCATGGGGGCGGCCGTACAGGGTGGTGCGCAACAAAATGCGCACCGCCCCCCCCATGGACTCACTGGAGCCCCCTCTCCTCAGGAGGGTCATCGAGGGGCTGTTTCCGGCAGCCCCTTCGATAGTTCCCCCGGTGATGACCGAGCCACCGGGGGACCTGGAGGACCCACCCGAACTCGTCATCGCACCGGTAAGCGATGACGAGTTCGAGAGGGCGGTGGACCGGCTCCGGGGCTGCAATAAAGCCCCGGGGCCCGACGGAGTACCAGGGCGGGTACTCCACATCGCCCTACAGCACCTCGGGGACCGACTCAGGCAGTTGTTGAGTGACTGCCTGAGAGAGGAACGGTTCCCGAGAGTGTGGAAGGAGGGAAGGCTTTGCCTCCTCCGGAAGGAGGGTCGACCCCCGGACTGTCCGTCCGCATATCGCCCCATCGTGCTGCTGGATGAGGCCGGGAAGATTCTCGAGAGAATCCTGGCCTCCCGGATCCAGCAGCACCTACAGACCGCCGGCCCGAACGTCTCGGATAGACAGTTCGGGTTCAGGGAAGGGCGGTCTACGCTCGACGCGTTGAAGTCCCTTAGGGACTTCTGTGACCACGCGTCGAGCAGAGGGGAGGGTGTAGTGGCGGTGTCGCTCGACATCGCCAATGCCTTTGGCACCCTCCCCTATGGGGTGATAAGGGAGGCACTCATTTACCACCGAGTGCCTCCCTACCTGCGGCGGCTCCTAGAGCACTACCTCACCGAGAGGGTAGTGCTCTACGAGCAGAAGGACGGTCGACGGGGGTCGACGGAGATGGCCTGTGGCGTACCCCAAGGTTCCGTGCTCGGTCCACTCTTATGGAACCTGGGGTACGATTGGGCCATCAGGGGGGAGTTGCTCCCGCGGACGGCCACCATCTGCTATGCGGATGACACAATGGTGGCCGTGCGCGGGACCGACGTGAGGGAGGTGCTTTGCCGGGCGGAAGCGGCGGCCGAGCTGGCCATTTACCGGATTGGTCGGCTCGGCCTGAGGGTGGCCCTCCCGAAGACTGAGGCGATAGTCTTCGGGGGGCGGGGGTGGAGGCTGCCTGCGGGCGCGGCGCTCACACTGGGGGGGGAACCGGTCCAGATCAAGCCCCACATCAAATATTTGGGGCTTGTTCTGGACCGATGGTGGAGTTTCGGGGAGCATTTCTCGCAGATGGCTCCCCGAATTGTGGGCGCCGCGTCGGCACTAAGTCGGCTTCTGCCGAACGTGGGTGGGCCGGGCTCCTTGTGCCGCCGGTTATATGCCGGCGTCACAAGGAGCATGGCTCTGTACGGGGCCCCCATCTGGGCGGACAAGCTGTCCGCCCGGAACCGGGCCCTGCTACGGAGGCCACAGCGGGTGGTGGCCCTCAGAATGGTGAGGGCCTACAGGACGGTGGCCCACGCCGCGGCCTGCCTCCTCGCTTGCACCCCGCCCTGGGAGTTGGACGCGGAGGTGCAAGCGGAGACCTACAAGGTTAGGTCCAGGGCCCGGGCTAGGGGTGAACGCCCGGACCCTGAGGAGGTGGAGGAGACGCGCCGGATGATGGAGCGCCGACTGCGGGACAGGTGGAAAGCCGACCTGGAGGATTCCCCTTATGGTGTTTATACCATAGGGGCGATCCTCCCGTCGGTGGACACCTGGTTGGGGAGAGCAGTCGGTGCTACATCGTACCGGCTTGTGCAGGTATTGACCGGACACGGATGCTTCGGTCATTACCTGCACAAGATTGGGAGGGAGCCCGGCCCGCAGTGCCATGAGTGCGGCGATCCGGACGACACGGCTCAGCACACCCTTGCGGTGTGCAGCCGCTGGAGTGCGGAGCGCTGCACTATGGCGCTGGCGATCGGGCAATGGGACCTCTCCCTGCACAGCGTTGTGTCTGCAATGCTGTGCAGCGACAGGTCCTGGAGGGCTATGGCCTCCTTTTGCGAAAGTGTCATCTCGCAGAAGGAGGCCTCGGAGCGTGAGCGCGAGGAGTCTCCTCTCGCGCATCCGCTCCGGCGCAGACGGCAGGGGTTTAGGCGGCGGCGTTTTGCTGGCCGCCTCTACCCTTAGTGGCTGCGGGTGGGGGATGGGAGTCCCCTGCCCGCCGTAGGCTAGTCACTGGGCGGTCTGGGAGGGGGGCCACGCGTGCTCGGCCCCTCTCCCCTTTGGCGCGGGTAGCCCCGGCAATGGCTGGGGCAGCCGGGAGGCACCCTGAACTAAGCTTCGGCAGGCATCAGGGTGCCTCACCAGCCGGCAGGAGGGTACGCCAGGGTGGTTTTTAGTGGGTTGCGCTCCCTTGCCCCCTCTCATTCTGAGGGGGGGTGACGGGGTGAGTCCCACATATCCCCTCACCACTCCCATGGTGAGGGGAATGCATAAAGCATTTTCCACCCTGTCAAAAAAAAAAAAAAAAAAAAAAAAAAAAAAAAAAAAAGGTTAGGTTAGGTTAGGTTAGGTTAGGTTAGGTTAGGTTAGGTTAGGTTAGGTTAGGTTAGGTTAGGTTAGGTTAGGTTAGGTTAGGTTAGGTTAGGTTAGGTTAGGTTAGGTTAGGTTAGGTTAGGTTAGGTTAGGTTAGGTTAGGTTAGGTTAGGTTCCCCCCCCGATAGTGCTGCCACCTTGCCGTGGTGGGGGGGCTTGCGTGTCTCAATGATCCACGAGGCTATACCGGACAGGGCTACCCATACCGGAAAGGCTCGTGGTGAGGGTCCAGACGAAGAGCGGCACTCTGGGGAGGTGACAGGGTTTCTGGAAGGGTTGCGGTTGCGTGCCTGCTGCCGGGCGGGCCGCTTCTGCCCCGGAAGGATTCCCTTGTCACCTGGGGTGGGTTTGGTGACGAGAGGCTTTTCGTAGGAAAAGCCTTCTCGTCATCCTTGGTGGGTGGTGGCAGAGGTCGTTGGAAGGGTTGGTTGTGTGCGCTTTCGCTTCCACCCCGGACAGCGTCCTACTGTCGCCATTTTTGACGGTTGGTGGCTGGGGTAGCTTGAAGGGTCAGTTGCGAGTGCACTTGGTGCTTGCCGCTTCTGGTCCGGAAAGCTTAACCAGTCGCCTGGAGGGGGCTTTGGCGGGGGTGGTTGAAAAGGGTGGTTTCCATCCTGGACAGCTGCCTCTGTCAGTTGGTGGTTGGTGACTGGGTTTATGGGCAGGGACGGCATCGCAGAAATGCGTTGCGCGTTCCCTTGCGTCGTACTCCCATGTCACCCGCGGGTCCCTCTACGTGTCTTTCGGAATCCCGGGGGGCACTGTAGTTATTGAGGGGACAGCTGCGGTGGGGCGTGTTTGAAGGATACTTGGTATCCGGAAAGCACCATCCACCGCAGGCAGATCGTTGGAGGGAAGGCGAACTCAGTGGACTTCGGTTCGCTGCTCGCCCGAACTCCTTGTAGAGCCAGTGGGTTGGGGACCCACCTTGCACGGCTCTACCGGTCTGGGGTGTTGATCGTGGGCTGTTCACAGTCGGCACCTCCTTTGGCGAGGATTGGGGGGGCCCTTTTTGGGCAAGCCGGGAGGCGCGTCAGTGGCCAAAGCTTAGGCATGTACCGCGGCGCCTCACCACCGGCCAGGGTTTAAACGCCGGAGTGGTTTTAAACGGTAGTTCGTTCGTACGAGAGTCCGTTATACTTCCCATTGCACCGCCTACCCCAGGCAGGGAAGATACGTAAATGTATTTCCACTCCGTCAAAAAAAAAAAAAAAAAAAAGGTTAGGTTAGGTTAGGTTAGGTTAGGTTAGGTTAGGTTAGGTTAGGTTAGGTTAGGTTAGGTTAGGTTAGGTTAGGTTAGGTTAGGTTAGGTTAGGTTAGGTTAGGTTAGGTTAGGTTAGGTTAGGTTAGGTTAGGTTCCCCCCCGATAGTGCTGCCACCTTGCCGTGGTGGGGGGGCTTGCGTGTCTCAATGATCTGCGAGGCTATACCGGACAGGGCTACCCATACCGGAAAGGCTCGTGGTGAGGGTCCAGACGAAGAGCGGCACTCTGGGGAGGTGACAGGGGGTTCTGGAAGGGTTGCGGTCGCGTGCCTTAGGGCTGCTTCTGCCCCGGAAAGTTCACTCTGTCACCTGGGGAGGGTTTGGTGACGAGAGGCTTTTCGTTAGAAAAGTCTTCTCGTCACCCTTGGTGGGTGGTGGCAGAGGTCGTTGGAAGGGGTGGTTGTGTGCGCTTTCGCTTCCATCCCGGACAGCTTCCTACTGTCGCCATTTTTGAGGGTTGGTGGCTGGGGTAGCTTGAAGGGTCAGTTGCGAGTGCACTTGGTGCTTGCCGCTTCTGGTCCGGAAAGCTTAACCAGTCGCCTGGAGGGGGCTTTGGCGGGGGTGGTTGAAAAGGGTGGTTTCCATCCTGGACAGCTGCCTCTGTCAGTTGGTGGTTGGTGACTGGGTTTATGGGCAGGGACGGCATCGCAGAGATGCGTTGCGCGTTCCCTTGCGTCGTACTCCCATGTCACCCGCGGGTCCCTCTACGTGTCTTTCGGAATCCCGGGGGGCACTGTAGTTATCGAGGGGACAGCTGCGGTGGGGCGTGTTTGAAGGATACTTGGTATCCGGAAAGCACCATCCACCGCAGGCAGATCGTTGGAGGGAAGGCGAACTCAGTGGACTTCGGTTCGCTGCTCGCCCGAACTCCTTGTAAAGCCAGTGGGTTGGGGACCCACCTTGCACGGCTTTACCGGTCTGGGGTGTTGATCGTGGGCTGTTCACAGTCGGCACCTCCTTTGGCGAGGATTGGGGGGGCCCTTTTTGGGCAAGCCGGGAGGCGCGTCAGTGGCCAAAGCTTAGGCATGTACCGCGGCGCCTCACCACCGGCAAGGGTTTAAACGCCGGAGTGGTTTTAAACGGTAGTTCGTTCGTACGAGAGTCCGTTATACTTCCCATTGCACCGCCTACCCCAGGCAGGGAAGATGCGTAAATGCATTTCCACTCCGTCAAAAAAAAAAAAAAAAAAAAAAAAAAAAAAAAAAAAAAAAAAAAAAAAAAAAAAAAAAAAAAAAAAAAAAAAAAAAAAAAAAAAAAGGTTAGGTTAGGTTAGGTTAGGTTAGGTTAGGTTAGGTTAGGTTAGGTTAGGTTAGGTTAGGTTAGGTTAGGTTAGGTTAGGTTAGGTTAGGTTAGGTTAGGTTAGGTTAGGTTAGGTTAGGTTAGGTTAGGTTAGGTTAGGTTAGGTTAGGTTAGGTTAGGTTAGGTTAGGTTAGGTTAGGTTAGGTTAGGTTAGGTTAGGTTAGGTTAGGTTAGGTTAGGTTAGGTTAGGTTAGGTTAGGTTAGGTTAGGTTAGGTTAGGTTAGGTTAGGTTAGGTTAGGTTAGGTTAGGTTAGGTTAGGTTAGGTTAGGTTAGGTTAGGTTAGGTTAGGTTAGGTTAGGTTCCCCCCCGACTGTGCTGCCACCTTGCCGTGGTGGGGGGGCTTGCGTGTCTCAATGATCCACGAGGCTATACCGGACAGGGCTACCCATACCGGAAAGGCTCGTGGTGAGGGGCCAGACTAAGAGCGGCCATGGGGAGGTGACAGGGTTTCTGGAAGGGTTGCGGTCGCGTGCCTGCCGGAAACAGGCCGCTTCTGCCCCGGAAGGATTCCCTTGTCACCTGGGGGGGTTTGGTGACGAGAGGCTTTTCCTCGGAAAAGTCTTCTCGTCACCCTTGGTGGGTGGTGGCAGGGGTCGTTAGATGGGGTGGTTGCGAGTGCACTTGGTGCTTGCCGCCTCCACCCCGGACAGCGTCCTACTGTCGCCATTTTTGACGGTTGGTGGCTGGGGTAGCTTGAAGGGTCAGTTGCGAGTGCACTTGGTGCTTGCCGCTTCTGGTCCGGAAAGCTTAACCAGTCGCCTGGAGGGGGCTTTGGCGGGGGTGGTTGAAAAGGGTGGTTTCCATCCTGGACAGCTGCCTCTGTCAGTTGGTGGTTGGTGACTGGGTTTATGGGCAGGGACGGCATCGCAGAAATGCGTTGCGCGTTCCCTTGCGTCGTACTCCCATGTCACCCGCGGGTCCCTCTACGTGTCTTTCGGAATCCCGGGGGGCACTGTAGTTATTGAGGGGACAGCTGCGGTGGGGCGTGTTTGAAGGATACTTGGTATCCGGAAAGCACCATCCACCGCAGGCAGATCGTTGGAGGGAAGGCGAACTCAGTGGACTTCGGTTCGCTGCTCGCCCGAACTCCTTGTAGAGCCAGTGGGTTGGGGACCCACCTTGCACGGCTCTACCGGTCTGGGGTGTTGATCGTGGGCTGTTCACAGTCGGCACCTCCTTTGGCGAGGATTGGGGGGGCCCTTTTTGGGCAAGCCGGGAGGCGCGTCAGTGGCCAAAGCTTAGGCATGTACCGCGGCGCCTCACCACCGGCCAGGGTTTAAACGCCGGAGTGGTTTTAAACGGTAGTTCGTTCGTACGAGAGTCCGTTATACTTCCCATTGCACCGCCTACCCCAGGCAGGGAAGATGCGTAAATGCATTTCCACTCCGTCAAAAAAAAAAAAAAAAAAAAAAAAAAAAAAAAAAAAGGTTAGGTTAGGTTAGGTTAGGTTAGGTTAGGTTAGGTTAGGTTAGGTTAGGTTAGGTTAGGTTAGGTTAGGTTAGGTTAGGTTAGGTTAGGTTAGGTTAGGTTAGGTTAGGTTAGGTTAGGTTAGGTTAGGTTAGGTTAGGTTAGGTTAGGTTAGGTTAGGTTAGGTTAGGTTAGGTTAGGTTAGGTTAGGTTAGGTTAGGTTAGGTTAGGTTAGGTTAGGTTAGGTTAGGTTAGGTTAGGTTAGGTTAGGTTAGGTTAGGTTAGGTTAGGTTAGGTTAGGTTAGGTTAGGTTAGGTTAGGTTAGGTTAGGTTAGGTTAGGTTAGGTTAGGTTAGGTTAGGTTAGGTTAGGTTAGGTTAGGTTAGGTTAGGTTAGGTTAGGTTAGGTTAGGTTAGGTTAGGTTAGGTTAGGTTAGGTTAGGTTAGGTTAGGTTAGGTTAGGTTAGGTTAGGTTAGGTTAGGTTAGGTTAGGTTAGGTTAGGTTAGGTTAGGTTAGGTTAGGTTCCCCCCCGATAGTGCTGCCACCTTGCCGTGGTGGGGGGGCTTGCGTGGCTCAATGATCTGCGAGGCTATACCGGACAGGGCTACCCATACCGGAAAGGCTCGTGGTGAGGGTCCAGACGAAGAGACTCTGGGGAGGTGATAGGGGTTTCTTGAAGGGTTGCGGTTGCGTGCCTGCTGCCGGGCGGGCCGCTTCTGCCCCGGAAGGATTCCCTTGTCACCTGGGGTGGGTTTGGTGACGAGAGGCTTTTCCTTGGAAAAGTCTTCTCGTCACCCTTGGTGGGTGGTGGCAGAGGTCGTTGGAAGGGAAGGGGTGGTTGCGAGTGCACTTGGTGCTTGCCGCTTCCATCCCGGACAGCGTCCTACTGTCGCCATTTTTGACGGTTGGTGGCTGGGGTAGCTTGAAGGGTCAGTTGCGAGTGCACTTGGTGCTTGCCGCTTCTGGTCCGGAAAGCTTAACCAGTCGCCTGGAGGGGGCTTTGGCGGGGGTGGTTGAAAAGGGTGGTTTCCATCCTGGACAGCTGCCTCTGTCAGTTGGTGGTTGGTGACTGGGTTTATGGGCAGGGACGGCATCGCAGAAATGCGTTGCGCGTTCCCTTGCGTCGTACTCCCATGTCACCCGCGGGTCCCTCTACGTGTCTTTCGGAATCCCGGGGGGCACTGTAGTTATTGAGGGGACAGCTGCGGTGGGGCGTGTTTGAAGGATACTTGGTATCCGGAAAGCACCATCCACCGCAGGCAGATCGTTGGAGGGAAGGCGAACTCAGTGGACTTCGGTTCGCTGCTCGCCCGAACTCCTTGTAGAGCCAGTGGGTTGGGGACCCACCTTGCACGGCTCTACCGGTCTGGGGTGTTGATCGTGGGCTGTTCACAGTCGGCACCTCCTTTGGCGAGGATTGGGGGGGCCCTTTTTGGGCAAGCCGGGAGGCGCGTCAGTGGCCAAAGCTTAGGCATGTACCGCGGCGCCTCACCACCGGCCAGGGTTTAAACGCCGGAGTGGTTTTAAACGGTAGTTCGTTCGTACGAGAGTCCGTTATACTTCCCATTGCACCGCCTACCTCAGGCAGGGAAGATACGTAAATGTATTTCCACTCCGTCAAAAAAAAAAAAAAAAAAAAAAAAAAAAAAAAAAAAAAAAAAAAAAAAAAAAAAAAAAAAAAAAAAAAAAAAAAAAAAAAAAAAAAAAAAAAAAAAAAAAAAAAAAAAAAAAAAAAAAAAAAAAAAAAAAAAAAAAAAAAAAAAAAAAAAAAAAAAAAAAAGGTTAGGTTAGGTTAGGTTAGGTTAGGTTAGGTTAGGTTAGGTTAGGTTAGGTTAGGTTAGGTTAGGTTAGGTTAGGTTAGGTTAGGTTAGGTTAGGTTAGGTTAGGTTAGGTTAGGTTAGGTTAGGTTAGGTTAGGTTAGGTTAGGTTAGGTTAGGTTAGGTTAGGTTAGGTTAGGTTAGGTTAGGTTAGGTTAGGTTAGGTTAGGTTAGGTTAGGTTAGGTTAGGTTAGGTTAGGTTAGGTTAGGTTAGGTTAGGTTAGGTTAGGTTAGGTTAGGTTAGGTTAGGTTAGGTTAGGTTAGGTTAGGTTAGGTTAGGTTAGGTTAGGTTAGGTTAGGTTAGGTTAGGTTAGGTTAGGTTAGGTTAGGTTAGGTTAGGTTAGGTTAGGTTAGGTTAGGTTAGGTTAGGTTAGGTTAGGTTAGGTTAGGTTAGGTTAGGTTAGGTTAGGTTAGGTTAGGTTAGGTTAGGTTAGGTTAGGTTAGGTTAGGTTAGGTTAGGTTAGGTTAGGTTAGGTTAGGTTAGGTTAGGTTAGGTTAGGTTAGGTTAGGTTAGGTTAGGTTAGGTTAGGTTAGGTTAGGTTAGGTTAGGTTAGGTTAGGTTAGGTTAGGTTAGGTTAGGTTAGGTTAGGTTAGGTTAGGTTAGGTTAGGTTAGGTTAGGTTGAGGTCGTTTCTCGGAGGTTACTTGGTGGATTGTTGCGATTTTTGGAATCAAAACACTACATTTTTTCCTAATCTAACTTTTTCTTTCAGTTCTCTCCTTGTTCTTCAGTTTTCCTTAATTTTTCAGTTTTACGTTTTGCGGTTGGTAATTTTTTGTTAATTTTTTCTTGGATTTGCACTTTTTTGTTTCATTTTTGGTTTTTTCATCTTGCGTCTTTTTTAGCCCTTTTCAGGGCTAGAAGATTGCGGAATACTTGTTTGTGTTGTGGGTTTAGGTCCGATAATTTTCGGAACGAAAGTTCCGAATTTATTGGCCTTGCCAAATTGTAAATTTTTGCCTTATTTTTTCTATTATTTAATATTAATTTTAGGGTTTGTTTACATTTTTCAACTGTAAATTTGTCGGTGTTGCCTTTATCCCACCTTGCCCAGTTTTTGGGCGGGGGTACCGGCAACGGTCCCGCTTATTTCAGTTTTGGTTTTGGTTTAGGTTTAAGTCCTTTAGTAATTAAATTTTATTTTTGAAAATTTTTCGTTTTTACCTGAAGTTTTCAGAAATCTTTGCTTTTGTACTTATAACTTTTTTGTGTTTGGTGTGTTATTTAAATTAGTTTTTAGTGTTTGTAAAATATTTAACTCATAGATTAGGTTAGTTTGTTTAATTCTTTAAATATTTTGTATAGTTTGTTTAACTTTTTAACCTCTAGGTTAAAAGTTATTTACTTCTTTATATTATTAGGTAGGCTAAACTTTTTCCGTGTTGTTGGATTACCAACTTAAGGTTTTTCCTAAAGTTGGTTAATTCAATAACTCTGAACCTTTTTACCTTTTTCGTGTTTTTCTTTTTTGGTTTTTAAGACCTCATTGGGAGGCATATTTTTGTTCTTTGCACGGTTTGTGTACGACCTCCAAAAGTGGGTCAAATTGAGCGCCAAAGTTTTTGAACTATTGCTATTCGTTTCAAATCAGGCGCTCAACCCACTTTTGTATGGAATAAGTCAAATCCGACTCGCACTTGACGATTCGAAGTTAGGTTAGGTCGTAACTTCGGACGTCGCGGTCGGATTTGGACCTTGTTTCGGTGTTAGGTAGACGGGGTCACCATGACCTCGCCTACCAAATTTTGGGAGGATCCGCTGGTGGGGGGAGGAGAGAAGGGCATAAACCTTTCGAGTTCCGACTCCGAGGCGGACGATTGCATTGAGGTGGACGATTATGTTCCCTTGCCCTCTAAAAGGCCGTTTGAGGAGGAGGAGGATGACTCCAAGCCTCCTCCAAAGGTGAGTTCCTCGCTACGGGGGAAGCCCAAGGGCTCGTACGCGGGACTGGCTGCGGCTAGATTGCGGGCTAGGCTCTATCAGCTAGAGCCCCAATTTGCCGAGGTAGCCGGGGTAGCTGAGCCTGAGCCGGGGACCAGCTACCAGCGGGAGTTCCCCGAACTCCGCCAAAAGGGGGGTAAAAAGGGGAAAGCGGGAGACTTTGTGCGCTCTCGCTCCGTCTCGCGCTCCCCCGAGCCATTGGAGGGTCCTACCTGTCAGCAGGAGGTTGACCCGCTCGACGCCACCCGAATGGCGGCGCGAGATATTTTAGAGGCGGCCCGGGCATCCGGAAATCTCAAGGGAGAGATTTGGGGCCGGATGAACCGGGCTTGCCGAACAATTTTGGGCTCTATGGACGAGGTCGAGGCGGCCAGGTCCGAGAGCGAGGAGATCCGCATCCTGAAGGCGGACAACAAAAGGATGCGGGAGCAACTCGCTCAAAACTCGGCGGAGCTGAAGGCGCTCCGCGTCGCCTTCAGCGAGCGGCAGAGTCCGGCCGCTCCTGTGGCCGCTGCGCTACAGTTTGGGACGGCTGAACTGACCGAGGCAATTCAGGTCATGAAACGGGACCTGTTCCTGAGCCTCGGTCAGATGATCAACAGCCGTATAGAGGACGTCAATAGGCGCCTCCCGGCCGAGCCCATCCTCCGCCCCCCGTTAGCGCACGAAAAGCGGGCCGCCAAACCTGCTGCAGTAGCTCCCCTGCAGAGTAGAAGACCTGGCCTACCTTTGTCAACTCCGGTGGAGGCATTGGAGCCTGTAGCCAGGGCCCGATTGGGTGATGGTAGACCGAAGCCAGCGGCGGCCAAGAAGGTGGCGGCTCCGGCCCCGGCTGCGGTACCCGCTTCCAGGAGACCGGCCAAGCTCGTGAACACCGGCCCCGCCCCCCTTTCACCGGTATTCACCCCACGGAGGCCAAGTAATCCGGTGGTCGCTGACCCAGCCCCGAGAGCCGTTCGGCCCTCGCAAGCGGAACCCGGCCCCTCGGGCCGAATGCCACCCCCGCCCACGCAGATGGCGTGGTCGGAGGTCGTCCGCAGGAAGGGGAAGGGTAAGGCTAAGGCCTCCCCTCCTCCACCACCGAAGACCGGCAAGGCGGCGCCCAAACCCGTCAAGCTGGCCGTCCCCAAGACGGCAGCGGTGGTGGTCTCCCTCAAGGAGGGAGCCACCACCACCCTGAAGGAAACTATGGCAAAGGCCATCAACGGCCTTAGCCTCAGCGAGGTGGGCCTACAAAATGTCAAGGTCAGGACCTCGATGACCGGCTCCCGGGTCATCGAGGTCGCCGGTGCGGACGGGCAAAAAGTGGCGGACACCCTTGCGGCCAGGCTGCAGGGGATAGTGGGCGACGTCGCAAACGTCAGCCGCCCCGTTAAGATGGCCGAACTCCGGCTCTCCGGCCTGGACGAGTCGGCCACTAACGAGGCGGTGGCTAGGGCCGTCGCCGCAGCCGGGGCTTGCCTGCCGGAACAGGTTAGGGTGGCCTACATCCGCACACTCTACAACGGCACTGGGTCAGCAATGATCCAGTGCCCAGTGCTGGCGGCGATCGCGGTTAAAAACGCTGGCAGGGTCCAAGTAGGCTGGGCCTCTGCCAGGGTCGAGGTGGTGGGGCCGACGCCGATGCGGTGCTACCGTTGTTTCGGCGTCGGCCACTCGCGGGAGATGTGCCCCTCCAAGTCTGACCGGAGCAATTGCTGCTTCCGGTGCAGCAAAGAGGGGCACAAAATGTCGGAGTGCTGGGAGAAGGCGTGGTGTGCCGTGTGCCACCAGGCCAAACTCCCAGCCAACCACCGGATGGGGGGTATAAATTGTTGCCCCCCCGCCCTCAGAGGGAGGAGCACGAGGCTGCAGCGCCCCCGCCCCGTCCCGACTAGTAACGCCCCCGCAGCGGCTGCCGCCGACGGGCCACCGGAGGAGACCTGCATGGAGTCCTAAATGCCAGCACAGCATTTGGAACTCCTGCAGGTCAACGTCAACCACTCCGCCAGATCACAGGACCTGCTAATGCAGGTCATGGCGGAGTGGTCGATCGACGCGGTGGTCGTGACGGAGCCCTACTACGTCCCTCCCTCACCCAATTGGGTGGGGTCGACGGACGAGAGGGCTGCCGTGGTGGTGCCGGCGGTCGGCAATGGCCCCCCTCTGGGGAGGATCGAGGTCGGCCCGGGGTATGCAGCGGCCGGATGGGGGAGCGACACCGTATTAATTGCGGTGTATTTCTCCCCCAATAGGCCGCTGGCCGACTTCGAGGTCTTCCTCGGGGTCCTGGGGGGCGTTGCGAGGAGGGCGGCCCCGCGCCAAGTAATCATCCTGGGGGACCTCAACGCCAAAAGTGCGGCGTGGGGATCCCCCGTGACGGATGCGCGCGGGGCGGCGCTAAGGGATTGGTCGGTGGTAGCGGGCCTGGCGGTCTTGAACCGGGGCAGCGCCAACACCTGCGTGCGGCGGCGAGGGGGGTCAATCGTGGACGTCACGTTCGCGACCCCCGCCATTGCCGCACGCGTCGCAGGTTGGCGCGTCCTGGAGGACGTGGAGACCCTGTCTGACCACCTATATATTAGGTTCAGGGTCTCTTCAGGGCTGGGCCAGCCACCACCAGTCCCAAGGGGGGGG
Organism: Acleris emargana; assembly: GCA_927399475.2. Taxonomy (NCBI): domain Eukaryota; kingdom Metazoa; phylum Arthropoda; class Insecta; order Lepidoptera; family Tortricidae; genus Acleris; species Acleris emargana. The sequence continues at coordinate 12,819,376 of OV656863.1, forward strand.
CGTAGGGGGGGAATGGGGGAGTTCCCCAAGTGGTCCCTGTCCCTTCTGGACAGGGCCAAGGCGGACGAGGCGGCGATGGTGGAGGCTTGGTGCTCCGCCCCACCCGCCGCCTCAGGAGTCGAGGAGAGGGCGCGCCACTTCCGCACATCGTTGCAGACGGTGTGCGGAGCGGCCATGCCCCGGGCAAGACGGCTGTTTGCCCGGAGGTGCGTCTACTGGTGGTCCGCAGAAATTGCGGCCCTGCGGACCACCGCCGACGGTGCCCGCCACGCCTACCAGCACTGTAGGCGTAGGCGGCACACTCGGGAGGAGGAGGAGGGGCTCTACAGGGCCCACCAAGAGGCCAGGGGGGCCCTAACCCTGTCCATAGCGGTGGCCAAGGAAGAGGGCAATGTCTCCTTCCTGGCCACGCTGGACGAGAATCCATGGGGGCGGCCGTACAAGGTGGTGCGCAACAAGATGCGCACCGCCCCCCCCATGGATTCGCTGGAGCCCCCCCTCCTGAGGAGGGTCATCGAGGGGCTGTTTCCGGCAGCCCCGTCGATAGTTCCCCCGGTGATGACCGAGCCACCGGGGGACCTGGAGGACCCACTCGAACTCGACATCGCACCGGTGAGCGATGACGAGTTCGAGAGGGCGGTGGACCGGCTCCGGGGCTGCAAGAAAGCCCCGGGGCCCGATGGAGTACCGGGCCGGGTACTCCCCATCGCCCTAAAGCACCTCGGGGACCGACTCAGGCAGTTAATGAGTGACTGCCTGAGGGAAGGTCGGTTCCCGAGAGTGTGGAAAGAGGGGAGGCTGTGCCTCATCCGGAAGGAGGGTCGACCCCCGGATTGCCCGTCCGCCTATCGCCCCATAGTGCTGCTGGACGAGGCCGGGAAGATGTTGGAGAGAGTCCTGGCCTCCAGAATCCGGCAGCACCTAGAGACCGCCGGCCCGAACGTCTGTGAGAGACAGTTCGGGTTTAGGGAGGGGCGGTCTACGCTCGACGCGGTGAAGTCCCTAAGGGACTTCTGCGACTACGCGTCGAGCAGAGGGGAGGGAGTAGTGGCGGTGTCGCTCGACATCGCCAACGCCTTTGGCACCCTCCCCTATGGGGTGATAAGGGAGGCACTCATATACCACCGAGTGCCTCCCTACCTGCGGCGGCTCATAGAGCACTACCTTACTGATAGGGTAGTGCTCTATGAGCAGGCGGACGGTCGACGGGGGTCGACGGAGATGGCCTGTGGCGTGCCCCAAGGTTCCGTGCTCGGTCCGCTTTTATGGAACCTGGGGTACGACTGGGCCATCAGGGGGGAGCTGCTCCCGCGGACGGCCACCATCTGCTACGCAGACGATACCATGGTGGCCGCGCGCGGGACCGAGCTGAGAGAGGTGCTGTGCCGGGCGGAAGCGGCGGCCGAGCTGGCGATTCACCGGATCGGTCGGCTCGGCCTGAGGGTGGCCCTCCCGAAGACTGAGGCTATAGTCTTCGGGGGGCGGGGGTGGAGGCTGCCGGCGGGCGCGGCGCTCACCCTGGGGGGGGAACCGGTCCAGATCAAGCCCCACATAAAATATTTGGGGCTTGTTCTGGACCGATGGTGGAGTTTCGGGGAGCACTTCAAGAAGTTAGCTCCCCGAGTGGTGGGCGCCGCGTCGGCGATGAGTCGGCTTCTGCCGAACGTGGGTGGACCAGGCTCCTTGTGCCGCCGGCTGTATGCCGGCGTCACGAGGAGCATGGCTCTGTACGGGGCCCCGATCTGGGCGGACAAGCTGTCCGCCCGGAACCGGGCCCTGCTACGGAGGCCACAACGGGTGGTGGCCCTCCGCATAGTGAGGGCCTACATGACGGTGGCCCACGCCGCGGCCTGCCTCCTCGCCTGCACCCCGCCCTGGGAGTTGGACGCAGAGGTGCAGGCGGAGACCTACAAGGTTAGGTCCCGGGCCCGGGCGAGAGGTGACCGCCCGGACCCTGAGGAGGTTGAGGAGACGCGCCGGATGATGGAGCGCCGACTGCGGGACAGGTGGAAAGCGAGCCTGGAGGATTCCCCCTATGGTGTTTATACCATAGGGGCGATCCTCCCGTCGCTGGACACCTGGTTGGGGAGAGCAGTCGGTGCTACATCGTACCGGCTTGTGCAGGTATTGACCGGACACGGATGCTTCGGTCATTACCTGCACAAGATTGGGAGGGAGCCCGGCCCGCAGTGCCATGAGTGCGGCGATCCGGACGACACGGCTCGCCACACCCTCGCGGTGTGCAGCCGTTGGAGTGCGGAGCGCTGCACGATGGCACTGGCCATCGGGCAATGGGACCTCTCCCTGCACAGCGTCGTGTCTGCGATGCTGTGCAGCGACAGGTCCTGGAGGGCTGTGGCCTCCTTCTGCGAGTACGTTATCTCGCAGAAGGAGGCCTCGGAGCGGGAGCGCGAGGAGTCTCCTCACGCGCATCCGCTCCGGCGCAGACGGCAGGGGTTTAGGCGGCGGCGTTTTGCCGGCCGCCTCTACCCTTAGTGACTGCGGGTGGGGGATGGGAGTCCCCTGCTCGCCGTAGGCTAGTCACTTAGCGGTCTGGGAGGGGGGCCAGGCGTACTCGGCCCCTCTCTCCTTAGGCGCGGGAAGCCCCGGCAATGGCTGGGGCGACCGGTGGACACCGTGGGGATGCCGAGCAGGAAACACGGTGTCCGTACAAACCGGAAGGGTGGGTACGCCAAGGTGTTTTTTAGTGGGTAACACTCCCCACTCCTTCTCATTCAGAGAAGGGGGGGGACGTGAGTCCCACATACCCTCCCGCCACTCCCATGGCGGGGGAAATGCGTAACGCATTTTTCACCTTGACAAAAAAAAAAAAAAAAAAAAAAAAAAAAAAAAAAAAAAAAAAAAAAAAAAAAAAAAAAAAAAAAAAAAAAAAAAAAAAAAAAAAAAAAAAAAAAAAAGGTTAGGTTAGGTTAGGTTAGGTTAGGTTAGGTTAGGTTAGGTTAGGTTAGGTTAGGTTAGGTTAGGTTAGGTTAGGTTAGGTTAGGTTAGGTTAGGTTAGGTTAGGTTAGGTTAGGTTAGGTTAGGTTAGGTTAGGTTAGGTTAGGTTAGGTTAGGTTAGGTTAGGTTAGGTTAGGTTAGGTTAGGTTAGGTTAGGTTAGGTTAGGTTAGGTTAGGTTAGGTTAGGTTAGGTTAGGTTAGGTTAGGTTAGGTTAGGTTAGGTTAGGTTAGGTTAGGTTAGGTTAGGTTAGGTTAGGTTAGGTTAGGTTAGGTTAGGTTAGGTTAGGTTAGGTTAGGTTAGGTTAGGTTAGGTTAGGTTAGGTTAGGTTAGGTTAGGTTAGGTTAGGTTAGGTTAGGTTAGGTTAGGTTAGGTTAGGTTAGGTTAGGTTAGGTTAGGTTAGGTTAGGTTAGGTTAGGTTAGGTTAGGTTAGGTTAGGTTAGGTTAGGTTAGGTTAGGTTAGGTTAGGTTAGGTTTGGAGGAGAGGGCGCGCTTGTTCCGCACATCGCTGCAGTCGGTGTGCGGAGCAGCCATGCCCCGGGCGAGGCGCCTGTTCGCCCGCAGGTCGGTGTACTGGTGGTCCGCTGATATTGCGGCCCTGCGGACCACCAGCAACGGGGCCCGCGGCGCCTACCAACACTGTAGGCGCCGGCGGCACACCCCGGAGGAGGAGGAGGAGCTCCACAGGGCCCTCCGAGAAGCCAAGAGGGCCCTTGTCCAGGCCATTGCGGTGGCCAAGGAGGAGGGGTGGACCTCCTTCCTGGCCATACTGGACCGGAATCCGTGGGGGCGGCCGTATAGGGTGGTGCGCAACAAAATGCGCACCGCCCCCCCCATGGACTCACTGGAGCCCCCTCTCCTCAGGAGGGTCGTCGAGGGGCTGTTTCCGGCAGCCCCTTCGATAGTTCCCCCGGTGATGACCGAGCCACCGGGGGACCTGGAGGACCCAGCCGAACTCGTCATCGCACCGGTAAGCGATGACGAGTTCGAGAGGGCGATGGACCGGCTCCGGGGCTGCAAAAAAGCCCCGGGGCCCGACGGAGTACCAGGCCGGGTACTCCACATCGCCCTACAACACCTCGGGGACCGGCTCAGGCAGATCTTGGACGACTGCCTGAGGGAGGGAAGGTTCCCGAGGGTGTGGAAGGAGGGGAGGCTCTGCCTCCTCCGGAAGGAGGGTCGACCCCCGGACTGTCCGTCCGCCTATCGCCCCATCGTGCTGCTGGATGAGGCTGGGAAGATTTTCGAAAGAATCCTGGCCTCCAGAATCCAGCGGCACCTAGAGACCGCCGGCCCGAACGTGTCGGAGCGACAGTTCGGGTTCAGAGAGGGGCGGTCTACGCTCGACGCGCTGAAGTCCCTCAGGGACTTCTGTGAGCACGCGTCGAGCAGAGGGGAGGGAGTAGTGGCGGTGTCGCTCGACATCGCCAATGCCTTTGGCACCCTCCCCTATGGGGTGATAAGGGAGGCGCTCACTTACCATCGAGTGCCTCCCTACTTAAGGCGGGTCATAGAGCACTACCTCACGGATAGGGTAGTGCTCTATGAACAGAAGGACGGTCGACGGGGGTCGACGGGGATGGCCTGCGGCGTGCCCCAAGGTTCCGTGCTCGGTCCACTACTATGGAACCTGGGGTACGACTGGGCCATCAGGGGGGAGTTGCTCCCGCGGACGGCCACCATCTGCTACGCAGATGACACAATGGTGGCCGTGCGCGGGACCGACATGAGGGAGGCGCTGTGCCGGGCGGAAGCGGCGGCCGAGCTGACCATTTACCGGATTGGTCGGCTCGGCCTGAGGGTGGCCCTCCCGAAGACTGAGGCGATAGTCTTCGGGGGGCGGGGGTGGCGGCTGCCGGCGGGCGCGGCGCTCACCCTGGGGGGGGAGTCGGTCCCGATCAAGCCCCACATCCGATATTTGGGGCTTGTTCTGGACCGACGGTGGGACTTCGGGGAGCATTTTTCGCAAATGGCTCCCCGAGTGGTGGGCGCAGCGTCAGCAATGAGCAGGCTGCTGCCGAACGTGGGTGGGCCGGGCTCCTTGTGCCGCCGGTTATATGCCGGCGTCACAAGGAGCATGGCTCTGTACGGGGCCCCCATCTGGGCGGACAAGCTGTCCGCCCGGAACCGGGCCCTGCTACGGAGGCCTCAGCGGTTGGTGGCCCTCCGTATGGTGAGGGCCTACGTGACGGTGGCCCACGCCGCGGCCTGCCTCCTCGCCTGCACCCCGCCCTGGGAATTGGATGCGGAGGTGCAGGCTGAGACCTACATGGTTAGGTCCAGGGCCCGGGCGAGAGGTGAACGCCCGGACCCTGAGGAGGTGGAGAGGACGCGCCGCATGACGGAGCGCCGACTGCGGGACAGATGGAAAGCCGACCTGGGGGATTCCCCTTATGGTGTTTATACCATAGGGGCGATCCTCCCGTCGGTGGACCTCTGGTTGGACAGGGCAGTCGGCGCTACGTCGTTTCGGCTTGTGCAGGTAATGACCGGACACGGGTGCTTCGGTCATTACCTGCACAAAATTGGGAGGGAGCCTACCCCGCAGTGCCATGAGTGCGGGGATCCGGATGACACGGCTCAGCACACCCTTGCGGTGTGCAGTCGTTGGAGTCCGGAGCGCCGCACTATGGCACTAGCCATACAGCGGGAGGACCTCTCACTCTACAGCATTGTCGAGGCAATGCTCTACAGTGAGAGGTCTTGGGAGGCAGTGGCCTCCTTTTGCGAATATGTCATTTCGCAGAAGGAGGCCTCGGAGCGCGAGCGCGAGGAGTCCTCTCTCGCGCATCCGCTCCGGCGCAGACGGCAGGGGTTCAGGCGGCGGCGTTTTGCCGGCCGCCTGAACCCTTAGTGACTGCGGGTGGGGGATAGGAGTCCCCTGCCCGCCGTAGGCTAGTCACTGGGCGGTCTGGGAGGGGGGCCATGCGTGTCCGGCCCCTCTCTCCTTTGGCGCGGGTAGCCCCGGCAACAGCTGGGGCAGCCGGTGGGGCACCTTGGCCAAGGCTTCGGCAGGCACCAGGGTGCCTCACCAACCGGCAGGAGGGTACGCCAGGGTGGTTTTTAGTGGGTTGCGCTCCCTTGCCCCCCCTCATTCTGAGGGGGGGTGACGGGGTGAGTCCCACATATCCCCTCACCACTCCTATGGTGAGGGGAATCCATAAAGGATTTTCCACCCTGTCAAAAAAAAAAAAAAAAAAAAAAAAAAAAAAAAAAAAAAAAAAAAAAAAAAAAAAAAAAAAAAAAAAAAAAAAAAAAAGGTTAGGTTAGGTTAGGTTAGGTTAGGTTAGGTTAGGTTAGGTTAGGTTAGGTTAGGTTAGGTTAGGTTAGGTTAGGTTAGGTTAGGTTAGGTTAGGTTAGGTTAGGTTAGGTTAGGTTAGGTTAGGTTAGGTTAGGTTAGGTTAGGTTAGGTTAGGTTAGGTTAGGTTAGGTTAGGTTAGGTTAGGTTAGGTTAGGTTAGGTTAGGTTAGGTTAGGTTAGGTTAGGTTAGGTTAGGTTAGGTTAGGTTAGGTTAGGTTAGGTTAGGTTAGGTTAGGTTAGGTTAGGTTAGGTTAGGTTAGGTTAGGTTAGGTTAGGTTAGGTTAGGTTAGGTTAGGTTAGGTTAGGTTAGGTTAGGTTAGGTTGAAGTCGTTTTGAAGTCGTTTGAGGTCGTAACTTTGGTGTGTCTGGGTGGATTTTTGTGGTTTTTGGATTTCCAAAGCTTATAATTTTCCCTCATTTGCTTTCTCTTTTCATTTTCTCGTTATCTTGTTTAGTTTTCTTATTTTTCTAATTTCTTTATTTGCGGTTGGTAATTTTATGTTAAAATTTTTCTTCATTTTTTACGGTTTTTGGTACTTTTGTTTATTTTCTGGTAGTTTAGTCTTGCATCTTTTTTAGCCCTTTTCAGGGCTAGAAGATAGCGGAAACCTAGGTTAGTTTGTGGATTTAGGCTTAATTTTTTCGGTTCGCAAGTTCCGAAATTATTGACCTTGCCATTTTGTACATTTTTTATTTGTAATTTTTGTATTTTTAGGGTTTGTTTACATTTTTTCTTTTTAATTTTTTCCGTGTTGCCTTTATCTTGTCTTGCCCATTTTTTGGGCGAAGGTACCGGCAACGGTTAAATTAATTATAGTTAGGTGTTGGTTTTGGTTTAGTTAGTTTAGGTATTTAATTTTAATTTTTTAGAACTTTGCGTTTTCGCGCAAAGCTTCTGAAAAACTTTATTTACTTTTTTGTGTTTGGTTGTATTTTTAAATAGTCTTAAGTAGTTTGTAAATTATTTAAGCTATAGTGTAGGGTAGGTTATTTAGTTCTTTAAATATTTCATTTTGACCTTTTAACTTTTTGACCACTAGGTCAAAAGTTATTAGCGTTTATTTAGTGTTAGGTAGTTTTCTGTAGATTTAGTTGTAAATTTTACCAACTTAAGCTTTTTTGCGAAAGTTTGTAAATTGTATAACTTTTTCACCTTTTAACTTTTATTTGTTTTTTCGCCTTGGTCATTTAGGCCCTTGCGAAAGGCATCTTCTTTTCCCTTTTGGACCGCATACGACCTCCGGAAGTGGGTGAAATTGGGCTCCGAAAGGAATTTTTTCGTTGCTATTTTTTCAAATCAGGCGTCGAAATCACTTTCGTATAGAGAAAGTAAAAACCGACTCGCACTTGACGATTCAGGGTTAGGTTAGCTCATAACTCTGGTCGTCGCGGTCGGTTTTTGACCTTTCTCGGGGGTTAGGTAGACGAGGTCACGATGACCTCGCCTACCAAATTTTGGAAGGATCCACCGGAGGGGGGGGAAGTTGTCCTCAGCTCGGAGTCCGAGATGGAGGAGGACTTCATCGAGGTCGAGGACAACGCTCCGTTGGCCCCTAAAAGGGCGCATGAGGACGAGGAGGACGACCCTCGTCCTCTTAAGGTTAATACAGCGGTGCGGGGGAAGCCCAAGGGCGCCTACGCCGGGTTGGCCAAGGCAAAATTGCGGGCGAAGCAGTTCCTGCTAGAGCCCCAATTTGCCGAGGCGGCCGAGGCGGCTGAGCCCGATACGGGGGAATGCTACCGGCGGGAGTACCCGGAGCTCCGCTCCAGGAAGGGTAAGAGGGAGGAAACCGGGGACTCCGTGCGCTCGCGCTCGCGCTCGAGCTCTCGCCCCGGTTCGAGCTCCCCCGAGGTAGCGAATTGCCTTGCCTGTATACAGGAGGTTAACCCGCTCGACGCCGCCCGCATGGCGGCGCGAGATATTCTGGAGGCGGCCAAGGCGTCCGGGAATCTCAAGGGGGAGATTTGGGGCAAAATGAACCGGGCTTGCCGGGTAATTTTGGGCTCGATGGACGAGGTCGAGGCGGCCAGGTCCGAGAGCGAGGAGATCCGCATCCTGAAGGCGGACAACAAAAGGATGCGGGAGCAACTCGCTCAAAACTCGGCGGAGCTGAAGGCACTTCGTGTCGCCTTCAGCAAGCGGGAGAGTCCGCCTACTCCCGCCCCCGTGGCCGCCTCCCTTCAGTTCGGGACGGCTGAGCTCACCGAGGCCATAGAGGCCATGAAACATGACCTCTTCGTAAGCCTCGGTGGCATGATCAACGCCCGGATGGAGGAGGTCAACCGTCGCCTCCCGGCCGAGCCCATCCTCCGCCCCCCGCTAGCGCACGACAGGCGAGCCGCCAAGCCCGCCGTCGCAGCCCCCCCCCTGAGGAAGATCGCAGGACCGGCCCTCCCCCCCCCGGCCCCGGTGGAGGCGTTAGCGCCGATCGCCAGGGCCCGTCTCGGCGACGGGAGGCCGAAGGCCACGGCGGCAAAGAAGACGGCAGCCCCGGCTCCCGCCGCGGCACCCGCCCCCAGACGACCAACCAAGTTGGTGAACTCCGGCCCTGCCCCGAGAGCCGTCCGGCCCTCGCAGGGCGAACCCGGCCCCTCGGGCCGTATGCCGCCCCCGCCCGCGCAGTCGTCGTGGTCGGAGGTGGTGCGAAGGAAGGGGAAGGGCAAGGCCAAGGCCCCCCCTCCACCCCCGAAGAATACCAAGACGGCGCACGGGCCCAGGCCCGTCAGGCTGGCCGTTCCCAAGACGGCGGCGGTCGTGGTCTCCCTCAAGGAGGGAGCCACCACCACTCTGAAGGACACAATGGCAAAGGCCATCAACGGCCTTAGCCTAAGTACGGTGGGCCTTCAGAACGTCAGGGTCAGGACCTCGATGACCGGTTCCAGGGTCATCGAGGTCGCCGGCGAGGACGGGCCAAGGCTGGCGGACACCCTTGCAGCCAGCCTGCAAGGGATTGTGGGCGACGTCGCCAACGTCAGCCGCCCGGTCAAGTTGGCCGAACTCCAACTCTCCGGATTGGACGAGTCGGCCACCAGAGAGACGGTGGCACATGCAGTCGCCGCAGCCGGGGCCTGCCTGCCGGACCAGGTGAGGGTGGCCTACGTCCGCACCCTCTACAACGGCACTGGGTCAGCAATGATCCAGTGCCCAGTGCCGGCGGCGATTGTGATCAAGAACGCCGGCAGGGTCCAGGTAGGCTGGGCCTCTGCCAGGGTCACGGTGGTGGGGCCGACGCCGATGCGGTGCTTCCGTTGTTTCGGCGTCGGCCACTCGAGGGAGATGTGCCCCTCCAAGACTGACCGGACCAATCTCTGCTTCCGGTGCAGCCAGGGGGGGCACAAAATGTCGGAGTGCTGGGAGAAGGCGTGGTGTGCCGTGTGCCACCAGGCCAATCTCCCAGCCAACCACCGGATGGGGGGAATAAATTGTTCCCCCCCCGCCCTCAGAGGGAGGAGCACGAGGCCGCAGCGCCCCCGCCCCGCCCCAGCAAGCAATGCCCCCGCAGCGGCTGCCGCCGACGGGCCACTGGAGGAGGCCTACATGGAGCACTAAATGCCAGCACAACATTTAGAGCTCCTGCAGGTCAACGTCAACCACTCCGCCAGATCACAGGACCTGCTAATGCAGGTCATGGCGGAGTGGTCGATAGACGCAGTGGTCGTGACGGAGCCCTACTACGTCCCTCCCTCACCCAATTGGGTGGGGTCGACGGACGAGAGGGCTGCCGTGGTGGTGCCGGCGGTCGGCAATGGCCCCCCTCTGGGGCCCCCCCTCTGGGGAGGATCGAGGTCGGCCCGGGGTATGCGGCGGCCGGATGGGGGAGCGACACCGTATTAATTGCGGTGTATTTCTCCCCCAATAGGCCGCTGGCCGACTTCGAGGTCTTCCTCGGGGTCCTGGGGGGCGTTGCGAGGAGGGCGGCCCCGCGCCAAGTGATCATCCTGGGGGACCTCAACGCCAAAAGTGCGGCGTGGGGTTCCCCCGTAACGGATGCGCGCGGGGCGGCGCTGAGGGATTGGTCGGTGGTAGCGGGCCTGGCGGTCTTGAACCGGGGCAGCGCCAACACCTGCGTGCGGCGGCGAGGGGGGTCAATCGTGGACATCACGTTCGCGACCCCCGCCATGGCCGCACGCGTTGCAGGTTGGCGCGTCCTGGAGGACGTGGAGACCCTGTCTGATCACCTATATATTAGGTTCAGGGTCTCCACAGGGCTGGGCCAGCCACCACCAGTCCCAAGGGGGGGGGCGTAGGGGGGGAATGGGGGAGTTCCCCAAGTGGTCCCTGTCCCTTCTGGACAGGGCCAAGGCGGACGAGGCGGCGATGGTGGAGGCCTGGTGCTCCGCCCCACCCGCCGCCTCAGGAGTGGAGGAGAGGGCGCGCCACTTCCGCACATCGTTGCAGACGGTGTGCGGAGCGGCCATGCCCCGGGCAAGACGGTTGTTTGCCCGGAGGTGTGTCTATTGGTGGTCCGCAGAAATTGCGGCCCTGCGGACCACCGCCGACGGTGCCCGCCACGCCTACCAGCACTGCAGGCGTAGGCGGCACACCCGGGAGGAGGAGGAGGGGCTCTACAGGGCCCACCAAGAGGCCAGGGGGGCCCTAACCCTGTCCATAGCGGTGGCCAAGGAAGAGGGCAATGTCTCCTTCCTGGCCACGCTGGACGAGAATCCATGGGGGCGGCCGTACAAGGTGGTGCGCAACAAGATGCGCACCGCCCCCCCCATGGATTCGCTGGAGCCCCCCCTCCTGAGGAGGGTCATCGAGGGGCTGTTTCCGGCAGCCCCGTCGATAGTTCCCCCGGTGATGACCGAGCCACCGGGGGACCAGGAGGACCCACTCGAACTCGACATCGCACCGGTGAGCGATGACGAGTTCGAGAGGGCGGTGGACCGGCTCCGGGGCTGCAAGAAAGCCCCGGGGCCCGATGGAGTACCAGGCCGGGTACTCCCCATCGCCCTAAAGCACCTCGGGGACCGACTCAGGCAGTTAATGAGTGACTGCCTGAGGGAAGGTCGGTTCCCGAGAGTGTGGAAGGAGGGGAGGCTGTGCCTCATCCGGACCTCATCCGGAAGGAGGGTCGACCCCCGGATTGCCCGTCCGCCTATCGCCCCATAGTGCTGCTGGACGAGGCCGGGAAGATGTTGGAGAGAGTCCTGGCCTCTAGGATCCGGCAGCACCTAGAGACCGCCGGCCCGAACGTCTGTGGAAGACAGTTCGGGTTTAGAGAGGGGCGGTCTACGCTCGACGCGGTGAAGTCCCTAAGGGACTTCTACGACTACGCGTCGAGCAGAGGGGAGGGAGTAGTGGCGGTGTCGCTCGACATCGCCAACGCCTTTGGCACCCTCCCCTATGGGGTGATAAGGGAGGCACTCATATACCACCGAGTGCCTCCCTACCTGCGGCGGCTCATAGAGCACTACCTTACGGATAGGGTAGTGCTCTATGAGCAGGCGGACGGTCGACGGGGGTCGACGGAGATGGCCTGCGGCGTGCCCCAAGGTTCCGTGCTCGGTCCACTTTTATGGAACCTGGGGTACGACTGGGCCATCAGGGGGGAGCTGCTCCCGCGGACGGCCACCATCTGCTATGCAGACGATACCATGGTGGCCGCGCGCGGGACCGAGCTGAGAGAGGTGCTGTGCCGGGCGGAAGCGGCGGCCGAGCTGGCGATTCACCGGATCGGTCGGCTCGGCCTGAGGGTGGCCCTCCCGAAGACTGAGGCTATAGTCTTCGGGGGGCGGGGGTGGAGGCTGCCGGCGGGCGCGGCGCTCACCCTGGGGGGGGAACCGGTCCAGATCAAGCCCCACATAAAATATTTGGGGCTTGTTCTGGACCGATGGTGGAGTTTCGGGGAGCACTTCAAGAAGTTAGCTCCCCGAGTGGTGGGCGCCGCGTCGGCGATGAGTCGGCTTCTGCCGAACGTGGGTGGACCAGGCTCCTTGTGCCGCCGGCTGTATGCCGGCGTCACGAGGAGCATGGCTCTGTACGGGGCCCCGATCTGGGCGGACAAGCTGTCCGCCCGGAACCGGGCCCTGCTACGGAGGCCACAGCGGGTGGTGGCCCTCCGCATTGTGAGGGCCTACATGACTGTGGCCCACGCCGCGGCCTGCCTCCTCGCCTGCACCCCGCCCTGGGAGTTGGACGCAGAGGTGCAGGCGGAGACCTACAAGGTTAGGTCCAGGGCCCGGGCGAGAGGTGTTCGCCCGGACCCTGAGGAGGTTGAGGAGACGCGCCGGATGATGGAGCGCCGACTGCGGGACAGGTGGAAAGCGAGCCTGGAGGATTCCCCCTATGGTGTTTATACCATAGGGGCGATCCTCCCGTCGCTGGACACCTGGTTGGGGAGAGCAGTCGGTGCTACATCGTACCGGCTTGTGCAGGTATTGACCGGACACGGATGCTTCGGTCATTACCTGCACAAGATTGGGAGGGAGCCCGGCCCGCAGTGCCATGAGTGCGGCGATCCGGACGACACGGCTCGCCACACCCTCGCGGTGTGCAGTCGTTGGAGTGCGGAGCGCTGCACGATGGCACTGGCCATCGGGCAATGGGACCTCTCCCTGCACAGCGTCGTGTCTGCGATGCTGTGCAGCGACAGGTCCTGGAGGGCTGTGGCCTCCTTCTGCGAGTACGTTATCTCGCAGAAGGAGGCCTCGGAGCGGGAGCGCGAGGAGTCTCCTCACGCGCACCCGCTCCGGCGCAGACGGCAGGGGTTTAGGCGGCGGCGTTTTGCCGGCCGCCTCTACCCTTAGTGACTGCGGGTGGGGGATGGGAGTCCCCTGCCCGCCGTAGGCTAGTCACTTGGCGGTCTGGGAGGGGGGCCAGGCGTACTCGGCCCCCCTCTCCGTTGGCGCGGGAAGCCCCGGCAATGGCTGGGGCGTCCGGTGGACACCGTGGGGATGCCTAGCAGGAAACACGGTGTCCATACAAACCGGAGAGGTGGGTACGCCAAGGTGTTTTTTAGTGGGTAACACTCCCCCACTCCTTCTCACTCGGAGAAGGGGGGGGGACGTGAGTCCCACATACCCTCCCGCCACTCCCATGGCGGGGGAAATGGTCAAAAAAAAAAAAAAAAAAAAAAAAAA